>CM066038.1:106063336-107351703 GCA_033557465.1 Ichthyophis bannanicus
AAACCACACCGATAACAACAAACCCCCACATCATCTCGCCACCAAAGCTGCTGTTGTGCCAAATCCCACATTATTTGTGGGACACCCCATGTACATCTGTGATGTTGGCCTTCAGAGTCAACTGCGTACTGCACGCGCATTGTTCCATCCCTATTCCATGTGAACATTAACACATAACACACTAACATTACACGATCATTGTCATTTCAGCGCATTGTGTAGTCTGTAAGCCGAACTTAAACTACTGTACTCATGTGAACAGCTCTCTGCAAACTCAACCTCCGCCTGAACCTGCTGAGTGCCCTCCCGCCTTGTGTCACCACTGGCCCGTACAGGGGGGCGCCCACGGTGCAGCCAATGGATCCTCCTCAAGATCCGCATTAAATTTTCTGTCAAGAGATATCCAGTGCCTGATAGTCCATTGTTCTTGGTCGACAAGGATGCCACATGCTCCATGATTATCTCCGGCAACAGTGCTTGGCTCATAATTTGTTACGGCCCCCGCCTGCCTTATCCAGACACCTGAAGCGACTCTTCAAAACGCCAAAGTTTCTCTCTCTGACAGAGCGTCTGGAGGCATGGGCCTCATTGTACCTCTGCTCTGAAACTGGCGTTGCTGACGAACATGAGTCAGCAGCCAGGGGCGACAACCATAATCCTGCCTCACCTTGCATAAAGAAATGTTTGCATGTAAATGTAGGGGGTCCATGTTACCCAGTCCTGACAGTTTGGTCGCCATGAGAAAGAAACCAACAAGACAGTGTGACAACAATATACAGCTGTCAAACTTTGCCAGCTCTCTATCATGATATACATATGATTACATACAAGCTAAACATGGCTTAATCCAGTCCCCGTAAACACATATCAAATATCCACAAACTACCATAGTCACGCCTTAAATAATGTGTTGTGTGTGTGTGTGCTACATGCAGATGGTGATGCAGTTACTGTCCACATCTGCAAACCCACAATGGTGGACAACACAATAGCAATCCAATGCTCCCATAATCACAGGGTATGTCCCTCCTCAATAACCAAGGGAAAACACACAGCCATTTGCGTTGGGCACTCCTGTCACACCATGTATGCCCATGGTGGTAGGTAAGATATGAACAGCATATCACCTGTCGAAATCCTTGTTTATGAATGGCAACATATGAGTTTTCTTTTGGTCAGGCAAAATAGACTGGGTACTTGTTGCGTCGCCAATGCCCTTTCATGAGCCCTAGTCTTTTCCGTCCCCATCCTGTACACAGCCCTCTGAAGGTGCGGTCCCCGTCCAACATGCACACTGCTGCCCGTCAGTTAGTTTGCCCCCAAAACAGATGCATAGTCACATAACCGTGCCTCTGTAGCTGGTTCCCATACCGCTGTGTATTGCACCCACATAGTCCCCTTGCTGTAACGGTACATTTTACACAATGTGATGTGAAAATGAGAATGGCCAGACAGTATGGCACAAACGTACCCTCAACTACAGTGGTCTTCTCAGAGGCTACTGTCAGCACTACATATTGTTGCAAGTCTGGCTGTGACATAGGCAATATGTCTGGCCAAATATTAATGCACACGTGTTTTCCCCTGCTGGAAACCTCAACATCATCTATCAGATATTAATATACACCTACTCATGGCGATATATGAGCCCTGGGTGACCACCATCCATCACAGAGTGCGTGTGTGTCAAACTGACACGCACATGACATGTGTGTTACGATTAGGGTTTAATCCAGAAACCAGACTTGTTAAATTACGGCGAAACCATTATCCAGCAATTAAACATCTCACAGGTGTATTTTTTTTGGACAAAAACCACCCCCCCAACCACCCCATGTTTGCATATGACTACCACCATGCCCTATTAGGTCATCATCAACAGCATAGATGTCTGCACTGAGGTGGCAAGCACATGTACAAAATGTCGCATATACCGGTCCATAGACTGGTGAGTATAATCATGATGTAGGGTAATGTTTCTAGTCCGTACCCAGACGTACAAAAACATGTAATAATGGATCCCAACACCAGTCCTGTGACTAACCATCAATCATATGCAAAGTGCATGTGTCAAACTATATAAAACCTCTACTTGATCACAAATAGAAACATGTATAATGACATACAGAAGGAAAAGACCCTGACATACTCACCCAGCCGATACTTCCGCCAAAACGTGCCCTCCTCAAATTGTGTGGCCATATTGCCGAGTGATGCCCACAACACCCAACTGATAAATGGAGTCCTGGGTGGACCCTGCAAACCTAGGGACCACATATCAGAATATGCTGATTTGCATCACAGTACCACCTTAACATTCAGGGAATGGTAGTGTTTGCGGTTGGTGCGTTACGCTACCTCCCTGTCGCTAGGCTGGCCCAGGGCAACAGTGTGTGCCATCAATAGCTTCCCATCCCGTGTGGTTCTCCGGCTAATGCCCTCAAATGGCCTGGTTTTCAGGGTCCAGCCATTGTTGCCTAGTTTGTGGTAGGGCTAATGTCATCCCCCATCCAGCTGACCATGGCACGCATGGCCTGGTGGAGACATCGTGATAAATGTGGTCCCGTCTCATGCCCCCCACTGCGGCCACCGATGTCCCTGAAAACAGCCGGAGGCAAAGAAATGTTAGGCAGCAAGGAGCTTGACTAGAATACCAGTAATGGCATTGGACCCGATCAGTCCAGGGGCTCGAGGTCAGTTCTACGTCAGGCTCATAAGATCCTCATAGAGATCCCCTAATAGCCCCTTGTTCTCAGTCGCTACAGGGAGATGACCTGGTCCTCCCAGTCGCATGTCATAGAGCTGGGGACGGGGCCTGTAGAGGCGTGGCTGTGCCGAGGCCTGCACCTCGTCACACCTCCTGCGCCGTGCACGACCACACAGGCTTGGAACCGCCGACTAACAGCTGCTGCAGGTTCTGAGTTGCTGCTTGGGACAATAACCCAGACATGCCCTAGGTGCGGGGGGTTGCCCAGCCCCAGTCGCCGGAAACCATCGGGTCCCGTTGTTCGGGTCAACCCAAGCAGCTGCCCACGTGGCACAGGACAACATTGCCGCAGCATAGACATGCCGCCATAAACTCCTCCCAGCCAAACTAATACCAAATCACTATGTCACACCCAATAAACTACTCTAAGCACTGTACAAACGACAAGACACAACCAGACCATACACGGCACAAGACAATACAATCCGCAATACAAACACCATCCAAACAATCTACACATACACCTGTTCGGACTCCCTTACTGTCTCTCACCAAACACCCTTCTACTCGTCTCGCGCCTACAACCCTCAACTTCCGTAGACAAGCTGTTCTCCCTCACCTATATTTCCATTTCCTGTGCCGTGGACGTCCAATTTCGCCTGCGCATCTGCTCACATACGAAGGTCTAGATTCACGCGCATGCGCGACTCTACGCATGGGTGTGGTCGGCATGTCTGTGTTACCACGCCTATGCGCATCTCTTGTCGCATAGCGGAAAAAGCACCCAGACTCCCATGCGTGACTCCACGTAATGCGTAGGCGTGACCATACACTATCGTACCACTATATCACTCGGCGCATGCGTGTGTTGACGCCTGCAAACGCCCATGCGTATTAACGTCACACTCACGGCGCACGAGCCGCGACGCCCGAGCGTGTCCCACCAAATACAAACGCCTGCACAAATTCGCATTTGCAGAAATCAAACGTGCAAATACCGTCTAAATAGGCCTCAACTCGTGGCACACGGTGAGGTGATGTTAGATGGATTTTCACAAACAGACACAGGATTAAAGAGTGAGCCAGAGCCAGAGGATCGGTTAGAGGTAGTCCAGTAGGAAGGTGTGAGACATACAGGTACCAGTGTGCAGATAGGGATGTGAGGCTGTGGTGGCAAGGACTTCAGAGGAATGGGCGGGATATAGAGATTGAAGCAGAGTCCGATGAGAGAGGCTGAGGTAGGGGTCCGTCACAGGATAGAGGGAGAGGAATACCATTCAAAAAATCACTGTAGTATGCTGTGTACATGTGCTCATTTACTTGACACAGCACCTGTGTTACAGTGTACTGTATTGTGTCCTCTATTGTAGTGTTATTGTTTACTGTTGTGTGTGCCTGTGTCCTGCTGTTGTGTTTGTGAACGGGGGGTTGTTTTGAGAGGTGCCTTTGTTCAAGGTGTAGATGGAGAGGGACAGTGAACAGAGAAGGGCCAGTGTGAGGAGGGCGGAGGATGTTTGGCAGCCAGTTGGTGATGAGTCACACAGGGCACAGACTGCACAGCCTAACCACGAACAGGCAGGGCCATCTGCTGATCGACAGCCGTCACATTACCCCAAATGGCCCAAAGAAAAAGGGTCCCTGTGCCAGCAACACAAAGGCGGATAGCTGTACAGTTTCAGTGACAGTGAAAATCCTATATTACTCTATCTCCCATGTCCTTGACAACTACGATGTATTATTTGGCAGAATGAGCACACGCACATCTGTTTGCAAACAGAATGGCAGTTTGGTAGGATCTGCGTACTGTCACTGTGTGGGGCAGGGGGCCCCACACGTTGATGTAGACAGCTTAAAAAAGATTTTTTTCTGACATCAAGAGAGGTGTCCGTCAGCACATGGTTTGCTGTAATACAACATGCTATGGTCACAGGGTGGCGGACCCCCCTCACAACACCCACACTCTCTTCGCCCCTGTGAACAAGAACTTGCAGCACGCTTGGGAGACATCTACCTTCGTGGACTGCCATAGGCCCGGGATAGCGCCCATCCACATGCAGGTATGGTACCACTAAAACTACTCATTTCTTTCTTCTCATGTACAATCTCCCTATTCCGTACAGGGCGGACCAATGCAAATACACTCACATATGTGACAACCAACCACACATCATCTTGCCATCCTGTACTGATAAGAGTGTGCAAAATCCTTACCACACCCGTTCAGTTGACATGGCTGGGGTTCACATTCCACACCCCCTCCTCAACCCATCCCACGAGAATATTCATAATGAAATCACACACACACATGAGTCACCAAACACAAAACAACTGTGATTTCCATACAATGCCTGACGGTGTTGGGTCATTTCAAAGCAATGTTTGTATGCCATTGACAGCCAATACAGTGCTGCATGTGCACCCCCGTGGGCCAAATTGATGCCTAGTTGCCATACGCTGCACTATGGGTCACTGCGTTAGTCACATGTAGCACTGATCAAATCAATATCTCATACAAATATGACCCATACTGCACCACCCAACACACACATGCAGTGATTTGCATCAAAGCAGGTGTTAGGGTTGGGGGCAGTACACCTCATGTGCGGAAATATGTTCACATAACAGAGGAATGGGATGCTATTGGGCAAACATGTGCAATGTTACCATGCACAGGAGAAGGGGCGATCTGCCACCTGGTGGCATGGGCACTAGCAAACACACATGTGTGTCCCGTACCCAGACACATGGTGGTGACCACAGCACGTATGGGAGTGTGTCCGGGTGTCTGGTGATGACAGCACACATGGCACGGAATGCAAGACATCCTGTCTGTGTTGTTATGTATCAAACACATGTATACATATGGGGTTTGCCTGAAACATATGTGTGCTCTCTCTGATTCCTCCCATGCAGGTGACTACAGTCAAATGGTTGCGGAGGAAGAGGATGAGGAGGGGGCAGTGGCGGAGCGAGGAGCATGATGAGGCGGTCTTGGTGGCAGAGGAGGAGTGTGGAGGTCTACATTGCAAGGCCCCTATGAGTCTGATGGAGGCAG
Organism: Ichthyophis bannanicus; assembly: GCA_033557465.1. Lineage (NCBI taxonomy): Eukaryota > Metazoa > Chordata > Amphibia > Gymnophiona > Ichthyophiidae > Ichthyophis > Ichthyophis bannanicus. The sequence continues at coordinate 106,069,099 of CM066038.1, forward strand.
AGGCTGCTGTCTCTGGGGGCAGCACAACGTGCCTGGCGATGAGTCCCCTGGAGCCACACGTGCGCAGCCATGACACCATTGCGTGAAGCAGCAATAGAGCACCAGCCAACCACCCATGCCCAGCAGAACCAACACCTACACCTCTCCCGGCGTTGATGATGGCAGAGATGAGGGCCTATGGTGCATCATCACAACCGTGATGCTGAAGGTGGGTGACAATAGAGACCTGTCACAACCACAACAACACACACCAGTAGTCCACATTTGGTGTGTGTGTGGTGGCTGTTCAAAACATTACCTCCACACCGTTACAATGTTCTGTTTGATTACCTTAGATGTGTGATACCCAAAGGTTGTAGGGTACCTGAAATGATATGCATTCTACCCCCAATAGAATAGTGTATGTGTCAGGTTGATACACATGGATGCAGACATATGAGGAATGTGTCTGAACGGCCCAACACTCTATGACAAAACATAAATTGATGACAGACAATTGGGAAAGCTACACTCCTGCCGCTCTGCAGATAACCCAAATGTCTTGTACACGCAGGATGACAACTTAGCCATAGGGGGTCTGCCGTTGTGTTAATGAGCATATGTGAAGCTATATGACCATTCCTCAATTGTCTGCATTTTGCGGGATAGCGGGAAACAGTAGCCATGTCCTTTGTAGAGCTCTGATGTCCCCCCCTGGCTGCTTCCCCTGCTGTGTCCAAACAGAAAAGCGTGTAAATGTACGACAACAAAGGGCAATTGTGCTTATCGGCCCCCCACTTATATGGAACTCTCTCCCTCCCGATGTGCGATCCCCTGGATTATATTATAAGAGTTCAGAAAACAACTGACCATTTGTAACTCTTCACATGAGTACTATGGGCCACAGACAATCTAACAGTCTCTATTATTATATCCTGCATGTAACGTGTTTTTTTACTGTAACAGTCTCCCTTGATGTTGTGTCACCCAATTTTACCTTCACTGTTACGTTTTCAGTCATTGTATGCCCCCCTGTCTCCGGTTCTCCCCCTCTTGTGTCTTGGTAACTCGCTGTGCATTCAGAGGAAACGGCGGTATAGAAAACACTGTAAAATACATAAATAACTATATAACTACACATTTGTTACATGGCCTACATTAGTCTGTACCAAGAGACCCTCCTGCTGTAGTTACAGTGAGGGTGCACATGTATCACTCAGGAAGTGGAAAAAGCTGAGTCACATGATGATCAGCAGAGGTGCCCATGTACAGGTAAGGTGTGTCATCCCTGTGCCTACGACCAGACATACCCATTGCCTTTCATTAACATCCACATGTCCCTGTCGAGAATGTATTTTTTCCCTCCACATGTGTCATCATTGTAGATGTCCATATCTCGACCTTCCTGTGTTCATCCCCCGCTCCGTTGGTGTCCAGCTGATGTAGTGTGTGGCTCGTGGCATGCGCAAGCTCCCCTACACGATGGTTATGTGAGAGCATGTCATTGGCCAATCCTGTTGCCACAGCTTGGGGTAGTATATGGGTGTTTCACGCACAGGCCTGTAATCGTTGTGAGGGGCCCCCCCATTCCCACATCTACGTCGTGTGATGTGCCCTGTGGGTTTTGTCTGCCTGCCAAAGACTACTGTGGACATTATGTATATTGGCCCCTCTCCTATCTCTGTGATTGAGTCCTGTGCCCTATCACATCAGCATCCAATCGTGTGGCCATGTACCATTGAAATGTTTTGTGTATGGCGTTGGAGTAGTGGAGATGTATGGAATATAACACGAAGCTTGTTATCCCATGCACAGGCCAGTCGACGTGGTTCTGGAGCGGATACTCACTTGCAGTGTGAGCCAATACACAAGGCAGGTGTGTGGGTGAGATCCATCAATTACAATGAGGCGGGTCCCCAAACACTGCCCGTCCACCCGGATATGTGAGGCCCTTGAGGGCATGCCTTGGATGTCCATGCGCCGACTTGCTCCTGCACCACCACCAGCACGTGTTCGAGTAAGAGGGTCGTGGCCGGGGAGGGGGGAGAGGTGACCCGACGTGTCCAGGCCGTGGCCGTGACCACGTCCTCCAACAAATGAAACATGATATATGCAATAACATGGTATACAATCCTAGTTTTGTTGATCTTCTACAATGCATCGAATTAGAGCAATTATGTATCCAGTTACAACATGTTTTTGAAGTGTTTGTTATGTGTGTCATGTCAATATCTTACATATGCAGCATCATATGTTTTGTGGGTGTCAGGTAACACTTTAATTTTGTAACGCCCACACATTAGGAATATCCATGTGTATATGGAAAGTCTAATTATGAGACTTAGTCTACCTCTGTGACATAGAACAGCTGTATTACTATACATACAGTGTGTGTGTCTCAATGAGTGTCCCTGATTGGTCCCCATGTGTATCCGGAGGCGGGGGGTGTTTGTGAAACCCTAAATGAGCTGGCGGCCCAGGTCATCTAGTGATGGGTACAGTAGATGACCCACACACAGGTTCCTGCTGCAAATACCTCAACAGAGTCAGCTACGATTGTCATGCTGCACAGACATGTGATGTGTCACGTGCACCTTGTTTCCCAACATCCTTGGGGATGCAGCGGCACAGTGTGCACAGACATCCATGTGTCACAGGGGGACTATGTTCCCAATGGCGTGTTTACGTCACATACTCATCGCCGTGTGAAACCCATCATAGAACACTCATTGGTGGCATATATGTGGCTTTTCCCTTGACCACATCAAGATCTCCTGCCTCCCAACACACCATAGGTACGTCTGTGAGAGAGGCAGATATGGGTGGTCTGCCTATGTTTGGGACTCAGATATGTGAAGACCTTTGTTCCACATAGGACCATTCCTGTGCCATGTACATCAGTGAGACAGCTGCTACGTTGCAATGGTTACTGTAGACCCCTAATTATGAACATCTACACCTTATTTGGGGGGTGCTGTTGGTTTCACACACATGTTTGCACCACAGAAACATATGTGCACCCACACATATCACATGCTGACATCCGCACACTTTGCCTAGTCAACACGTGAGCAATACATGTTTTACAAAACTATATTTTATGATGGAAAACAGAACTGGGATAAACTTTACAGACGTGGGAAGGGGGAAAATACCCTCACCCTCCCCCCCTCCCCAAACATCCTCCCCTCCCCGCAAACGCCCACACGCAAATATAAAACACACACACACATAAAACAGACACACAGGTGACACCCACCCTCCCCCAGCATGCCCACTGATGGAAGACAGGGCAGCACAGGGCACATGTGGTGACGTCACTAGCACAATCACTGACGCCAGTGACGCCATTGAGGGGGTGCTTGCCGACATGGCAGACGTACCACCTCGGCAACCACCCTCTCAATCACTCCCGCCAGCCACTGCTGAGAGTGACACATCTCATGTATGCGTTGCTCCATCCCATCCCAGGCCACAGACATGTGGTCCACGCATATGCCACCAAACACACACATTGTCATTGCTGTCTGTGTGGTGGAATCTGCATTGGGCCTGTCTGTGGCCCTGGATGGTGGAGGCAACTGCAGTGGCTGGGGGGAGGCCACAGTGCCCTGTGATGCCCTGTCTTCAACATCACTTTCCCAAACCCCTTCTGGGAAATCCTCCACCCCTGATCCCTCCCGAACATCCCCCCCCACCACATCCCCGGCAGCACCCCTCAACCCTGCCTCCCCCACAGACACCCCTTCAGAATGTCCTTCTTGGCCCTCCTGTGTCCTTTCTTCAGGTGCTGCAGGTGTTTGCGCCTCCACCACCTCCACCTCATCATCCTCGTCCACCTCCTCCTCCTCCTCCCCCTCCTCCCCCTCTGTGGTGTCCAGGACCACCACCTCTGCATCATGTGGTGTTGGTGTCCTTCTGAAGAGGTGTGCAGAGGTGGTGGCCTCATCCTCGGTGCCATCACCATCTGTGGAACATGACAGCCATCAGCACGTTTCTCTGTCAGAAATATAGCACATCTACATAGGCAGGTAACACAAAGGCATCTCTGATAATGGGACATAAGTTACAAATACGTGACATTCTCATTATTATACATCATCACCCTTTTGTGAGTTCTCACCCTGGAGGCGCTGAAGGTATGCAGCATGGTGGAGGCGCAGCTCCCTGCCCTTCTTCCGGAGATCCTCGATCTGTGGATATGCAAAGGAAAGGTGAGGGCATTAGTGACTGGTCACCTTCTGCTGGTTTGCCCACACACACACACACACACACACATCACTGTGCACAGGGTCTTGCTGCTTCAGCGACAGTGCTGTGTGTGTGTGTGTCCATGTACTGCAAGTTTGTCACCTGTCAGCAGGCAGTTCCATGGGCAACACGCATATGTCATGCCATGGGTTTCTCCGCTGGTGACAAGGGAGCCTGTGTGTCACAGCTGACCCTCATCCCTTGTGACGGTGTGTGTCAGCATCCCACAGTGTGAATGCACTTCCCCTCCCCTGTCCAACATGTCTCTCTCAGGTGAGGTATACAGCTTACACAGGGATCAACATTGAGAAAAACGTGTGAGAGTGACACGGACATGGATTGGGCCCCCCCCCCGGGGATTGGGGGGGCTGTTATGTCCTCATGCTGCTGTTACGCCAGGTAAACTCTGACAGGGGTTTGGCTATGCTGTCACCAGATACACACATAACATGGTCTATCACCTGGCTGCAAAGTATATGTACATGCTAGTTTGTTTTCACAGGTGTGCTGATGGACTGTGGCTGCCTTCTTATTCCCCACCTCTTTCTATAGCATCCTGTGTGAGTGTCAGATAAAAGTGGGTGACATCATTTGGGTGTGGCCCAGGGCAGTCAGCCCAACCGGTCATGCCTGGAAGGGCCTTCAGGGAAGCTTACATGGTTCGTGGGGGGTGGCCAGCAAGGCGTCTTAAGTATTCATATTTCATTACGGCCTATTGGCAAACGGGGGGAAACCTACAAAGTGACATACTCCTGTTATCTCATGGCTCACGTGTGTGTGGGGGGTTATGGAACCTCCATTTGTGTACATTGTGACATATAGGTCAGATGACACACAAACTAAACATACACTGCCACACGTGTTTCACTACAATAACTAGTGTCATGCAATGACAGACACAGTGACCTGCTTGATGTTTGGCAATCCATGACCTAGGAAGAGCCATATTGCACGGCCAACATCACAACACACATACACATTAGTTTGCTTATGATGTCATTGAAAATGGACACTGGGGTGTGTGCTCATGCATCCTGGGGTTTCATCAATATAGATACACATGGAAGGCCTACCTCCTGTTGTTCACAGAACATTCGGGGTGCACAGTACCACCTGCATTAGTTGCTTTGTCTGTGCACATGTGTGCAGTGACACCTGTGGCCAGTGTACATGGCTCCCTCAGCACATCCTGTACATACCCTATCGCACCCTTGCATGACCTTGTAGCAACATTGCACAGTTTGGTGCCAATGATGTTGTCCATGCTAGTCACAGTTACACTGCATGTGCTGTGTTACACACATCTATGTTGAGATTCTCTTTAGACATCCTGGTACTCAACCCCACTGGCAAACTGATATGCAACCAATCATTGGCGGAGTGTGGTGAGAGGAGTCATTGTGTGGGTGGCCCTATTGACTGTGACAGGGGACACTAACATAAACATTCACCTTTGACAGGGCCAACAATATCAATGCTTGCACCACTGGCTGCATTGTGGGAGGTGTGTCATATGGGCAAGCTGCTGGCTATGTGCAACCTACGTTGCACACAGTTGATGTCAGCGTAATGTAGGGGTAGGGGTGGGTATTGTTCCTGTATGGCCTAGGTTATGTTGTTATGTTCATATTCACTGGTTCAGCTGGGCTGACAGAAGGTGTTTTGTGGAAGCAATATCGACAGGGGCCAAACCAACATAACGGCTCTTTGCACCAGTGCTCATGTGTGGGTTTATGTATGTGTTATCCAGCAACATCAGTTGCATGTGTCACTGAAACACCATCAGTGATGTCCATGTGTCTGATGTTGTTGGATTTATCTTAGGTGTTAAGGTTTTGGACCACATTCTGCATGGTGGTATGGGGACATGTCTCTGCTACAGGTTTCTGATAACACATATAATGGCTAAGGGGGATGGGGTGCTGTTACACACATTAACCTCTGCAGCTAGCATATCATCTGGAGACATCACAGACATGTGTGATGAGATATTCACTTCACAAACTATGGTATAGGTCCAACCTACCTGCCATGAACATACACATAATCTTACTGACATACCCACCATAGCTATTGCTGATCTGTCCCCCTGTGGGCTGGTTGTCCTACCACAATTCATCAGCTGCACACACATTAGCAAAAGGGTGACTAACACGACGCATTGCGCAGCTCACAGGAATCCTGGGGATAGGGAGAATGCATATAACCTGTTAGGCACACACAAGCATATCCCCATGGTGCCAGATTAGACACTGGGATGGTCTTCCTGGCCTCCAGGGGATAGGGAGCATAGAGCAAAACTGTTAGAGCACACACAAGCATATCTCCATGGTGCCAGATGAGCCACTGTAGTGGCATACCTGGCCTCCAGGGCATAGGGAGCATAGAGCAAAACTGTTAGTGCACACACAACCATATCTCCATGGTGCCAGATGAGCCACTGTAGTGGCATACCTGGCCTCCAGGGGATAGGGAGCATACAGCAAAACTGTTAGAGCACACACAACCATATCTCCATGGTGCCAGATGAGCCACTGTAGTGGCATACCTGGCCTCCAGGGCATAGGGAGCATAGAGCAAAACTGTTAGTGCACACACAACCATATCTCCATGGTGCCAGATGAGCCACTGTAGTGGCATACCTGGCCTCCAGGGGATAGGGAGCATACAGCAAAACTGTTAGAGCACACACAAGCATATCTCCATGGTGCCAGATGAGCCACTGTAGTGGCATACCTGGCCTCCAGGGCATAGGGAGCATAGAGCAAAACTGTTAGTGCACACACAACCATATCTCCATGGTGCCAGATGAGCCACTGTAGTGGCATACCTGGCCTCCAGGGGATAGGGAGCATACAGCACAACTGTTAGTGCACACACAACCATATCTCCATGGTGCCAGATGAGCCACTGTAGTGGCATACCTGGCCTCCAGGGGATAGGGAGCATACAGCACAACTGTTAGAGCACACACAAGCATATCTCCATGGTGCCAGATGAGCCCTTGCGATTGTCCACATGGAATCCAGGGGATAGGGTGTATGTGTTAACCTGCCCATGCACAGACAAGCATATTCCATGGGTTTCTTAGAGCCTACTGGGATGAGCTCTATGGACCTCTGCAGTTAGGGGAAGTGTTTGGGGCTCTGACAGCACACAGACCAATATCACAGGGCTGACAGCAAACACACTGTGATGGGCTCTCTGTCCTCCTTGTGATAGGGGGGATGCCTGAAATTGGATGGGCACGCACACGCATTTCTCCAGGGTGATTGCTAGCCCACTGTGATGGGCGCTGTGGACCCATGCAGATAGGCGTGTGTATTGAACAACATGGCCAACACTGCCCATCTCATCTGGGTGTGTGACATACCATCAATGCTACGTTTCACTTATCCTTGTGCTTGTCCCAGGGTGCTTTGTTACAGGTACTGATCCCACCATATCCATATGTTGTTGTTTCTATTTACATCTGCTGATCTAGGGTCTAGCATAATTACAGTATGTTGTGGCACAGCCATGGCAGCAGCTGACATGCCACAAGGGTAGCATGGACACCTCTATGACCATGTCCATCACCACCTGGGTGCAGGTCACCACACTCACAAATGACACAGATACATTTCGCTATGTCTTCTCATCTTGTGCACATTACTGACTCACAGTAACTCATGACAACAGCATGGATATTTGCAATTAGCACAGGCTACAGATCTCATTTTGAGGTACAGGCGCCATACACTTACCTCACGTGGGTAGTCTGCTTCACTATTGAAGCGTCTTTGCAGACGTTGCCACGCCCTTAGGACCCTGGAGCTGTCCCTGTGCCCGGTGGCCCCTGGGAAGAGCTTGTGCTGGCGTGGTGCGATCAGCCGGGACAGGTGCCTGAGCTCTCGGAGGTTGAAGGAGGGCTTCCTTACTCTGGGCGCCATTTTCAGATATTATCACCTGATTGGACGCAGCGTGCATCACGCCCATGCGTAGGGCACCTGACGCGCAAATTTACGTGCACCTGCGCCACGCATATGGCGCAGTTCAGGAACGTATGGCGTCCATGTGCGCACCGAACGCAGTACGTGCATGTGGCCTACGCAGCTGGCGCATGTTTGCAATATATCACGTGCAACTGCGTCACGCAAATGCGCACAGAAAAGTTTATCGCTAGAACCTGCGCGACACACATTACATATACACTGTTGTGTGTCATTTATCTTATGGAACTGAACACCATTTGCGAATGTTGATGTGTATACACATTTGGGTCTTGAACCTATCAACACATACACAATGGTTCTTTGGCTTCTGTATGATGTGATGTGCTATAGCTTTCACATTGCAATGACTGCCAATATTAAGGGCGATGTTAATTAAAGTAGGTTGCTGTGTGGGTACCCGTTAGTGTACTGGTGCCATATACGGAGTGGCCGTTTCAGGGCGAACATGGACAGACACCAGAGCAAACCTGTGCGTGTCGCAGTAATGTGCGGGGCCCACATTGGCGCGTGGGAAGGCTACGTGGGCCGCTGCTGCATAAACATACAGCAGAGCCATAGTACAATGGTGATGACACTGACCCATGGTGCAGGGGCCATGGGTTCAACACCCCATTGTGCTCAATGGAAGAGGCCAGCTGCGGCATCAAATGTAGTGGGAAAAAGTGTTGTGGGAGGTATAGTAATTTTGGGCGGCAGAGAGCGGCGCACGTTTTATTTTTAACGGCATGAGTCGGCGCACCGTTCATTGGGGGCGGCAGGGGGCGGCGCACTGTTAGGTTTGGGGGGCAGAGGGCGGCGCGCTGATGTATGAGGGGGCAGTCCGATAGTGGGCGGCATAGGTGGCGCACTGATGTGCACAGCAAACAGTAACAGAGCCTTAGCACAATGGTTGGGATACTGACCAATGGTGCAGAGGTCAGGGGTTCAACCCCTCACAGTGCCCAGTGAGCAAGGTTGGCTGGGGCAGTAAGTATTATGGTGAGGTGTGCTGTAGGAGGCCTTATAGTTTATTTTTATTACCCACTACCAGTATACCCGCTCTAACAGCGTGTTAATATATGGAGGCCCGTAAGGCACATGTTACAGTGCACAGTCCGCAAAGGCACCCTAGCAAGTCCCCTATAGGGCACCATGTATGCTGCGCCACAGGATAATGTATAGTGCACGCAATATGGATGGCAACCATAAGGTGGCCTATAGGGCGCCCTATAATGCACCCTCAGAGGCACCCTTATGGGTACAGTATGGCAAGGGTGTGTTTGATGCCATAAACATATGTCCAGTAAAATGTACAATGCTCTGGACAACCCTATCACAGAACCCCTCTGTGGACTTGAACCCATGACCTCCTGCTATAAAGGCAGTGACGGAACCATTGGGCTACGGCACTATAGCTCTGAGTAAGCGCCTGTGTGGCTGCAGAGAGCCTGCACGTCACCCCACAGACAGTCTGCTGCTGTAGACAGGACGGGGTAGGCCACCCGTACCCATGATGCAATGCACATGCAAATCAGCTGCCCACAGATGCACACAAGATGGGGACTGCACCCCAAAAGCTACACGGCATGGTAGGGGGAACTGTCCGTGTCCACCCACACAGAGCCTCGGCCTGGTGGGGGGCCTGAGCGTGAGGACTGCCGGCGAGGGGTAGCTACACACCGTCACATTGTGCAGGTAATGTGCTCACCCTGAGGGTGGGTGGTGGTGCCCAGGACCAGGTCCACATCAACGGCCATGCCAGAGCTCAACATCAGTATTAACCTGTGTGATAAGAAGGTGTTGCAAACTCATCATGGATACCCCTTCTGTCTTAGTTGGTGGTTCTCCCCCCCCCCCCATAGGTGGGCAACATACCTACCCCCCCCCATGACAAACAGGGTCTCCCATCAACACATCCCCATCCTTTCCCCCCCACCCCCTTGCACTACTGGTAGTAGAGTGGGCCATCAACCCCTGTCCTGCTGGGGACAGACACCCTACAGGGCAGTCCAAGCAGCTCCACACACATCCAAAACACACTATCAGACAGACAGTAGGCCTGGATATTCAGGGGTGCACCCCAGCACTATCTGATATTCTCCTGCAGCAGGCCATCAGCTGCTGCACCCTGCAAGGAGCTCCATCAGGACACATACCAGCTGTGCAGAGTCTGCTGGATAGTCCTGATAGGATTGCATGCACCCCAAACTGGGGTGGCAGCACACACAGGGAGATCAGTCCATGAAGAGGCCCCAACAGGACACCCATATATATCACAGGAGAGAAATGCTATACAGCACTATGGGGGTGCCTAGCCATGCTGTCATCACTGCACGCTCAGGGTGAGAGTGATCCACCAGCAGCAGATACAGAGGTCAGCCTGTCTGTGTAGGTGGTGGCTGGGCATTACAATGTCCCAGCCAGTGCCCCATGCCCTGTGCAGATGCATCCTGGCCAGCACACCCTGTCTGAGCTATACCCATGGTACCTTGCTGCTCATTATGCACATTGTCAGGCCAATACTGGCAACAGTGCTGGCAGTGTGGCCTGTGGAGGGTGTTTGTAGCCAACACACACTGTATAGACAGACACCCCCCCCCCTCACCTATGCCAGCATTGTGCTACTATTGGGGGAGTCATTCGACGTGCCCACCACACCAGTCCTGGGAAGGGTACAGGCATGGATATGGTACACAGTACTGCTGCATGTCACTCCCCAGGGTGGTAAATACTGTCAGGGGCCAGACCTGGGGCACGCACCACAGACAGCCGACAGCTTGTTCTGCTGCAGCACAAGGAGCAAACAGTGCTGAGTGTAGGACTGTCTACCTGCCAGTACCCACATCAAACGTTTGTGGTCTGTGTACCGTGTACCCAGGTATAGGGTGGCATTGCTAGGGTACGCAGGAGCTAGATCTGGGAGATGCCCCCCCAGGGGGCTTTTCCAATGTGGCCTGTGGGTGTGGGTGCGTCTGGACCTTTGCCTCTTGCTTTACGGCAGAGTGTCCCTACTCCAGTCCTGGTGTTCCAGACACTGTTCGGGCCTTCATGCTGTCCCCTATGAATATGCATGGGCTACAGTTGCATAGCATGGGGGTGGTGCAGACATCTGCAGCACAGGCATCTGTCTTAGGGGAAGCATGGAACCTGAATGGTGTTTGGCCCTCCAGGACTGCATTTGGGAGACTCTGCTGGAGATAATGTGCCTGTTTATGGTGTCTGTGTTTGGTGTGGTAAAAGATAGGCGTATTGACCATGCCTATGTTCTCAGCAATAAAGGTTTGTCCTTACTACCACGGTGTAGCTGTGGGGTGAATATGTGGACAGGGTTGGCGGTAGCTGCAGCTGGGCTCAGAACCTGTGACCCTCTGTTCTTGCACACACTGTCTGTGTGCACTGCACCACCGTGTAGCCACTGATTGGCTGCAATCCCTGGGTGGTCCATGACTGTACATCCGACAGGGCCTGTCTGTTGCAGTGGACGGTGCCAGCCTGCACATGGCCTGGCCACTGTCCTCTGTGGCTAGCAGCCACTGCCCCCTCCACCATCTGAACCCTTCCGCCAACATGCTGGCATGTCCTTATCCTTGCAAAGGGATATGACCTGATTGCGTAGTGTAACCCCAGGACTGTATTTGGCTCACATGGTATAGCGGTCTAGCTGTTGTTCTTTAGCAAGGTTTTTGTGGAACGTGGGCCACCCATTACGTGATCATGACCAGGGACACACTTGGCCCTTGGCACGTGGGGTGAAGGCATGTACAGGCACATCTGTCGTACATAACCTCTACCTACTTAACCTCTACCTACGTGTCCTTGGCCCCTACAGTTGTGGCACTACAGGACTGCATTTGGGGGACGCGGCTGTTGGTGATGCACATTGTGCTGGTGTGTGTGGTGTAGGGTAAAATATGGGTGTTTGCAACATGCTTTTGTTCTGTGCAATAAAGGGGTGTCTCTGCTATCTGTGTTTAGTGGTGGGTTAAATATTGGGATTGTGCTGGCATGTGCCTTAGCTGGGATTTGAACGTGTGACCCTCTGGTCCTAGAGGTACCGGCTCTGTCCACTGCACCACACTGTGGCCACAGAGACAGTGCAGTCCCTGGAGATAGTAGACCTGGCAGGGTGGGGTTCCAAGACCTGCTCTGCACATTATTACTGTGAGCTCCTTCACCCTGTCTGGTGACAAACGTGCAAATATAACACGGGTATGACGTCCGAACAGAGGGGGATAGCATATTCCCATGCTGGGCAACAGTGCTATTGATGGTCAACCATAAGTAACACTCCCAGGAGGGGTCCAATACACGGAGACGTTTTTGGAGGTGTCTCCGCTCCGTGCCCCTTTCCAAACAACTGTTATTTTATTTTTTAGGAGCTCTGCTGGGTGTGTTTTTAACTTTTGCGCATTACTATACCTGTTCCCCAGCTGATTTACTATTTTGATGCTTTTGTTGTGGTCATTTCCTCTTTTTCATTGCAGTTTTGTGCTGTGCACATGTATCACACTGCTGACGTTTTGCATGTTTCCCCGGTTTTGCTGTACATTGCTGACGGAAATGGTTTCTCTTCCCTTTATATGCCCTCTACCGCGAGTTTATCACTCGCGCTATTTTTTACATGTAGATTCGGGCCCGATACCGTGCGGGGAGACTCTCCCCTCCCACTCTCCACCCATTGACCCCGTCCCTCCGCCCCTCCGGAGCCTTCCTCCGCCCTCCTTTAGCCGTTCCACGCCTCTATCGGACATTTGCGGGCCCGCACTTGTACGGGGCCCGTTACTGAACCGCGTACCTGTGCGGGGGTGACACGCACGTGTGCGGGGCGTTTAAACGTGTTTCTGCGCGTTTCAATGCCGCGTTACCGTGCGCTATTTTGCGCCACGCAGATTTGCGGACTTTAGTAAACATGCCCCATAGGCGTCTATGTTTTCTTTATAAATTAGCCACAAAATAGGCGCCTACTTGCACTTCCTAGGCAATCTGTTATAAAGTTACCAAGTTATCATATTGTTTGATAGAAGCAACATGCATTAAGGCCAAAGCAAAGCATGAATATAACATTTTATTTTCGAAAGCCTAAATGTTTGAAAATTAACCATATATTACAACTGCTGGAGTTTTATGACTTGCCGTTAAGATGTGCTCACAAGAGAATTGCCTCTTCTGCTATGGTGTTAGAGCAAAGCACATGACCATCAAACTGCAGAATGGAGAAATGTGATTTCATTTGGCCAGGTAAATTGAAAAGCCTGATGGTAATAATCCAATTTAGCAAGCTATTTAAAATATACTTTACGCATAGCTGGCAAAATTGTTGAGCAAGGTTAAATCAGATATCATTGCTCTTCCTTGCCACGTGTGACATTCTGTTTACTGCCTCTAAGATGTTATCAAGCAATATTCTCTATGCCGTATATGAGCTTCTAAGGAAAAAAAGCATGTCACGGGTCATTGCACTGACAGCACATGCAGTCTTCACAGAAGGCATGATAGCACGCAACCAATTAATAGCTGATCAGAAACGTGTTTGAGAACTTTTGAAGTCCTCCTAAGAAATGAAAATCATTTTCTAGCACAAATTTAAAATGTATAGTACATTTATAGGTTTTGAAGCTGAATTATTTATTTTTCAACAGTTCTTCCTGAAACCCAAGGGTGGGCTAAAGTGGTGCACAAATAAAGACATAAAATACAATATATGAAAACAGCAAACATAAAAATACAAACCACAAGTGTGATAAAAACATACACACCAGTATAAAACCAAAAAGATGGCATTTTCACAAAACTATTCAAAGGAGAGTCCATACTTTCTGCTCAGTGAAAACAGCAATTTCATCAGCAAATGATACTATGAGGGATCATAGAATAAGTAACATGAAATCTGTCTACCTTTTGGGAATGTGTCAGGTATTTGTGACCTGGATTGGCCACTATTGGAAAAAGGATACCGGGCTTGATGGACCTTTGGTCTGACCCAATATGGCATCTCTTATGTTCTTTTGTATATTTATTAGCACTCACTTGGTTCGTTAATGCTCCTCAAAAATATAGTGCATGCAAAATCAATTCAATATAAATTAACCAACAAATTAACGCTTATTAAGTCAATTAGCATGTTCAAAACTTCTAACATGCATTACATATTTTTCATTAAAATTAATGTGTGAAATGAACAAAAAAAATCTAAATATCAGTAGAAAAGCCCAAACTAGAAGCAAACTAAAAATGTTTGCCCTCTGCATATTTCTGAATGCTGTTTAAAGAAAACTATAACTTTGTGAAACATCTAAAGCAAGAGGGTCAGATACTAATTAGAAAAGTATATATAATATTCAAATAGTGAAATATATTCTAATCGTAGTATTAGATGTCTCTGCATCATGATTAATGTATCATTCTATAAAAATCAGCAAAGGGTCCCATCTGATGTTCATAGGCAGCCTACAGACACAGTCTGCAATTGCCTTCATCTGTGGCGATCCTTTTTGTACGATTTAAGATTCCAAAGGCAAGGACAGGGCTTCTCAGAGCTGTCATGGTGACCCCCACAGCCAATCAGGCTTTCACTGCAGCCACAATGAGTGCTAAATTTGCATATCGTGAGAGTCCAATGGATGCAAATGTATGCCCTGCATACCCCAGGTGTGTATCCTGTAAATTCGGCAAAGCTTAGGTGATCGTCCAATCCCATGTAAGATAAAGCAGGCTGAGCAGCCTTGGTTTTACCCTCATTGCACTCATGTAGATGTGTTTCCTGTTTGTTTCTTAAGCAAATCAAAAGGGCATCTTAGCCAGGGCAGTGAATGAGCTGGCTCAACCAGTCCTATTGTTACCCTCTTTTGGGTTCAGACCAGCTAAAGTCTACCGGCTGGCGAAGAAATCCTTAAAATGTATTCCGCTCAGATCCTCAGTCCATTTGTATTCACACCATATACCAGAATCAAGCAACTCAAAAGCAAACAATGCCCCAGGCAGGTATTTGTACATAAGGTTGGCTGACTGCTTCTTACAGAGCTGATGGCGGAACTATTTCACAAATAAACACAGTGAACACAATAGCAGGGAGTTTGTTTTCTGCTGGTCCTTAATGGAAAATAATAATTTGCTTATTTCACTGCCATTTATATATAAGAATTTAAAAAAAATAATTTTGAAGTACAGGGGGGGGGGGGGTTAGACTTTACCTGAAGAGTATTCCTTAAGGTAACTAGGCATGATAAATTAACTTTACTTTATATTTTTATAAGCTGCAACGAATGTATACACAGAGCCCTAGACACTGATAAACACAATCGGAGAAAGCATTTAACACATCGCTTTCCTAAACAGGACAGGCACAACCATCAGGCAAACTGGCAGCTTCTGAGGGGTGGCAAAGAGCAGGGCATTCAAAGCTGAATAAGAAATTTTGACAGCCGGGGGGGCATAAGGCTTAAGGTTTGCCTGGGGTGCAAACACCTTGAACCAACTCTTGGGTCAGTCCTCCTCCTAAATAAATGAAAACAACCTTTCATAGATATATATAATAGATCAAAAAATAATGTGCCCAATTTTGAATTAGGCAGGCTAAGCACCGCAGCGGTGCATAGCCTGCCTGCCGACCCCCTTAACCCAGATTTTCACTTCCACTGTGGTGGCAGAAGTGAAAATCCAGGTTTGTCTGGACGTGCCGGCAGCCACCGAGGTTAAAGGGGTAGCAGCGATTTTTTTTATGCTACCCGCTTAGCCCTCTGCGCCTTAAAGATAGGCGAGGTTTTTCCTCGCCTATCTTTAAGGCACAGAGGGCTAAGCAGGTAGCATCGAAAATTGCTGCTACCTGTTTATCCCTTTCCTCCACTGCCGCTCCGCCCTGAAACACCCCAACACACCCCAATGCTATGCGGATAGCATCTGGGCTCATTAGGGACTTATCTGGGATTTTCAAAGGGCATTACCCTGTAAGTGCCCTTCGAAAATCCCAGATAAAGCCTTTACATGGATAACTAGGGAAGTTACCCATGTAAAGGCCTTCGGAAATCGGGCCCAATGCCTCCAAGGGGGTTCGTTTTGCGCATACCATGATGGCATAATAGCAGTAGCTAGTTCCTGATTGACTGGCATCAGAGACTCTTGTGCAGATGCATGTATTCAAAGAATATGGCTGGAATGAGCAATGTATGCAGTCATGCTGGAGTGGCCAGATGGGGAAGGAGGACCTGAGAGGGCAGTGGGCAATGATCCGGTGCACCAGCATCAGAGGAAGAGCAACTGCTAGGGCTGGGGGAAGTTGGGAGATGCGTTGAGAGATTGAGAGTGACTGCTGTGCTAAGGGGTGAAGAATGACTGCTATGATGAGGGGAGGGGAGGGAAGAATGAGAATGACTGCTGAGATGAGGGGAGGGAGAATAGAAAGAAAAGGAGTGGCACAGAGAGGAGGGGAATGGAGAACCCGTAGGTGACCTCTTAGGGCTTCTGGTTGGAGTAAACGGGCCAAATGTGCAGGGCTGAAGGTGATAGTGTCAGATTGCTGATAGATGATTTGCCAGAGACAAAGGGGGTCAATCTGAACTCTGTTTAGTGGGTCTGAACGTCCGAGCTGAATGTCCAGACCCACTAAATGGCTGGGCAGTCTGATGGGGACAGAGTTCCCCGTACAAACAGGTGATTTGTAGGGGAAGCACTATTCGTGGGAGGGAGGGGCAGGACAGAGGCGGAGCAAGGGCGAGCAATGGGCAGAGAGTGACCTCGGATGTACAGTGCCGATTCTGAGGTTGGCCCTGTATGTCCGGAATCAGCCATGGAGACGGGGGGACTTATTCCATCTCGGAGATGAAATAAGTCTCACTGGACATCGGAGGATCGCATCACCGGGCAGAGACGGAAGGTGAAGGGGTGCAGGAGGATCCCCGCAGCCTGACCCTGGCCATGGGAGGCCAGATCAGGGGTCAGGCTGTGGGGAAGGGATGGTGTCGCTGTTGACTGGGGATTGCAGCTCCTGAAGGGAGCCACGGTGCCATGATGATGGAATGCGATGGCACAGCAGTTTCATTCTGGAGCCTGGCTGAGTTAGCCAGGTATGTGGGCTGGGCATGCGGCTGATCAGAATTGGGACCTGGCCTGCACGTCCACGCTGTAGACCCAGTTCTGAAACCACAGGATCAGAATCGGGTCTACCTCTGTACGCCCCGATTCTGATCAGCCATACAGGGGCTCGATAGCCAGTACGGAATCGGCCTCAAAGGGAATAACAAGCTCCTCCAGTGAATTTTACAGGGTATTAGATAGTTATAAAATGAAAATATCTATTTAAAGGTAAAAAAAGATCAGTCACTAGCATATGAACAGTTCAGAAGAAGATTATCAAAAGTAAATAATAAGTCTGATAAACTCTCCAAAAGCCCTGAAAGGCGTTTCAGCTATCATACTAGCCTGCCTCAGGAGAGGAAAGGAATCTTTGGCGTATGTTTACTAAACAGCAGTAGCAGCTCCGATATCGCATGGAAGCCACTACCGCTGTTTAGTAAACATACCCCTTTGAATAGTATGAATCCTAACCCTCTCTTTGGACTTCATATAAGCTTTGCTATTTACTGTATATATCTCTCAGAAAAATGATCGCCACTCTATTATTACCTTTAAGATTGTGATTTAGCACGTATTCGAATCTTCATTCGATGCATTAGAATCAATCATAAACTTCTTCCCATTTGTAATATTCTGAGTAACTTTCTATATATTATGTCCAGATTAATGTTAAGCATTTGAGAAGATTAATCTTTAAGGAACTCGAGGTCTCAGACTCTATAAGGCACGTCTTTCCAGACTTAGGGGTATGTTTACTAAACTGCGTTAGTGCAATTCGCGTTAGGAGCTGTGTTAGTGGAAGGAAAGCCAAAAAAGGACATGGGCGGTACATCGTAACTGATAACGCGCAGTTGCGCGCGGTATTGCACGCCGCGCAGCAACGATCGCTACAGTGCGCGCGCTACTGCGCGCAAGCTTAAGACAGCGCACAGACACCCAACTACAGAAACAGAGCTGTAGCACAATGGTTACTACACAGACTGATGGTACAAGGGCCAAGGGTTTGATTCCCCAGTGTGCCTAATGAATAAGGCTGGCTGAGGCATCATGTGTAACCCTTTGAAGGCCTACTATAATATTTTAATCCACATTCTGCAGCCAGGTTAATGTTTGCACATGTCAGGAAAATTGTACCTGTTGTACCGAATATGTTCTAATAGTGACGTTCCCTCTGGCATGGTCATGTATTATATACCATTTGATAGGAATATATAGGCAGAAGATGAGATCCCGAAAGTACTGGGCTTGGCCTGGAAAGGGTTAAGTAGTGGGCTGTGAGGAAGTTTACTTGTACCTGAATAGTGCTGCCAGCAAACACACCCTCACAGTGGCGTAAACTAAGGTGTCACATAAGGCACCCTAGAGGGCACTCCATAGGGCACATTATAAAGTGCGCTGTCTGCCAAGGCACCCTATAATGTCTCCTATAGGACACCATATAAGGCACCTTATAAGGCGCTGTATAGGGCGCGGTATAAAGCGCCCTATAGGGCGCCCTATGAGCCACCCTAAGGGGACAGTACCCTGAGGGTGGTCCTGTTGGCAGAACTAATATACAATAAAAATAGACAATGCCTAAGACAGCCCTATTGATGAACCCCACTGTGGGTTCTGAACCCATGTCCTCTGGCTTCACAGGCAGTGAAGTAACCAGTGGGCTAGAGCTGCTAACAAACAACTGGCTGGCTACAGGAGGACTGCACGGCACCACACCCACATTCTGCTCTGGCTACCAGGATAGGGGTAACCCACCCATACCCATGATGCACTGCACATGCAAATCAGCAGTCGAGAGATGGGCACAAGATCGGGTATGCACCCCCACAGCACCTCGGCCTTGTAAGGGGAACAGACCGTGTGTGGCACTGCCACAGAGTAGCCACAGACAGTCACATTGTGCAGGTACAGTGCCCACCCTGAGGTTGAGGTGGGGCATCCAGCACCAGGTCCACAGCACCTTTCATGGCTGAAATACGCCATGCTGCAGGTCCCCATCAGTGTGTGATAGGTAGGTCCGTTAGACACACCTAGGATACAGCTGTGTCCTGCTGTATGTCCCGGTCATGTCTAGTCCCTATGGGCGCTGTTGCACCCAGACCAGTGCATATCCTGTGTTGGTGCCATCATTACCTGCTGTAGATGAATGAAGGAGGGGAGGGAAAGGGAGGAGGGAGGGGAAAGGGAGGAGGGAGGAGGGAGGAGGGAGGAGGGAGGAGGGGGAGGGGAGGGAAGGGAAGGGGAGGGAGGGAAGGGGAGGGAAAGGGAGGGGGAGGGGAGGGGAGGGAGGGAGGAGGGGGGGGGGAGGGAGGGAGGAGGAGGGGGGAGGGAGGAGGGGGGGAGGGAGGGGAGGGAGGGAGGGAGGAGGGGGGGGGAGGGGGGGAGGGAGGGGGGGGGGAGGGAGGGGGGAGGGAGGGGGGGGGGAGGGAGGGGGGGGGGAGGAGGGGGGGGGGGGGAGGAGGGGGGGAGGGAGGGGGGGGGGAGGGAGGGAGGGAGGGGGGTGGTGGTGGTGGTGTATGGACCCATAGGCAGATTATGTACCACCACACAACCCACCTTCTGGGGCTCAGGGGGAAACAGGATCACCCACCAATAGATCCACCGTCTACCTCCCTGCAATGGCAGCGGTAGAAGGGACCAGCAACAGCAGTCCTGCTTGAGGAACAGACAGATCAGCACACATCCATAACGCAATAGCGGACAGACGGTAGGCCTGGAAATGCTCAGCTGCCCCCCACCATTATCTGATGTTCTCCAGCAGCAAGCCTCCAGCCGCTGCACCCTGCAAGGTGTTCCAGCAAGACAGCATACTAGCTGCAGGCAGTCCGCCAGCTAGTCCATAGTGCATGGTCCTGGAGGAGATGCATGTACCCAGAACGGGGATGTCAGCATACACACCAAGCAGATAAGTCAGTGATTGGGCCCCAAAAGGAAACCCATATATATCACATGAAAGAAATGCTATATAGCACTATGGGGGAACCTAGCCATGCCGTGGTCACTGCTCAGTCAGGGTGAGAGTGACCTCCCAGCAGGACATGGGAGGAGTGGTCTAGTGGTTAGGACAAGGTACTTCAGGCCAGAGGGCCGGGGGTTCAAGTCCCACCTGGGGACAGCAATCTCAGGCCGGAGGGACTGGGATTTCTAGTCCTATAGGCACTCCTTGTGGTCTTGGGCAAGCCACTTAACCCTCCATTGCCCATGTTCCCTGTAAGTATTAGCATATGTGTCTCATATCCCCTCGTGTTAAATGTATCCCCCAATTGACCGCTTTGACCCGGTGAAAAGCGGGATATAAATACAGCTAAATAAATAAATAAATGCTGTGGCCACTCTGTCTGTGTAGGTGGTACCGGGCACTACAATGTCCGAGCTAGTGCCCTATGCCCTGTGCAGATGCGGCAAGGCCAGGCCACCCTATCCAGGCTATCCCCACGGTACCTTGCTCCTCATTATGCACATTGGCAGGCCAATACTGGGAACAGTGCTAGCAGTGTGGGCTGTGGAGGGTGTTGGAAGCCACCACACACTGGATAGACAGACACGCACTCCCCACACCTATGCCAGCATTGTGCAACTCTAGAGGTGTTGGGCAGCCCAGGCCACCACACCAGTCCTAGGCACAGTGCAGGCATGGTTATGGTATGCAATACTGTAGGAGTCACTCCCCAGGTTGGTAAACACTGTCAGACACAGGACCTGTAGCACACTCCACAGACATCAGAAAGGTTGCTATGATGCAGCTCACTCAGGAAATTGTACTTAACCTAGGAATTGCTATCTGCCAGTGATCATAGCAACCTTTTGATAGATGTGTACCATATTCACAGGTTTAGGGTGGCATTACTACGGTATGCATGTGCTAGTATTGGGAGATGCACGCAGAGCCCAAAGTCCTGCCTCTCCAGGAGGCTGTGGATAATGGGGCCTGTGGGTGCGGGTGTGTCTGCCCCTGTTGGCTGCTGCTTTACGGCAGAGGTTCCCAACTCCATTCCTGCGGTGCCAAACACTATCCGGGTTTTCATGCTGTCCCTCATGAATATGCATGAGATACATCTGCATACCATGGGGGTGGCGCATAGAAATGCAGCACAGGCATCTTCATCAGAGGCAGCATGGAACCGGAATGGTGTTTGGCCCTCCAGGACTGCATTTGGGAGGCTCTGCTCTAGGTAATGTGCATGTTCATGGTGTCTGTGCTCTGTAGGGTAAAATGTGGGTGTTTTGGGCATGTTTACGTCATCTGCAAGAACGGTTCTGTCTGTATTAGCACATTATAGTAGTGGGTAAAAGATGAGGACTGGGTTGGCGGAAACCACAGCTGGGACTTGAACCTGTGACCTTCTGCTTCTGAATACACTGGTTCTGTGCACTTCACCACCATGTTCTCACAGAGATGGTGCATTCCCTGGTGCTACCATGACTGTTGGTCAGACAGGGCCTGTCTTCTGCAGTGCACGGCACCCACCTACACAGGGCTAGGCCATGGTCTGCTGTGGGCAGCTGCCACTGCCCCCTCCACCACCAGTATCCCTCAGCCACCATGCTGACATGCCTTCTGCTGGTGATGCTGGTGGTACACAGTCTCAGGCCATCCTGTGTGCGGGTAGGCGGCTGCCTATGGTGCAGATTCTGGGGTAGGGGTGCCTGCATATCTGTCCGCACGTCCCCCAATCACTGCCTGCCACTGTTCTGTGCCCTTGGAGGTACCTGCTGGGTACTATCCCCTGTGACACTGTGATAGACACGCTCATGCCCATGTTGGGCCCTCCTCAGTTGCTGTCTGGCTGCTGTACAGTTTTCAGCATTCCTAGGTGCCACCTAGGCATCTGCCTAGTCCGCACTGTGCCCCATCTGCACCACAGCATGTGCCCGCCTGCCAGCCCTCTGTATCCCCCTTTTCCAGAATCTGCCCAGTTGCCCGTTCCGACATGCCCGCCCTGATGTTGCGGACATGTGCCACGCCATAGGAACCCTGTCCGATGGTGGGGAAATCCCTGAGCAGCGCTATTTCACTGTGGGCCCATGCACCTTGTATGGGGACGGAGTATGGACCCTTCCACGAATTATATCTGTTCTATGGAGCTTACTCGTGGGGGGGGTTGATGTTTCCTCATTGCTACCACTATTGGCCAGCTTGGTTGTTGTTTTTTTCCAGTTTGTTGGGTCATTTTCGGTGTTTCTGTGCCCTTTTTGTTTCTGTGCACATGTATCACACTTATCACCTTTTTTGGGTTTCCCTGCCTAGGCTGTACATTGCTGACACGTAAATGGTTTCTCTCCCCTTTAAAGTGCTTTTACCGGTAGGTTTTCATTCGCGTTGGAATTCAGCTCTGAAATTCAGCGTGTTGGTGTGAAGGGAGCCTCTCCCCACCCACTCTCCACCCATTGACCCCTTCTCTCCGCCCTCTCTCCACCTTCTGCGGTGTTTTACCGCGCCGCGGAGCATTACGCTCGTTAGCGCGTGATAGCGCGTTTACGATCGTTAATGCGCTATAGCGTGCTAACGATCGTTAACGTCATACAACGCGCGTTATTCACGTTTACCGCAGTTTAGTAAACATACCCCTTAGTCTTAGACTTGAACTTGTGTGCCGCTTTGCATCAATGACCTCCGTGTTCTATAGTTCCAGATGAATCTTCATAACTTACAATACGTTAATCCTTTTCTTCATAACTCTTACTATGTTACTCTTATATTGAGAAAACTTTTGAAAAGTGAAAATAAGTGCTTAACTTATTCATTTCGTTCGTTGTCTTTGTCTTTCCCCAATGCCTTTCCCTGGCGCCGTATTTGCGTTTCACTTCCGTGAGTTTCTTCAGGGGGTTCTTTATGTTAAAGCACTATCAATAAAATGAATTTGATTTAATCTTTCAAATCACATCTTTTTCCAAAGTATTGATAAAACATCAAGCTATCTATGAAATACATCTCCAACATACCTTTAATATATAGCATTTCGTGCTCTTGGCTTATGCTTTCTTTCGCGTTCCTTTGAGCCTATAGGCAGCTAATGACGCTGCACATGCGGGATGGTATCAACCATGACGTTTAAATAAGTTTGCTGAAATAGTTTCTTTTCTTTCAGCTGTTACATTTTATCATTACATTACCAATTTTCCACAATTTAAACTTATTGGATTTCATAAACCCACAATGATGAAAAGTTTATGCCTCGGACTAAATTATATTTTATTTCTCGGTTAACAATCAATCTCCTTATCATGTTGTTTAACGCTCCAAAAATTTCTTTTTGTGGTTTCTTGAACGCACTAAAGATTCTATTTGTTTTATTATTCACTCTAATATAGAGCTGGACCAATATTATTTCTTCTTTATTCTTTTATTTCTCAAATACAGACCCCCCAATCAATTGAAGCATTTAAACCTCCTGGAATAACCGATCGTAAAGTATAAATCCATTTTTGCTCACAAATTAGTAAAGCTTGCTCCCTAGATTTCCTATTCCTCCCAGTTAAAAGTGTGTCCATCATTGTGGGTTTATGAAATCCAATAAGTTTCAATTGTGGAAGATTGGTAATGTAATAATAAAATGTAACAGCTGAAAGAAAAGAAACTCCTTCATCAAACTTATTTAAACATCATGGTTGATACCATCCTGCATGTGCGGCGTCATTAGCAGCCAACAGGCTCAAAGGAACGCGAAAGAAAGCATAAGCCAAGAGCACGAAATGCTATTATATTGAAGGTATGTTGGAGATGTATTTCATAGATAGCTTGATGTTTTATCAATACTTTGGAAAAAGATGTGATTTGAAAGATTAAATCAAATTTGTTTTATTGATAGTGCTTTGACATAAAGAACCCCCTGAAGAAACTCATGGAAGTGAAACGCAAATATGCCGCCAGGGAAAGGCATTGGGGAAAGACAAAGAGGTATGTTTACTAAACTGCGTTAGTGCGATTCGTGTTAGGAGCCACGGTAGAGACAGAAACCCCAAATAAGGTTGCCGAGAACGCGCCGAGAATGCGCGCTACAAGGCGCCATAAATGAATGAGCGCTACAGGGCACATTACCGCGCGTTAATCTTAAGAAGGCGCGCAGGCATGCAATCACAGCAACAGAGCTGTAGCACAATGGTTACAACACTGACTGATGGTAGAGGGGGTGATGGGTTCGATTTCCCCAGTGGGCCTAATGTATAAGGCTAGCTAAGGCAGCACCCTTTACATTTAAATAGTGATTGTTGAGGCATTTGACATGTATTTTAATTTGTGCTGCCAGCAAACACACCCTCACGGTGGCATAACCTAAGGTGCTGCATAAGGCACCCCATAAGGCACTCCATAGGGCACATTATAAAGTGTACTGTCTGCCAAGGTACCCTATAGTGTCCCCTATAGGACACCTTATAAGGCTGTGAACAAAGCCCTGGCTGGCTGCAGGACTGCACGTCACCACACAAACTGTCTGCTGTGGTTACCAGGATAGGGTTAACCCACCCGTACCCATGATGCACTGCACATGCAAATCAGCAGTCGAGAGATGGGCACAAGATTGGGTATGCACCCCCACAGCACCTCGGCCAGGTAGGAGGAACAGACCGTGTGTGGTACTGCCACAGAGTAGCCACAGACAGTCACATTGTGCAGGTACTGTGCCCACCCTGATGTTGAGGTGGGGCGCCCAGCACCAGGTCCACAGCACCTTTCATGGCTGAAATACGCCATGCTGCAGGTCCCCATCAGTGTGTGATAGGTAGGTCCGTTAGACACACCTAGGATACATCTGTGCCCTACTGTATGTCTCAGTCATGTCTAGTCCTTATGGACGATGATGCACCCATAATAGTGCATATCCTGTGTTGGTACCATGGTTACCTGCTGTAGGTAAAGGGAGGAGTGTATGGACCCATAGACAGATTATGTACCACCACACAACCCACCCTCTGGGGCTCAGGGTGGGAAACAGTATCACCCACCAATAGAGCCACAGTCTACCTCCCTGCAATGGTAGCAGTAGAGGGGACCATCAACCCCAGTCCTGCTGGGGAACAGACAGAATGGTACACATCCGTAACACAATAGCAGACAGACAGCAGGCCTGGAAATGCTCAGCTGCCCCCCACCATTATCTGACATTCTCCAGCAGCAAGCCTCCAGCCGCTGCACCCTGCAAGGGGCTCCAGCAAGACACATACTAGCTGCAGACAGTCCGCCAGCTAGTCCATAGTGCATGGTCCTGGAGGAAATGCATGTACCCAGAACCGGGATGCCAGCATAAACAACAAGCAGATAAGTCAGTGCTTGGGCCCAAAAGGAAAACCCATACCCATATCCATATCCATATCCATATCCATATCCATATCCATATATATATCTATCACATAAGAGAAATGCTATATAACACTATGGGGGAACCTAGCCATGCCATGGTCACTGCTCAGTCAGGGTGAGAGTGACCGCCCAGCAGGACGTGCTATGTCCACCCTGTCCATGCAGGTGGTGGCCAGGCACTACAGTGTCTGAACCATTGCCCTATGCCGTGTGCAGATGCATCCAGGCCAGGCCACCCTATCCAGGTATTCCCACAGTATCTTGCTCCTCATTATGCACATTGGCAGGCCAATACTGGCAACAGTGCTAGCAGTGTGGGCTGTGGAGGGTGTTGGCAGCCACCACACAATGGATAGACCAGGGGTAGGGAACCCTGGTCCTGGAGAGCCGCAGACCAGTCAGGTTTTCGGGATATCCCTAATGAATATGCATGAGATATATATGCATTAGAGATATCCTACCAACCTGACTGGTTTGTGGCCCTCCAGGGCTGGATTTGGAGACCCCTGCCTTACACCTCTGTCATTTAAGATTGTGAGTGGGCAAGGTGCAGATGTCCAAGACATCAAAAAAGGTTAGATAGAATGTGTCACATTCCTCCTCACTTCTCACCACCACCAAAATATTGTCTATTAGACAACTTTTTGGTGGTGGTGAGAATCGAGGAGGAATGTGACACATTCTATATACCCTTTCGATGTCTAGGACATCTGCACCTTGCCCACTCACAATCTTAAATGACAGAGGTGTAAGGCAGGGGTCTCCAAATTCAGCCCTGGAGGGCCACAAACCAGTCAGGTTGGCAGGATATCTCTAATGCATATATATCTCATGCATATTCATTAGGGATATCCCGAAAACCTGACTGGTCTGCGGCTCTCCAGGACCAGGGTTCCCTACCCCTGGGATAGACAGACACACACTCCCCACACCTATGCCAGCATTGTGCAACTATAGAGGTGTTGGGCAGCCCAGGCCACCACACCAGTCCTAGGCACAGTGCAGGCATGGCTATGGTACGCAATACTGTAGGAGTTACTCCCCAGGTTGGTAAACACTGTCAGACACAAGACCTGTAGCACACTCCACAGACATCAGAAAAGTTGCTATGATGCAGCTCACTCAGAACAGTGTACTTAACCTAGGAATTCCTATCTGCCAGTACTCATAGCAACCTTTTGATAGATGTGTACCATATTCCCTGGTTTAGGGTGGCATTACTAAGGTATGCAAGTGCTAGTATTGGGAGATGCATGCAGAGCCCAAAGTCCTGCCTCTCCAGGAGGCTTTGGATAATGGGGCCTGTGGGTGCGGGTGTGTCTGCCCCTGTTGGCTGCTGCTTCATGGCAGAGGTTCCCAACTCCAGTCCTGCGGTGCCAAACACTGTTCGGGTTTTCATGCTGTCCCTCATGAATATGCATGAGATACATCTGCATACCATGGGGGTGGCACATAGAAATGCAGCACAGGCATCTTTACCAGAGGCAGCATGGAACCGGGATGGTGTTTGGCCCTCCAGGACTGCAGTTGGGAGGCTCTGCTCTAGGTAATGTGCATGTTTATGGTGTCTGTGCTCTGTAGGGTAAAATGTAGGTGTCTTGGGCATGTTTACGTCATCTGCAATAAAGGTGCTGTCTGTATTAGCATGTTGTAGTAGTGGGTAAAATATGGGGACTGGGTTGGCAGGAACCACAGCTGGGACTTAAATCTGTGACCCTCTGCTTCTGAATACACTGGTTTTGTGCACTGCACCACCTTGTTGTCACAGAGTCAGTACATTCCTTGGTGATACCATGACTGTTCGTCAGACAGGGCCCGTCTGTTGCAGTACATGGCACCCACCTACACAGGGCTAGGCCACGGTCTGCTGTGGGCAGCTGCCACTGCCCCCTCCACCACCAGTATCCCTCAGCCACCATGCTGACATGCCCTTCTGCTGGTGGAGCTGGTGGTGCGCAGTCTCAGGCCATCCAGTGTGCAAGTAGGCGGCTGCCTATGGTGCGGGTTCTGGGGTAGGGGTGCCTGCATAGGTATCCACGCTTCCCCCCAGCACCGCCTGCCAATGTTCCGTGCCCTTGGGGGTAGCTGCTGGGTACTATCCCCTGTGACACTATGGGAAACACAGTCATGCCCATGTTGGGCCTTCAGCAGTTGCTGTCTGGCTGCTCTGCTGCTTCAGCATTCATATGGGCCACCTAGGCATCGCCCTAGTCTGCACTGTGGCCCAGCTGCACCACAGCATGTGCCGCCTGCGGCCCTCTGTATCCCCTTCTCCAGCATCTGTCCAGTTGCCGTTCCGATATGCCCGTCCTGATGTTGCGGGACATGTGCACGCCATACGAACCCTGTCCGATGGTGGGGAAAAACCTGAGCAGCGTTATATCACTGTGGGCTCATTCACCTTGTTTGGGGGCGGAGTATAGACCCTTCCACGATTTATATCTGTTCTATGGAGCTTACTCGGGGGGGGGAGGGGTTGATGTTTCTCATTGCTACCACTATTGGCCAGCTTGGTTATGGTCTTTTTCCAGTTTGTTGGGGTCATTTTCAGTGTTTATGTGCCCTTTTGTTCTGTGCGCATGTATCACACTTATCACTTTTTTTAGGTTTCCCTGCCTGGGCTGTACATTGCTGACACTGAAATGGTTTCTCTCCCCTGTAATGTGCATTTAACGGCAGGTTTTCATTCGCATTGGAATTGAGCTCTTCAGATCAGCGCGTTAGTATGAAGGGAGCCTCTCCCCGCCCACTCTCCACCCATTGACCCCTTCTCTCCGCCCTCTCTCCACCCTCTGCGGTGTTTTACCGCGCCGCGGGAGTTTACAATCGTTAACTACAGTTAACGCGCGTTATGTAACGTTAACAATCGTAAGCGCGTCATAACGCACGTTATGATGCGCTTACGATCGTTAACGTTACATAACGCTCGTTATTTACAATTACCGCAGTTTAGCAAACATACCCATAAGTCTGGAAAGATGTGCCTTATAGAGTCTGAGACCTCGAGTTCCTTAAAGATTGACCTTCTCAAATGCTTAACGTTAATCTGGACATAATATATAGAAAGTTACTCAGAATATAACAAATGGGAAGAAGTTTATGATTGATTCTAATGCATCAAATGAAGATTCGAATAAGTGCTAAATCACAATCTTAAAGGTAATAATAGAGTGGCGATCATTTTTCTGAGAGACAAAATTGGCCCTCTGAAAGCAGACCACTAACTGGAGCATTTACTGTATATAAGCATCAGCTCAATTTGCCCTTGAATTCTACTATGCCCTTTCATATTATAGCATTTGTTAACAATAATGACACTCATGGGAGCTAATTTAAGCAGCGAGTGTTGAATGTGAACATTAACACCCATGTGCAGGTGTCAGCGGGCAACCTTGCACCCTGGCAGTCTAGGGGGTGGGGCATGGGGTGGGATGCCCTCAGATGATGCTGCCACCAGCTAGCAGATTTCTTGCCAGTATCTTATAGTAATGCAAACCATCAGTCCTGATGCCCCCCCAGAGGAGATTTCTTATTTATTTAAAATACTTATATACCACCTACAAGCTGTTAAAAAAATCATCAAAGCAGTGAACAGTTTAGATAAAACAATGTAATAAAACGTCCAGACCCACCTCCCTAACCCTAAAAAATGTAAATAAAAATAAATGTAAAACAAAACACTCACCTAAAAAAAAAACAGGTCTTTAAATTCCAGAATCATCCTAATTTCACTTCCTCCCACAACTTCTCAGGCAGCCTGTTCCACAGTTCTGGCACTGTCATGGAGAATGCTCTTGGTCTCCATCTAACCTGCTGCAATTCTCTGATCGAGGGTCCTACCAATAGAGCACCTTGAGTGGAGCATAACTGTCAGCAAAGCCTGTAGCACCGTAACTTCTCGGCCAGGTATTCTGTTTCTCCCCCCACCCATACATAAACCTTAAAGGCCAAACATAAAACGTTATACCTAAGCACATCAGTAAAGTCCACAGTAACACCAGCTTTGAAACAAACCGTGAATGTTTCTTAACACATATATATCCAAAGTGTGTTTTCACTGCAGTTTGCTTCCAGAATGTAAGATATTTTTAATAATCAATAAAGTTTGTTTGCTGTGGTGCATTTAGACTGACTTGCCACTAATTTGGTGCATTCTTATTTTTTCCTTTTTCTTGTCATTTAATGAAATCAATCTGTATTTCTTTTTTCAGTTTTATGCATTGTTTCTAATGTGATTAATTGCAATCCACTGAGAAAAAGCAAGTCTTGTATCAGCAGAATAGACATGTTTTTAAAATAAAAAAAATATTGATGTGCAAGTACCTTCCCTGATCTTGGTTGATATACATTAGTCCAGTGAATCTGCATAGCATACTATTCCATTTTTTCTAATTTCATAGTGAAAGCAGCAGGATATGTTATACTCATTAGTTTTGTACTATGTGCAGGCTACTTCCTGAATCAGGGGTGTCAAAATGCAGTCCTGGAGGGATCAAACCACTCAGACTTTCAAGATACACCGAAGGAATATGCATAAGATACATATCTTGAAATCTAGGTTTGATTATAGGTCGCCAGGTTTGTAATATGACACCCTTGATCTGTGTGATGTGATATATCATATACAGTACTTATGAGGAGGTCGGTACTAGGGCATTTCATTTGAAGTGGCTGGCAGGATTACCAGTCCTTGATGCTGATGAGTGTAGAGGATCCTTTCTTACAATTTGTAGAGAGGAAGTGGAGGGGCTTAGTATCAAAGTTGTTGAAAAGAAGTGTAATCAGGCAGACTCAGTAGGGCCCCATGGTACAACAGTGAGCTTTGTAGTTCAAAGCAGACGTTGCATAAGCTGAAGAGCAAATGGAGGAAGAATGGATCAGAGGATAATAAGGAAACCTATATGGACCAGATGAGAAGCTACAAGGAATTGGCAGTGAAGAAAAATTACTTCATGCAGAAAACTGAGTTCTCCTTAAAGCAGCTGAGGAAATTGGCGGCTTTGCCTTGCTCTCAGCAGGCTCCGAGGCCATCGGTTAATGAGCAAGCATGTTTCTTCTTTGATAAAGTAAAACCAGCAACTGCATCTAGGACACTTATGTGCTTTAGCCTGGCAACCTGGCAAAGTTTTGATTCGCCTAGTTACTCTGTTATAGAAAAGATAGTGATGCATTTGAATGATGCCGCATGACCTTGGACAAGATGCCAGTACCTATTTTTAAATTCCTGCACAAGCCTCTTATTAAAATTCTTACCGCCTTTGTTTGTAGCTTGTTGCAGGATGGTAGTTTAGCTGGTGCATTAAAGAAGTATCACTCTGACCAGCTATGAAAAAGCTGATTGATTCTGTTGCAGCTTGTACAAAGTACCATCTCATTTCTGATTTGCCATTCTTGGTAGAATCCGTGGTCCACTGACAATTAAATGTGTTTTTTTAGAGCAGTATAAGTTGCTAGATGATTTGCAAAATGAGTTTAGAAAAAATTGGAATACCGAAAAATTGCTTTTGAGTTTTCTGTTTTCTATCAGTTTGATGATTTTTGTTGATCTGAAAACGTTGTTTGATACTATCCATCTAGGCATATTGTTACAAACGTTTGCTGAGTTGGGCAAAGCTGGCACTGTGTTAAAATGGTTTAGCTCATAACTCACTGGTAGACCATAGGAAGTGTAAATGAAAAGTGAGCTATCAAAATGGTTTCAGCTAGACTCTGCTGTTCTGCAGGGGTCCTCTCTGTCATGTGTGTGTGCTGTTGAATCGATGCTGACTCCTGGCAACTCAGCAGCCCCTGGGTTTTCTTAGCAAGGTGTGACTGGAGGCACTGGAGGGTAAAGTGACTTGCCCAAGGCCTCAAGGAGTGAGAATTGATTTATTGGTCACCAGATCACTGCTCTAACCACCAGGCTACTACCCCCACACTATGTTATAGGATGCATGAATTGAATATTCTTTTTAATTTTATGCAAATGATATTTTATTATACTTTTGATGTCAGATCCCATGTACAATCTCTGAAGCTGAGTTCAGATTTTGAAGTAATTTTAGAGTGGTGTACCAATAATGGTTTGTCCATTAATTTTGAAAAAAAAATGGAGGCCCTAGTGATTTGCTGTTATTTGAGTTGTAAGCCCCCAGAGAAAAGTAATTTGGCTGGACATGATGTTCTGGTAAAAGATTAAATACTTTACCTTGGAATAATAATAGACTGGAGCCTAACATTTAAATTAAAGGCAAGAAAGGTAGTGTGCCCTGCAGAAACTCTGGTATGTACTTGAACCAGTTTGTTTTTGCAGTGTTGTACAGAGCTTGGCATTGCCTGGGATGTACTATTGCAGGGCTGTACAAGCCATAAATGCACCCTGTGCAACATCTAGCACGTCCCCGCATCACATTTGCCCCATGCCCAGCCTCTCCCCATCTTACCACACACATCTATGTCCAGCCGTCTCCCACCACCCGCATTCTGCCTGCCCTTACCCCACTGCTTTTTCTGTTCCCTCAGCGATGGCAGCAACGGAGCAGACCTGATCTCGAAAAAAAACCACATGGGTCTTTCGGACTCCACGCTTGCACGCAGGTCTGATCTCTCCGTCCTCTGATGTAGGCTCTTGTCAGACGGGGAGGGATCAGACCTGCGTAGAAGTGCGGAGTCGGAAAGACCCAAAGGGTTTTGTTTCAGTTTGAGATAAAGTCCGCTTCACTGCCGCCACTGCTGAGGGAACACAAAAATTGGCCATAGGGCAAGGGCAGGTTGCGTGGGGGGAGCTGAGACCGGCAATCCCAAATGCACCCCTAATCTTTTGCGCCCCATGCAGCTGCATCGCTTGCACAGGGTTAAGTACAGTGCTGAACTATTGTAAAGTTATATATACTAGGCTGCCGTGTTTTGAGCACTGCAGATAGCACAAAACTCTGCTGCAAGGCTGATAGCTGGATTGCACTTATATGATCATATTTTCCCAGTATTGGCAGAACTACATTGGCTCCCAGTTATGTATTGTATTCAGTTTAAATTACTTTGTCTGCTTTTTGCTGTTCTGTGCTTCTGGAAGAAATCTGTGCTCATATAAGCAAAGTTTGTTGAGAACATCGCCACTTCACACGTTGAAACAAGAGACTATAAACTGGGTTTTCTCCTTTGCCAACCTGAAATACTGGAATTCTTAACCTCTTTCCATTTATTAAGAATCTGAATATCATGTTTAGGAAAAAATTGAAATCTGTATTTTTTTAATGTTGTTTTTAATTCATGTCATCCGCCTGGTCCTCCCGTCTCTATCACATGCTCACCTTCAGACCATCCGTCATTCTGCTTTCTTCTTCCTGGGTCCCTCCCTCCCCTCTGCTCTCCACCAGGAATCCTCCTTTCCCAAATTCAAGAACCTTCTAAAGACGTTTCTGTGGCGCACTTGATCTGCCTCCCACTATCTGCTAACCCCCTACGACCCTTTGCCTTTTGTCATTTCTCTTCACTCTGTGTGCGATTGCATTGTTTCTGTCTGTCACATATTGTGTGGGGGGGGGCGGTTTCGGCCTCGGCCACACTTTACATTTTTATATAATTGTAAACTACCTTGGTGTAATGAAGGTGCGATATATCAAATAAACATAACATAATGTTTTGTTTCATTGTTGGTTGTATGTGCTGTCATGTGGTTATGTGTGTACTATTGTGAGCCACCTAGAAATTGCTAGGATAGGCAGGCTATAAATAATAATAATGAAATGAAATACAGAGCATAACAGAATAGATTATAATCATATGCTCTACCAAAACAATATACAGCACTTGATTCACAACTTATTTAAAAAGTAATACTTAAAACATATTATTTTGCTAAAAATAAATGGGCCAATGCAGAAAAACTAGCATGTCCTTTCTGTGGAGGAGTGGCCTAGTGGTTGGGGCAAGGTACTTCAGGCTGGAAGGTTGGGGGTTCAAATCCCACTAGAGGACAGCAACCTTGGGCTGGAAGGACTGGGGTTTCTAGTCCCACTTGTGGTCTTGGGCAAGCCACTTAACCCTCCATAGCCCATGTTCCCTGTAAAATAGTTATCTCCAAGTTATAATGCCCTGTTCAGTGTAATTTCAGTTTGTTCAATGTAAACTGCACTGATGCAGAATAGTGTGGTATTTAAGAGAATAAAATAAATAAATAACTTATATGCACAAGTTCTGCCATACCAAATGCAGAAAAGAGGTTGATGCACACACAAACAGCAAATGTTTGTGCACACAGTAATACCAATTGCATTTAAATAATATGCAAATGAGATACACATATTCAAATAGAATGCTAATAAGGTCTGCGCCTAATGCAGAAAAACAAGTAGAGGATTACATAACCAGTAGGAGCACCAATATCTCTACGCCTGGTCTGAGATGACTTAAACATTTTGTACATGTAGGGAAAGACTGTTTCAGGGTATGTACCGGTGAAGAGTTACCGTTGAACTGAAAATTTTCTATGTGTATTTTTCAGGGTATAAGCAAAAATTTGGCATTCAAGAAGAATTTTTTTTTCTTCTTGTGTGTGTTTTGGACTCATATTATTTATCTTTTATTTTAGGGCTCTTTGTTATGATTTCATAAAAAAATGATTTTGGGTGAAATAATATTGATTATTATGGAGTGAGCGCCAAAAGAACCTGCATATCCTGTGAGCATAACGTGAATGGTTGACATTTATGTGCATGCGTTTTTGGACATGTATAGCGCGTCTGTTGTTTGCCAATGCATTGACTCCCCTCCTTTCAACTTTACGCCAAAGTTTTGCACACAGCTCATTTGCATACACGCCCTTTGCTGCATACCAGCGCTGAATTCTCGTGCTATCGCGCTATGGAAATGAGAACACGGCTAATAGTGTGCGACTTCAGCACCAGCTTTCTACATTAGCCTGAAAGTCCTTAGATTAAGCAAAGCCCTGTGCCTTGAATTAAAACATAAACATTGGAACCATGGTGTTTCTCTCAGAGACATTTTAATTGATTCTTCTTCCAATTTGAATTGGCAAGCGACTTTGCTCTCTTGCTAACACACAGATACATAGGTACACATCGGTGCGATCTTTTGAGCTATTTTTCATGTGCACTTTTAGAAAATGATCCCTTTAATGCAGAGTGTTAGAAATAATGCCACACATTTTCCATGGCCTGGTTAAATTGTGGTTTTGGAGTGAAGTAAGTTCTATTTCTTTAGCTTGCTAATGTGATAACAGTGCCAGAAGAGACATCTATGTGAGTGCCTTTGTGAGACATTTCCTCCCTTCTCTGCTGCCCATTGTGTTTGCCTGTTTGCAATACCTCATAAATTCATAATGACTTCTAGGACAACATTACAGTCCTGTTAAGTGAGGCCCCCGTGTCCCACAATCTAGTGCTTAGCAACCAAAGCAAAGAAACGAAGCAAGATGTTGGAAAGCAGAAGGTCAAACATTTGCCGAGCAGTGCTTGCTTACAGTTAATTTTTAATACTTGGATAAATATTATTTGTCATTCATAGAATTTCCAGGTTTTGACCCTTAAATGTTTGCTGCTTCTTTTCAACACTGTGCAGATACTAATAGCTTTGCAGTCATTGCTTGGCAACCAAAATATACTGTACTGGTGCAAAGCGGATGTTTTCTGTTTGTTTTGAACAGTTATGTCCTTACTAAGGTATCTTTTTATCAGCAGTTAATGATGATGGGTTAATGATACAGCACTAAGCAATCCTGTAGTACACGAGGTTGGGATTACCTGTCTATACAGCTGTCCTTATCAACAAGCAACTTTTGATTGGACTGTTTGTATATAAGATTCAACTCTTTGAGCTCAGTTCTCCCAAGATAAATTCTGTCCAGTTGAGAGGAGGAAGTAAATAATGAAAAACTGTTGACTAGTAGCTGTCATAAAAGTAAATATTTAGAATTTTAAAATGAGCTTTTCTGAACCACCTCCCACAAAAGGATGCATGTGACATGCAGGAGAAAAAAAAGCCAAATTCTGACCTGTCCTCAATTTTTTGCCTTCTGGAGCACAAAGAGACTGAGGGGCTCATGCAAACAGGAAGTTGACATTGAGCACTGGAGGGTGCAGAAGCCAAACAGTCTTGCAGCACCAGGGGTATAGGGTAAGTGCTACAGGGTTGTTTGGGGCTATTGCCATTGCTGCAGGTCCTGGAGAGGGGCGGCAATGTCAGCAATGGGCCATCCCGAGACCATTGGTGCTCTAGGTGACTGCCTAGTTTGCTTAATGGTCACGCCAGCCCTGCTCCTCTATTTACCTCTGTGCCTTCCTAAGCTCCTCCATCTGCTACTCCATCCTCCAGAGATTGGATTAATTCTCTAATAGCCAGCAGCCCTTGGCACCAGGTGCTAACATATAACTTTACATGTGGCACTCAGTGCAAAAGACTGGATAGTCCCCATCTTACTGCTGGACTACTGTTTGCATCTTTGTATTAGTAAATTCAGTTATTTAGAGGTGCTAAGGTAGTAGGGATACCTAAACTAATATATAGGCCTTTAGGATTATATGGTCTATTTTATGCTATTATTTTTGTTTGCTTCCCAAAGAACTGCTAATTATCTGTTAAGGGTTAATCACTTCTTGATGAAAATAGACCGTGATGTCAAATTTCACTCTCTCTTAATTGGGATATCTAACTATAAATTAAGGCATGAGTCTGGGGTTTATGGGAAGATCAATTATCTGTCTGCATTCTTTTAAGATTATAAGGGCCTGCCTAAATCTAACAGAAGTTAGTTTAAAACTTCTAACACAATCTCTCCTCTATCCCAAGCTTTAAGTCACCAAGTTTTCCAGCAATGTAGTGATCACTTACCCATAGAGGCTTCATCTGCTTTCTCCTTCTCATATCTCTTCAGTCTGAACAGTCCTAATTATTTTAGTCTTTTCTTATCTCCGTACCTTTTCTAGACGCAGTATCTCTATTTTGAGATGGTGTGACCTGCGCACACTAATCAAGATAGCATAAGGATGGGGTATTTTAATTTTGCTTTAAATCCTTTCTTTAAACTTGCTAATATTCTGCTGCTTTTTTTGATTACTGCTGCACATTGGACTGATGGTCATAAAGAGATAGACAATGGTTTCAAGATCTTCCTAATAATTATTCTTGCTTCCCAGGATCCCATGTAATATCAGAAATGCAAAAAGAAGGATCCAATAAATAAGCAATAAATATACACATGCAGGTGCATTCTCAAAAGTAGCCCTATGCAGGTTTCAACTCTGTTTGAGCCATCACCAGCTTACTGCAGCCAAATATCCTAACATCATAGGTTAACCCATTTTGAACAGCTCGCATATTCTTTCTCTGTTCTGGATGATTTATTAGATTTGTTACACTCAAACAACTATGAAATACCGGCAATAATAAAAAATATTAAAACTTTTCAGAAAATAGAAGTTTCACATAGTGTATGTTTTTCATCTCGTACTGGTCCAATATAGTATATTGTCCGTCTTCAGAAAAGATAGGATTCAGTTCCAATATTCATTGACATAAACATACTGTATGATACTATTGAAACTGCAGTTTTCATTTAAAAGACTTTGTTATGATATAATATAGTTTGTCAACAGTCCATTCTGACGGCGGAATATGATACACGTGAAAACACTTCTGATGCAGTGCGTCAATATTGCACCATTGAAACACCTAGAACAGAATACTTGACAGCAATTAGTTTCGACAACATATTAGCCCAGTGTATGAAAAACATACAAGGCTGATATACGCACCAATAACTCTGACACTAAATAACTTACAGTTATCTAAACCTATTTTCTAAAGTCTACAAATACCTTTATTTGCAAAATAGTAGCTATTACAGCATTATAAGCTACTTAGTATTTTTTGTGATCTTTTTATGTTGAGCCGCCAGTACCGTCAAAATCAGCAAACTTCAAATACCTATTAAACTAACTAGAGCTCAGATAAAAAATCTGTATATAACGCTTTTTGACATAACGATAATAGCTAAACATACCGTATATACTCGAGTATAAGCCGACCCGAATATAAGCCGAGGTACCTAATTTTACCACAAAAAACTGGGCAAAATTATTGACTCGAGTATAAGCCGAGGGTGGGAAATGAGGCACCTACTAGTCAATGTAAAAAATAAAGATAGAGACCAATAAAATTACATGAATATTTATTTAAACGAAAAACAGTAAAATAGCTCTGTAAGTGGAAAATGGGGTCAACAAAAACAATATGGTATCAAAAATACCGTATCTTTAAAAGTACATCAACCTTAGCTTAATCAGCAACCAAGCTAACACACAAGAGCTAAAATCCTTCAAAACTGGAGTTCTCCTTCTCAGCACATTACCAGTCCTAAACCCCCCCAGCCCACAGCACATTACCAGTTCTAACCCCCCCCAGTCCACAGCACATTACCAGTTCTAACCCCCCCAGCCCACTACCAGTTCTAACCCCCCCCCAGCCCAAAGCACATTACCAGTTCTAACCCCCCCCAGCCCACAGCACATTACCAGTCCTAACCCCCCCCCCTCAGCCGCGGCAAAATCGCATGTCCCGCAGGGCCCCCCCTGCCCGGCAGAGCCAGCCCTCCCTCCCTCCATATCAGCTCCCTCCCTCCATGTCAGCCCGCCTCCCAATCCATCCATATCAGCCCCCTCCATCCCTCCATGTCAGCCGCCCTCCCTCCATCCATATCAGCCCCCCTCCCTCCATCCATATCAGCTCCCTCCCTCCATGTCAGCCCCCTCCCTCCATCCATATCAGCCCCCCTCCCTCCATCCATATCAGCTCCCTCCCTCCATCCATATCAGCTCCCTCCCTCCATGTCAGCCCCCTCCCACCCCCCCTCCCTCCATGTCAGCCCCCCACCCTCCATCCATATCAGCGCCCTCCCTCCATGTCAGCCCCCTCCATCCCTCCATGTCAGCCCCCCACCCTCCATCCAAATCAGCTCCCTCCCACCCTCCATCCATCCATATAAGCTCCCGCCCTCCATGTCAGCCCCCTCCCTCCCTCCATGTCAGCCCCCCTCCCTCCATCCATGTCAGCCCCCCTCCCTCCATCCATATCAGCTCCCTCCCTCCATGTCAGCCCCCTCCCTCCCTCCCTCCCTCCATGTCAGCCCCCCTCCCTCCATCCATATCAGCTCCCTCCCTCCATGTCAGCCCCCCTCCCTCCATCCATCCATATCAGCTCCCTTCCTTCTTCTGCAGCCGCGGCTCCCTGCCTCTTAGGGAACCGCGGCTGTGCTTTTAAAATCATCTCGGAGCCCTTCCTGTCTTGACGGGCTCCGTGCAGCATTGTCCTGCCTCCAAAGGAAGTTGTTTACCACTTCCTTTGGAGGCGGGACAATGCTGCACGGAGCCCGTCAAGACAGGAAGGGCTCCGAGATGATTTTACAAGCACAGCCACGGTTCCCTAAGAGGCAGGGAGCCGCAGCTGCAGAAGGAGGAGTCAGTGAGTTTGCCGCTGCCGAGAAGCGGACTCGGCAGCGGCAGCAACTTATGCACAGAGACGATGACTCGAGTATAAGCCGAGGGGGCCGTTTTTCAGCACAAAAAATGTGCTGAAAAACTCGGCTTATACTCGAGTATATACGGTAGTTCCATTGAATTTATAACCATTAATTAGTAAACAGTTAAGTAGTAAGTATGGAAACCTTATGTATGTAAAACATACGCTGGTCCAAAACGGGTTAAAAAAAAAACCTCCAAATGTTTCAACAACAGCAAAATCACTCATCACAAAAACTTATCAACTGCACATGGCAGTGGCAAGCCAAACATAACTAATCATGGCAGCAGCAATACAATCACTTAGCTGCAAATAAAGAATCCCCAGCAGGTCGTATTCCAACATCGGGCGTTTCGCAAAAGCTTCTTCATGGAATAAGACCACCCTCTGAAAATGAAGTCACACTCAAACAGCTTACCTATAAAAAACCATAACAGTCCAATCATCATAAATCATACCCACAAGAAACATATTCACTATGTGAAACTAATAGCACAGAACCCCCACACAAAACCAAAGCAATGTACTTACAAAGGTCCCGCCATTTAGCAACTTCCCAACAATGCCATTACTCCAAACTGAGTCACCCAGGAATGTCGCAGCTGCGTACTGTCGGCACGCCTCCCTGGTGGCCAGTGGACGCCAGGGCAGGTGGGACATAAAAATTTTAATATTAAGATAGGAGAGTCTTTTAAGGGCCAAAAGGCACTTGGTCCTTGTAGTTTTTAGCTCCAATCTTTAAAGAAACCATTAAAGCAGAGTGGTGGGAAAAAGAAGGCTTTTATTCCCTTTACACGGTGGTTCCAATTGTTGGGTTACAACTCAAAGTAAATGTCCTTAATTCAGGTAAGAAAGAAAACTCAGGGTTTAAAGCAAAACTGTTGAATTTCACAGGAATAACAGTGCTTAGTCAATTAAAGAATGCTCGGTTGGCAGTTCAAGCAATTCACAAGTCTGGCAAACACTCTATGCTACCAGAAACACAGAGAGTACAATCCATTTCCTGGTCTGATCTCCTGCCAGTTCCACTTACATTGGCTCATAATCAGATATGTCTGACTCTGTATCCCTAGTTTCTTGGGAAACACCTCCAGGGGTTTTGTATATCTCTTGCAGTACTTGCCAATGTCCTTGGCCTAGCCTAGGGCATCGGCCACGTGCTGTATTAGGATTAAATGTGTTTTCTCTTCTTAGAGGTTTTATAGCAGCTTTACCAGAGTCTTTAACATTTATAGCTTTCTTCATAGGCATATATTTATCATACCTTGTATTGCAGCCACAAGCAGGTAAATGGCTTTCTTCAATTGCTTGCCTCTCACAGTCAGCAGCTTGATGAAATCCTTTTCTTTGAAAGTTTGGTTTACCTTGCAGCCTTTGAACCCATTCTCCTGGTAAGCGCCTGCTTCTGCATAAGCCCAGCTCCTGGCTTTCCTGCTCAGTGTGGCTTAGCTTCCCCAGCTGATTCTCCTTTGGCTTCTGCTTGCAATTAGTACAGTGCTTTTGCCTCTTCTGGCAAACAGCTCCCTCTCTAGCTTGAGCTGGTCCCTCCTTAGGTCCTTCCTCAGCTCCTGGTGAGTCACCTCTCACTCCTGGTGATCCTCTAGCTCCGGAGGAATCAGGCTTCCACTTCAACCTCTCCCCTCTCCAGTCTTCCACTCTCCCCTTATAAAGCACTCCTGCCTTTGAGGATTGGGAGCTGGTTGTCAGTTCCTCGTGACCAGCTAGGCGTGGCCCTTCAGTCTCTCTGAATGCCCTCCTGCTCCCTCTAGCTGGTTCCTGCGAATATTGCAACTTGTGCACATCTTTTTTTCTCTGAAAAACAGCTTTTTTTTTCTCCTCTGGGCTTTCATCAGCCCCCGCTGCATTACAGTACTTAGCATGAGTCACACACACACCCAGACTAACCCCGCCCATCGGGGCAAACCCCAGACATCATACCTTTCAGACCAGCTCAGAATGCAATCCCCAGGAACAACAACGCTCCATGGAACCAGCAGCCATTAGCTAGCCAAGCAACCAGCGGGCTCAAAATCTCAACAAACTTAGACATCCACAAACACCACACTACCATCCCTGACGTATGCAAGTTTTGCCATTGCCAAATCAGAAATATATGCACTCTTTTCTGTCCCACCCACAACACAACCCTTGGAAACTGTGAATTATGTGGATATACACATGTAAATAGTGGCTTTCTAGGGGCTTCTTTAACTAAAGCCCAGTGACCAGTTAATGTACTTTTGAACACTTGGCAACTGGCAGCCAGGAGCACTAACTTGCAGGCGTTAAAACACATGGTAATCAGCTATCTATCACATGAGGGAATGGGGCATGGGGGCAGTGTGGTTGTGAAGAGCACATTACCTCTGGTGCCAGGACAATTGCAATGGCCTAAGTGGCAATGTGACTCTTAATATGAGTGTCTAACAACACCTCTATAGCAGTCGTTAGGTGAACCTGCCTTACTGGAGCGCACGTTAGCGTCTGCAGCCGAGCATTAACTACCAGAGACATGTTGGTCACGCCCCTGTCAGCCAGCATGGAGGCTTTGCCCATAACATGCATTTGGTTTGCCAATTTTGTGCAAAACCATAACGGGCTTTAGTAAAAGGAGCCCTAAAATAGCTATTTACATACGTTGGTGATTTACATCTTTCAAGGCCCTTATTTACATGTAGAAGAACCGCATGAGCCTTCTGAAATGAGCTCCTTATTTGGTCTCTAGCATCTGCTCGGTATATTTGATTCAGGTTTTCTATTTCTATGGTCAAATGCCACACATGACTCACTGGAATTTCTTCATTAGAATGATGGGCTGTAGAAAACTTAGTTGTCGTGGAAAAATCTGGAATCTTTGTAGGCTATTGAGGTCATTTTAAAAGACTAGGCATGATTTAGGACGTCTGAAGACATGAACAACAAAATCATGGAGACACCTCTGAAGCCATTCCACAAATGACGTTCATAGATGTCTCCGGTGCAGGGACGTCCAAATAGGAAAGGGAGTGTGGTGGACTTACACATCTCTGTTTGATTTCAGAAATGATGGGGAAATCTGCAGGCATGAATAGTTAGCTAGAAAGTGCTTGTTTTGGCCTTATAACATGCAGAGAGTGTAGTGAAGATGGAGAATTAAGTGACTAGTCCAGTGGTTCTCAACCCAGTCCTCTGGGGCCCCTGCCAGCCAGTAATTTTTTCTGGATATCCACAATAAATATACATGCGATAGATCTGCATACAATGGAGGCAGTTCAAGAATATAAAACCATTACTCAGCCAGGAACACTTCTACACTGCTTTTCAGGCCATTGTCACACCAATTTTGGATTACTGCAACTTGTTATAACAGGGCTTATCCAAATGCTCCATCCACCCCCTACAACTGGCACAAAACACAGCCACCCATATACTCACTGGTAGTTTGAAATAAGATCACACTAC
Organism: Ichthyophis bannanicus; assembly: GCA_033557465.1. Taxonomy (NCBI): domain Eukaryota; kingdom Metazoa; phylum Chordata; class Amphibia; order Gymnophiona; family Ichthyophiidae; genus Ichthyophis; species Ichthyophis bannanicus. The sequence continues at coordinate 106,111,621 of CM066038.1, forward strand.
CCCCACACTTAACCAACTACATGGCTTCCAATGCACTCCCGGGCCAAGTTCAAAACATTACTCATAATCTTCAAGATCCTACACAAATCCTCTGCAAATATCTTACAGAAACTGATCAATCGAGACACCAGAACCTGCCCCTGTAGAACTACAACAAGAATATGATTGTTCACCTCACCTGATTCCAAGAAATCCAACCAGACCACCTCCACTAGAGCGCTTTCCCTCTCTGCCCCAGCGCTATGGAACTCCATGCAGAAGACATCAGGACAACTGCAGACATCAAGGACTCATGCAAAAAGCTAAAGATGTACCTCTACACTGAACACTTTGGACACATCACATAATTAATGTATAAATAATGCAACCCACATCATACTAGCATACTTCTGTAAAAGCCAACATACACACTGTATTATTAGTTATCTAGGCTAGTTCTTACTTACCCATACCTGTCCTCTATATTGTATATAATTTTTGTTTATACGTTTTACAAGTTTTTACAAGTATGTTACTATATTATCAACTCTATTTCAATGTAGTAGTCAACATTGCGATACACTCCCTTGTTGTCTATTTAAGTTATTGTTTAATATAAACTGCTCTGAGTGAAGGATAGAGTGGTATAAAAAAAGTTAAATTAAAAAAAATTAAAAAATGCAAGATCTATCTCATGCATATTCCCTGTGGATATCCTGAAAACCTGACTGGCCTGGGGGTCCCAGAGGATTGGTTGCGAAACACTGGGCTAGTCTAAAATTACAGACACTCACACTGTGATTTTAACCCTGGCCACCCTGCTTCCAACCCACTACTTTAATCATTATGCTACCAGACATCCATGTTCTATAATGGTATTCTGGTGATATCTCTGTAGACGTCTCTGTAGACACCCATATCAGGCATGTCTACCTTTCCGAAATAATGCCTGAATCATGCCTGCTTTTTTTTCAGCTGTTCTGTCTTTGACATCTCAGATTGTACTTGGAGGACCCATTGTAAAATATGCCTTCACGAGATCTTTTTGCGGGTCCTTTAAAAGGTATCACAGCCTACCAAAATTCTCATAGAACCTTGAGGGCATTTTTAATATCTGAGTTTTAGGATAATATATTCTGTAATTGAAGAAATTGCACATATTTAATTACTTCCCCATTTTTTTATGGATTCAATACCCCTTATCTTTTGAATGTTCACGCAAGTCCTGTGAGTGAATGTGTGTGTTTGTAAAGGGACTTCTTAAGTGTTTTAGCCGTAAAGGGGGAAGGCTTTGGGGGCACTGAGTGCCCAGTAAAACTTCCCTTATTTTTTGGTTGGTTTGATTTATTTATGATGTTATATTTATGTTGTTGCACTTCCTCACTTGGCATAGGTGTTGCATTTCCTGGCTACAGCTCTGTTATAAACATAAAACATATTAAGAGAAAATGAAAAAAGACTAGAAATAGGACCAAAATGCAGGAAAAAAGAAACGTTGAAATTTTAAGAGTTCCAGCTCGCACTGTTGCCTTATTGCAGAGCTAAACCTTTCTGTACGGTCAATGCAATCATTTTTCACAGGAAAGAGAGCTAAGCATTGCCATAAAATAAAATAGAAAACTGTTTCTTATGTTTTATGGGCCCTTCTTCAAGTAGAATTTGTTGCAGTGGAGAAGCACTTTTGAAATATCTGAGGCTATTTCTTGTACATGTCATAGTGTTTAAGTGGACACAGTCTGCCTAATAAATGTACCCGCACTCAACAATAACATATCACTGTGTTAAACTGCAAACCATCCTTCCAGTGATGAGCCTCAGATATCCAAAGCTCCCATCGACAGGTAGGAAAACCTTTGAAAAAGGTGGTGCAATGTGGCTATCAGCTCTGCTCCTCTGCTAACTTAAAAAAAGGAAGGGGGGCATATTCAAAGGCATTTGCACATTTTACAGATTTGCAAACCGTGTAAACGCCATTTAGAGAGATATTCAGTGGCACTTACCCGATTTGCGCCGCTGAATATCCCCACATAGCCCAGTAAAATGCCCCGATGCTAACCACATAGTGTTGGGGCATTCCAGAGGGGGAGGGGAGGTGGAGCAGGTGATATTGAGCTGCTAACCGGCTAACCTCAAGTGGCTAAAGTTAGACAGAAAAACGGCTGCCCTAAGAATATAAGAAATGCCACACTTGGTCAAGCCAAGGTCCATCAAGTCCAGTATCCTGTTTCCAACCATGCCAATCCAGGTCTCAAATAACTGTCAGTTTCCCAAAAGGCACACAGGTTCCACAATGCTTGTATTGGGGCAAGCAGTGAATATCCCGGGTCATCTTTAATAATGGATTATGGACCTTTCCTCAAGGAACTTGTCCAGATGTTATTCTTGATGGGGGTCTGCCTTGTAAAATTCTAGGAATACTTGAGTTTTTAGTTTCTTCGGAGGTTGCCCTTAGGTGGAGAGATAGAGCATTCCCCATGGTTGGGGCATAGAGGAAGCATATCCTGCTGCAAGTTCATTGGTTGCTTTTGAGAAGTATGTCTAGCAGGTTGAGTGTGTTCCGTCTTCTTGACCTTGTGTTGGTGGGTATTATTATTACATTTTGAAGACACTCTGCAGACTGGTTGTTTATGACTTTGTGGGTACTGAGGATGATTTTGGATGTGATTGGTAGCCAGTTTAGTTGCTTGAATACCAGGGTGATGTGAGTTTGTCGAGATGTCCCATGTATGATTCCTGCTGCTGTGTTTTGTGCTAGTTGTAGTGGATAAAGCGAGTGTTTAGGAAGTCCCTGATAAACAGAATGACTATACTCTAACGGGGGTTATGTTAGCTTGACAACTATGAGGAAGTTGTTGAGATTGAGGAAGGGGCCTAGATTCTTCAGGATCTTGATCTTATGGTAGACAGCTCTGGTAGTGTTTTTAATGTGGGCTTGTAGGTTTAATCCCTGGTCAAGCATGACTCCTATCTGTTTTGACTATTAGGTTTTGCCAATCCTAATTGTTTCTGGTGGTTTAAAGTTTTAGTCTCTTGTAATGTGCAGGACTTCAGTTTTGCTATAGTTGATGTTGCGGTTGTGATTCTGAAGCTATTGCATTTTCATTGTGAAGCATTTAGTTGTCCTGGAATAATCCGGTATGGATGGAGAGAAAGGCGTGTAAATCACAATGTCATCTGCATATATTTGGTAGTTGATGTTAAAGCTGCAAATGACATCGCACTGTGGCTGGATGTAAATATCAAATAAAGTGACATTAAATCAGAAATGTAAATATTTCTTAAAGTGCCAACCCAGCAGCCCCTGGGTTTTCTTGGCAAGGTACGACCAGATGTAGATTTCCAGACCTTTCTTCCAAGGCACAATAGAGGGTAAGGTGACTTGCCCAAGGCCACAAGCCCTGTTCTCTTGGGTACTAAGCTGTTGCCCTAACCACTAGGCTACTCCTCCACTCCATATGGATGTGTGTGTGCCATCAAGCCAATGCTGATCCCTGGGTTTTCTTGGCGAGGTATGACCAGAAGTAGATTGCCAGGCTTTTCTTCCGAGGCAATGGAGGGTTAAGTGACTTGCCCGAGGCCACAAGGAGTGCCAGTAGGAAATGAACCCTGGTTTATTGGTTACTAGGTCACTGCTCTAACCACCATTTTATCGGGTTTAGCTATGCGGCCGGTGGTTGGATATCGCTGCTGACTGGATAGCTAACTCGCTATCTGGTGAAACTGGATATTCAGTATTACTGGCTAGATATGGCTCCAGCACTGATTATCTGGGAGTAATTTAAAGCAGAGATGGCCAGCCACTGCTGACTATGCCCCCTGAAATTTATAGCTAGAGGTACTAACATGCTATTGTGATAACATGCACTGCTGCCATTAATGCATCATTTTATCACAAGTCCCATTTTATGCAATGGGACCTAGTTACTATTAATGCATGTTATTGAATTCTTGTGCACTAACACAATAGTACAACTTAATAATGAAAAAATAAACAGTAAAACATGGAAGGATGTCAGGAACTGTATGAAAGCTAATATCTGCATATTCATTTCACTGTTTGACACAGGATTTAAAATCAAAATTTCTGTACTGCAGGCAAGAAATGGTATAATTCACCAGCTCAATAGCATTTTAACATTCTCAAAAATGATTTCAAAGAAGGGAAAAATAAATAAGTTTGCAAATGCAGTAAAAATGGCACGTTCGGTCATTTTTTTCTCACTTATTACTTTAAAATTTTCACTTTAAGGAGGTGATTTTATAAGAAGCCACAGAAAGTTGCACACTATTTATGTGCATATATCATGGTATTTTAGTGGTTTATACCTAAACGTGGAATTACACATCTACCTCAGTCAGTCACTGTTCTAAAAGTGCACACATCGGGCTGATTGTGCGTACATTCACTATGGTCATGTAAGGGGAAAAGTTGGGGCACACTGCAATGTTACACACATAAATTATAAAATACTATCAACTATCCAGAGGGCCACCATGAGTCGACACTGACTCAATGGCACATAACACAACAACATTCATTCTTTCAAAAATTAGGCATGTTATTATCCTGCCTAGATTTAATGCGCATTTATGGCCTCTTAACCCTGTATGTGTACGGGGTGAAGAAGTCATTTGGACTGTGGGCCAGACAGCTCCCAAAAGACCCTCCCTCCATCCAAAAGGGGAACACACACACACACACAGGGAGTACTTACCACTTCCCAATAAAACTCACCTTTTGCAGGACAGTACGCTCGTACATGGTAATTACTATCTCACAGATTTTTCTTTGCCAAAGGAGCCTTTTAAAATTAGATTTATTCCCTATCTAACAAAAATAAACAGACTAAGAGCAAAGACAGATTACAGATCTTGTACGTCTCCTCACAACAAGTCAACGGGATCATTCTGTTCTTATCTGGGAACAGATCTAACAGCTAATTGCAAGAATATCTCCTCTTTGTTTCATATCCCAGAATACAGCAAGCAAGAGTACACACTTCTGTGCCTGTCTATAACAGCAAGCGAGAATGTGTGGCAAGCATTCCGGACAAAAGAAATCAGTGTTGCAGACACACACATGACACTAGAACAATTTTACACAAGACAAACTAGCACACACACAAAACTCTCAGACACGACAATAGGGATACTGGGGTCATAGGGAACCCAGGGAATCCACACCCCACACAGCCTTCACTGCGCAGGAGACAAACTCATCGCCTATCTGGCCCTATCACATTATATACCCTTGCTCAGGACCATACTTGCTATACTGGGCATTTTTCTCTAATTACCTATTTTCTGTTCCAGCTGTCTGGGGCTCCCACACGTATGATTTGCCATGTTATTCTCCTCATGTCTGTGCCCCTCTCCATTGACCTTTCTTAGGCCCATGTTAATCTAGGCCTTGTCTGATTTATATTGTTATCCAATCTTTGCCCCACTCACTCAGTTCTTTTTGCTTAGTTCTCTTGCTTGGTTCTCTCCCACCCCTCAGTTCCCAAGAAATATATCTTGTTAGCTCCCCGTGTTCTGACAGCTATACTAGAGTCATTTGTTCTTCATGCTAAGCTGGCATGTTTATATCTCATGGGTGCCTCTTTACCCTCTCTCTGTCCACCACTTACTGTTAAGTGTGTTTTCATATTTTTTCCATATGATGTCACATACCTCTGAAAGCTTCATGTACGCACCTCAGTACAATTCCAGCATTCAGACATTTTGATTTTTTTTCTGTTAACCCTTTCTCCTCTGGCTCCCACATATGTTATAAAGAAAAGTAGTCACCTTATAAAATAGGGTTAAGATACACAGATTCTGAGTGCCTAAAACCAGGCAACAGGTTATAAAATTACTCTCCACGTGCTGTGGTAAAAAAAAATGTGGTCATATTTATTTTTCTTGTTTTCTTTTAGAAAAGGAAACTCTCAGAGCCTCAGGGGCAAAGGAACAGCCAAATGATTGAGGGGGCCCAAACTCCTCCACAAACTCCACCCTGACTCTGCCCTAAGCTCTGCTTCTAGCCTCTACGGCCTTCCCCTCCTCTTCTGCCCATGGGGATCTGATTTCCTAATCGCTAGGGCAGAAGAGAAGGAGGATCATGACAAAGACTCCCTCTGTCTGCCCCAATCTCCCGTGGGCAGACTGAAGGAGTTTTTGCCACGATCGTGACCATTCCCATCTCTTTTGCCCACGGGAGATCGAATCCCCATGGGCAGACAACCTGCTTGGAGGCCGTGACTGGAGCCTTCTCCTCCTTTTCTGCCCACAGGGATCCATATCTCCGGCAGGCAGACAGAAGGAATCTTTGCCAGAATCGCAGATGGGATCCCCGCAGGTAGAACAGGAGGGGAAGGCTGCGATTGCACTCTCCATGCAGTTTGCTGGCACCTGGCAGCCAAATTTTGCTGGGACTTGGGACTGTGTGGCCCACCCCGTTCCAATGCCTATGCAGAGCCTGATATTTAGAAGGATTTATCTGGTTTGCAGGACCTGCTAAGTGGATAAACCCATTGAGCCCAATATTCAGTAGTGCTCTCTAGATGCTGCTGCTAAATATTCCCTCTAACTGCCGTGGCACTACTGGATAGTGCCATGGCAGTCTGTAAGCAGGGTGAGGGTGGTGCAAGCTCTTATCCAGTAAGCAGTGATTTTCAGTCAGTTCACCGGATAAGTGATCGCATAAAGTAAGACCAAAAAAAGCAAAAAACATTATGTGGTTTTCTTATCTGGATAATGGCTGAATATATCAATGGACACCGCTGAAACCAGATATTCAGCAGAAACCACTACCCAGGGACTTCCACTGAATAACCGGTTTCATTTTTGCCCATGATGTCAGTGTTTAAAACATTGACTACCGTGGACTGAATATTGGCCTGTCAGATTTTATTCATTTTTCACTCTCACTGTGAACATTTGTATGTATTCTAGACTGCAGAAAATGCCCCCTCCTACCCCCCCCCCCACCCCCGAGCAGTATACACAATAAAATCAGAACACCAGTAACTTTAGAGACCCTTTATTTCAACATGCAATAACAAGTAAGGAAATCATGCAAAGGCATGACTTTGGGAATGCTTTCCACTACAGATTTTCAGAAGGGCTATGTGAGGAGATTATGATGTTGGAAAGCATTCCTGAAGTCATGACTCATCATGCTTTTCCTATATGTGTGAGAATGTGTGTGAAAGACTGGGAATATATGTGTCTCAGTAGATCTGTGGGAATACATGTTTGCAAAGCTTTTCTTGAGGGTGTACTTGGCAGTACGGAGTGCCAGCACCTTTTTCATTGCCTGCTAAAATTAATCCATGGTCCTCATATATTAATGAAAGAGTCCTGTATATGGGTATTGGCATCTTCTTTTGTTAGGAAAAATGCTCTGCATGTTTGTGTGCAAGTATGGGGGATATGGGTTTGTGTGTAGGGGTGTAGGGGTTTGTGTATCTTTAGGTGTGTGGTGGGTGTCGTGCATGTAAAGTCTGTCAGGTGTACATGGGGAATGTCGTGTGGGGAGATATATGGGTGAGGTGAAGGAACTTTAATTTTGAACGTGTCAGAGAGGCATTTACGAAGACACCTTTTGATGCCATCCTTCATCAGTTGCTTCATCTATTTCCCATGTTTCTGTTACGGAAGGTGGATGGGAACAGTGGTCAACATTTTAACAGTTCTAACTGTTTCTAACAGTTTTCAGTAAAAGGCAATCATGGGGGCTTTTTGAGTTTCAGTTCTCTGAAATGCTGGTTTTTCTGATCTTTGAACACATCTGAGCATTCATTTGGTCTTTCTACATGCTAAATTTGATGAATTTCTATTAATATTTTAGCGAGTTCTTCAGCCTACAGATAGACAGACAGATGGACATCAATCCATTTTATATCATTCTTTCCAGCATTTCAAATATATTTTCTTTTAAATGCATCAAGTCAGTGCTGACCCCCGGTGACCCAGCAGCCCCTGGGTTTTCTTGGCAAGCTATGACCGGAAGTAGAAAATAAAACAGACACAGGATTCCTCAGCATGTACTATGAAGAGAGTCTTTAGTCCCCGATGGGACTTTTGTTGAATGTACCTTTAGGTTTCTGATTTTAGATTTCAACTGATACACGCTGATAAAACACTTCCTATGCAAAAAAAGATTAAACTAGATATTTAGTGGATAAACTCTGGAAAAATACCTTTCCCCTAGTCTGCTCTCACCCACCCCCTGGCGTCCGGTATCCTCCACTCAATTTTTGTGCCTTTCCTTTGCTGATGACGTCTAAGTGACACGCATGTACATATTTGATTCCACTGGAAAAAGTAGCTAGTAATAGTTCCTGTTGCGTGAAAACACCCATTTTTAATACCCTCAAAGAACTCCTCCTAATTAGCTGAAAAACACCTAAATTTGCAATTCATAAATACCAAAGAATTAGAAGCCCTAATTAGGGTTTGAGTGATCCTTTGTGTGTGTTTTGCAACAAAATGAAATCTGGTTCATAGTCACAATGGTATTTGATGAGCAAAAGCATATCAGAGTAATTGTCATTGTGTCCTGGTAATAAAGAATAAAGCTGAAGTACCCTGTCTTCTTTGTAAAAGAAAGTGGTCTTCTACATTAATTATTCCCCGTATTTCAGCAAATGCTCACCTCTTTTACCATGAAGTGTCACCATGCTGTTTTCAAAGTGCTGTCAAAATACCTTTTTCTTCCTGCATTCCAAAACTGCCTCGGTGTAGCTGACGGTCCATTCGTATTTATTTCTTTATTTTTATTTTAAAACATTTCTATACCACCATATAGAAGCGCATTCAAGGCAGTGAACAAGTAAAGAATAAAATAAATCCATTTTTTATGATAAAAATACTGGCAGTGATGATAGGAGCAATTATTTGAGAGAAAGGGAGTGGAATTGGATTTGTTCATTACTTGAGTAGCATCTAACAATGGCAGCACGGTCCCTACTCATCCATCACCTGGCTCTTGCATGGACAGTGAAACGTGTGTGTCCTTTACTTCCTATTGTATTAATTGCAATTTCGTTAACATTCTTTGTCACCCACAGGAAGTGACAGGTAAGGTCCCCGCTTCTTTTTGAGCACAAAAAGAGGTTAAGGCCACCAAAGGAGACAGAGGAACTGCAAAGGCAGGGTCAGAAAAGTTGCAACAATGAGTATAACCAACCAAATATAATTTGGATATAAAACTGTCAAATAAAATGATCATGTACAAGCATCAACATAGTGATGATATAAATATTAGAACGATAAGCATGAATCAGAAATTTCAATCAAAGTAAGAGTGACTGCATGCAATTAAACAATTCCCTATAAAAACCCAATATGAGCATGGTTCAGCAGATCTGTCTGCATCAGAAATCAATCTTATATATGTTTTAACTTTATTTTTACTGTGGGTTTTAAAATAACAGAACCACATAAGTCTATTAATGCATGGGTCCACATTACAAAATATTGAAGGACAGACAGAAAACTTCTAGCTATGTGCATTTTGACTCATTTGGGTGTCTAAAAATAAAAGTGACTGCAAATCACTTGTGTGCACATATGCCTACAATCGATGTGCATGTACAAGAAAGCCATTGTAATATTCAATTAAGATAAATACATGCAAAAAAGTTAAGAAGATTAGCATGACCCAAAACATTTTTTGAACCTGTACATGCCTAAAAACTACATAGCCTAAGGAAACAGAACAACAACCATGGACAGAATACATGCCATTACTCGGTGCCCACCAACATAGGCAAGACCTGTGATAAGGAAGCTTATCATAGTTCAGGAAGGAGCTATAATAGAGGTGAAGTGACTCTGAACAAGCAACCTGTCTGTTCTGGTAGAAATAATAAAACAGAATGTTTCCATAAAAGACTACCAGTCCCAGAATGCACCAGGTTTCCAACAGCCTTTAGAAGTGCTGAAGTGGGGAAACGTGTGTTCAATCAGGAGGGCTATGAGGTAATCCCCAAGCACTCATCTCCAAGGGCAGGGCTTGATTCAGCACAGCTGCGCTGTGCTAGGGTGGAGCATGCATCTAAGCAGGATAAAAGAAAAGCTTATTCTACAGAGAATCATCTTGATCATCAGAAGCATCAGAGGCACCTGGATCATCCTGACCATCATCATCAGCAGAAGCCAGAGCTGACGGACAGAGAGAGCAAGAAACACTTTGGAAGAAAGAAGAGAAAAGCATTTGGGAGGTCTAAAGGAGTCCATAGCAGTACGTATACTGGGAGGCATTCCAAAGGCAAGCATACACCACTGGACTGGGGAAAGCCATAGGAGTGGGGCTGCAGAGCCAGGAATCCCCGGACGGCACCTGTGAGGGAGACGGCTGCACTTGGAAGGGACCCTGGGACCAGTGCAAGAAGGTATGTGAAGAGAGATCCAGTGTCCAGGGATCTTGATTGGAAGGCTGGACATAAGAACTGGACTACATACTGGCCAGGATATTTAGAGAGGAACTCTAACAGCAATGGAAGCTCAGGTATGAACACTGATCTATGCCCTAGCTCTTCACTGGGAAGACAGCAGGGAAACAAGTATTGTCCTGAGAGTGTTCCATTGAGAAATTCCTCTGTGCCAATCCATGATATTGAACCCATGATAGTTGAAGAAGGGGAAGATGTTATAAATGGGGACTTTGAATACATGGATTGCTCTCTATCTAAACTTCTGTGGTAATATGCTGTCACAAAATACAACAACCATCACAAAGAAATATAAACGTGTTCTTTAATCTACTCAGAAAAGCTTCTGAGTAGGATTTGAGCCACGTAATAGAAAGTAAACCAGCCAAGAGGGTTTCAGCTGGTAATGGTTAGCAATTGAGCCTTGCCTAATTGCCTGTGAGCTCTGGAGGGACACTTCTGAGTGTGTGTGAAGATACAGGAAGATATCCCTGAAAAAGAACAGTTTTTTTCCTACTTTGTGGGTTTTGTTTGTTCTTTGAAGCACTGCTAAGGAGAATTAGCAGGAGCTTACAGAAAAGACCTTTCTGTTCCCATCAAGGTCTTTATGCTTTGATTTGATTGCTTAACAAGTTCAGCTGTTGTTTTTCCTTATTTGTTTTTCTAAGTATAATACTGAAAGGAAGTATTCCTTTTTATGTGCTACCAAGTATATCTGTGTTGGGAGAAATAACCCCATAAATAAAATATCTTCTTTGCTTTACATTCGAGCAAGCACAACTAATTTATTGTGAACGGCTGAGTCTGGTATGAATGGACTACATTTCCCACAATCCTTTGCAAGTCATATTAATATTTGCCTTTGCCAAGACTGTGGACATTCTCACCCAGCGCCCCCGTTTACAGACCTCCTTAATCACAATACCGATCTGCTAAGTAATGTGTGCCTATAGAAGGGATGTGCTGTGCAGAGTAGGCCAGAGGAAGGTATCAGCTTTCCAAATTACTCCCACTGGAAGCTGCTGCACTATTCCATTTTTTTTTCTCTCTTTGCTCCACCCCCCCCCCTACCCCACATGAAAACTTGGGTATTAGATCCTGGTTGTTCTTTTAGAGAATACCTGCTAGTAGTCAGTTGCCCAAGATGAAAATCTAACTTCTTCAAGATTTGTATTAATGGTGACAGGGTGCCTAATAGCTAAGTTTTTGTTTATGTGGTTGGAGTTGTCTAGTGTAATTGGAAACCTTGCAGTTCACCCTATGAGGGTAATTTTAAAAAGTTTAGTTGTCATTTGGTTGTCTGAAGATGTGGAAGGCAAAATCACAGACATGGCTCCGTAGCCATTCCACAAATAACATCCACAGATGTCTCCACTGCACACAGTGGGATTTGAACCTTGACCACGCTGCTCTTAAGTCACTACTATAACCATTATGGGCCCGATTCTTTGCCACGAATAGCAGGGGATGGACGTCACAACGGAACGTCCATCCCCACTCTTCGTGCCTTCTCTGCCCATGTCTAACTTCCCCGCCAGTTGTATGGGGAATTTAGACGGGGGCGGGGAAGGGGAGGATCGGAGGTGGAGGCAGGGCAGGCAGTGGGCGGTCACCGGCCTTGGACATACAGGGCAGGCAACTTGTACGGGGAAGTTATTCCACCTCCAAGGTGGAATAATTTCCCGTACGTAAAAAATCGGCAGCCCAGGGCTTGGATTGCACAGGGGCAAGGCCGGCCCGTCCATTGGGCAAGAATGTTGTTTATACAGGGCCCCGCATTTCAGGGGACCCCATGCCAACAACATCCCGCATTGAACATCGGCAGGCAGGGCGGCTTTAGAGGGAGCCAGAGAGGCCCCGGCTAATCTCTAACAGCTGTCAAAGTGAAGCGCATCTTTTTTCTTCACTTTGGCAGCTGTACTGAAGTTTAGAACACTGCTGTGCTGAGCACCGGAAAACAGGAAGTCCCCTTTGATCTCAGCACAGCAGCGTTATAGACTTCAATACAGCTGCCGAAGTGAAGGAAAAAGACGTGCTTCACTTTGGCAGCTGTTAGAGGTGAGCCGGAGCCTCTCTGGCTCCCTCTAAAGCATTTTAGATAGCTGCGGGGATCTTCGGGAGGGGAGGGGGGCTTGGACTGTTAATGGGCTGTGGGGAGGGAGCTAGGACTGGAAATGGACTGAGTGGAGGGGGGACTTGAACTGGAAATAGCTGATGGGGAGGGAGGCTTGGAATGGAAATGGGTGGTGGGGAGGAGCTGGGACTGGAAATGGGCTGGGGGCGGAGCTAGGATTGAAAATGGGCTGAGTGGAGGGGGGCTTCAACTGGAAATAGCTGATGGGGAGGGGGACGAACTGGAAATGGGCTGAGTGAGTGGGGGGGCTTTGACTGGAAATTGTGGGGGAGAGCTAGGACTGGAAATGGGCTGTGGAGTGGGGGCTTCAACTGGAAATAGCTGATGGGGAGGGAGCTAGGACTGTAAGTAGGCAGAGTGGAGGGGGGCTTGAACTCGAGATGGGATGAGTGGGGGGGCTTGGACTGGAAATTGTGGGGGAGAGCTAGGACTCGAAATGGGCTGAGTGGAGGGGGGCTTGGACTGGAAATAGCTGATGAGGAGGGGGCATTGTACTGGAAATGGGCTGAGTGGGGAGGAGCTAGGACTGGAAATGGGCTGAGTGGGGTGGCTTGGACTGGAAATTGGGGAGGGGGGCTTGAACTAGAAATGGGCTGAGTGGGGGGGCTTGGACTGGAAATAGCTGATGGGAAGGTGGACTTGGACTGGAAATGGGCTGTTTGGGGGTGCTTGGATTGAAAGTGGACTGATGGAGGGGCTAGGACTGGAAATGGGCTCATAGGGGGGGCTTGGATTGGAAATGGGCTGAGGGGGGGACCCAGGACTGGAAATAGCTGATGGGGAGGGGGGCTTGGACTGGAAATGACTGAGTGGGGGGAACTAGGACTGGAAATAGCTGATGGGGAGGGGGCTTGAACTGGAAATGGTTTGAGTTGGGGGGCTTGGACTGGAAATTGGGGGTGGGAGCTAGGACTGCAAATGGGCTGAGTGGGTGGGGTGCTAGGACTGAAAATGGGCTGATGATGGGACTAGGAAAGGACTGGAAATGGGTTGAGTGTGGGAGGAGCTAGGACTGGAAATGGGCTAATGGGGGGCTAGGGTAGGAAAGGAATTGGGCTGATGGAGGTGCTAGGATAGGACTGGAAATGGGCTGATGGACTGATGGGAAGCTAGGATTGTAAATGGGCTGATGGGGGGCTTGTATTGGAAATGGACTGATGGAGGGGCTTGGATAGGACTGGAAATGGGCTGATGGGGGAGCTAGGACTGGAAATGTGCTGATGGGGGCTAGAACTGGAAATGGGCTGATGTGGGGACTAGAAGGGAGCAGATGCTAGGTGGGGCTGGAACTAGAAGGGAGCTGATGTTGGGGAGGACTAGAATGGGATGGGGCTGGGGGAGTGAGGATGGAGAGGGGAAAAAATATTTTGTGTGGGAGGAAAGAAAAATCTATGATTGGCCGGGTATTGGAAGAGTAAGTGGGGATTGAGGATGTAGGGGTAAAATTTGAGTGGATGAAAAACGAATAAGGAAAGAGATGGAGGAAAGAGCAAAAGGGGAAAGATCAGTATGTTAAAGCAGATATAGAGAGAGAATGGAAAAAAACTAGAAGAAAGGGCAAATGGACAGCAGACAATGAAGAGTTAGCAGAAGATGAGAAAAAAAACAGAAGAAAGTGACTGGAGCAATTGCAACTGAAAAATAAAATGCACAAACAACAAAAGGTAGAAAAATACTTTATTTTGAATTTATTAACTTGAATATGTCAGCTCTAGGAAATGTGCGTCTTTAACGTCTGCATTTTGTTTAGTACAAGCGGAAATTCATTTATAGTTTGATTTCTCCAGTGTTGTTGTACATTCCAAGTTTGGCTTTTGGGTCCCAGTTTAATTATTGTCTTTCTATTTCTAAATTGTGATCCCTTGTTCTTTGTTTGGTGATGGTCTATGTTCTGCATGTGTAATCGAGCTGAGATATTCTGTTTATGTAGTTTCTATTTGACAGTGTCACTTGTTCTCTTTCCCCAGTAGGAGATGTATTGGTATTCTCTGAGATGTATTGGTTAATATTTGCAGTGTTGCCTTTTAATAGGTAGAGTATGGTGCTTTGTGAATCCTAATAGTATTGCTATGATATGGTGAGTTTGCTATGGGTTCTAAATGGGCAGTGTTTGTAGTACTTCCCAATCTGCCTGGCGGTTGGCACTGCAGTATAATAATGTAGAAATCTGGTAGTCTTTCTTTATCCATATACTCATTAAGAGGCATGTTTACTAAACGTTAGTGCATGTTAACATTATGCACAATTGTATGCAAATGAGCTCCCTTATGCAAATGAAGTCCCGCACCGAGTCTCCACATATGGTCCCTCGGGCCGCCCCTGCACAGGGGGGTTCCAAAGGCATTCCCAGCAGCCCGACCCTGGGCTTAGGAGACCGGATCGGGGTTCAGGCTGCTGGGAATGAGTCCCTGAAGTCAGGTGGCTGGCATCGCAGCTCTTCAATGGAGCCGCAGTGCCATGGCAACATAATGCCATGGCGCTGCGGCTCCATAGAAGAGCCTTCATTGAGTTAGCCAGGGATAGTCCTCTATGTGCAGGCCAGACTGAATGACAGTCCTGGCCTGCACGTACAGAACTGTTCGCGATTCTGATCCCGTGGGGCTAGACGCGGGATCAGAATCACGATCCGCTCTGTACGTCCGGCTCAGACTGAACATACAGAGGGGATCTATGTCTGAGATAGAATAAGCCTGTATGCTATTAAGCATCTTGGTGCTGAAATGTTGTCCTGGGGATGTCTATATAGACATTTGATACACATGCATATTGGGCATGTCCACATTTCTGAAAGCATGCCTGCTTTTTCTTCAGACATGTTGGCTTTGATGTCCCAGATTGCACCCAGACTTCCCATTGTGAAATGTGCCTCCCATTCTCTGAACTTGAAGGATTCGGTCTCAATCTGGCAGAAACCTTTTGAAGAATTGGGTTTCCAATCAATGCTCCTTGGAAGATGAAAGAAGCAAGCAATCAAATAGACACTCGCCCAAAGTAATCAATGAAACCAGTGCCTACGCATTTTATGAAGGAGGAGGACTAGAATAGCAGTCTGAAAAAATAACAGTAGAGCAATAAAATCAAATTAACAAATACAACTAGACTTACTAATTTGCGCCAATGTGTTATTCACTAATGCTGTTAGTGTGCATTATTAGTGACCAGGTCCTATTGTATGAAATGGAACCTGTAGCAAATTAATGCTCGTTAATGGTGCTATGGTAGCACGTGCTAGTAGTTAGCTGAAAATCAACAAGAAATGTTCAAAGTAATATCCCAACAGTGCACAGGACTCTGTCTAAAATTCTGCCATTCCAGGAAATATTCCTTTTTCACTTCCATGTAGGTTATATGAAGCTCCTTTAGTGTCTTATCATACTTAATAGTCCAAAGAAAACTTTTCAGGCATCACTTGATGGTAGTGAACCTGCTGAGGGGATACCTCCTAAAAGGTGTGTAAATCTGTCCATATGATTGAAAATCAAATTAATTTTTCCAACCAAATGAAAAGAGGAAATAACCATGTAATGCTCATAACAATTCAACCAAAGAATAATACAAGAATGAGCCCATTTTTATAGTGTGATAATAATGAAACATGATTTTATGAAATGATATATTCTGAAAAATAAGCACATACATGGAGCCTAAGAAAATACGGAAATGTCTTAGATTACAATGTCAATCAAAAAAATATTTTTTTTTATTTGGTGATGACGACAACGTAACCTGAGACCCTAAAAAATAAAATAAAAAATGTATTTCCATTGTTCTTCATGAGATATATGAACCAGATCTCTACTTCATCTATATATTAATTAAATTATGAGGGCAAAATAGAAGCTAGAAATTGAAAGCAGATAAAAGTACCCAAGACGAAATAAGAGGAGAGTGAGTTCGCTTTTTTACTACCAAAAGATGAACGTTAAAAAAACAACAACAAAGGAAAACCTGAAGCAGGGTCGACCCGAGTTGGTGCAACATACTGACACCTTTGGCAAACCTTAAGCTTTACAACCCCCCTGGCTGTCAAAATTTATTGTTTGGCTTTGAATGACCTGATCTTTGCCACCCATAGAAGTTGCTGCCCTAGGTGAAAGCTTAGTTTGCCTGGTGGCTGGGCCGGACCTGTCCAAAAGCTTTAAGAGAGGCTGCGTGACTACACGTATTTAATAACTAGAAGAACCGCAGATGAAACATATTCTGTTTGATGAAAACTAGTTATTCATCAAATAGAAGAATCCAATGATGTACTACTTATAATGGACCAAGCTCTAATCTAATCAAATCTGATTATAGCTTTAAAATATCTTGAGGACCATCAATGTTGCTTGCAACATAAACTACATCACGGCATACAATTGAAATATGACTGCATAATACATACAAATTAATATGATCAAGATACAAAAACTAAAGAAAATGAAATGTGATATCAATATAATATAACTCCTAGTCTAGCAGCAAGTTCCAAGCTACCTTCACTGGGGAAACTCACAGACTAAAAATAATCACAAAAAACTCCCTCCCCTAGTCCATCTATGTGAAATCCTGCCATTTATAAACCCAACCACAAGGACTCCAACAAATGTATCTATACACAATGGGCCTGATATTCAATGGCAATAGCTAGCACAATTACATCGACTAGCCATCATCACTGAACATTAAATCCGGATGTTCAATACTGGGGCTATATCTGGTCACCATCATTGAATATCCGGGTCAGCCACACAGCACGGAAGATAACCAGGTAGTGGCGATATTGAGCCGATGCCCGGTTAGCTCCCAACGGTAAAGATAGGCCAGCTTTTACCATGCCTAACTTTACCCGCAGGTCGCTAACCAGCAGCTGCTCAATATTGCCGCTGACCGATTAGCAACTGGTACCGCCCCCAGAATACCCCAATGCTAAGAAGTTAGCATTGGGGTGTTTAATGGCAGTAGCCGGGGATATTGAGCTGACTATCCCGCTTAGAGGCATTTACATGGTTTACAGACCTGTAAACCGTGTAAATGCCTTTGAATACTTCGCAAGGACATTGCAGTGGGACCTTTCAAAGGGTCATGTCACACAACAGGGATGTAATTCCTGTTCGTGAAAGCTTATAAGTATGTAGCTGTTCTCCTGGCACTAATACAAAGGACTGGAAACAAGACCTTGGCTGCTGCTATGTCAGTCCTTAGCTACGATTAGTGAATGGTGCTATTTAAACCAATCTTAACCACCACAAACCAACTGACATTTTAGATAAGGTTTTGAATTTCACTTTCTTAATCTAGTATAATCAAGTTATTTTAGGAATCATTGATAGAAATATTGTGAAGCCTGAATAACGACAGCCCGATATTCACAAGGACTTATGCATTTACCGGAGCCAGTAAATGTATGTCACCTGGCCACCAATTTTCAATAGTAGCCATAGAAACAGAGAAAAATGATGGCAGATAAGGACCATACGGCCTATCCAGTCTGCCCTTCCATACCAACTACTAAGCTGTACAGTCCCCTCTTTCCCTTAGAGATCCTCTGTGTTGGTCCCATGCTTTCCTGAATTCAGATACAGTCCTCATTTCTATTACAGCCACTGGGAGGCTATTTCACACATCCACCACACTTTCCATAAAGAAATATTTCCTAAAATTACTCTTGAGTCTATTCCCTTTTACCTTCATTTTATGACTCCTCATTGTAGATCTTTCTTTCAATTAATAAAGGCTCTCCTCCTGTTCATTTATTCCAATGAGATATTTAAACATCTTTATGTAGTCTAGTGATTACAGCGCACTGGTTTGATTCCCACTGGCTGTCCTTGTGACCTTGGGCAAGTCACTTAGGGGAATGTTTACTAAACGCCGAAAATGTGCGGGTCCCCGTTAGTGTGTGTGTGCCATATAAGGAGTGGGCGGTTCAGGCAGAAAAAAGAAAAAAACCCGACCGTACGTGTGCGCGTCGCGCTAATGTGCGGGGCCCACATTAGCACGTGGGAAGGCTAAGTGGGGCGCTGCTGGGCACATATAGGAACAGAGCTGTAGCACAACGGTGAACACACTAACCAATAGTGCAGGGGTCATGTGTTCAATCCCCCATTGTGTGCAAAGAAGAAGGCCAGCTGAGGCACCACCTTGAATGTGTAAAAGTGGTTCAGGAGGCAAAGTAATTTTGGACGGCATAAGGCGGCGCACTGTTCATTTTGTATGGCATAAGGCGGCGCACTGCTCTTGTTGGGCGGCACAAGGCGGCGCACTGTTCGTTTTGGGCGGCACAAGGCGGCGCACTGTTAATTGTGGGCAGCAGGAGGCGGTGCGCTGATGGGCATAAGGCTGCGTGCTGATGTGTGAGGAGGCAGTTTAATAGTGGGCGGCAAAAGTGGCGCGCTGATGTGCAAGAACAGGAACAGAGCCATAGCACAATGGTTAAGACACCTGCCACCTGTGCAGGGATCATGGGTTCAATCCCCCGCTGTTCCCAATGAACTCGGCTTGATGAAACATGACCTGTTATGGGCATTATTGCTCTAGGAAGCAGTGTACGTTAAGGTGGTGTGCTGTTAATTTTGGGCGGCACAAGACGGCGCGCTGATGGACACAAGGCGGCGTGCTGATGCTGAAGCACAGGAACACAGCCACAGCAAAATGGTTAAGACACTGACCAATGGTGGAGGGACCAGGGGTTCAATCCCTCACAATGCCCAGTGAAAAAGGCTAGCTGAGGCAGTACATATTGTGCTGTAGGAGGCTTTTTAATTTTAGTTTGTGATAACTACTAGCAAACGCACTCTCACAGCATGTTAACATAAGGCGGCCCATAAGGCAAATGTTACAGTGCACCGTCCGCCAAGGCACCCTAGAATGTCCCCTATAGGGCAGCATGTATGTTGCGACACAGGATAATGTATAGTGCACCCTATATGGATGGCAACCATGAAGTGCCCTATAGGGCGCCCCATAAAGCACCCTCAGAGGCACCTTATGGGTACAGTACGCTGAGGGTGTTATTGCTGGCATCAACATATGTACAGTAAATTAAAAAAATGCTTTGGGCACACCTATCACAGAACCTCACTGTGGGTTTGAACCCATGACCTCTAGCTGCACAGGCAGTGACGTAACCATTGGGCTACAGCTCTATAGCTGGGAGCAAGCCCCTGGCTGGCTGCAGATAGCCTGCACGTCACCTCACAGACAATCTGCTGTTGTAAACAGGATAGGGTTAGGCCACCCGTACCCATGATGCACTGCACATGCAAATCAGCTGTCCACAGATGCACACAAGATGGGAAATGCACCCCTAAAGCTCCCCGGCCTGGTAGGGGGAAGTGTCCGTGTGCA
The DNA here is from genome assembly GCA_033557465.1 of Ichthyophis bannanicus. Classification (NCBI taxonomy): domain Eukaryota; kingdom Metazoa; phylum Chordata; class Amphibia; order Gymnophiona; family Ichthyophiidae; genus Ichthyophis; species Ichthyophis bannanicus. The sequence goes on from CM066038.1 coordinate 106,131,484, forward strand.
CCCACACAGCACCTCGGCCTGGTAGGGTGTCCTGAGTGGGTGGACAAACGGCAAAGAGTAGCTAAACACCATCACATTGTGCGGTTACTGTGCTCACCCTGAGTGTGTGATGTTGCGCCCAGGACCAGGTCCACAACACCTTCCATGGCTGAATGCGGCCATGCCAGAGCTCCAAAGCAGCAATAACCTGTGAGATAGGTAGATGCTGCATAAACATCTTGGAAATCTCTGTCTGTCTCAGTTAGTGGAACCCCCCCCCCCCCATGGACCCCCTAGGTGGATAGAACAGGGCTTCCCATCAACAGATCCCCATCCTTACCACACACACCCCCCCCCCCCCCCCCCCCTGGCAGTAGAGTAGACCATCAACCCCAGTCCTGCTGGGGAACAGACACCCTACAGGGCAGTCCAAGCAGCTCCACACACATCCATAACACAATATCAGACAGACATTAGGCCTGGATATTCACAGATGCACCCCACCACTATCTGATATTCTCCTGCAGCAAGCCATCAGCCACTGCACCCTGCAAGGCACTCCATCAAGACACATACCAGCTGTGAACAGTCTGCTGGTTGGTCCTGATGGAAATGCATGCACCCAAAACTGGGGTGGCAGCACACACAAGCAGATAAGTCAGTGAAGAGGCCCCAATAGGAAACCCATATATATCACATGAGAGAAAAACAATACAGCACTATGGGGGTGCCTAGCCATGCTGCCGTCACTGCACACTCAGGGTGAGAGTGATCCCCCAGCAGCACATACAGAGGTCACCCTGTCTGTGTAGGTGGTTGCCGGGCACTACCATGTCCCTGCCAGTGCCCTATGCCCTGTGCAGCTGCATCCTGGCCAGCCCACCCTGTCTGAGATATACCCATGGTCCCTTGCTACTCATTATGCACATTGGCAGGCCAATACTGGCAACAGTGCTGGCAGTGTGGGCTGTGGAAGGGGCTTGCAGCCAACACCCACTGTATAGACAGACACACACTTCCACACCTATGCCATCATGGTGCTACTATTGAGGAGGTAATTAGCCTTGCCCACCAAACCGGTCCTGGGCACGGCAAGGCATGGATATGGTACACAGTACTGCTGGGGGTCACTCCCCAGGTTGGTAAACACCGTCAGAGGCCAGGCCTGGCGCACGCACCGCAAACACCTAACAGATTGTTCGGATGGGGTCAACCAGCAGTATGTGCGTAACGTATGGATATCTATCTGCCAGTACTCTTAGCAAACGTCTCAGAGCTGTGTACCGTATACCTCAGGTGTAGGGTGACATTGCTAAGGTATGCAGGTGCTAGTATTGGGAGATGCACGCAGGGTCCAATGTTCTGCCTCTCCAGGAGACATTGGCCAATGGGGCCTGTGGGTGTGGGTGTGGGTGTGTCTGCCCCTGTTGGCTGCTGCTTTACTGCAGAGATTCCCAACTCCAGTCCAGGTTTATATCACACTGTTCGGGTTTTCCTGCTGTCCCTCATGAATATGCATGAGCTACATCTACATGCCATGGGGGTGGTGCATAGATATACAGCACAGGCATTTGTATGAGTGGCAGCATGGAACCTGACTGGTGTGTGGCCCACCAGGACTGCATTTGGGAGATTCTGCTCTAGGTACTGCCCCTGTTCATGGTGTCTGTGCTCAGTGGGGTAAAAGATAGACGTATTACCATTGCATATGTCCTCGCCACAAAAGGTGTGTCTGTACTATCACTGTTTAGTTGTGGGAAAAACATGTGGGCAGGATTGGCGGTAGCCCCAGCTGGGCTTTGAACCTGTGACCTTCTGTTCTTGCATGCATTGTCTGTGTGCACTGCACCACTGTGTAGCCACAGGTTGGCTGGGTTCCCTGGAACATCCATGACTGTGGATCCGGCAGGGCCTGTCTGTTGCAGTGGACTGTGCCAGCCTGCACATGGCTAGACCTCTGTCTTCTGTGGCTAGCAGCCACTGCCCCCTGCACCACATGTACTCGTCCGCCAACATGCTGGCATGAGCTTCTCTCAGAAAAAGCAGATGACCTGATGGCAATGTGGCAGTACGGGACTGCATTTGGGGGACTTGGCTGTAGGTAATGCCCATTGTTGTGGTGTGTGTGCGGTGTTGGGTAAAATATGGGTGTTTTCCCCATGCTTATGTTCCCTGCAATACAGGGGAGTCTACGCTATCTTTGTTTAGTGGTGGGTAAAATATAGGGACTGGGCTGGCAAGTGCCCCAGCTGGGATTTGAACCTCTGACCCTCTGGTCCTAGAGGTACTGGCTCTGTCCGCTGCACCACACTATGGCCACAGAAACAATGCAGCCCCTGGAGGTAGTAAACCTGGCAGGATGGAGTCGCAAACCCTGCTCTACGCATTTTTACTGTGGGCACATGCACCCTGTCTGGTGACAAACGTGCACATAAACCCCGGAGATGACCACGGAAAATGGGGGACAAAATATCACCACGCTGGGCAACAGTGATATTAATGGGTAACCATAGAAAACACTCCCAGGAAAGCTCCAAAAAAAGGAAATGTTTTTTGGAAGAGTCTCCGCTCCATACACCTTTCCAAAACTCATTTCTTTTTGCTGGAGCTTTCCTGGGTGTGTTTTTTAGTTTTGCCCATTACTATGACTGTTCCCCAGCTGAATTACTATTTTTACAATTTTTGTTGTGGTCCTTTTCTATTTTTAATTCCACTTTTGGGCTGTGCACATGTATCACACTGCTCACGTTTTTCAGGTTTCCCCGGTTTTGCTGTACATTGCTGACGGAAATGGTTTCTCTTCCCTTTAAATGCATTCTACCGCGAGTGATTCACTCGCGCTATTTTTCCTTTGAAATTCAGCCCCGATAATGTGCGGGGCGCCTCTCCCCTCCCCTTCCCCGCCCATTCTGCCCGTCTCTCCGCCCCTCGGGGGTCTTCCTCCGCCCTCCGTTAGCCGTTCCCCGCCTCCATCGGACATTTGCGGGCCCGTACTTGTGTGGCACCCATTAGTGTGACGCGCACGGGTGCGTGGCTTCATCGCACGTGTGCGGGGTGCTTAATCGCGCTTAAATCCGCTTTTAGTGCGCTATTGTGCGGCTGCGCACATTGGTGGTTTTTAGTAAACAGACCCCTTAATTCTCCATCACCTCAGGAGAAAGGCCCGGCAATCTACTTCCAGTCTCACTACCAAGAAAACCCGGGAGTTGCTGAGTTGCCAGCATTCTCAAAGGCACAAATTGCATTTTTTGCATCATATCTCCCCTCTCCCTCCTATCTTCCAAAGTTTACATATTAAGATCTTTAAATCTGTCCCCATATGTCTTATTATAAAGACCTTTCACTATTTTAGTAGACACCCTCTACACCGACTCCAACTTGTTCATATCCTTTTGAAGGTCTGGTCTCCAGAATTGCACACAATACTCCAAATGAGAACTCACCAAAGACTTATAAGGAAGCACCATCACATTCTTTCTTCTGCTGGCCATTCCTCTCCCTATGCTCCCAAGCATTCTTCTGGCTTTCGCTGCCACCTTTTCTGCCTAGTTAAGCCACCTTAAGATCATCGGAAACAAATTACCCCAGGATCCGCTTGTCTTTCATGGACAGATGTACCTCACCCCCTATACTGTACCGCTCCCTTGGAATTTTTGCAGCCCAAATGAATGACTTTGTATTTTGTAGAATTAAATCTCAACTGCCAATTTCTCGACCATTCTTCAAGTTTTGGTAGATCCCTCCTCATGCTATCTTCACCTTCCTGGGTGTCTACACTATTGCAGATTTTGGTATCATCAAGAAAGAAGCAAACCTTAACCTAGAGCCTTTCCACAATATCACTATATGGATAGTGTTGGTGAAAATCATTCTAATTGATTTGGTGCTATCCATATACTGCCGGGCTAGAGTTAGAGTGGAGTGTGGGTAGTAACATCTAGTTATATAGATAGCAATGATATTCAGTCATTATTAATACAGCTATGTGGTTTACTGAAGTCTACCAAATATCATCGCTATATATTTATTTTTTATTTATTTTATTTATTTAGTGTACACTTGTATCCCGCTACTTCCAGCGATCAGCAGCGGTTTTCTATACATAATGGTGCGGCTGTACAGGCCGGATTTGGAACATACATTGTGATTTCAGGGGTGGGTACAGGGCACATCAAACAGTCACATATTTACATTTGATTGTATAAGAGGAGACTTTACATATCTACATTTGATTGTTTGAGAGGAGGCTTTACATGTGTACATATACACATATATTACATATACACATATATTACATATTACAGGACGTGTTTTATACTGCTGTGTGTTATTTAAGCTGGCAAGGTGCCCAAATAGAATATATAGGGTCCGATTCTGATCTGCATGTCCAGGCCCTCTGTGCACCCAGTCCGAACCGGACGCACAGAGGGAGTCGCGATTCTGATCCTGCGGGGCATGTTTAGCCCCGCAGGATCAGAATCACGAACGGGCTTGTACGTGCAGGCCGGGATCCCGATTCTGTCCGGCCTGCACGTACAGGCCTTCCCCAGCTAACTCAGCTGCTTCCACCGCAGCTCCATTGAAAAGCTGTGATCCCCGGCCACCGGTTGCAAAGGTGCTTTCCCTACAGCCCGACCCCCAATCCTGCCTCCTAAGGCCAGGGTCGGGCTGCGGGGAATCTCCTCTGCCCCCTCCAGCCGCCTCCCAATCCCTGTTGACTGGGGAACTTATTCCACCTCAGAGGTGGAATAAGTTCCCTGTGCAAGCCACTGGCCCCGGACATATAGGGCCAACATTAGAATCGGCCCTGTACGTCCGGGGCCGATGACTACCCATTGCCCACCCAACGGGACATCCATCCCCACTATTTGTGCCTCAGAATGACCCCTATGGGGGGGGGTCATTCTGAACCGTATCCGGAGATCTAGACCTGCTAAACACCCAGGTCCATATTCCCACTCCAAAGCTTTCCGCACATACTGTATAGGGGAGATATGCGGGGAGCTCTGGATGGGGGCAGGAGAGGGTGGACTGAGGGAGAAGCGAGGGCAGGCAGTGGATGGCACCATGTCCCCAAACTTACAGGGCCAATTCTGAGGTCGGCCCTGTATGTCCAGGATTGGCAATTTAAACGGGGGACATATTCCACCTTGGAGGTGGAATAAGTACCTCGGATGTCGGGAGATGCCGGAACCGGGGCCTGCAATACAGGTGAGGTGGTGCAGGGAGTGCAGTGGGTGAGGAGGTGCATGGAAGGCCCAATTGGAGGTCTGGCTGCAGGGAATAAAGGATTCGCTGTTGCTGTCAGGGATTGCGGCTCCTGCATGGAGCCGCAGTGCCATGGTAACATGACGCCATGGTACCGCAGCTCCATGAAGGAGCCAGGCTGGGCTAGCCGGGCAATGGATTGGATATCTGGGGTGCCTGAATCAGGGCACGTCCCAGACGTCCAATCCCTATGCCACAAATCTGCTCCCACGGGCACGTCTAGCCCCGGTGGTAGCAGAATAGGATGCACCTCTGGGTCGTCCAGATTTCTGGACGACCAGATGGCCCAGACGTGCACCTTCTGAATGGGCCTCATAGCTACTGGCAATGAATATATTTTACATATATTCAGCACTGCTGCTAAATATACAGGGGGAGTGGGATATTCAGCAATAGTGGCTCGACCTAGAAAAGACCCAGGCATTCAATGCTGGAACCATATCCAGCCACTGGCATTGAATATCTGGGTCAGCTGGATAGCAGAAAAGCTCAACAGGCAATGATGATACTCAGCCACTGCCTGCAGTGAAAGTTAGGCCAGTCTTTAAGCTGCCTAACCTCTGCCGCTTAGGGATAACCGGACAGTGGCTGAATATCTGTTGTCTTTGTCAGAAAGCATATGGGGACTGACTTTAACATCTCACTAGATATGCTTTGGAAGAAAGGCAGGAGAGGGAGATAAAATAGAGAGGTTTAACTCATCCATGGCATAAAGGCACAGGAGGAGATCCTCTTTCAACTGAGGGGGCATAGGCTGAAGGTGAAAGGCGATAGACTCAGGAGTAATCTAAGGAAATATTTTCTAAAGGAGAGTTTGATAGATGCATGAAATAGCCTCCCAGCCAAGGCTGCAGAAGTAAGGATCGTATCTGAGTTCAAGGAAGCAAGGCCCAAGCACAGGGAATCGCTAGAAGGGATTGAAGAGCTTAGTATTTAGTATGAATGGACAGACTGGTCATTTTCTCTGTTTCTATCTTTTTATGTTTTGCATTCATCTGGTATGCACTATATAAATTTTCTTTAATTCTGTCTTTCCACTGGCTTTCTGAAAGAGCCACGCCCCTTCAATTAGAATCTTCAGCTTTCCTGGAATTTTATATGTAACGTGCTGCCAGTCATCTCATGAAAGAAGGGACTCAAATAACAGCCTTAATAACATTCATGAATCTGCAGTTTGAACTTGTGCAGCCCATCCAGAAAGAAGAGCCAAAAAGAGTGATGTTTAATGTTTGTTCAGTGTTAGCTCAAGGAGTAATTTCATCTGCTTGTGATGTACCTGTTGATAGGACTTGTAAATATGTCCTTACAGAATTATTTCCTTAGATTAATCCTCCATCCTATCACCCCTAATTTCAGAGCTACCTTTCACATAAAAGTGTGGCTGATCTCGTGTCACTGGTGGGAACAGCAATCTCAAGCACATGCTTTGAGCCAGGGTGCTCCAAAAACGGGAAAAGTAACCAGCAAGTGCAGCCAGAGACCCCTCCAGACCCTCGGGCGGGAGAGCCTCTCCTGCCCCCACCAGGACCCCACAGCACTTCCCAGGGGATTCCTCCTCCTATCCATACCAAGGCTAGCCTGAATGCCAGCACCACCAGCAGCTGTAGGACGGGAACAATTGGGGCTGGCTGGAGGCAGAATGTCGAGACATTGCTGCTCTGGGAAACCTCTACGTCATGAGGGCATTGTCGCTCATTGCTGCTCTGGGAAACCTCTACGTCATGAGGGCATTGTCGCTCATTGCTGCTCCGGGAAACCTCTACATCATGAGGGCATTGTCGCTCATTGCTGCTCCGGGAAACCTCTACGTCGTGAGGGCATTGTCGCTCATTGCTGCTCCGGGAAACCTCTACGTCATGAGGGCATTGTCGCTCATTGCTGCTCTGGGAAACCTCTACGTCATGAGGGCATTGTCGCTCATTGCTGCTCCGGGAAACCTCTACGTCATGAGGGCATTGTCGCTCATTGCTGCTTATCCCCACAGTGCACTGGGGCCCTCGCCACATGGTAGGCCTCAACAGCCTATCCATCCATCTGCTAACCCAACTGCAGCCTATGTCAGCCCGTGAACCCACAGCGGAACCTGACGTCAACCCGAGTACCACTTTAACTGTAACTCGGCTAATTCTGCTATTAAATTGGGATACAATTTGATTATGGTGCTGTAATCATACTGAATATCTTCAAATTAAATATTTCCTACCCTTATTGCACCTCATAGATGGCCCATAACTCTGAACTCATTAACTATTTGTGAGCAAAGTCCAGATCCTGCATGTGTCTGTGCAGTGCTACTCAAAATGTTTTGCACTGTATGATTGATCATTATTAGTACCATTATTATTAATAATACTGTTAAGATAGCTCGTCTACTAACTCTTCTGCTTTCCTCTCCATTTCTTCTCTTCTTATGGCTCAACGTTATTTTTTCTTCCTCTTATTAACACTCCCTAACTTTCCCCCCTCATATCAACATCCTCAATCCCTCCCTCTTTATCACCCTCTCTCTACCTTTCCCATTTCTTTTCCCATCTTGACTTCCTCCCTTTCCTCAGCTCTTGAACTTCACGTTTTTCTTCCTCTCATTCATTCCTCTCCCTTCTCTTAAAAAAACCTCATCCTCATTTCTACCATTCCATCTCCTTTCTGCCTCGCACTCTTCTCCTCCTTCTTCTTCTTTCATCTGGTAATATTAATCCTAACCCTGGCCCCCCTAGACTATTCTCTCACTCTCACTCCTCGCCCAACCATTCTAATCTCATCCATATTCCTCTCCTTTCCCCCTCCTCTCTCCCTTTCTCTTGTGCCTTATGGAATGCTCATTCCATAGCTAATAAACTTCCCTTTACTCATGATCTCTCCATTTCTAACTTTCCATCTTTTAGCTATTACTCAAGCCTGGCTCCTCCCTGATGACTCTGCTTCGGTTGCTAACCTCTGTCACGGTGGCTACCAGTTTTCCCACACTCCTTGTACCACTGGTCGTTGTGGTGGTGTTGAGTTTCTGCTTTCTCCTCCCTGCCAATTCCAACCCCTCCTTCTTCTTCAGTCTCACTTCTTTTCCTCCGTTGAAGTCCATTCCATCCACCTCTTTAATTCCTTACCTCTCCACATAGCTGCTATTTATAGACTCCCCTAATAAGTCCCTCTCTACTTTTCTCACTGACTTTGACTCCTGCCTTTCCGTATTTCTGGATTATTCTTCCCCCTCCCTTATTTTTGGTGACTTTAATATTTGTGTATTTGTGCTGATAGCCCTTCTGACCCCTGCACCTCTAAATTCCTTTCTTTTATCTCCTTATTCAACCTCCATCTTTGCTCTTCCGTTCCCTCTCATCAGCGTTGTCACTGCTTTGACCTGGTTTTCTTCTTGAAGAGACCGATTCCATACTGGCCGTCCAGTCCCTATATGGCCATACAGAGGTAGACCTGATTCTGATCCCTCAAGGACTAGATGTGCCCGCGGTATCAGAATTGGGTCTACAGCCTGTACGTGCAGGCCGGGGCCCAATTCTTATTGGCTGCACACCCAGCCTACATATCCGGTTAACTCAGCCAGGCTCCTGAATGGAACCACAGTGCAACGGCATCCCATTGCCATGGCACCGTGGCTCCATTCAGGAACCGTGATCCCCAGCTGACAGTGATACCATCCTTTCCCTGCAGACCATGGCCAGGGTTGGGCTGCAGGGATCACCCTGCACCCCTCATCTTCTCTCTCTACCCAGCGCCACAGTCCCCCAACATCCAAGATATTCCACCTCTGACCCCATCTCTATGGCCGACCCGGACGTACAGGGCCAACCTCAGAATCAGCCCTTATGTCCGGATTCGCTCTCCGCCCACTGCCCGCCCTCACTCTGCCTCTGTCCCATCCTCTCCCTCCCATGAACAGAGCTTCCCATATAAATCGCCTGTTCATATGGGGAGCTCTGTCCCTGGCAGACTGCCCAGCTGTTTAGCGGGTCTGGACATCCAGATCAAATGTCCAGACTCACTAAATGGAGTTCACAATGACCCCCTAACTGTTTACCCTCCAATTTCCATACCTTATTTTTTCCCTTATCTGATCATCACCTACTAAGCTTCACCCTTCATCACTCATCACCTCAATCTCACCCAGTCTCCTCCTATCTTTTCAGGAATCTTCATGTTATAAATCTGTTGACTTTCTCCACTATTGTCTCATCACCTCTTTCTTCCACCTAAATCTGCTGATGAGGCTATAGTTTCCTATAATACTGCCCTCTCCTCTGCTCTGGATACTCTTGTTCCATCCATCCCAGGTCCTATGAGATGCACTATACCTGAACCCTGGTTGTCCTCAACTACCCACTATCTACGCTCCTGTGCTTGCTCAGCTGAGCACATTTGACTCAAATCTTGCTCTCTTTCTGACTTTCTTCAATTCAAATTCATGCTTACCTCCTTCCAGTCAGCCTTAGCACTCGCTAAGCAAAACTACGGTGTCCATCTGACTAGCTCTCTTGCCCCTGATCCCCGCTGTCTCTTCTCAACTTTCTCCTCAAGGCGCCTCCCCCTCCTACCCCTCCTTCTCTTTCTGCCCAAATCCTTGCCAACTATTTCCATGACAAAATCCACAAGGTTACACTCCAATTCCCCACTAGATCAGCTTCATCCCCTCTTCCCCCTCCTCAGTAACACATTTTCCCTTCAAGCTCTGTTACCCTTTCATCCTTTTTTTAAGATCTCTGATGAGGAAACCTCTCATCTTCTTTCCTCTTCTAAACTTACTACTTGCTCTTCCGATTCTATCCCCACCTGTCTCCTTAACTCCATTTTCTCCTCTGTCATCCCTTCCATCTCACATATTCTCAACCTCTCACTCTCACTACTGTTCTTGCAACCTTCAAGCATGATCCCACCTCTCCTCAAGAAACCTTCACTTGACCCTAGTTGTCCTTCTAATTATCGACCCATTGCCCTTCTTCCCTTCATTTCTAAACTTCTTGAGCGTGCAGTCCGCCATCGTTGTCTTTATTTTTTTTCCTCTCAAGCCCTGCTGGATCCACTTCAATCTGGCTGTTGTTCCTTACATTCTACTGAGACAGCACTTGCCAAAGTCTCCAGTGACTTTATTACTGGTTAAATCCAAAGGCTTTTACTCTATCCTCATCCTTCTTGACCTTTTTGCTGCTTTTGACACTTTTGATCACCACCTTCTCCTTGATAAATTGTCCACACTAGATTTTAGAGGCTCTGTACCATCCTGGTTCTTTTCTTATCTGTCCCATCACTCTTTCAGTGTTTGATCTGGTGATTCGTCTTCTACTGCTATCACTTTCTCTGTTGGTGTACCCCAAGGGTCTGTTCTGGGCCTTCTCTTTTTCTCTCTCTACATCCAGTCCCTTGGTGCTCTCATCTCCTCCCATGGATTTCAGTATCATTTTTATGTTGATGATTCTCAGATTTATCTTTCTACACCTGATATTTCTCTGTCACTCCAGGCCCACATCTCTGCCTGCCTGTCTAACAGCGCCACCTGGATGTCTCACCACTATTTGAAATTAAACATGACCAAAGCCAAACTTCTTATTTTCCCCCCTAAACCTTTCTCCCCCCTTCCTCCCTTGTCTATCTCTGTAGATAACACTCTTGTACTTCCTGTCTCCTCAGCCCACAACCTCGGTGTCATCTTTGACTCCTTCTTTTCCTTCTCCTCACATATTCAACAGATCACTAAAACCTGTCGTTTCTTTTTCTATAACAATAACAAAATGTGCCCCTTCCTTTCTGAACACACTACTGAAACACTTGTCCACTCTCTAATTACTTTCTGCCTCGACTATTGCAACCTCCTTTTTGCTGGTCTCCCTCTGAGTCATCTCTCTCCCCTTCAATCTATTCAGAACTCTGCTGCGTGACTACTCTTTCACCAGCCACGATATTCTCATATAGCCCCTTTTTTCAAGTCACTTCACGGCTTCCCTTCCATTTTCGTATCCAATTCAAACTTATTCTTCTGACCTTTAAATGCATTCATTCTTTCGCTCCTCGCTACCTTTCCTTTCTCCTCTGTCTCTACACCCCTCCTCGTGAACTTCGCTCTTCTCCTGGCTTGCTCCTCTCTTTGCTCTTTTCTTCCACTGCCAATTACAGACTTCAGTCCTTTCACCTTGCCGCTCCTTATGCCTGGAACAAACTACCTCAATTTGCATGTGAGGCCTCACCTTTGCCATCTTTTCAAATCCACGTTAAAGGCCCACCTCATTGAGGCTGCTTTTTCATCCTGATCCTTATTTTCCTTGTGGCTCTGTGCCCTTCCCTCTTCTACCCTTATTCTTATCTTTTGTTTGTCTGTCTTAATTAGATTGTAAGCTCTGATGAGCAGGGGCTGTCTTTATATGTGTATGCACAGTGCTGCGTATGCCTTGTAGCGCTTTATGAATGATTAATAGTAGTAGTAGTAATAGTCTTATCTCTCTCTGCACCCCTGCCCAGCAACCCTGTTCATCAAACAAAGCACTTTTATCTATGCCCTTCTCTTCCACTGCCAACTCCAGACTCCGTTCTTTCTACCTTACTGCGCTGTATGTCTGGAACAGACTACCTGAGCCACCATTTCTGGTCCGAGTCAAATCCCGGCTTAAAACTCATCTCTTCAAGTCTGTTTTTGGATTCTGACCCCCCTTATTCTCCTTCTACACCCATGTCTATTTTAATCATTTTCCTCTCCATTTTATCCTCTTTCCTGCCCTTCTGCTTGGCATGATGGGCTCTACTGAAGCCACAGAAGCACCTTTGCTTTTTTGGCAACATAGCAGGATGGCCTCTTCCAAACCATGATGGTTGCTCTATTTATTATTTATATTCTCTTATATATCACACTATTCTGCATCAGTGCGGTTTACATTGAACAAACTGAAATTACATTGAACAGGGCATTATAACTTGGAGATAACTATTTTACAGGGAACGTGGGCTATGGAGGGATAAGTGGCTTGCCCAAGATCACAAGGAGCACCTGTGGGACTAGAAACCCCAGTCCTTCCAACCCAAGGTTGCTGTCCTCTAGTGGGATTTGAACCCCCAACCTTCTGGCCTGAAGTACCTTGCTCCAACCACTAGGCCACTCCTCTACTCTTATTAACCTCCAAATAAGTAGCAAATAAGGGATTAGGGCAGTGAGATTTAGCTGATCTCAAAGGTTTTGTAGCAACACCCAGAACTCAGAGATACATGGTAATCTTATGTCAGATCAATGGAGTTTGAATTTGTTTGCAATTATGTACTCATTTTTACCTTCAATCAATATCGACATGCAGCTATAGAATACATTCTGAATTACTTTATTTTCATTATCTCATGATTTATTAAGAAAAACAATCTAGAATGTTTGCATCTGACCCATGCTCTGCAGCCAAGCACGATGCAGATATTATTCATAATATTCCCAGTTCTTTCTTTATATACTGTAATCATAAATTAAATGTTTCCATGCTTTCATTAACTATATGATCCCTGAAATCTAGTTAAGCGTATACCGCTTTGACTTGAAGATAAAGCGGTATAGAAAAAGTGTTAAATAAATAAATAAAATGAATAATATTGCGTAATACAAAATTTGCTCTTTCAAGGCTAATACATTCATTTTCAAGTCACAAAGGTTTTCTGGTAGAAGTTTCTTCTACTATTTTGATTACAATCTCAGCACTGTTGACCAGATTAAGTTCTTCTGCGTTTTCCTGCTCGTGACACCCATACAAACAAACCAGCTGATGTGTTCTGAAAAAGGCTTCCTGCTCTTTTGGCAAAGAGAGCCTGGTGATATCAGAAGAGGAAACGAGCTGCTGAACTGCTGATGGCATTTTTAAAGGGTTTATGGCACTGGCTATCTGATGCAAAAGGTAAGTGCTTCAGTACTTGCTTGCTAAGGTACTGTATCATTTTTATCACGCCTGATATCTTCACTCTCACCGTAACACTGAATCAAGATGGAAAGCAATGACAGAAAATAGCTGTGAAGGTGATTACACTGAGAGGACATCACTTTGGAACAGTAATCAGGAATTTGGTGTGCGAAGTCTCAGGAAGTCAAGAATACTGCTAACAATCCAAAATGGAAAAATATCTTATAGATGAATAGAGCTCATTAAACTACAAATTTAAAAAAAGCAGAATAAAAGGGACAGAGAAAAACTTAAGTGCTCTTTTCAAAATGAGAGGCTTTCACTACTGGTCTCTGGAAACATTGTGAAAACTCAGCCGGGGCTATGAAGAAGTGAAAATAAATATCCATTTGAAATAATAAATGCAATAAGAGTTACTTTCTAATGATGATTTAAGCATGTTTAATACATGTTCCTTTATGTGGGCCACAGATTAGTACAGATGCTAAAGAATTAAGACTTCAGCAAAGGAGAGGGAAAGCTTTGGAGAAACATAGAAACATGATGGCAGAAAAAGACCACATGGCCTATCTAGTCTGCCCTATGACAAAGCATGACTACAATGTGAAATGAAGAGCAAACCAGTCCAGAATGTGGTATTTCTAATTGGATTACTTTATTCAATGCTTCTCTCAATTCTGGGGTACAAGGAGCATAACTCGACATGGATGTGTTGCGGCACTGACTTCCTCAGGGGTTAAGAGGCATGTTACAGAATTGATTCAGGCAGAAATCCATTCTGCAATCCTCAAAGTTTCAGTGAGAGGCTTAGTATGGCAGAGTCTCAGTGAGAGGCTTAGTATGGCAGAATCTCGTATACCACGTCCTGGACTGTTTTGTCCTATCTAGTCTGCTTTTCCATATCAACTACAATAGTCCCTTTTTTTCTTTAAGAGATCTTCTGTGTTTGTCCCATGCCTTTTTGAATTCAGATACTATCCTCTTTTCTATCTCCACTGGGAGACTATTCCGCACATCTACCACTCTCCGTAAAGAAATATTTCTGCATATTTATCCTGAGTCTATCCCCTTTCACCCTCATTCTATGTCCCCTCATAGCAGGGTTTGCTTTCAATTGAAAGAGACTCTCCTCTTGTGCCCATTTAAACATCTCTATCATATCTCTTCTATCCCGCCTTTCCTCTAACATATACATATTAATATCTTTATATTGCTTTATAACAAAGACCACTAACCATTTTAGTAGCCACCCTCTACACCAACTCCATCCAGTTTATATCCTTTTGAAGGTATGGTCTCCAGAACTGCATATAGTACTTCAAATGAGATTGCACCGGAGACATATACAGAGGCACTATCACCTCCTTTTTTCTGCTGGCCATTCCTCTCCCTATACACCCAAGCATCCTTCTGGCTTTCACCATCGCTTTTTCTACCTATTCAGCTGCTTTACGATCATCAGAAACAATCATGCTCAGGTCCCGCTCTTCTTTCGTGGACAGAAGTACTTCACCCTCTGCACTGTACTGCTCCCTAGGAATTTTGCAGCCCAAATGCATGACCCTGCATTTTTTAGAATTAAATCCCAGCTGCCAAATTCTTGACCATTCTTCAAGCTTAGCTAGATCCCTCCTCATGTTATCTACTCCTTCCTGAGTTTTTACTCTATTAACGATTTTAGTATGATCTGAAAAGAACTCTTTGGAGTGGAGGAGTAGCCTAGTGGTTCAAGCACTGGCTTGAGAACCAAACCAGGGTTTGATTCCCACAAGCATGCCTTGGGCAAGTCACTTAACCCTCCATTTGCCTTAGAAAAATTCAAGTTATCAATGTCCCTGTTTAACATATACCATACTGGGTCAGACCAAGGTCTATCAAGCCCAGTATCCTGTTTCCAACAGTGGCCAATCTAGGTCATACGTACCTAGCAGTTTCCCCAAAAGACACAGGTTCTGCAATGCTTGTACTAGGTCAAGCATTGATATCCTGGGTCCCTTCTTAATAATGGTTTATGGACCTTTCCTCCAGGAACTTGTCCAAACCTTTTTAAACCCAGCTACACTAACAGCCTTTACTACATCCTCCGGTAACAAATTCCAGAGTTTGATTACACGTTGAGTGGAAAAATATTTTCTTTTATTAGTCTTAAATAGTTTACCCTGTAGCTTCATTGCATGTCCTCTAGTCTTCCTATATTCTGATAACGTAAACAGTCAAACTACGTTTACCCGTTCCACTCCGTTCATTAATTTATAGACTTCTATCATATCTCCCCTCAGCCGTCTCTTTTCCAGGTTAAAGAGCCCTAACCTTTTTAGCCTTTCTTCATAGGAGTATCCTTCCATCCCCTTTACCATTTTGGTGGCTCTTCTCTGAACCTTTTCTAATAACGCTATATCCTTTTTAAGATACGGCGACCAGAATTGAACACAATATTCAAGGTGCGGTCTCACCATGAAACGGTATAGAGGCATTATAATATCTTTTGTTTTATTTTCCATTCTTTTCCTTATGATACCTAGCATTCTATTTGCTCTCTTGGCTGCCGCTGCACACTGGGCCGAGGGTTTTAACATGTTATCCACAATGACGCCTAAATCTTTTTCCTGGGTGGTGGTTCCTAATGTGGAACCTTGCATCGTGTAACCATAGTTTGGGTTGTTCTTCCCTAGGTGCATAATTTTGCACTTGTCCACATTAAATTTCATCTGCCATTTTGATGCCCAGTCTTCCAATTTATCAAGATCCTCTTGCAATTTTCCACAATCCTCTTGGGTTTTAACAACTTTAAATAGTTTTGTGTCATCTGCAAATTTGATAACCTCACTCGTTATTCCACTTTTCAGGTCATTTATGAATATGTCAAAAAGCAGCCGACCCAGCACAGATCCCTGGGGTACACCACTATTCAACTTTCTCCATTGGGAAAATTGGCCATTTAGCCCAACCCTCTGCTTTCTATCTTTTAACCAGTTCTTGATCCACAGTAGTACACTGCCTGCTATCCCATGACTCTTTAGTTTTGCCAAAAGTCTCTGATGAGGGACCTTGTCAAAGGCTTTCTGAAAGTCCAGATACACTATATCAACCGACTCACCTTTGTCCACCTGTTTGTTCACACTTTCAAAAAAACAACAGATTAGTAAGACAAGATTTTCCTTGTCTAAAGCCATGTTGGCTGTCTCCCATTAGGCCATGACTATCTACATGCTGAGTAATTTTATTTTTTATGATGGTTTCTACCATTTTTCCCAGTACTGACGTGAGGCTCACCGGTCTGTAGTTTCCTGGATCACCCCTCGAACCCTTTTTAAAAGTTGGTGTTACATTGGCGATCCGCCAATCTTCAGGTATTAGAGATGATTTTAATAATAGTTCACAGATTACTAATAGCAGGTCTGCAATCTCATATTTCAGTTCTTTCAACACCCTTGGATGTATACCATCCGGCCCAGGTGATTTGCTACTCTTCAGTTTATCTAATAGTTGTAATACATCTTCCCGATGTATCGATATTTCCTTCAATTCTTCCGCACCTTTAAATACTATTTTAGTCATGGTTAACATCCCTACATCTTCCTCAGTAAAGACCGAAGCAAAGAATTCATTCAGTCTCTCCGCTATCGCCTTGTCGCCTCTTAGTGCCCCTTTAACTCCTCTGTCATCTAATGGTCCAACTGACTCACAGGTTTTTTGCTACGAATGTACTTGAAAAAATCTTTGTTTCACGTTTTTACTTCCACAGCAAGCTCAAATTCTCTCTTTGCCTTCTTTATCAATGCCTTGCATTTGACCTGCCAGTGCTTGTGCTGTTTCCAGGTTTCATCGTTTGGCTCTTTTTTCCATTTCCTGAAAGATGCTTTCTTGGCAACAACAGCCTCTCTGACCTCACCTTTAAACCATGCAGGCAGTTTTTTGGACTTCCTTCCACTTTTCTTAAAGGGTGGAATACAGCTGGTCTGGGCTTCCAAGATAGTATTTTTCAACAGCACCCAAGCTTGATGTAAGTCTTTAACCTTTGCAACTGCTCCTTTTAGTTTTTTCTTAACTATTTTCCGCATTTTATCATAGTCTCCCTTTCGAAAGTTAAAAGGTAGTACTGTGGATTTCCTTACTATCCCTCATCTACTAATTAAATCAAAGGCGATCATGCTATGATCACTATTGCCAAGTGGCCCCAACACCCTTATCTCTTGCACTAGATCTGGTGTTCCACTAAGGACTAGGTCTAATATGGCTTCCCCTCTCGTCGGTTCATGGACCAGCTGCTCCAAGAAGCAGTCATTTATGTCATCTAGGAACTTTATCTCCCTAGCATGTACTGCCGTGACACTGACCCAGTCGATACCGGGGTAATTGAAATCGCCCATTATTATTACCGCACTGTAACTTTTGTTAGCTTCCTTGATTTCTTTGAGCATTTCATCATCCATTTGTTCATTCTGGCCAGGCAGTCGATAGTACACCCCCACCGCCATCGCCTTCCCCTTTTTACATGGAATTTCAATCCATAGAGATTCTACAGCAAATTTTGTTTCCTGCAAAACTTTATTCCTTTCTGACTCAATGCTCTCTCTAACATAGAGCGCAACCCCTCCACCAATTTGATCAGCTCTATCATTACGATATAGTTTGTACCCAGGTATCACAGTGTCCCACTGGTTGTCCTCCTTCCACCATGTTTCTGATATTCCAATCACATCTAACCTCTCATTTAGTGCTATATATTCTAACTCTTCCATCTTATTTTTTAGACTTCTAGCATTTGCATACAAGCATTTTAGAGACTGTATTTTATTCATATTAATTTGGCTATTGGTAGACATGGGTAATTTGGGATCTTTAAGCTCTGTCTGCTCCATACTCGAGGGCATTTGGGCTACTTTACTCTTTTTTGGAACCTCTCTGCTTTTGGTAGTATCCTTCAAGGATACATTCTTCCGAACCATCTGCTCTTGGGCGATTATCGGCTTTCCCCTATTATCTAGTTTAAAAGCTGCTCTATCTCTGTTTAATGTACATTACCAAATTTAAGTAAACTGTATTTGACTAAAATGATAAAGTGGTATAAAAAACCTATAAAATAAAATAAAATCTTTCCCAACAGCTCTTCTGCTATATCACTAACAAAGATGTTAAAAATAATTGGACCAAGAACAGATCCCTGTGGCACTTCACTGGTAACATCCTTCTCCTCAGAGTGAGCTCCGTTTGCCTTGCTGTACCCTTTGTTGCCTCCCACTCAACCAATTTTTAACCCAGTCAGTTACTTTAGGATCCATCCCTAGGGTGCTCAGTTTGTTTATAAGTCGCCTGTGCAGAACAGTGTCAAAGGCTTTACTGAAATCTAAGTACACCATATCTAGGGCTCTCCCTTGGTCCAACTCCCTAGTCACCAGTAAGAAATCAATAAGACCTGTTTCTGGTAAACCCATGCTGCCTCAGATCCTGCAATCCATTGGATTCCAGAAACCTCACTGGGAACTGCTGTCAAATAAAAGGGCCAATACTTGATATATTTCAAAATGTAAGTTAGAAAATATGGCCTTTTCAATCAAGATTCTTTCCATGGGCACAGAGAGACAAAATAGTCAATTTTGATAACTCCCCATTATTACACTCTCATAGCAACAAGCAATGTAGCCCTTGTGAGGAAATCCAATCAGAAGTCGTCATCCCCTCCATACACTCTTCATCTAGCCTCAAGCCTTAGATGTCCCACTACCCACAAACAGGCTAGTCAGAAAAGGCTTCTCTCTCTCTGAGTGGATGGGGACTTTTCTTCAGAAATAGTTTCCATTTGATTCAGGGCTGTATTTAAGCAAAGAAGTAGCTGGGAGAGGAGTCTCCTAGATATTGGACTGTGTGTATTCCAAGGCCCAGTTTTTAGGCAACTTCAGAATTTGGCACCCTAGGAACCTGCCTATGTTGCCTATGGCTAGACTCAGCCCTGATTTGATTATGATTGTAAGAAATCTGAATATGGGCATTCCTCCATCATGTATGGGGCAGGGTCAGCTTTAAGATGTTAGTATCCAAAGGCAGGACCGTAGAGCAGTGAAGAGAGGAGGTTTCCCCCTCAGAGATCAGAGATCACAGTACTAAACCCCATGGAAAAGGGATACTATTTAGCCCAGGTATTTGGTGGTTCAAAATCTGGCACCCTAGGCAATTGCCTATATTGACTGTGCCAGGTATGCCTACATCTGGAACTGACCAGCAAGTGTGTTCAGATCCTATAGCAGTTCCTCCAGGCCCCTAGGCCCCAGAAGAAAGATAAAGTACTATCCAGCTCCTATGTAGCTTTGGTACACATAGAGAGTGTCCACATAAGAACATAAGAGATGCCATACTGGGTCAGACTAAAAGTCCATCAAGCCATATATTCTCTTTCCAACTGAAGTCAAACCAGGTCACAGGTACTTGTCATGTTCCGAAAAGGTAGACAGATTCCATGCTGCTTATCCCAGGGGTGAGCAGTGGATTACCCCAGTCCCCTTTAATAATGGTTTTTGGACTTTTCCTCCTGGAACCTGCCCAGCCCTCTCTTAAACACAGCTACATTAACAACTTTTACTTCATCCTCTGGCAACAAATTCCAGTTTGATTATGCACTGAGTGGAAAAATATTTTCTCTGGTAAGTCTTAAATGAGCTATATTATAGTTCCATTGTATGCCCCCTAGTCTTTCTACTTTTTGAAGAAGTAAACAACTGATCTACATTTGCTCGTTCCACTCCATTCATTATTTTATAGACCTCTATCATATCTCCTCTCAGCCATCTCTTTTCCATGCTAAAGAGCCCTAACATTTTAAGCCTTTCATCATAGGAGTATCCTTCCATCCCTTTATCATTTTGATTGCTCTTCTCTGTACCTTTTCTTATTCCGCTATATAATTTTTTAGATATGGCCACCATTATGGCTCATAATATTCACTATACAGAAGCATTATAATATTTTTGGCTTTATTCTCCATTTCTCTCCTTATAATTCATAGCATTCTATTTGCTTTCTTGGTTGTCACTGCACACTGAGCAGAGGATCTCAACGTATTATCCCAATCGGAAAGGTAACTTTTATGTTATATTGTATACTTGTTTTATGAAGTATAAACCACTTTGAAGTTATTTATGAAAGGTGGTATAGAAGATGTAACTAAACCTAAACCTAATGACACCTAGATCCTTTTCGTGGGTTGTGTTTCCCAATGTGGAACCTTGACTCATGTCACCTGCATGATAGCCTTGCTAGTAGTGTTATGTTTGTTCTGTAGACTAATGCATGACTCTTGAGCATCCTGTCCAGCAACATGTCATTCTCCACCTGGTTGAAAAGCCACATTTGCTTTCTTTGACTACCAGTGAGAGCATTCATTCTCTTCCTCTGGACTCCTCTTCTCTCAACTCCCTCTTCTGTCCATTCTTCTTCTATATGGTCATTTTTCCAGCATCTATGCTCCTTGCCTATCTTCATGTCTTAGTCTGATATCCTCTCTCACCCAAGAATGGACCGAGAAGGCCTGCTTTTATATTTCATTTATTTAGATGTTTTTCCCATCCTCAGGTAATTGTGACCTTGATGGCTTGATGGACTTTGTCAATTCTTATGTTCTTATATTATGCTGTAAGAAGATCTCAGGTAGAGAAAATGCTGTGGTACTTCAATGTGGATTTCATAGTAGCAAAGACAATCACATTATAAAACACAGATTCTTGCCACATATTCCAGCCAGTGCAGAACTTTGCTCTAACTACTCATTGAAGTTTTGCATCTTGAGTGGATTAACCCTTCTTTGTTAGCCCTCAACTGTCTTATCGTAATGGCAAAAAGCTGGTTATCGGCCATACCTCAGAAAACTTATCAGACAGCCATCAGTAGGTCAAAGGGAAAAACAAATGAACCTTGGAAAATGCTGTGCAAGGGATATGCTGGGGAGATTTCATGACCCGACTATATGTGTGTTTATGGAAAACCATTCAATTCCACATTATGAGGTCGATTGACTAAAGCTAGGTATATGCATACATGAGCGTGCATTTGATTTGTTTGGGTGCCTACAAATTTAAAGTGCACATAAATTTTTTATGTGCTTGTATACCTAAAAATTAAGCATGCATAAGATGCATGCACAACGATAGGTGAAATTAACAGGAAAACATATCCAAAAATTGGGAAACATTTATTTAAAGCAAGCATGAACCACAATAAAGCTACTCTTACTGTACACATTAATTTCCACCAGCCCCATTATTTTCAAAGGGCCAATTCATTAAAAAGCATATGTGATACCCAGTGCCAGGTGGTTCAGACTCTAGAAATGATAACGTGTTCAAATTAAAATTGCATTAAGTTCACTGGAGAAAGCAGGTGTTATCACCACCGATCTCTGTGGAGGCAAATTTCAAACTGTGCACAGATTCTACTGGTACTTTTTACCAGCAGGCTTTGTGACAATTTTCAAACAGAAATCATATATATAATTTCATTTAGAAACTTTTGCAACTGTTTTTTGTACAGTTCCTTTCTGCATGGAAAATGCAATCTATGTATCTTAGTTTCTTCTCCCAACCTAAGTACAACTATACCCTTGAGAATGCCACCTCTAAATGTGGCAAAAAATATGAGCATAGTAGGGCAATGCATGGATTTTTAGCCACATGGAGGAAGAGCAGTCTATAGATGGCCAATTTGCTTGCATTAATCACTATTTGCCCACATAAATGGCTTTTCAAATTACAGTATTCTCAGGGGATATTTTGAAGTACAACACTGGCAGCATAAGAGCAGCTGGTGATCACTCTTGCCCCATTAGTTAGAGGGCCCCATGGAAACGAAAGCAATGCAAAAGAAGCCTTGGAGACTTTTTAAATATTTTAAAGAACTGGTTTAGTCAGTGGGGATGAGGGCAAGGCTGGCAGCTGGCTTTTAGCATGAGTGTAAAATAGCACAGACTAAGGGGCATGTTTACTAAAAGCCGTACAATTGCGTGCCGCACAATAGCGCACGGAAACGCGGCACTCAAACGCTCAGAAACGCTCTTAAACGCCCCGCACAAGTGCGCTTGGGCCCCGCACAATTGCGCGCCGCACTAACGTGCCCCGCACAAGTACCCGGCCCGCAAATGTCCGATAGAGGCGTGGAAAGGCATTCTGAGGGCGGAGGAAGGCTCCCGAGGGGCGGAGAGACGGGGTCAATGGGCGGGGAAGGGGAGGGGAGAGGCTCCCCGCACAGTATCAGGGACGAATTTGCAGGTTAAAAATAGCGCGAGTGAAACACTCACGGTAGAGGGCATTTAAAGGGAAGAGAAACCATTTACGTCAGCAATGTACAGGGAAACCTGGGAAACCTGCAAAACGTGAGCAGTGTGATACATGTCCACAGAACAAAAGTGCAAATAAAGATAGAAAAAGACCCAAACAAACATATTAAAAATAGGAAGTCAGCTGGGGAACCCTGATATTAATGGGCAAACATAGGAAACACACCCAGGAAAGCTCCAAAGAAATGAAATGAAGTATGGAAGGGGCTACGGAGCGGAGACCCTTCCAAAAACCATTTCCTTTTTTCTGAGCCTTCCTGGGAGTGTTTGCTATGGTTGCCCATTAATATCACTGTTGCCCAGCTTGGTTATATTTATCCCCAGTTCGTCGTGGTCGGTTGAGGGGCTTATTTGCACTTTTGTCACCAGACAAGGTGACTGAGCCCACAGTACAAATGTGCAGAGCAGGGTTTTTGACTCCTTTGGTCAGGTTTCCCACCCCCAGGGACTGCACTATCACTGTGGCCACAGTGTGGTGCAGTAGACAGAGGCAGTACCTCTAGGACCAGAGGGTCACAGGTTCAAATCCAAGCTGGGGCTCCTGCCAACCCAGTCCCCATATTTCACCCACCACTAAACAGAGATAGTAAAGACACTCCTTTATTGCAGAGAACATAAGCATGGTTCACACACCCATTTTGTACCCAACACCGCACACACACCATAACAATGGGCATTACCAACAGCCGAGTCCCCCAAATGCAGTCCTGGAGTGCCACAACTCAATCAGGTCATATGCTTTTCCAAGATACGGACATGCCAGCATGTTGGCGGTAGGGTACAGGTGGTGGAGGGGGCAGTGGCTGCCAGCCACAGAAGACAGTGGCCGAGCCATGTGCAGGCTGGCACGTCCACTGCAACATAGGCCCTGTCGGATGTACAGTCATGGACTTCCCAGGGAATTCAGCACATCTGTGGCAACACAGTGGTGCAGTGCACACAGACAGCATGTGCAGGAGCAAAAGGTCACAGGTTCAAAGCCCAGCTGGGGCTACTGCCATTCCTGTCCACATATTTTCCCCACAACTAAACCATGTTAGTAAGGGCAATCCTTTATTGCTGGGGATATACGCATTGGTCATACGCCTATCTTTTACACCACCAAGCACAGACACCATGACCAGGGGCATTACCTAGAGCAGAGTCTCACAAATGCAGTCCTGGAGGACCACACACCATTCAGGTTCCATGCTGCCACTCATACAAATAACCGTGCTGTATATCTATGCACCACCCCCATGGCATGTAGATGTAGCTCATGCATATTCATGAGGGACAGCAGGAAACCCCAACCAGTGTATTGCAAACCTGGACTGGATTTGGGAACCTCTGCCGTACAGCAGCAGCCAACAGGGACAGACACACCCACACCCACACCCACAGGCCCCATTGGCCAATGCCTCCTGGTGAGGCAGGACATTGGGCCCTGCGTGCATCTCCCAATACCAGCACTTGCATACCTTAGCAATGTCACCCTACACCAGGGTATATGGTACACAGCTCTCAAACGTTTGCTATGAGTACTGGCAGATAGATATCCCTACGTTACGCACAGTCTGCTCTATGAGCTCCATCATAATAATCTATCTGATGTTTGCGGTGTGTGCGTCAGGTCTGGCCCCTGACAGTGTTTACCACCCTAGGGAGGGACCCCCAACGGTATTGCATACCATACCCATGCCTGTACTGTGCCCAGGACTGGTGTGGTGGGCAAGGATTCTGAACCCCTCTATAGTAGCACAATGCTGGCATACATGTGGGAGTGTGTGTCTGTCTATACAGTGTGTGTTGGCTGCAAACACTGTCCACAGTTTTGGCCTGATGATGTGCATAATGAGCAGCAAGGTACCATGGGTATAGCTCAGACAGGGTGGGCTGGCCAGGATGCATCTGCACAGGGCATAGGGCACTGGCAGGGACATTGTAGTGGCCGTCCACCACCTCCACAGACAGGGTGACCTCTGTATGTGCTGCTGGGCTTTCACTCCACCCTGACTGTGCAGTGATGGCAGCATGGCTAGGCACCCCCATAGTGCTTCATAGCACTTCCCTCATGTGATATATATGGGTCACCTGTTGGGGCCTAGTCACTGATGTATCTGCTTGTGTGTGCTGCCATCCCAGTTGTGGGTGCATGCATTTCCAGTGGGACTAACCAGCAGACTGTTCACAGCTGGTATGTGCCCTGCTGGAGTGCCTTGCAGTGGCTGATGGCTTGCTGCAGGGGAATATCAGATAGTGGTGGGGTGCATCTTAGCATATCCAGGCCTACTGTCTGTCTGATATTGTGGTCTGGGTGTGTGTGGGGCTGCTTGGACTGCCCTGTAGGGTGTCTGTACCCCAACAGGACTGGGGTTGATGGTCCACTCTACTGCCATCATTGCAGGGGGGGTGGTATATAATGGGGATCTGTTGATAGGTGACCCTGCCTGTTTGCCACCCTCAGCTTGGGGGTGGGGGGGGGTTGGTGGTACATGGCCCACCTAGGGGTCCGTGGGGTTCCCCCTGACTGAGACAGACAGAGATATCCAAGGTGTTCCTGCAGAAGCTATCTATCTCACAGATTACGACTGTTTTGGAGCTCTGCCATGGCCTCTCTCAGCCATGGAGGGTGCTGTGGACCTGGTCCAGGGCGCCTCATCGCACACTCAGGGTGAGCACAGTTCCCGCACAGTGTGACTGTGTGTAGCTACTCTGTGCAATTTAAACACCCGGTCAGTACCTCCTACCAGGCCGGGGAGCTATTGGGGTGCATTCCCCATCTTGTGTTCATCTGTGGACAGCTGATTTGCATGTGCAGTGCATCATGGGTATGGGTGGCCTAACCCTATCCTGGTTCCCACAGCAGACTGTCTGTGTGGTGACATGCAGGCTCTCTGCAGCCAGCCAGGGGCTTGCTGGCAGCTATATAGCTGTAGCCCAATGGTTACTTCACTGCCTGTGGAGCCAGCGGTAATGGGTTCGAGCCCACAGTGGGGTTATTTGATAGGGTTGTCCAAAGCTTTTTTTAGATTTAATGTACATATGTTGCTGCCATCAAACACACCCTCAGTGTACTGTACCCATAAGGTGCCTCTGAGGGTGCTTTATAGGGCACCCTATAGGGCACCTTATGGTTGCCGTCCATATAAGGTGCACTATACATTATCCTGTGACGCAACATATATGGTGCCCTATAGGGGACATTCAAGGGTGCCTTGGCGGACAGTGAACTTTAACATGTGCCTTATGGGCCGCCTTATGTTAACACGCTTTGTGAGTGCGTTTGCTAGTAGTGATAACTGAAATAAAAATAAATTGCCCCCTACAGCACTCATCCCCATAATACACACTGCCTCAGTGAGCCTTCTTCATTGGGCACTGTGGGGGATTGAACCCCTGATCTCTGCACCATTGGTCAGTGTCTTAACCATTGTGCTGTGGCTCTGTTCCTATTCTTGGGCATCTGCGCACCGCCTTATGCCGCCCAACATTAACAGTGCACCGCCTTATGCTGCCCAAAATTAACATGCCTCCTAAAGCACTTTTACCCATTACAGTTAATGCCTCAGCCAGCCCTTTTTGTTGTGCACAATGGGGAATTGAACCCATGGCAGCTGCACCCACAGTCAGTGTCTTAACCATTGTACTATGGCTCTGCTCCTTTGTGTGTGCATATCAGGGCGCCACTTAGCCTTCCCACGCACTATTATGCACGGCGCACATTAGCGCGGCGCACAATAGCGCCCCGCGCAAATGTGCGATCGCTTACTCCCGTTTTTTTTCTTTTCTCTGCCTGAACCGCCCACTCCTTATATGGCACAGGCACACTACCGCGGCCCCGCACATTAGGAATGTTTAGTAAACAGACCCCTAAGAAAATGAAATCTAACGCAGAACCTGAAAAAACATAAAACGTGTCTATCCCTTGCTCTACTTCTATACCCCCAATGTCCTAGGAATACAGAAAGAGGCCCACAATGAAAGGACTTGAGGTTTCAAGTAGAAAACAGGGCTTTGATGATTGCCCCTCCCCTCGACACGTGTACGATGTTCCTGGGGTTGGAGCGAGAGTGGGGGATCAAAAACTGCATGAGGATATGCTTTGAATATAGCCTATTTCTGATCCCCAGGGTTCAAAAATCTCAGGCACTGAGCTTGCCAAGCACAAATGCCATTAACTATTTGGCAGTGATGCAAATTCAAACAAATGAATTTGTGGTAATGACCTGAAACAAAGGAGACTAATACTATTCTTGAGAGCTGCTATTCCCAAGTCCACCCAGCATCTGCACTAACAGAGGATCTTTTCTATTTATACATACTCATTCCAGTAATAAAACCTCTCATTTAATGTCTGGTGCCCCAGTTAAAATCAGTAGTTTATTTTAATTTAACACTTGGTATGTAAGTGTACGTTGGGCTTGCTGTTTTATGGTATAACTGCCTCGGTCACCGTCAAAAGCTGCTCTTTTGTCATGACTGTCTGTTCAACTGGATATGCAAATGAGTATGCAAGATACTGCTGATAATGCTGCTAAACATTCTAACAAGACAATGGCATATCTGCCCTGAGAACACACTCCATATTCTCACTGCACATGGGCCGGAATATTGTCTCGTAACATGCTAGATACTTTTAGTGCTGTTTGAGCTAATAGTGGAAAAAGTAAAATACAATTACAAAGCTGTATCCCTCTCCTGACTATCTAAGGCCCATAGTTTCATTAGCTTAATAGCAGTTAATTAAATGCATGCCCTAGGAGTGGGATGGCTAGGACGAGAGGTGCACATGATATGCATGTAGAGTGGGGAGGGAGAGAGAGTATCACAGCAGGAGGCCTTGGCTTCAGGACGTGATTGAGAAATGCATGAGATTCAGTCATAAAGAGCAAGGGCAAAGAAGAATTTCAAACCTCTGTATGTGAGATGGAAAAACTACCTGACTTTTACTTGTCCTAGGGGCCGATGCAGAAATGCTGTTCTATGCTCTAGCACAGCATTTTGTTGGCAGTTTTCCCACATTAGTCTTGCTCTCCAATGCAGAAAGCAAGCTAGCATGGGAAAACCACCAGCAAAACCACGGCGCTAAAGCATACCGCAGCGAGCATGCAAATCGCATGCAAATAGGGAATTTTCAATCGCGCCTGAAATAAAAAACTGGACTGAAACATAGCACGGTTTTCTTTTTTGCCCCTGGATCTTACACCTGCTTCAAGCAGGCATAAAGATATAGCAGGAGTCAAAAGATCATCCGAGGGGAAGTCTGACGTTTCACCTCAGAAGACCAGACCCCCTTATCACGGTGAACCCCCCACTCCATTGCTGCCCCCTGGATCTCCCCCCACAATCCAAAAAGATTATCCAGTGGTCCAGTGGCCCTCCCCTCCCCCTCCATCCCTTTGA
The DNA here is from genome assembly GCA_033557465.1 of Ichthyophis bannanicus. NCBI lineage: Eukaryota > Metazoa > Chordata > Amphibia > Gymnophiona > Ichthyophiidae > Ichthyophis > Ichthyophis bannanicus. The sequence goes on from CM066038.1 coordinate 106,159,309, forward strand.
ACCAAGGAAATGGCTTGGTAGCCCAAGGGACCCTTAGCTCCCACCCCCTGAGCCCTCCTAGTAAATGCTGCCACTCTACCCGGATACCTTGACAATCAGGGACCAGAGTGATGCCAACTTGCTCCCCCCCCCCCCCATGTTGCCAACTTGAAAAATGGTGGTGCCTGGCACCATGCAGCACATCCTCTGATGCACTGGGTGGGGTCAAACTGCCATATAAGGCAAAAATTGCTTTATAAGCACAGTGACCCACTCTGGGGTACATCCTGTGACAGCTAACCCCCACATCTTGTGTACCAGGATGCACCCAAGGGGGATCATTCTGCCATATGAGGAAGTTTTGCCTTATATGGCAGTCTGACTCTGCCCAGTGCATCCCAGGCTGCACCGTGCCTTGCCAAGTACCACCATTTTTCATGATAGCGTGCAGGGACAGGCACGTGTGGACATAACTCCCACCCCCTGACTTTTAAAGTACCAAGGGGACAGCAGAACTTACCAGGATGGTTCAGGAGGGTGAGAACTAGGGGCCACTAGGCCACCAGGCCATTTTCTTGGTTTGGGGACAGTGAGAGTTTGGGGCCACTCAGCCACCAAGTAATTTTGTTGGATTGGGGGCAATCGGGGGGGTGGAGGTCTGATCATCTGAGGTGAAATGTCAGATTTCATCCCAGATGACTATTTTTTGTTGTAAGGCAAATGAGCATGCAGGTTCCAGATTTAACTCAGGCCGCTCTGTGCGTGTATATGACTTGCTCCCCTTGTTTAGCACTGACTTTTTTGCGTGCAGCTGATTTATTTGCTGTTTGCTTACAGCATCACTGCACAACAAATCAGCGTTAAACTTGTGTTAGGAAATTCTGCGCTAGAGCCTCAGCACTGGGCGTCTGCATCGGCCTGTTAGGTAGCAAATTTATTTATTTATTTAGCATTTTTTATATAACACATTTCCAAAGGTCAGTGCGGTTTACATGGAGCAATTTAAATTAATGTTACACAGAACAGGGAATAATAACGTGGAATCATAACTATTAACATTGAACAGGGAATATCTACAAGAAATTAGCTTTTTACAAATGGTAGGTTGTAATAATGGTTGTACGTATATGGTACACTGATGTCTGAGGGAGTAGTTGCGGATCTTTGAAATTAGATGATTAGGTTTGTGTGGATCATTGTGGTAATGGATTCTGTTTGTGAAAAGTTCAGTGTATGCATATCCAAGGGCATGAGCAAAGGACAGCTTCGGGTGAAGTTGGGTTATGTTTTGTCCTCAAAGTGCTCTTTGAATAAGTGTTTTTAGTTCCTTTCGGAATTGGTAGACGTCTTCTATGTCTCTTAGTTCTGTGGGAAGGTTATTCCGGATTCCGGCTGCGTACAGTGAGAAGACCTTTGCACAGGTTGATTAGATTTCAGTTTTTCTACGGGGACACTATCGTATTTTGCACACCTAGTCTCCTGCTTCTATTCTGTGGAGGTCTTTTTAGCAGGTTTTGCAGCTGTGCGGCGGTCATGTTATGAAGGGATTTGAAGACAGTCATTATTACCTTGTATCTTATGCAGTACGGAAAGAAGGAGCCAGTGTAACTTTTTTAGGATGGGGGTTATATGTTCTGTTCTTGATCCTCTTTCCAGAAGTCTGGCTGCTGTGTGCTGTGCCATTAATAATGGTTGTAGTACATATTTTGGAAGGCTCTGCAATATGATATTACAGTAGTCTATGTGCGGGAATATGAGTATGGAATGAGTATTGAAGCAAGAGGGTGAAGGGATCACTAGGATTCTAATAATTGTAAGCAGACATTCAGGAGCTTCTAGTAGTATTGTTCTAGGAGGGTGAAGAAAACCACAGACTGATCTATGGGTCACCACCTAGTGGCCACTTTCTTGATCTAACTGAGTGAATTGAAGTTAAATAGAAAAATGCTCAGTACTAGAGAAAGAGATGCATAAGATGGCTGAGAGGCAAGAGCATATTTAGAATGCAGATATAATAACCCTGCCCAAAGGATCTTATCATCTTATGGGTATCTACAGCAAGATTAAAAAAGTAATTTTCTCAAAGTCATGAGACGTGTCACTAAGAGATATGTGATTCCGGCTGAAAATCACCACTGCCCGCTTATCCCCTGCTGCCGTCTTTGGTCCAGCCTTGGAATGCCCCACTGCTAGCCATGTTAGAACTGCTGAATATCCCAGCCGCAGCGATTAACGCTGTTAGCAGGTTTATTAACCGAGTTAATTGCTCTGAATATCAGCCCCAACGTTACAAATGAAATCTCACAAGCATTCAATAACAATATTTTTTTGCTGTTTTTTTCTCTGTTCTTTTAAAGTTGCATTTTCTTTTCCATAGAAACAGGGAGAGACAGGGTGTTTGTGAAACAGCACTACCAACTCTGACTTCCGGCAAGACATAATTTGATATATATTTTTTTTCTTTGTTTATTGGAAAGGTTGGGTGATGCATCCATATATTATTGTACCTTTTATTTTTCTTCCATATTGATTTTGTTGTCCAAAATCTTTGGTTTGGCTGGTTTTTGTAAAGTTCAGCCAAAAACATTCTTGAAAATTCCTCAGAAGAAACCACCATTTCTGACATAAATCACAGATTGGGATGAAGGCTAAACACTGTCACAGGTCTCAAGCTCCATAGATCACAGGTTGCAGATCTCAAGGGTTATGTTTACTAAAGATTAACGTGCGTTAAGTAATGACCCAGAGAAATGAATGTTAACTTTACTAGACAAGCCCCATGTGTTAGATCACAGTATGTGTAACTACCAAGGATATGCAGTACAGAGAGAAAATTCCAGCAGAGGTTCACACTCCTCCAGGTTTACAGAGAGGCCTAACTTTCAGGATGTGCACAATGAATATTCCTACTGCACATCTGCAAATATGATCTCAGAATCAGGTTAACTTGTTGTGAGGTCTTGACTGAAACCAAAACCCACAATTTTCTTAGAAGCAACAGGGTTAATAAACCAAAACACAGTTAAATTATATTTTCTTAGATTCATCCAGGCGTCCCCACTGAAGATGGGGCCGTTAGGACCCGATTCTGATCCACAGGAACAAAGTGTTCCCGTGGGAGCCCGAATCGAGCCTGAGGACAGCCCAGTATGCCCCTCCAGCTTGTGGGGACATTCTCCCCACATGCGCCTCAGACTACCATGGTTTAGGACCCTAAGATCCCCACTGCCCGATCCACGACTGGCCTACCATAGCCTGGATCGGGCGGCGGGAAACCACCTTGCACCTGGTCCCGGTGGTGGCTGCCATGCTTTAATTCACCAAAAAAACCCTGCTTATCCCATTTCTGAGGCGGTACAAGCAGTATGGCCCAGTAGACCAGCAGCATGTACAGGGCCGTGACCTGAATAGGTCCTATACGTGCTGCCCAGCGGCCTGCCCCCGATCCCGCCCCCTGCCAGCTTACCCCATCCTGAAGCACAGGACATATAGGGAGAGCCGATGGGGGACTAGGGTTTAGACGGATTGCGGGACTGCACGTCCCAGTGGGACGTACAGCCCCACAACCCACATTATAGAATGAGGGCCATAGGTACCTATATATCTTTTTTTAAATACCAGATTGAATCTGGCAAAAATAGTGGCTAGACTGAAGCTAAGGGCATGTATGCTTGCTCAGAGCAGGCATAAATGTTATCACGAAAAGTATAAGCGTACCCCCACATTTCATAAAATACGTAAATCACAGCTCTGCCCATGCTCCGCCTAAACGCCTCCCCTGAACACACTTACTCTAAAGTTGCATATGAATACATATGCACCCCATGTACCTTTACACGTGGCGTAATTGCATAAGATGCCTTTAAGTGTGTCTATTGGCATAGACGCAAAGAAAATCCTTTATAAAAATTACCTCGTTAATGTCCATATACTCTGAGGCTGAATAGATTTGCAATTACTTTAGCCCAGGAAGAAGGAGGGCTCACCATAACGCAGCAATAAAACATTCCCATCTTCCAAGATCCTCTGTTGCCAGGCTCACAATTACACATGATCTTTAATATGAGACAATCCTTAAGGGGACAGATAAAATGAAAAGTGATCTGAAAAAAAACTATAAAACTGGTCAAATGCATGGCAGATAAGCTTCTGTAGAGTGATACAGTAGAGGAAAACTAAACCCAAGGAAGCTGCCTGTGCGAGTGGTGCAACTGTAGAGGGTGCAGGTAAATTAGGGGTGCCGTTGTCATCACTGGGCTTCCAGGAAACCCGCTTACTACATGCAGCTGGGTGGGGTAAGGGGACACCAGAGGCGTCATTGGCACAGGGTGCCTTTCTAGCTTGGTAAGTTCCTGGTGCTGAGAGGCTGATGGCCACTGAAAGAAGAGGGACTTTGGTATTACAATGTCTGAGGATCTTAAGGTAGCCAATAGCAGGATAAGCAGTGGTTAAAGTCAGGAAAATGTTAGGTTGCATAGAGAGATGCATGACCAGCTGAGAAGGAAGTTGTAACGTCCCTGTACAGGTCATTGATGAAGCCTTGCTTGGAACACTCTGTTCACTTCTTGAGGTCATATCTCTGTAAAGATATAAAGAGGCTAGAGGCGGTTCAGAGTAAAGCAGACAAAATGATGTGGGGATCTATACCAAAAGATACAAGATGAGACTTGAAGGTCTGACTATGGGGTATGTTTACTAAACGGCGCACAAGTGCGTGGCGCACAATAGCATGTGCTAAGGTACCTTAGCGCACACTAATGATGCGTTTTTGTGCCCCGCACATGTGTGTGCCGCACTAACGGGCCCGCTCAGGTGCGCGGCGCGCTACTGTGCGATAGAGGCGTGGAAAGGCACCGGGAGGGCGGAGAAAGGCTCCCCAGGGGCAGAGAGACGGGGTCAATAGGTGTAGAGTGGGAGGGGAGAGGCTCTCCGCACAGGAGCGGGGCTGAATTTCGAGGAAAAAAATACCGCGAGTGAAAACCTCGCGTTAGAGCCGATTTAAAGGGAAGAGAAACCATTTCTGTCAGCAATGTACAGCAAAACCAGGGAAACCTACAAAACGTGAGCAGTGTGATACATGTGCACGGAACAAAAGGGCAAATAAACATTAAAAATAACACCAAAAAATTATAATAAAGCTGGGCAATAGTGATAGTAATGGGGAACATCAAAAAACACTCCAAAAAATTCCCCAAAAAATAAATATGAATTTTAGAAGGGTCTACGCTCCGTCCCCATACAAGGTGAATGAGCCCACAGTGAAATAGCACTGATCAGGGTTTCCCTCTCCATTGGACAGGTTACCTATGGCATGCACATATCCACAACAGCAGGGCAGGCAGGTCGGAATGGGCAACTGGACAGATGCTGGGAAAGGGGATACAGAGGGCTGCAGGTGGCACATGCTGTGGTGCAGCTGGGGCACAGTGCGGACTAGGCAGATGCCTAGATGGCACCTAGGAATGCTGAAACTGAACAGCAGCCAGTCAGCAACTGATGAGTGCCCAACATGGGCACGAGAGTGTGTAGCACAGTGTCACAGGGGATAGTACCCAGCAGGTACCCCCAAGGGCATGGAACATTGGCAGGCGGTGATTGGGGGACGTGCGGACAGATATGCAGGCACCCCTACCCCAGAACCCGCACCATAGGCAGCCGCCTACCCGCACACAGGATGGCCTGAGACTGCGTACCACCAGCACCACCAGCAGAAGGGCATGTCAGCATGGTGGCACAGGGGTACTGGAGGTGGAGGCGGCAGTGGCAGCTGCCCAGAGCAGACCATGGCCTAGCCCTGTGTAGGTGGGTACAATGCACTGCAACAGACAGGCCCTGCTGGACAAGCAGTCATGGTATCATCAGGGAATGCACTGTCTGTGTGACATCACGGTGGTGCAGTGCACACAGCCAGTGTGTTTGGAGACAGAAGGTCACAGGTTCAAGCCCCAGCTGGGGCTTCTGCCAATCCAGTCCCCATATTTTACCGACAACTATATCGTGATAGTAAAGATGAACCTTTATTTCAGAGAACATAAGCATGGCTCAAAGGCCTCTATTTTACCCTACAGATCACAGACACCAGAAACATGCACATTACCTAGAACAGATTACCCCAAATGCAGTCCTGGAGGGCCACAAATCCTTCAGGGTTTATGCTGTCTTCAATCTAAGGATGGAGCGGTACTGGTGGTGGAGGTGGCAGCAGCTGGTGGCCACAGCAGACCTTGGCCTAGCCCTGTCCAGGTGGGTGCCGTGCACTGCAACAAACAGGCCCTGTCGGATGTACAGTCATGGACTCCCCAGGGAATGCAGCATATCTGTGGCAACACAGTGGTGCAGTGCACACAGACAGTGTGTGCATGAATAGAATGTCACAGGTTCAAAGCCCAGCTGGGGCTCCTGCCAATCCATTCCACATATTTTTTTCAAAACTAAACCGTGATAGTAAGGATAAACCTTTAATGTTGAGAACATACGCATGGTTAATACGCCTAAATTTTACCCCACCAAGCACAGACACTATAAACAGGCACATTACCTAGAGCAGTCTCCCAAATGCAGTCCTGGAGGGCCCCACACTATTCAGGATCCATGCTGCCTCTAATAAAGATGCCTGTGCTGCATATCTATGCACCACCCCCATAGTATGCAGATGTAGCTCATGCATATTAATGAGGGACAGCATGAAAACCCGAACAGTGTTTTGCAAACCAGGACTGGAGGTAGGAACCTCTGCCGTAAAGCAGCAGCCAACAGGGACAGACACACCCATACCCACACCCACAGGCCCCATTGGCCAATGCCTCCTGGAGAGGCAGGACATTGGGCCCTGCGTGCATCTCCCAATACTAGCACTTGCATACCTTAGCAATGCCACCCTACACCTGGGTATACGGTACACAGCTATCAAATGTTTGCTATGAGTACTGGCAGATAGACATTCCTACGTTAAGCACAGTTTGCTGATTGAGCTCCATCATAACAATCTTTCAGATGTCTGCGGTGTGTGCTTCAGGTCTGGTCTCTGACAGTGTTTACCACCCTGGGGAGTGACCCCCAACAGTATTGCGTACCATATCCATGCCTGTACTGTGCCCAGGACTGGTGTAGTGGGCAGGGCTGCTAAACTCCTCTATAGTAGCACAATGCTGGCATAGGTGTGGGAGTGTGTGTCTGTCTATACAGTGTGTGGTGGCTGCAAACACCCTCCACAGCCCACACTGCCAGCACTGTTGCCAGTAATGGCCTGCCAATGTGCATAATGAGGAGCAAGGTACCATGGGTATAGGCCAGACAGGGTGGCCTGGCCAGGATGCATCTGCACAGGGCATAGGGCACTGGCTGGGCCATTTTAGTGCCCGGCCACCACCTACACAGACAGGGTGACCTCAGAATGTCCTGCTGGGAGATCACTGTCACCCTGACTGTGCAGTGATCACAGCATGGCTAGGCACCCCCATAGTGCTATATAGTATTTTTTTCATGTGATATTTATGGGTTTCCTTTTGGAGCCCAGTCACTGACTTATCTGCTTGTTGTGTATGCTGACATTCCTGTTCTGGGTGCACACATTTCCACTGGAAACATGCACTATGGACTAGCTAGCAGACTTTTTGCAGCTGGTATGTGTTTTGATGGAGTGCCTTGCAGGGTGCAGTTGCTGAGGGCTTGCTGCAGGAGAATATCAGATAGTGGTGGGGTGCTGCTTAGCATATCCAGGCCTAATGTCTGTCTGCTATTGTGTTATGGATGTGTACAGAGCTACATTGACTGCCCTGTAGGGTGTCTGTTCCCCAGAGGGACCAGGGTTGAGGGTCCCCCTACTGCCACCATTGCAGGGAGGTAGAATGTGGATCTGTTGATGGGAGACCCTGTTTGCCACCCTCAGCCCTGGAGGAGGAGGATGATGGTGGTACATAATCCTCCTAGGAGTCCATGGGGTCTGCACCTGACTGAGACAGAAATATATCCAAGTTGTTTCTGCAAAAACTACCTATCTCACACATTACCACTGCTTTGGACCTCCAGCATGGCCTATGTCTGTCATGGAAGGTGCTGTGGACCTGGTGCTGGGCGCCTCACCGCATCCTCAGGGTGAGCACAGTACCTGCACAATGTGACGGTGTGTAGCTACTCTGTGCCAGTAAAACACACGGTCAGTACCCCCTACCAGGCCGAGGTGCTGTGGGGGTGGACATGGTCAGTTCCCCCTACCAGGCCGAGGTGCTGTGGGGGTGCATACCCCATCTTGTGTGTATCTGTGGACAGCTGATTTGCATGTGCAGTGCATCATGGGTACGGGTGTGCTAACCCTATCCTGGTGACCACAGCAGACTGTCTGTGTGGTGACGTGCACTCCCTCTGCAGCCAGCCAGGGGCTTACTAGCAGCTATAGAGCTGTAGTACAATGGTTACTTCACTGCTTGTGGAGCCAGAGGTTGTGGGTTCAAACCCACAGTGGGGTTATTTGATAGGGTGGCCTAAAGCAATATTTATTTTTAATGTACATTATTGCTGCCAGCAAAAACACCCTCAGCGTACTGTACCCATAAGGTGCCTCAGAGGGCGCTTTATAGGGCGCCCTATAGGGCACCTTATGGTTACTGTCCATATAAGGTGCATTATACGTTATCCTGTGGAGCAACTTATAGGGTGCCCTTTAGGGGACATTTTAGGGTGCCGTGGCAGACAGTGCACTTTATAATGTGCCCTATGGAGTGCCTTATAGGGTGCCTTATGCAGCACCTTCAATTACGGCACATGAGGGCGTGTTTGATGGCAGCAATTAATAAAATACAAATAAAGTGCTGCAGGAAACAATATGTACATTGCAAAGCTGATGCCTCAGCCAGCCTTATGTATTAGGCACACTGGGGAGCAAACTCATGACCCCTGTGTCAGCAGTCAGTGTCTTAACCATTGTGCTACACTGCTGCTCCTCCTTGAATGTCAGCGCACCTACTTATGATTTTCATTCCTTAAACTGCACAGTGCTGCCATCAAAAACAGTGCTGTGACCTTGCGGAAACTCATAAGGCACCCTATAAAGGTCCCTATAAGCAACATTCTAGGGTGCCTTGGCGGACAGGGCACTTTAAAATGTGCCTTATGGGGTGCCTTATGTTAACACGCTTTGAGAGTGCATTTGCTAGTAGTAGTAATTAAAATAAAAATATATTGCCTCCTAAAGCAATCTTCCCCATAATAGGTAATACCTCAGCCAGCCTTCTTCATTGGGCACAGTGGGGGATTGAACCCATGATCCCTACACCATTGGTCAGTGTCTTAACCATTGTACTGTGGCTCTATTCCTGTGCTTGTGCATCAGCACGCCACATATGCTTCCCGCACAGCTTTCTCATGCGCTAATGTGCGGGGCGCACTTGAGCGCCGCGCACATTAGCGCATGATTAATCCTGGTTTTGCTTTTTTCAGCATGAAACGCCCACTCCTTATATGGCATCTGCACACTAGCGCGGCCCGCACATTACCAGGGTTTTAGTAAACATACCCTATGTCTACTTCAGAGGAGAAGGGCAGACATTTAGGGCCCAATATTCAAAAAGGCCGCTATTCAAATGCCACGGTGGTCTGCCGCGATGCGTAAATATTGGCGGAAAATTCCAGGTAGGAGCTGCCAGTGAATATTTGGGCTGAGTGATACTATCCACATAAGTCCCAGCACTCATCCAGTCAGCACAATATTCAGCTGGCCCTTATCCGGATTGCAAATTAGGCCTATTTTTCTCACAGCCCAAGTTACCTAGATAGATGTTGGCTGAATATCACGCTGACTGGATAAGTGTTGACACTTATCAGGATAATGCCAACATGTCCTCATTCTGCTGATGGACCGCTCCTCCACTTATTGGATAGTGACGGGTGATCTGTGGAGATATTCAGCGGCACTATCCAAATAATGCAAATGAATATCATGGTCAACAACCTTATCCGGACAGCCTCCCATTGCCTGACCGGCTAAGAATTCTGAATATTGGCCCCTTAAAAACTCCAAAGGTATGAATGTATAAACCTTTTCCAAAGAGAGGAACATGAGATGAAGATGAGGGATGTAAATTTAAAAGCAACATCAAGAAACATTTTTCCACAGAAAGGGTGATGAACGCCTGGACTACCCTCTGGCAGGCTGTTGTGGAGACAAAAACACTGATGGAATTTAAAGAAAGATGGGATCAACAGCTCTGGCATTTTTGCACTTCAAAGCAGACATGGGGAAGAGGAGAGTAGCCTGTACAAGAAGAAATTACAACCCCAGCCACCTTACTGTGCAGACTAAATGAAGGGTGCATTTCAGACTTTGACTCTTTATCTGCCATCATCTACTACGTAAAATCACCCTGGCCTTTTCAATCTCCTCTCCTATAGCTTGGCAAATAATATATACACGCACTACGATTATAATTCAGCACTTTACTCATGCTAAACAGATTAATAAACATGGATACAGGGGAGAGATAAAAAGCAACAATCAATACTGCAATGCATTTTGCCAATTATTACCAGTCATATTTTGTATTCATAATATTCGACTCTTACCTGCTTTGAGCTGTTTGGAAATGCAGAACATAAGTTGGAGTGGATTGGCTGGATTGATTGAAACAGAAACATAGTAATAAGCAATGATTCTGTAAAGATAATGGAATCTAAATGAGAAAAATCACCCCTTTCAGTTCTGTTGATTGAATTTTAAGAAAGTTCTTTTCAAGGCAAAATGAGTTCAAAGTAACAGATACGTAAAAGCTGGCAACTTGCAGCAGTGTGAATGGGTTTGAAATGCTCTCTCAGGATATACAGTCCTTGGTGGAAAGCACTGAAGAGCAATGTCTGACTCTCCATCTACAGAGGGAAGTTGGCATCGGGCAGCCTGAGGGGGCAGAAACAAACAGCCTGGCGGTGCCGAAGTTTTAAGGTAAGCACTGTTGGGCTGTTTGTGGTCATTGCCGCTGCCGCAGTAGATCCCAGAGAAGGGTGGCAATAGCAATGGGCACCAGAAGGAGAAGTGAGGGCGTAAGGGATGAGATTCGCCTAGGGTTCCTCATCCCCTTGCGTCGGCCCTGACAACAAGAGTTGCATCTAAATACACGGCTACATATCGCAAAATATGGCAAAGTTAATCAATCCCTTTGTGTTCTAGGAACCACTTTCTCATGTGCAGTAATGGCTTGCAAACAAAGCTCGCGGGTTCTTTGAGCTCTTGGATTTTAGCAGCACCCTACTGTAGATTTTTGGGTGATTTGCCCATGCCACATTTGGCAAGAAAACCATGGAAAAGAGAGCAAAAAAATGAAAAAAAATGCAAACGCTGGTTTCAGAAAGGTCAAAGCCCTTGGCTGTATCTCATTGGTCAGTTCCCAGAGCAGCAAATTGGGCAATGACCAATAATATGTGGCAGGAGGGGAATGATTTACTGTCATATTCCAGCCAATCAAGGAAGGAGAGAATGGGGCCATGTGGCAGGTTTGGCGTAACCACACCTGATGGACTGCCGGACCAACCAATCAGGGAAGGGGAGGGCGCGACCAAGGATGGATTGCTTTTGGGGCTATTTTTTAGCCCACTTGTGGCTGGAACATTTAAGATCATCTGGTAACAGTGGTGAAATCTTTCATGCTAGTGTGATCTACAGCAACAGAAGCAAGGTGAAGTATCAAAGAATTGAGTTTTTTTCTTCGCCTTGCTCCTGTTGCTGTTGCTTTTTGTTTGAGAGTGCAAGTGCCTTGTTCTGGATGCTAGTGTGATCTGCACAGACTTAACCCTGTATTTACTATTACCTTGTATGTTACTGTATTGTTTGTCTGCTTTACTCTTGTTTTATGTACCAGTCCTCCACAGTACTCACACTAAGTCCAGAGCAGATTCACTTAAAAGGGTTTGCTCTTTTTTGAACCTGAATATGCAGGTTCACAAGGAACGGGAAGGCATTTTGGACATCTCATGCCATTCTGAGGAGTAGCTCATGGTGAGCTAAATTCCGCTATGGTAGGTATTTTCCTGGCCCAGAGGACTTACAGTCTAAGGGTCCCTTTTGCAAAATGCCACACACTGGTTAATGTGCATTTTAGTCTGTGGTAAGTAGCCATGGGGAGCACTAACACGCAGGCATGCCAGCAACCAACCCCTAAAATGCACATTAGCTGGCAGCTGTGCACTACTGCGGAGAGTGGGAGGGTTAGGCATGGGCATGAAGAGCACACTGTAGTTAGTAAGGACATCATTAGCAAGTGCTCACCATCAATGTGGCACTTAATGTGGTGCACATAACGATACCTCTATGGGAATCATTAGCTACACCCAAATTAATTGCAGGACACATTAGTATACTCATTTATTCGTTAACTTCTAGTCACACCCCTGACAGCTACCGTGAAGACTTTTCATATACTGTGCATCAAGTGCAAAACTTTAATAGGATTTACTAAAATGGCTGCTAAGTTTTCACCTGAGACAATGGAGGGTTAAGTGACCTGCCCAAGATCGGCAGTGGAATTTGAACCCTGACTTCCCTGGTTCTCAGGCCACTGCACTAACCATTAGGCTACTCCTCCACTCTGAGATTTGAGTATGCATTGTTTTCATTTGAAGTGAAATTTCCTATTTTGTTTCCTTTCATTTCCAAAAAGAAAAATAAATTAAATTTCATTTGTTTTATTTTTATATTTGAAAAGGACTGGCCACAAAATTAAAAAAATAGGTTCGTTCTCCCTGGTCCAAGTCCCTCCTTCCTAATCGCTCCTGTCCCACATCTGCTCTTTTTCAGATCAGCCGGCACCATTTTGTTGCAAGGCAGAATAATATGTTCTACAACAAAATGGTGCCGGTTTTAGTTGTCCGGCACCATTTTGACAAAGAGCAGTGGTGGAACAAGAGCGACAGGATCATTCCTATCCCATTTAAACCTAAGATTGGGATTAGAAGGGATCAAGGCAGCCTAGGGGGAATGAGAGGACAATTAATTTTTGTAGGTTAAGTGAATGGCATCCCGAACAAACCTGATTTCTTTATGATTTGTTTTCACCCTTTTTTTTTTTTCATTTTGTTTTTTACTTATTTTTATTTTTAGTTAAGAAAATGAAACACAATAAGCAAGAAATGAAACTTAAAAAAACAGAAAATGAGAACAAGACTTTTTTTTCAGTGCACGTCCCTACTGAATATGGCCTACATCACAGTTCATGGATCTCTTCAGCAGGGTTCCACAGCATATACAAGCAGGTCTTTAGTTCTTCCAGAAAATGCACATTTCTAGACATCCCCTTTTGCAAGGACTAGGACCTAGTTCTGCTCCTCTATGGTATTTTAGCTGGTTTTGGCATTGATTTTAACACAAGTTTTCTTCATCACCACTGAGCAACCCTCTGGTCTGCTACCCAAGAAGCTGCACAGGCCAAATTTGTCCCTGACACTTGGGGGCATGTTTACTAAAGTGCATTCGATTTTTTTCAGCTAATGCTTTGGGTTAGTGCCAATAACGCCATGTTAGCTGCAAAAGTCATGTAGGACCTTTTAGGGGCATGTACATCATTCCCCAGCAGATGCCACAGCAATAATGCAGGGAGTGTGGTTGGACAGCAGTTGGGATGCAGCTACACCACCCACTGAGGAGACATTAGTTGCACCCACACTATCTGCAATGCGGTTACGACGCTCTAACATTTGTGCTAACCACGCAGTGCAGACATGCCCACTCTCTGTTCTCACCCTGCCCACAAATGCAACTAAGACATGTTCTGCAGATAGGGCTGGAAAACACAGCATTATCTACATGTGCCCTGTGTAATTGGTTAATGTGGTGCACTTAGAAAGCGCTATCTATGACATTAACAGCTAATGCAGTTTAGTAAACATGCCCCTTAGTTATTTGAAAAATCCACCTGTTTGTGGTCTTTGAGGACCAAGATTGTACATCTCTAACCTAGAGCATACGGCATTCCAGATTAAGGGGCTAGTTGCTCTGGCGTGCTAACGTTAACTTGTATTTATTCACTATTAACACACATTATTGACAACTAGGTCCCACTGAATAACAGGGAACCTACACTAAAATAATACCCATTAATGCTGAATTCTGTATGTTAATGTTAGCACACCTTAGTAGTAACAAGCCAGTAGCACAGATTCATAGTTTCTTTATGCAATACATATCAAGCAGAGGCCTGAGCAAGACTGCTGACTGAATTTTGGAAATATTTTCCATCACTGCCCTTTAACTGAGACATGAAGTTATACAGACAAAAATGATATTTATATCCAGAATAATAAGTGCACCCACATCTTTAATTTTTTTCCCATAATGTGCAGTGAGAAGAATTCTTATTTTGAAACTGGAAAATGCAACAGTATTATATAACTTTCCATTGTGCTATCTACAGATTTTGCTATTCAGATGGTAAAACAAAGTTAAAAGTTGGAACAGCTGAACTTTTGGTGGCAGATTTTCGAACTGTAGTGATTTATAAATTCTACTGTGACATTTTCGAGGGGAACGATTATTCATTCACACAGAATCGTCATCCAACTTGTCAGAAAAATGACAGGACTACAGTTTCTGACTTGATAAACCTACATCTTTTAACTCTCATTAGCGAATCATTCTTCAAAGAGACATTCATCACCATAGGTGCAACCAGTCTCCTGTTATGAGGCAGGCAGTTACACAGTGTACCACAGAAAGGAAAGGTACGGAGTGATGTGAGAGCACATCAGATTAAATGTGATAGCACAAAGCAAAGAAAAGGTGCCATATGTTAGTTTTCTATTCCATTTCTAAATTTTTGCTCATTATGGGGATCGTTTTATAAAGTCTTTTTCTTGCGTATGTGGCCACATACGCACATGTTGTTAAGTGCCATCAAGTTGGTGCTGACCAATGTTCCCTCTAATTTTCTGTAGGCTGTGTGCGCATAAAATATCAGCTGTGCAGCTTTTGAAGGAAGGTTAAATTTTTGTGCGCCACATAATGACACTCAGAGTTATATACTTTAAAATTTGGCTACACGTCAGAATACAATATGTACACCACATTGATTGCACTAGAAAATATTGTAGAACTTGTGAAAACCATAAATACACAACAACTTTTCAATTTTAAGAACGTCTGTGTTGTTTTCTATCAGAATCAGAACCGTAATTTTTGTGCGCTCTGTTGTAAAGTATGTGCGCTCACTCGGCGAGGTGTGTGCGCGCGCACACGCGCACAGCTTAGAGGGAACAGTGGTGCTGACTCATGGTGACCCCCTGGATAGTTGTCCTAAACTGGGTTTGATCTTCAGTCAGGTGGCAAATTGTTGATAAAGTGGCGTCCATAGCTGCTGTTATTGTTATCCATCTATCGCATTGCTGGCCTTCCTCTTTGGCGCTGACCTTCAACCTTGCAGAGCATGATGTCTTTCTTGAATGATCTCTCTCTTTGTATGATGTGTCCAAAGTAGGAAAGTCAAAGTCTTATCAACTGAGCTTCCAAAGAAAGCTTAGGCTTTATCTCCTCTAGTACCAAATGATTTGTTCTTCCATCAGTCCATGGTATACACAGTATTCTTTACCAGCATCACAATTCAAAGGCATCAGTTTTCTTCCTGTCTTTCTTCTTAACTGTCCAACTTTCACATCCATATGATGATATTGAAATTACCATGGCTTGGACAATTCAAATCTTTGTATGCAGAGATATTTATCTACACTTGAGATTCTTGTCTAGGTCATTAATAGTATATAGTATATAGTATACCCTGTTATCCAAGTTTGTACCCCTGTTCGATGTAAAACCAAACAGACTGTGTGTTTTGGTCACTTTGTTATACTGTAAACCGCGCTGATGCCGAATAGTGCGGTATATAAGCAACTGTAATAAATAAATAAATAAATAAATAAATAGTTATTCTTTATCTTTATCTTTATTTGAGGCATTTGATAGACCGCCCTGTGCCGAGGCGTTAGGGCGGTGTACAATAAAATAAGGCTGCTAGAAAACACAGGAGGAAAAGAATGCCAATAAATAACAGGAGAGAAATAGAAAAGAGGGAGGAAAAATAGAACAGAACAAATATCAGCACAGACTACAATTATACGGACCAAGGAGATGGGAGAATGGGGGAGGGTAAGGAGGGGGTAGATAGGGCTGAATAATTGGTGTAGAAGATGTCCAGAAATTCACAGAGGGTTATGAGGAAGGAGGGGCCGAAGGTCTAATAATAGATGAGAATTAATGAAGAGCTTATTAGAAACTGTGTAAATGGTTAAGGGGGGCCGGGAAGATCAAAAGCCTATGGAAAAGATGGGTCTTAAGGAGGGCGTTGAATTGAGGAAAAGACAGTTCAGTGAGGAGGGGATGCGGGAGAGAGTTCCATAAAGCAGGACTAGCAAAAAAGAAGGCAGCATGGCGGGTTGACTCAAGGTGGGCGTTTATGGGGGATGGGAGAAAGAGACGGTTACCATGAGAGGAACGGAGAAGGCAAGGCATAGGCTGGAGATAAATGAGATCTGCTAGGTACTCAGGGGTACTAGTGTGGAGGGCTTTATGTGTCAAGATAAGAAGTTTATAGAGATAGCGAACCTTGATGGGGAGCCAATGAAGAGAAAGAAGGCAGGGGGTGATATGGTCGCGAGGAGAGGAGAAAGTGAGAAGACGGGCAGCAATATTTTGAATGAGCTGTAATCTCCGGAGTTGGTATTGTGGAAGACCAGCAAGAAGAGAGTTGCAGTAGTCAAGTCGGGTGATCACTAAAGAAAGCACAAGGGTGGTAAGGGATTTGACTGAAAGCAGAGGACGAACAGCTCTGATCCTACGGAGGTGAAAAAGAGAGCTACGTACCACACCAGAGATATGGTGATGAAAGGACAGGGAAGGATCAAGAGTGACACCGAGATAGCGAAGGGTTGACACTAAGGGGATGGAAGAGCCGGACATATGGGGTGACAGAGTGGGGAGAGGAGAGCCAAAGGTGAACCAGATGGCTGCTGACTTGGAAGGATTGACTACAAGGAAATTGCTGAGGAACCAATCAGAAACGGCAGTCAAGCAAGTATTGAGGAGAGTGAGATCCGGTACTAAAGAGGAAGTGTGATGGATTAAGAGGATGTCATCGGCGAAGAAATATGCAGAGATACCATGCTGTTGTATGAGAAGGGCAAGAGGGGCAAGAAAGATATTAAAAAGAAGGGGGGCAATGATGGAACCCTGAGGGACCCCACAGAGGAGAGGAAAGGAGGTAGAGGAAGAAGAGCCAACGTGGACTACGAAAGAGCGAGAGGTAAGAAAGGATCTGCCATCCTTAGATTTCTTGACTGCTTGTCATTTCTTTATTGATTATTGCTCCAAACAGGTTAAAGTTGTCTACTATTTCTATTTCTTATTCAACAAGGATGAAATTATTGATTTTGCCAAATGTCAGGATCTTTGTCTCCTTCATGTTAAGGTGTAGGTGCATTTGAAGACTATGTTCCTTGATCTTGATAAGCAAATGTTTCAGATCATCTTCACTTTCAGTCAGTAATGTGGTATCATCAGCATAGTGAAGGTTGTTGATGAATCTTCCACTAATCTTCACACCTCGATTGTCTTCATACAGTCCTGCTTCTCTGATGATTTGTTTGGCATATAAATTAAACAGGTAGGGGGAAAGTATGCAGTCTTGTTCAACACCTTTGCTGATTTTAAACCGTTCTGTTTCTCCTTGTTCCGTTCTAACTGTTGCTTCTTGATCAATGTAAAAGGTTGTTCATGAGAACTATTAGGTGTCCTGGTATACCCATGCTTTTTAATGTGGCCATTTTGGTATTCTTTTGTCTTTTCAAGGATCCATCTCACATCCGCAATGATGTCTCTTGTTCCTCGCCCTTTCCTGATCCCTGCTTGCACTTCAGGCAATTCTTGTTCCAGGTATGGCTTGGTCTCCACTGAATGATCTTGAGTAGAATCTTGCTGTTGTGTGGAATCAGAGCAATTGTGCAATAATTTCCGGTCAATTGGATCACTTTTTTCAGTATTAGTATGAATGCAGATCTTTACCAGTCAGTTGGCCATGATGATGTCTTCCAAATTTCCTGGCAGAGCCCTTAAGTATGGTAACAGCCACATCTGATTGCTGTAATACTTCAATGGGAATGCCATCAATGCCTGGTGCTTTGTTCTTTGATAAGGCTACAAGGGCTTTTATAAAATACAAACTGGCTGAAATTGCACACCTTGTCAAGAAGATGCATGCTTTGCCAGTAAGCATAGCCAGGGATGCAATCTGGGTGACGTGCAGCTGGAGTTGTGAAGTATGTGCCCAGAATATAAAGTACATTTTTATACATGTACTTCAATAACCTACAAGTGGACATTTGCACTTGCTCTACAGCAGATTAACATTCAAATTAAGGGTAGGATTGTAGCCAGCTGCTCAGCATTACACTATTTTGTTTGCAATTTTTAATCTCACCTTTTTTTTCTTCCCTGCCACTCCCTCGTTTGTCCTCCCTTTTTTCTCTCCCTTTCCTTCCGCTGCCTCCTTTTCCCTTTCTTCCCTCGTTTTTTCTACTCCTTTTCTCCCTTTCTTCATCTTTTCATTCCTTAACTTCCTTTTCCACCTCCCCCTTTCCTCTTCCTTTGTTTTTTCAGCTTTTTTCCTTTTCTTTCTTTTCCCCCTTCCTCCCCTTTCCCTCTCTTCCCTTCTCCTTCTCCTCCCTTTCCCTCCTTTCTTTTTTTTTACCACTTCCTTCCACCTTGCCTACTTTCCCTCCACCCCAATTCCATCTTCCATCCTCTTTTATCTCAAAAGTGTTTAAATAAACCTTTATAAATCAATTTTTATAAAGTTGACAAACAGATGTCAAAACAAACAGGCAGCCACTCTCTTCTGTCAAGAGTGGTCCAGAACTGGAAGGGTTACTCACGCTTTTAACAGTAGTAGGTACCTGTATCAGAAGTGTGGCCCTCACTAGTGTATTTTGAATCTGTGCAGTTGACGTTTTGTTTTTTATTGTCATTTGGCAAGGTATATATGGTCTATGCTTTTGTCTCTTGTGGATATTTTAGGAAATATCCTTTGTAATTTTGGCTCTAATATAGGAAATCAAGAGGTGTTCCTTCTGGAATAAGCAATTCTTTTCTCTGTTTATTTGTTTTTTGAAATTGTTGTATTATTTCAGTTAGAAATAATAAAAAACAATAATTACATTTTTGGCTACCATTTGTCTGTTTTTCCCCCTCCCTCTTTTTGTCCTTTTGCTCTTTTTCTACATAGAGTTACTTTGGATAGATTGAGAAGATTGTCTATCTAGGTTGGGCTTATTTGTACACATACCAGCTGATAAAGGCATAAGCTCAAAAATGGTTTTTAATATATTACTTGGTATATTTAATTTTTATTATGGCTACACCACCTTGAGTGCCAAATCTTTGGATCCAGTTAGCCCAATATTCAGCCAGGACCTTTGCAGGCAACTTGGGCCACCTAAAAGGATGTCCCAAATTGCTGTCTGCAGAAGTCCCAGCTGAATATTGGGCTAGCTGGAGAAGTGCCAGCATTTTTCTGGTTAGTGCCACACAGCTGAGATATTTAATGGCAGCTCCTATCTGGATACGGCTGCTGAATATCCCATCATTATTTAGGTGTTGCAGCTAACCATAACGGTGTTTAAATATTGACCTCTCTGACCAATGACTTAGGAAAATGTGGTAGGGAAGTTCTGGAGGCTAAATTTAAGCTTTTAGGTAGGAAGTTGAAATCCAGAACTTCCAGGATAGCGTTCTCCGAAATGCTTCCTGTTCCACGTGCAGGACCCAAAAGACAGGCAGAGCTCCGGAGTCTCAATGCGTGGATGAGACAATGGTGCAAGGATGAGGGTTTTGGATTTGTTAGGAACTGGGGAACATTCTGGGGAAAGGGGGGACTCTTCCGAAGGGATGGGCTTCACCTTAATCAGGATGGGACCAGACTGCTGGCATTAACCTTTAAAAAAGAGATAGAGAAGCTTTTAAACTAGAAATTAGGGGAAAGCCGACAGTCACCCAAGAGGGCATGGTTCGGACAAAGGTATCCTTGAAGGATACTACCAAAAGCAGTGAGGTTCCAAAAGGGAGTATAGTAGCCCAAATGCCCTTGAGTAAGGAGCAGACAGAGCATAAAGATTCCAAATTACCCCTGCCTACCAATAGCCAGATTAATATGAATAAAATACAGTCTCTAAAATGCTTGTATGCCAATGCTAGAAGTCTAAACAATAAGATGGGAGAGTTAGAATATATAGCACTAAATGAGAGGTTAGATATGATTGCACTCTCAGAGACATGGTGGAAGGAGGATAACCAGTGGGACACTGTGATACCTGGATACACACTATATCGTAATGATAGAGCTGATCAAATTGGTGGAGGGGTTGCGCTTTATGTTAGAGAGGGCATTGAGTCAGAAAGGATTAAAGTTTTGCAGGGAACAAAATTTGCTGTAGAATCTCTATGGATTGAAATTCCATTTATGAAGGGGAAGGTGATGGCAGTTGGAGTATACTATCGACCGCCTGGCCAGAATGAACATATGGATGATGAAATGCTCAAAGAAATCAAGGAAGCTAACAAACGTCACAACAGAGTAGTAATAATGGGTGATTTCAATTACCCCGGTATCGACTGGGTCAGTGTCACAGCAGGACAAGCTAAAGAGATAAAGTTTCTAGATGGAATAAATGACTGCTTCTTGGAGCAGCTGGTTCATGAACCGACCAGAGGGGAAGCCATACTGGACCTAGTCCTTAGTGGAACGCCAGATCTGGTGCAAGAAATAAGGGTGTTGGGACCACTTGGCAATAGTGATCATAGTATGATCATGTTTGATTTAATTAGTGGAGGACAGATAGTAAAGGCATCCACAGTACTACCTTTTAACTTTCAAAAGGGAGACTATGATAGAATGAGGAATATAGTTAGGAAAAAACTAAAAGGAGCGGTTCCAAAGGTTAAAGACTTACAGCAAGCTTGGGTGTTATTTAAAAATACTATCCTCGAAGCCCAGACCAGCTGTATTCCACGCATTAGGAAAAGTGGAAGAAAGTCCAAAAAACTGCCAGCATGGTTTAAAGGTGAGGTCAGAGAGGCTGTTGCTGCCAAAAAAGCAACCTTCAGGAAATGGAAAAAAGAGCCAAATGATGAAAACTGGAAAAAGCACAAGCACTGGCAAGTTAAATGCAAAGCATTGATAAGGCAGGCAAAGCGGGAATTTGAGAAGAAACTTGCTACGGAAGCAAAAACACGAAATAAAGACTTTTTCAAGTACATTCGTAGCAAAAGGCCTGTGAGAGAGTCAATTGGACCATTAGAGGGGTAAAAGGGGCAGTAAGAGGAAACAAGGCTATAGCAGAGAGACTGAATGAATTCTTTGCTTCGGTCTTTACTGAGGAAGATGTAGGGATGTTACCCAAGACTGAAGTGGTATTTAAAGGTGATACTGCAGAGGAATTGAGAGAAATATCGCTACACCGGGAAGATATATTACAACTATTTGATAAACTGAATAGTAGCAAATCACCTGGACCGGATGGTATACATCCCAGAGTGTTGAAAGAACTGAAATATGAGCTTGCAGACCTGCTATTGGTAATCTGTGAACTTTCATTAAAATCATCTGTAATACCTGAAGATTGGAGGGTCGCCAACGTAACACCAATTTTTAAAAAGGGTTCCAGGGGTGACCCAGAAAATTACAGACCGGTGAGCCTGACGTCAGTACCAGGGAAAATGGTAGAAACCATCATAAAGAACAAAATTACACAGCATGTAGATAATCATGGCCTAATGGGAGACAGCCAACATGGCTTTAGACAAGGAAGATCTTGTCTTACTAATCTGATATGTTTTTTTGAAGGTGTGCATAAACAGGTAGACAAAGGTGAGTCGGTTGATATAGTGTATCTGGACTTTCAGAAAGCTTTTGACAAAGTCCCCCATCAGAGACTTTTGGCAAAGCTAAAAAGTCATGGGATAGGAGGCAGTGTACTATTGTGGATCGGGAACAGGTTAAAAGATAGAAAGCAGAGGGTAGGGCTAAATGGCCAATATTCCCAATGGAAAAAGGTGAATAGTGGAGTACCCCAGGGATCTGTACTGGGTCCGCTGCTTTTTGACATATTCATAAATGACCTGGAAAAGGGAATAACTAGTGAGGTTATCAAATTTGCAGATGACACAAAACTGTTTAAAGTTGTTAAAACCCAAGAGGATTGTGGAAAACTGCAGGAGGATCTGGATAAATTGGAAGACTGGGCATCCAAATGGCAGATGAAATTTAATGTGGACAAGTGCAAAGTTATGCACCTAGGAAAGAACAACCCACACTATAGTTACACGATGCAAGGCTCCACATTAGAAACCACCACACAGGAAAAAGATTTAGGAGTCATCGTGGATAACATGTTAAAACCCTCCGCCCAGTGTGCAGCGGCGGCCAAGAAAGCAAATAGAATGCTAGGTATCATAAGGAAAGGGATGGAGAATAAAACAAAGGATGTTATAATGCCTCTGTATCGCTCCATGGTACGACCGCACCTTGAATATTGTGTGCAATTCTGGTCACCATATCTTAAAAAGGACATAGCGTTATTAGAAAAAGTACAGAGAAGAGCCACCAAATTGGTGAAGGGGATGGAAGGCTACTCCTATGAAGAGAGGCTAAGAAGGTTAGGGCTCTTTAGCCTGGAGATGAGACAGCTGAGGGGAGATATGATAGAGGTCTATAAATTAATGAATGGAGTGGAACGGATAAACGTCGATCAATTGTTTACGCTATCAGAGTATAGAAAGACTAGGGGACATGTAATGAAGCTACAGGGTAAACTATTTAAGACAAATAAGAGAAAATATTTTTTCACTCAACGTGTAATCAAACTCTGGAATCTGTTACCGGAGGATGTAGTAAGGGCTGTTAGTATAGCTGGGTTTAAAAAAGGTTTGGACAAGTTCCTGGAGGAAAGGTCCATAAACCACTATTAAAAAGGGACCCAGGATATCAATGCTTGACCCAGTACAAGCATTGTGGAACCTGTGTCTTTTGGGGATATTGCTAGGTACGTATGACCTAGATTGGCCACTGTTGGAAACAGGATACTGGGCTTGATGGACCTCGGTCTGACCCAGTATGGCATGTCTTATGTTCTTATGTTCTTATGAATATCAGCCACATAACATTTAGGATCCTAGGTTTTCGTGAAGTTTCAGCTGAAAATATAGAGGGGAATTTTAGAAGGGTCATCCAAGTTAAATCTGGTATGTCTAAGCCAGAATGTCTGGAAAAAAACAGGCATGTCCATTTGAAGACATGATTTCACAAACGTGGACATTCCCAATATGGAGCTCTGTGGGGCTGTCTACATGGATGTCCCCAGAATAGTATTTCAGAACTTGGCCATCTAGGAATATTTATTTTTTTATTTATTTACCTGTATTTATATACCGCCTTTCACCGGGTCAAGGCGATATACAGTGAAATAATAAGTGAATATACATTAAACAATGAGTAAAATATACATTAAACAATTAGTAACATGGGAGAGCTAGGAGGTAGGAAGGAAAGGAAAGGGAGGTAGCTAACTATATACAGCTTGCAGCCTATAACTCTTGGGGCTATAACTATATACAAATGTGATTATTTGCAGAGGTCATCTTCTAGTATTCTTCCGAGGAGAGGTTATGTGATGGGGGTGACGTGCTCAGTGAATAGGCGTGTCTTCAGATGTTTTCTGAAGGTGGTGAGGTATGTGATGTTCTTTAGCTGGTACGGTAGGGCATTCCATGTAGTTGGTGCATATAGTTGGAAAGCACGATTACAGACTTGTTGGCTGGATTTGGTTCTAGTGTGTGAGATGACGAGGGTGTTCTTTATGGAGGTCCATTTTAATCTGTTTTGCAGAAAGGGTTGAAGTAGCATGAGGAGGTGCGTGGGGGAGGGGGTCAGAGTGAGTTAGAATGATTGTTTTATATGTAATACGGCTTTGTGGTGGAAGCCAGTGGGGCTGCTTTAGTATCAAAGTGATGTGGTCCAGTCTTGTTGCTGCTTGTATGATCCTTGCTGTAGAGTGTAAAGCAGTTTTCAGGGGCAGCAGCGTGGATTTTGGTAGGCCTTGGAAGATAGCATTGCAGTAATCAATGTGAGGTATCACAGAGGCTTGCAGAACAGTGCAGAAGTCTGTTGGGTCAAGGAGAGGTCAGAGGTATTGCAATGTCTTTGCCTTGAAGTATATTGTCTGGGTGATTTTGTTGATGTGGGCTTTGAATGTGAGGTGTTGATCTAAGACGATTCCACGGTATCTGACTTCATTCTGGGTTTGGATTGAGATGTTGTTCAGTGTTATTGTCAGGGGGGGACGAGGTTGGTGTTTCTCATTATGAAGAGAGCCTCCATTTTGTTGTAGTTAATTTGGAGGTTATTGTCCTTAAGCCAGTTATATACATCACTGAAGCATTCCTGGTGGGTAGAGAGCGAGAGTTGCTTTGTGTTGATTTGGTCATAGATCATGATATCATTGGCATAGATGTGGACATTGAGGTTATGTAATCTTATGATTGTGCAGAGTGGCTGAAGGTAGAAGTTGAATAGGAGAGCGGAGAGAGTGGACCCCTGGGGGACTCCTTGCGGCTGTCTATATGGAGGTGTTTTGGCTGATCTTTATTTGTTTGTGATGATCAGTGAGGTAGTATGTGAACCATCTGAGGACTGTACCTTGAATTCCATTGGATTGGAGATGTTGCGATAGGATGCCGTGGTTTACAGTGTCAAATACGGAGGAGATGTCTAAGAAGATCAATAGGAAGCCTTGGTTGATGTGCTGTATTCCTTGTATTAGTATTTTTACCAGGGTGGTTAACAACATTTCCACTCTGTGGTTTGGACAGAATCCATGTTGCTGTTGGTCTAGAAGGTTGTGTCTGTCAATATGGTCTTGAACTTGGTGTTGGACGTTTTTTTCAATGATTTTGGCTATAAATAGTAGACTAGCGATGACTCTGTAAGATTTCAGGTCAGAAGGGTCCAGGGTAGGTTTTTCAGTGCTGGTCTTATGGAGGATGTGTTTAAACATGTGGGCATGATGCCTTGTAGTATCAATCATGTGATTTTGGTGAGTACGCCACTGAGTTCTTTCTTGGTTGTTTTGATCCATGCAACTGGACAGAGATCTAGTGGTGAGGTTGTTGTGTTTAGAGATGATATGGGGAGGAGTGGCCTAGTGGTTGGGGCAAGGTACCTCAGGCAAGAAGGTTGGGGGTTCAGATCCCACAAGACAGCAACCTTGGTCCGGAAGGACTGGAGTTTCTAATCCCACAGCTGCTCCTTGTGGTCTTGGGCAAGCCGCTTAACCCTCCATTGCCCATGTTCCCTGTAAAATAGTTATCTCTAAGTTATAATGTCCTGTTCAATGTAATTTCAGTTTGTTCAATGTAAACCACCTTGATATCATGAAAGGCAGTATATAAGAAATGTTAAATAAAATAAATAAATATGGTGTTTTCAATTTGTTCCTTAGTGATGTTGGCGAAGGAGATCCAGGGGTCCATGTGGTCAGCTACATCAGACAGGGGGAGGGGGTTCTGGTTGAGGATGCAGTTGTTTGTAATGATGAGCCAGTTGTTGTTAGGTGGATTTGATGTCCTGGTTTTCATTGGTAGATGTTTTGGTCAGTTGATTGCAGAGTTGAGTAGTTTGCTGTAATGTTCATGTTTCGCCTTGTCGGGTGCGGTGCAATAGTCATTCATAAATTACAGGTAATGGAGTCTGTCTTCATTGCTTTTTGTTTTTTGCCACTTCCATTCGTGTTTTTGGTGTTGGTGTTTCAAGTTGTGGAGGGCTGGGGTGTACCACTCAGTTTTGGGTTGTATCTTGTGTGTGGGTGTGTTGGCATTGGCTGTATTGGTAGTGATGACTACTTTTCTTGTGACATTATTCCAATTCTCAATAAGAACTTGGAGGTCAGTTGAGTCTTCAAGAAGTTGTGGGAGGGTATCTTGAATGAAATTGTCCTTGTTAGAAGGTTTAAATCTCCTTTTTGAAGGGTGCTGGTTGTGGTTTTTGCTGCGGATGTTCTGTGGGAGGGAGAAGCTGATGAGTTTATGATCTGACCGCGGTACCTGGTGTGCATGTATGGAGTGTGAAGGGCCTGCATGGGGTGTATTGTCATTGAAGAAAATTAGATCTAGAGTGCTGCCCTTACCATGTATGGGGGTTTCTACAAATTGTCTTAGGTCCATCGCTGACATGGCTTGAATGAAGGAGTGGGTGTGGGTCTGTTGCAGCGAGGGGAGGTTAAAATCTCCTAAAACTAGGAGGTCTTTTTTAGTTTTTGATATGGTTATCACTCTGTCCAGGATAACAGATAAGTTGTTGGCATCGTTGGTTGGTGTCCTGTAGATGACACAGATAGCTACCAGCTTGTTGGTTATAGTGATAGTGTCAGATTCATAGATGCTCTCACTTGCATGGTGTCAGAACTTGAGGCTGTTCTTGACAACGATCATTACTCCGCCATCTCTCCATTGTGATCATGGACATTGGTACATAGAGTATCCATTTGGTGCTAGTTGGTTTAGTAGTACATTATCTGTTTCAGTGATCCATGTTTCTGGTATGCAAAGGATGTCCATGTTTTTGGATGAGAGGAGGTCTCTTATGATCTGGATTTTGTTTCAGATTGAGGGTGCATTTATGAG
The DNA here is from genome assembly GCA_033557465.1 of Ichthyophis bannanicus. Classification (NCBI taxonomy): domain Eukaryota; kingdom Metazoa; phylum Chordata; class Amphibia; order Gymnophiona; family Ichthyophiidae; genus Ichthyophis; species Ichthyophis bannanicus. Next base: position 106,185,980 of record CM066038.1, read on the forward strand.
TGCACAAAGCAATGGGTGTGCATGGGGAGATTTGAGTGAGATCATTTTTGTTTGCGTGGGGGAGTTCTGTATGTATATTAAATGGCGGGGGTTCCTGTGTGTGTTGTGTGGGTGCTGCATATACATGGTTATGTTAGGGTGAGTGTGGTGGCGGTTTGTTGTCTGTGTGCTATAGATGAATAGCCTAATGGCTAGAGTAGTGGGTTAGGAATGGAGAAGCTAGGGCTCAAATCTTGCTGCTGCCATCATTGAAATTGTGCTAAGTTTTGGGCATGATGGAGTGCTTTCTCCTCTACACCCTCTGGAGGTTTTTCAGCCAAAACAAGCATTTTTCAGATGTCTGTTCATGCCTGGAGCAGATCTAAACTTAGACATTGCTCCAGGTGTCCAGGATATGTCTGAGATCAGACAGGAACATCTAGGTTCCTGGGAACACCTCAGTGATGTCTCCACCATGCCTCCATTAAGATTTAGACATCCTCACAATGGTGACATCCACAGATGTGGCTTCTAAAATGGTTCCGGAGATGTCTCTGTGTTTTGGACATCTCTATGTCCATTTTCATAAGTCCAAAGCACAAATAGTGCTTCCAAAATGATTCCCATAGGCTCCTAAGTTTGGCTGAAAACAGGGAATAAATTCAAGATTCTAACTTAGGTACCTAAATGTAGGAACTCAACATTCTTTGATCATCAGGCCCCTAGTACTTTGGACTATCAGCCTGTAAGTTTCTTTCTTTCTATATCCACAAGAACAGAAACCCAGGAGAATGCAGAAGACAGATGTTTCTGCTGAGTATTATCAGATCAACTACATATGTGATTTTATTTTTTCTAGCATCTCTAAAGTTAGTCAAGAGAAGTCCTATGATGAGATTGTAACTTACTAAAACCATATTTATCATCCAGGACATCTCAAATCTTCCAGAAATTTAAATCACAACAGATATTGCATAAAAATATTACAGTAACAGTTTACATCAGATAAAAATGTCACTAAGGGGTATGTTTATTAAACAGTGGTAGCAGCTTCTGTGCAATATCGGAACCACAGCCCCCATTGAAATTAATGGGGCTGCGCCTCTGATATCGCATCTAGTCTTCCCAGTTACCTTCCTTTGGCAAGAATATTGAATATCACTTCATTGTGAGCTTTACCTTTCATTGCAGCCAAAGCTCTCTGTGCCTATCCCATGTTTTCTCAAATTCTGTTACTGTTAATGCTGTTGTCGGTGTTGACTCATTGCGACCCTCTGGATAGTTGTCTAAACCAGGGGTTTCAAAACCTGTCCTGGGGCCTCCCCAGCGTGACGGGTTTTCTGGATATCCACAATGAATATGCATGAGAGAGATTTGCATACAATGGAGGTAGTGATGCAAAACTCTCTCATGCATATTCATTGTGGATATCCTGAAAACCCGACTGGCTGGGAGGCAGGTTTGGAAACTCTTGTCCTAAACTGTTCGGTCTTCAGTCAAGTGGTTCATAGTTGATAGAGTGGCATCCATAGCTGCTGTTATTGTATTTATTTATGTATTTATTTTTATTTTTATAGCTCTTTTTCCAATAGATCAAAGGCGGTTTATATAGAACAGAATCAGTTACATGTAACAGTTCAGCTATGTACAGATAAAGCAGTTAACTATGTACAAAGAGTCATAGACATAGTTATGTTACAATATGCAATACAATACTGTATAGGCCATAGGAACAGACTATGTTCTGGAGGCAGAGCAATAGGAGTGTATAAATGGAGAGGAGTTATTCTTTTAAGGTGTTAGTTGAGTATGGGCATTGTCAGGGGGAGATGTAAGGGAATCAAAGGGGTATGTTTACTAAACCACGGTAGCGGACTCCATTTGATATCGGAGCCAAAGCCCTATTGAAATCAATGGGGCCGCGGCTCCGATATCACACGGAGTCTGCTACCGCTGTTCAGTAAACATGCCACAAAATGTTTCCTAAAGAGATGGGGTTTTAGTTTTCTGTGGAAGGAGGGAAGGTCGGTGTTTCTCTTAAATCAGTCAGAATTTCGTTCCAGATTATGGGTGTGTAGTGGGAAAAGGCTCTATTATTGGTCACTTTATTGGATCTACGGAAATCTGGAGAAATTTTTAATTTATTTTTGTTATTCACTTGCTGTAGTCAAGATTATTCTTGTAAAGTGATTAGGGAAGAGAGGTGTGATGGGGTTATTTGTCTGAATAGCTTGAAGGGGGGAGTGGCCTAGTGGCTAGGACACAGTATCTCACGCTGGAGGGCTGGGGGTTCAGGTTCCATCTAGGGACAGCAATCTCAGGCCAGAGGGACAGGGGTTTCTAGTCCTATAGGCACTCCTTGTGTCCTTGGGCAAGCCACTTAACCTTCCATTGCCTCAGGTACACATAGATTGTGAGCCCTTTGGGGACAAGGGAATGTATCCAGTATCTGTTTGTAGTGATTACATAATGTAAACCGCTTTGTTTGAAGGATAAGGCAGTATAGAATACTGTTAAATAATTATTTTGTAGTGTATTCTGCTTTGTATGGGGAGCCAATGTAATTCATATAGTATCGGTGTGATGTGTTCAGAAATACTAGTGAGAGAGACTATACGTGCAACAACATGTTGAGCAATTTGGAGTATTGTGATGAGGAGAGTATGGTTGAGTCTATGGAATTGGAATAAAATCAGACATTTACCTTTAAAGAAAGAGACAGGCAAGGAATCAGTAGCTCTCAAACTGCAGGCAGGGAAAAAAAAACACGCAGCTACGGAGGACAGGACACACCAAGCTCTGCTAATCCAAGGGCAGGCTTGGAAATTAATGAGGGACACCTGGGTGAAGGGGAGTGCACGGTAGTTCAGAGACACTCTTATAAACCCAGGGAAATATTGGAGGAAAGAATGGAGAGAGAGGACAGCCAGAGAGAGGGCAACAGGAACAGGAGTACCAGGACGAGGCAGCACACGCAGCAGCACGCTGGAAAGAAAGATACAGGAAACCAGCACTCGAGAGAGCTGACCAGGGAGAACACTGGAGAATTCACTGGGGAGAGAAGCACCAGAGAAAGGCCCAGAGAGTTCACCGTGGAGGAGAACGGTGGAGACTTCCAAGGGAATCTCAGAGGTGAAAACCCTAGTCAGAGGAAAGCCAGGATTGCAGGGAAACTGCAATTGGTTTTAAAACTAGGAGAGCTGTGCCAGAGAGAAGTGCTGATAATGGTCAGGCTGCAGTGCCAACCATTCCTGAACCAGCTAAAGAGCTGCAACTTCCAAAAAGGTGCGTGAATAAAAGGGTAGCCAAAAGTGCCGTAAGCCAGTTAGAGGCATTGTGTCATTTGATGCAAGAGAAGAATCTCCACGTTCCTTGTGGAAACCCTTTGCATAGGGAAAAGCCTCAGTGGAGAAAGGTTTTGGAACTTTTAGAGAATATTAAGCCTGAAGTTTTTCATGCTGGCTTAAAGCCAGATTTACCGGACACAGGTCCTGAGGAAATGCAGATAGACTACTATGAATCTGATGAGGGGTCTGAAGATTCAGTAATGGATTGTTCTCTGTGCCAGAAGGCAGGATAAAAAGTTCTTGGATAAAAGAAGGGAAAAGCCTATAACCTGAATGTTTATTATGGCAGTGTGAAAACAGTGAGAAATGTGTTTAGCCAGGAATGCTAAAGAACCCTGTTGCTGACGAAAGGATATTTCTTTTGGGTTTGAAGAGAAGAGAAGCCTTGCTTGATTGCTGAATGATTTGAAAAACAGCGACACATGTTAAAAAGCTACATAAAGCAGTTTCATTGTTTGGTTTGGTATAAACGCCTATGGATTATTGTTTGGAGAAAAGAAGCCTGTTTGTTTTGCGTTGAGCCTTAATGTTCTTTAGAAAAAGAAATAAATTCCTGTGTTTTGCCTTGTAAACCCTCGGTCTCCACACTACTTGTTTTTTTCTAAACAACACAACTACAAATCCCAGCAGCCCGGTGCTGGATGAGGAAGAAAACTCTTTAATTAAAGGACTAACAAGTGCAGGTCTAGGCTTATAGACTGTTGCCTGGGCCAGGGGCCTCCACAGTATCAATCTATCTCATTGCTGGCCTTCCTCTTTTAGGCTGACCTTCAACCTTGTCAAGCATAATGGCTTTCTCTAATGATCTCTCTCTTCACACGATGTGTCCAAAGTATGAAAATCGAAATCTTCTCATCTGAGCTTCTAAAGAAAGCTTAGGTTTGATCTCCTCTAGTACTGACGGGTTTATTCTTCAAGCAGTCCATGGTATACACAGTATTCTTCGCCAGCACTGTAATTCAAAGGCATTGATTTTTTTTTCCTGTCTATCTTTTTCACTGTCCAACTTTCTCATCCATATGACGTTATTGAAAATACCATGGCTTGGAGAAGTGGAAACTTTGTATGGAGAGAGATATCTCTGCTCTTGAGAATCTCATCTAAGTCCTTCATAACCATTCTGTCAAGAGCAACGTGTCATACGATTTCTTGACTACTTGTCCTTTCTTTATTGATTATTGATCCAAGCAGTTTAAAGTTGTCCACAATTTCAATTTTTTCTCCATCGATGATGAACTTCCTGATTTTGCCAGTTGTCAGGATCTTTGTCTTCTTTATGTTAAAGTGCAGGCCCATTTTAAGACTATGTTCCTTGATCTTGAAAAGCAAATGTTTCAGATTTTCTTCACTTTCAACCAGTATTGTGGTATAATAGTGAAGGTTGTTGATGAGTCTTCTGCCAGTCTTCACACCTTGGTTCTCTTCATACAATCCTGCTTTTCTGATGATTTTTTCTACATATAAATTAAACAGGTAGGGGGAAAGTATGCAACCTTGTCGTACACCTTTGCTGATTTTAAATCACTCTTTTTCTCCTTGTTCGTTTCAAACTGTGTTTCTTGATGAATGTAAAGGTTGTGCAAGAGGTGTTATGGTATACCCATGCTTCTTAATGTAGCTTAGAGTTTCTCATGGTTTACACAGTCAGAAGCCTTGATATAGTCTATAAAACACATATAGATATCCATTTGGTATTATTTTGTTTTTTCAAGGATCCATCTCACATCCCCAATAATGTCTCTTCTACCTCACCCTTTCCTGAACTCCACTTGCACTTCAGGCAGTTCTCGTTCCAGGTATGGTTGTAGTCTCTGCTGAATGATCTTGAGTAGAATCTTGCTAGCATGTGGGATCAGAGTGATTGTGTGATAATTTCCACAGTCTGTCAGATCACCTTTCTTCAGCATGGGTATAAACACAGATCTTTTCCAGTCAGTTGGCCATGGTATTGTCTTCCAAATTTACTGGCAGAGCCTATAAGTATAGTAACAGCCACATGATGTAATACTTCAATGGGAATACCATCAATGCCTGGTGCTATGTTCTTTGATAATGCTTTCAATGCTGCTTCAACTTCTTCTTTCATCACCAATAGTTCCTGATCATAAGGTACAGGTTGAAACGGCTATTGGTCCACTTGATCTTTTTGATATAATGACTCTGTATATTCTTTCCACCTTTTCTTGATCTTCTCAACATCATTCAACATGGACCCTTGAGTATCTTGAGGCTGGAATTTTCTCTTTAACTCTCATAGCTTTAGAAAAGCTGATATTATTCTTCCTCTAATTGTTTCTGATTCTATATCCTTGCATGCATCATTATAGTACTTCTCCTTGTCTTGTCTTGCTGCACATTGGAAATCTCTGTTGAGTTCTGCTTTCTTTCTCCTCTGGCTTTAGCATCTCTGCCTTTCTGGGCAGTTTTCAGAGATTCTTCGGGCATCCATTTTGGCTGTTTTTGCTTTTTCACCTTTTGTAGAGACTTCTCACTTTCTTCAAGCACTACTTTCTTGATCTCATTCCATAACTCTTGTAGTGTTCTGTAATTTGTATCCAAAGTAGCAAATTGATTTTGCAGGCAATCTTTAAATTCCAGTGGTATATTCTTAAGGTCATATTTTGCTATATTCATGAGTGACTTGCTCTTTTTCAGCATTAGCTTAAGTTTGTATACTAGTAGTTGGTGATCTGTACCACAGTCAGCTCCAGGTTTTGTCTTTGTTGATGTTACAGAGCTTTTCCATGATTGACTTCCACAGATGTAGTCAATTTGATTTTTGTATAATCCATTGGGTGAAGTCCATATGTACAGTCACTGCTTATGTTGCTGGAAGAAGGTGTTTGAGATGAATAGATCATTGGTCTTGCAGAATTTCTTTCAGTCATTATCCAGCTTCATTGCTGTTGCCAAGTCCATATCTTCCAACCACTTTGCCTTCTTCTTTGTTGCCAACTTTTGCATTCCAGTCACCCATGATTTTCAGGATATCCTGTTTGCATATTCCTTTAATTTCAGCTTGTACTTGTTCATAGAACTGATCCACTTCTTCAGCTGCTGGAGCTGTTGTTCGGGCATATACCTGAATAATAGTTATGTTGATGGGCATTCCTTGTAGACAAATAGAAATAAGCATTTTGTGATTGCATTGTATTTCAGTACAGTTCTTGCAAGTTTTTTCTTAAATATAAATGAAACATCATTTTTTCTTTGTCTTTCATTTCCAGCACTTTCCATGTGATCATCAAATGCAAAGTGCCCAATGCCAGTCCATTTCAGGCACATCACCATTGCATCACCATTGAACCATGGTGTAGGAACTCTGGCACTGATCTCACAAGAAGAGGAGACCAATGCAAAAGAACTGGAGGGGGTACGAGGAGATTGCAGGCAGTGGTTCCTAAGATTTTGGCCTGGCTCCTAAATCCACAGAAAATTTGTCAAGGCCTGGTATAATTCATGTATTAAATTAGTTATTTTGTTTGAACAATCCTGTCAAAAACAAAAGATGAAGTTATGATGGATGATGAATAGATTCTGCCTTAGAATGACCCAATAGCAAAAGATCTGGGCTTGATTTCTGAGCCAAACAGCTAATTCATCAGCTAGTTAAAGCCTGAGCACAGCAGAGTCACCTCACAAACTCCTATGGATTGATTCAAAGACACACCTGTACTAAATGCAAAGGAGCATGGTCCATGTCCTGCCACAGGAATCTTGCCATGGTTGTACCAGGGTTGCTATACTGTACTAGTAGGGTTGCCAACTGGCTCCAGATATACCCAACAGGTTTGATCCAGTCCTGGGTTTACCCCATTGCATGAAGGGACTTGTAGTCTTGCTTTTCTTATGGAGTGTAATAAAGGAATCAGAACTACATATCTGTGAATGCAATGAGGTAAACTCAGGACTGGATCAAGCCTGTAAGGTGTATATGGAGCCAGTTGGCAATCCTATGCACTAGTCATGGAGTGGAGTAGATATGCAAATCACAAATGAAGGTCTGTAGTTTCTCATCTCAAGATCTCCCCTATTAGCACATAGAAATGAAAGGAAAGCTGGAAATGGCTAAAATTAAACTAGAAGTTGAAGCATTCAGAAAGGCTCAGTGACAAACAGAACAGAGGATATGGTAATAATATCTGAACTACACGAGTACAATTTTATTCTAAAACAAGCATTCCTTAAATGCTAAATGAGTGTGGAAAGCTTCAAAAATAAAACAATTATTAAGCTTTTAGAACCTATGGCCTGTTCTTAGGTACACGGAAGTCATCAGTTCAAGTGAACAATATGATTTTCATTTTAAAACTACCAATACCTTCAAACGTGAAAATACAAACGCATTCAACTTTTCTCGGAAATACAGGATTCTGTTTTAGAATGAAGGAAACCAATTTTTACAGTTAATACATTCATTTGACCTAGGACATACTAGGGGCTAGACAGTGCCTAATGGACCTTCTGCCTTGAGGTTTGACAGTTGCATGTCAGAACTGGAAGGCTCTGTCGAGTGAGGTCTCGGAAAGGGAGGTCAAGAAACATTCACTGAAACACCTAATTAAATACAGCAAAGTTAAGAATCTGTGACACCACTTTTTAGTATTGCCACAGGTATTTCATAACCTTAGGACTTAGTCTTAGTCAAGGTCCTAAATTTAGGACATACTGCAATTTTAATAGGCCTAACAATTTGCTGAGAGACAACTGACTTGAGGCTGGGTCTGAAAGGTTTCTAAGAGAGCAGCTATATAAATAGAACAAAAATACCTCACCATCCTCAACCCTGTCAAATATGTGAATGATCAACCAGCAAAGGGATGTGAAAACAGACAACTGACAGAAAAGAAGAAGATTTAATAGAAAAGGATGCTATTTAATAACTGATGATTCATTCATCCTGGAAAACCTACAGAATTGATGCAATATTGAGAAATAACAAGAACATGTCCCCAGAGAAATTTCCAACTACACGCTGATATAGACTAGTTAGAGTTAAAATCAAGAAAAACATATTTTGTTACATCAGCAGAAAACCCCTGTAAGTCCTATTTTCAGAGAAGTTATAGATATGAAGGCACATTTTAAAAGACTGTTTAAGTGGTGTTTCGAGCGTGGAAGAGAAAACACTTGGAAACCTATGGCAGTTTGAGAACAGACAGCATCTAGTTGCACTGCTATTCTAAAAACGACACATCCCCACCCACAAATATTGACATGTAAAAAAAAGTGTGGCAGAGACTTGCACGTGTGCACAACAGAAACCGGGGTGCCATATACATGCACTGTTCTGGCAGGCAGCAGTAGTCGTGAACACATGCATCTGCATTCCAAAATCAGGATGGACAGGCAGCCCTGCCAAGTATACTGGATGGACATAAGACATACATCAGGAATCTATAGCAGCATGCATGTGCACAGATGCCGATTTTGGCACTGTGCAAGTATAAGATACCCATCCATGACTCTGCAGGACCTATAGATGCCCACATGCACTGCATGTGCCCCCACCCTCCCCCCTCAGAGCAAGTGCATGTGTTTCTGATCTCCGTGCACAAGAGTAGAGGAGCAGAATGGCAGCCACATGCCAGGCCAGAAACCCTAAGAAAACCTAATGCTCCGCGGATTCGTGCTGGCAAATGAGGAAGTGCTGTACCCCCCGGGATGGTGCAGGTCACCCTACACTGCAGCTAGGAGGGTCTGGAAGAGGATTTGCAGGGCCCTAGCCAGGTGAAACCATCTTTGCATACCCGTAGACACATCCCACAGGGGGAAACTTAGCTGTTTGCAGGCACTGTCATGAACACATGTGCTACCTGCCAAAAAGCAGCTCCCCCTGCAGCCCCATCCCCCAACACACAAACACACTATTAGCTCAGCCCATGCCATAACAGGATCTGCCAATCAGGAAACAAGCTGGACGGGGGTGAAACATGTGAGGACACAAGGACACACAAGTGATGGCAAATGGAGATGTCTGCCACCATCATGAGCCATGGGCACAGAGTGTCAAGGGCATGCCTAGCCTGACAAGGCCCCACCATGAGTTCAGGACACATGCAGATAGTGCAGGTGCACAGAGCCATACCAGAATGATCCTATCCATGCTGTGCCTGGATAGCGCTTAACCACAGATGACTTCCAACAACTAGGCATATAGGTTGTGCTAGGCACCAAGACATGACAAGTGAGGGGTAACAGATGTGGCCTACAACAGCTAGCATGGCATTCCTAATGTCCACATGTCACAGCTCCCACACACCAGGACAGGGCAAACCCTCAAGGCAAAGGTCTGTCATCCTAGGCCCTCAAAAGGGAGATACATTGGGAGGATATCAGGGGATGAATCTGAAATGACTGGATTTCAAAGTACGTGTACACCACTTATCCCCTACAGATGGTTCCACTTACTCCATAACCTGGAATCTATGAAGATGTGCTGTAGGGGACCCGGTCTCAATTGCTGGAGCATCTCCGCCAGGAGCTGAAGCAGCAGGAATGTAAGTTATGATACACATGGCATACATGTTACACATAGAGAGGGTATCATGGATGGCCATATGCAATGCTCAAGGCCATAAGATGCATGCCAACACCATGCATCCATGATATGAAGTGCCAAACCATTATACCAGATACACTAGCATTGCAGCCAGGGCAGAGGCTGGAATGACTGCGCGCAGCATAGAGCCATGCATAGCTTTTAGAAAACGAGGAAGAGGAGGCCAAAGATATGCCCAACAGTAAATGTTGTCACATCATACATGAAGTAGCAGCAAGGACAGAGAGAGGCAGGGTAGGGGAACCAGCAGCTGCAAACCGCATAAACTCTAGTGATCGTGATATTCAGTGGCACTAACCGGGTAGTGCTGCCAAATTTCCTCACAGACTGCCCTGGAAATGTCGGGTTAATTTCAGGGCAGTCTGTGGGTAGAGCTGGGGCTGTCCCAGCAGCTATTTGGGCCGGAAGGACTGGGGTTTCTAGTCCCACAGGTGCTCCTTGTGGTCTTGGGCAAGCCATTTAACCCTCCATAGCCCATGTTCCCTGTAAAATAGTTATCTCCAAGTTATAATGCCCTGTTCAATGTAATTTCAGTTTGTTCAATGTAAACCGCACTGATGCAGAATAGCGCGGTATATAAGAGAATGTAAATAAATAAATAAATAAATTTTGTCATCGATGATATTCAGCCACTAATCAAATAGCTAAACCACATAAAGTTAAGGCAGGTCAATGGCTGTCCTAACTTTGTGCGGTTTTGCGGTTAATGGCTAACCAGATAGCAATTCCTCTCCGTGGCAAAACCGGATATTCAGCACTGAATTCCACATAGGCTCTGGCACTGAATATCTGATTTTAGTTTCAGCCCCTAACCGGATAGCAGAACCAGTTAAGTTAGGACAGGTGAATGGCTGTCTCAGCTTTAATCAGTTAATATTATTCAGTTAGCAGCTGAATATCACTGCTAAGCAGCTGACGACACTGCTGCCTGGCAAACCAACCCTTCAGCACCAGAATCTGGTTTAGCTCTGATGCTGACTATCCTGGTTTAGTTAAAGTAGCAGCAACTAGGCACTTTAGATAGTCTATCTGCCGCTGCAAAATATGCCTCTCATTGTTCATAGGTAACATCTCAATTGTTAAGCCTAAATTATCATGGCATGACAGAGGTACAGTATACCTAACGGATTAAATATGAACCAGCATAATTCCCTGCCGTAAAAAAACAACCACTTCTATGAATTGGTAAACTGATAAAACCCCTAACAGCCAGGTACCTCAGTCTCTGGAAAATGAGGAAAAGGAGGCCAAAGGTATGTCCAGCAGCACATGTTGTCATATCACACATGAAGTAGCAGCAAGAGAGGGCCACAAGGACAGAGAGCGTCAGGGTAGGGGAACCAGCAGAGTGAAGCCTAATGGTTAGAACACTGGCTTGGGAACCAAGAGACCTGGGTTCATTTTCCACTAGCGCTCCTTGTGGCCTTGGGCAAGTCACTTAACCCTCCATTGCCTCAGAAGAATCCAAGTTCCTTATCGTTCCTCCAGTTTAGTCCTCCACATCTGGGTTGTGCACCTCCTCCTGCAGCTTGGAGACTGCGCATGTCAAAAACGTGACATCACTGGATGTAGCCTGCTGCTCTCTCCCATCAGCCCCAGTGTGTCCAGTCTCCATGCAGCAAGAGGACGTAGTGAGCCTAAGTGCTGGGCTCACTTGAGTGACATATAAGGAGCGTTTAGAGTAGAATATTTGGGGATACACTTCGACACTCAGAAGGGATCGGTGTTTCTACCCGATTGCCGGATTCAAATCCTTTGGCAATTGGTATGCAAGTTCAGAGCCGCTCAGGCACCTTCGGCGTGGAGTTATCTTCAATTGTTAGGAACAATGGCGGCGACTTTGGAAGCAGTACCATGGGCCAGGAATCATATGAGACCTCTGCAGCGGGCACTGCTCCGCCATTGGTCACATCAGAACGACTCATTGAGGAAACGACTTCCCTGTCCCCTCAAGGTTCGACAGTCGCTGCGCTGGTGGCTACTACCAGGATCTTTGGAAGCCGGGATGCCTCTGGAGCAGCCGGAGTGGCTCCCATTGTTGACAGATGCAAGTCTCGCAGGATGGGGGGCACATTGCGGAGAATTTTTCGCGCAGGGTGTTTGGTCCGTTCCAGAGAACACATGATCAATCAATCGGCTGGAACTGAGAGCGGTCTTCCTCGCACTGCAGAAGTTCGAAGAGAAGGTGAAGGGACGGGCGGTGCGAGTGCTGTCGGAAAACTCGGTGACAGTGGCATACATCAATTGGCAGGGCAGCACAGGAAGTGCAGCCATGGAGGATGAGGTGGAAGCGCTGTTCGCTTGGGTAGAACTTCGATTGCCAGCGATTTCAGCAGTGCATATTGCAGGAAAAGAAAATGTGATGGCGGATTTTCTCAGCAGGGTCCAAGTGGATGCGGGAGAATGGGAACTGCATCCGGACGTGTTTGCGCAAGCGGTTCGCAGGTGGGATACGCCGATCATGGACCTGATGGCGACCTTACAGTCAGCAAAAGTGGGTTGATTCTTCAGCAGACGACGAGAGAGGATTTCGGAGGGGATTGACGCGTTGATACAAAGATGGCCGACGACAGGTCTGCTATATGTATTTCCCCCGTGCTCATAGGTCGGGTGGTATAGCGTATCGAGGCTCATCGGGGAGGAGTCCTGCTGGTGGCTCCGGACTGGCCAAGGCGTCCGTAGTATGCCGATCTCATCCGATTGCTCGACGGGGAGGCTTGGAGGTTGCCGGCGTCGGAGAATCTGTTACTGCAAGGTCCACTACAGATGCCTCAAGTGGATCGGTTCTCACTTACAGTTTGGCCATTGAAAGGGCGAGGCTAAAGAAGAAAGGATACTCCGGTGCAGTTATCACGACATTGCTTCGGGCTAGGAAGAAGTCTACCTCGCTGACGTATGTTCACATATCGTAATGCTTAGGCGTATTAACAGAGCGTATACCAATGACCTAAAATTCTACTTTCACTCCAAAAAGGTATTAACCCCTAATCTCAAAAACCTTTTCTAAGACCAGTTATATAATTTTTTTTAAGAATTTTTAATATAATAAATAGTACTTCTATTTTTAATATAGCAAATATACAATTCTTTAAGTTGTCAAAAATAATTCTTAATCACATAACAAACCTAACTTACTTTCTATCCATACATTTATGATATCATCACATCCATGTTTATACATAAAACACCTCAACATATAATGTTCAAAAAATACATTGTCATCACTCCAAATATTCCCAGTCAAACAAATATTCCCAGACTTTAAATTAAATCTATCCGTGTGTCTCCCAACGCTGTCTCAGTCGCGCTCCCACGCGTTTCTCCCTAATGGGATTCTTCAGGGGAAAATGAAGACAAGGTACTGTGTAGGGAATGTTCGTGAAGTTTTCACCAATGTTCTTGTTGTTTTCACCAAATTTCACCAAAGGAAAATGGAACTCAACAATGTCTATAAGCTTTCATTTAAGCAAAAGAACTACCGAATATACCATTAGACTAAATACTAACTAACTATTAAAAAGATGTTTAAAGGATACCAAATCCACTTTAATGTAGAAATCTTGACCGTTCGCTGCCGAAACCGCTAAGAAAAGGTCCGACTGCCCGTGGTCTACTGAGAACAAAACAGAAATCAACCATTCTACCCAACCGGGACCACCTTCATATAAGAGTACATTCCTCAACCCAGCACATAATTGTAACTTACTATAAAACACCTTTACCAACCAAAACATAAAGCAGGAAACTGGAAAAGTGCTGCCCGCGCCTTATAGGATTCTCTTCACCTTTCAAAAAAACGCCGCGCATGCGCTGATGTTATGGCATCCACCTTTTATAGAGAACGCCTAGGAGGCTCGACAAGGGCCACCCTCCTTTTCCTCCAATCCTAACACAGGCATGCCTTCCATTCAATCATATTGTTAAGCCCTGTGGGTTCTACCGATCGCAGATTAAAAATCCACCGCTGCTCCTGAAATGTCAGGACTTGCTCACGTGTCAAACCACCTCTACCCTGCCGAATCTGCGCTATCACGAAACACCGATAATCCTGAAAAGCATGGCCCAACAATAGACTATGCTGTACTATTGGAGCTCGTAGAGTCTTGCATTTCAACCGGCTTTTGTGCTCTCCCAATCGAATCCGCAAAGGGCGAGTTGTCTTACCTATGTACAATAACTGGCATGGGCAGCGGAGTGCGTAAATCACAAATGATGAATGGCAAGATGTTAAACCTCTTAAGGTGTATAAACGGTTGTTGTATGTAAAGCTATCTATAGATAAATTAATCTCACACATACCACAATTACCGCAAGGGGAATGACCATGTTGATCCAAAAGTGGACTGATGGGGGAGTGTAATGGGCGTAACCTCGTGGGACTTACTAACTCTTTCAGATTAGCCTGTCTCTGCCAGACACATCTGATGTGATGATTTGACAGCCCCTCCACACTATTTAATATATTAGAGTGCTTCTTCAAAATTTTTTGAATAGGATAACTTAATGGGGAAAATTTCGTAATAAAATTTACTACTGTGTCACTTGATGTTTCCTTAGGACGAGTCAACAAGAGCGTAGCCTGATGATTACATTTGGCCCGTTGATATGCCTTATTCACCACCCGTTGTGGGTACCCCCTCTTGAGGAAACTAGATTTTAACTCTCGGGCTTGTATACAAAAATCCTCATCTCTTGAGCAGTTCCGTCTAAACCTAATGAACTGCGAGAATGGTAGTCCATCTTTGAGGGCTCTGGGATGGGCACTGCTATAATGAAGCAATGTGTTACGATCAGTAGGTTTTTTAAACACTTTCGTATTCCAACCTGTCACATGACGGATGATACGAACATCTAGATATGTAATGTCATTTACATGGCAGGTACTGGTGAATTGAATATGAGGATCTAAATGATTCAACCAACTGATGAAGTGTGAAAGATCCCCCTCCCCTCCTTGCCAAAAAACAAAAATATCATCAATATAACGTCGCCACAGGCGAATCTGAGAGAGGAAAGGGCAAGCATCCTGCAGCCACTGTGCTTCAAAATCCCTCATAAAGAGGTTGGCTACTGAAGGGGCGCACGTGGCGCCCATCGCCACCCCAGATATTTGTTGATATATTTCTCCCTCAAACTGGAAATAATTCTGTCGTATGGCCAGATTGGCCAATTCCATTAGAAATGTAATAAAACCCGCGGATAAATCACCCCGAGATTGAAGTGCGTGAAGTATGGTGACTAACGCTGCCTCCTGTGGGATACTGGTGTATAGAGCGGTAATGTCAAGTGTCACTAATAAGATGTCTTCCTGACTAGCCAATTGTTGATGATGACTCAAAATATTCAAAAAGTGAGCTGTATCTTTCACATATGATGGAATCGTTGGTAAAAGAGGTCGCAAAAAGGTATCTAAAAAGACTGATAGTGGCTCCAAATTCGAACCCCGAGTGGACACTATCGGCCGTCCAGGGGGATTAATCAACGTTTTATGGATCTTAGGGACGAGATAGAAACTAGCTACATTCGGTGAACCAGCGTTCAGATATTTCCATTCCTTATAAGGAATAAGTTTATTCTTCAAAGCCCGGGTAGTGATCTCTTTAATCTCTATACTTATATCGATGGTGGGATCAGTTGATAATTTGGTATATGCTGTAGTGTCTGATAATTGACGATAGGCCTCCTGTAGATACTGTCTACGACTGAGAACTACTACAGCTCCCCCCTTATCAGCCCGACGTATCACAAGTTCTGTATTACTACAAAGGGAAGTAAGTGCCCGTTGTTCAGCCACCGTTAACACCGTGCTCCGTTGATGATACCAAGGGGTTTGGATTTCCAATTGGGCTAGATCTTGTAATACCAAAGTGTGGAAAATAGCTAAACCCGACGGAAGGGGTGATGAAGGGGACCAAGAGGATTGTATTGGTACTGACAACCTAGAAGGTGCAGAAGTGACCGTAGAGCTTTGTTCAATTGTGAACGGCTGAGGTTCTAATGGAGAGGAACGAGCAAAATGATGCTTTAAATGTAATTTCCGCATTAACTGTTCGAAATCAACTCGAGTTTGAAAAGAATCATATCTTAATTCAGGGACAAACAAGAGACCTTTCTCTAACAACTGTATTTGCACTGGTGTCAAAACCATACCGGAAAGATTTACCACCAGCTGGGAAACACCATCAGGATTTCCCATGTTGACCCCCTCTAGTGGACGGTTTTCCTCTACCCTTCCCTCCTTTCTTCTTTTTCTGCTCCTCATCATCTTCTGTACGTTCATCCGTACCCGACCTCCCTGACTCTGAAGTATCTTCTGATGTTAACTCAAAATTTACTTGTCTGCGTGGCCTTTTTGTCTTCCGGTTAACGTCCATCCAAGGATAGACGTAACCGGAATTGTAATCATCGTAATCCCTACGCAATTTCTTCATCTTCACTGCTTTCACTTCTTGACCTGTTACTGTCAACTGCTTTGTAACATCTTCCATCCGTTGAGAAAAATGTATCTCTGACTCAGACGCTTTCAAACCCTCGGTGGCCGAAGTGATTTCTGTATTCAATTCCAAAAGTTGTTTGGCTGTGTTTTCCACTATCAGAACCATTAAATCTAATGAACATTTATTAAGTATGTTATTCCATCGTTCTAAAAATGAAGGATCAGAATTATATATTTTGGGCTCCTTATAGATACGTAATCCCCTAGGAATGTGCTGTCTACTAATATATTCCACAAGTGATAATCTATGCAAATCCATTTTTAATGCTCTTTTTTTCATTTTAACAAGTGATTCCCAAGTAGATTGGTTACTTTCATGGTTCTCAGAACCATCCAACGCAAATGGGGTCTTTTCTTTACATAATTGCTCAATGTGGGTTGATGGAAAACTCCACACATTTTTCCATACTGTATGCCCTTCCATGATCGTCACTAGACGTAATGCTTAGGCGTATTAACAGAGCGTATACCAATGACCTAAAATTCTACTTTCGCTCCAAAAAGGTATTAACCCCTAATCTCAAAAACCTTTTCTAAGACCAGTTATATAATTTTTTTAAAGAATTTTTAATATAATAAATAGTACTTCTATTTTTAATATAGCAAATATACAATTCTTTAAGTTGTCAAAAATAATTCTTAATCACATAACAAACCTAACTTACTTTCTATCCATACATTTATGATATCATCACATCCATGTTTATACATAAAACACCTCAACATATAATGTTCAAAAAATACATTGTCATCACTCCAAATATTCCCAGTCAAACAAATATTCCCAGACTTTAAATTAAATCTATCCGTGTGTCTCCCAACGCTGTCTCAGTCGCGCTCCCACGCGTTTCTCCCTAATGGGATTCTTCAGGGGAAAATGAAGACAAGGTACTGTGTAGGGAATGTTCACATATGGCTTATTTTTGAGGATTGGTGCTCCCATAGACAGGTGCGGGTGGCTTCGGGCTCAGTGCCTTTGGTGTTAAGTTTTCTGCAAGACGGTTTTGATAAAGGTCTAGCAGCCAGTTCCCTAAGAATGCAGCTGGCAGCCCTTGCTTGCTATAGAGGCTAGGTGCAAGGGGTAGCTTTAGGAGCACGTGCGGATGTCATACGGTTTTTGAAGGCAGTGTCTAGACTGTGACCCTCTCGTAAAGTTGTGGTTCCGCCATGGGACCTCAATTTGGTTTTAGGGGCATTAACCAAAGAACCTTTTGAACCATTGCACAGGGTGTCTGTTAAAGATTTAACTCTGACGGCGGTCTTTTTGATAGCCATTTGTTCGGCGAGGCGAATTTCGGAACTGCAGGCGTTGTCATGTAGAGAACCATTTTTTCCTTTTTCTAAGGAAAAGGTCGTGTTGCGGCCAATTCCTTCCTTTTTGCCCAAAGTAGTGTCTCCATTTCATCTGAATCAGACAGTTTCTCTTCCAGTTTTAGGTTCACTGGAGGGAAATGCTGCGGATAGAGGGTTGCATCGCTTGGACATAAAGCGAGTGTTACAGCAGTATTTGAAAGTGTCTGAGGCCTTTCACAAATCAGATCGTTTATTCGTCTTGTTTGGAGGTTCCCATAAAGGGGAAGTGGTGGTGAAAGCATCCATTTCTAGATGGATTTGAGAGGCTATTGCTTCCGCATATCTTCTGGGTGGACGTCAGATACCAGCAGGGTTGCAAGCTTACTCTACCAGAGCACAAGCCACTTCATGGGTGGAACACAGTTTGGTTCCGCCTGCAGAAATTTGTAAGGCGACCACTTGGTCGTCTCTCCATACTTTCAGCAAACACAACCACCTCGATGTATTGGCATCAAAGGATGCCGTATTCGGATCGACGGTGTTGCAAGCTGGCTGGAAAGGTCCGTCCCAATGATTACTGCTCTGTTACATCCCAGAGGTGGAGGACTAAACTGGAGGAACAATAAGGAAATGGAAATTACACTTACCTGGTAATTGTTGTTCCTGTAGTGACTCCAGTTTAGTCCTCATTCCCGCCCGGTTTGTTTCTTGGCAATGGAGTTCTTTAAGCGGAGGTGTTCCATTACCGGTAGGTGCAGTTGTTTGCTATACTTTACTATCCTTTCTTGTTCTTCTGTTCTAGTGCTATGTATGATGAGGAAGGAAAGGAAGAGGTACAAGGAAAAGGGTATTTTCATCCAGTGGGAAATTCCCTGGTATATGTTAGTTAATGTAGGTTCAATTTCTTGTTAAAGTTCTAATGAATAAAATAGCTACTTATTTGTTGCTCCTTTGAATTTGCTTTGTCAATAGTTCACTGGGGCTGATGGACGAGAGCAGCAGGCTACATCCAGTGATGTCACATTTTTGACATGCCCAGTCTCCAAGCTGCAGGAGGAGGTGCACAACCCAGAAGTGGAGGACTAAACTGGAGTCACTTCAGAAACAACAATAACCAGGTAAGTGTAATTTCCATTTATCAATGCCCCTGTTTAATGTACATTACCAAGTTTAATTTACAATGTAAACCACTTTGACTGAAATGATAAAGCAATATAAAAGACCTGCTAAATAAATGGAAATTCTTAACTAGAACATTAGCCCTGTCTTCCTAACAATGTCCAAGTCTTTTTCTGTCAGCTGTCTAGTTTTATTTCAATTTCCTCAGGCTAGATTCCCTTGAAACAAAATCTCCAATAAGCTTTGTCCAAGAGTGCCATCATTTCCTCTCTGACTTCTGATGCTTCCTCTAGTACTCCCTCTAGTGGTTAACTGCTCAAACCTTGGTAAATCGTTACCAGAACTTCATCCCACTCAATATCACACTGTTAGAAACATTACACTCAAACATCATTAATTAGGGGAGAAAAAGGATCTCAGCACCATTGGGTCAATTGATTCTGGCTAGTAAATCTTGGCTATGGATCGACACCATAACATCAATGATCCAAAAAACTCCCACAGATATCACAACTATATAGTAATCCTTTATGATCCACACATTGGTGTGAACCTTATATTTTTTCAGTGGCCGGTGAGGTGTTTGTGTGAGGCTCTGTTGGTTTGGTGAGCCTGATCGGTGGATATAAGCACCTTGAAAGCTTCTGAATGAGCATGCTGAGATTGTATGATTTTTGATTCCTTGAGGAAGCTTATGTGAAACATATTGGGCGTCCTTGATGGCGTCGGGCTCAACATTCAGATAAGCTATGTGTTTTAGAGGGCTTAGCACGTAGAAAGTTTTGTGCTTGGGACTCGGCATTCATTGATATGTCATTTGTTTAATACAAACTGGGAGGATCAGTGCTCTGTTAAACAGCAAATGTTATATGTTATAAGTTGTGGCTATTGATATAAGTTGGGATAGTAAATGTTTCAGTGATAGTAAATGTTTTATTAAATTTAAAAAAATGAAAAAATATAAGGTTCACAGCAATGTGTGGATTATAAAGGATTACTATATAGTTGTGATATCTATGGGAGTTTTTTGGATCATTGGTGTTATGGTGTCGATCCATGGCCAAGATTTTCTAGCCAGGATCAATTGACCCAATGGTGCTGAGATCCTTTTTCTACCCTAATTAATGATGTTTGAGTGTAATGTTTCTGACAGTGTGATATTGGGTAGGATGAAGTTCTGGTAACGATTTGCCAAGGTTTGAGCAGTTAGCCACTAGAAGGAGTACTAGAGGAAGCATCAGAAGCCAGATTTAGACTATTTCCTTCATACTGATATTACTGGACCGCTCTGGGTGATTTTACGAGGGGTGTCCGATATTAAAGGTACAGGTGACAATCATACCAGCTCTGCATGCGCAATAGTGCCGTCATATGCAGGACTACTTGTACTCGAAGTAGGAGAGTCTGTAGCGTTGTTTTGTTAAACACTCAAATTATGAGTAGTTTTCGGTAAGCAAACAAACATGGTGTGTGTAATCGCAGAGTATTCGAAGTTTGAGGTGCATGGAGTTATCAGATTTTTCCAAGCTGAAAGAGTTAATCAGAGAGAAATTCATCGCAGATTAGAGGGCGTGTATGGCCCGAACATTTTAAGCCTAAAAGAAGTCAGCATCTGGTGTAACAAGTTTAAAGATGGCCAAACGGAGTTGAATGATGATCCAGAAAAGAAAAGAGGCAGACCAAGGACCTCACACACGGATGACAACTGCGCAATTGTCGAACGTCTGATTAGGGAGGATCGTCGCATTAAAGTTCATGAAATTGCTGAAATGACATAGCCCCTTCGGATTTTCATTTATTCAGACCTTTGAAGAAATTCTTGGCGGTGAAACGCTTTGTGGAACAGGAGGAATTGCAAGACACCGTTATGGACTACTTCAAGCAACTTGACATGCAACTGTACCATGAAGGGATGTTCCAACTAGTGTCACGCTGGGATAAATGTCTCAATGTTTACGGCGATTATGTGGAGAAGGAAACCAAAGTATGTAGTTTTTGGTGGAATGTATTGAATAATTTATTTAAATACAAATGTTAGTGTAATTTTGGCCTATACCTTTAATATCGGACACCCCTTGTATCAAACCTTGATAAAGGCATGTGTGCTCCCTAACAGACTCCTAAAATATCAGCATGAGCATCATAGGGGGAAAAAACATTTTTTCTTTAAAAATATCTGGTTGTCTATAAGCTAAACTGTGTTTGACTGACTGGGACTTGTATATCTTTACCAGAAACACTCGCCATAGCTTTTTTCTTATTTTAGATACAGCGAGTCATGGAATACTCTTTCACTCTAAAGCAGAACATCTGTTTACCATCATAGAGTAGCAGGAAAGATAAGCAAATAGAGCAACAGGATTGGTTCATCCTGATTGAGCCACTTCCTGCTGTGCTGCCGACCAGTCTTGCTTCAATCTATTTTGTTTTTCCTACTGTACTACTGTAGCTAACAAATACAAGCCATTGCATCGTGGCACATCATGATACTAAAGCTTCAGAAAAATTATTTAAAAGAATCTATGTGCTGCTCTTCTAATAAAATACATCTGAAAACCAAATGAAAGCAAAGCATAGCTAAATAGACAGCAACAAATAAAGTTGAATAACAAGATTTATCAACCAGAGATTTTCAAATTCCTATTTTATCAATCTTGATTGTTTTTGTTTAAATATTCATAGAGCTTAACAGAGACATAAGAAATAAGTACAATACATGGCGAAGAAAAAGGACCCAGAGATGTGAATTTATCAAGGGTTTTATTCCTCAGGCACAAAATAGTAAAAACATCTTCATACAACAGAACTTATATTATATGACTTTTTTCATAGACTACTCATCAACATCACGAAAATGCTGAAGTAGTGTATTTTTCTTAGCTAAAAAGTCACCAATATATGCGGAGCTCTTACATTAATACATGAAGGCCAAGGGTCAATTTTAGCAGGCACCACCAAATACCCCCATGTGCTAAAATATTAAATAATGTAATATGCAAAATAAATACAAATAATAATAAAACAATAATAAATGAAGTGGAAAGGATTCTTTTCAAAGCCTCCTTTCTTTTATTCGGGTAATGACATCTTTTGCTCCTTCTGTTCTGACCCAAGGAAGGGAGTGTTAACTCCTGAAACTTAGTGAAGAAATGCATTAGGTTAGTCCAATAAAACTTATCATCTTTTATTATGGGGGTTATTTCAGAAGCCCTATTCACAATTTTCACATGAAAAATCCAGCATTTATATGTGGAAGTGGCATCCACGTGTAAATGAAGATTTTAGAAAGGGCTGAATTTACACATGAATGTCCATAATATGTAGAAATGGCAAGGGGTTGTGTAGGGGGAATGGTTAGGGTATGACCAGCATTGTCCACATTGGAATTTACAGTTGCTCCCTGGCACTAGGGCCAGCCCAACCACTAAGCAAACTAGGCAGTCACCTAGGGCAGCAACCTCTGGAGTTCATTCATATCTAAATAATAGATTTTGACAGCAGAGGGGGTGTAAAGCTTGAGGTTTGCCTAGGGCTCCAACACTTTGGAACAACTCTAGGGCCAGCCATGCCTGGTACATAGGAGCCCTTTTACTACAGTGCAGTAAGGTTTTGCACTTTCTGTAGATTTTCCACCAAAATAATTGCACGGTACGTGCAAAGCCTGTATGTGATAAATGTAGGGGGCATGGCCAGCATCTGTCCTGCATTTAACACACAGAACAAACACCTACTACACGGGCCTACATTCCCCGCCTTGGCAGATAGCATAGGAGCACTCATGCTACCTGCCAAGGCATAGTACATGGGCCCAATGGCCAAACCCTAAACCCTTCGGCAGATAGTGTAGGGGAACTCACCCTACCTGCCAACGTAGGGAACATGGGTCCAATGTCTAAACCCCAAATTAAGAATACTCAATGTTCCCTCCTAGTCGACCCCTTTCAAGCCAAGGCTTCATAAATGCACCCCCCCCCCCCAACATGACCTCCCCATATAACACCCCCCCCCCCCCGACTACCCCCTCCTTCAACACCGCCCCTACCCTGGAAAGCAACCCAACACATGGGCCCCAAGAAGATCCCATATCCTGATGGGTCCTCCCACTGAAAGGCACCCAACCGGGATCATCCCCCGTCCCCGTGACTCCTGTTTCGGCTCTGACAGCTCACAAAACGGTACTGATAATCTCTAATGGTAGTCTCGTGGTGATCTCGAGCGAAAATCTCATAGAAAATGCAGGTAATAAATATCTTCGGGTACTTTATCCCTAGATAATGTTCAAAAGGAAAGCATGTGTGTATTTTCGATCCGAGAAATAGTGCAATGTCTGCAGTGGAAAGTGAAGATGGATTTTGCACCTACTTAAATAGTTTTGAAAATTCCCCTAAATGAGTCTAGTAGCCAAAGTATATTTGAGTTCAAAGAATGGGCTATTGCTATTACTACTACTGAGCATTTATTTAGTGCTACAAGGCATACGCAGTGCTGCGCTGTATATGTACAAGTAAGAGACAGTCTCTGCTCGTCAGAGTTTACAATCTAATCTAGACAGACTGCACAACAACTGAGGATTATGGTAAATCTAGGGGAATAGCCAAATACAGATAGATGATGAGCAGGAGAAGAAGAGGATCAGAATCCAAAAACAGCCTTGAAGAGGTGGGTTTTAGCCTGGATTTGAATAGGGCCAGAGATGGAGCCTGGCGTACTAACTCTGGTAGCTTGTTCCATGCATATGGAGCAGCAAGGTGGAAGGAATAAAGTCTGGAGTTAGCAGTGGCAGAGAAGGAAACAGATAAAACGGACCTGCCAGAAGAGTGGAGTTCCTGAGGAGGGGTGTAGGGAGTTATAAGAGAGGGAAGGTAGACACAAACTGGATATAAGAAATGTCAATAATCAAAAAGCAGTAGAAATTTGCAAACTTCCAGGACACTCCCTACCAGTATCTTACCCTAAAGTTGCCATACTCCTACAAAGAAATTTCAAAGGGACACTTCAGTATGCAACTGTTGAATTAGAACTCACTCAAAAGTTTGACACCATCATCCGAGGCTTGAATAGGGGCAATGCTTCATGGCCAATTGCAGGTGTAAATGGAGTGAACTATTCTCAGATCATCCTGTCATTGGTTAACATAAGAACATAAAATATGCCATACTGGGTCAGACCAAGGTCCATCAAGCCCAGTATTCTGTTTCCAACAGCGGCCAATTTAGGTCATAAGTACCTAGCAGTTTCCCCAAAGGACACAGGTTCCACAATGCTTATATTGGGGCAAGCAGTGGATATCCCGTGTCCCCTTTAATAATGGCTTATGGACCTTTCCTCCAGGAACTTGTCCAAACCTTTTTTAAACCCAGCTACACTAAAAGCTTTTACTACATCCTCTGGTACCAAATTCTAGAGTTTGATTCCGCATTGAGTGAAAAAATATTTTCTCTTATTAATCTTAAATAGGTTACACTGTAGCTTCATTACATGTCCCCTAGTCTTTCTATATTTTGATAGCATAAACAATTGATCTACGTTTACCCTTTCTACTCCATTCATTAATTTATAGACCTCTATCATATCTCTTCTCAGCCGTCTCTTTTCCAGTTTGAAGAGACCTAAATGTTTTAGCCTCTCCTCATAGGGGTATCTTTCCATCCCCTTTACCATTTTGCTGGCTCTTCTCTGTACCTTTTCTAATAACGCTATATCCTTTTTAAGTTACGGTGACCAGAATTGCACACAACATCCAAGGTGTAGTCGCTCCATGGAACGATACAGAGGCGTTATAATATCCTTGGTGTATTCTCCATTCCTTTCCTTATGATTCCTAGCATTATATTTGCTTTCTTGACCGCCACTGCACCCTGGGCGGAAGGTTTCTACATGTTATCCATGATGATGCCTAAATCTTTTTCCTGGGTGGTGGTTCCTAATGTGTAACCATAGTTTGGGTTTTTCTTTCCTAGGTGCATAACTTTGCCCTTGTCCACATTAAATTTCATCTACCATTTGAACATCCAGTCTTCCAATTTATCAAGATCCTCTTGCAGTTTTTTACAATCCTCTTGGGTTTTAACAACTTTGAATAATTTTGTGTCATCTGCAAATTTGATTACTTCACTCGTTATTCCTATTACCAGGTCATTTACGAATATGTAAGCAGCAGACCCAGCACAGATCCCTGGGGTACTCCACTATTCCATTGGGAAAATTGGCCAGTTAGCCCTACCCTCTATTTTCTATCTTTTAACCAGTTCTTGATCCACATTAGTACATTGCTTCCTATCTCATGACTTTTTAATTTCGCCAAGAGTCTTTCATGAGGGACCTTTTCAAAGGCTTTCTGAAAATCCAGATACACTATATCAACTGACTCACCTTTGTCTATCTGTTTATTCACATCTTCAAAAAAACATAACAGATTAGTAAGACAAGACCTTCCTTGGCTAAAGTCATGTTGGCTGTCTCCCATCAAGCCATGACTATCTACATATTCAGTAATTTTCTTCATTATAATGGTTTCTACCATTTTTCCTGGTACCATCTCACCGGTCTGTAGTTTTACGGATCACCCCTAGAACCCTTTTTAAAAATTGGCGTTTTATTGGCCATCTTCCAATCTTCAGGTATTACAGATGATTTTAATGATAGTTCATAGATTACTAATAGTAGGTCTTCAATCTCATATTTCAGTTCTTTCAACACCCTTAGATGTATACCATCTGGTTCAGGTGATTTGCTACTCTTCAGTTTATCAAATAGCTGTAATACATCTTCTGATTGTATCAAATTTTCTTTCAATTCTTCTGCGGCATCACCTTTAAATATCATTTCAGTCATGGGTAACATCCCTACATTTTCCTCAATAAAGATCAAAGCAAAGAATTCATTCAGTTTCTCGCTATGTCCCCTCTTAGTGCCCCTTTTGTCCCTCTATTACACAGGTCTGCAAAAAACCTTTTTGAGAGTTGTTTTGGTTATTCTACGTAATCTTTATATTTTTTGGTGCGCTGAATCCGAAACTGACCTCCATTTTGTCATAGGACATCACATTTCCTGACAATTTAGGTAACTATGCTAAATAAAGCAATACCTCAAAATAAATGGAAATAGACTTATAAAATTAAAGTTGTATTACAATATTTTCATGAAAATCCTTTTTTGAACTGAAATGAGCTCACCTACACACACACTAAACTCGATTCTTCTTCCTTTTGAGGCTCCTCTTGGTGCATTTACGCTTGTGAGTAGCATCTGGAATGTCTCTCTGAAGCATCCAACAGTAGTCTGCCATCATTGTAATGCTCCATTTTCCCTGGTATCTCCTTTCCATCTCTTTAATGTCTTGGTGGAATCGTTCACCTTGTTCCTCACTCACAGCTCCCAAATTTTCAGGAAAGTAGTCAAGGTGAGACTGGAGGAAATGCACTTTCAAACTCATCAGGCAACCTAAAGCTTGAAATGCTTTTCAGCATTCGTCCGATGATCTTTTTGTAGTGAGGATCTTTGTTATTGCCTAAAAATTTCTGTACGACTTCTTTAAATGCAATCCACCCTTCTTTTTGAGGATCCATCATGGTATTGACAAACTCTTGATCAACTATAAGCCTTCTAATGTCTGGTCCGACGAACACACCTTCCTTCAATTTTGCCTCCGACAGGCCTGGAAACTTGGTGACCAAGTATTTGAAGCATTCTCCATCTCTTGGAAGTGATTTTACGAATTGCTTCATCAATCCCAATTTTATGTGGAAAGGTGGTAGAAGAACTTTATGGGAAGGTACCAAAGTTTCTCGGAGGACATTTTTTTCACCGACTGTTAGCATCCTCGGCTGCCAACTCTTCTTGGTCCAGTGATTTTGTCAGTCTCGACTGTCCCATAGACACAGAAAACAAGGATATTTGGTATACCCAGCTTGTTGCCCGAGCAGCATGCACAAGACCTTCAAGTCCCCACACACTTGCCAACCATGGTCTTCATAATAAAGTTTACGAAGAACCAATTCCAAGTTCTCGTAGGTTTCCTTCAAGTGTACGGAATGACCTACAGGTATGGAAGCGTAAAAACCGTTGTGGAGTAAAACTGCTTTGAGACTTCTTTTTGAAGAATCTATAAAAAGACGCCATTGCTCTGAATCATATTGGATTTTAAATTGACCCATCAGACCTTCGACATCGACTTGTCTTCCTGGGTGAAGTAAGGAACGAACTCCTTTTCACGATGTCTGAACCATGAAGATGACACTCCTGGCAACAATAAATTCCTGCTTTTCAGCCTTGATCCGAGTAACTCAGCGGCATCTTTGGGAAGATTCAAGTCTCTTATCAAATCATTCATCTCCTTCTGAGAAAACAATTTTGGTCTTGTATCATCTTCAAAGTCAGAACTTGATTCGTCATCTGGTTCAGGTACGACTTCACCTTCATTGGAGCTAGGTATCTCTTCCAAGGTAGCAGGGGGCTTGGGTACTGGTATATCTGTGCCATGGGGGATGGGACGAATTGCCGAGTGAAGATTGGGGTATGAAATGGAATGCTTCCATTTGGAATTAAACCCTTTCACATCGCATGAACAAAAGTAACAGTCGTCACTATGGTTCTTTTGCTCTCGCCATACCATTAGGAATCCCATAACGGAAAGATTTTTTCTTACCCTTGAACCAGTTTCGGAGGTCCTCAACACACCGTTTGCACACTTTATGAGGCGCCCAGACTTTATCTTGATCTCCAATTTTTAGTCCAAAGTATGCAACGTATACTTTTTTCACAAAGTCTGTAATATTCTGCTGTTGCTTCAACACTGTATATTCACCACAGATGAAACAGAAACTGGCTGGCGAATTAATACACTTTCACAGAGCCATAACATAACGGTTGAAGAATGACGAGCTAACATGAATTGTGATAAAAAAGTGTGAACAGCCTAGAACCAAGAACCTGATGATGATTCGTGCACAAGTGTGGCATGCAGGAGAGAGCAGCTCTGTGTCTGTACACGAGACGTCACAGTGCTGGCCACGCCCCCCTGCACTGACCGGAGCTGCTGCTATCTGCCCTGTGTCTCCCTCCCACTGGATTCTTCAGGAAAGTTTAACCCCTTCTACCATTAGAAGCACGGACTTAAAACTTGCTTAGCTTATGTATATATTGCTGACCATCAGATTTACAGTGCTATATTTTTTTTTAAATAACTCGGACAACCCCTTTAAGGTTTTTTTGGCATTTTATATCTTAAATGCACTTATGTGAATTAATTAATAGTAATTTGAAAAAATTTGATAAATTTGAAGACAATTTTGCATTTTGTGGCAAATCATGACATCTAGGAGTTTTTTCAATATTTTATTTGTTTTCAGCACACCAAAATACATGGAAACTAGATGAAAATAATCAAACAGCTTTTTAGTCGCAGATCTGTGTTATCTAATGGTCCATCTGACTCTCACAGTTTTTTTGCTATGAATGTTCTTTAAAAAGTCTTTATTATGTGTTTTTGCTTCCACAGCAACCTACTTCTCAAATTCTCTCTTTGCCTGCCTTTTCAATACCTTGCATCTAACTTTCCAGTGCTTATGCTGTTTCCAGTTTTCATCAATTGGCTCCTTTGTCCATTTCCTGAAAGATGCTTTTTTGGCAACAACAGCCTCTCTGACCTCACCTTTAAACCATGCTGACAGTTTTTTGAACTTCCTTCCACTTTCCTTAAAGTGTGGGATACAGCTGGTCTGGGTTTCTTTAAGGGGCAGTTTACTGAAGTAAGCTAAGCAGTTAGTGTTGGATTTATCATGTGCTAATCATTAGTGCTGCAGATAATAGCTACCATATTCTAAAAACAGCCAGCACACTAAAAAGCCCACACCAACTGCTTGCCAAGGTATGGTGTAGGCGCTGGGTGGGTTATGGGTGGAGAATAAGCATGGATTGCATCATGAGTTAGCACGTAGTACTTTACGGTACACTGTCTTGGCTGCAGATAGCATGAGTGCACTTAACACTTCCTCAGCAGGAACACATTTCACTCCAAAAAACATAAACTGCAATCAGCTAATCAGCATGCCAAACTCTTCTACCCCTCCCAAATTGCATCCTAATCCCATACCAGTCCAGATCAGTATGCCCAATTCACCTTCCACCCCTGATCACCCCCAACCAGTATTAGCTTTAGTATGACTCCCATCCCCATCTCTTGAAGAGCATCAACCTACCTGATCACATCACCCCCCACCTGCTGCAATCACCTCACTGAAAAGGCATCCAGTCCTCCCCCTTTCCCCCCATCCCTCTAGTACTTGCTAGAGATTTCCATGGTAGTTTAGTAGCAGGGCACAAACAATCTCAAGACGCTTTGCTCTGTTATCGTCCTGGGTTCAATGGCAGCCCTGACTCCCAGCAGTAGTCTTAAGGTACTAGCGGTCAAGTTGCCAAATAAGAGTGTGCAGTCCTTATTTGTCAGCTTGACCCTTTATAGTAGAACCCCACTATTGATCCCCCCCCTGTTATATGTCCCACCGCTTTGACCCAGTGAAAAGCGGGAGGGAGGAGTAGCCTAGTGGTTGGGGCAAGGTACTTCAGGCCAGAAGGTCGGAGGTTCAAATCCCACTAGAGGACAGCAACCTTGGGCCGGAAGGACTGGGGTTTCTAGTCCCACAGATGCTCCTTGTGGTCTTGGGCAAGCCACTAAACCCTCCATTGCCCATGTTCCCTGTAAGTATTAGTGTATGTGTCTCATATCCCCGCATGTTAAATGTATCCCCCAATTGTGTTGTGACCACTTTGATTGAAGGATAAGGTGGTATACAAAACTGTCTAAATAAATAAATAAATACAGTTAAATAAATAAACCACAAGACTACCACTAGGGGCAGAGCTGCCATTTTGAACTTGGGATGGCAATGGGACAGAAACATCTGGGGATCACTCCTACCCCACCACTAAATCACCAGAGAAACCCCAGTAGGTGCTAGGTGGAAATGAGGGGTGGAGGAAGAGTCTGGTATCTCTTAAAGGTTGGGAGGTGGAGGTGATGTTGATCGGTTGGGTTGATGCTCTTCATGGAGGTGTGAAGTGGTGGTGGTGGTGATGATGATTGTGTAGACTGATGCTCGTCAATGGGGTGGGAAGTGGGAGATGATGCTCAGGGATTGGCTTCTGTTAAAGCATGGGCCCATGGTGACTGCATCATCAGATAGTGTCAATGCACTTACTGTGCAATGTCTTCCTGAGTGGCAAATGCAGACCAATGTTGGCCACACCCAATAGTTACCATACAGGCTATGTAGTCACAGTGCTTTAATTTTTGCACTTAAAGTGCACTAATTACAAAACGTTGCCACACTTTAATAAACAGGCTCCTAAGTTAGCTGAATTATCCTGCTATTGTCACTCTTTTTCCAAACCCTGTCCTAGACATCTCAGTGACTTCTCTGTGCCATGTTTACTACTTTGTCCTTCTCCATCCATCTATCCCCCCTCCTGAACTATACCATGCATCTGACAGCGTGGACTCCTATCCTTAGAAGTTCATGCCTCAACAATCGGTTAGCCTATAAGGTATTACCAGCCTCTGTCATTTTGGCTTTCAGTGGAAATCTTAATGAAAGCCAAAATAATTCAGCTCTATTTACATATAGCTCAGTGGACTAGCACACCAGCCACGTGCTTTATTTAAATAAAAATCAATTTCTCATGGAGGTAGGTCAATTATTCTCTGTGGAAAGCCCACTAAAATTTTTAATGTTTAATTGTTGTTGTTGTTAAGTGCCGTCGAGTCGGAGTCGACTCATGGCGACCCTCTGGATAGCTATCCTAAATTGTGTTCGGTCTTCAGTCAGGCGGCTCATTGTTGACAGACTGGTACCCGTAGCTGCTGTTATGTTTAATTAGTTTGCTATAAATTAAATGAAAAATAATGAACGCAAGGGACAATAGTTGTGACACAGCAGCTGGCACAGAGCCCATGGAGTTAGGAGAAAGTAAGGAACTTACCTCAGAATCAGCTGGGCAGCAGACAAACTCAGCTCATGTAGAATTAGCTGAGCAGCAAGCAAACCCAGCTCATGTAGAATTAGCTGAGCAGCAAACAAACTCAGCACAAGAAAAGCAAAAAGGCATTAGAGTAAAATGTCCTTGCACTAGTCCTGACGTAGTTAGAAGCAGGAAGGCCAATCAGGAACACCTGTTCTCAGAAACCCAGGCAGCATGCAAAGAGAACAAGGCTAAAAGCTGCAGGATAGAGCCAGGGAAGGCCAGAAGGGGCAGCAACCTGGGAGGACTAAGCCAGCATCCAGTGAACACACGTCATGCTGGAAGAAACCCACTGAGGGAAGGAAGCAGTAGGTGTGGCAGCAGAGCAGGAAACAGCCAACACCATGCACAGGACCCTGCTAGGATTCCTGGTAGTTGGAGAGCCCAGGAGAGAGCTGCCAGAAGCCCAGATATAAGAGACAGAACCACAGCTAAGAGGTGGGAACCTAGCTATGCTAAAGAAAAGGCAAGAAGTTCTGTTTGGTTTGAAAGGGAAGGGCGTGGCACCAGAAGTAACTTTGATACTGAAAGTTATACAGTAATTCCACCAGCGTGGAGAAGAAGGGAAAGCCAGAAAGAAGCTTTTAATATACTGGGCATTCAGAGCCCTGGATTTAAAGAGCCCTTTCTAGAAAAGTTAGCCCATGACTCACAGGAGAGTTTTAAGGAAAACAGCAGCTGTGAAGAGTGTGACCAATATGCAATTGTAAGTGACTCTGAGTTAACACACTGGGAGAACAGCAGCCATAATTCTGACCCTGTGCCCATGGATTGTACAATTTGTTTATCTGACGATATTGTATCTTTATGTTGAGCGTGTGCAAAGCAACCAGCTGATGGTGCTTGAAGGAAAGAAGATATTTTTCTGTGCAGTAGTTCTTTTGTTTCATATTGTTTGTTGTATCCCAGGAATATCCCATCAGGGCAGGGAATAAAGCCCTAATATTACTTTTGCCTTACCACTTGACTACAAGACTCTTTTTGTATTAAAGGCAACTTAAATCTTAACACCCTAGGCAGCCGCCTAATAGGGTCATAAGAGGTAGCTATCACTCACTATCACAAATGGCATAGTTGTTGCGGATTTATTCCTAAGAGGAGCATACAACCGTGATACAACAGAGGAACAACGCGGAGGAATCCTATGAGTGTCAAGACTGGACACGCCCAGAAGGTTCCAGATCCTGAGGGAAAGGATAAGCCCCTTCTCAAAGTGAGAATCTCCACCTGGCTCAGGTAACGGTATATGGGCACAGGCTGAGGGGGATTCGAGTGAGAAGGTGTAGCTAAAAGGAAAGTGGGACTAGGCACAATAACATTAGTAGTGCCACACTTGGGGGTATGTTTACTAAAACCCCGGTAAAGTGCGGGCCCCGGTAGTGTGCAGGTGCCATATAAGGAGTGGGCATTCCGTCCTGAAAAAGAAAAGCCGGAATTTACATATGCGCTAAGGTGCGCGGCGCCCATGTGCGCCCCACACCTTAGCGCATGAGATAGCTGCGTGGGAGGCATAAGTGGCGCGCTGAACTGTAAGAAAAAGAACAGAGCCACAGCACAATGGTTAAGACACTGACTAATGGTGCAGGGATCAGGGGTTCAATCCCCCACAGTGCCCAATGAAGACAGCTGGCTGAGGCGTTGATTTATGAGGCGCAGAAATACTGGGCATCATAAAGCGGCGCGCTAATGTTTTTGGCGGCATATTAATACTGGGCGGCATAAGGTGGAGCGCTGATGTTTATGGAGGCATTATAATACTGGGCAGTATAAGTGGCGCGCTGATGTGCAGAAAGAAAAGCAGAGCCACAGCACAATGGTTAAGGCAATTACCAATGACGCAGGGAGCAGAGGTTCAATCCCCCACAGTGCCCAATGGAGACAGCTGGCAGAGGCATTATTTTAGGAGGCATTTAAATGATGGGCGGTATAAGGCGGCACGTTGATGTTTTAGGAGGCTTTTTAATACTGGGCGGCATAAGGTGGCGCACTGATGTGCAATCACAGGAACAGAGCCACAGCACAATGGTTAAGACACTGACCAATGGTGCAGGGATAAGGGGTTCAATACCCCAAAGTGCCCAATGAACAAGGCTGGCTGAGGCAGAACATATTAAGGGGAAGATTGCTTTAGGAGGCATTTTATTCATATTTTAATTATCACTACTAGCAAACGCACTCCCAAAGCGTGTTAACATAAGGTGCCCTATAAGGCACATTTTAAAGTGCACTGTCAGCCAAGGCACCCTAGAATGTTGCTTATAGGGCGCTTTAGAGGGTGCCGTATGAGGTACCGCAAGGTCAGTGTACTGTTTTTTATGGCAGCACTGTGCAGTTTAAGGAATGAAAAGCATAAGTAGGTGCGCTGACAGGCAAGGAGGAGCAGCAGTGGAGCACAATGGTTAATGCACTGACTGCTGATACAGGGGTCATGAGTTTGCTCCCCAGTGTGCCTAATACATAAGGCTGGCTGTGGCATCAGCTTTGCATTGTACATATTTTGTCCTGCAGCACTTTAATTTTATGTTATTAATTTCTGCCAGCAAACACGCCCTCACGTGCCGTAATGGAAGGTGCTGTATAAGGCACCCTATAAGGCACTCCATAGGGCACATTAGAAATTGCACTGTCCGCCACAGCACCCTAAAATGTCCCCTATAGGGCACCCTATAGGTTGCGTCACAGGATATTGTATAGTGCACCTTATATGGACAGGAACCATAAGGTGCCCTATAGGGCGCCCTATAAAGCACCCTCAGAGGCAACTTATGGGTACAGTACGCTGAGGGTGTTTTTGCTGGCATCAAAATATGTACATTAAAAAAAATGCGTTAGACAACACTATGAAAAAATCCCACTGTGGGTTTGAACCCATGACCTCTGGCTTCAGAGACAGTGAAGTAACGATTGGGCTACAGCTCTATAGCTGCTAGCAAGCCCCTGGCTGGCTGCAGAGAGCATGCACGCCACCACACAGACAGTCTGCTGTGGTCACCAAGATAGGGTTAGCCCACCCATACCCATGATGCACTGCACATGCAAATCAGCTGTCCACAGATTAACACAAAATGGGCAAAGCACCCCCACAGCACCTTGGCCCGGTAGAGGGAAGTGACCATGTGCACCCACACACCACCTCGGCCTGGTAGGGGGTACTGACCGTGGGTTTTACTGGCACAGAGTAGCTACACACTGTCACATTGTGCGGGTACTGTGCTCACCCTGAGGGTGCAATGAGGCGCCCAGGACCAGGTCCACAACACCTTCCATGACTGAAAGAGGCCTTGCTGGAGGTCCAAAGCAGTGTTAATGTGTGAGATAGGTAGTTCCTGCACAAACACCTTGGATATCTCTGTCTGACTCAGTCAGGTGTAGCCCCCATGGACCCCTAGGTGGGCCATGTACCACCACCACCACCACCACCCCCCCCCCTTCTCCAGGGCTGAGGGTGGCAAACAGGGTCTCCTATCAATAGATCCACATTCTACCTCCCTGCAAAGGTGACAGTAGAGGGGTCCATCAACCACGGTCCTGCTGAGGAGCAGACCCCCCACAGGGCAGTCAATGCAGCTATATCCACATCCATAATACAATAGCAGACAGATATGAAGCATGGATATGGTGAGCTGCACCCCACCACTATCTGATATTCTCCTGCAGCAAGTCATCAGCCACTGCACCCTGCAAGCTGCTCCATCACAACACATACCAGCTGCAAACAGTGTACTAGTTAGTCCACAGTGCATGTTCCCAGCGGAGATGCATGCACCCAGAACTGGGATGTCAGCCTACACAGCAAGCAGATAAATCAGTGACTGGGCCCCAACAGGAAACCCATATCTATCACATGAGAGAAACACCATATAGCACTATGGGGGTGCCTAGCCATGCTGTGGTCACTGCACAGTCAGGGTGAGAGTGATCTCTCAGCAGGACATACTGAGGTCACCCTGTCTGTGTAGGTGGTGGCCGGGCACTAAAATGTCCCAGTCAGTGCCCTATGCCCTGTGCAGATGCACCCTGGCCAGGCCACCCTGTCCGGCCTATACCCATGGTACCTTGCTCCTCATTATGCATATTGGCAGCCCAATACTGGCAACATTGCTGGCAGTGTGGGCTGTGGAAGGTGTTTGCAGCCACCACACACTGGATAGGCAGACAGCCACCCCCACACCTATGCCAGCATTGTGCTACTATAGAGGGGTCCAGCAGCCATACCCACCACACCAGTCCTGGGCACAGTACAGGCATGGATATGGTACGCACTACTGTTGGGGGTCACTCCCCAGGGTGGTAAACACTGTCAGAGACCAGACCTGCAGCGCACACCGCAGACATCACAATGATTGTTATGGTGGAGATCAATGAGCAAAATGTGCTTAATGTAGGAATTGATATCTGCCAGTTATCATGGGCAACGTTTGATAGCTGTATACCATATACCCAGGTGTAGGGTGGCAGAGCTAAGGTATGCAACTGCTAGTATTGGGAGATACAGGCAGGGCCCAATGTCCTGCCTCTCCATGAGGCATTGGCCAATGGGGCCTGTGGGTGTGTGTGTGGGTGTGTCTGGCCCTGTTGGCTGCTGCTTTACGGCAGAGTGTCCCAACTCCAGTCCTGGTGTTCCAACCACTGTTCGGGTTTTCATGCTGTCCCTCATAGATATGCATGAGCTACATCAGCATACCATGGGGGTGGTGCATAGATATGCAGCACAGGCATCTTTATTAGAGGCAGCATGGATCCTGAATGGTGTGGGGCCCTCCAGGACTGCATTTGGGAGACTCTGCTGTAGGTAATGCGGCTGTTTATGGTGTCTGTGTTTGGTGTGGTAAAATATAAGCGTATGAACCATGCGTATGTTCTCAGCAATAAAGGTTTGTCCGTACTATCACGGTTTAGTTGTAGGAAAAATATGTGGACTGGATTGGCAGTAGCCCCAGCTGGGCTTTGAACCTGTGACCTTCTGTTCCTGCATACACTGTCTGTGTGCACTGCACCACCGTGTTGCCACAGATATACTGTGTTCCCTGGGGAGTCCATGACTGTACATCCGACAGAGCCTGTCTGTTGCGGTGGACGGTGCCAGCCTGCACAGGCCTAGGCCACTGTCTGCTGTGGTTTGCAGCCACTGCCCCCTCCACCACCTGTACCCTTCCGCCAACATGCAGACATGTCCCTATTTGGGAAAAAGCATATGACCTGATTGAGTTGTAGCACTCCAGGACTGAATTTGGGGGACTCGGCTGTAGGTAATGCCCATTGTTATGGTTTGTGTGTGGTGTAGGGTAAAATATAGGTGTTGGAACCATGCTTATGTTCTCTGCAATAAAGGAGTGTCTGTACTATCACTGTTTAGTGGTGGGTAAAACTATGGGGACTGGGTTGGCAGGAGCCCCAGCTGGGATTTGAACCTGTGACCCTCTGGTCCTACAGGCACTGGCTGTGTCTGCTGCACCACACTGTGGCCACAGAGACAGTGCAGTCTCTGGAGATAGGAAACCTGGCCGCACGAGTCAGACACCCTGCTCTGCACAATTTTACTGTGGGCTCGTTTACCTTGTATGGGGACAAAGGTGCGAATAAACCTCACAAATGCCCTCCAAAAAAGGGGAAGAAAACCAAAACCAAGCTGCGCAACAGTGATATCAATGGGCAACCTGGAAAACACTCCCAGGAAAGCTCCATTAAAATGCAGTGCTTTTGAATGAGTCTACGGAGCATAGACCCTTCCAAAAATCATTTCTTTTTTTTTTTAGCTTTCCTGGGAGTGTTTTTTATGGTTGCCCATTAATATCGCTGTTGCCCAGCTGGATTATAATTTATTTGGAATTTGTTGTGGTCATTTTCAATTTATATTTGCTATTTTGTTCTGTGCACATGTATCACACTGCTCACGTTTTGCATGTTTCCCCGGTTTTGCTGTACATTGCTGACGTAAATGGTTTCTCTTCCCTTTAAATCGGCTCTAACACGAGGTTTTCACTCGCGGTATTTTTTTGCCAAAATTCAGCCACGCTCCTGTGCGGGGAGCCTCTCCCCTCCCACTCTCCACCCATTGACCCCGTCCCTCCGCCCCTCGGGGGCCTTCCTCCGCCCTCCGTACGCCTTTCCCCGCCTCTTTCGCACATCAGCGCCCTGCACACGTGCGCGGGCCCGTTAATGTGACGCGCACGCGTGCGGGGCACTTAAGAGCACTTAAGTGCATCATTAACGTATGCTACTGTGCGCCGCGCACGTGTGCGCGGTTTAGTAAACATACCCCTAGGTGTTCTCTTCTGTTTGTTTCCAGAGTGGGTGAGCATCAAGATGGAGGTTCAAGAAGTCCTAAGATGGATGAGCGCACAGTTCGAGAAGCAAGCGGAGATGGCTCAGCTGAGCCAAGAGCAGGCCATGGCGGCATTGCAACTCCAACAGAAGCCCCTGACCGAACTGGTACACACGCTGCTGGACGAACGAAGGAAGGAGAAACCACCGCAACAGCATTTCTGTGGGATAGGCCCACAAAACTGTGGGGCATTGGCATTTGGACAAATGACTGAGGCTGATAATTTTGACGATTTTATTGAGGCATTCGAGAGGGTAGCCCTCAATGCACATTGGGCCAAAGAGCAATGGGCCGTCAGACTGGCCACCTCCTTAACAGGGGAGGCCTTATCAGCATACCAAGCCATGCCAGCTACCCTGGCAACTGACTATGGAGAAGTAAAGAAAGCAATAAAGGATAGGCTAGGCCTAACGCCTATGGTCTATCGGCGTATGCTAAGGTCTACCCATCTCCAGCCAGGTGAAACACCTAAGGCGCTGTGCCAGAGGGTGCGCAGCCTGGTTTGGAAGTGGTTGACTCCAGAGGGGAAGACTCTGGAAAGTATATTGGATACGATTGTATTAGAACAGTTCTCGGAAGCAGTTCCGGCAGAAGTGAAAGCATTTTTAACCTTGCAGAATTATCAGACCTCAGCCGAAGCGGCGCAGCTCACAGAAAGGTTCATGGAAGCCGAATTGGCTAATAGGCCACAAGGAGGCGCTGTGAGTAAGTTGGGTATGGTCAATTCTGGAAAGGCAGTCAAAGAGCCTTGGATGTGTACTCAAAATATGAATGAATGTTTGCCTAAGAGGGATGCTAGAGGTGCATTGAAAAAATGTTTTAAATGTGGGAAAACTGGTCACATGAAAAAGGATTGTAGATGGCATACAGCTCTGATAACAGGTGACAGAAAAAGCATACAGGCAGGCTTCCATATAGATGTGGAAGTACAAGGAGTCCCCGCTAAAGGGTTACTGGACTCAGGCGCGGACGAAAGTATGGTTTCAGGAAAATTATGGAAAACCATACAGGCCCGCACTGGCTCCACCCCGAGTCAAACAGAAGGGAGGTCCAGGATAAGGTGTGTACATGGGTCATCAACATATTACCCTCTCTATAGAGTGAAAGTCAAGGGTTTAGGAACCCGGAGGGAAATCCCAGTGGCCGTAATTCCCAGACTACCCTACGACATTGTATTAGGCAGGGACTGGCCACCATTCTATAAGGGAATAGAGGAAGGCACACACACAAAGGGAGGCATGGTTTCCACCAGGTCACAGGCCCAAAGCTTGGAGGCACGAGCTGAGCTCCCAGAGGAGGATTCTGACCCTCTAGAAGAGGAAAAAGAATGCCTAGAGGAGGAGGGTAGGATCACAGATGAAAACCTAGGAGAGCTTCCCCAGCATGAAGACTTATTCCGTGCCCCATCTAAAAGTACGAAGAAGAGTAAGGGCGAAAAGCGCCAAGAGAGACACCACAGAGCTCAACTAAGGGCAGGAGTAGAAGATGGACAGGGGTTGCCCTGGGTACCTGCCGACCTTGTGGAAAAGTTCCCGTCTTTTCCGAAGGAACAAAAGGCGGATCAAGCGTTAAAGCACACCTTTGAATTTGCTCAGACGGGTAGGGACGTGCTCCCCAGGTTCCTTATGGAAGGAGACATATTATACAGGGAGAGCAACGATCCCCAAACAGGTGCTGTTAGGAAACAATTAGTGGTTCCTACAACTTTTAAAGCAGTCGTTATGAGACTGGCCCACGACCACCCCGTTGGGGGACATAAGGGAGTTCAGGGTACACTCGACCAGATCCTGGCCCGATTTTATTGGCCAGGGGTATTCAGGGAAACAAAACAGTTCTACGAGGCCTGTCCCTCCTGTCAGCGGGTGAGCACCACCAAGCCCATAGGAGTCCCTATGATACCAACCCCCACAATAGCCGAACCCGTGCGCCGGATGGCGATGGACATTGTGGGTCCCCTCGTAAAGACCCCTAGGGGATTCCAGTATATCCTGGTGATACTGGATCACGCCACCAGGTTCCCCTGAGCTATGCCCCTAAGAAACATCTCGGCTAGGTCCATAGTGTTAGAACTGATCAAGCTATTCTGCGAGGTGAGATTCCCAAAGGAAATGCTGACTGACAGGGGGAGTAATTTTGTATCAAAATACCTAGCCCAGGTATGGGATGCTTTCGGCATCCACCATATAAAAACTGCCACTTATCATCCACAGATCAATAGACTTGTGGAACGCTTCAACCAGACCTTAAAACAGATATTAAGAAGGGGGCTGGATGGGAAAATGACCGACTGGGACATTATGCTCCCGTTCGCTTTGTATGCTAGTAGAGAACGTACACAAGCCTCACTAGGGGCTTCTCCGTATGAACTGATGTTTGGCCGTGCCCCAAGGGGAGTCCTGGACATTTTAAGGGACCAGTGGGTCGAGCCTGAAGGGGAAGTAATGGGAGTGCCTCAGTTCTCTGCGAGCTCAGAAGTCGCTTACAGAGGGCTTCTCAAGCCGCAGAAGGGCACTTGCAGAATAGCCAGAGGTATCAGAAGCGGTATTATGATAGGGGTAAGAAACCATGACAACTGGCCATAGGCGACCATGTTGTAGTAATGGTTGCAGACCCTGAGCCGAAGTTTGAGGCCCAGTGGAAAGGTCCCTATACAATAGTGGAACGTAAAGGACCAGTATCTTATATGGTAGAGAATGACAGGGGACGTTGTCAGGTGTACCATGTAAATGTACTAAAACCTTGGCAGGAGAGAATGGCAGCAGTTAGCCGGTCCAGTGTGAATGTCAAGAGCCCAGCAAAGATTACGTGCTGTGGGAACGGTTGTTCCCCATCCCATAATAGCTTAAGGGGGGGGGGGGGGAATCTGTGACACAGCAGCTGGCACAGAGCCCATGGAGTTAGGGGAAAGTAATGAGCTTACCTCAGAATCAGCTGGGCAGCAGACAAACTCAGCTCATGTAAAATTAGCTGAGCAGCAAACAAACTCAGCACAAGAAAAGCCAAAAGGCATTAGAGTAAAATGTCCTTGCACTAGTCCTGATGTAGCTAGAAGCAGGAAGGCTAATCAGGAACACCTGTTCTCAGAAACCCAGGCAGCATGCAAAGAGAACAAGGCTAAAAGCTTCAGGGTAGAACCAGGGAAGGCCAGTAGGGGCAGCAACCTGGGAGGGCTAAGCCAGCATCCAGTGAACACACGTCATGCTGGAGGAAACCCACTGAGGGCAGGAAGCAGTAGGTGTGGCAGCAGAGCAGGAAACAGCCCACACCGTGCACAGGACCCTGCTAGGATTCCTGGTAGTTGGAGAGCCCAGGAGAGAGCTGCCAGAAGCCCAGATATAAGAGACAGAACCACAGCTAAGAGGTGGGAACCTAGCTTTGCTAAAGAAAAGGCAAGAAGTTCTGTTTGGTTTGAAAGGCAAGGGCGTGGCACCAGAAGTAACTTTGATACTGGAAGTTATACAGTAATTCCACCAGCGTGGAGAAGAAGGGAAAGCCAGAAGGAAGCTTTTAATATACCAGGCATTCAGAGCCCTGGATTTAAAGAGCCCTTTCTAGAAAAGTTAGCCCATGACTCACAGGAGAGTTTTAAGGAAGACATCAGCTGTGAAGAGTGTGACCCCATATGCAATTGTAAGTGACTCTGAGTTAACGCAGTGGGAGAACAGCAGCCGTAATTCTGACCCTGTGCCCATGGATTGTACAATTTGTTTATCTGACGATATTGTATCTTTATGTTGCGTGTGTGCAAAGCAACCAGCTGATGGTGTCTGAAGGAAAGAAGATATTTTTCTGTGCAGTAGTTCTTTTGTTTCATATTGTTTGTTGTATCCCAGGAATATCCCATCAGGGCAGGGAATAAAGCCCTAATATTACTTTTGCCTTACCACTTGACTACAAGACTCTTTTTGTATTAAAGGCAACTTAAATCTTAACACCCTAGGCATCCGCCTAATAGGGTCATAAGAGGTAGCTATCACTCACTATCTCTCACATAGTGCAATGGTATAAAGAAAAAAGTGTCCTACTGAGAAGCATTTAAAGTATGAAAATACATGGTTCTGTTTCTTACACAAATATTTACCACCATCAACCTCTCATGTGAACAGAAATACCCCGTCACAGCAGGTGAAATGCTTGCGTGAAAAGCTACAAGAGCAATTTGACTCAGCCATTTAGGTATAATAAATTTTTTTTGAGTTCTGTCAAGCTGAATATTTTTCCATCTGTCAAGAGGGAGTACAAACTATACAACATTTATACAATACAGTTCACAATTTGCGTCATACTATTGTTAAGAGGTTTACTGCAGTCAAAGAACTGAGGCTGCTGTTGTTCTAGGTTTCTATGTTGCTAAATACATAAAATGCAAAGGGGTGTGCACAGGCCAGAAATGTTTAGCTCATTTATTGTTTTGTTTTTTTCCTGATTTTTAGGCATTTTTTTCTGTTCATTTAATTTGTTTAATAACTTTCTTAACAAGCATTATAATTTTTTAACATATAATACACAAACAAAGATTCGCCTTGTCCAGGCCATGGTATTTTCAATAACATCATATAGATGTGAAAGTTGGACAGTGAAAAAGATAGACAGGAAGAAAATTGAGGCCTTTGAATTATAGTGCTGGTGACAAATACCGTGTATACCATGGACTGCCCGAAGAACAAACCAGTCAGTACTAGAGAAGATCAAACCTAAGCTTTCCTTAGAAGCTCAGATGACAAGACTTTGACTTTCATACTTTAGACACATCATGCGAAGAGCGAGATCATTGGAGAAAGACATCATGCTTGGCAAGGTAAAAGGTCACTGTAAAAGAGGAAGGCCGGCAATGAGATGGATCGATACAATAACAGCAGCTATGGATACCACTCTATCAACAATGAGCCGCTTGGCAAGAG
Source organism: Ichthyophis bannanicus (assembly GCA_033557465.1). Lineage (NCBI taxonomy): Eukaryota > Metazoa > Chordata > Amphibia > Gymnophiona > Ichthyophiidae > Ichthyophis > Ichthyophis bannanicus. The sequence continues at coordinate 106,228,020 of CM066038.1, forward strand.
CGAACAAATTTAAGGTCAACTATCCAGAGGGTCACCAGGAGTCGACACCAACACAATGGCACTTAACAACAAAACACAGCTTAACACAAATTAGCTTGATTTTACACACAGTAGCATGTTTAATACATATTATTAAGCCAAGTGCAGATGCGGAGCTGGTTGAATCAGCCCATAACGATCTCCTACTTGGTTACGGTATGCAAGAGGATTCTGCAAGAGGAAAAAAACTTTGTTTCATTTACTTTTTATTTTGTTTTTTTTTTTCATTTCTGTTCTGTGTCTTAGTGCATGGTTATGTCTATATTTATTACCAGATTAACTACACCTCCATTCATATGGACATCACAGCAGTTTACATAAAAAAACATGAAACTATACTAGACAGCATAGAGCTAGAAATAAGAATCAGAGAGAAGAAAATGTCCTACTACAGCACCAGCCTCCCTTATCGTTGCCTGGGCGTCAGTCCCCAAATGCTTGAGTGAAAAAATAGGCTTGAGGCCTGTCTTAAAATGACTGAGCACATGCTAAGAGGCTGCTAGTTTTTGAGTCATTTCAGATGGGAAATGAGGCAAAACGAATCAGCAGATATCAATGTGATGTCTCTGTCATTTAAAAATGACAGCATATCCCTAGCGTGAAATGACAATGGGAAGTGGGAGTCAGCGTATCATGAGATGCAGCACTGAAAGGCAAAAGCCAGTGACTGGACCTAGTAAGAAGGGTAGAATTATGGCTCACATCAGGGAAACTGGAAGCACGGCACTTTGAAAGTTAACTGGAAAGCAAGTAGACGGGCCTGTATTTTCAGTCGTCAAAGGCTGAGAACAGGTCAGGATATGTACAAGGAATATTCATGCATGTGGGCCAAGAAAGAGATTACCTAGTATATTTTGGTTATCTTATAGTCTTCAGCTGTCCTGAGTGAACATATCCTCTAGGCTGATCTCTGAAGCTAAGCAGGGTCGGGCCAGGAAATGAATATGAATATATATATATATATATATTTGGACAGCGTACATTTGTACATTTTTGCACAGCAGATTGCTGAACACTGCTGGACAATTATCAGAGAATATAGCATCAGCCTTAATGCATAAACAAAAAAAGATGTCTTGGTAAGCCACATGTTTAAACCAGAACAAAAGGCAATAGAAAAACATGATACATTGTCTTTTTAAATATATACATCACTTCTGACTAGAGTTAAATGAAAGCAGGACGAGTTGGAAAAGTTTTAACCACTCAAAACACGTATGTGTTCAGCAAACATAAATATTGGAAATTTTATAATATGCGTAAAATATGAATTAAGTAAAAAAGAACCAAATTGGCATTCCTGGATTTGGGGCCAGTTTGTTCCATGATTGGATCAAAAAAAAATATTTTTTATTCCAAGATAGTGATCATACATAGTGAATTGGTATATGGATGAGAGAAAGATTTGAGACAATTCTGCCACCCATTACCCTGATTTAATTTCTGATGCTGGGACCATCAGCTTTCAAGCTATGGAGTTCAAAACTATTTAGGGGTGTTAAACTGGAATTAGTGGAGATGTGTGCATTTATTGAGGGGTTAATTTACTAAGCTGCATTAGCTGTGTCTCATGCATTTCATACTTACAGTTTGTACATGCAGCTGCTGCAGAAAACAGCATGTTAAAGACTGCATCGTAGAACATGGAGGTTATTACCGCATGCTAACTGTTAATGTGGCAGAGAACATAAAGCAGTTAATACCACCTCAAGAACCGTAGCTAACTGTATTGTGTGTTATTTATACAGCTGCCCTCCCATAAATGCTGGGAATGCCCCTCTATCCCCTGTGGTCTGTGGTTCCTCACTGGGCATGGATTTTCAGTGGGAAGACCCAGAGTACACACTTCATGGGAGGTAGCACTGTTCATGGAATCAGCATTCAGGGATGGGACCAGCCAGGGCTGGGAGGCCATTGGACCCTGGGATCATGCATTCTGCCTCTTCCACTTTCAATGACTCAGAGTCCATTCCGGGTTTTGTTCTGAACCATTAGAGTTTTTCTAAAAATCTTCAAATAGTGGAACACTTGGAAAGGTATTAAAGATGTAGAATATAAAATAGTACAAGTCAGAGTTAGCTCACCCTTTTCTGCTTAATCTATTCTCTTTGACAGAGAAACTTCTCTCATCTTCATCTGGGACTCTCCTAAGTAAGGGGAAAGCCACTCTCCTCCTTACACCGGTCAAAACATTTTGCATCTTCTGGAGACTAGGCATAGATTCACCCAGCGGGTACTTCTTTCCCCCTCCTTGTCTCTTCCAGGATCAGGGGTAACCCCTTCTTCTCCTTCCTCACGATGCTTTCTCATGCTCGGGTTCCCTGAGGCATTCAGTTATGTGCAATGGCTTAGTCAGCCAAAGACAGGAAGCCACCTTTGGACTGAATAGTTATACTAGTCAACCCCCACCCCCCAGTTCAAGGTCTCCACCTACCATCACCTCATGGGTAAGGAGACCTCTCAATTTTGGAAAGTACTGGGTGGCAAAAGAAGCTCATCTCCTAAGCCTGGTAGAGCGACTAGAGGTCTCTACATCCCCTAGAGTTATCATGTATTAATTTTGATTATTACCATGCAGTGGCGGCAAAATTGTACTGCATTTTGAAAAAACAGAGGCTTTAAATAAATAAGGTCCTTCTTTATTCCAAATTATTTCTATCCCACCAATCCAAATGGCTTGTTCTCAGTGGATTACAAAACAACATAGAACAATAACAGCAAACAATACATTCTAACAAAACAATGGCTTGCAAGATAAAACATCTAAACAAAATAACATGTGGTCCTTACAGTTACTTTACCAACTGCTTGGCAGACAAGGTTCCACACCAGTTCTCTAAGCTTTTTTACTCAGTCTTAAGTCTGGAGCTCGTGGATTTTCAAATTCCAGGGTTCCTTTTAGTGAGGACTGGCAAAATATAGGAGGCCCTTGGCACATGACACTCTCACACCACTCCCTTCTCAACTAAATAAGTCCATGCCAGTAATTGTGTCCTGAACCAAGGTTTACTTAAACTTTAGGGTCAATGAGAAAACTCAAACAACAACAACAATTGGCAGGAGCAAACAAGAGCTATATTACAAGAGTTAACTCCTTTTCCACACTCCAAAAAATACTTACAAGTAGTTTGCTAATCATTCCCTTTCAATTGCTCTTTCTCTTACTTTCAGCTGCTATTTACTCTGGGTTTGCCACCACTCAGGCACCTTAATTCTTTAGTCCAGATTCCTTAAGTGGGAATTTTAACTCCCCTCTGCAGTACCTTTCCTCAATGTACTTGCTTTAGTGTGTGCTGCGGCCCCAGTACTGTGCTGGACTAACACCTGGATCTAGTACCCCTGGTGTATGATGATCACTTTGGTTCCTTCTCCTCCCGCGAGCTGCTGGCTTCTACGGATACATATCCTCAGTGCTGCTCAGCCTGACTCCTGGCCCTGATGATCTGGACGGCTTTGCTGCTGCTACAACTCTGGAACCTCTTTCTCAGGTTGAGCTATTTTCTGTTGGAAGCAGTGGCATCTAGCAGGGCTTGCACAGATTCACCCCTCTGCTCTTTTCCCTTATGCAGCTGCCCCAAGCCTGTTGCTTACTCTGAATGGTGGAATGGTTCGGTGCAAAAGATTTCCTTTCTCCTTTCTGCTGCACCAGCAGTATGACAGATACACCTGCTCCTTAAGGGCAGACTCCCTTTACAACTGTGGTGCAGTGATTGGTTGCCAAAGACAGGATTCTGCCTTTGGGGTGGTTTTTATACAAAGTGGAATTTTCCCTGTCAGAGAAATCTCCTCCCAGCATGAAATGTCTGACAGCAAGAATGTCCTCTGTTCTAGAAAATGTCAAACCCTTCTATCTACATCTTGCAATATTTGGTAGGGACGCTGGATGATGCTACTGCTCATAGTGCAGCATCCAAGTAGTCTCTACAAATATATAAAACCAAACCATGGATACACAATAAAAATTTCATTAGGACCAACTTCTACCTAATTTAAACATTAGGATTCGGCTCATTCAGCGACACTTTTTAATCTGTATTTGGTTTCTTTTTGTAGGTTTTTTGTTTTGTTTTTTAATTTTGTTTATTGGATTTTCCAACATATAATGTTTACACACAACACACAGTAATCAATACAAAAAATAACAATAAACCTACCCCCCCCCCTACCGTCCCCAGGTTCTCAAGGAGAGGAAGAGCATACACACCAGTGCCGGGAAGCCATAATCCATCGCCTCACTGGTCTACTATGCGACCGTGCCACACCCAAAAACTAACATTTCAATAGGGTTGCTAACTACTATACTTAAACAGCTACAGACCGGGCTACGTACTGGTCTAAGAGAGACCATCTATCATAGCAGAGCTCCCCTCTGTCGGGATAATGGAGTTTGTTGTACAACCTTTCATATTTAGCATATTGGCAAACCAAACTCCACCATTCTCCCAGCCGCAGTTTTGCCAGAGTCTTCCAATTGACCAAGATCAACTTAAAGGCAACAGCGATCATAAAGTTCAATAGGAAATCTTTGGCCTTGCACCCACCCTGGGATAGCCCCAGGGACCTCAAAAAAACGACATTCTTGGAAAGCTTGTCTGGTATGTCCAATATTGCTTGAATTTTACTCCAGATCTCTTCCCAAAAACGTTGCACAAAAGGGCATTCATAAAACATATGCATGAATGTACCTTTCTCTTTCTGACAAGACCAGCATACCCCTGTAGATGACCGGTCCCATTTAGATACCTTTACGGGCGTGATGTGAGCCCTGTGCAACAGGAAAAACATAGATTGTGTAATGGACGCCGAATGGGAGGCCCTAGTTATAGGGCCCCACAGCTGTGCCCATGAGTTTTGAAGCTGCACAGAAGGCAGCTCAGATTCCCAAACCTTATGTAGCCCCCTCGGGCCTGAACAAGCATAGTCCCTAAATAGAGCATATAGTCTTGAAATCATGCCCTTCTGCCCATACATGGCTTTGATACTTTGAAGTAGTGCTCCCTCATCCACCAAATCACAGGCTTTGACTTTAGCTGCCAAGATGCTATGCTTGACCTGCAGCCATCGAAAGTAGCTGCTCTGGGGCAAGGAAAATTCTTCTCTAAAGGAATTAAAATCTTTCCAGCCCTTCTTCCCTACTAGGTGGCCCAAAGTCCAGACTCCCCTCTCTTGCCAATACTTCCATGCAAACCTCTTCCCTCTAATTTTAAATAATGGATTCCACCACAGTGGAGTCCATTTGAAAGGCAGCCCATCTTTACCTGCCAGTTGCGCCAACTTTAAGAAAGCAGCTTGGGTGGCCCGGATTACCCTGCCCAATGACCCTTCCTCAGGATGTAGCATTCCTAACAGATATCTCAAAGGATATGGGCCTGCCATATGGGCCTCTACTTGAAGCCATCTCGGACTTTGCGCCCCCTCCTTGGTATCCAACCATGCAACTCCCTGCTTAATAAGGAGTGCATGATGGTACCATTGAAAGTCGGGGAAGTGGACACCCCCCTTTTCCTTGGGAGCTTTAAGTTTCCTATTGGCTATGTGAGGCTGGACATCTTTCCAAAGAAACTCCGTAAGGCTTCTCTCTAGCTTAGCATATCCCTCTACCGGTAGTGTGAGAGAGAGCATACCCAGCACATAATTGATCTTAGGTACCAGCACCATTTTGATAACTTCGAGTCTGCCCCACCAAGTAAGATATAGGGGGGACCATGCCAAAATTTTACTACGAACTATCCGAGTGAGCTCCTTTATGTTCGCTCGGATAGTATCGTCCACAGAAGTACTATACCAGGCTCCCAGATATTTGATACCAGTCAGCTCCCACCTGAACGGGAAGGGGGTCATCATTTCAACTGTCGAGCAGCTGTTAAGCGGAAAGGCCACTGACTTAACCCAATTTATCCTATACCCGGAGATACTTGAGTAATTATTGATTAAAGCCAAAATCTGTTGAATCTCCTGAGGCTGCGTGAACAGCAACAAGTCGTCCGCATATGCGGATAACTTCACTTTCATTCCACTAACATTGAAACCCTGGATATCTTCACTTTGCCAAACAGCAATGGCTAAAGGTTCTAGTGCCAGGTCAAAAAGTAATGGGGATAAAGGGCAGCCCTGCCTAGTGCCCCGGTGTAGGGAAAAGGAACGATGCAGGCGACCATTGGCAAAAACCCTCGCACTTGTTCTAGCATAAAGCAACCTGACATTACCAATGAAATCCTCCCCTAAGCCAAACCAAGTTAATACAGAGAAGAGAAAGGGCCACTCCAACCTGTCAAACGCCTTCTCCGCATCGAGGGAGAGGGCAACAAAAGGGGACGTATCTACAGCTGCCCTATCAATCAGGTTGCACAGCAACCTGGCGTTATCAAAAGGTGGACCTGCCTGGTATGAAGCCACACTGATCAGGGTGCACTAAATCCCCTATAACCAGAGCGAGCCGCTTAGCCAGAATACTCGCATAGATTTTATAATCTGCATTTAGCAGGGATATGGGCCGATAATTCCTGATATTTTCAAGGCTTTTCCCAGGCTTCCCCAGAACCACAATGGTAGCTTCTGAAAAATTGCCGGGATGTCCGGACTCCTTTTCCAACTCCCCATAGTATAACATTAGATAAGGAGTCAACTCTGTACTCAAAACTTTGTAGAGCTCGGCTGGTATCCCATCAGGGCCCGCGGCCTTCCCCCCCGCCATGGCCTTGATTGCCGTGGAGATCTCCTTGTTAGAGAAGGGCCTGCCTAACTGTTGAGCTTGTTGGACACCCAATGTAGGATGACTAAGCGAGTCAAAGAATCGCGCGAACGCTTCAGAGTCTGCTGTTACCTCCGAGGAGTACAGCTTATTATAAAATGTTGAAAACTCTTCCAAAATGTGATCGTCTTTAACCAATCTTGTCTGATTGTCGTCCACAAGAGAGACGATTCTAGATTTTTCTCTATTTCCTCGCAAGGTACTCGCTAAAAGCTTACTAGCCTTATTTTGCTCAACATGATATCTGGCCTATTGTTTCAATATTACTTGCTCTACCTCGGAGCTCAATAGCTGATTGTATTGGAATCGTAGCCTCTGTAACCTGAGCAGGATCCCTGCATTGGGATGCCAAATCCATAGCCTCTCCCCTGCTCTGATCTGATTTTCCAAAACTAATAACTGCTCCTTCCTCCTTTTTGCTTCCTTGATCTTGTAGCTAGTGATAGTTGCCCTTAGGGAGGCCTTAAAGGCTTCCCACCAGGCCCAGCAAGCTGTGTCCCCTAGTTTATTATTCAAAAAATATGCCCTGATCGCGGCCCTTAACTCGTTTTGAAAAGAAGGCTCCGCCAACCAAGCTCTATTAAAGGACCACACTGGGTTACCCCCAACCGCCACCTGCAACGGAACTCTAACCGTAATAGCTGAATGATCAGACACAGTCCCTCCCAGAATTTCCGCTTCACAGCAGCCCGAAACCAATGACCGAGAGATTAAAAAAAAGTCTATCCTGGAAAGAGAATTGTGCACTGGTGAAAGAAAGGTATAGTCCTTTTCAGTCAGATGGAGCAGTCTCCAGACATCAACCAGTCCACAATCATCCTTAAGGGCTGAAAAGGCTCCATCTGCCCGAGAGGGTCTGTCCACTCTCACTGGGCAGCGATCTATCAAGGGCTCATTTACCAAATTAAAATCCCCCCCTACAATTATTGGGGCAGTATAGTCCTTCTGTAAGGCGCTATTTAAAGCACTGAAAAAGCCTGGATCATCTTTGTTCGGGCCATACACATTGACAAATAGAAACCTAACACCCCCTATCTCTATCAGGGACCGGGACCACCTCCCGAAAACATCATTGCTAGTATGAACCACCGTTGCCCCCAACGTTTTCCGCACAAGTGTGGCAACCCCATTTCTCTTATGATCCGCTGGAGAGGAGCCTGCTAACAGGTACTTCTTACCTTCTAACTTCATGGTTTCCTGCGAATTAAGGTGGGTCTCCTGCAGGAATATGACATCTGCTTGATGCCGGGCACAATACGCTAGTATTTTTTTCCTTTTCATGGGAGTCTTGATACCCTTTTGTGATGCGGCGGACCCTCTTGCAGAGAGAAAAAAAGTTTTAAATCCAGGAAAAGACAGGTATAGCCTGCAATGTCCTGAGGATCCACCTAGAGGGAGCACAAGAGTCAGTACAGAGTCTGAAGAACCACGCCTCTATGGGCAGGACTTAGGCCCAGTCAGTTTGGATTTAAACAGAGACAGGTCTGAATCAGAGGAGGAAGGAGACCCAAAAGCCAAAGAAAGAGCAGACTCGAAAGGCAGAGAGAAAGCAGGCCTGAGAGGCAAAGAGAGTGCTGGCCTTGAAGACAAGGGGAGAACACAAAGAACCGGTGTGCACAGAAAAGCTGAAGGAGCTGGGCTACCAGGCAAGGGCAGAGGCAGAGAAACCAACTGTAAGCGAATATCTGGCCGATGGCAACAGCTGCAGCCTTGGAACAGAGAGATTCTTCCCTATACTAAGGAAGGAGAGATACCCTTGGAGAACCTGGACCATGCTAAGCTAGAAGCCGACTGGGGTAGGCCTCAAGCCTTCTCAGAAAAGGAAAGGAGAAAACTTAAAGGTAAAACTTTTATTACTTGTAATTGTCTGCATAATCCCAACATAGGAGATACTTATAAGCAAAAGCTTGAAAACGATTGGTCTAAGAAGAGGACTGTAAATGCTAAGCATTGCGCTGAACAGGCTTTTAAAACTCTAACTGAAGAGGAGCCTTTGTTTTATCCAGTGGCCAGAAACCGACGCCCTAAGCTGTCTGCCAGACACTGGAAAACAGTACAGCAAGCTTTTAAAAAGCCAGAGTATAGTTGTGTGGAGACATCAGATTCAGAACTGTCAGAGGTAGAATTCATGCAAGTGGAATCTGCAGGCGAAGAGTCTGACCAGCCGATGGAATGCACATACTGCACAGCAGAGAAGCTGGAGTGTATCCCTAGCTCTATGAATGAATAAATGAATGCAGTATATTGTGTTGCCTTAAGCTACTGTGAAGTTAACAGCCATTACTTTGATCTTTTTCATTTATGGTTTAAACCTGATGCAAGGGACTTGTTCAGTTGTGATACCATCCAATCCGTTTATCCTGTTTTGAACCATTTGTGCAAAAAAAGGGGAAATAAAGCCTTTTCATTTTCCCTCCATTCTCTTGTGGACTTGTTTCTCTTTGGGAAGTTGGCTACGAGGCCGGCACCCTTGACCCTCGCACCTGTCCAACCCCAATCACCACAATCTTGTGTCCCCCAGCCCTTCTGTGGAAAACTACGCTGCCACTAGGGGGGGCTGCGGGTGACACTTTACATTCAGGGACATAATTTTTAACCAATTAGCCATTATTGTCCAGCAGATTGCATGCTCCATATAACATGATACAGCAACACAACCCCACACATGTAGCCCAAAATTGGCTTCTCCTGCAAATATCACTCAAATTCCTCTCCTGAAAACCAACAATAACCCCCCAACAAAACACCCCATGATAACAATAAAAACTTGGGTGAGTCAGCAAGAACATCCAACATAGCGCAGCCTGGCCCCAGTAAAGTTTACCCGCCACAATCTGCTAACCAAACATAAAGAGGACAGGCAGCATTGAAACAGAGGGTAGAGCAAAATCCCACATTCACAGCATGAGGACTCCCCCCATCCCCTGAATCACAGCCCTCAATACCCGCTTAACTCCCATTTACACACCAGCACAGGCCGGTCGGGCAGCAGAAATCTGCCTACCCACACCGACTCTGCGCCGTTTGGGATCCAGACCCGATACTACTGACTTAAGGAGCCTCGAAAGGCCCAGAGATCAAATTTCCCTCCCAACAGGTCCACGATCCGTCCATGTATACAGCTGTCCACCAGCAGCCTCTACTCGTTAGCTTGACTGCATTTGTAAGGCTTCTTGATCTTCAATGTACCCCACTAGTGCTGCAGGATCCTCAAAGGTTTTGGTCTCATTGTTCAGAGTCACCTTGAACCGAGCTGGATTGAAAAGACCATATCGTGCCTGCAAGCGCTGAAGACGAGGCCGTAGCGCTAAGAATTGCTTTTGTCTCTCGACGGTAGGCTTGCTGAAATCCGGATAAAAGGCCACTCTCTGACCCCCATGCAATAGGGGCTGGGCGGCCTTTGCTGCCGTCAGAATTTGAATTGCGTGCTGGTGTCTAAGCACACACAGGATCATCGGTCGCGGATATTTGGAGCGTTGATTAGCAGTAGTTGGTAGCCGATGAGTCCATTCTATTTCGAACGGGCGAGAAAAATCGATCTTCAGGAGTTTTGGAATCAGCGATTCTAAGTAGCGAATAGGATCACTCCCTTCGGCTCCTTCTGCAATTCCCAAGACTCGTATATTATTCCGACGGGCCCTATTGTTCATGTCTTCGAGGTTCTTTTCGAGCCCTTCTAACTTGCGATTGAGCCTCGGGACGAGGGCCAGACGCTCCTCGTGCTCCGCTGTGACCCTTTCCGCTTTCTCAACTCTTTGTGTTAGCTTTTGCATTTGCACAATTGGCTCTTTCAGGCTCGTTTGCACAGTATCCAGGGACTCAACATTAGAGTCTACCTGGCAGCAAACCGCTCGCACCTCCTTTAAAACTTCTTGCAATCCCTCCGCTGCTTCATGGGGAGCCGCCATCTTTTGCGGGGATAGAGGGTCAGTTTTGGATCTTTTTGTGCCGGACGCCGCTGCAGCAGCAAAATCCAGTCGGGTCTGCTTGCCGGCTGACATAATCAAACCCTATCGCTTCAATGCACTTCAATCCAGGCAGATAAAATTGCTAATAACCAGGATTCACTGCCGAGGGGCCAGGAGAGCTTCTCTTACGCAGCCATGTTGGTTCCTCGCAGGCTCCGCCTCCCTCTTTTTGTAGGTTTTTGCGTTCTCTTCAGCTGGAATTCCAAGTTTATGCTGATGATATTCTTATTTTTGAGGCGTTTTCATTGTCTGAAGATTTTGCATTCTCAAAGCTGGTTCCATTTTTTGATTCTATATTGCATTGGTTGTCATCTTATGGTTTAATGATTAATGTCAGAAAAACGGAAGCCATGGTGTTACATCAGGATATTTCTTATGCGCTACCTGGGACCGTGTGGTTAGGATCTATAGATGTGCCAATTCAGCAAGTTGTGCGGTATCTGGATGTTTTTCTCAATCAAGCTCTTTCTTTTCAGCCTCAGATAGCAGCTGTTACAAGAGCAGTTTATTTTAAATTACAAATGGTGCGTCCTTTGAAATTTTATTTGATATGGATTGTTTTAACATAAGAACACAAGATATGCCATAATGGGTCAGACCAAGGTCCATCAAGCCCAGTATTCTGTTTCCAACAGTGTATCTAGGTCATACGTACCTAGCAGTTTCCCCAAGGGACACAGGTTCCACAATGCTTGTATTGGTTCAAGCATTGATATCCTGGGTCCCTTCTTAATAATGGTTTATGGACCTTTTCTCCAGGAACTTGTCCAAAGCTTTTTTAAACCCAGCTACACTAACAGCCTTTACTACATCCTCCGGTAACAAATTCCAGAGTTTGATAACATGTTGAGTGAAAAAATATTTTCTTTTATTAGTCTTAAATAGTTTACCCTATAGCTTCATTGCATGTCCCCTAGTCTTTCTATATTCTGATAAGGTAAACAATCGATCTATGTTTACCCGCTCCACTCCGTTCATTAATTTATAGACTTCAATCATATCTCCCCTCAGCCGTCTCTTTTCCAGGTTAAAGAGCCCCAACCTTTTTAGCCTTTCTTCATAGGAGTATCCTTCCATCCCCTTTACCATTTTGGTGGCTCTTCTCTGAACCTTTTCTAAAATCGCTATATCCTTTTTAAGATACGGCGACCAGAATTGCACACAATATTCAAGGTGCGGTCTCACCATGGAACGATATAGAGGCATTATAATATCTTTTGTTTTATTTTCCATTCCTTTCCTTATCATACCTAACATTCTATTTGCTCTCTTGGCCGCCGCTGCACACTGGGCCGAGGGTTTTAACATGGTATCCACAATGATGCCTAAATCTTTTTCCTGGGTGGTGGTTCCTAATGTGGAACCTTGCATCGTGTAACCATAGTTTGGGTTGTTCTTCCCTAGGTGCATAACCTTGCACTTGTCCACATTAAATTTCATCTGCCATTTTGATGCCCAGTCTTCCAATTTATCAAGATCCTCTTGCAATTTTCCACAATCCTCTTGGGTTTTAACAACTTTAAATAGTTTTGTGTCATCTGCAAATTTGATAACCTCACTCGTTATTCCACTTTCCAGGTCATTAATGAATATGTCAAAAAGCAGCGGACCTAGCACAGATCCCTGGGGTACACCACTATTCACCTTTCTCCATTGGGAAAATTGGCCATTTAGCCCTACCCTCTGCTTTCTATCTTTTAACCAGTTCCTGATCCACAATAGTACACTGCCTCCTATCCTATGACTCTTTAGTTTTGCCAAAAGTCTCTGATGAGGGACCTTGTCAAAGGCTTTCTGAAAGTCCAGATACACAATATCAACTGACTCACCTTTGTCCACCTGATTATTCACTCCTTCAAAGAAACATAACAGATTAGTAAGACAAGATCTTCCTTGTCTAAAGCCATGTTGGCTGTCTCCCATTAGGTCATGACTATCTACATGCTGAGTAATTTTATTCTTTATGATGGTTTCTACCATTTTTCCCGGTACTGATGTCAGGCTCACCGGTCTGTAGTTTCCCGGATCACCCCTGGAACCCTTTTTAAAAATTGGTGTTACATTGGCGATCCTCCAATCTTCAGGTATTAGAGATGATTTTAATGATAGTTCACAGATTACTAATAGCAGGTCTGCAATCTCGTATTTCAGTTCTTTCAACACCCTTGGATGTATACCATCCGGCCCAGGTGATTTGCTACTCTTCAGTTTATCTAATAGTTGTAATACATCTTCCCGATGTATCAATATTTCCTTCAATTCTTCTGCACCTTTAAATACCACTTCAGTCATGGGTAACATCCCTACATCTTCCTCAGTAAAGACTGAAGCAAAGAATTCATTCAATCTCTCCGCTATCGCCTTGTCGCTTCTTAGTGCTCCTTTAACCCCTTTATCATCTAATGGACCAACTGACTCTCTCACAGGTTTTTTGCTACGAATGTACTTGAAAAGGTCTTTACTTCGCGTTTTTGCTTCCGCAGCACGCTTCTTCTCAAATTCTCCCTTTGCCTGCCTTATCAATGCCTTGCATTTGACTTGCCAGTGCTTGTGCTGTTTCCAGGTTTTGTCGTTTGGCTCGTTTTTCCATTTCCTGAAAGATGCTTTTTTGGCAACAACAGCCTCTCTGACATCACCTTTAAACCATGCTGGCAGTTTTTTGGACTTCCTTCCAATTTTCTTAAAGCGTGGAATACAGCTGGTCTGGGCTTCCAAGATAGTATTTTTCAACAACAGCCAAGCCTGATGTACGTCTTTAACCTTTGCAATTGCTCCTTTTAGTTTTTTCTTAACTGTTTTCCTCATTTTATCATAGTCTCCCTTTCGAAAGTTAAAAGGTAGTACTGTGGATTTCCTTACTATCCCTCCTCCACTAATTAAATCAAAGGCGATCATGCTATGATCACTATTGCCAAGTGGCCCCAACACCCTTATCTCTTGCACTAGATCTGGTGTTCCACTAAGGACTAGGTCTAATATGGCTTCCCCTCTGGTCGGTTCATGAACCAGCTGCTCCAAGAAGCAGTCATTTATTTCATCTAGGAACTTTATCTCCCTAGCATGTCCTGACGTGACACTGACCCAGTCGATACCGATGTAATTGAAATCACCCATTATTATTACTGCGCTGTAACTTTTGTTAGCTTCCTTGATTTCTTTGAGCATTTCATCATCCATTTGGTCATTCTGGCCAGGTGCTCGATAGTACACCCCCACTGCCATTGCCTTCCCCCTTTTATATGGAATTTCAATCCATATAGATTCTACAGCAGATTTTGTTTCCTGCAAAAAACTTTAATCCTTTCTGAGTCAATGCCCTCTCTAACATAGAGCGCAACCCCTCCACCAATTTGATCAGCTCTATCATTACGATATAGTTTGTACCCAGGTATCACAGTGTCCCACTGGTTGTCCTCCTTCCACCATGTCTCTGATATTCCAATCATATCTAACCTTTCATTTAGTGCTATATATTCTAACTCTCCCATCTTATTCTTTAGACTTCTAGCATTTGCATACAAGCATTTTAGAGAATGTATTTTATTCATGTTAATTTGGCTATTGTTAGACATGGGTAAATTGGGATCTTTAAGCTCTGTCTGCTCCATACCAAATTGTTGTGCATGCTCTTGTGTTGCAGAGATTAAATTATTGTAATTTATTTAATTTAGGTCTTCCCCATAGTATATTTTAACCTTTCCAACTGGCACAGAATGCTGCTGCTAAGGTAGTTTTTGGGGCACATAGGTTTGATCATGTTCAATCATCAATGAAGGAGCTTCATGGGTTGCCTGTGCATTACTGAGTTGAATTTAAGGTCTTTAAATTGGTGCATTGTGTGAATTGCGGGGGTTGTTTGGTGGAGTATTGCCCTGTGTGGATGTTGCATTCAGCTTCACAAGCCCTCTTGGAAATGCCTTCTCTTTGTGTAGTACGTGCTGCTTCGGCGAGGTCTAGGGTTTTTTCTGTGGCAGCTTCTGTTCTGTGGAATGGTCTCCCTGTTTCACTGCAAATTCTAACTGATTCTTTAGGTTTTTGTAAGCAGGTGAAAGTTTTCTTTTTTTCAGAAGGCTTACATTTGACTTTGTTTATTGTATTGTTTTATTTTGAAGATTATGTATGTTTCTTGAACCCACTTAGAAATTTTGATAAGTGGTAATTTAGCTTAAATAAATAAAAATAAACATGGCTAAATGTTTTTCAGAAGAAATAGGCCTTCCAGTGATAGAAGTTCAGATTAAGGGCTCCCAAACTGAGAGGTTCTCTTTAAAAGATCCAGAAATAGCTATAAGTGGACCCCTTCTTCCTTGAGTCACCCTGTACTGCAGGAGCTGCTTGGGCCGACTTAATACCACTGTCATCTTTTCCTTCTTTTGAAATGCTAATTTTCCTAGACTAAAGAGATGTAGGCAGTAATAACTGAAGGGATTGATGTATCCATTTAATTTTTTCATGTGAAGTTTTCCACAGTTTGGTCAGTTACATTTATCCAATTGCATCCTAGATTTTACCTTCCACCACAGTTAAAAAGATTAACATTCTTTCATCTACTTTATTGATGAACTTTCTGCACAAGTGATTTCATAAGCGAAGAATGCAATGTACTATCCAGTTAAGTTGAAGTATTGAATCACATAACATTTAATATCTCAAGTTGTAGGCAGCCTAGATGCAATTATTTCCTGCAATATTTTTTAATATTGATTTTTGAGCTACATTAAATATGGTTGGATAAAGAGAATAAAACTTTACTTATTTGAAAAGCTTCTTTGTAATAACTTACAAAATCAAGGGCAGTGTTGCTAATATAACAGTATCTGCCAGGAATTTTGTAATTGGAGAGACATTGTAGACAACTCATCAATCTTCTGTACAACACAGCATTTGAAGTATAACCTATTGCATTCAGTTAAAAGAATTTTAATATAGATTTGACGGAACTGGAGTATACAAAAGTATGAGAAACTGGATCTATTTTTTGGGATCTTTTCAGTACTTATGACCTAGATGGGCCACTGCTAGAGACAGGATGTTGAGCTCAATGGACCTTTGTCCTTGGCAGGACTTATGTCATGTTAAGGTCATAGTTTCTTTTGATAATTTCAAACAAAAGTGACAGCTTCTTGGAAACCTCTTTCTTTCTTTCATCTGTTGCCATTCGATACCTATGGTCAAATGTCAGAGGTGTCAACTTTAGTAAACTTAAACCTCATAAAAGGTTTCTCTGTCTGTGATTAAGATATTTTTTAAAATCCTTTTATGACCCAGAGCTGGGATTATAACAGAATCTGTACTCATTATTCAGATAAAGTTGCTCTTGGCTGCAACAGATTTGCAGACTCCTTTTCCCCACATTCTAAATGGAAACATGGTAGGCGTGCTGTGCTAAAATTTAGCTTGAGGCCACACACTAAAAATCTCATGCTAAATAGTTAGTGTGTGAATGAGTGGAGAGAGGGTGGGTTGGTAGCAGAACATGGATGGTTATGGTGCATCACAGTTAG
Source organism: Ichthyophis bannanicus (assembly GCA_033557465.1). NCBI lineage: Eukaryota > Metazoa > Chordata > Amphibia > Gymnophiona > Ichthyophiidae > Ichthyophis > Ichthyophis bannanicus. The sequence continues at coordinate 106,244,282 of CM066038.1, forward strand.
CACTGGCGTGATGGGCATACACCAAATGTGATTGTTAACATTAGCACAGGTGCACTTAATGTCACCTTAATGGGTGGTGTTAGCTGCACCCGCGTGCTAGGTTACTGCAGTGCCATGAGATGGCAATGTGCCAACGGTAGAGGGGCAGATGCACATGCCCCCTTAAGATAGCACAGGCCTCCAGGTTGGTATCACAGACTGTCCATACTAATGAAGCTCTTTTTAGTAAACATACCCCATAATGAATTCCAACACCATTAAACCCGGTGGATCTCTTTTAATCCATTTCAGAGGCACAGCTTTCTCACTGCCATAAGGGAGGAGGTCTATATAAATCTAATAGATACAGCATTAGGCCTTGCAAGCCTTTTCTTGACTCTGAGTAGCACAAGAGAATTTTTTTGCAAGTATATTATCTTTGAACTATCTCAAATCTGCTAAATAAATTCAGCCCAGACCTTCTGTATCTTTGATCAAACTTGGGAATTATGATCAGATGCGCCCTTTTCAGTGCCTCATTTTACGCATTTATTTGAGTCAAGGTGACCCATTTTGAATCCTGTCACTTAATCTGTGTAACATCAAAGAAAAATTGCATATTACATTTCTTTCATTTTGGTATTATTGGTACACTATGAGCCTGCTTTAAAAAGGGTCATAGCTTTATGAGAATATTTTTATTAACATTTACAGTAAAACATATTATTAATTTCCTACATTTCCTTTAGGACAAGAATGGATGAGTGAAAGAGGGTGTGGATGAAAGGGGGGTATGAGAGAGAGAGAGAGAATAAGTGAAGCCTAGGAATGGGGATTATGAAAAAGAGAGAGAGACTGGAGGACGTTTGGTGTGAGAGGTTATGAGAGGAAGGCTTGGGGGGTTTATGAGAACTGGGCTGCATGTTAAGAGGCCCAGTGCTCCCAGCCGGGAAAAATAACACCAGCATTGAGCTGATGCCATTTTTGTCTGGAATAACCCAGCCTGCAAAGTTAAACACAAGCTGAGTTATCCAATTTCCATAACAATTAGGTGTTGTGCATGCATCTGCGTGCTTCGCATCTCATTATTATGGAACAGGTGTTTCCTAAAACCAACTTGCATTAGGATGGGATAACACATCATTTTGCCTTTTAATGCATATTAAGAGGCCATAGCCGTGAGTTATTCCCTTAACGCCCACTGATAACTACCTTACCAAGTGGTTAATCTCAACTATGAAGAGGTCAGTTTTCAGTGGTGTGGAAATTGCATAAAGCTAAAGAGATAAATTTCTGTGGATTTTCAGCAATCCTATTCATCCAAGTAGGAATGCTGGAAAAGATATGAAAAACTTTAAATGGATACCGGTAAGTCCGATTTATAGGACTGAGTTATCCAGTGTGAATACTGCTGCTCGTCAGATGGGTTTTAGTCCCTCCCCAAGCTGCCCAAATCAAAACAGGTAGCTATGGGTATTTAGTGGCTTCAGTAGCCAAAGTTATCCTGATAAGTGGTTAAAATTATTTTTAAAGAGCACTTATGCGGTTGACACTGTAGCCAACTACATAAGTACTTTTCGATGTCAATCTCATATATGCTTAAATAAGATTATACTACCAGGAAAGCAAGTAGGGAATGGATGCAAAGCTTTCTAACATATGGGAATGATGAAATTCTTACATTACATATCGATAGGGCTTCTTCCTTTTGGTCTTTATAATTAGGAGTTCCTCAGATTAGAGCACTTTGGTCACAGTGCAGGTATCATTGTTGGATACCTAATGCAGCTGAATTACATTCCTACGTCTCTTCTATGACACAGGTGCAGTGCCATTGGGCCAGTGCATCTTCTAGTTCTACAGCTTTTCCGTCTTTGAAAAAGATTTGTTGGTTCATTAATACCCTCTAAGTATTTAGATACAGACCCTTAAATATTTAAAGGGTATTAATGAACAAATAAACCTTTTTCAAAAACGGAGGTAACATCAGCGGTCTAAATTCCACCCAAGCTCCCCCTGTGGTGCAGGAAGGCCCAGAGAAAGCGGAGGCCCATTTCTAGCCGCTCACTTATCTTCAGAGGTGAATTCCACCCAGCTGTGAGGCTCTTTCCGATATTTTGCTTGGATGGCCTCCATTTGAATTTCTGTCACTGGGTAACATAGATTACTGCCTAGTGCCTAGGGTGTCACATTTTGAAGGCGCCAAATACCCAGGCCAATGAGGAAGCTGCTCGGGCTCACTTTAGGGCCATGGGCATATAGTGCTTCAAAACAGTTACCACTGGAGCACTACAATCTTCCTTTGTTCCTCTTCTGGATCTCCATTTTTTGGGGGAACTTTACATCCCATTCCACCCCCACTCTATTCCTGTGGATGGCAAAATCTTAAATTTGGCCCCGACTGCCAGATCAAAAATATATTCACATTCCCCCAGCAGCCAGCACCAACACCTACATTCAACCAGCCACCAGCAAATACCCAAACCCAGAAATATCTCCCCTCCACAACCCCTCATCCTCTTTCTTCATACAATACCATTCCTGATTCTCTCCCCCTCATCACACTCTCTCTGCACCAGTCTGTCCTCAACTTTCTCTCCAGCCCTGTCCCTACTATTTTTAATTATCCCCATCCTTGCTCATTTTGTCCTCTTACTAGCAGCTCCAATATTCACCTTTGGAAACAGCTGTACAACAGAGCTGGTGGGCAGAAAAGAATGAAGACCCATCACCTTCTAAAAAATTTGTGCAGTTGAAGAGTCATCAGTGTGGAAAAGGCATAAATGAGAATGGAGATTCTAAGGCAAGATAAAAGGAGGTGTTAGAGAGCATTAGAAACAGTAATGGGATCAATATTTGGTTACCATAACTGTCCATTTAAATCTATACACATTTTCAGCAACAGCTATCCATCTAAGTGCCACTTTGAAAATGCATGTATGGCTTTAAACAGATAGGGATCTGTTAAAAAATTATACCTGCTATCTACCCATCGGCACATAGATAAAAAGGTTATGGGCCCGATATTCTTCTGGGCAAGCTATGCGCCGCATCGGTGCAGAGTCCTGCCCGCTGACCCCTAAACCCGGATATTCAATGCCGGGGTCGTATGAAGCCCTGGTACTGAACATCTAGGTATCGCCGCACAACGAGGAAGCCGCAGAAGCTAACTGGGCAGCAGCGATATTGCATGGTGCCCGCTTAGCACCTGCGCCATAAAGATAGGCAAGGGTTTTCCTCACCTATCTTTTCGGCACAGAGTATTGACCAGGCAGCATGCAATATCTCTGCTGCCCAGTTAGCTTCAGTGGCTTCCTGGTTGTGCGGCGTACCCCTGTCTCCGTTCCACCCCAGAATACCCCCCGACACATCCCGATGCTAGCTGGATAGCGTAAGGGACATAGATGGGGATATTCAATGGATACTACCCATGTATGTGCCATTAAATATCCCCATCCAAGACATTTACACGGTTTACTAGGCTGTAATCCGTATAAATGCCCTTCAAATATAGGGTCTTATATGTCCAGCAACTGAATTTCTGTGCTGTACCTTGTCACCAGGTGCCCCTAGTGGTTGGTTGGAGTAAGGGCATCTGGCGAATTTAATTAATTTTTAAGGAGTGATTGACCTAAAGGGCCTAGAGGATTCTGGTCCTTGTAGTACAGAACTCCTTATGAAGAACGATTCAAGCCAAAGTGTAGAGCAGCGATGGCGAACCTATGGCACGCGTGCCAGCTGTGGCACACGAAGGCCTTGCAGCTGGCACGCTGGAAGGTCGCACATTAAAAAAAAAAAAAAGCTGCCCGCTGCCGCCGCGGCGGCATGGAGTGTCCCGCGGGGCTCCCTCTGCCCGGCGGGACTCTCCCGGCGCTGCTCAGCCCCTCTCTGCCGGCTTGCAGAGACGCGAAGGGAGAGTCTCCCTCGCGTCTCTGTTAAGCCCGCAGGAGCTGATGGGAAATTTCCCATCTGCCCCTGCGGGCTTAAGAGAGACGCGAGGGAGACTCTCTCTCCCTTCGCGTCTCTGCAAGCCGGCAGAGAGGGGCTGAGCAGCGCCGGGAGAGTCCCGCCGGGCAGAGGGAGCCCCGCGGGACACTCCATGCCGCCGCGGCGGCAGCGGGCAGCTTTTTTTTTATTCTATGGCCATGAGCCGAGGGCGGGGGGTTACGACTGGCAATGGGCTAGGGAGGGAGAGAGGCGGGTTAAGACTGGCAATGGGCTAGGGAGGGAGAGAGGGGGTTAAGACTGGCAATGGGCTAGGGAGGGAGGGAGGGAGGGGGGTTAAGACTGGCAATGGGCTAGGGAGGGAGGGAGGTTAAGACTGGCAATGGGCTAGGGAGGGAGGGGGTTGAGACTGGCAATGGGCTAGGGAGGGAGGGAGGGAGGGGGTTGAGACTGGCAATGGGCTAGGGAGGGAGGGGGGTTGAGACTGGCAATGGGCTAGGGAGGGAGGGAGGGGGTTGAGACTGGCAATGGGCTAGGGAGGGAGGGAGGGAGGTTAAGATTGGCAATGGGCTAGGGAGGGAGGGAGGTTAAGACTGGCAATGGGCTAGGGAGGGGGGGAGGGGGGTTGAGACTGGCAATGGGCTAGGGAGGGAGGGGGGTTGAGACTGGCAATGGGCTAGGGAGGGAGGGAGGGAGGGGGGTTGAGACTGGCAATGGGCTAGGGAGGGGGGGTTAAGACTGGCAGTGGGCTGGGGAGGGGGGTTAAGACGCAGTGGGCTATGGGGGGGAGTTAAGACTAGCAATGGGCTGTGGGCTGATGAGGGCTGGCAATGGGCTATGAGCTGATGAGGGCTGTCTGGAAATGGGGTGATGGGGGGGTTAGGACTGGTAATGGGCTATGGGGGGGTTAAGACTGGTAGTGGGCTGATGGGGGGGGTTAGGACTGGTAATGGGCTATGGGGGGGTTAAGACTGGTAGTGGGCTGATGGGGGTGTAGGACTGATAATGGGTTATGGGGGGGGCTAGGACAGGAAATGGGCTGATGGGGAGGGGTTAGGACTTGAGGTGGGCTGATGTGGTTAGGACTGGTAATGGGCTGTGGGCTGATGGGGGGTTTAGGACTGGCAATGGGCTATGGGGGGCTGACTGGAAATGGGCTGATGGGGGGTTAGGACTGGTAAAGGGTTCTAGGGGGGGGGCTTAAACTGAACATGGGGTGATGGGGGTTAGGACTGGAAGTTGATTGACGGGGGCTAGGACTGGTAATGGGTTGGGGTGTTGCTAGGACTGGAAATGGGCTGAGTGGAAGGGGAGGCTTGAACTGCAAATAGCTGATGGGGAGGGGGCTTGGAATGGAAATGGGCTGTGAGGGAAGGGAGCTAGGACTGAAAATGGGCTGATGGAAAAGCTAGGATAGGACTGGAAATGGGCTGTTGGGGGGAGCTAAGATTGGAAATGGGCTGTGGTGGGGGCTTGAATTGAAATGGACTCATGGAGGGGCTAGAACTGGAAGTAGGCTCATGGGGGGGCTTGGACTGGAATTGGGCTGAGTGGAGGGGAGCTATGATTTGACATGGGCTGATGGTGGGGCTAGGAAATGAGTAGAAATGGGCTGATGGGGGGGCTAGGATTGAAAATGAGCTGATGAAGGGACTTGGACTGGAAATGGGCTGATGCAGGGACTAGAAGGGAATGGATGCTGGGTGAGACTGGAACTAGAAGGGAGCTGATGTTGGGGAGGATTAGAATGGGATGGGGCTGGGAGAGTAAAATGGAGAGGGGAAAAATATTTTGTGTAGGAGGGATGAAAAATCTACAATTGGCCAGGTATTGGGAGAGTAATTGGGGATTGAGGATGGAGGGGTAAAATTTGTGTGGATGAAATAGGAATGAGGAAAGAGCAAAAGGAGAAAGATTAGTATGTTAAAGCAGATGTAGAGAGAGAGAGAATGGAAAAAAAAACTAGAAGAGAGAAGAAAGGACAAATGGACAGCAGACGATGGAGAGTTAGCAGAAAACATGAAGAAACCAGAAGAAGGTGGCTGGACCAATTGCAACTGAAAAAAAAATGCACAAAAGGTAGAAAGATATCTCTTTATTTTGAATTTATTAACTGGAATATGTCAGCTCTGGGAAATGTGCATCATTAACATCTGCGCTTTGTTTGGTACAAGAGGAAATTCCTATTTGACGTTGCCACTTGTTCTCTTTCCCCAGTATTCTCTGAAATGTATTGGTTTAATATTTGCAGTGTTGCCTTTTGATAGGTAGGGTATGGTGCTTTGTGAGTCCTGGTAATGCTGTCAGGATACGGCGGGTTTGCTATGGGTTCTAAATGGGCAGCGTTTGTAGTAGTTCCTAATGTGCCTGGCGGTTGGCACTGGATTATAGTAATGTAGAAATCTTTTAGTCTTTCTTTATCCATACACTCATTAAGAGACATGTTTACTAAAAGTTAGTGTATGGTAACATTATGCAAATATTTATGCAAATAAGACCACTTATGCAAATGACGTGCTGGCACTTTGAGGAAATTCTTTGGTTTTGTGCGGCAGTTTGGGCACTCGGGCTCAAAAAGGTTAGCCATCACTGGTGTAGAGTAACAAGGCTTTATTTTCCCGGTCAACGCTAAGGTCCAGTAAGACACAAAGAAAGTAAATACAGTCCTTCTCTTTAACAAAAAGGTTCCACCAACATTTCAAACAATCAACTGTTGTAGATTTCACAGTTAAGTGTAAGTCTGGGCTAAGGCTTCTTTTAAATCAAAACAAATTAATATATCAGCAGAGAAATGGTTACAAGCTTCACCATCAACAGAGTTCTTCTCTCTCTAGAAATCCTGCAGGGAATTCCTGCTAGCTGCTGAACAAAGATTACATTCCATCGGCTCCTCCTGAGGAATGGGAATACTGTTTTCATATTCAAAGTCCATTGACTCAGGGTCACTGCCCTCCTCAGATTAATGATAATTTTCACTCCCTGTTAACTCCTCACAGGGATTCTTTTGCTTCCCATAAAACTCTCTTACTAAGCTTTGGGGAAATGCTTTCAAAAGGTCAGTTTTACTTCTTCTCCCGTTATAAAGTTTAACTCTTTGAACAGGGTTTTCATCAGTAAAACTTTCTCTTAGAATTAAGGATTTTGCATACCTTGGCTTCTCTAAGCTGCCACACCCAGAGCTCTCCTTGTAACGTGCTTTTTCAGGCAGACAAGCTGTTCTATGCAGTGTTCTGCTTTCAGGGCTATCAGGCAAACCCGGTATGGATTTCTACCCTTTGTGGTTCTTAGCAAAGGTATCTCTGTAGTAGGAACTTCCCCTCCTTGTTCCTTGCTGGTTTGATACAATGGACTTACTTGGGCTAGGAGAGTTGCTTTTACCAGGCAAACTGCTTCTTCTGTTTGCTTTGCTATGGACTCCGTCCCAATATGTTTGGCCTCTCTGGACTCTATCCTTTTGAGTGAAACTCCTTTGTATTCTTTCTCTTTGAGTTGGCTGCACATGGAAGCTGTCCTGTTCCAGGTTCCTTTTCCCACAGCTATCCAAACTGCTGCTCCAGACTGTGCTCCGTCCTGAGCCTCTTGCTGAGCCTCTTGCAGTGATACTTGCTGTGCTTCTGACTATGTTCCTGATTAGGCTACTTTCGCCGCTCCTGTTGCTTCCACGGCTCTCCTTGCTGCTTTGCCGGCTCTTACTACTGCTCTCCTTGCTGCTGCGCCAACTCTTACTACTGCTCTCCTTGCTGCTGCGCCCCTTGCTGCCCTCATCTTCTACCATCTGGTTTCCTTTATAAAGGGAGTTTTGGTTTGAACATTTTGGGCTTGATCTCAGGTGAAACTGTTTGCTACTAATGCAATCAGTGTCAGAGCACGTTGCTTCTGGCTCTGTGAAACTGCTCATACGCCCTCTGGCTGTGCTGCGCTGGAACTGCACTCTCTGCATCTTCTCAGTTCCATGTAAAACAGGGTTTTTTTCTAAAACTATTTCCTTCATAGGTTCCACGTTATGACAACCTATAACTTATTTTTTCCACCCTCACCTTGACCTAAACAGTCATTTTTCAAACAGATATCTTTGGTTATAAAGAGGGTGTATAAAGGGTGCATACCCTCTTTGTGCATAAAGAGGGTAATTTTGTAACACACACCCAACCACACATGTCTCAGTTTATGAAATAACTGCATACCAACTCGCCGTACTCTAGGCATAGTAGCCATGTCTGCCTTAGCGCAGGTGTAGCCGATGGTGTCTAGATTGATGCAGGGATGTCTGTACATTATATAGTATTCTATTATGTATGTGCATCCCTTGACTCCATGCCCATGCTCCGCTCCCGCTGTGTCCCCATGCAGGGCACGTCTGTGCATGCATACAGAATCCTGCCCAGCCAAAGTGCACACAGACGTGCCCATGTATGCGCACTAGTCCAGGAATATTGATGGACTTGCACACATAGTAGCCACATTTCATTCTGCAATTTCTTTTTAAAATCTCCCCCAAAATGACCAAAATTATCCAAATAAAAGCTACACATTTTTAAGGCGTTTATATGAGTGCTGCTGCTGACTGCATAAATGCTTTCAAATATAGTCCTCCTGGAGTTTATTCTATAACAACATATTTCTTTTTTATCAGGGTATTAGATCAGTGGGGGGTTTTGTTAAAGTCTAAATAGAGACACCCCATAAATTTAATAAATGCTATGTCTCAGTATGGTTTTCCCTGTTATTTCTACATGTTCAAACCTCTATGACTACAAAAAAAATCTGCTAAAAGAATAAACAGGACTGTTTAAAAAAATAACCATTTCATTTAAGACTCTTCATGGAAGGGGGTGCTGGGATGTGAAGCTTTGTATGTGTTGGTGTGTATGCAGGAAGAAGTGTGAGGGAGCTCTATGTGAGGGGTATTGGGAGGAAAAATATAAATGATTCAATTTTTTCTTTTCTTTCCTGTTTCTATCTGCTTTATGTGCTGTGAACCAAGCTGCCAGAGAGAAGAGGAGCTTTTAGAATGGAGGAATTACTCCTAACTGCCTCCCACTGACACCTATCATGTAGGCTATGGCTGGCATTTCGCCCCACAAATAGCGGGGTTGGACATCCAATCCGCGCTCAGCCCTGGAACTCAATTCCGTTGCCAGCACTCCCCAAATGTACACAGCGTTTGTGCAGGCAGCGCTGGATGTGGGCAGGAGGGGGCAGAGCAAGGCGCAAGGACATACAGAGGTCATTCAGGTTGGGTCTCTGTACATACCCTGCCGCTGAATTACATGCCTGGCTTATTCCATCCCGATGGTGGAATAAGTCCTGGGGACTGTGCCATTCACGGGATGCCACCTCCCATACCCCAGGCCGCTGCCACCACAGGACAGCACTCGCTGCCTAATCTTGGTCTTGGAGGTTCCCGCAGAGGGTCGGGCAGTGGTGTGTCAAGGCCCGCTCTAGGATAGGCCATTCTGCAATGCTGGCAGGATGTGCCGATGCCATGGTGGCAGGATGCCACTACACCAGCACATCAGCCGGAACGTTCTGCAGTCTCGATGGGCAGATTACAAAGTGGCTCCCACCATAGAATTGGGTGCACACTGGGCCATCTAAGTTTCTGATTCTGCAATCATGGGTACGTACAGATCCTGCTGTTGCGGAATTGGGTACAGCTTGACCCCGTCCAAGTTTAGGTGTCCCGACGGCCCGGCCGTGCACCATTTGGGATCGGCGTCCACGGGTTTAGCCAAGATGCCAAAGGTTATACCCATTTTTTTTGGATCTGAGCCAAACACATAGATTATGTTTTAGAAGGGCCATTTATGTGGTGGGAGGGACATGGAAGTGAAAACATCTGCAAATCTATGTCAATTTCAGAAGATTACTTGTACTAATCATCATGTGAATAGTGTTACAAGGCATACACAGCACTGTACAGAGACATGTAAGAGACAGTTCTGCTCATCAGAGAGGGTGTACAAGTGTGAGGTCGATGTACTGTAAAATATATATCGTCACCCCTCAAATGGGAAACGATTGGTAAAAACAGGCCACGGATGAAGAAAGTGCAAAAATGTGTGGGAGTTAATATCCACATGCACCAGGAGGTACCATTTAATAAATGTACATGTTGGGAAAATCGCCTGGGGAAAACCAGCAACTTACACATGTAGATGTTTCCACTTACACGTGTACCTGGCCATTTTGCAATCTTAGATGTGTGGATGCCACAGAAGACTGCGCCTTTAGGTTCATGACCATCTGGAGAGGTGATTAATGGTGATACCCCTCGTGAAAAGGAATGGCCAAAATGAAGACTTTCAAATGACTTATTCACATCAGGGAGCAGGTGTTAGTCTGGATATGGACAATTGTGGCTTACACATGCATCCTTTATATGAAATAGGAAATATACATCGAGGTTTTTGTCCTGCCCAGGCCATTCCTCTGACACCCCTGGACACCCCCCATCTACTCTCGATGTGGTATGGGCATCCATGTGTAAAATGAACCTTTCTAAAATGGCTATTTGAATTTGGATGCAATTGCACATGTAACTGGAATCCTTTATACATGTCAATCACAAATAATGTTTCTAAAATAACCCCCTATGGGGGTCATTCGGAAGCCTGAATAGTGGGGATGTTAATCCGGTGTGGACAGCTGAGCTGTATGGGAAGCTTTGGATAGAGGCGGGCCGGAGGAGGAGCATGAGCGGCGCATGGGCGGGCCACTGAAAATGAGGAAAAAAAAGCACTCAAACATTTGTTAGAGCACTGAACATCTAAATGCTTTTTAAAAATTGAAGGGCTATTGTTTTCCTCTATTTTGCCCTCTGTCATGCCTTCTAGTGCTAAATTAGCCAGCTGGTAATGGAATATAAATAGTTAATGCAGTGTATTCACAGATTTCTTGAGCCTTCAAGTCAGGCATGATGCAGTAAAATGTAAAATCTTTCCATCAATCTTCTTTGATACTACTGGAAGTGGGAATATAACCATTGTACTGATAATATTCAACATGGGTAGTCATGCAGCGAATAATGAATTGCAAGTGACAAGAGCTCCCCACCTTGGGACTGCAAGTCTTTGTCCATTTTGAGTGCTACTAAATGCAGTGGAAGTCAGGGTCTGATATTAAACTAGTCTCACACCTCAGCGATAAACTAAGATGATAAATAACACTCAGAAATGACATAAGTGACACTAAGTTGTTACAGATGGGGATCACATTTGGTCTGGGAAAAGAGATACCATGCTCAGCTAAAATTTAAACTCCAGTCAAAAACAGGTTGCTCTGTATTTCATCAATCAAAGATTAAAAGTCTTATCCTTTTCTTGTTCGGCTCACTAACTTTCATCAATGCACACTGCTATCGTTTTTTTTCTTTGCAGAAAATAATAATGGTTATCAGGGTAACCACATTTCATATCCCTATCATCATCATCTTAATTAAAGGAATTCTATATGAATTGCCTCCTTCTCCGAACTGTCATCTCGTAAAATTTTGTAACAAGTTATTTGTTCTGTATAGTCTTACTCCCTTATTCCATGTAGGTAGAGAGCATAATTTTATAAAGTTGTGCCTATTTGACGCATTTTTTACACCTACTTTCGAAAGTCAAGCACTGCATACTTGACTTTATAAAATACTAGCGGGAGTGGCAAAGAATGCGCCTTAAATGAAGGCGCAGTCCCTTGCGTCAGCCCAAGAGCTGATGTAAATGAGCGCAACCTACTTTTTGTAAGTATGCGTGCCAGTTATAGCGCTCAATAATCAACGTGCGTACTTGCGCACGTTGCCTATGCTCTGCCCAAACTCCGCCCATTTGCACACCCATAGTGAGAGTATGCGCAATGCAAACGATGTGCACTGAGCTTTTCGATATTCAGCATTTTACGTGAATGATTAAAATACCAACATTTAGGCCCATCGTTGGCACCTGAAAATCATATTACTCACAGAATGGGAACTTGCCTTTGTAAATCTAATGGAAATGTGCATGTCTTAGAGCACATTCAGTTAGTTTGGGTGCCTAAATTTTATTAGTGCACACAAATCATTTGTATGCGTGTATACATCCAAAAGAACATGCATAGAATGAATTTGCACCCCTAAAAAATTTTGAGTGTGCATTCAATGGGGTTATTTTAGAAGCATCCCCATATGTAAATAGCAGCATTACACAAGTAGATTGGACTACACGTGTAAATATGGTTTTAGAAAGCCATTATTTACAAATGGTAATGCTTATGTCACGTTTAAATGCTTATCGCGTCTAAATATTGAGTGCATTTCCCATTGTGCAAAGGGAATCCACATTGCTGCAAAAAAAAAAAAAATCTAGATGGTTTTAAGTGCCTGCTTGAAGGAGCAGGTATAGAAATTGAAGACTGGCTACTTCCGATCACCTCACCAGCATTGATCCCTGACAGCCCCTGAAGTTTCCAATCCCACCATCTGATAACCCCACTGGTATCAATATCCTCCCACCAGACCCCTCCCAGCAACAACAAATCTTCCGATGGGTCTATCAGCAGACCCCCTACCCTCTGAGCCCATCCCTGGCTCTTACCAGGGTCCCTGATGTCTAATAGGAGCAAAAGCAATCTCCAGTCACTCCTGCTCATGCTGGTACCAGGTTCAAAATGGTGCCCATGACCACCGGCGGAAGCAAATAAGAGGAGTGGGATACCTCGGGAGGGTGTCGGGAGTATGATCAGGAGGGATCACTGTCAGTAGGGCGATCAGGAGGGAGCTTATACTGCTGGATTGGGGGGGGTGTAGACATCAGGAGCAGTGATTTTAAATAGCTGCTCACGTTTGCATGTGGGATGAAGCTGCATGTCTTTTTCTCTTCTGTGTATCTATTTGAAATTGCTGCTTCCGCTGGACATAGGGAGACATCAATGTGCCTTCTTGTATACATTAAAAGCAAATGTGGGGAAATAAACCAAAAAACTACCTGATAATTGAGAAAAATTCTTGAAATATAAAAACAGAACAAGATTTTTTTGGCCTTTCCTATCCCTTCCACCTTAAAGGAGTTACAGCAAACCTTGAAGGATGTTTACCAGCCCCTACATTCTTCAGTTTTGATGGGGACAAAGGGGACTGGCATCAGCGAGGTCTCAGCCACTGGTTCCAAAGCCTGGCTCCTAGATCCATAGAAAAATTTCCAAGGTCTATGTAGGGTAAATTGAACCAGTTTGGGTTGCTTAGTGCTTATATTCTGTTATTTTGCAAGAATAAGCATTTCAGATGCCCACGGTAGGCATTCACGTATTTCTATGCCAGCTATAGCAGCTAATTCATCGGTGTATGCAGCAGAAGTCTACATTTAAGCTTCAGTCCTTAATATCAGTGTGCGCTGAGATGTTATAAATGTATTATAAATTGAGTCATTAATTGTTAGACAAAAAAGGAGAGCTCTGTTCTGCGAATATTCCTGCCTTCAAGCTGCATTAACTTCCAGAATGGGTAGAAATGGTGTGTAAAGAGATCATTAAGCATACTCCTATATTAAGAAACTCCTGCTCAAAGGAAAACACTGTGCACAGAAAAATGTAATGCAGCCCTCCATCAGGTATAGCCGTGGAACAAAGTCTAACATGAGCAGCCTGGCTCAGACTGATAAAATCTGATTTAAAGTTCTATCTTAGGGTCCCTTAGGCAAAAGTCAGGATCCCAGTAAATGCTATTCCTGGATATTGAGCTAAAATGAGGTTGTTTCAGATGCAATCAAAAGCAGTGTCCATATACAAGCATCACAAGATGAGAATCGTATCCAAATCCATAAACTAATGCTCAAAATCTTCTTCTTGTATCTTATCTCGTCTTTCAACAGCTCTTCATTCTGCTCTACCAAAATATAAATCAATAGAGTGTAAAGAGCTCAACGGGTGGAATTACAGTATAAGGCCCAGCTGTGAATGTCCAACCACTCCAAACTTGTCATCATCGCCCCAAAAATACACTCCAAAGAACCAGAGAGCAACTACAGCACTATAAACATTCAGAACAAAATCAACAGTCAGTTATTATAGCAGAATTTCATAAAGGTCGTACTTAAATTGACTCTCCCATTATTAGCAAATAAACATAGGCAATGTAGTGCAGTCTGTTCCATAAATCATTGCAGACATCAAAACAGCAATAAGGAAAATTCCATAAGACCAGCGGAGCTAAACTGAACCGCAGCTGACCACGGCCGTTGCTGGTTTTGCCGTAAAAATGGCTTCATCAAAGCTGTATACTAAAAATGCACAAGAGTATATAATTCAATCAAAATTAACTGCAGCTACCCAAAAAACCTTTAACTAACAACATCCGTTCCTCGTAGAGGAGCACTACCCCGGCAAACTACCCCTTCAGGCCTCTTAAAAAGTCCAGCCCAAAATAAACCGACCAATCACCAATATCCTTTTCCACAACATCCAGTCAAAAAATATATAACACACCAATCAGCTCCATTCAAACATCCCTTCATACAAAAGAAAAATATTAAAGAAAAATATTTCTCTTAGAAAATATTACTACTCTAAAAAAAAACACTGCCACTCAATTGACCTGTTCAGCCCACCGGAACTATATGTATGCCAGCGATAAATTTAAAGCTTGTTCCTGCTGTAATAATTATTGAGAAAGATTCCCACCACCCACCACTGATACATGTTCCAAAATGCAGCATCGAAAGTCACTAAGCACGTGACCCTCAGACTGCCAGTATTCTACTAAAGAGGCAGTCAATACCCCACGTCGCAGAGCAGATAGATCTTCTATGATTCTTATCTTGAACTTATATGAAGTCTGACTCAAATAGAGTTTATTACAGTGGCATAAAATATAATAAATTACTGCCTCACTCTCGCATGTCATGAGAGGTCTTAACTTATAAGGATGGGATAAGCTAGGATGATGAAACACGCTAACCTCCATTGTATATTTACAGATCACAAAGTGGCCACACTTCACATGTCCCTCCATCTAGCCCACCAAGGGGAGTGGAGACATACAAGTCCGTGCCAACTAATACCCTGAGGTTACGACCCTTACTGAACGTGAAACATAAACCCTGAGTAAACACAGAGTGGACACATAAAAGATCTCAGTGTTTATGAATAACTGATTTTATCCAAAATGCTTCAGAAGTGTAGGGAAGAACAGAAACTTCTCCATCAAAAGATGGATCCACAGAGGAAGAGAAAAGCAAATCTCTGTTAACTTATTTTGCCCGGGTGTACACTCATTTTACCACCCTAATGGGGTAATGCTTCTGTTGAAACCGACGTTTCATAACCTCCGCCTGAGAGCGAAATTCCAAATCAGTCGAACAAACCCGCTTAACCTTCAAAAACTGCCCTATGGGGATATTATCCCTTAAGTGCCGTGGATGGAAACTGCAATAGTCTAGACTATTATGATCCGTGGGTTTCCAATAAAGAGACGTCTTTAAAACCCCATCAACAGATGAAATAACCAAGTCTAAAAAATGGACAATGGTATGGGAATATTCTGGAGCAAACTTTAGTCATGCGCCCAGTTTAGCCAAGGCAAAAATTGAAATAACCTATCCTCTGTACCACGCCAAATGAAAAAAATATCAATAAAGCATGTCCACAAAACTATGGGGCATGTTTACTAAACATTCCTAACGTGCGGGGCCGTGCTAGTGTGCCTGTGCCATATAAGGAGTGGGCAGTTCAGGCAGAAAATAGAAAAAAAACGGTAGTAAGCAACCGGACGTGTGTGCGTCGCGCTAATGTGCGGGGGTCGACATTAGCGCGTGGAAAGGCAAAGTGGCGCGCTGCTGAGTTTACAAAACAACAGAGCCGTGGTACAACGGTGAAGACACTGACCAATGGTGCAGGGGCCATGGGTTCAATCCCCCAGTGTGCGCAACAACAAAGGTCAGCTGAGGCAGTAACTGTAATGATTAACATTGTTTTAGGAGGCAAATTAATTTGGAACGGCATAAGGCGGCGCACAGTTATTTTTGGGCGGCAGAAGGCGGCGCACAGTGCTTTTTGGGCGGCATAAGGCGGCGCACAGTTATTTTTGGGCAGCAGAAGGCGGCGCACTGGTCCCCTTGGGCGGCAGAAGGCGGCGCGCTGATAGGCACAAGGCGGCGCGCTGATGCACAAGCACAGGAACAGAGCCACAGCACAATGGTTAAAACACTGACCAATGGTGCAGGGATCAGGGGTTCAACTCCTCACAATGCCCACTGAAAAATGCCTGCTGAGGCAGTATGTATTATGTTGTGGAGTGCTGTAGGAGGCTGTATAATTTTATTTTGTTATCACTACTAGCAAACGCACTCTCCCAGCATGTTAACATACGGCGGCCCATAAGGCACATGTTACAGTGCACTGTTCACCAAGGCACCCTTGAATGACCCCTATAGGGCAGCATGTATGTTGCGACACAGGATAATGTATAGTGCACCCTATAGGGATGGCAACCATAAGGTGGCCTACAGGGCGCCCTATGAAGCACCCTCAGAGGCACCTAATGGGTATAGTAAGCTGAGGGTGGTCTTGCCGGCATAGACATATGTACAGTAAATAAAAATAAAGCTGTGGACAGCCCTACCAAAGGGCCCCACTGTGGGTTGGAACCCATGACCTCTGGCTGCACAGGCAGTGATGTAACCATTGCGCTACAGCTCCATAGCTGTAAGCAGGCCCCTGGCTGGCTGCAGATAGCCTACACGTCACCTCACAGACAGTCTGCTGGTGTCAACAGGATAGGGTTAGGCCACCCGTACCCATGATGCACTGCACATGCAAATTAGCTGTCCGCAGATGGACACAAGATGGGGAATGCACCCCCACAGCACCTCGGCCCTGTTGGGGGAAGTGACCGGGTGCACCCACACAGCAGGGGGGCACTGACCGGGTGTTTTACTGGCACAGAGTAGCCACACACCGTTACATCGTGCGGGTACTGTGCTCACCCTGAGTGTGCAATGAGGTGGCCAGGACCAGGTCAACAACACCTGCTATGGCTGATGGAGGCCAAGCGGGCGTTCCAAAGCAGTGTTAATGTGTAAGATAGCTAGTTTCTGCACAAACACCATGGATATCCCTGTCTGCCGCGCCCCCCCCCATGGCAAACATGGTCCCCATCAAGGGATCCACACTCTACCTCCCTGCAAAGGTGGCAGTAGAGGGCAACATCAACCCCAGTCCTGCTGAGGAACACCACCCCCCAGGCAGGCAGCTCCATACACAGCCATAACACAATAGCAGACAGACATAAGCCCAGGGTATGGTAAGCTGCACTCCACTCACCAGATATTCCCCTGCAGCAAGCCAACAGCCACTGCACCCTGCAAGCCATTATAGCAAGACATTTACCAGCTACAAACAGTCTGCTGGTTAGTCCATAGTGCATGTTCCCAATGGAGATGCATGCACCCAGAACTGGGCTGTCTGCATACACAGCAAGCAGATAGATCAGTGACTGGGCCCCAAAGAGAAACCCATATCTATCACATAAGAGAACTACAATACAGCACTATGGGGGGGCCTAGCCATGCTGTGGTCACTGCACAGTCAGGGTGAGCGTGATCCCCCAGAAGGACATGCTTTGGCCACCCTGTCTGTGTAGGTGGTGGCCGGACACTACAATATCCCAGCCAATGTCCCTGCCAGGGCCCTATGCCCAGTGCAGATGCATCCTGGCCACGCCACCCTGCCCTGGCTATACCCATGGTACCTTGCACCTCATTATGCACATTGACTGGCCAATACTGGCAACAGTGCTGGCAGTGCGGGCTGTTGAAGGGGCTTGCAGCCAACACCCACTGTATAGACCAGTGTTTCCCAACCCAGTCCTACGGGGCACACCGGCCAGTCAGGTTTTCGGGATATCCCTAATGACTATGCATGAGATATATATGCATTAGAGATATCCTGCCAACCTGACTGGTTTGTGGCCCTCCAGGGCTGGATTTGGAGACCCCTGCCTTACACCTCTGTCATTTAAGATTGTGAGTGGGCAAGGTGCAGATGTCCTAGACATCGAAAGGGTATATAGAATGCGACACATTCCTCCTCGAATCTCACCACCACCAAAATATTGTCTATTAGACAACTTTTTGGTGGTGGTGAGAATCGAGGAGGAATGTGTCACATTCTATATACCCTTTCGATGTCTAGGACATCTGCACCTTGCCCACTCACAATCTTAATGACAGAGGTGTAAGGCAGGGGTCTCCAAATCCAGCCCTGGAGGGCCACAAACCAGTCAGGTTGGCAGGATATCTCTAATGCATATATATCTCATGC
Source organism: Ichthyophis bannanicus (assembly GCA_033557465.1). NCBI lineage: Eukaryota > Metazoa > Chordata > Amphibia > Gymnophiona > Ichthyophiidae > Ichthyophis > Ichthyophis bannanicus. The sequence continues at coordinate 106,262,486 of CM066038.1, forward strand.
ATAGTCATTAGGGATATCCCGAAAACCTGACTGGCCGGTGTGCCCCGTAGAACTGGGTTGGGAAACACTGGTATAGACAGACACATACTTCCACACCTCTGCCATCATGGTGCTACGATTGAGGGGGTAAGTAGCCTTGCCCACCAAACCGGTCCTGAGCACGGCAAGGCATGGATATGGTACGCATTACAGCTGGTGGTCACTCCCCAGGGTGGTAAGCACCGTCAGAGGCCAGGCCTGGAGCATGCCCCGCAAACACCTAACAGATTGTTTGGATGGGGTCAACTAGCAGTATGTACGTAACGTATGGATAACTGCCTGCCTGTGCTCCTAGCAAACGTCTCCGAGCTGTGTACCGTATACCTCAGGTGTAGGGTGACATTGGTAAGTTATGCAAGTGCTCGTTTTGGGTGCTGCATGCACGGTCCAATGTTCTGCCTTTCCAGGAGACATTGGCCAATGGGGCCTGTGGGTGTGGGTGTGTCTGCCCTTGATGGCTGCTGCTTTACGGCACAGATTCCCAACTCCAGTCCAGGTTTGCATCACACTGTTCGGGTTTTCCTGCTATCCCTCATGAATATGCATGGACTACATCTACATGCCATGGGGGTGGTGCATAGATATACAGCACAGGCATTTGTATGAGTGTCAGCATGGAACCTGACTGGTGTGTGGCCCACCAGGACTGCATTTGGGTGATTCTGCTCTAGGTACTGCCCCTGTTCATGGTGTCTGTGCTCAGTGGGGTAAAAGATAGATGTCTTACCATTGCATATGTCCCCGCCATGAAAGGTGTGTCCTTACTATCACTGTTTTGTTGTGGGAAAAATATGTGGGCAGGATTGGCAGTAGCCCCAGCTGGGCTTTGAACCTGTGACCTTCTGTTCTTGTATGCACTGTCTGTGTGCACTGCACCACTGTGTAGCCACAGATTGGTTGGATTCCCTGGACTGTCCATGACTGTGGATCCGGCAGGACCTGTCTGTTGCAGTGGACTGTGCCAGCCTGCACATGGCTAGGCCTCTGTCTTCTGTGGTTAGCAGCCACTGCCCCCTGCACCACATGTACTTGTCCGCCAACATGCTGGCATGAACTTCTCTCAGAAAAAGCAGTTGACCTGATTGCAATGTGGCAGTATGGGACTGCATTTGGGGGACTTGGCTGTAGGTAATGCCCATTGTTGTGGTGTGTGTGCGGTGTTGGGTAAAATATGGGTGTTTTCCCCATGCATACAGGGGTGTCTGCGCTATCTTTATTTAGTGGTGGGTAAAATATAGGGACTGGGCTGGCAGGTGCCCCCAGCTGGGTTTTGAACCTCTGCCCTCTGGTCCTTGAGGTAATGACTCTGTCCGCTGTACCACACTTTGGCCACAGAGACAGTGCAGCCCCTGGAGGCAGTAAGCCTGGCAGGATGGAGTCACAAACTGCTCTACGCAATTCTACTGTGGGCATATGCACCCTGTCTGGTGACAAACGTGCACATAAACCCCGGAAATGACCACGGGAAATGTGGGACAAAATATCACCACGCTGGGCAACAGTGATATTAATGGGCAACCATAGCAAACACTCCCAGGAAAGCTCCAAAACGTGGAAATGTTTTTTGGAAGAGTCTCCTCTCAGTAGACCCTTCCAAAATTCATTTCTTTTTTCTGGAGCTTTGCTGGGTGTGATTTCTGTATTTGCCCATCACTATAACTGTTCCCCAGCTGAATTACTATTTTTAATAGTTCTGTTGTGGTCATTTTCTATTTTTATTTTCACTTTTGTGCTGTGCACATGTATCACACTGCTCACGTTTTGCTGGTTTCCCCGGTTTTCCTGTACATTGCTGACGGAAATGGTTTCTCTTCCCTTTAAATGCTTTCTACCGCGAGTGTTTCACTCGCGGTAGTTTTTACATGCAAATTCGGGCCCGATACTGTGCGGGGAGCCTCTCCCCTCCCACTCTCCACCCATTGACCCCGTCCCTCCGCCCCTCCGGAGCCTTCCTCCGCCCTCCTTTCGCCGTTCCACGCCTCTATCGGACATTTGCGGGCCCGCACTTGTACGGGGCCCGTTAGTGAGCCGCGTACCTGTGCGGGGGTGACACGCACGTGTGCGGGGCGTTTAAACGCGTTTCTGCGCGTTTCAGTGCCGCGTTGCCGTGCGCTATTTTGCGGCGCGCTATTTTGCGGATTTTAGTAAACATGCCCCTATGTCATTTCAAAATTCAGAAAGTCGCACCACATCCTCCTCAAAAGCACACACATAAAGGCAGGCTACCACTAGGGGCACTGTGGCCCCCATTGCAACCTCATGAATATGATGGTAAAACTTACCTTCATATTCAAAATAATTCTGTTCAAGAACCAAATGCAATAACTGGACCAAAAAAACCCGAAACCCCTCCACCATATCAGTCTGTCCTAAGTAGCAGGTGGTAGTCACTATCGCCATCCTTTATGGAATCTGAGTATATAATGATACAAAGTCCATTGTTACAAGGAACCAACATGGTTCCACAATAATATCCTGCAATCTAGACAGTAGAACCTCTGAATCCTGAATATAAGAAGATGCTCCTCTAATCAGAGGATTCATAAAATGATCTAAATATTAGAGAGGGGTTCAAAAAGAGAATTCCTCACCAAGATTATAGGATGCCCCAGTGGCCTCAAGGGTTTTTTATGTATCTTACGTAAAATGTAGAAACAAGCAATTCTTGGATAAGCAGTCCACAAAATAATGAAACAAACTATCAGAAATTAACCCCTGATGTAATGTTGATTCCAAAACCACAAATACTTCTGCTTGTATTCTGCTTGTATATCTCCAGTAGGATCTCCAGATAAAGGACGATAAACCCATCCATCTCCTAACTGCAAAAGAACTTCCTCCTCATATTCCCTCTTTGAGAATGACAATCACCCACCCTTGTCCTCAGGTCTGTCTACAAAAGAAGTATCAGTAGTCAATGCTCTTAAAGCTTGCCTTTATCCAAAGAAAGATTATGTCTAATGGATCTATGAAGCAATTCAAGAACCTCCAAAAGAACCATCTTTATAAATGCCAGTAAATTGGCATCTATAGGACTAGGGGGGACCCAGTTTGAATGTGGCGCAAACTGAACCAATTCCCCAGAAACACGATCCACTCCCTGAAAATGTTAAGCATAAATACCTAAAAAACCTTTGCAAATATACCCGAGTATCAAAAGAGTCAAATGCATAACTAGGTACAAAGGATAACCCTCATTCTAGCAGGGAAACCTGTTGTGTGGATAATACCCAGTCAGAAAGATTAAACACAAGAGAACAAGGCGTTATTATACAGGGGTCATCATAAAGAGTAACTGATGTAAAGGTGGAATTTACACTAGGAGTTAATAGTTTTGGTACTGATGATGTTGTTGATGAGGAAAGGCGCCCTGCCCCCATTAACAAGCACACACTTCCAACACATACAAGCCCCCATAACATACACACACACACTTTCCCCACCCTTTGACATCTTATCTTCACATCCCCACACATAAACAGCTAATCTCTGTCCATAGAGATATACACATCATACGAGTGATACATACATGTACACCTGCTCCCCCAATCCTTCATATACACCATTGATCACTACCCATACTATGCAAACTTGTCCACTCACAGATCTCCTGCTACCCCACTGAGACACTTTACCATGGCTGTTTCAACCTAATCCTCCATATGGACAGGTCCAAAATCAGCAAATAGCGTAGACAGAGTGTACATTATTGACTCACTCAGACATGCCAATCACATCCATACCCCAAGAGCCATTTTAGAATGAAATTTACATGTCTCTGGCACAATCATGTCTATGTTGCACAGGGGTGTGACAGAGGTGTGTCCGGGGAAGTCTGTAAAAGATCAGTGTGTACGTTACAGCCAGCAAGCAACAGTAGGGAGAAGAAAGGAATGCCCTCTGATTCCCCCATGAATTTTTGCCCCTCAAAAAAGCATATAGGTAACTAGAAAAGTTGTCACAAAATAGCAGGCCGAGGCATATATGTGGCAACAGATAGGAAGTGCACCTTCTGAAGTACTGTTGGGAGACGTCTATGTTGCCAGTTTTGCAGACATGTATATTTTGCATGTGCATGTTTCTAAAATCGACTGTTTCCCTGCATGTGTCTAGGGGTCGCTGCTGCATTCTTCTCATTTCCTTGTCTGTTGGCAGAGAGGTTTATCTTTTGGGGTGGAGACAGGTCCATTTCCGAATGCATTTACATGTGACCACCTTCTCTGCTGCCCCTCTCATGAAATTTGAGACATTTGGACTTGGATGTTCCAGATGGCATCTAAAAGACTTTTCTAAAAGGTTGCTTTATATCTAAATGTGCAGTTTTTAACTTTTCTGCTTTGCTTCTGTAATGCCCCTGACGAACTGGACTGTTGGCCTTTTCCAGTGTTTCCCTGGCTGGCAGGAGTTCTGTGGAAGGACAAAGAGCAGCTGAATTTAACATTTATCACGCTGAAAAAATATTTTTACTTTTTTCTCCTAAATATCAGTGCTTAACATTTTTTGTTGATGTGGTATTAGGTAGGTGGAAGGAAGAATATCTATGTAGCCTATCCCAGGCAGTCTGTATGTAGGACAGCTTCAGGGACGCATAGGTTATTGGAGAGTGTGTAGGGAATGGATAAAAAAGACCTCACCTTACCTTTGTGATTGGGTCTTGAGGGGTAGGAAGAAGATTTCTCCTAGTTTCACTGAGCAGGCACACTCTTACATGGTTTCTCACTCTTCTCTGAGCACACAGCCACCACCACAAACTCTGTTGCCCAGTCAAAAGACTGTGTATTAATAAAAATGTATTGACTGGATGAAGTATCAGAAATAACTAACTAAAGCCCAACATTATCTTTCTAGACATTAGGCAAAACTAAGACAAGGAAAAAACTAAGGCATTGGTTGTTCTCAAGTCACTTCATTGGCTCCCTATCCGTTTCTGCATCCAGTTCAATCTTCTCCTGCTGACCTATAAGTACATTCACTCTGCAGCTCCTCACTACCTTTCCTCTCTTATCTCTCCCTACACCCCTCCTCGGGAATTCTGCTCTTCAGGCAAATCGCTTCTATCTGTGCCCTTCTCTTCTGTTGCTAACTCCAGACTTCACTCCTTTCACCTTGCTGCTCCTTATGCCTGGAACAAACTACCTGAGTCTGTACATCAGGCACCTTCTCTGACCCTTTTCAAATCCAGGCTGAAAACTCACCTCTTCACTGCCACTTTCAGATCTTGACTCACCTGATCTCCTTTGTGTTTCCTTACCATTCCCCCTAGATGCATCCCATGTCTACAGCTACTATGCTGTCTGTCTTGACTAGATTGTAAGCTCTGTTGAGCAGGGACCCTCTTTTACATGTGTCTGTGGAGCGCTCATACATCTTGTAGCGCTATATAAATGTTCAGTAGTAGTAGTACTATCACTCTTGGCTCCTTATGTGGACCCCCTCACGTCTTCTGAACTTTTGCTGAATCCTGGAACATGATTCCAATCTTCTTCTTTCCCCATTCTCTGCACAGCAAGTCCTCTTCAACCTGAAAAATACTTCCAGGTACCTCTCATCTTCTCTCTTCTCCTCTGGTTAGGTTCCCTGAACCCAAGGGGCTCCTGGTTGCCTCTCACACCAACTTCCAGTTTAGGGGGACCATTTAGTATACCTCCACACTTCCAATATCTCTTGCCCCAAAGTTAGTCATTCCACATTTCAACTCTTGTAGGCCTTTCTCTTGCCTGTGACATCCAATCCTGGCAAGTCACTGTCTGAAGACTCCATTCCTCTTTCTTTTTCCTAGGCCACAAAAGAGATAAGATCCAAATTTCATTTTTTCATTTACCCCAAAGCCTGGTTGTTGTATTTAAAAGTCTACAGTATCTCCTGAGGCGGGTACGAGGCAGGGCTCTTCGCTGTCGCCACTGCTTTTTGCACTGGTTATGGAACTGCTGGCGGCCAGGATAGGTCTCTGAAGGATATTAAGGGAATAGAGGTGGGACTACAACAACATAAGATAGTTCTGTTTGCTGACGATTTGCTATTTGCTCTGACACAACCGACGACTACCCTTCCTATCTTAATGCGGGAATTGCGAGAGTATGGTGGGCTCTCGGGGGTCAAAGTTAATTGGGATAAGACGGAGGCGATGTCGCTTACACTGCAACCTCAGGTGGTTAATACTTTGCGGGCCTCATTTCCGTTTCGGTGGGCTACTAAGTCTATCAAGTATCCGGGCGTACAGGTTATGGCGAATCCATTGGATCTCTATGGTGCAAACTATCCTCTCCTATTTGGGCAATTAAGGAGGGATATGGCTAGATGGAGGGGAGTGGAGTTATCTTGGTTGGGGAGGATAGCAGCTTTAAAAATGAATTTGCTACCGCGATTATTGTATTTGTTTCAGTCGTTGCCAGTGCGGATCAGTCAAAGGGAGTTGCGTCAATTGCAGAGCGAAGTGTTTGCCTTTGTGTGGGGGCATAGTAAGCCTCGTGTGAGTAGAAGAGTGATGTATGCGGGTCGAGAAGGCAGGGGGTTGGGAGTGCCTGATGTGAGGAGATACTATCTGGCAGCACAGATGCACCAGGTGTTTGAGTGGAGGGAGAAGTTAGGATACTCTAAACACTTTAGGGAAGTGGAGCAGTATTGGGCAGGGGAGACTAGGTTGAAGTACTTACCCTGGAGTGTGGTTCCTCCCCCGAGAGGGAGATGGCAGGAGAACCCCTTCATGTGGCATTTGTTTGAGCAATGGCGAAGGGCGAGGAGGAAGTTTGTCCCGGGGTCGGACTTTTCCATTTTGGCTCCGGTGAGGGCCACTCCGGGCTTTATACCAGGAAGGAAGAGGGTTTTCAAGCAATGGGAGAGGGAGGGGCTAGACACTTTTAACAAATTTATAGATGAGGGAGAGTTGATGCCCTTTTCGGATCTCCGGGTGAAGTATCGCCTGCATGGTGGGGATTTCTTCCCTCACTTGCAGGTGAAACACTTTTTGCAACATAAGGAAGTGAGAGAGAAATGGGAAGAGGGTGCAGATGATAGGGTAGCGTTGTGGAGGGGCCAGGGGGTGGCAGAAAACTAGAGGGTTGATAACCTTACTGTATAGAGGTTTAGGGGAGGGTACAAATGAGAACTATCTGCACCAGGGAGAGTGGGAGAGGGACCTGGGAAGGGAGATGGATGCGCAGGAATGGAGGAGAGTGCATGTGAATATTGGGCGTCAGGCACGGACGGTGGCGGTGCAGGAGACCTCCTATAACTTGCTCTATCGGTGGTATTACACACCGGTGCGGTTGCATAGGATGTTCCCCGGAGTGTCAGATCGGTGTTGGAGGCAGTGTGGGGGGGGGGCGGAGGGGAACTTTATGCATATATGGTGGGAGTGTCCACAGGTCCAATTGTACTGGAGGGAGGTGGGAAAGCAGATTTTGGGGATCTTTGGGGTGGATATTGGAATGGATGTGGGGTTTTGTCTGCTTGGAATGTGGCCTGAGGGAGTTATTAGGAAAAGTGGACACCCAATAAGGGCGGGTATTCAAGTGGCCAGGAGCGAAATACCACAGGCTTGGAAGCAAGCTAGAATGCCGGGAATGGAACAGTGGAAGAGTCGGCTGAGACGTATTGCTTTATTGGAGTAATTAACAGCAGTGTGGCGCCAGAAACAAGAGGGATTTACTTAAGCATGGGGCCCTTTGTTGGCTTATTTAAAGGAATGAGATGCTTCAGGGAGGGGAGGGGTAGATCGGAGGGGGAGGAGAGGGGGGATGGGAGGGCAAGGATCGGGGATTAAGTATTTTTCTTTAAAAACGTGGTTTCCGAATGGGGTAGTATGTCAGGGTGGGCAGGGGCCTGTGGGTACTGCCTTGTACTAATTATATGTTCAGTTTATAATGGGATAAGGGACTTATCCTTACGCTCTCATTGTATATTTCCCCCCCCCTCTTTATTTTTTAATCTTTGTTGGTGAAAGGGGATTCATGTAAGGTCAATGGCACTAGTGGGGAAAAGAGTTTGAATTGGTTAAAATTTTAATTGGTGTTTTATTGACTGTAGAGATGGAAAATCATTTGATATGTCATGAATGTATATGTTTGTTAGAAATAAGCATGCCTTAGTTGAATTTTTTTCTTTTAGTTGCATTATGACTTTTCCTGTTTGATGAAACCAATAATAAAAATGTAGATATTAAATATTAAAAAAAAAGTCTACAGTATCTTTTGTATGACCCTAAGGAGAAAGGATGAGGATAGTAATCACCAGAACTATGTTGTAACAAGGGAGGCCTTGGCTCTGGGGCTGGGTATTCATTCAGTTCAAAAGTCATCACTGTCTTGTGCCTCTATGCAGACCACTCCGGGTTCATAGTAGTAGTGGTAGTAGGATCATACTAGAAGAACCTGTTCATGCATACTGTATTCCTCTTATGTACACAGATAAAGTCAGCACTTATCTCCCTTGCTGACTGTCTCCTTGGGTCCTCACTGCCTGAGAAATGATCATCTGCTCCATCTTACTTTCTAATGTGAAGGACCATGACTCTATGATGCCCCTTTTTAAGGCCTCAGCAAGCAAAGTTGTGGCAGCCATCTTGGATCTCCAGAATTCCTCAAAATTCCTACATTTTGATCCACAACATAACCAATCCTCTTCTTGCTGCACTAGACAGTACAAAAGCTCTCCATATCGTTTTGGAACACTCCTCCATATCCCTGCTTGGGTGCAATTTTTCAACAGCTAGTTCCAGGCAGTCTGCATTGAGTAGAGTAAGCATCTATTAAAGATTTTTCTTTACCTCCATGATAGGGCCTTGACGAGAACTCTTCCCCTCCTCCCTCCCCCATCAGCTTAGCTAAATTAAAATTAATAGAATTACCAAAATACTTGCCTGCCTGTGGCACTAACCCTAAAATATGGGAAATTTGTGCAGGCCTTATTCTGTGTTACTGGTTGAATGTTCCTTTAACTATATTAGTAAAACAAAGGAACATCTAGTTTTGTTGACAAAATGTTAATTTCTTTTTCCGGAAATATTACAAAGTAAATGTCTCAAGAGATGTTTTATCGATTCAAGCATTAAATACTATTATTATAAACAGAACTCTGAAAATACAGTTACCGCTTGTTGGCAGCAGTCTGGTTTTGACTATCAGCGAGCGCAGGGCTGCTTCATCACCTTATGGAGCCCCCCTCCATTCACGGGAACCCCCTCCTTCTACTGCAATGCCCCTCTCCAGAATATGCAGTGACTTCAGTACGTTAAAAAGATGCCGTGATGCCAGAGTTACCTTCCTTTGGACACCACGTTGCAGTTCGCGCTTCTGCCCTTCTCCGGCACCACGGTGCCTGCTGAATGTATTGTCACTGCTGCAGATCCTGGAGAGGGGTAATAGGGGCTGCAATGGGTATGGAGGCCTGAGCAGGGCAGTTGGTTCCCCATTGTGCAGGGGCTCAGGGCAGCTGCCCCTTTTGCACATAGATAAAAGTGGCCCTGAGCGAGCGGACGAAGCAGTCTTGGCACAGTGAATATCATTCCTCTGTTCCTACTACTATTAATCATTTGTATAGCATTACAAGGTAGCATAGAGGAGCTAGCTGCAGCCCTGGGAGATACTCATACTGTGTCTAGGAGATATTGGATGCATCTTTGAATCAGGGCTAGGGAGGAAATGAGATAGACAAAGAAGGGAAACAGGAGAGAGGAGCACCAGAAAACTGGGGAGAAGACAGTGATGAGGCAAGGCATGTAGACACTCTTTCTCCCTTTATTACAGCCGCCAAAGAATTTTAGCTGCTTTCACTCAGATAATCTATATTTCAGTCGAGAATTCTTGTTTGTGCTTAGGTCAGCAGAGTATTTTAAACAGATTAAAGACACACGTTCAAACCACTCTAGCTCCCCCGACTAGAGAAATCATTTGTTGTGTAATTTGTCATATATCAGCTTCCCAGCAGCTGACTGTCCTCTCATTTCAAATATATACAGAGATCCTACCAGTGTGCTTTTCGCTCATAGTCACATTCAGGATCTTGCCTTCCCAAAGTTCCCAAGCCCTTCTCCTCCCCCTTCTCTGGTAGCTTGCATGAGCTTTTCCTAAGGAGTAGCTTAGTTGGTTAGAGTAGTAGGCTGAATATCAGGGAGTTTGAGGTTCTCCCATCAATGCTACCTTAAGGTACAACTTAGATTGTAAGAATGTTTTGGGTGGGGAAATAACTAAAGTACCGGTAGCTGGATTATAGCTCAGGTTTGGAAAGACAAATATCTACATCTAGAACAATCCAAATTCAGCTGCAGTCACCTCTAATTCCCTTCAGCTGACTTGTCAGTTCAGCTCACCCAGAAGCCAGTACTCAAAAGGACTTTGGGAGGTATCTGGATAAGTCCTCAGGGTTGGTGCAAGGATATTATATGTCTTAGGCAAACCTTTCATCTTGCTCTTCCATGCACTCTAGCATCTCACCTCTCCCTCTCTTCCCCCCATAGTCCAGCATCTTCCTGCCCCTTCCCCCTGTAGACTAGAAATCTGCCCCCTCTCTTCTCCTCCCCACCACCAGGTAGTCTACCCCTTCTCCTATAGTCCAGTTTCCATGTCCCTCCTACCTGGTGGTCCACCATCCAGCATCTCCTTGTTCCTTCCCCTGTCCTATGCCTCTGCAGCAGTGCCGCAATGGGTGGAACAGCTGAAACTCATGAGGCAGGCAAACAGCTAAACAAGAGTGTGTGTGGCCTCTGCACATGCGCACACTGAAGGCTGCTACATCCCCACACATTCCATAACAGGAAGTCTGCTTCAGAGCGGGAAGGGATGTGGCAGACCTCTAGCGATCATGTGCTGAGGCAGTGTGATTCCTTGTTTAGCCTCCAGTCTGCCTGCTTATTCTGACTGTTCCGCTTGCTGCTGATTGGCCAGGGCTGCCCTCATTTTGCTACACACACATGTGAATCTCAGCACTCTAGGCGACTGCCTAGTTTGCCTGATGGAAGCACCAGCCCTGTAAGCACCAGCATAAAATGACTACATTTTGGCCGGACACATTATTGTCTGACAAAACTATGTCTATATAAATGAAGGAGGGTCCATGAATGGAAGTAGGGTTTTAAGTTAGCCAAATAGCTGCAATATTCAGCTGCTATCCAACAAACTTTATCTAGATATCTCTGCCATATCTCTTCGTGATATTCAGCAGCTCAGAGATGTGTAAAGATAGCTGGATAACGTATGGATTTGTCCAGAGCGAATATTACCTCATTGAAGGCCACTAACAAGTGGAGGAGTAGCCCAATGGTTAGAGCACTGGCTTGGGAACCTCAAGACCAGCGTTTGGCTCCCAATGGCTCCCAAGTCATTCAACTCTCCATTGCCTCAGAAAAAAAGCAAAGTCCCTGCTTAATGTACATTACTAAGTTTAGGTCACAATGTAAACCACTTTGACTGAAATGATACAGCAGTGTAAAAAGCCTTTAGTCCCTGTATTTCTTTTGGAATTTTGAAATAAGAAACATACAGCTAAGACCCAGAACACAAGGCCTCTCGGCAATCTACTGAGATTCTAAACCATTATCAGCAATCTACTGAGTTTCTAAACATTACTGTCTGTCACCTTATAAAATCTAACACCCATTCTCTCCTCTTTCTATTCCCTACTTTTCCCTTTTCACCAACTACCAGTTTAATTATTTGGTATTAGGTTTATAAATTCTTCACAACACTACATCCAGGAGTTTATAAAGGTGATATCAGTTATAGCTGAATGAAGCACTTAAAATCTCCATTTGATGGTTTCAGACATCTGTTTCATATCTGAGATTGCAACATACCTCCTGCTCATTTATAGCATGTGGGTAGTAATGGCTTTGTCAGTGCTCAGTACTTTAATACACTATTCACATGCTGAAGTGCACAAAGACTGACATTACTGCTAATGGATTCCAGCATAATAAAAGATACTGAAATGATTGCCTATTTTGGAAAGCAATATAAGAGTATTATTGCACCAATATAAGACACTTAAGCAAGCATGCAGTCACCTCGCTAACCTTCAGCATGCCTCCTGTACTATAATATTACATCTTGCTGTCTAGACTCCAGTTTATTCTTTGCTGGGGAACGTCTAGGTCAAACCTAAAAAAAGATAGTGGAAGCATAGTATGAATACATTATTTCTCTCTATTTAGCGCCACAAACAGCATTGAAGTGGGCCATGAAAATGCACATTGACCATTCCATTTCCATTCCCCATTTCTTGTTCATAAATTGTTCAAGTTCATTGTGCAGCTTAATTTAGAATTCTGTGGTTCATCTCATGAAATGCAGCCTTTGCAAAGCATCAGTTATAAAATCCTGTCCTGTGGACAACTTCAGAAAGTCAGAATGTTTTTTCACTAAACATTCTGCTTTATACTTATCAGGCCTGATATTCAGAGCATCCAGTATTTCACCGCTGACTATCTGAATACAGCTGTCTAGTTGGCAAACATAACCGGGAAGCAGTTTGGCTCAGGGAAAGGCAGAGGAATACGACGCGAACAGTGTCCGCAGCACATTGAAAATGGAGCTTATACGTAACGGAGTGCTTCAATGAAAAGAAAACCTCCTGAAGAAACTTAACACAGTGAAACGCAGAGGAGGCGCTAAGACATGGCGTTGGGGAAATCATTTAAAAGCTAAGCACAGTTTTATAAAGCACCGTTTCACGTTTGAAAACATTAGTAAAATAGAACAAAGCTTGGATAAGAAAATTAAATTAGTGATATGAGCGCAGAGATCATTGATGCGAAAATGACGCACAGCCACTAGAAAGGTCAAAAGTCTGAAAGTTGGCGTCTTTAAAAGTCTGAGATCTCTGAGTCACAAATTATTTAAAATTCATTATCCAAGTAGTGAAAAGATTAATTATGTATTGAGTAGCAAGAGGATTAACGATTGAAATTCAAATTATATCACGATTTAAGAATACAAGTAGAGCGTTTACAATCAGGGTTTAAATAGTTGGCAAACCTGACAAAAGTTAGGTGAGCCTTTCAAGTGCCTAACATTAGCTGGCCAGCAGCTGAATCTTGCTGCTGAAGGGGTATCGTCAACACCGCCTCCGCAATGCCCCAGTACTACTACGCTGTTAGCATCGGGACATCTAGCGACATTAAAGGGGGATAGTCAGTGGCACAAACCAGCTATGTGCTTCTGAATATCCCACTCACCGTGATTAAGACAATTAGCAGCTTTGAATATGCTCCGGTGTAAATAACCACACCTAAATTTGTAGAAAATGTGCTTCAGTTATGATATTTTATAGCATACGTGTGTAAATTTAGGCTCCGCCTACATTCCACCCGTGTGCTTGTCCACTCCAAAGGTTCACACCATCACCCTAATGTGCGTCCTTACAGAATAGTGCTCACCTAGAGTACTTGCTCACCTAGACTACATTCCCTAGGCGTAAGTCATTGAAATAGGTGACTTAAATATGTCGATGGTGCATAATATTACACGGCTCCTTATAAAATTATCTCCAGTATGTAGGTAAGCAACGAGTATGAATTAACACCTTGAAAAAATGGCTGCTAGGATGACAAGCACTACAGCCAGCTCTCCAAATCTCTTGTTGCCACATTGAGAACTCTTTTTCCCCAAACTGTTTTATCTAGCCTGCCAGTCATTGTAATTTACCCCACAATGAGGTCTTCCTAACTTAAAGCATTACCATCTTAAGCGTCCAGTGACTTTTCCTCACCATTGAAGCCCTTACTCGCATACACTATAGTCAGTATTATGTAAATATCTGCAACATTTTAATGAATTTGTGTTTGGGTATTTATGAACAGAGCTTTGAAGAAGTCATTGTTCAAGTATTTATCATGTACACTGCAGGTTACCCAGGCAGGAAAGATACATGGAGCAGATGGTGTACTTATAAAAACTGTGTACTTGACAGTCTTACGCAATCAATCAAATGAATCAAACATACAGAGCTGCAAAGGTCAATAATTTAAGTAAACTGAAGGTCTACACTGTGTTGCTGGTTAGTTTCTTAAATCACATGCAACAACAATCTTCAGCAGTTTCATTCATCAATATCCCACCAGAGCTCAAATGTCTTTTGTATGAATCATCCACTTAAATATTCCTCATTGCTCTGAGATGGATTTCATCAAATTTAGTTACCAGAACATTTTCAAACAAATATAATTTCAGCAAGTACTCATCAGCGCGAAACAATCATTACGTTCATGACAAGACCTGGCCGACAGGTTTCGTTCATTAATACATGGGCTTCTTCAGGAATTGTCACGTTCAAGCACCATGTCGTGTGTTTAATGCAAAAACCTTTGCACTGATCACAGAACGTGGTGCTTGAGCGTGACAATTCCTGTCGGTCATGAAGAAATTTGAGCTCTGCTGATGTATTGATTAATGAAACAGCTGGAGATTGTTACCGCAGAAACAGCCTTAAATTTGCTTAAATTACTGACCTTTGCAATTCTGCGTGTTTGATACTTATAAAAGCAACATATGTACCTTTGTAAAACTGTCTCTCTGAAAGCCCCTGCAGAAAGCTGCATTTGCTACAAGGCAAAAGAAACTTTGGGTGTGTACCCGTACATGTCATAGAAATCGGTGCTTGTGCCATGTGCCACCCCCTGCTTTGTCTACACATATCTTGCATAACAGAAGGCACTTTTGGAGAGCCTGCTTTGATGCATGTGCAGCCCTGGCCAGTTTTGGAAGCATCCTCTTGGACATTTAAAGCACTTATAAAATTACCCCCATAAAAATGAAGGAGTCAATCATGTTTTTACCAATGATTTATTGGTCTTAATAGCATGAGCATCCAGGATTATCCGGCTCGCACCTTCCCACACATCCTCTTTCAGAAACTCGTATACTGCAATCATGCAAATAAGAAATATGACAAATTTCTGGATAAACAAGGGCTATAGCTTTATTAGAAACCCAACCAACCAATAAATACGTGTTTTTCATCTTCCCTCGCCCTCCACCATACCTCCAGTGGGACAGGCTTCATTTAACCAAGCTAGACACAAATATTAGTACACTCAGATTTGCATTCAAAAAGGGTTAAAGAATACTTGGTTATCCTGTCCATATATTCTCTTGTACATTATTGTCTTTATAATCTGGCAACAATATTCTGCTTCTTTGAGCAAAAGAGGAGGAAGAAGTGGAAAATCCAGCTTCAGAGGATGCATTAAGCAGTGTATGCAGGAGCATTGCCAGGTAAGCTGGGTGTTGAAACCATGACCCCTGCAGACTAGAGGCCAGTGACTTGCAAATGAGGCCATAGAGCCTGAACCAAAATCAAATGCAGATAAATTAGAGGTGGTGGTGAAAGATGCTCGCGCCACAGGGGAGCCCACTGGACCATTAAGAGGTGTTTCTTAATATAAGGAGAGCTAGTCAGGCACACCTTGCTCGTTCAACAGTTTTGAGTGGGCTGACCTGCACACATTTCCAACCTTGCTCCTTGTACTTCTCCAATGTGAGTACTGCTCTCAGACCTCACCTATTTCTGCTCCTGCTTCCTACAAAGACCTGATTTCTGATCCTTACCTGATTCTGGCTCAGCTCCAGCTCTGCTCCTGGTAAAAGACCTTCGGTCTCCTAGCCTACACCTTGTTTCCCGATCCTATCCAACATCTGCACTTCTTGGCTCTGGGACTAGCCTCTCCATCTGCACTCCTGGCCAGAGAAGGCCCTGATGGTTTAAACCAGCCCCAAACTAGGGCTAGGTCATTATGGAGCCGATAGCAAAGATGTTGCAAAAGCTAACAGAGGCCTTGCATACCCTGCTGACACAACTTCAGGCCCTTCAGCAGAAGGTGGAAGCTTTTCAGTCATCTGGTCAGAAGCAAGAACAACAGGCTGCTCCATCTGGCCATGTTCCATATGGCCATCCTCCCACAGAACTGCACATGCCATTGCCAAAGAAATTTGATAACGGCAAAGGATAGCAGAATAATACTATCCTGAATAACCTGGAACATTTCATGGCTGCCCTTTCCCATGCTTTTGGGGAACTGGACCAAGCTTAGCTGGCCGAGAATAATATGATGAGTCTCCACCAGGGCCAACAAACGGTGACAAAGTATGCTACAGAGTTACGGCACTGGGCTACTGACCTAGATTCGAATGAGTCAGCTTGCCGTGTGTCCATTTCTGATGTGAGCCTTGCCGCTCCTATAAAGGATGAGCTGGCACAACTGGATCCTCCAGCCCGTCTAGAGGAACTATTCAAATTCTAAAAGGGTGGCTTAGTTTAACGCTCATTGTCACAAATGTATTTTATACCTATTCTATAAAGTAAGGTATGCATGTACTTTACTTTATAGAATAGGTATGTAAGTGGTGAGGTATGTGTACCAAAGTGAGGTGCAACCACTTATACCAACTCTAGACTTGGTGTAAATGCCTGCGCATGGTTTGTAGTATTCTATAACTTATGTGCGTATATTTGTGCACCATCTGCACTCCACCCCTGTGCCTGTGCACTCTGAAACTACATTCTATTGACCCAAAGTGCATAGGTACAATAGCACCCATCTAAATTACATGCATAAGTGCTCATCCCTGCGCATAACTCCTTGAACATTGGTGCTGATGGTGCATAAACTTACACAGCTCGTTATAATATTACCTCCTTTATGCCCATATTAAATAACAGCTATCAGAACATGTCCTAGCAAGATGTACCAAAAGATCTGGCAAAATCACAGTTTCATACTTCCAGAGAGACAACAACCTCTGGAAGATCCATGATGATGGATACCATGAAGCAGTGTCTGTCCTTAGAGGAGAAGGAATAACGTCTTCAGCAAGGCTTTCCTGGGCACTTGCAAAACAACTGCAGAAGTAGGCCCATTCCTTGAACTTCATTGAATGCAGGATCCTAAGGGCAGTATATAAATATTATTTAAATTAAATCAAAAATTTAATTCCCTCTTCTCACCCTATTCACACCCCCTTGAAATCTGGATGTGGTGTGCATCACCACATGTAAACAGCTACTTTCTAAAATCACATTTACATGTGTATTCCAATCTACATGTGTAAATACTGCTATTTGCATGTGGGAATGCTTCTAAAATAACCCCCAAAGTGTGTTTCACATGGTCCATCAGTTGTGCAGTGTAATTTGAGAGTCTGGGCTTATCTAACCAAAACAGAATCAGATATTTCTGAATTGAATTCTGAGGGTTTCAACCAATGTTCCCTCTAATTTTCTGTAGGCTGTGTGCGTATAAAATATCAGCTGTGTGCAGCTTTTGAAAGAAGGTTAAATTTTTGTGCGCCACATAACGACACTCAGAGTTATATACTTTAAAATTTGACTACACATCAGAATACAGTATGTACACCACACTGATTTTAATCAAATTAAATGAAAATAGACGATTACTAAATGAAGTGGGAAATTTCTAGTAATTACAATCATAGCTTTTAAATTTTAAAACGTCTGTGTTGTTTTCTATCAGAATCAGAGTCGTAAGTTTTGTGCGCTCTGTTGTAAAGTATGTGCGCTCGCTCGGCAAGGTGTGTGCGCGCGCACACGCGCACAGCTTAGAGGGAACAGTGGTTTCAACTCCCTGCATGCCTACAGAAAGAACTGCTCTATCCAAAAATGACTTTTGTAGTCTCCTACAACCAGTGAAGTCATACTGAGCCTTCCTATAGCTGACAACCTGTTTGAATCATTTCAAAGCGAATATACCGTTTATGGTGTAACAACCCTGCCTTTATCAGAATTGATGCAATCATGTGGGCCGTGTCCCGGGCACGAGCAGCTCACTGAAAAGCAAACAGGCTGATGATGTTTAGAAACTCCCTTAGAGACGCTAGCACTTTTGTTTGAAGTCACTTGAGAGTATGCTTCAGGAAAAGGAGATCAGTAGCAACAGAAACAAGCAGACAACATGCACAGAAAAAAAGTTACCTTTAATGGATTCTTGGTTGGAACATCGAGTGGCAGGATGCTGAGCACAATGAAGAAAATATTATTTGTGTTCATTTTGTTGGCCATAAAATCTGGTAGGAGTGTTTTTCTAAATTCAATTGCTATGACCTTTTAAGAAATTTGTTGGATTTGAAACATGAAATTCGGTTTGGCCTTTATTTTAGTGGTGCAGTGTCAATACTTTAGGATTCGTTGCTGCAAAAGCTCCAATTTGGAGCCATTCGTCAAACAGTTTGTCTGGTTAATTTTAGGAGTTAACCGGGCAAATTGTGACTTTTTCCAGTTTGGGCCAGAAGCCAGTTGGCTTTTGGCTGGACCACACAATTTACAAGGAGAAGGGGTGGGAAATATGTCAGGGTATGGTTATAACTTAATCAGATAGGGCTGAAATTCAGTATTATCCACTTAAATATAACTGGTTAAATCTGAGTAGGTAAAATACCTGTCCTAAAGTGAATCTCATGAAAATATTTGGTTAAATTTAACTGGGGCTATTTAAAACCCAATATTTAATTAGTTATCTTTTTTATGTCCCTGTTAAAGTTAACTGTCCCATGGATTATCAGGCCCCGTAAGAAGCTGTGTTCACTAAACCAGTGATATTGACCATTAGGTTCTATTGGAGGGCAATTCTCAAACAGGCAGGTTAGCTGGCGAAAGGATCTTTGCTTGCAGAAAGCAGTTTGAGAACTGTCCATCCTTGCAAGAGAAGGCACAAGCTTAGTGCAACATCATACAAAGTTTTACCCACTGCCAGGGATGGAAACTGAAAGTGCTCCTGCCTTTGTATTTTCTAAAGTAGGCACAGTTTTTTAGTCAAATGTGTCTGCACAAAAAAATGTGTGCAGACTTCTTTTCTCTGAAAATTTTCCAAGTAAGCATGCCCACAAACTTAACTTTGATCATTAGTATAAACTCTGCGGGTAGAACCTATCAGCGGACTTTGCTGCTGTGCAGATAGCTTGAAAATTGCTCCCTTAACCTCTAAAGGTATGGAATTTATTCTTAAACTATCTGTAAGGGGCATGTGGGACCCATGTTAAGCATAACTTGTATTGCAAATCGTATAATCAACTGAAGGCTGTGTAATACACATTCAAACCTGAATATAATTATGGGTGGGTGGATGCAGATTTTAAAAAATGCTTCTTCAAAAGCAAAAATGAATTCTTTATATACAATGTATATATAAATCCCATAAAAATGAATCATATAGGAGACATACTTAGACCTGCAACCCACGTAAATGCCACTCAGCAAGCTATTCAGTAGCACATACCCAGTTTGTGCCTCGGAATATCCCCACATAGCCCGATAAAATGCACGATGCTCGCTGCTTAATATCTGGGGGTTTCAGCGGCACAGCAGGGATAGAACCAAAGTTTAGCCTGTCAGCAGTGATATTGAGCCGCTAACCGGCTAACCTAAGGTGGCTAAAATTCGGCATGAAAAAGACTGGCCTAACTTTAGCCTGTTTAGCTATCCGGCCAATGTCTGAATATCACCACTGACCAGATCGCAAAATCGCTACCAGGCAAAAGCAGATATTCAGGTCTGCTAGCCACATTAATCCCAGTTCTAAATCCAAGTTGCAATTCTTGTTCAATGTAAGTACAAAGCAGGTCTGTCCTGCTTTGTGCAAAGAAATGTTACTTGTAAACCGCACTGATTTTAAAGAGCGTGGTATAGAAAAGCTTTAAATAAATAAAAATAAATAAATAAAAATGATCCCTTTCAATATCAGACCCATACACCTTAAAAAGAGTATAGTAGAACATTCAAATAACATAAATATGATCAAATATCATCAGAATACAGATTATATACCTTAATAGGCAGCAGAATCGAACAGATAGGATACTCACAATGTCAGCACAGTAAATGATGTACCATAAACATCAATACAGTAGACATTCATATTTGTATATCCATAGTAAATTGCTTAGATGGTAATTGCATAAGAAGAGGGTAGATTTATGCATGTATTTATGCATGCTAATGGCTCCTATTCTATAAAGTCAAATTCATGTGGCTTTGACTTTATCGAATACAAGTGAAAGTGGCCACGAATGCGCATAAATGAAGCCATGGTCACTTACACCAGCTCTAGAGCAGGTAGAAATGACCATATAAATCTTACATGACTTGGGCCATATTCTGTAAAGTGTGTGCGTAAATTTGCTCTCTGCCCACATCCTGCCCAACTCTACCATTGTACATTGCCCACGATGAAAGTACACACCATCAGTCCATGGCACATACTTACAGAATAGCGACAGATTAAACTCCACTACTACTTATCATTTTTTATAGTGATACAAAATGTACATAGTGCTGTACATATAGATGCAAGAGACAGTCCCTGCTCAACAGAGCTTCACGTGGAAGGGGACATTTATGTGTATAAACTACTAATATGCCATGATTTAAGTGTGGAAATCTCGCCACACCTTATAGAATTACCCTCCACATGACTAAAGGGGAGAAACTTATAAAGGATTTTCCACGCGTAAAGGTTTATTACATGCAGAAAAAACCTTTCTAAAACTGGACAGGAGTATATGCATATAGAAATGCACGCATCAAGATGGCATGTGCTTATATGTGCACCACGTGAAGCATCGCCGCTGGCATAGTCCGGACAGAGTAAGGGCAGCATTGCAGTGTGTGCACATATTTATAAAGATACATGCGCACAATACATGCGCACCCTAAACAGACAGCTATGCATTTAACTGCAGGAATTTCTTTTTAAAAGCATCGATGCTGTCAGCACCACTGTTGGTGCCCTAAGTATGTGCTATCGCCCCCCTGTCTCCAGAGCCTTGAACTGCTGCAAATTCAGGAAAAGTTAATATGACGTCCCCTGAACCATTTAAGAAAGCCGAGTATAGCGATGTCCCCAGCACAAGAGTGTCCTTGTAGCATGGGGGCATGGTAGACGAGTAGGCCTGGGTGGAGCAACAGGTGCATGTCATGGTGCGATTTCAGAATAGCACAAGTACGTCTGGTCCGGGTTGCTGAGGCATCCATACCTCTACTGCTCCTGACCACGAATAAGGTGCAAAGATGTGCTCATTTCATGGCTGCAACACTTCCAGAGAGAAGAGCAAAATGCACTTTCATCACCACAGGCGAAAGAAACCTGCATGTAAACACATACTGCAAGCATATGACTGACCAGCTGCTGCACATCTGAGTATCTGAAATGGCAGGCCAGGATGTGCTAGTCTCATAACATAAATGCCCTCCTTCCGAACTACCCCAGCCAAGATGTACACGCGTGCAATTCGAGAACATGCACATTTGTGAAATAGCCTACACCCATGCACGTACCCGGCCTTGCTATCTGCATGGGGTCTGTCTCCAGAAGCGGTTACTGGGTTGTTCATATTTTGGGGTGGTGATGGAGCGATTTCAGAAGGCATTTCTATGTGCTACTCTTTACTGCTGCCACGCCCCTGGATTTCTGGATGTTCTGATCTGGATCTCCCCGATTCATCTTAGACATCCCTTCTAAAAAGCTATTTCACACATTTAGGTGTGAAAGCTGGTCAGAAACTATTGATTCAACAAGGTTCATACAGGGCCGGTGCTACCATTAGGCAAACTAGGTGGTTGCCCAGCGTGCCAGCCCTCCAGGGGCACCCATTGCCGCCAAAGCTGCCACCCCTTTCTGAGACCTACAGCAATGACAATGGCCTCAAACAGCCCCACGGCACTTACCTCAAAACACTGGCGCCGCAAGGCTGTTTCCTTCCGCCACAACTGATGCCAACTTCCTGTTTGCATGGAAGTAGAAGCAACTTCTGCCCCCATACAAAAGGAAGTCAGCATCAGGTGTCAGTAGAGGCAGAAGCAAATAGCTCTGTGGCACTGAAGCTTTGAGGTAAGCGACGCAGGGCTGTTTTAGGCTACTGCCGCCACTAAGTCACAGAGAGGGGCAG
Organism: Ichthyophis bannanicus; assembly: GCA_033557465.1. Classification (NCBI taxonomy): domain Eukaryota; kingdom Metazoa; phylum Chordata; class Amphibia; order Gymnophiona; family Ichthyophiidae; genus Ichthyophis; species Ichthyophis bannanicus. The sequence goes on from CM066038.1 coordinate 106,284,412, forward strand.
CAGCAGCCACAGTGAGGGTCTGGGTGGGGGGGGGGGGGAAGAAGTGCCTGGGATAAGGTTCACCTAGGGCACCTCATCTCCTTCCACCTGCCCTGGCCTCATAAGTGTAATTGCTTCTTAATGGACTCTCTTAAAGCAAAAGAAGCAAAAATTAGAATTCCTGCAATTAAAACTCCTGATCAAAATGTGCTAACCCAAGATACAGAAACTGCAGAGCAATTTTGATGGTTTTAGCAAGACCTTTATAGGTCTGAAACCCTAAATGACGGAAACAAAATTAGGCAATTTTTAGAGCAAATACAGGGACCAACACTTGTGGACTACAGAAAGAGATGTTAAATGGCCCTCCAGAACGCCAAAAAAATGAGAGGGGCTTTGCTTACAATGGCTCCAAGTCCAGATTGTTTTAGTCCTGATTTTTTATTGAGCATTTGCAGACTAGCTAACGCCCTGGTTAAAACAACTGTCTGATACATTTTCCCATGAAGGGAAGAATTGCAGTTTTGGTGAAGCTCTCCTGATAATTCTCCCTAAACTTGGAAGAGATTGTATGATACTAGGAAATTACAGACCAGCAGGGCCGTACCAACGGTGAAAAGCGCCCTGTGCGAGTTGCACATTGGGCGCGCCCCCCCCCCCCCCTCCAGCACCTCCATCTAGCCACTTTATGGGAGTGGGAAAGAAGAGGCACGCACCCGATGTGGAACTCGCCGGCACACTAAGCAGATCTGGACCCTCCTGGAGAGACCAGACCTGCTTAGTGTGCCGGCGAGAAGACATAAGGGGCACATTTCGGCTCTCTGCTGCTGCCTGCTGATGCTAAAGTGGCGGCGGCAGGCAACAGCAGAGAGCCAAAATGCGCCCTTTAAGACTTTGTTCACACAGGGTTCGGTACGGTCCTTCAGAACAGTCTCTTTATTGAACACTTATTATAAAATCTATGCCAAAGCAATGGTGGGAAGGCTCGAAAAGATTATGAGTAAGTTGGTTTTATGAGGGGAAGATTCGTAACAGATAATAGTTGGCTGCTGCTTGATTTGATAGCCTGCTTGGAGTATGGCAGGGACCCTGTTGTGGCTCTCACGCTGGATGCTAAGAAAGCTTTCAATCGAATAAAATGGACCTATTTGCGGTCTTAAATTGGTTTGACTGTGGAGCAGCTACTGTATAGTCAACCTTTCAGCTACTGTATAGTCAACCTTTCTCTAGAATATGGGTTAATGGAATTCTTTCCAAAAATGTTTTGTTGGAGATAGGGTCATGTCAAGGCTGCCTTCACTCACCTTTCTTATTTATTCTAGTGTTGAAGGCCTTGCTGCTGGCCATATGCTGCTCTTCATTTTTTTCTGGTATAACAGTGGACCAACAGGAATAAAAATTAGCTGCATATGCAGATGACATAATCTTATTACTATCTAACTCATCTGTATCTATCCAAGTCTTGTTGACAATAATTGAGACATACTCCGTCTTCACAAGTTGCTAGATAAACTGGGACAAATCAGAATACTTCCTGCTTTCCACCATATGAAAGATAAATTTCGGTTGCAAGGTTCACACTATTCTAAATAGCTGCAGTTGAAATATGCACTTGGAAGTTTATCGTTTGATATGTCCTCCATTCCAAAAGAGCCAGAGATCTGTAAATCAGCACATGGACCTACAACTTGAATCACCCTGCATCATATTTTATAAGATTTTGAGATATCAAACTGCCAAACATCCTTTTAGGATCCAGAGAACATGGGAGATGCCGTGCAGTAGGGAGGATGCGGACTGGGACCATTTCTGGAATATCTTCTCAAGAGCCTTCCCTTTCTGCTGCTCTATTGCAGTCTACTTTCTTTCTGGCACACAAGACCCCCTCGACCCCAGCCCGTATTATGAGCTGGGTTACTATCATCTAATAAATGCTGTCATTATGCAAATGTATTTTGAGTGTCCATTAATCCTTCAGTTTTGGTCTGAGGTATGGTCCATCGTGCAAAAGGTATTCAACTTAACGATGTCTTTAAGTTATCAATCCGTAATATTTAAGCCTGAGATGTTTGCAGACCATTTATCCTTTGATCAATGTATATTATTAGGTTTCTGTTTATGCTTATTCACTTGATATACCGCTATTCAATAATAACATAGCGGTTTACAAAAGTAAAATATACAAAGAAGGCCAATGGCCGGAAAAGGAAAGGAAATTACAATAAATGATAGGATAGTAAGCAGAACATTTAAACACACGAGACAGAGGAGAAAAAGAATGAGAGGGGGATAGGGAAAGGTAGTATCACATAAAAGGGGAAGGGAGGTCAAAGCGGAGGAGAAGAGTTGAGTTTTCAGGTTTTTCTTGAAGGTGGTGTATTGCTGTTCGAGTCTGAGGGAGGTGGGTAGGGAGTTCCAAAGTGCAGGAGCGATAAAGAAAAAAGCAGAGGAGCGGGTTGATTGTAGATGAGCATGGGAGGGAGAAGAGAGATGGAGGTGACTGATGTGTAGTGACCGGAGTGAGCGACTGGGAGTATGAAACTGAATAAGGTCTGCCTCAGAGGTGGAATAAGCAGCTTGGAGCAGGGCGATCGGGCTGTAACCCCCCAAAGGCCGGGGCCATTGGCAGGTAGGTCCCTGCTGCCCGATCCTGGCCCCGACTGCCCAGTCTTGGGTCAGACAGCGGGGAAATAGGGGTTTGGTGCTGTGGGAGTCAGGGGGTCAGGTAGGGAGGATGTTTACGCGGGTCTGCAGGGTTACTTTGGGCCGTCTCAGGACCTGATCCTGCACCCGCGGGAACCTCTGGCTTCTGCAGTGCAAAATCGGGTCCTAATGGGCCCGTCCTGCTCGGGGCCGCCCAGACGTGCCCCTAAGGGAATCGGGCTCCACGTGTGCTGACTGATTATAAGTCTGCAGCTAGTGGTTGTTAATTTTCTTTGCTGTTATTGTATCTTTGTATATGCATCAATGTTATAATACACAATAATAGGAGTGAACTTAAAAAAAAAGGTTTCTCACTTTGCTATAGGTTTTGTTTTATTATTCTTAAGTCCTTTATAGATGATGTCATTCTTGCAATGTTTCACTTTATTATAAGAAGGCCATTATTAGGAGCATGAGATATAATATCATTTACAATTCAATTTCAAAAGCAGGAAACTTCCCAGTACACAGAGGTTTCCTGCTCTGCTCCAAATTGCCTTTAAGATGTGCACACGCTTTTCTTAAATTTGTTGTATTTTAGGGTTTCATATTGTCTGATCTTATCTTCATTTTATTTCTATTTCTTTGGTCTAAAGAAAACAAAAGAAGACATCTAACATGAATCGCTTCTTAATTTTGGCATAACAATTTCTGCTATGATTGCCAAGCAGCAATAGTAACAGTGCTTCTTGGTGTAATACTTTATTTCGATTTGAGAGCTGATAAAACATTTAGATCGTGCCTTGCTATGGTCTGGTGCTTAATGCAGGAAGCTGTTAATCAGAAAAACTCTTTGGATGTGTGAGATGAACTCCTCCTCTCTGGCTGATACTGCGTGACTTTCGAAAAACCTGTACCTCTAGTGCAGTGATTCCCAAACCTGCCCTAGAGGGTCCCCCAGTTGTATTCTTAGGATATTATACGCAGGAGATAAATCTGTGTGCAATACAGGGAGTGCCTGAAAAACTATATCATGCATTAGGAGTATGTATGGCCCAAAAGAATGGTTTGTGATCACTTAAAACACATTTTTCCTGATTATCGAGCATTTTTTTTCAAATTTGTTTCACCTATTCATTTTGTAAGTGCATGCATTGTATGTACACCAGAACTTTTTCATGCCTGCAATGAATCATACATGCATTAGTTCATTAGATATACATGCATACAAGTGATACGTATGCACTTTAAACTTTTAGGTGCCCCATTGACCAAATGTGTGCTCCCAAATGCACGCTCCCAAATGCACACTGTTATCATGCATATTCATTGTGGATACTGTGAAAACCCGACTAGCTGGGGATCCGCCAGGGCAGGTTCTGGGATCACTGCCTGAATGTAAACAGGAAATAAAAGCAATCAGGCTGATAGCCAAATGAAATTATACCTTTATTAGCAGCCAGTAAATTTACAACTTCCTTATACAGAGAGCATTGGATTGGATATCGTCTGAACAGCTTGGTGCTATCCATATATATAGTAAAGAGGCACAGAGAGAGTGACTGCAAAATTGTCCAGAGAGCGGCAATAATCAGCTGCTATTCAGATAAGACATGTTTAATTTTGGCCTGCACTGAAATTATCACAGCTACCGCCAGCACAGACTATTTGCCCCAATGCTCTTTTTCTCCTTTCCCTTTTAGAATCTGCAGGTCAATATTCAAAAGGACTTATCTGAGTAATTCTGGAAGTTACCTGGCTAAATCCTTTGTTTCTTTCACCAGCCAATGGATAAGCTTTGGCCAGATATATCAATGTCTGGCCAAATCATCTGAATAAAAATGAGGGACTATGGACAGTCTGGGGTTGGGGTTCAAAATTAGCCAGATAGTGGTAATACTTAGAAGAAATAACAGGCCTACATATTTGGAGCCCCTATGGCGCATAGCCCTACCACCGACTCTTAACCCTGGATATTCAATGCCGGGGTCATATGTAGTCCCAGCATTGAATATCCAGGGATAACCACAGACACCGGGCTGCATATGACTCCGACATTGAATATCCAGGGATTGCCACAGACACCGGAAGCCGCAGTAGCTAACTGGGCAGCAGCGATATTGCATGCTGCCCGGTTAGCTCCTGCGCCTTAAAGATAGGCAAGGGTTTTTCTCGCCTCTCTTTAAGGCGCAAATCGCTAACCGGGCAGCATGCAATATCGCTGCTGTCCGGTTAGCACTTGTTGCTCCCTCTGCTCAGCCCCAGAACTCCATCGACATGTCCCGATGCTAACCGGATAGCATTGGGGCATGTAGGGGAGTTAGACAGGGACCATGTAAGTGCCAATTGAATATCCCTATTTAAAGCATTTACACGGGCTGTAAACTGTGTAAATGCCTCTCGAATATCAGGCCCCTCATTATTTATTTATTTTAACATAACATTAGATATGTCATACTGGGTCAGAGCAAAGGTCCATCAAGCCCAGTATCTTGTTACCAACAGTAGCCAATTCAGGTCATACATGCCTGTCAGCAGTGGCATTCCCAGCTCCCTTGACCTCTCCCCTAACGGGCCCACACTTCCAAGGCAGCACGGCAAGTTTACCTTAAAGCCAGGTGGCTTGCCACAGTGCCTCCAATGGAGGCCCATTGGCTCTTCTCTCCCAGGTTGAAGTCTCGCACCCACCAACCCCTGCCCTTGGTATGCCACTACCTGTCAGGTTCCCAAAAGGTAGATAGATTTCATGCTGCCTATCCCCATTACATCTACCATTCTGAAAGGATTAAATCAGAAACATTAGAAATAAACAGAGCAAAACATCAATACAAAATTTGCAGACACACATAAAACACAAATCCAAAAGGTCTACTGCTAACTTTATGAATACACTATGACCATACCTCTGAGAACATAAATGCGTCTTAACCTTCTTTCCAAAAGTCAATAGGTCAGCCTCTCTTTGGTTCTGATTAGGATGTTCATTCCAGAATTTAGGACTAGCAACTGAAAAAGCTCAGTTCCTGGTTTTCATACCCAGGACCTGAAGATGACAAGGGATGGTTACGAAGTTTCCTTAGGAGGAGTGTAAGGAATGTGGAAGATTGTAGGAACCAATCAACAGTCTTTGCTATAAAGCATATGGGAACAGACATAAAAATAAGATATCTATATATATTTCTAAGCTGTGGTTTTAAGCTCCTCAGAGATATGCAAATATCTAGATATCTTTATATAGATTAATAGAAACATAAAAATCGTCCACAGATAAAGATCATGCAGCCTTATCCAGTCTGCCCAAATCCACATCAACTGCTAAGCTTCACAGTCCTTTTCACTTCCTTAGAGATCCTCTGTGCTTGTTCCATGCTTTTTTGATTTCAGATACTATCTTTGTCTGTCACCTCCAGTGGGAGACTGTTCCATGCATCCACCACCATTTCCATAAAGAAATATTTCCTTAATTACTCCTGAATCTACTCCCTTTCACTCCCATCTTATAGCCCCTCGTTCCAGAGCTTCCTTTCCATTGAAAGGCCTGCTTTATGACAAAGACTGTTGAGCGTTTTAATAGCTCTGCTCCGGATCAATTTATTCTAGTTGATATCCTTCTGAAGGTGGAGTCTCCAGAACTGCACACAGCCCCAATGAATATGACCTTCCTGGTGTACAGACCGATACCAAAATGTGGAGTTTGCCCTACTACCTGAGATGCAGTTTGAATGCCGCATGCCTCTGAAGTTTGAAGTGCACAGGGACCCTCGCTTGAACTTTAAGGAGTTTTATAATTAGGGCTTCTGTTCTTGGGTGTTTATATATCGTAAATTGAGGGGTTTATTTTCCATCTCATTCGGGGTTCTTGGAGGTATAAAAGAAATTGTGTTTATTGATGCTTTCACGCCACAGGTACCGTGCTGGGTACCGTTTCAGGGGAATTAAATATGTACGTTTGTGCCAGCATTGATAAATACTGTAGAAGTTGTGATAGTTATTTGTCTTTGCAAACCAGATGGGAGAATAATGCAAATTTGTAATCTGTACTACAGGAAGGCACTGCAGTGGAACTTCCTCAGAAATCATAAGTCCCATTGTCAGCAAGGAGATATTAATTTAAAGGTCGTGAAACTCAGGATTGTGTGCTTGATGGTGACATGTGTATGGAAGCGAAAGGGATGGGAAGACTGAAGGGAGGGTAAAAGAGAAAGGACCTGAGAGGCCTGAAGGCAGGGAAGAGTAAGAGTGAAGGAAGGGAAAAGAAAAGAGTAAATGAGAGAGAAGGGAGGGCAGATGGGTGAGTGAGAGGGAAAGTCAGAGGGGGAAGGGAGGAGAGGGCAGGGCATAGGGTTCCAGGAAGGGGGTCAGAATTGCCAACTTCCATGCACTCTATAAATATTGAAGGTAATTCTATAAGGAGCCATGTAAATTTATGTGCCATCATGCATGTAAATCATGGGGATTTTTAGTCTTTTGCACATGTGAGCACTCACATGCATAAAGTACATGGTCACAGTTCTGTAAGTACTCGCGTGGAGCCCCTCACACGTACTTTCACTGTGGGCAGACACATGGGCGGAGCTTGCACTTACGGACATAATTTATAGAATACGGGCCAATGCACATAAGATGCACACCTTCACTCATCCCAGTTCTAGAGCTGGTGTAAGTGACCACAGCTTAAAATTGTACATATTCGCAGCCACTTATGCTAGGATTCCATAAAGTCAAATCCATGCAGATTTGTCTTTAGAGAATATGAGCAGTTAAAGCATGTTAATTATGCAGCAGCCTATAAAATACCTTCACAGCTGTTAACATTATCCGCCACACCCCTGGAAGCTCTGTCTTCCCTGCCCCCTGTCTCCACCCCTCTTTCCCAGTATTTCAAATCTTCAGAAAGAGCAGACAGCCTGCTTCTCATCAAATTTCAAAAGGGATCCCCTCAGCTTAGCAAACTCCAAAGGCAGTCCCCACTCTGGCCCTCTGCATGTTTCCAAACTTAGCTTTCTGATTTAATACAGGATCAAGAAATGTGCTTGTGATCAGAACCAGCCCAACTATTAGGCAAACTAGGCAATCACAGAGAGCGGAAGATTCTGGAGGGCAACAAAGCGCAGGGCATTCAAAGCTAAACATTAGATTCTGACAGTCGGGGAGGGGGAGTGGGGGTGTGCAAAAGGCTCAAGGTTTGCCGAGGGCGCCAATACCTTGAACCAATTCTTGGGCTGGCCCTGCTTGAGATTACATTTTTCCAATCACGCCATAAAACAGGCTGGCCATTTATTGAGAGAAATATGCAGCTTTAATAGGCCACATGGGCATAGAATTTAGGCAACTCCTTACTACAAATCTTCATTCTATCAGCTCTGTGAAACCACAATGAAGGAGAACAGTTTCAAAAGTCACTTTTAGTCATGTAAAACACTTTCAAAATTGATTGCATAAAGACAGAAACCCCCTTTAAATCTTCTCAGTTTCCTCTCCTATTGCTGTTTTTGCAGAGGCCATTTTATCTTTGGTGTTATCTTTCCTTCTGTCCACGATGGCCCCTCCTCCTCCCTGCTACAATATCTTTTCATTGGGTTGTGATGAATGCTTTTTCTTTGGATGATTATTTCCTGTACGTCTTCTTTTCCTTGGTCACCATTTTGTTCCTTTTTCACAGTATTACCTCTTCAGAGGTCAAAATGATTAGAAGAAATCAAACCTGAAAGGACATTAATCACAGAGTGGCACATGTGAAATACATTTCTAATCTATCACATATAATAAAGAAATACAGCAAAACTATATATGCATTATATTTTTATTAGTACAAAACTGCTTATCAATGACATACTGCTATTAAATTGGTTAATTATAACTCGAGACACTGAATTTGAATAAAGAAGCGAAAGCTTAAATTTATTACTTTAGTTCTAGAGCAGAATTATTTATATGCTTAAGAATAAAGGACTGGCACTATATATCAGTCGCCCCAGGGCATGCTTATGAAAAAGGAAGAAATGTCATTTCAACTTTGTAATTCAACAGCAGTCCTGTGTTGAAAGAGAAATCATTTTATATCTTTTTCTCTCTCCCCCCCCCCTTTTTTTTGGTAAAAGAAACAATTGTGAAATTTACCGGACTACCTGCTGCAGTTAATATTTCAGAAAAGCTCCCAGCAGGATCTTCCGTTTATACATTCATCATAGCAGACACATTGTTGCCGATTGGATTTCCTTTTATAATAAACTCAAATCCACTAACCAAAGCCTTTAAGATCAATCCGGCGACACCTAACGGTTCCTACGCGGTGAGTACTCAATGTGAACTTCACAGAATTGAACATATGCTAGACTGAAACATTATAGCAGAGGTGTTCATGGCATGCGGGGTAAAAAGTGAGAACAATCGGCAAAAAGTTGAAATTCGGAAGTTAAAATGAGTAAACTGGAAGATACAATGCAGAGCAGTCAGCTGTGGTATACTCATGTCAGCTCTGTTTTACTTACAGCAAATTCTCAGCTCTATTGCTCTGTCTTAAACTCTGAAGCATTTTCTTATGACATGTCCCACAAAAACTGCAATAGTTGCAGTTTCAATGAAGCTGTGCATATTTATACCAGCTTAGTAGCTGGTGTAAGAGGATGTGTGCACCGCACATGCAACTACATATATTTTATAAAGAATGCACATTAACCGTGACTCTGTTACCGCTCTACCCAACCATACCTATAGTGGTGACATACAAGTGCACGTATTCTTGTCATTGCAAATACTTGTACATGCAAGATAATTTTATAAGCAGCACTTTATGTGTGCATACTCACATATACATATGAAAAAGCTTTAATAAAATTACCCCCACAGTTAGTAAATAGGCCCCAATGAAAATAACTGAACTTGCATTATTTAATATATATTAAATTGCATTAACACAGCTTAGTACAATGAAGGTCTACGTTTGTATTTGAGGCAATGGAAGCTGAACAGACATGCTCAATGTCACAAGAGGTGTCAGTGGGAGAAGCAAGATTTGTACCCTGTCTTCCCTAGCTCTTAGCCCAGTTCTCTAAGCACTTAGTTGTGACTTAAGTTAATAGGGGGCAGAAATGGTTAAAATATTCTGGAGTCTGCTATATTAATAAGAGCTGGCCATATTCAACGACACTGTCTGGAGGGCACTGTTGATTATTTTGTCTGACTGGTCTGGGTGGGGAACAGGAGCAGAGAGAGAAACTCTTTATAGAGCACTAATCTTCAGCACCATTGTAAGGCTTGCTATCCGAATAGCCAATTAGAACAGTTTTATGCTGTCCTATGCTACTGGATAATTATCCATATAGCGGCGCTGAAAATTGCTGTGATACAGATCATGGCCATGGCTCTCTGCAAAGAGCACTCACTGTGTTCTGGAGAGCTGCACGTTTCCGATCATGCCCATCTCCCCGATATACCGATGGATGCCTCTGATGTTCACGCCTCCTTGGTTAAAACGTGCATCTCCTAAGCTGCTGTTCTCACTGACAGTATTTTGCTGATGCAAACTAGACATAAATACTAATGATAAATGAATGCTGATGCAAACTACACTATATACTAGTCTTTTTCATGCCCAGAAAAGTTCTAAATAATCTCAGTGTACTCTAATATATTATAAGAGAAAGAAATATTAGCATGTTTGTCATGACATACCTTGCATCAAAAAGAACTTGGCATTATAAAAATGCTTCAGTTATTCCTGCATTGGTCATCTCTAAAAAAAGCTCTTTAAAATGCAAATTATGGGCCCTTACCAAGTTCATAAAAACCTAAACTAACTTTGCAGTTCCCCAAAGGATGCATTGTCTTGCTGAGTGACATAACTATGCTCTTTTAATGACTATGGCCTTCTGGCTATGGCATCTGTTTCCCACAAATATGGGCACTGGCATTTCTCACAGCAGCTCCCTACATGTGGCTACACTTGTCTCATACAATGTCCACTCTATGTCTTGGCTTATTTTGGTCTGTATACATCCGTTGTGGGGCAACCCTGTCTGCCTTTCCACAGTTTGTTTTGTGGTAATACTCCCCTGGTCAGGCCTGTGTGGCATGGGAGGGGGGATCCCTGTGCCATCATACCAAGTAGCCAACCTCCAGATATATCACCACTCTTGCAGCTTGTATAGATCCTGGACTGGGTAAGGATGTAGGCCTCATGGCACAATCTGGGGAATGTTGGCACAACATCAATCATGTCTTCTAGTGCCTGGCACAGCTGATGTATGGCTGCCCTATCACACTGCCACCTAGTGACACTGTGGTCATCCGTAAGGTCCAGGTACTGGCCAGGCATCTATGTCCTCCCTGAATTGAAGATCAGCACACCAGATCCACTCGTGCAGCCCACATATGTACAGGTACTTGGGGCCTATTTTAGAAAGTAAAGTTTGTGCATACTTTACTTTCTAAAATAGGAGTGTCAAGATGTTTATGTTTATTTAATTACTTGATAGACCACACCTTCATTACACCAGGGCAGTGTACAATCAACAAAATAACCAGAAAATAGCAAAAGTCAAATGAGAAAAGTACTACAATATGAGACAGGAAAGGAACACAGACACACAGAGCAAGAGAAAAACAGCAGAGGTTCATAGAGAGACAGGTCCTCAAGGACTGGTAGGGGGAAGGTCAAAGGCAGAACAGAAGAGGTAGGTTTTCAGGAGAAACTTGAATCTGGGGAAGACTGTTTCCAAATGGAGGGCAGTGGGAAGGGAATTCCAAAAGGAGGGACCCAAGAAGAAAAAAGCAGAGTGGCGAGTCGAATATAAATGGACACGTGATGGACAGGGAAGATGTAACTGGATAATGTGGGCTGAACGGAGGCTGTGGGTGGGTATGTGAAATTGTAACAAGTCAGCCAGATACTGTGGTGTTTGGGTGTAAACAGCATGGTGGACTAGAGTAAGAACCTTATAGTGGATATGGTAATCAATGGGAAGCCAGTAGAGCTGGATGAGGAGTGGAGTGATATGGTTGCAGCAAGTGGCATGTGTAAGGAGTCTAGCTGCAGTATTTTGTAACAACTGTAGGCAGTGAAGTTGGAACTGAGGAAGACCAATGAAGGCAAGATTGCAAAAGTCAAGATGAGACATGACTAAAGACAGCAGAAGAGTGGTCAGAGCAGGGGTAGAAAAAAAGGGGTGAATGGCGCGGATCTGTTGTAAATAGAAGAAAGACTGACATGTGAGCAAGGAGATATGGTCACAGAAAGATAGATCAGTCAAGAGTCACACCAAGGTAGCAGAAAGAGGAGACCAGAGGAATGGTGGAATCTGAAAAACTGGGGCCACTGAAGTTCAGAGAGTGCCGAAAACCATATAGCAGAAGTCTTAGACACATTGAGATGGAGACAATTCTGAGCAAGCCAATTAGAGACCTTAGACAAGCAAGCATTAAGGTGGGAGAGATGTAGATGAAGATGGACTGATATGGTACAGAAGAATGTCATCAGCGTAATAGTATGCTGATAACCCTGATTGTTGGATGAGTGAGGTGAGTTGTACCATAAAAATATTGAATAGGAGAGGTGCGAGAACCGAGCCTTGTGGAACCCACAAGGAAGAGAGGCAGCATCAGAAAAGATGATACCTGAAAGAACCAAGAAGGAATGTGAGAAAAGGAAAGAGTGAAATCAAGGAAGTACAGAGCCCCGAAGTCCCGCATCCCGAAGGCAAGAGAAAAGAATGGAATGGTCAACGAGATCAAAGGCTGCAGAGAGATCAAGAGATACTGCCATAGAAATGTCACCACAATTGTCTGCAGTTTGAATTTCATTTTAAAAAGATAAGATAATAGTTTCAACACTATGGCCGGATCGGAAACCGGACTGTCGGGCATCGTGAAAACAGATAGAATCAAGATGATGGACTAGTTGTGAAAAGACTGCTTTTTTAAGGATTTTTGAGAGAAAAGAGAGGTTGGAGATTGGGCAATAATGGGTCAAGAGGATCACGAGATTTTTTTTTTAGGAGTGAATGGACTAGAGTGTGTTTCTAGGGGGTAGGAAAGGTGCCGGAGGTGCCGCCATCTATTCGCAAAAGTTATGCCTGAACCTAAATTGCTCAGAAACATGTGTAAGTTATTATATTTTATTACTTCTGTGTGTATGTTTATGCTCCGCCCCATGTGCATATATGCTGAAAGTATGTGTAATAGGACTTACATGCATGTTTAAAGAATAGCGACTGCCTGAGGTGCATGCGTAAGTTCTCATTTGCACGCATACATCTTCTAAAAAAGGGACTTACACAAGTACCGTAAATAGAATGCAACTTTCTGCACATCCCTTGGAATATCAGCCCCTAAATGTTTGCATTTCAATCTCAGTTAAAGGAAAAACCTCCAAAAAAGAAGTTAAGGGAAATTCACCCATGCTCTAACTTTTTATTCTATCATAAGTCTAAACCTTCCCACTATTTCTTATATGATAAACCTAACAGTCCCAGCAGTGCATTTTGAAATGAAAGATTCTGATCTCTCAAAACTTTGCCTAATTTTATGCAGAAAAGCTGTGACAAAAGAGCACCCAGCTTGGCTACTGAACACCTGATACTCAAAAGAGGTTCAGCCTCTAAATTTGGAAAGTCATTTTAAAAGCATCTCCACGTGTTTATAGCAGCATTTACATCTATCGACTGGCATACATGCGCAAATAGGATTTCCAAAAGCCGTGCTTTACCTGTGGAGATCCACACCATGTAGCGCATTCAAAGGGGTATAATAGGGGTGTGTACTGGGAGGGGCAAAAATGTACATTGCAAAACAATTTCATGGTCAAATTTTGCTCCAGCTTAGAGGAACGCATAGGTTTTTTTAAAGTGCTCCTTTCAGCCAGGGCTTTACACAAGGGATTAAGAGAGTAAATTTCCCTATCCTCCATTGTCTATTTCCTCAAAACTGAAAATAAATAAAAATTGTGGCCTCAGTATTTAAACTGGTGACACTTATTCATTTGCAACGTGGCCTGTACACGTGGAAGTAGCACCACTTACACCCAGAAATTGTAAGTTCACCATTTCCTCTTGGACGTGGTGGTGCTTCGATGTGGAAGGAGTCAAGTTCCTGCTGCTTATTTTTCCCATGCTTGATGTCCTTGTATGCATTTTACAAAAGGCTCCATGTTTGACAAAGCCTTTTGTAAAATACTAACAGAGTTGAGCGTGTCCCAACCTGGACATCTCAATTTTGATCTTACTGTTCTATATAAAATGGGCTTTCACAGCTCCTAAATTAAGTTCCTAAATTAAGCACTACTTTCAGCCAAACTTAGGAGCCTAACGACATGCTACTCAAAAAAAAAAAAAAAAAAAACCTATGGGGGGGATATTCAAACTTGCTAACCATGTTAATGCTCTTGCTGGGATATTCAGCGGCACTAATATGAGTTTAAAGTTCAGCAGTGGTGGCTAACCCCCGCTGCTGAATATTGGCCCCTGAGCTTGTAATCTTAAGCTCCTAAATTTGTGTCCTATTTTCAACTTAGTTTAGGAGCTTAAACGTTGCCCTTATAAATTTAGGCCTGCCATTTATTTGCCCAGATTTATAAACTAATTTATAAGCCTAGTGTTGAAAACCAGTGCTAAGCTCCTAATTTTTTTCCCCTGCTCTAAATTTGTCTCTGTTGCTACCCACTATTTATGCTCCTAAATTTAGAAGTTTAGTGAAATTTTGAGTACACATTTGGAAGCTCAACCCTCATAAGCTTTCAAAGCAGCCAGTTTAGGAGCATATATCCTTTGAATATCAGGCCCTGCATGTCTTCGTATTAATTGTTGGCCAGTACTCTATTGGCAAATGTACATCTAAGATGAAGAGTATACATTTCACAAAAGAGCTTTGTCATGCGAGATACCTCAAGAAATCAAAAGTCATGGGACAGGAGGCTGTGCTCTATTGGTACTTGATAACTGGTTAAAAGCATAGAAAACAATGAGTACAACTAAATGGTCAGTGTTTAAGAACATAAGATATACCATACAGAAAGTCCATCGAGTCCAGTATCCTGTTTCCAACAGTGATAAATCTAGATCACAAGTACCTGTCGGATTCCTAAAAGGTACACAGATTCCATGGTACTTGTCACATGGCAAACAATGGATTCCCCTCGTCCTCTTTAATAATGGTTTATGAACTTTTCCTCCAGAAATTTGTTCAAACCTCTCTTAAACCCAGCTACACTAACAACTTTTACTACGTCATCTGGTAAAGAATTCCAGAGTTTGATTACATGTTGCATGAAAAAAATATTTTCTCCAATTAGTTTTAAATGTGCTACATAGTAGCTTCAACTGTATCCTCTTGTCTTTCTACTTTTTGAAGGGGCAAGCAGCTGATCTATATTTACCCATTCCACTCCACTCATTTTATAGACCTCTATCATTTCCTCTCAGTTGTCTCTTTTCCAAGTTGAGCTTTTTCTCATAGGGCTATCCTTCTGTCCTCTTATTTCTGTCACTCTTCTCTGTACCTTTTCTAATTCTGCTATATCCTTTTTAAGATATGGTGACCAGAATTGCACAGCGTATTCAAGGTGTGATTGCACCATGGAGCAATACAGAGTTTTATTTTCCATTTCTTTTTTTTTTGATTTCCTAGCATTCTGTTTGCTTTCTCAGCCACTGCTGCACACTGGGCAGAGGGTTTCAACATATTATCCACGATGATGTCCAGATCCTTTTCATGGGGGATGATTCCTAATGTGGAACCTCGCATCATGTAACCGCAGTTGGGTTGTTCTTCCGTAAGTGCATAACTTTGCACTTGTCCACTTTAAATTTCATCTGCTATGTAGATGCCCAGTCTCCCAATTTATCAAGGTCCTCTCGCAGTTTTTCACAATCCTCTTGTGTTTTATCAGCTTTGAATAATTTTGTGTCATCTGCAAATTTGGTCACTTCACTCATTATTCCCATTTCCAGGTCATTTATAAATATGTTAAAAAGCAGCAAGCCCAGGACAGATACCTACGGTATTCCACTATTCACCTTTCTCCAT
The DNA here is from genome assembly GCA_033557465.1 of Ichthyophis bannanicus. NCBI lineage: Eukaryota > Metazoa > Chordata > Amphibia > Gymnophiona > Ichthyophiidae > Ichthyophis > Ichthyophis bannanicus. Next base: position 106,300,054 of record CM066038.1, read on the forward strand.
TGAGAAAATTGCCATTTAGCCCTACTCTCTGTTTTCTGTCTTTTAACCATTTCCTGATCCAACAATAATACATTGCCTCCTATCCCATGACTTTTTAATTTCCGCAAGCGTCTCTCATGATGGCCTTGTCAAAGACTTTCTGAAAAACCAGATAACACTATATCAACCAGCTCATCTTTCTCTGCCCATTTATTCACATCTTCAAAAAAATATAAGAGATTAGTAAGACAAGATTTTCTGGAACATGCCGGGTACCTGTGACCTGGATTGGCCACTGTTGGAAACAGGAAACTGGGCTTGATGGACCTTGGTCTGATCCAGTATGGCATTTCTTATGATCTTAGAAGGAGAAGTTTGAACTGGCTATGGAAATGTAGGAGAGCCAATGAAGTAACTTCAGAAGAGGGGTTATATGATTATAACGGGGCAGGCAGAATATTAGCCTTGCAGCTGAGTTTTGAACTGACTGAAGGGCAGAGAGATGATTTGGAGGGAGACCAGCAAGGAGGAGGTTGCATTAGTCTAGACAGGAGGTGACCAAGGAGTGGATAAATGTATTAGAAGTGTGTTCAGAAAGGAAGGGGTGAATTTTGTTGATGTTCTAAAGAAAGAAACGACAGGTTTTAACTATCAGTTGGATGTGTGTGGAGAAGGAGAGGGAGGAGTCCAAGATGACCCAAAAATTGCATGCTGAGGAAACAGGGAGTAGAAGAGTGTTATCAACAGAGATTGAGAAAGGAAGAAGGGGGGAGGTTAGTTTAGGAGAAAAAATAAGAAGCTCAGTTTTGGCCATCTTCAATTTCAAATGGCGGTGAGACATCCAGGCAGCAATGTCAGATAGGCAGGCAGAGATTTGGGCCTGAAGTCCAGAGAGATAACAGGTGTAGAGGGATAGATATGAGAGTCATCAGCGTAAAAGTGGTACTGAAAACTATGGGAAGAGATGAGTGCACCAAGAGATTGGGTATAGAGAGCGAAAAGGAGTGGGCCCAGAACAGACCCCTTGGAGGCACCTTGAGGAGAGAGTTGAGAGTTACAAAGAGATGATGAAGGTCAGAAGCAAGAGAGTTAGTCAGATGGACATAGTAGTTTTGCTTGACGAGTGCTATGGCTGACTGGAAAGAGACAAGCATGTATTTGAGGTGGAAAAAGTCAGCAAGGAGGTGGGACTTCAGCCAAATACACTCAGCTGAACAGCCATAGGAGCGTAGATGATGGCTAGTCAAAGACAGTCAGGGCTGAGGTACAGTGCGCCTCACAGGACATGGCATGAACAGAGCAAGAGAATTCAGAACAGAGGAGAGCACAGTATTATAGGAATCTACAACCTCATCAACAGACTTAGAAGACATTTAAGAACTTAAGAACATCAAGTCCAGTATCCTGTTTCCAACAGTGGCCAATCCAGGTCACAGGTACCCGGCAGGTTATCTGCATATATCCTGTACTGAACATTGTGCTGTTTTATAATGTTGCATATAGGTTGAATATGTAAATTGAAAAGCAGGGCTGAAAGAGCTGAGCCCTGTGGGACTCCTTGTTGTTTCTGTGAAAGGATTTGATTGTAGATTTCCAGTTCTAACTTGTTTTATGCGTTTGGATAAGTATGAGACGAACCATTCCAGCACTTTACCATTGATGCCAGTTTCCCGAAGCCTTTGTAATAGGGTATTATGGTTGACGGAGTCAAATGCTGCAGTGAATTTAATGAAGCAGAGGACAAATCCTTTCTGTAAGTTGTCTATGCCGGTTTTGAGAGTATCTAAAAGTGAGTTGATGAGTGTTTCGACACTGTGGTTCTGTTTAATTCCATATTGGTGTGGGTCCAGCGGAGCATAGCTGTCAACATGATCTTCTAGTTCATGTAGTACTATTTTCTCGATTATCTTGGTTATGAAGGGGAGACTTGATATTGGTCGGAAGGAGCTAGGGTCTTTGAAGTTGAGATTCCTACTTTTTTGAATAGGTCTTATGGATGCTTGTTTGAGTTGTGGTGGGAGGCATGCCTATGCTTTAACCCTCATTGATTCTGAGGCCCTTTTTCTCCTCCTTTGAGGTACTTATGAAGCAATAAGCCTATGATGAAAGTATGTGTCAATAGTGGAGTGATTTTTGTTTGACTTGCCTATTTTATAAAGACATCTAGGGGCCCTTTTACTAAAGGGATCTATGGTGTTGCATCTAATACCCAGATAGCATCAAACCATAGCACATTAGTTGCAACACCACTGTGTTCATGCTCGAGTGCATGAAAAGCATGTTCCTAACAGTTATGGTTTATTAAAATCTGATATACCGCTGTGTACAATAAAACAAAAATTGTATTTATTTAATTTATTTAAAAGGATTTATATCACGCCTTCTCCTTTAAAAAAGAAAGGAATGACATTAAAATGAGAGGAGATCTAAGGAAGAGTGAATAAGGGATGAGAGGGGGGAAGTCAGGGTTGGGAAGCAGAATCTTAAGAGACCTCTGGAGGGAGATTGCAAGTGAGCTGAAACAGGTGGGTTTTCAGGGCGGACATAAATATGGAGTAAGAGGGCTGAGGGTGAAGGTCATGAGGGACGGAATTCCAGACACTGGGCCTAAGAAATAGAACGCAGAGTGCTGGGTAGATTCAAGATGGGCCTGTGATGGTGAAGGGAGATGAAGATGGTTTGCATGGATTGATAGGAGGACCCAGGGAGGGGCATATGGGGTGAGGTAAGAGGATAGGTAGGCGGGGTGCTTGGAGTGCATGATTTTGTGAGTGAGCTTGAAGTGAATGTGGTGAATAAGAGGGAGCCAATGAGACTTAATGAGAAGAGGAGAGACATTATCATATTTGGTGGCATGATGAAGCACTTGCACCCACAACACACCATGGACAGTTTTTGCTGAAATCCAGCCGTGCTGTCATGGCCTCACGATAACTGTTAACACATGTCCCAGTGCGCCTTTAGCACATGCCAGAACCTACACTAACAGCTAATATCCTTTAATAAAAGAGCTCCATAGTCACCTATGTGACTTTGTAAAGTAGTGTGAATCTTGCACTAGACTGGCTAGCATTGGGGTATGCCGGGGACGTTCCCGTATTTATATTTCAAAAAGAAAATATAAAACCTGTCATATTTCAAAGAGAGGGAAAGAAGTGCATTCATTTGTAATCATTAATTCAATCTGACCAACATTAACTTAACTTTTCTTCTGGTTTCTTTGCACAATAGTAGCAAGCTAATGAATGTGAAATACTATTTAGGTTATTCTCACTGGGGAACCTGTGCTGGATTATGAAACTATGCCGAACAGCTTCGATTTGCAGATATATGCAATGGATACAGCAAATGACACCGATCTTCAAATGTTGACTGTGCAGCTGATCAACTTCAATGAACCGCCTTTCTTCCAGGATAACATGGCAACCCAACGTAAGATGGCGAGTCAATGCAAAACAATCATTACTACTAGGGATATGACTTGATTGAATCATTCTTTCTGAAAGTTGCTCTTCATGAAATAAAACTATTCTGATTCTCCTTCATCACCTCTATCTCATGATCCATCTTCCTTTTTTCCTTGTACTTTACTCACACGAATCCTTTTGCTACGTCTCTTTGATTGATGAACTGGTGCTGCTAAACCTCTGCAGACGCTGTTAGGCTAAACTGGCCAGTGGTTTGATCCAGCTTTGCCATTCTTATGTTCTTATTCTTTGCCAATTTTTTGGCCTAGTAGTTTTCTCCATTTTCTCTAGATTTTCGCTTAATTGGAACTGACCTCACTTTTCAGACTAAAGTGCCAGGAGATTATTTACAATATGCAATAGTCTTTCCCCTAATTTTCCCCCCTCTCAACTCACTTAGCTTAGCCATTGCAGCAACATTCCTCCACTGAGAACCGTAAGCTACAGCTCTCTCTCTCTGAAGTGCACTAACCATAAGAGTAATTTGCCTGTTTACGTTGGGGGGGGGGGAGAAAGGGAGAGCAAAGGGTAAGGAAGTCAAATTTGAGGGGGTATCACCTCTCATGCCCACCCTAAACTATGCTTGTGGCAGTAACATAGACTCTGAATCATCACTAAAGAGAATATTTACTAAGCTGTGTAATTTTTTCCAGGTATCACCCACTGAGAGTAAAGATCAATGCACAGCATATGCAACAGTTGTGCCCTACCTGTTGGGAACATAGTTTGCTCCAGCACATACTGCACTGATTTATACCCTAATAGGCACCAGCAGCATTTGCAGTTACATAGAAACATAATGACAGAAAAAGACCACATGTCTGTCCTTCCATATCAACCACTACAACACTACATTTTTTTCCTTTAGAGATCCTCTGTGTTTGTCCCATGCTTCTTTGAATTCAGATACTGTCTTCATCTCTACCACCTCCACTGGGAGACTATTCCACGGATCCACCACTCTTTCCATAAAGAAATATTTCTGCATATCACTCCTGAATCTATCCCCTTTCACCCTAATCCTATGTCCCCTCATAGCAGAGCTTGCTTTCAATCGAGAGAGGCTCTCCTCCTGTGCATTTATGCCACGGAGGTATTTAAACGTCTCAATCATATCACCTCTATCCCGCCTTTCCTCTAAGGTGTACATATTAAAATCCTTAAGTCTGTCCTCATATGCTTTAAAATGAAGACCATTAACCATTTTAGTAGCCACTCTCTGTACTGACTCCAGCCTGTTTATATCCTTTTGAAGGTGTGGTCTCCAGAATTGCACACAACACTGCAAATGAGGTTGCACCAAAGACTTATACAGAAGCACTATCACCTCCTTTCTTCTGCTGGCCATTCCTCTCCCTATGCATCCAAGCATCCTTTTAGCTTTTGCTGTCACCTTTTCTACCTGTTTAGCTACTTTAAGATCATAAGAACATAAGAACATAAGATATGCCATACTGGGTCAGACCAAGGTCCATCAAGCCCAGTATCCTGTTTCCAACAGTGGCCTATCTAGGTCATACGTACCTAGCAGTTTCCCCAAAAGACACAGGTTCCGCAATGCTTGTACTGGCTCAAGCATTGATATCCTGGGTCCCTTGTTAATAATGGCTTATGGACCTTTCCTCCAGGAACTTGTCCAAACCTTTTTTAAACCCAGCTACACTAACAGCCTTTACTACATCCTCCAGTAACAAATTCCAGAGTTTGATTACACGTTGAGTGAAAAAATATTTTCTTTTATTAGTCTTAAATGGTTTACCCTGTAGCTTCATTGCATGTCCCCTAGTCTTTCTATATTCTGATAACGTAAATAATTGATCTACATTTACCCGTTCCACTCCGTTCATTAATTTATAGACTTCTATCATATCTCCCCTCAGCTGTCTCTTTTCCAGGTTAAAGAGCCCTAACCTTTTTAGCCTTTCTTCATAGGAGTATCCTTCCATCCCCTTTATCATTTTGATGGCTCTTCTCTGAACCTTTTCTAATAACTCTATATCCTTTTTAAGATACGGCGACCAGAATTGCACACAATATTCAAGGTGCGGTCTCACCATGGAACGATATAGGGGCATTATACTATCTTTTGTTTTATTTTCCATTCCTTTCCTTATGATACCTAGCATTCTATTTGCTCTCTTGGCTGCCGCTGCACACTGGGCCGAGGGTTTTAACATGTTATCCACAATGACGCCTAAATCTTTTTCCTCGGTGGTGGTTCCTAATGTGGAACCTTGCATTGTATAACCATAGTTTGGGATGTTCTTCCCTAGGTGCATAACTTTGCACTTGTCCACATTAAATTTCATCTGCCATTTTGATGCCCAGTCTTCTAATTTATCAAGATCCTCTTGTAATTCTCCACAATCCTCTTGGGTTTTAACAACTTTAAATAGTTTTGTGTCATCTCCAAATTTGATAACCTCACTCGTTATTCCACTTTCCAGGTCATTTATGAATATGTCAAAAAGCAGCAGACCCAGCACAGATCCCTGGGGTACACCACTATTCACCTTTCTCCATTGAGAAAATTGTCCATTTAGCGCAACCCTCTGCTTTCTATCTCTTAACCAGTTCTTGATCCACAGTTGTACACTGCCTCCTATCCCATAACTCTTTAGTTTTGCCAAAAGTCTCTGATCATCAGACACAATCATGCCTAGGTCCCACTCTTCTTTAGTGGACAAAAGTACTTCACCCTCTATAATATATTGCTCCCTAGGATTGCTGTAGTCCAAATGCATGAACTTGCATTTTTTAACATTTTTTAATCTCAGCTGCCAAATTCTAGACTATTCTTCAAGCTTAGCTAGATCCCTACTCATGTTATCTATACCTTCCTGGGCGTGTACTGCAGATTTTGGCAACATCCGCAAAGAGGCAAACCTTATTCGATAACCCTTTCCCTATATCTCTAACAAAGATGTTTAAAAGAATCAGATCAAGGACAGATCCCTGGGGCACACCATTGGTAACTCCTTCTCCTCAGAGTGAGCTCCATTTACCTGTATCCTTTGTCACCTCTCACTCAACTAATTTCCAACCCAAGCTTTAGGGTCCATTCCTAGGGTGCTCAGTTTGTTTATAAGTCGCCTGTGAGGAACGGTGTCAAAGGCTTTAATGAAATCCAAATACACCACATCTAGGGGTCTCCCTCGGTCCAACTCCCTGGTCACCCAGTCAAAAAAATCAATCCCATTTGTCTGACAAAACCTGCCTCTGGTGAATCCATGCTGCCTCAGATCCCGTAATCCGCTGGACTCCAGAAACCTCACTATTTTCTCTTTCAGCAGCGTTTCCAATAATTTACTCAGCACTGAAGTTAAACTAACCGGCCTGTAGTTTTCAAACACATTCTTACTTCCACTTTTGTGTAAAGGGACCACATGAGCCTCTCTCCAGTCCTTTGGCACCACTACTGACTCCAATGAGGCATTGAAAAGTTCAGTCGGTGGAGCTGCTAAAATGTCCCCAAGTTCCTTCAGTATTCTAGGGTGTATCCCATCCGGTCCCATCGCTTTATCTACTTTAAGTTGAGCTAGTTTCTCATGAACACAGTCTTCTAAAAATTGTTCAAGATGCGCCTTGCTTCTGTTCCTGTTTGTGGGTGTTTTCTGAGGTCCTGCTCCTGGTTCTTCATCTGTGAACACAGAACAGAAATATTTTTAAGCAATTCTGCTTTATCCTCATTAGCTTCTACATATTCCTCCCCTTCATCCCTGAGTCTGACAATACCACTTTTGCCCTTTCTCTTCTCACTAACTTTCCTGAAAAATGTCTTATCCCCTGATTTTATTGCATTGGCTATTTCCTTCTCTTTTTGAATCTTTGCTTTCCTGACTACTTTGCTAGCTTCTATAAGTTTTTCCAAATATAGATGCCTGTCTTCCTCTCTCTGTGATCTCTTGTATTTCATGAAGACCTCCCTCTTTTTCTTCACCTTTTCAGCTACTTCTTTCAAAAACCATAGCGGTCTCCTTTTCCTTTTACCTTTATTTACCATTTTAACAAAAAGGTTGGTTGCCTTTAAAATATCTCCTTTAAGTTTTGCTCACTATTTTTCAATATTCCCCAGCTGTTCCCATCCCGCTAATGACTCCCTGGTACACTTAATGCCACCCATTGAGGTGACATCAAATGCATCCATGCTAATTGCAGTATTGATGATGAATGCATGTTAATAACCCCCCCTTGCTAACCACAATGTGCAGTCAAGACCCACTGTCTGCCCCTACTCCACTCATTTCCATCCCCATTGCATACTAGGCAGAGAGCACAGAATTACAGTAACCATGTACTGTTTTGGGTGCATGCTAGCTCTTAGCGAGGCTCTGTACAAGCTGGTTAGTACGCACTTAGTAAACATACCCTTACGTGTCACCATTGAGCAATTACTGGAATTTTCCTCCTTTCTGGGGCTGTGACCATCATCTTTCCAAAATCCCCAGCACTGGATGCAGAGTCCTGGCATGGAAATCAAACCCAAGTTTTCTGTCTAGTATAGTGCTCCGCACAGCTGGCCGCTAGGCCTTGTCACTTTTAATGCATTTACTCCCTTCTGCTGCTCTGAATTCATTCCACATTTATTCTAAATATGACTAAAGCCTCCTCCAATCCACTTTATCTTACTCTTTGAAAAAGACAGATGCCCCCGACCTGATTCATGAGCAGTGCTCGTTATATCACAGCCCCAATTCCCTACAGTGGCATCTTGGCAAACTTTGTAAACTGTTCAAAAATCAGACAAGTCTTAACTTTACATTCCCCCGCTGGTCTTCTCTCTCTTGTCTTTTATTTCAGCTTCTCTATTCCCAGCTTTGATTTGGGGGAAGGTTAAGAGACATATGGGAAGTTGGATGTGGGTAAACTGGGTGTACCATTCTGGTCTTTATCTGCCATCATTACTATGTACTAAGGTGTCCTATTAGCAAGGCCCTTCATAAAATTATTTTCATAACTTTGTTTAAATTCAGGTGCTTATTTTAAATACATCAAATCTGGCTGAAAAACCATTGCAAACAGCGTACCTGAGGGGCCCTTTTAGCAAGGTGCACTATGGAGTTAGCGTGGGTTGTGGTGCGCGTTAAGTGTGCACTGAGGTCCATAGTAACCATTAATGCAGGACCGACATTTATTTATTTATTATTAGTATTTAGCTCGCACCTTTCCAGGAGAAGATTAAGTCGAGTTACATTAAGGGACTGTAGGCATTTCCCTGTCCCCAAAGGGCTCACAATCTAAGTTTGCACCTGAGGCAGAGGAGGGTTAAGTGGCTTGCCCAAGGCCACAAGCAGTGTCAGTGAGATTTGAATGCTGGTTTTTCTGGCTCTAGGCTGCTGCTCTAACCACTAGTCCACTCCTCCCACCCATAACACAGGTACACTAAAAAAATTTTTTTTTAAAACTGCCTCTAATGTTTCGATTGATTTTTACGTTTTTTGGTGCGCTGAATCCAAATCTGGTAACCAATTTGCTCCATCACGTACAGAATATTTGCTACATTGGGTTAGCAGTTTGAGGTGAACGTTTCAGAATGAGTGCGATCAAGATAAAAGTTTCTTGGATGAATTCTTTATACTAATTGTTTAGTAGTTATTCAAATAAGAATAAAGAAAATTGTAACAAGGCAGCACATAAGAATAGAGTAATGTCAACAAAACACACTGTGATGGTAGCAAAATTGTCTGCACTTAAAACAGCCACATACATGTGCACAAACATTGAGCATATAAGAGTGAGGTTAGACACAAAGCAAAGCAAAGAAATGTGCAAAAAATGTTGCACAGATATGTATGTAAGAATAGAAAACGCAAACCGCACCATTGCAATACATGAAGACAAACACCCGATGGTGTGAAAATAAAATTCTAATAAATGAGATCCGACACTGTGGTAATAACTAGCAAATTTTTATTTCAAAGTTTAGTAAAAACACGATATTTGTCAACACAGTTTAGATTTTAAAGTCATTCTTGGGTCAATCAATCTCCTGGTGGGCCCGTTTCTTCTTCCCCCGAATGCTTCTCTTGGTGCGCTGCTTGGCGTATTTTTCATCTGGGGTTTCCCGCAGCAGCAACCAGCAGAAATCAGCCATCACAGTGGTGTTCCATCTTCCTTGGTACCTTCTCTCTGCGTCCTTGATGTCCTGGTGAAACCTTTCACCTTGTTCTTCACTGTACGCCCCCAAGTTTTCGGGAAAGTAGTTCACATGGGAGTGCAAGAAATGGACTTTCAGGCTCATGTTACAGCCTTGTTCTTTGAAGGCATTGAGCATCCTGGCAACAATATCCTTATAGTTCTCATCCCGCCTGTTCCCCAAGAATTTGAGAACAACATCCTTGAAGGAATCCCAGGCTTCTTTTTCCTTCTCAGACATCGTTTCAGCGAATGCTCCATCTGAAATGAGTTTCCTTATATCAGGGCCAACAAACACTCCTTCCTTTAGCTTTGCTTCAGAAAGTCGGGGGAACTTTGAGCAAAGGTACCGAAAGCACTCACCATCTTTTGGAAGGGACTTGATGAATTGCTTAATGAGACCCAACTTAATGTGGAGAGGTGGTAATAGAATTTTATCACGAGGTACCAAGCTCTCATGAAGAACATTTTTCTCACCGGGTCTCAAATACTCCCGAATTGGCCAGTCTTTTTTCCCCCAGTGTAGGTCCCGGGCCCGGCTATCCCACAAGCAAAGGAAGCAGGGATATTTGGTGAAACCGGATTGCTGCCCTAATAGCATGGATAGAATTTTAAAGTCTCCACAAATCATCCACTTATGCTCATCATAACGAATCTTCTGAAGAATCAGGGCCAAATTCTCGTATTTTTCTTGGAGAATAACAGAGTGAGCAATAGGAACTGAAGCGAATGTGTTGCCATTATGAAGAAGAACACCTTTATGCTGTCTTTTGACGAATCAATGAACAGCCGCCATTCAGCAGGATCATACTTGAGTTTAAACTTTTCCATCACTCCGTATATATCGTTGCAAAATATCAAATCTTCCTCTTTGCTGAAATACTTCAAAAATTGTGTCTCGCGGTTGCGGTACCAATAAAAAGTTGTTCCTGGTGACAATAGATTTTTCTGTTTAAGCCGAGAACCTAGCAGTTGGGCAGCATCTTTTGGGAGTCCTAAATCCCGGACTAAATCATTCAATTCAGCTTGAGAGAAAAGTTCAGGTTTCGGATCTGGTTCAGTTTCAAACTCGGAAGTACTGGACTCATCGGGAAAAGCCATCTGATGAGTCTCATCATGATCAGAACCGTCCACACAAATATGATCCAAAGATTTTGGTGGTTCAGGCACAGGTACTTCAAACTACAACTGTAGTGAACCACTTCGGAATAAAGCTGGATTACGACTGAGCAAACAAAAGGTAATAATGAACTTGCAAGAAACTGAAATTTGACAGGAACGTTCATGTCGCAACCACCGTGTTTGAGCGAGCGAACGAGGCGAGGCGAACAGGAAAGAACATGCGCCAGCGCGAGTACTGGATTTAGCCCCCCGCCTCCCAATTGTCCTGTTAATGTATAAAATGAATACAAAACACTCTAAAATATCATGAGGGAGTGTTTCTAGTTAGTTAACCATTACAACCTCTATTTTGGGCCAAGAAAATAAACTGCAGTCGGCTAAAAAGAAATTATGTGAACATTCCTTATATGGGTAAGAAATCTAATTTTGCAAGAAAACGTGACGTGATGGAACATTTTGGCTATTTTTCCTGGATTCAGCACCCCAAAATCTATAGGAATCAGTTGCAAAACTGGAGGCAGTTTTTTGGTAGTGTACCTGTGTAATTAGTGTAGGCCGATTTCTGTGCTGTGAATTGTGTATTGGGATGGGAAGGGGGCAGGTTAGGGAAGGAGAGTGGGCATGGTGAGCACTGCACTACCTGGCACCTTGCAATTAGTGCAGAGTCACCTAATTCCACCTTGGAAGTGCCCCCATGGTAACTGTGCATGCCACTGTGGCGCATTAGTGTACTGTTCAGTGTGGTAATTGCTGGACACCTCCTCCCCCCCGCCCCTGGGTATTTAACACACAGCAATCGCAACTACAGCACATTCGTTTTTGTGCTAAATATGCATTATTTGCAAAACCTTATCGTACTTTAATAAAAGGGCCCCCGAGCTGTGCCAAATGAACAGTTAATAAATATGTTAAAAAAGTAACTGTTTTTGTTCTTCTCTGGAAAAAATCATAGTTGATGCTAAACAAAATGAAGTGCAGATTTATTTTATTATCGCCATCGATGAGAATAAATATGGAAGCGTGGGCATGATCTGACAGGGCCACTGTTTGCTACTACCCTTTCCCCAGTGTGTAGCCCATTCACATGTAATCTCTATGTAAAGCCCCTGTGCCCATGCCACCTTATTGGGGCATATCTGGGTCCGGGACTGAATTGATAGGAGTCCCCCTCAAGCAGGCTGAAGAATACTTGGTACTTGGTATCTCCCCCCTAAGGACAAAGGATATTAGCAGATGAGCTTTTCCTCCCTTCGCCCACAGAAATACAGGTATGACTGTGAACAAGGCTGGCTTGCTAGTGGTATTTACAAGTTTTGTTAAATTATACAACTGTAGGTTCACAGAAAGTACCAACAGCAAAGATATGAGGAACCCTAGGTGAACCTCATACCTGCCGCCCCCCTGCTCCACTCCCACCCCCACCCCCATTTCTGCCACAGATGCCCCTCTCTGGGACCTGCAGTGGTGGTAATACCTTTAAAACTGCAACACAGAACTTACCAAAAGCCTCTAGTGCCGCAGTGGTGTTAGAGCTTTGCTTCTGCCCTTTCCAATGCAGTTTGCATAGGATGGAAGTGACTGGAGGGGTACGTTTTATAACCTTCCATTTCTATGTCTAAAGCATTAGTTTGCCCATAAAAATGCCTTTTAAAATGACCTTCCTTGATTCTTTGCAGCTGTAACGATATACATTATAGAAAGAACACCGCCTGGAGTTATTTACAAGATCCAGGTATCGGATCCAGAAGATCCACCAAATAATCTCAAGGTAATAATTCCATCGTGTTAGGTGTCACAGAGTTGATTAAGAGGAATTTCCAAGCACACCTTGATAAATTTCTCTTACATGTTATATCTTCTGTACTCCGAAAGGAAGCTCTCTTTGGCACGATGCAAGTACTATGCCGAGCATTAGCAGTAAATTTGAGAAACTGAAATCATGCTATACATACCATGACAGTCATGGTATGCCCAAAAATAACCCATTTGGAGAAATTGTCCCAAGTAACTAATTGAAGGACTAAATAGAAACCCCGGAGTTTTACTTTACTGTAGTGTAGCCACTCAACTTTGTTTAAAAAAGAAAGCAGAGAGATTTTATTGCCTTTCTTATTTTATTTGCATGCAGCATTGCACATTGCCAGAAGTGGAAGCCACAGTTCAAGGTCTGGGATATGGAATTTATAATCACTGTCCAAGTGAATTGTCACCTACCACACTGTTCCCACCATCTTTAGCAAGGGGAGAGCATTAAATCGAGTGTTTTGGACCTCTTAGGGGTGATTTTATATGTCTTTTTTATATATATGTAGCCACAAATGCATGTAAAAGGCCTTTTATAAAATACCGACTGCCTTAAATGTATGCAGCTTATCAAGAAGGCACGCACTTTGCCAGGGGTGCAATCTGGGCAGAGGGTAGGTGGCATTCACAAGTATGCACTTTGCTTAAAAAATATTTTAATCAATGTGCATATCTGTGAACTCTATGCGTGAATATTTACACTGATATTTTATAAAATCACATAGATGCATGTGCGTTTTCAAAAATAGCACCTAAGTAGATACCTCTTGGCCTTTTCACTTAGACATCCTGTTATAAAATTACTCTCCTTATTACCATTTGTATAGGGTTACAAGTTCTAAACAGCATTTTACAGAAACATATAAGAGATAGTCCCTGCTCTTTCAAGCTTACAATCAAGTCTCAAGATGGATTTGCAAACATTAATTAAGATGGCAAGGGCTTGATAGGAAAAACCTAAAGGAGGGGTGATAGCTGTGATAACTGAGGATGGAGCGACTAGTAGAACATATTTATGTAGAAAAAGTGAAAATAACACTGGGACTCGGTGATCTGCTTCCTGAAAAGTCCAGAATCTATAATGACCAAAATTATGGACCCAATATTCAAAAAAAACCTGAGCTCCTAAGTTAGGCTTCCAAATATATGCCCTATTTTCAGACAAAGTAGGAGTCTAAGTTTCATCTGATAATTCATCTTATTTTAGGAGCTTAAAAGTTATGGGGCCAAATATTCAGCCTCACATACACCCCTGGTCACTACTCACACCCCATACCCACTGTTCCTGCCAACTACATGTCCTCTGCTAATCTTCTGAGGCACCCTTTGCTATGGCTGTTTCAATCAAGTGCCCCACACAGCAATGCCCGAGTATGTTTATGGAGAAAGGGGGACATATCATCATTACATCACACTCCAAGGGGCATGTCTGCTAAACTGGGCTAACGGTTAACTTAGGCTATCTGCAACTAGATCCCATTGAATAACATGGGACATAGTTGCAGATAGCATGGGTTAACCATTAGCCTGGTTTTAGTAGACATACTTCTAAATGTGCACTTTTCAACATGTCTATGCCATTTCTAGAACCAATTGCAGTTTGTTTACAAACCACAGGATAGATCACTATGTGTAGAACAGATGGCCCTGCATAATATTTCTGATAATGTGTATACAGTAGGGCCTGATATTTGAGAGACATTTGCACAGTTTACAGCCCTGCTACAAGCCCCGATGCTATGTGGTTAGTATCGGGGCATGTTGGGGGTGTTCTGGGGCAGTGCGGAGGCAGAGACTGTTGCTAACCAGGTAGTGACGATATTGCACAGCTATCCGGTAAGTAATTGGCGACTAAAACTAGGCGTAACAAAAGTTGGCCTAGTTTTACCCACAGAAGCTAACCGGGCAGCAGTGCAATATCACCACTACCCGGTTAGCTTCAGCAGCTCCGGGGCATGTGCGGCAATCCCGGATAATTTCCAAGGTTAAGGGTCAGTGGGCAGGGCGATGTGCCATAGTGATGCATAGCCTGCCCAATTCAATATCCGGCCCGTGATCTTTAATTTATTCTATTGAAGTGCCTCCTTACTCATTTCTTTTGACTTTTGGTCATTAAACTTTCATACCATTTTTTCACTGCTCCTTTTTTCAAAAAAACAATTATTCTGAGGGGTTCTTAATTTACAGTATCTTTGATCTGTGATTGCGATTAGTTTTCTCTTTTTTTCACGGCTATTTTACGCAGTCCAGTTCTTCTGATGATGGAGGAAACATGGCATATTCTGGACCGGAGCTGTTGCAGATATTTAAAATTTTAAGAAAAAAGTTTAGGGACTGTTTGCATATTCTGTTTACTTGCTCGCCCTTTTTTTATTCAGAAGAGTGAATAGAGACATCCTCTCATTCTACTGTAGTTTGTTAATGTTGACAGTGTTTTTATTTATTTTTATTTATTTAATGGTATTTCTATCCCGCCTTATCCTTTTTGTATTGTAGATTGTATTGTCCATTCAGACCCATAACAATAACTTTCATGAAACACTGTAGAGTGTTCTCATGTTTAGGTTACCTAGGGACAATTATGTATTTTCTTTAAGAAGTGAGCCTGTTAGATCCATCAGGCTGAAAACTGCCCCGCATAGAGCAACTAACTATAGTAGAGTAGTTTCTCTTGGGATCTGATATTCAGCAACCCCAGGGGAGCCAGACAACCACTACTACTATTACTACTACTGCTCCTACTAGTAAATCATTTGTATAGCGCTACAAGATGTACGCAGTGCTTGTAGTGAGACATGTAAGAGATAGTCCCTGCTCTCAGAGCTTACAACTAGTCAAGACAGATAACACAACAGCAGCATTTTTGTTCTTTTCAGTTTGTACACACAGTGATTTTTATGCATCCAAACTTTAGCTGGGTGGAGCAGAATTTTTAATGAGTTATATTTACACAGTTAAAAAATGATTTTAACCGCCTATATCATTTGACTTTTATTTTATCATTGTATTTTTGAGATTTGATTTTGTTGTAATGTATTTTGTGGTCATCTTCAGGGAGAGGTGGGTTATATATTGTACAAGCTAGGCTTGAGTCCACCAGGCACTCCGCCTTCTACTTTTTTGCCCTTATGCTCTGGAACCTGGAACTCTCCCTCTCCCCCCTCCCCCCCTCCCCCCCCCCATTCTCCACTTCAAATTATCCTATCTCAGGTTTAAATCCTCACTCAAGTCACATGTCTTTCAAAAAGATTTTCTCACCTCCTGGTGCAGACTGGCCTGAGCTCCGTTCCTCTCTTTTCTTTCCTTCTCTGCTATATTTTTTTCTGTTTGGTATATGTGTCTCTTCCCTTTTTGATTTTGGAGTTCTTTTAACATTCTAACTACCTGTTGTTTTTGTTGTAGGCTGCCTTGATGGCTCAGTATACCGGTAGTAGTATTTCAAATTTTAACTAAAATAAAAAAATACATAATAAGAAGAAATCCCTTCAGGGGCTATATTTCAAGTTCATTTGGATCAGAGGAGTAAACTACATATGTATGACTGATTTTTAAATATATGCATGTAGTTTCTTTCCTTATAATCTTAGCAGCAGAAATAGCCAGAGCAAAACATATCAGGACTTTTGCACCTTTGTAAGCTTTAAAGCATTTTCAAGGAGAAAAGTTTTGCTTGTTGAAAATTCACTAAAGCTACATGGGCACAGCCACGTACTGTATGTAGCTTTGAGCAATGCCCCTCTATTAACTTTCCTTTGTTCTGGGGCAGCATGCATGTTATATTTTTGGAATCTTGTTAAGGGCAGAATTGTGACATCATAATAATGCATTAACATTCTATGTACCACTGTATGCTTAAACTACTAAGTAAGAGGAAGACGGGCTCATATTATTCTTTTTATTTGGATTTAGTTCACATCTTTTCATTGTTAGCTCAAGGCATTATTCTAAAATCAAGAAGGGTAAAACGAAACATTTCTAGGTTTCTAATGCTTATATCTGGGGTTTGTTTACACATTACTCTTCTCATGCTTGGCAGTGGTTTCTTGCAATTACCTTCCAAAGCACAGACCTTAGAGAGAGAAACACAGTATTTGTGGTGATATATTGATTTCCGCAACCAAATTCAATGGATACAAAAAGGCTTCTCACGCAAAGTGCAGAGGGAAAACAAAAATGAATTCTAAGTTTCAAAGGTATTACCTAAATTCGGTTAATATGGAATTTACGAAGCTGTCACTGCCTGAGGCTTGCTTTCCCTGTCACTACCACAATATCAAGGCCACAGCTCCATAACAGGAAAGTCTGATTCAGTCAATGAAAATGTCAGCTAATAGGTCTGGAATAAAATGGCCGCATCTGAGTCAGAACCTCAGGAAGCTATGGGTTTATTTGTGAAGCATTCCCACATCTCTAAAAAGCAGCATAGACATGGCACACACACGTGTAAATGGCATTTTAGAATGGGGGCTTTTAAAATGTGGGAATACTCGCCATGTCTAAAATTCCTGGAAGCATGGTGAGGATGGGGAGATGGAGTGATTTGGACAGGTCTATGACATAAACGTAGGCTCCTCAGTTCATATAGGGAATCGACATCTGCAGGGGAAAATGTAGTCTGTATTTACATCTGCCCCAAGACACATGTAAGTGCCTGCTGGTAGGGACAGCTGTCAATGTTGAGGTCTGAGGCCTTCTGATTACCTCCCCATCTTGATGTCTCCCCTGACCACCCCCAACCTTGATCCCACCCCCTGACGGCTCCGCATCTAATCCTCCATAGGTTCCCATTTCAATGCCTTCAATTCTCCCTAGACCTCCTTCCAATGCCTTCAGTGTTCTGTAAAATTCATTCCTCCCCCCCCCCCCAGCATGATCCCTCCTATACAACACCCCCACCTCAGCAAGATGAAGCCATCCTTGAGGCTCCCACCAGCAGAGCCTCCCCCCCAATGCCTTTCTCCAGCCTCACCAAGGTCTCTTGTGCTTATAGGGAGCAGAAGCAAAGCCCACTAGATCCTGCTTGTACTGTGTCCTGAACCAGACTGGTGCTGATGACCCTTAATGGTAACCTCATGGTATTGCTGCACTATGTTTATTTATTTATTTGTTTATATATTTATTTATCATCAATTTATATACCACTCCTTCCCAAGATCAGGAGCGATTTACATTTAAACTTCAATAACTATGTACATGCAACTTATATCACAGTATTAGGTATCAGCATGGTAACATTAATAACAACTCACGCTGTGGTAGCCAGGTAGCCTACACCTATAGCCAGGTAGCCAAGAACTATAGACTAGGCCATAAGCCTGAACCTGGAAAATGACAGGCCTCAGAATTCAGTAGTGCTGAGACATAAAATTATAAGACAGAATTAAATGCTGTTTTAGAATGAAATACTGCTATTGCAAAGTTTGTACAAAGTGAATACAATGCCTGTATGTTAAATCGTTACTTCAGAATTGTTACTTACATGTTTTAGGAGCTGGATATGACCTTGATGAAGGAAAGTAACCAGGTTTGAACCAAGCCATTGTTCAGCTAGCTAGAGAAAGCAGAGCAAAGGGCATAGACCCTGATTGGTCAAATTCAGGGAAATGTCAAACCAATAGAAAGTTTGTAGAAATTAGCATAAGACCAATAGAATGTTTTCATGTATCAAAATGTTTAAGTGGTATAAAAAGTTATGTCTTTATGGAGAGCTCCGCTCAGTTCCTTGAAAGCTTTGACTGACTGGGCCTGTGCACAAATAAACTGGTTTGGACCCTGTAAATTGACTCCTGGACTTGTTCATTGACTGCAGTTTGCTGCTACAACGCCATCTCCCCACCCTCACCATGTTAGCACAGTTTATATTCAAAACATGATTAGATCCTGATAAGAAAGAAATTCCATTGAACAAATAACTCAGACAAAAGGATATATTTTAATTACTTATTCAACGAAAAGATTCAATAAGCATCCTTTTTCAAAAAAGTATGTGAAGCCTTCTTTTCTCAGGGCAAATAAAGTAACCCACCTGTAGAGTAACTGTAGAACTGAATTTGCGCATCCAGTCCAATTTAAAGGTCCAAAAGCTAGTGGGCTTTGCTTCTGCTCCCTATAAGCACAAGAGATCTATATGTAAAAACTACTATTAAAGCTTTGGAATTACAGAGCTTAAAAGGGAGAGAGGAGGCATTGTGGGTTAAACTAGAAAGAGGGAAAGAGAAATCTGTTTGCATTGGTGTGATATACAGACCTCCCTCACAAGAGAAAGAGGTGGACAGAGAGTTAATTGAAGACATATGCAGCATTGCTAGGAAAGGGGAAGTGCTACTTATAGGAGATTTTAATATGCCAGATGTTGATTGGCACATTCCTGCTACAGCATCATCTAGAAGTAAAGAGATCCTGGATTCTCTACAGAGAGAACTATTGAGGCAATTGGTAACAGACTCCACACGTGAAGGAGCCATACTGGACTTGGTGCTTCTGTTTCTGATGTCGTAGTGGGAGATCATTTTGCATCCAGTGATCACCAGATGGTGTGGTTCAGTATTAGGTCTAGGGCTGTTAGACTCCATTCAAAGGTGAGGATCTTAGACTTTAGGAAGACTAACTTTGCAAAGATGGGCCAATACCTCAGGGAGTCGTTAGTGGGATGGGAACAGCTGGGGGATGTAGAAAAGCAGTGGGCAAAACTGAAAGGGGATATTTTAAGGGCAACCAACCTTTTTGTTAAAATGGTAAATAAAGGTAAAAGGAAAAGGAGTCCGCTATGGTTTTCGAAAGAAGTAGCTGAAAAAGTGAAGAAAAAGAGGGAGGCATTCATGAAATACAAGAGATCACAGAGAGAGGAAGACAGGCATCTATATTTGGAAAAACTTAGAGAAGCTAGCAAAGTAGTCAGGAAAGCAAAGATTCAAAAGGAGGAGGAAATAGCCAATGCAATACAATTTGGGGATAAGACATTTTTCAGATATGTTAGTGAGAAGAGGAAGGGCAAAAGTGGTATTGTCAGACTCAAGGATGCAGGGGAGGAATATGTAGAAGCTGATAATGATAAAGCGGAATTGCTTAACAAATATTTCTGTTCTGTGTTCACAGATGAAGAACCAGGAGCAGGACCTCAGAAAACACCCACAAACAGGAACAGAAGCGAGGGACATCTTGAACAATTTTCAGAAGACTGTGTTCGTGAGAAACTAGCTCAACTTAAAGTAGACAAAGCGATGGGACCGGATGGGATACACCCTAGAATACTAAGGGAACTTGGGGACGTTCTAGCAGCTCCACTCACTGACCTTTTCAATGCCTCATTGGAGTTTGGAGTGGTGCCAAAGGACTGGAGAGAGGCTCATGTGGTGCCTTTACACAAAAGCGGAGGTAAGGATGTGGTTGAAAACTACAGGCCGGTTAGTTTAACTTCAGTGGTGAGTAAATTATTGGAAACGCTGCTGAAAGAGGAAATAGTGAGGTTTCTGGAGTCCAGTGGATTACAGGATCCGAGGCAGCATGGATTCACCAGAGGCAGGTCTTGTCAGACAAATCTGATTGATTTCTTTGACTGGGTGACCAGGGAGTTGGACCGAGGGAGAGCCCTAGATGTGGTGTATTTGGATTTCAGTAAAGCCTTCAACATTGTTCCTCACAGGCGACTTATAAACAAACTGAGCACCCTAGGGATGGACCCTAAAGTTACTGCTTGGGTTAGAAATTGGTTGGGTGGGAGGTGACAAAGAGTACATGTAAATGGAGCTCACTCTGAGGAGAAGGCTGTTACCAGTGATGTGCCTCAGGGATCTGATTCTTTTTAACATCTTTGTTAGTGATATAGTGGAAGGGCTGTCAGGTAAGGTTTGCCTCTTTGCGGATGATACCAAAATCTGCAATAGAGTAGACACCCAGGAAGGTGTAGATAACATGAGGAGGGATCTAGCTAATCTTTAAGATTGGTCTAGAATTTGGCAGCTGGGATTTAATGTTAAAAAATGTAAGGTCATGCATTTGGGCTGCAGCAATCCAAGGGAGCAATATAGTATAGGGGGTGAAGTACTTTTGTCCACTAAAGAACGCTCTTCTTTAGTGGACAAAAGTACAAAAGTACCTAGGCGTGGTTGTGTCTGATTATTTTAAAGAAGCTAAACAGGTAGAAAAGGTGGTGGCAAAAGCTAGAAGGATGCTTGGGTGCATACGGAGAGGAATGGCCAGCAGAAAAAAGGAGGTGATAGTGCCTCTGTATAAGTCTTTGGTGCCACCTCATTTGGAGTATAGTGTGCAATTCTGGAGTCTGCACCTTCAAAAGGATGTGAATAGGATGGAGTCGGTGCAGAGGGTGGCTACTAAAATGATTAGTGGTCTTCATTATAAAGCATATGAGGACAGACTTAAGGATCTTAATATGTACACCTTAGAGGAAAGGCGGGATAGAGGTGATATGATTGAGATGTTTAAATACCTCCGTGGCATAAATGTTCAGGGAGAGAGCCTCTTTCAATTGAAAGCAAGTTCTGCTACGAGGGGACATGGGATGAGGGTGAAGGGAGATAGATTCAGGAGTGATATGCGGAAATATTTCTTTACGGAAAGAGTAGTGGATCCGTGGAATAGTCTCCCAGTGGAGGTGGTAGTGATGAAGACAGTAACTGAATTCAAAAAAGCGTGGGACAAACACAGAGGATCTCTAAAGGTAAAAAGGGGACCGTAGTAGTTGTTGATATGGAAGGACAGACTAGATAGGCCATGTGGTCTTTTTCTGTCATCATATTTCTATGTTTCTAAAACATTCTTTACCATAAAGATTTGTGGGACTCTATCATGCCATGATCAAAATAAATTTCAAGAAACCTGTGAAAAAGAGTAGATGAATCCCATCTAATCATCTGTGTCTTCATCCATCCACTGTCAGGCCATTTGGAAAGGGAAACGTGGAAGACTACTGTTATTTTACCCAGGATCACCCCATGAGCGAACCGGAGAGTCATCCACAAACTCATAAAGAATCCCAAACTAACATCTAAAGATCAACAAGCCTGTCTTGCTGTGTCTGATGTAAGGATTCATATGTGAACCTTCTAGAAAAACCTTACTGGGAACAGTGTTTCTAGAATATTAACTAGGAAGAGACCACTTTTCTCTAAATGAACATTGCTGCCTACCTCAGGTTTTCTAAAGAGCGTCTGAATGACCCACGAGAATCTAAAATAATGTTCTCTAGAAGATGAGGCCAAAATTGAACTTTTCTGCCACAACAACGAACATTTTGTTTGGTGACAGCTTTACATCGCCTTCCAAAGTTGGAATCTCATCCCAGCTGTCAGACATGGTAGTGGAGATATCATGGTATAGGGCTCTTTTGCTGCATTAGGGCCTTAATGACTTGCAATCATTAATGCAAGCATGAATTATGCTTTGTTTTGGAAAATTTGCGAGGAGAATGTCAGGTTTCTATCCATGAGTTGAAACTGAATTGAAAGTGGGTCATGCTAGAAGACAACAACTCTAAACATTCAAGGCAATTTCTAGGGATGCACATTCGTTTGAAACGAAATGAAAATGTCAGTGATCTTTCCCATTTTGTTTGTCCTTTCCTCTGTCGTTTTAAAATGAAAACGACAGAGGAAATGACAAACTTTCATCCCATAGCATGCACTTTTGACAAAAACCTGGAAGTGATGAAAAAAAACGTAGAAAAATATGAAAGGAGACAAATGTTTTAGCACTTTCTTTGGAAACAAAAACAATATCAACATTTTTTGCCTATATACCCCTAGAAATTATTACAGAATGTCTGAAGAAGAAGAGATTTTGTGTTTTGGACTGACAAGTCAAAGTCCTGACCTATATCCTATTGAATGGTGCAACAAGACCTGACAAAAGCTGTTCATACAAAGAAGCCCTCAAATATCAGAGATGAAACAGTTCTATACAGAAGAATGGGCCAAATTACTCAAGGGCAATTGTGAGAGACTAATAAACAGTTACAAGAAATGCATAGCTGAAGTTGTTTCTGAAGACTGTAAGTCCTCTGCCTGAATGTAACGCATCATGAGCTACCAATGAAAAGGCATGAGTTATATCTAAAAGAAAAAGAAAAAATAAAAATGAAAAGTTCACATACTTTTTCACACAAGATACTTATTATTGAATCTTTTTCTCTTATCTGGTTTATATTAGGATCTAACCATGTTCTGAGTATAAATTGTGTTAAAATATAGATAATCCTAGGGGGTTTGCAAACCTTTTCTTTGGACTATACTAGCTCTGGAGAAATTCATCAGAGGAGCATTTTCTTCTCTCCATCCCCCAACCTTCCAGCCCCAACAGTCACTCTCACTCTCTTCATCCCTTGCATCCCCAGTCACTCTCACTCTCTTCACCCCCTACATCACCAGTCATTCTCACTCTGTCCATCCCCTACATCACCAGTCACTCTCACTCTCTCCACCCCCTACATCACCAGTCACTCTCACTCTCTCCATCCCCCTATATCACCAGTCATTCTCACGCTCTCCATCCCCTACATCACCAGTCACTCTCACTCTCTCCACTCCCTACATCACCAGTCACTCTCACTCTCTCCATCCCCCTGCATCACCAGTCATTCTCACTCTCTCCATCCCCCAACATCACCAGTCACTCTCACTCTCTCCAAGCCCTACATCACCAGTCACTCTCACTCTCTCCATCCCCCTACATCACCAGTCATTCTCACTCTCTCCATCACGGTCACTCTCACTCTCTCCACCCCTACATTACCAGTCACTCTCACTCTCTCCATCCCCCTACATCACCAGTCATTCTCACTCTCTCCATCACGGTCACTCTCACTCTCTTCACCCCCTACATCACCAGTCACTCTCATTCTCTCCACCCCTACATCACCAGTCATTCTCACTCTCGGCACCCCCCGACCTCAACAGTCACTCTCACTCTCTCCACCCCCCTACATCACCAGTCACTCTCACTCTCTCCACCCCATACATCACCAGTCACTCTCACTCTCTTCACCCCCTACATCACCAGTCACTCTCACTCTCTCCATCCCCTACATCACCAGTCACTCTCACTCTCTCCATCCCTTACATCACCAGTCACTCTCACTCACGTCACCCCCTACATTACCAGTTACTTTCATTCTCTCCACCCCTACATCACCAGTCTCTCTCATTCTCTCCACCCCTACATAACCAGTCATTCTCACTCTCTCCACCCCCCTACATCACCAGTCACTCTCACTCTCTCCACCCCCCTACATCACCAGTCACTCTCACTCTCTCCACCCCCGACATCACCAGTCACTCTCACTCTCTTCACCCCCTACATCACCAGTCACTCTCACTCTCTCCATCCCCTACATCACCAGTCACTCTCACTCTCTCCACCCCCTACATCACCAGTCACTCTCACTCTCTTCATCCCCCCTACATCACCAGTCATTCTCACTCTCTCCACCTCCCTACATCACCAGTCATTCTCACTCCCTCCATCCACTACATCACCAGTCACTCTCACTCTCTCCATCACCGGTCACTCTCACTCCCTTCACCCCCTACATCACCAGTCACTCTCACTCTCTCAACCCCCCTACATCACCAGTCACTCTCACTTTCTCCATCCCCCTACATCACCAGTCATTCTCACTCTCTCCATCCCCTACATCACCAGTCACTCTCACTCTCTCCATCCCCCTACATCACCAGTCGCACTCACTCGCTCCATCCCCCTACATCACCAGTCATTCTCACTCTCTCCATCCCCCTACATCACCAGTCACACTCACTCTCTCCATCCCCCTACATCACCAGTCACTCTCACTCTCTCCATCTCTCCATCTCCTACATCACCAGTCACTCTCACTCTCTCCATCCCCCTACATCACCAGTCACTCTCACTCTCTCCACCCCCTGCATCACCAGTCACTCTCACTCTCTCCATCCCCTACATCACCAGTCACTCTCACTCTCTCCACCCCCTAAATAACCAGTCCCTCTCACTCTCTCGATCCCCCTACATCACCAGTCACTCTCACTCTCTCCACCCCCTGCATCACCAGTCACTCTCACTCTCTTCATTCCCTACATCACCAGTTCCTCTCACTCTCTCCATCGTCTACATCACCAGTTACTCTCACTCTCTCCATCTCCTACATCACCAGTCACTCTCACTCTCTCCATCCCCCTACATCACCAGTCACTCTCACTCTCTCCACCCCCTACATCACCAGTCACTCTCACTCTCTCCAACCCCTACATCACCAGTCACTCTCACTCTCTCCCCCCCCCTACATCACCAATTACTCTCACTCTCTCCATCATCTACATCCCCAGTTACTCTCACTCTCTCCATCCCCTACATCACCAGTCATTCTCACTCTCTCCATCGTCTACATCACCAGTCCTGCTCACTCTCTCCACCCCCTACATCACCAGTCACTCTCACTCTCTCCATCCTCTACATCACCAGTCCCGCTCACTCTCTCCATCCCCCTACATCACCAGTCACTCTCACTCTCTCCATCCCCTACATCACCAGTCACTCTCACTCTCTCCATCCCCCTACATCACCAGTCACTCTCACTCTCTCCATCCCAAGGAATTCCATAAGGCAGGAGCCAGATAATAAAAGACTGCCTGCCGTGTAATATCCAGATGAGCTCTAGAGACAGATGGCAGTACTAGCCTAATCAGTTGAGATCTGAAGGGTCCGAGAAGGTACATATGGTATCAACAAATCTGCAAGACATTGAGGAAGGCCCATATAGAAGGCCTTATGGGTTAAGGTCAACACCTTATATTTTATCCTGTAATAAATAGGTAATCAATGATGATCCCTCAATAACGGTATGAAATAATCAAAACCTTTGGGAACAGATACCAACTTGATAGCTACCGACTGAATAGCTTGAAGATTTTTAAATAATGCTTGAGACAACCCACAATACTGTATGGTGAGTTGCGATAATCCAGTCAATTTATAACCAAAGCATGCATCAAAGTATGTAGAGTGGGTTTATCCAGGTAAGAACAGATAGACCTGATTCTATGTAAAGAAAAGAAGCGGGGTTTTGATACTTCTGCAACTTGGACTTTAAAGATTAGTCCAGGGTCTAAGTTACAACCCGAGGCCTTTAAGGCGGATACAATGGAATAAATCATCCATGGATTAAAGTAGACTGATTAGTAAACCGCATTGCCTGGGTCTTATCCAGATTAAACATAAGTAAATTCTGTTCTTACCATTCAGCTACCAATACCATGCACACATTCAATACAGATAAATCAAGATTTGAGGGATCAGTACAGAACAACAATTGTATATCATCAGCAAAAAAGAAACTACTAATACCTAAAGATTGTATTAGGAGCTACCAAAGGAGAAATATACAAATTAAATAAAATAGGAGACAAAATCGATCCCTGGTGCACCCCACACACCAAAGGATGATCCTTCGATCTCAAAGAACAAAATCACACTGAAAAACCATTGTAAGACAGTACCTGTAATTCCAATATCGGTCCAACAAAACAATCCCTGCAGCACACCACTGGTAACATCCTTATCTCTGGAGTAAATTCCATTTACCACTAGCCTTTGTCACCTCCCATTCAACCGGATTCTGAACCAGTCAGTCACTTTAGGGCTCATATTTATAAGTTGCCAATGCAGAATGGTGTCCAAAGCCTTTCTGCAATGTAACAATACTGTGTGTAGCATCTCCCCAGAACTAATTCTCTGATTACCCAGTCGAAGAAATCAATCCGATCCATCTGACAAGACCTTCCTCTAGTAAAGTCATGCTATCTTAGATCCTGTAATCCCTTAGGATAAAGAAAACATCTTCTCTTCTCTTCTGCTTTAGCAGCATTTCCATCAATTCACCCACTACAGAGGTCAGACTAACCAGCCTGTAGGTCCCATCCTTATTTCTGCTTTTGTGGACAAGAACTACATGTGTCCATCTCCAGTACTCCAAACATTGAAAAGATCAGGCAATGGTACTTCCCTAAGTTTCTTCTGATGAATCCCATCCCCCCATTACTTTTTCCACTTTTCATTTAGTTAGCTCCTCAAAAACAAAGCCTTTTGAAAATTGTTTGAGGTCTACCTCACTTCTAGTCCTATTTGTGATTGTTTTCTGAGGTCATATTCCCGGCTCTTCATCTGTGAACATAGAATTGTTTTTCTGTTTGTAAACTGCTTTGATGTGTGCCGCAGCACTCGCATAGTAGTATTATCAGGTGCTAGAAATAATTAAATTAAATAAATATTTCTTAAACAATTCTCTTGTATCTCGTCAATTCTCGTCTAGTCCTTCCCTTCATGTTTGAGCCTCACAGTGCCACCTTTGCACTTTTTCTTGTTGCTAACATACCTAAAAAAAAAAAAGTTTTGTCCCCATGTTTACTGTATAGGCTATTTTTCTTCCATTTGCCATCTTTGCTTTCCTGACTACTTTACCAGCTTCCATTAGCTTCTCCAAATATTGTTTTTAGCCTTCCTCTTGCTTATAGTTTATGAAGGCCAACCTCTTTTTCTTTACCTTTTGAATTTCTTCTTTTAAAAACCATAGTGGCCTCCTTTTTCTCTTACTTTTATTTATCATGATCACTATCTTAAATTTATGGCTGAAAGTTGCCCTGTTCATTCTCTTTCCAATTATATTATGCAAAGACAGTTTGTACCTGAATGAAAATTGCTCTTGGCATGCAACCAGAACTGATACCTAATTCAAAGTCATGGATAACATTGTGCTTGGAACTGATGCAACCTTCCGGGCAGCACTGATAGATATCCAAGGTAGCATATTGAAAAGGGTGGTATAAACAAATGCCATTCCTGCTCTGTTGGCTGTTCTTCCTATTCTGAATAACCCATAGTATCTCCATTCCTCTCCCTGACCCTCATGTCCTCTTCATCAGTCATGCAGTGCCTTAGTTCTCTACAAGACTGCAGCTGTACTCCTCCTTGTCCTATTGCTCCTCCGGCTTTCACTCTGTTCCATGTGTCCTTCATTTCTCCAATTATATCAGCCGCACCTCACCCCTGCTTCCCTATTGTGGTACAGATACTCTTCTTGGAGTCCTTTTCCTTCTCTCAGTCCATGGATATGTAATGGCAAAGATAAAAAGTTAAAAGTACCCGCTGACAGTCACATTAAAAATAAACGAAAAGGGTCAGTAAGGTCTCAAATAAGGAAATAAACATGTAAAATGCAAGGATGGCTAGTTCAAATGAAGTATCAAATAAAGAACCATGCCAAATAAATAAATCTTTACTAATTCTGAAGGCATATATGAATGTATGGGAATCAGACTGCAGTTTCAATACAGTGATGAAGAATTAATGCACAAAGCAGGGCTGATGCAGAGGGCAAGCGTGGAGAGAGCAGTTAAGTAAATAAAATAAATACTAAGCAAACTTTAAAGAAAATTACCGGTAAAATTACTTTTATGTGTGCAAAGATCTGCTAGGGGCTTTAGAGCACTGAAAGTGTGTTGTATAAGTTGAAATGAAATGAAAGTAGCAAAGGACTGTTTCCAGACAGAGTGGGTGTAAGAACACTTTTACAGAGATAGAATCCATGATCAGGAACTTCAGTTACTGATTGGAAAAGAAGACTGAGGGGATAAGATATGCCAGAGAGAGTGTCTCTGTATGGAAAAGCTGGAAAAGGATTTAATTGATATCAGAACTGTAAGTAATTGAGAATTATTTACAGGAGGTGTATGTAAGAAGCTAAAATGAAAGCTGGAGAGAAAATTTAAAGTTAAATGTGGAAACCTTTGTCCTTGGTGATAGGAATAAGACTGAAGAAGCACTGAAACTTAAGTTTTAAATTCAAACTGAATGAGGATTTGAAGTGATTTATTTGAGAGTGGGAATTTGAAAGTGATTTATTGGATAGTGTCCCCCGCAGCCCCCTCTGGTGGCGGCGTAGTGGTTCCACGGGGCTGGGGAGCTCATAAGAATAGGGGTATTAGGGTTGACCTGTTCCGAGGGTCATGAGGTAGCGGCCCTCTGTGTCAGCCTCGTGGTCAACTTCCCAATAAAGCAACATTTAGCCAAGTGTAGGGAAAAAGAAAAGGCATTTATTTCACCTTTACGCAAACGGTTCAAAATATGCGGTTGAGAAAAATAACAGGGCTGTATCCTTTCTTGTATCAAGTGCAATTCACAAAAACATTCAAAGTAACATTGTTAATCTTCACAAA
Organism: Ichthyophis bannanicus; assembly: GCA_033557465.1. NCBI lineage: Eukaryota > Metazoa > Chordata > Amphibia > Gymnophiona > Ichthyophiidae > Ichthyophis > Ichthyophis bannanicus. The sequence continues at coordinate 106,328,762 of CM066038.1, forward strand.
CTCAAAACATAAGGCATCCTGTATTCTCTTCATACATTTGGTTGCTCCAAATAACTTAAAACTTTCCTATTGTGCAATAATTACAATCCATGGGTTCCACGGCCTCATTAACCTCAGATTCCCCTGGCATCCACTCCATCTCTGAGGGGTCTGACTCTGAAACCTCAGGAAGGCTGAATTCAGGCTTTCTAAAAGCATGCCATACTGTGTTCCAATGTTGGCTTGTCAGTTTGGGGCGTCGGCTTTTAGCTATATTGTAGAACTCTGGATTTTCTTCTGCTACAGGATTAAAAGTTCGCTTATCCCAGCTTTTAATATTACTAGCCTTTTTCCTAGAGAGCTTATCTGGTACTTTTGGCATAAAAGTGTCCTTATCATACAGATAAAAGTTATTCCTTTGTTTCTCTCTTGTGCTAGGCTTAGGTAAACACTTGCAGGCAACCACTGTTTCACCTTTTAACTTCCTGCAGTCTCTTTTGGGAAAGGCTTGAGGCCTAGCCTGAATGTCCTCCACTTCTTGCAGGCTCAAGTGTTCCCTGGGTGTCTTTCCTCCTTTAGAATGGGGAGTAACTCCTCTGAGGCATGGCTGCTGCTGTGGCGCTTGTCCTCCACTTCCACCCCTGTGGCAGTTGGCTACTGGCCGCGCCCTCTCAGCACTTCCCTGTTCCCCAGGCCTCTGAGTTTTCCATTCCTCATTCAGGTTACTTTTATAAAAACTTTTAAAAGTACCTTTTTCTTCTTGGGTATTCCTTGCAACCGGATATCTCTTCCTCAACTTGTATCCCAGTCCTTCTCCCCGGATAGGGCTTCCTCTCAGGTTGGAAGGGAGAGCACCTCCTTCCTTGGCTGCTCTCTGCAATGCTGCTCCTTCCAATTGTATCTGGCCTTCCTCTAGGCCTGCTCTTGGGCCTTCACCTCGTCCTGCTCTATGAGTTATTCCTTGGTCTGCTTCTCGGCCTACTCTCTGGCCTGCTCTCCAAGCTGCTTCAACTCCTTGAGCTGTTCTAGGTCTGACAGTGACTCCAACTCTCCGAGCTGCTCTTTCCAGTCCGGCTTTGACGCTCACTCTGGCTCCGTCTCTGTCTCTCCGATCTGCTCTGCTTAACTGAGCTCTGTCCCTGCTTAAATCGGGACTAACTGATTCAAGGTCCTGCCCATAGAGGCGTGGTTCCTCTGCTTCCAGGCTTGCTCTCCTGCTCCCTCTATGTGGACCTTCAGGAAATTGCATGTAAATCTTGTTTTTTTCAAGATTTAAAACTTCTTTTCTTTCTGTCAGAGGGTCCGCAGTATCACAATAGTGAGTTTAATTTTGAGCCCTGTTTTGATGAAAGATTCGGCAGTGTGTGACTTGCTTTCTATAGCATGGGAGTCTTTCATGCAGTGAAGGAAATGTAAGGCTGAAGGTAGTGAGAGAAACCCTGAAAGTGAGCTGTTTTGAACCAGTGTACTGCTCACAGGATTTATTTAATGCTGAAACATATTGAACTGTTTCAGTGAGGAAGAGAGTGTATGTTTCAAAGAGTGAAGGATTGAATGTGTTTTTGAAGAAAGAATAAACCAATGCCTTATGTAAAGAATTACATTTATTGGCAATTGGTATAGTTTTCCTGAACTGATTGGCATTTATAAGGATTGACTGTGGCACATACCTAAAGAAAACTCATTTTTCCACAAAGAGTTCTGTGAGAGGGAAAGACAGGGAATCTGATTATCTTTTGTTTTTGTGAAAGCAAGTCTTACAAGTAACAAATAGAAAAAGAAGGAAAAAGATAGGAACACTTTCTAGTTATTGTACACACAGCTAGGTAGGTAGTTTCTTTTATTGATTTTTTAAAGACAGGTGGTAGGTATCCTAACTGCAGCTGGTCATCGTCGGAGCAGAGTGAATCCTAAGGCACCCACCGTCAAGAAAGCAGGAAGACCTGGAAAGAAGATTTAAGATAAGTGACTGACACACTACAGTGACTATTTTTTGGCAAAACACTAAGGAAGGCATTCCGAATGCTGAATAAGGACCTTATGCGTGTGGGCTGGACATCCAACCCGCACCCAGCTCCTTGGCCCTATTCTGCTGCCAGCCCTCCCTGCATATTCACAGCATTTCTGCAAGAAGCACAGGATGTGGGTGGGAGGGGGCAGTGTTGTGGCAGAGCAGGGGCAGAGTGGGGAAGTGGCCAGCTGCTGGAACATACAGAGGCAATTCAGGTCAGGCCTCTGTACATTCCCCAGCACCCCCTTGGACAACCAGGCTATTCCACCCAAATGGTGGAATAAGCCCAGGGAGCCTCGCCAAACATATGCCACACACCCCCACACCCCAGGGCCCTGGCCTTGCTGTGACCCAGCAGCCACGATCCATGTCTGGCTGCTGGGCCCCACGGCAGCATCTAGGTGCATCTAGGCCCCATGGCTGCAGAATCGAGTATATCTCCAGCACATCCAGGTTTTGGCCGGGCACTGCTGGCAGTCATGTGGGGACCTGAATCGCCCTCTATTGCGCCAGTAGTTGAACTTTTTTAAACAAAAGGTGTCTTTACCTGAATGATAATACCCATTCACCTGCAAAGTTACAGATAAAAGACAGTATTAGAACTGAACCTTTCTTCTACTAAGGAGTAAAGAAATCTCAAGCTTTAAAATGGTTAACTAATACATGCTTGCTTTTGAAGAAGACAATGTTGTACCACTGTTGACTAGAAGCACTGTAATAATTGTTCACAAAAAAATACTTGACAACATTTATAAATATTTTTATTGTTTATTGATAAAAGTTGGGTATTTAAGTGCTTTCTTGAACTGTTTCAACTCTGGTTCTATCCGTAACATGGTGGGCAAGGAGTTCCACAGTGTCGGGGCAGCAGCATTGAAAGCAGAGTGATGGGTTCTTTCAAATTTAACCAGGGAAGGGGTAGGTATGTGCAACTGAAAGCCATGCACTGAACGGAGGGCCCTAGCAGGAGCATACAAAGTGACCAGTGTTGAAAGATAATCCGGAGCTAGGTCATAGATAGCTTTGAAAGTGAAAGTTAAAGCTTTGAATAGTATGCAAGAAGTAACCGGAAGCCAATGATACTGCATCAAGAGTGGTGTTATGTGATCATATTTTCTTGCATGAAAGAGGATGTGCATGCCTGTATTCTATATGGTTTGTAATCTTTTAATTTGATAGTGGGGAAGCCCTAAGTAAGCAATATTGCAATAATCTATATGGGATATGACAATATGAAGAACAACCAATACTTGTGCTGGCAAGTCTAAAAATGGTTGTATGGCGCAAAATTGACAAAGTACAGTAAATGAGATTTGGGCCACTTGGGTTAGTTGTGGGGAGAATGATAACTGGGAATCAAGACTCATACCTAAGTATTTCATAGTGGTCTGAATTGACACAGAGACACCATTGATCATAGGAGTAAATGAAGGAATCTGAGACGAAGTAATAAACCAAGTGGCCACCGTCTTGGCTGGATTTAATTTCAATGAATTAGTATGCAGCCAGGTGCCGACATGGTCCAGAGACACATTAATCTGGGAAGTATCAGGCAATAATGAATCTAAGGTAAATAATAACAGAATATCATCAGCACATACAAACCTGGAAACCTTTTGTATAAGTATCACCAAAGGGCTCAAAAAGATGCTAAATAACATCACCTCTTTAGTAAGTTCTGATTTGAATTTAAGGTTCAAGAAGTTGTAAAATGCATTGAGAAAACATAAAAAAATATTTTCTCTGTAAACTGGGAGTTTCCATTGGTGGCTTACCTGATGTAACTTTGCCACTCATGACACTCATAACATCCAGGTAAAGTAGGGTAACGCCCCTTGGAGCCCCGGTTTCCAGATACATCATTGAAATGTGCAAGAGTGGATCCATGGCCTACAGGAGATAGGGTCGCTTGTCATGAGCAGACATAAGAAGAGAAACCAGCTGCCTGAAAATTACAGTAAAGGAAATAATAGAACCTTTTCTTTCATCATCCTTCCATTTCCCCAAAGTTGGCAGCAAAACTTGTACTGGCCTTGACTTTGAGCCAAACCTAGCAGTTGTGAAGCCTGGTTTTGCATAGGACATCTAGGTCAGAAATGGAACATCAAAGTCAAGATCTTCATAAATTCCACACCATTTTATAAACAGCTCTCTGAATGTGCAGACTTTGCAAAATACATAGAGAATAGTGGGGAAATACAAGTGTATTTTCTAAAAGATGAAGTGGGAGCAAGCATTTTTTTGAAAAATGCACAGGTACAAAAAGAAAGATGTGTAAATGCTAGTGCTTATGCATGTAGGTAGCAGTACCAATATGTGTAAGGACTGGCATCTACACGTATAAGCAGCCTACACTACAAAATTCCTTGCATAAGAGCAGTCAATTAAGGAGCCTACGTCCTAAGGGTAATTCTTTATGGGCCCAATATTCAAAAAAAGCGGAGCCCCTAAATCTAGCTCCCAAATTTGTGCCCTATTTTCAGCCACACTTAGGACCCAAAGGGCCCAATATTCAAAAGGCATTTACACGGTTTACAGCCCAGTAAACTGTGTAAATGCCTTAGATGGAGATATTCAATGGCATGTACATAAGATATGCCATACTGGGTCAGACCAAGGTCCATCAAGCCCAGTATCCTGTTTCCAACAGTGGCCAATCTAGGTCATACGTACCTAGCAGTTTCCCCAAAAGACACAGGTTCCACAATGCTTGTACTGGGTCAAGCATTGATATACTGGGTCCCTTCTTAATAATGGTTTATGGACCTCCAGGAACTTGTCCAAACCTTTTTTAAACACAGCTACACTAACAGCCTTTACTACATCCTCCGGTAATAAATTCCAGAGTTTGATTACACGTTGAGTGAAAAATATTTTCTTTTATTAGTCTTAAATAGTTTACCCTGTAGCTTCATTGCATGTCCCCTAGTCTTTCTATATTCTGATAATGTAAACAATCGATCTACGTTTACCCGTTCCACTCCGTTCATTAATTTATAGACTTCTATCATATCTCCCCTCAGCCGTCTCTTTTCCAGGTTAAAGAGCCCTAACCTTTTTAGCCTTTCTTCATAGGAGTATCCTTCCATCCCCTTTACCATTTTGGTGGCTCTTCTCTGAACCTTTTCTAATAACGCTATATCCTTTTTAAGATACGGCGACCAGAATTGCACACAATATTCAAGGTGCGGTCTCACCATGGAACGATATAGAGGCATTATAATATCTTTTGTTTTATTTTCCATTCTTTCCTTATGATACCTAGCATTCTATTTGCTCTCTTGGCTTCCGCTGCACACTGGGCCGAGGGTTTTAACATGTTATCCACAATGACGCCTAAATCTTTTTCCTGGGTGGTGGTTCCTAATGTGGAACCTTGCATCATGTAACCATAGTTTGGGTTGTTCTTCCCTAGGTGCATAACTTTGCACTTGTCCACATTATATTTCATCTGCCATATTGATGCCCAGTCTTCCAATTTATCAAGATCCTCTTGCAATTTTCCACAATCCTCTTGGGTTTTAACAACTTTAAATAGTTTTGTGTCATCTGCAAATTTGATAACCTCACTCGTTATTCCCTTTTCCAGGTCATTTATGAATATGTCAAAAAGCAGCGGACCCAGCACAGATCCCTGTGGTACACTACTATTCACCTTTCTCCATTGGGAAAATTGGCCATTTAGTCCTACCCTCTGCTTTCTATCTTTTAACCAGTTCCTGACCCAGAATAGTACACTGCCTCCTATCCCATGACTCTTTAGTTTTGCCAAAAGTCTCTGATGAGGGACCTTGTCAAAGACTTTCTGAAAGTCCAGATACACTATATCAACCAACTCACCTTTGTCCACCTCTTTATTCACATCTTCAAAAAAACATAACAGATTAGTAAGACAAGATCTTACTTGTCTAAAGCCATGTTGGCTGTCTCCCATTAGGCCATGACTATCTACATGCTGAGTAATTTTGTTTTTTATGATGGTTTCTACCATTTTTCCCGGTACTGACGTCTGTAGTTTCCCGGATCACCCCTGGAACCCCTTTTAAAAATTGATGTTACATTGGCGATCCTCCAATCTTCAGATATTACAGATGATTTTAATGAAAGTTCACAGATTACTAATAGCAGATCTGCAATCTCATATTTCAGTTCTTTCAACACCCTTGGATATATACCATCCGGCCCAGGTGATTTGCTCCTCTTCAGTTTATCTAATAGTTTTAATACATCTTCCCGATGTATTGATATTTCCTTCAATTCTACCGCACCTTTCAATACCACTTCAGTCATGGGTAACATCCCTACATCTTCCTCAGTAAAGACCGAAGCAAAGAATTCATTCAGTTTCTCAGCTATCGCCTTGTCGCCTCTTAGTGCCTCTTTAACCCCTCTATCATCTAATGGGCCAACTTACTCTCTCACAGGTTTTTTGCTACGAATGTACTTGAAAAAGTCTTTATTTCACGTTTTTGCTTCCTCAGCAAGCTTCTTCTCAAATTCTCCCTTTGCCTGCCTTATCAATGCCTTGCATTTGACTTGCCAGTGCTTGTGCTGTTTCTAGGTTTTGTCATTTGGCTCTTTTTTCCATTTCCTGAAAGATGCTTTTTTGGAAACAACAGCCTCTCTGACCTCACCTTTAAACCATGCTGGCAGTTTTTTGGACTTCCTTCCACTTTTCTTAAAGCATGGAATACAGCTGGTCTGAGCTTCCGATAGTATTTTTCAACAACACCCAAGCTTGATGTACACAGTTAGTGCCATTGAATATCCCCATCTAAGTCTCCTACACGCCCCGATGCTATCTGGTTAGCATTCGGGGCATGTTGGGGCATACAGGGGTGGAGCAGAGATGGAGAATGGTGCTAACCGGGCAGCAGCGATATTGAATACAAACCCTCGCCTATCTTTAAGGCGCAAGAGCTAACAGTGCAGCATCCAATATCCCTGCTGCCCAGTTAGCTTTGGTAGCTTCCAGCTTTTGCAGCAATCACTGGATGTTCAATGCTGTCACTGTGGCATTGAATATCCAGGTTTAAGGGTCAGCAGGCAGGCCTATGCGCCGTAGCAGCCTGCTCAGTTGAAAATCGGGCCCTAAGTGTTCAGCTGAAAATTCTTCCTAATTTAGGCATCTAATATTAATGCTCCTAAATTTAGACCTGCCATTCATTTGCCTAGATTTATGAGCCTAATTTAGGTGGCTACCCTAGTACTGAAAATCAGTGCTAAGCTCCTAACTTTGTTTCACCGCCCTAAATCCACCCCATTGCAACCCACTTTTTATCCTCCTAAATTTAAGAGTTTAGTGACATTTTAAGAAAATATTTAGGCACTTAGCCCTAGTAAATTTGCAAAGAAGCCAGTTTAGGAGCATAATTCTCAAAGTTAGGAGCTTAAATCCTTTGAATATTGGGCCCTACATTTCTAAATACCATAGGGTAGGCACAATTGCCCCCTCAATCACTCTTCTAAATCCCTGACTGAAACTAGCAGTTTATTGGCACTTATGCATGCCTCAGAAGAGGTGCAAAACCTGACAGGGAAATATTTTAAAATATACTTGTACTTCAGTGAAAAATCAGGAATACATACTTATTTCTGGGACGGCCCAAACTAGGCCCAGAGCATGCCCTCTTAGAATCTATGCATCCCACAGCCTCTACATGTCAATAGCAGCATTGTGAAATTGGCATTTACACATGCATGTTATTTAGATGTTGAAGTGCTGATATTTACATGTGTAGAGGCCATGCAGCTGTCCTGAAATAACCTCCTAGATGTTCCTTCTAGGATTTTGCCTCGTTCTTGCCTGTCATGACTTGACATGAGGTGGCACCGTGTGCAGGCTTCAGGTCAGGGATGTTGGTGGAAAGAAAAGAAGCACTGCAATTTTGTGCCTTTTTAACAAATGTGTTTTGGAAAAAGAAGAACCGTCAAGAAACTGATCGTTTCAGTTCCGCACCTGCTTTAAGACTCCTGAGTTTTCTTCAACAATAGGATTTTCTTTGCACTGTAATGAGCTGAGAGCAGCAATTCTCTATCAGATAAAGAAGCTCATTTAAACATTTTCACGGGTTCTGATAGTGAAATGATTCGTAACGACTTTAAAGCATGAGCTAGCTGCAGCAGCTTCAAAAACTTGACATTTACTTTTCGTTCAATTTCATTGTATATTTTCTAACATATATATCGTATCTTACGTGACCATGTAATATCTAGAAAAGAGTCAGACCTATGTGCTACCTAAACACAAGACTTGTTAGCATATAAAAAAATATCGCAGTGCACTTTCATTTAAAAATAACTTTGTAACTACTGTAATTTGGTAGTTAAATAAAAAGACAAACAAAAAAGAAAAATAAGATGATACCTTTTTATAGAACTAACAGTAATACATTTTTCGACTAGCTTTTGAAGGTCAAGTAAAGGACAGTATGAGCAACAAATGAAAGCAGCATAATATATAAGTGAATCACAAAAGCATTCCATTGACAGTTTCACGGGAAGGGGATGGGGAGGAAGTGGGAGAAATGGAAGGGTGACCGGAAGGTGACTAGGCTATAAATATTTATAGTTTATAATGTGGTAGAAAGCCCATATCTTTGTTAAGGCCTGTCTGGACAGATTGAAAGAGTCCTATTATCTTAATTTCTAAAGTTTTACATTCTTAGGTTGATTCGAACTTCCCTTTTAGGACTTTCACAATAAAATCACTGATGCTGTGGGCTAATAGTGAGAAATGTTCTCCAACAACTGAGGTGACAGCTGAACCATTGCCATTTTTCAAGATGGTGGTGGAAGAACAGGAGCCTACGAGGATATTTCCTCAGACCAAGTAAATATTGCTGGTCTTTCTGTGGAGACAGATGCTTTGCAAGCTCTCTGATCCAAGGGCATCTGTGATGCCCTGGCTCAGGGTTTCCTGGCTTGTGGTGAACCCAGGGCAAGCAGTCCATGGCTCCAGAGTCCTGGGGCCAGGGCTGGTGCTAGACATGCAAGGGCCCAGGCTGTAACTGGTGAGGAGAGACCCAAAGTCAGCCTGCAGACTATGTTTCCTTCAGTTTGAGGAAGACTTGGGGCCCCCTTATGGCATGAGGCCTACGGTAATTGCCCTGTTTGCTACCCCATAATGCTGGCCCTACCTGGGGTAGTGATCTAGACTAGACTTGACTAGAAAGCTAAAATGGAGGTCAAATTAAAGAAATTAATTTTACTTCCATGTTAATGATCATATTCAAATGGCACTCAATTTTACTTTGAAGTTCATTTTCATTTTAACATATTACTTCCAGTTTACTCCTATTGGGCCAATATTCAGACTCTGTTGTCGGGGGGTTTTAAGTGCAAGCCATGGCATGTAAAGTAGATATTCAGCTGCGGAATCCGGTGCTGAATATACAGTTTCAGAGCCAGTCATCGTTGCTATCTGGATAGTGGTGATATTCAGTCACTATCTGGATGGCAAAACTGCTAGATGTTAGGACAGCCTGTTCTGCGACCTGTCTTTATGCAACCATTTATCCAGTTAGCAGTCTGAAAATCACCGCTAACCGGATAATTGCTGGGGCTGCCCATGGAGTGCTGCAGCGGTTAGAGGAGATATTCAGCGGCACTATCTAGCTAGTGTCTCTGAATATCCCTCTCAGCAGCTCCTTCTAACCAGATAAACCCTTTTGAATATCGGGTCTCATATTTGGAGTAGATTCTAGTTTGTGTTTATTTATTTATTTGTGGTTTTTCTATACCGCGCTATTTATCATCAGTGCGGTTTACAGGGAGCATATTTGTTCAATGTAGAAGATTTACATTGGACTTACAATAAAACGGGGTGTTTAAACAGGTCTAACAGGTAAACTATGTACAGTTAGGTAGACAAGATTCTACATGCGTCTCAACAGTATATACAGGTCACACAACAAAGAGACTATATACATTCCAGTTGTGTATCGCAGGGTAGAGGATGGATCATCTTTATCTAGGTTAGTGTCAGTTGTCAAGGGAGGTGGTCTAAGAAGGGGGGTTCACTTAGATGATCGGGGAGGTGTGATGGGTGGGCATTCGGGATGTTTTGCTTGGACATGGGGTGTGGGTGGCTGCGGGATGTCGTTTGAGTTGGTGAAGTACTGAAGAAACAGATGATGTTTAAGTGCTTTCCTAAACTGGGGAAGGTTGTTGATGGCCCGGATGTCTGGTGGTAGGGAATTCCAGCAGGAAGGTGCGTAGAAGGCAAAGGTGCGGTTCCTCATAGCCTTGGAGCATTTGGTGATTGCTTTCGGGAGAAGTAGGGTGTTGGTGGTGGCTGATCTCCTTAGCCTGTTGGGGGGGGACCTGGACAAGGTCAGAGAGGGAGATGGCTGTGCATTTGTTGATGGCCTTGAATGTCATTGTTAGGATCTTAAAGGAAATCCTGCAGTGGACGGGGAGCCAGTGCAGAAGTTTTAAAACTGGGGTAATATGGTCCTTTCTAGATGCACCGTGGAGGATTCTGGCTGCAGCATTTATTGAGAGCTGCAAGGGATTCAACGAGTTCTTCAGAAGGCCGTGCAGTATGGAATTAGCGTAGTCAAAATGAGGCATTACTAGTGCTTGAAAGACTGTTCAGTAGTCTTTCGGATCTAGCAGCTGTCTCATGTGGCGCAGTGTCCGAATTTTATGGTATATTGCCTTTACCATGTTAGTTATCTGGGCATTCATGTTGAGATGTTGGTCAAGCGTGATACCAAGGTATCGTATCGTAGGCTTGGTGAGTAGTTCTGCCTCGTATACCTTCAATGATGAGGGTGGAGTGAATGCATGGTTTCTGCTGATAAAGAGGACATCCGTCTTTTTGAGATTTATCTTGAGCTTTTGTGTGTAGCCAGTCTGTGACTGCATCGAAGCAAGTGGACAGCCGGGAGAGGTCTGGATGCTCAGTGGATATCGGCGTGTACATCAGCACATCATCAGCATAGATTAGGCAATTGATATTGAAGGATCGAATGAGTGTGCAGATGGGTTGCATGTAAACATTGAACAGTAGGGCAGAAAGTGATGATCCTTGTGGTACACCCTTCTCTTGAGGGAAGGGTGTTGATCTGGAGGTGCCAGAGCGGACGTGTTGCCATCGGTCGTTCAGGTATGACTCACACCAGGCCAGTGCAGTGCCGTGAACTCCCTTCTCGGCAAGGCGGGACAGAAGTAGATCGTGACTGACAGAGTCAAAGGCTGCTGTGATGTCCAAGAAAATGAGAGCAAAGCCTTGTCTGATATTGTCCAGCCCTATGATTAGGGTACTGAGTAAGGTGGTCAGCAGAGTTTCAACGCCATGTGACTCCCGGAATTCATGCTGGCAGGGGTCAAGGGGTGCATTGTTCTCAATATGGTGGTCTAGTTGGCGTTGAACTATCTTTTCCATGATTTTAGCTAGGAGCGGGATGCTCGAGATTGGCCTATAAGAATCCATCTTTGCAGGGTCAAGTTTATTGTTTTTCAGCAGCGGTCTGATTGATGTTTGTTTCAGGCTTCGGGGGAAGGATCCGGTGAGGAATGATTTATTTATAAGTTTGGTAAGGAACGGGCTAAGGTCGTCCCGTAGGGTTTTTATCCAGAGGGCTGGGCATGGGTCGTTTGGCGCTGTGGTGGTATTTATGTTTTTGATGATGTCTTAGATGTCCTTTTCAGTTGGGGTTGTGAAGGAGGTGATGATATGTTGGGCCTTCATTAAGGTTTGTACAGGAGCAGATGAAGGGGTCAATTCAGGTGCATCATCTGGAGTGCGGGTGTTCGGGGGTATGCTGGCATGACTCATTTTGGCTCGGAGGTAGTCAGCATATTCTTGAGGGTCCGAATGGCATGATTGGTCTAGGGAAGGTTCCCTCGCTAATGATTTGACCAGGTTGAAAAGTTCATGTGGTTTATTTAAGGAGCATTGTAGTCTATCTGCATGGTATTGCCTCATTCGCATTGAGACGGCTGAGCGGTGTACGCCTAGATGAGCGATGTAAGCTTCATGGCTCTCGGTTGATCTTGAGCGCCGCCAACGTCTTTCTAGCCGCCTAAGTTGGAGGAGGGATTTCCTTAGCTCGGGCGAGTACCAGGGGGCCTTTGACCTCCTGCAAGGTACTTTGGTGATAGTAGGTGGGTCAATTCGGGCATCCAGATTCGAATTCCAAGTGGCAATCATGTCATCAAGGCTTTGTTCGAGCGGGTCAAGAAGAGGGTGTGCTCTTTCCAGGATATCATCTTTGTTGAATGGGTGGAAACGTGTTGATGTTGAAGTATCTGGTTTGTCTGAAGACTGGGGGCTAGTAGGGTCAGAGCGTACTGGCATCAAGAATCCTATCAGGTAGTGATCGGACCATGGTACCGGACTTATAGAAAGGTTGAGGTTGTGCGTGGGGTTGAGAGCTTCTCGTGGTGCGAATATCAGGCCAAGCATGTTTCCTTTGACGTGGGTCGGGGAGTTGACCATCTGGGTATAACCTAGCACTTCTAGGGCATCGAGGAAGGCCTTGGTATGGGTGTCCTGGAGGGCAGGGAGGTTGAAATCGCCCATCACCCAGTTTGATGTGCATGGGTCCATGGGGTTGCAGGCAAGATCAATTATTGTGGCTAGGTCATCTGGGGACGGGGAGGGTGCTTGGTAGAGTAAGTTGATGGTGTTGTGTTTATTCGCTATGGTGACGGAGTCGAGAGATAGGGTGCTACTGGAGGTGATCAAATGAAAATGTAGTCTGCCTTGATGATGTCTTGGATTGCTCCTCCGCCTCTTCTGTCGGTTCTGTGACATGAGTGGACAGAGAAGTTAGGAGGGACAAACTGGTGAAGGAGGACAGTGTCTGTGGCTGATAGCCAAGTCTCGGTAATGCACAAGATGTTGAGATTGAGGGCGGACAACATGTCCGTTGCAGCTGGCCATTTCTGTCGAATCAAACGTGCGTTAATGAGGGCACACTTAAGGACTCGGGGGTGGGTGTGACGTTCCTGTTGAGGGAGTTTGGGCTGCTGGAGAGCAATATAAATGAGGTGGGGATATGGCATGCGCCCAGGTCTCTCTGTTTTGTGGTAAGGGTGACCATAGACTCTCCTCCACAAGCCTTGTAGGATTGGAATGGAGTTGTGAGAGGCGGTGAGGGCCTGGGTGCCATGGGCCACATCCATCCCCGCTAAACGCCGGTGTGCCACTGCAGTTCACAGAGCTCCCCAAAACATACAGGCAAGATGTGCAGGGAGCTCTGTTCGTGGAAAGGAGGGAGCGGACTGGAGGTGGAGCGAGGGCAGGAAGTGGGCGGGCACCTGACCCAGGATGTGCAGGGCCGATTTCGGGGTCAGCCCTGTATGTCCGGGGTCGGCAATTTTGATGGTGGACTTATAAACAAACTGAGCACCCTAGGGATGGACCCTAAAGTTACTGATTGGGCTAAAAATTGGTTGAGTGGGAGGCAACAAAGGGTACAGGTAAATGAAGCTCACTCTGAGGAGAAGGATGTTATCAGTGGTGTGCCACAGGTATCTGCCATTGGTCTGATTCTTTTTAACATCTCTGTTAGTGATATTGTGGAAGGGCTATCGGGTAAGGTTTGCCTCTTTGCAGATGATACCAAAATCTGCAATAGAGTAGACACCCAGGAAGGAGTACATAGCATGAGGATGGTCAAGAATTTGGCAGTTGAGATTTAATGCTAAAAAAGGCAGGATCATGCATTTGGGCTGCAATAATCCGAGGGAACAGTACAGTGTAGGGGATTAAGTACTTTTGTCCACAAAAGAAGAGCGGGACCTGGGTGTGACCGTGTCTGACGATCTTAAAGTAGCTAAACAGGTAGAAAAGGCGATGGCGAAAGCTAGAAGGATGCTTGGGTGCATAGTGAGAGGACTGGCCAGCAGAAAAAAAGAGGTTATAGTGCCTCTGTATAAGTTTTTAGTTTGACCTAATTTGGAGTATTGTGGGCAATTCTGGAGACCACACCTTCAAAAGGATATAAACAGGTTGGAGTTGGTGCAGAGGGTGGCTACTGAAATGGTTAGTGGTCTTCATTATAAAGTATATGAGGATAGACTTAGGAATCTTAATATGTATACATTAGAGGAAAGGTGGGATAAAGGAAATATGATTGAGATGTCTAAATACCTCTGTGGCATAAATGCACAGGAGGAGGACCTCTTTTGATGAAAGCAAGCTTTTCTACAAGGGGGCATAGCATGAGGGTGAAAGGGGATAGACTCAGGAATAATATGCAGAAATATTCCTTTACGGAAAAAGTGGTAGATGCCTGGAATAGTCTCCCAGTGGAGGTGGTAGAGATGAGGACAGTATCTGAATTTAAAAAAGCATGGGACAAACAGAGAGAAGCACATTCTAATATGTGCGTCCAGGCCCCTGTGCGCCCAATCAGAATCGGGATGCAAAGAGGCAGACCCAATTCCAATCTCGCGGGGGCTAGACATGCCTTGCAGGATCTGAATCGTTCTTGGCCTGTACATGTAGGCCAGGATGCAATTCTGATTGGCCTGCATATACAGACCCTGTCCAGTTAACTCAGTCAGGCTCCTGAATAGAGCTGCGGTGCCATGGCGTCCCGTTGCCATGGCACCGTGGCTCCATTCAGGAGCCATGATCCACAGCCGCCCACCACTTTCTCTTTCCCTGCAGCCTGACCCCCAATCTAGCCTTCCATGGCTAGGGTCGGGCAGTGAGGAACTCCCTGCACCCCTCACCTTTCTGCCGCTGCCCGGGACTGCCATCTCCTGACATCCAGGGGGACTTACTCCACCTCCGAGAGAGAATAAGTCTTCCATCCAGTCTGCCAACCCCAGATATACAGGACTGACCTCAGAATTGGCCCTGTATGTCCAGGGCCGCGAACCGCCCATGCCCTGCCTTCGCTCCACCTCCAGAATGCTCCTTCTGCCCCCGACTAAGCCTCCCCATACAAATTCCTTGTTCGTATGGGGAGGCTTCTGCCGGGGAAGGAAGGGGGACGAATAGCGGGGATGGACTTCCCAAAGGGATGTCTATCCCTGCTATTCATTTTACAGAATAGACCCCAGAGTATTTCAAAAGGAAAAAATGGGACTATTGTAGTAGTTGATATGGAAGGGCAGGCTAGATAGGTCATGTGGTCTTTTTCTGCTGTCATGTTTCTATTTTCCTATACCTAGAAAGGACCTCCATGCAGGGCCGCTTTTGCCTAGGTGCAAAAGGAGCATCTACTCCACAATGGGAGCTCAGCTGCCCTGGTGACCATAGGTAAAAGTGGCCCTGTTCCTCCCTTCTTCTCCCTTAGGGCACTTCAAAGAGAAGTGGGTGGCACTTTAGTGAACAGACCGATGACTTACTGCTTCCGGTCTGTTCACTAAACCGTAGCTCACTTCACTTGCAAGCTGCTTGAGGAAGCAGAAGAGAGGAACAAGGCTGCCGACTGTGCTGGGCACGAATGGGAGAGATGGGCCACAGAAGAGGGGGTCTCATTCTCAAACGTTTGCCCGGGGCACATAAGGGATTGAAATTGCCCTGCCTCCATGAACACTTCTTTTTAAAACTACGCATGTTGTAAATGTATGAGCGTACTTTCAGGAGACGGAATATACTCTAGTATGGATTGGAAGCCAATCTACCCACATAATTCCCTATTGTACACAAGCAGATTCTTAATAAACCTTTGAAAAGTTACCTATTGTATTCACTATAATCACCCATTATAGGAAAATTAACATAAGCAAAGATAAAATGGACTTATTAACCATAAACATTTATATTTCAGTATACTATAAACTCTACTTCAGCTGATCCATTCATGGTGTCTCTACCTGAGTCCATTTCTTCAACAAAGACATTTGATTATGAGAAAGATGCACATACGTAAGGACTGAATTTCTCAACATTTTTCTCAATTCAGAATTAGCAGCTATGAACTAAACAAACCACACTCACCCATGTACCGACTTCTTTACCAGATATTTTCTGATTGTCAGAGTGGAGGACCCTCAAGGATTGTTTGTCCAAGGAACATTGATTATCCACATCACTAATATCAATGATGAGCCTCCTTATTTTATAGGGTAAGTGCAAAAGGTGTACTGAAACATTTTATGCAGGTCCATTATTTAATCTTCTGCAAATATTTTGTAACGTGTATTATGAATGCTGCTAAGAATTTTGATTTTATGTATCATGGTATTAGGTCTCTCATGAGTATACTGACAAATGTCAGCTTCTTCCCATTGAGGATAAATGGATAATCAAGCAACAAGACAACATTAGCAGTAGAAAATACAGTTTCCCTACACAAGTTTAGATCATCAGTTTATTCTTATTGTAAAGGTTCAAAGGTCACTAGCTATGGTACAGTAAACCACTATTTTCTATTGAGAGAGTTGAATCACCAAACATCTGGTCACAACACTGGTACTATAGGAGCATTTCCATTATGGAGGCCTGCAGGCGAGCACTATATCTACGAACCCTCCCTTTATCACTTCTACTACTACTACTTACCATTTCTATAGCACTACTAGGTATTGTCACGGAGACCCTCTTCACTCCGCCTGGAACCTCACCACCCCACTTTTAAACAGAACCTGAAAACCCACCTCTTTTCCCTGGCGTTTGATGTCCCCTCTCCCTTTGTGTGAATCCCACTTGCCCTATCCTCTGCTTTCCTCGTGTTTTGTTCTCCTTTATGTTTTAGTCTTGTCTCTCCTGTTTTATTGCTTTTCTATCAAGAAATTGTATTTCTTTTCCATTTCGTTGGCTTTGGCCTTCTTTTAAATTTGATTTTATTGTACACCGCTTTGCTTACCACTGAAAGGCGGTTTTTATCAAATGAAATAAAACATAAACATAAACATAGAGCCTCTGTGGACCCAATAGGCCAATGCCTAGGGTATTGTGGTTTTAATAAACTGCTTCTCTCCTTTAAACAGAGTCAGTCAGTCAAGTGATTAAAGCAAAAATTAGGGTTTTATTCCCTTTCCCGGACAGAAAACATTCCTTGCAAAAGCACACAGAACAAAAACAGCAACTGAACGAAAACAGCTAGAACATCTCTTCTTCTTTCCTTGTTCACGTCACAAGGTCACATTGGCTGAAGTTAACACAAAGAGGTTATGTCATCTGATAGACAAATTGTGCAGTCCATTGGCTCAGGGTCTGTACAACTGTTAACACTCTCCCACTGCATTAAGCCTGGACCACTCCCAATATTCTCAGTATCACATTTCTTACATGTGCTGGAGCCTGGCTTATTCGCTTGTGGCTGATAAACCCCTTTTCTTCCAAGGTACTTATCAAAGTCAGGGTTATAGAAACCTGGGACAGATAATGTCTCTTTCTGGTTTGCCTCTCTTGGCTCTCTTAGTAGGAAGTCTGAGTATCTTTCTAAGTTAAAACCCTGCTCAGGGCTGTGCCCATTAAAACTTCCAGCCTCTTCTCTATAAAAATAAGGCTTCAAGCTTGTTACCTTACTGCAGGCTTTGAAGTCAGCCTTGGGCTTTCTTTCCCCTGACACAGTTCCTCCAGCTTGAGCTAGGTTCCTCCGTGGCTCATGCAATCCCTCAGAGACACTGCCCCACTTCCTGCTCATGTGGGAATCCTCCCTAGGACTGTCGTTCCAGAGACCAGCTGCTCTACTGCTCCCTTGGTCTCTCTTGGAACTTCCTCTGAGAGCTTTGGTCCTCCCAGACCTCCAAGACCTCCCCTGGAACTGGAACTTCCTCTGGGACTCTCAGCTCTTCTCCAAGTCTTTCTCTCGTACTCCTTGCTCTTGCTGCTCTGACCACTTCCTGGTTCTGACCAGGAACTTATATACCTCTTCTCTCTGCACATTACGTCAGATTCTGAGGACAGGTGATCCTGATGCGTTTCTCTAATTCTACCTGCGTCACTACTAGAGAAGGGAAACTTGATTTTAAACCCTTTCTGCTTTACTTGTGCTGACGGCACTGGCTGCTCAGCTGTTTTCCCACACACTGAGTCTTCCTGTCCAGCCAAACCTGAGGTAAGCTCTTCCCTCTCACTAACCTCCATAGGTTCCACTGCATCACAGTATACGCAGCTCTGTATCCATACATATAAAGGACAGTCCTCCCGCCAACACGCACACATACACACACACACAGAGCTAGAAAGAGGGAAAGAGAAATCTATTTGCATTGGTGTGATATACAGACCTCCCTCACAAGAGGAAGAGGTGGACAGAGAGTTAATTGAAGACATACGCAGCATTGCTAGGAAAGGGGAAGTTCTACTGATAGGAGATTTCAATATGCCAGATGTTGATTGGCACATTCCTGCTGCAGTATCATCTAGAAGTAAGGAGATCCTGGATTCTCTACTATTCAGGCAATTGGTAACAGACCCCACACGTGAAGGGGCCATACTGGACTTGGTGCTTACCAATGGTGAAAGTGTTTCTGATGTTGTAGTGGGAGATCATTTTGCATCTAGTGATTACCAGATGGTGTGGTTCAGTATTAGGACTAGGGCTGTTAGGATCCATTCCAAGGTAAGGATCTTAGACTTTAGGAAGACTAGCTTTGCGAAGATGGGCCAATACCTCAGGGAGTCGTTAGTGGGATGGGAACAGCTGAGGGATGTAGAAAAACTGTGGGCAAAACAGAAAGGGGGTATTTTAAGGGCAACCAACCTTTTTGTTAAAATGGTAAATAAAGGCAAAAGGAAAAGGAGACCGCTATGGTTTTCGAAGGAAGTAGCTGAAAAAGTGAAGAAAAAGAGGGAGGCCTTCATGAAATACAAGAGATCACAGAGAGAGAAAGACAGGCATCTGTATTTGGAAAAACTTAGAGAAGCTAGCAAAGTAGTCAAGAAGGCAAAGATTCAAAAGGAGGAGGAAATAGCCAATGCAATAAAATGGGGGGATAAGACATTTTTCAGATATATTAGTGAGAAGAGGAAGGGCAAAAGTGGTATTATCAGACTCAAGGGTGCAGGGGGGGAATATGTAGAAGCAGATAAGGATAAAGCGGAATTGCTTAACAAATATTTTTGTTCTGTGTTCACAGATGAAGAACCAGGAGCAGGACCTCAGAAAACACCCACAAATAGGAACAGAAGCAAGAGACATCTTGAACAATTTTCAGAAGACTGTGTTCGTGAGAAACTAGCTCAACTTAAAGTAGACAAAGCAATGGGACCAGAAGGGATACACCCTAGAATACTGAGGGAACTTGGGGACGTTCTAGCAACTCCACTGACTGACCTTTTCAATGCCTCGTTGGAGTCGGGAGTGTTGCCAAAGGACTGGATAGAGGCTCATGTGGTGCCTTTACACAAAAGCGGAAGTAAGGATGTGGTTGAAAACTACAGGCCGGTTAGTTTAACTTTGGTGGTGAGTAAATTATTGGAAACGCTGCTGAAAGAGAAAATAGTGAGGTTTCTGGACTCCAGCGGATTGCAGGATCCGAGGCAGCATGGATTCACCAGAGGCAGGTCTTGTCAGACAAATCTGATTGATTTCTTTGACTGGGTGACCAGGGAGTTGGACCAAGGGAGAGCTCTAGATGTGGTGTATTTGGATTTCAGTAAAGCCTTTCACACTGTTCCTCACAGGCGACTTATAAACAAACTGAGCACCCTAGGGATGGACCCTAAAGTTACTGTTTGGGTTAGAAATTGGTTGGGTGGGAGGCGACAAAGAGTACAGGTAAATGGAGCTCACTCTGAGGAGAAGGATGTTACCAGTGGTGTGCCCCAGGGATCTGTCCTTGGTCTGATTCTTTTTAACATCTTTGTTAGTGATATAGCGGAAGGGCTGTCGGGTAAGGTTTGCCTCTTTGCGGATGATACCAAAATCTGCAATAGAGTAGACATCAAGGAAGGGGTAGATAACATGAGGAGGGATCAAGTTAAGCTTGAAGAATGGTCTAGAATTTGGCAGCTGGGATTTAATGTTAAAAAATGTAAGGTCATGCATTTGGGCTGCAGCAATCTGAGGGAGTAATAAAGTATAGGAGGTGAAGTACTTTTGTCCACTAAAGAAGAGAGGGACCTAGGCGTGGTTGTGTCTGATGATCTTAAAGTAGCTAAACAGGTAGAAAAGGCGACGGCAAAAGCTAGAAGGATGCTTGGGTGCATACGGAGAGGAATGGCTAGCAGAAAAAAGGAGGTGATAATGCCTCTGTATAAGTCTTTGGTGCGACCTCATTTGGAGTATAGTGTGCAATTCTGGAGACCGCACCTTCAAAAGGATGTGAACAGGATGGAGTCGGTGCAGAGGGTGGCTACTAAAATGATTAGTGGGCTTCATTATAAAGCATATGAGGACAGACTTAAGGATCTTAATATGTACACCTTAGAGGAAAGGCGGGATAGAGGTGATATGATTGAGATGTTTAAATACCTCCGTGGCATAAATGTTCAGGGAGAGAGCCTCTTTCAATTGAAAGCAAGTTCTGCTACGAGGGGACATGGGATGAGGGTGAAGGGATAGATAGATTCAGGAGTGATATGCGGAAATATTTCTTTACGGAAAGAGTAGTGGATCCATGGAATAGTCTCCCAGTGGAGGTGGTAGAGATGAGGACAGTAACTGAATTCAAAAAAGCATGGGACCAACACAGAGGATCTCTAAAGGTAAAAAATGGACTGTTGTAGTTGTTGATATGGAAGGACAGACTAGATAGGCCATGTGGTCTTTTTCTGTCATCATGTTTCTATGTTTCTAAGATAAGCTCATAGCAGATGTTGCATCAGCAGCGTATCATACATTAACTATTGATGAAAGCACAGACATTTCTGTCAACAAATACTTAATACTGTACTTCAAATATTGGCCAGTAAATTCATGTCTGTATAAAACTTCATTTGGTGGGATGCTACAGTTGGAAGCATGTGATGCTGCATCAATAGTCAGTGTACTCCGGGAATTCTATGGGAAATACAAGCTTGACCTTAACAAAATGGTCATGTTTACTTCGATGGTGCCTCTGTTATGTCAGGTAGAATAAATGTTTCGCATTTAGTGCAGCAGCATTGTGTTGCCCATCGTGAAGATTTGGGGATCTCTGAATCACGGAAGGAAGTAAAGTTGATGAAAGAAGTTGAAACTTTCATGAGAACTGTTTACACAACCTTTTGTCGATCTTCTACTAAAAGGTCACAATTTAAAGAATTAGCAGATTCTTCTGAATGCGAGTCAATTGCTTTTATACCTCTGAAAGAAGTGCGGTGGTTATCTAGACATTTTGCTCTTCAAGCAATTATTCGAAATTATGATCCATTATTAAAATATTTTGAAGAAGAGAAGGATAATGATCCCATTGCAAAGTACTGTTATAAAAAGCTAAACAGCCATCAAGTCCATATAACACTGCAAATTTTGAATGATGTTTTATCTTAACTAGCTTCATTAACAATGGCATTTCAAAAACGTGGGCTAATACCACTGGAAGCATATCATCTTGTACAGGGTAAGCTGAACAAAATCCAAATGCAATACTTGAGTGACATGGTAAAATGGAATGATAATATTAAAAATCTTCTCGACAAGATACCTGGAGACGTTTCAGTGGATACTGGTCCACACTTATTTTCATTAATATGCTGTGTCCGCATTTAGGGAAAAGATTTCCTGAAAATGAAATTGAGGAATGGTCTGCTTTTTTTTTTTTTTTTAAACTTTTATTTTCATTTTGCAACAAACAAAAGAAACAACACACCAAAGGAGACAAAACAAGTATACAATAACGAAAAATGAACCCATTACCCCCAACCCCACGCTTCTTCTCTAGCTGATTATGTCAGCATGTGAGCGCTTCCAAACAACAGTGATTATACATCAAAACAATCAAAAGAGTATCTGCGATACAGAATAATCATGGGACAAAGATATATACAAATTTAGACAGTCAGATGAGAGCATTGAGCAGAATGTACATAGTCATTGAGCATCTTCCATTTAGACCGATGATGAGGAGTCTGAATGGGGGAAGCAAACATACGAGGTATTTGTTCATATTTACGTAGAGACAGACATGATTCCACCATTCATTGGGGCTCAGCTGAGAGCTATTTTTCCAGTATTTCGTAATTAGGGAAATAGCAATGCCAAGCATAAAGTCCAAGAGGAAGTAAGCCGCTTTTGGAAGAGAGGGGGATCCCCGCAGCTGAGCGAAGTCCCCACTATCCTCCAAGAAAGGGGCTCTTGAAAGTGCAAAATAGACTGGATACGACCCCAGACCCGACGCCAGTAATACTGTAGTGCGGGACATTCATACATAACATGAGGTAGTGAACCAATGGCCGCATGACATGTCAACAACTATTGCCCTGAGTAGTGTTCCATTTGGCTAATCTGTCAGGAGTGTAAAAACACCGGTGGGCTAGAAAGAAGAGTGTCTGAGTGAGTGAGGCGGATCGGGAGACCCGTGTCACTCTACTCCAGACAAGGCTCCATTGCTCCGGGGTCAAAGTCACATGCAATTCTCTCTCCCATGCTTTCTGCGCTATAGGGGCATCTCTAATTATAGCATTACATAAGGTTTTGTAAAAATTGGATGCTACACCCGGTGAACTACCGATAGATCGGATAGTCTCCAACCAACCTTGTGTAGGGGGGGCCGATGGCGGGAGCACCTTAGCACTCCGAAGGCAATGCTGAAGTTGCACCAACTGAAAATAGTGTTTCGCTGGAGACCAAACTCAATTTGCAATTCACTAAAAGTTTTCCAGCGACCTTCATGGAACAACTGACTAGGAATCCAAATGCCCCTAGTGTACCAGGGGCTCCACGCCATCGGCTTATTTTGTATTCGAAATCGAGTGTTATACCAAAGTGGGAGCTTGTCTAACGGACAGAGTCGGGAGTCTAAAGAGTGCATAAGATCATTAAAGGCACCTAGGGTGTCTAAAAGCATTGGTGGAAAATGGGAGTCTGATGGGAGAGTCATACCAGGGAGAAAAGTAAGAGGAATCGGTTTGCAAAGGTCCTCTTCTATGTCTAGCCACACAGGTCTACTCGGTACTGGATCTTCCAGCCAGCGAGCGCCTTGTTTGAGAAGAAAAGATTGATGATACTTCAGGAAATCAGGGAATCTGACACCCCCATTTTCTTTATCTGCTTGCAGCTTATGTTTCGCTATCCTAGGTGTCTTGTTTTGCCACAAGTATCTAGTCAGAAGGCCCTCTATATCTTTATAGATACGTCGAGGGAAGAGACAGGGCAACATTTCTAAGATATAATTCACTTTCGGAACAATCATCATTTTTATGGTTTCTAATCGACCCCACCAGGTAAGTGTTAAAGGAGTCCAGCGGTGAGTAAGCGCCCGGACTTTAGAGGTTAAGTCTTTGGCATTGAAGGAGATAGTGTCTTCCAAAGGAGAACAATAGTGAACCCCAAGGTATTTGACCATACGAGGTGCCATAAAAAGGGGAAGGGTTGCATATCTGCCTGATGAAGCAAAGGATTTAATGGAAAGGCTACCGACTTGGTCCAATTTATCTTATAACCGGACAGTGTGAGTATTTACCAATTTGCTCTAGGACAGCCGTACTGAGTCTATAGAGACAAAAAGCATAAGGTCATCAGCATACGCTGAAATTTTGATTTCCCTATGGGTGAAGGGGACTCCATGAATCTCCTCCGATTGCCGGATTAGTAAAGCCAAGGGTTCAAGTGCGAGATCGAAGAGAAGTGGAGACAATGGGCATCCCTGGCGAGTGCCGCGTGAAGGGGAAAAGGCTGAGACTTTAAAGCATTGGCACATATACTGGCTGTAGGCTGTGCGTACATGGTGCGAAGACAACGGAGAAAACCTTCCCCGAATCCGTACCAGCGGAGGACTGCAAACAGGAAGGGCCACTCTAAGCGATCAAAGGCCTTCTCAGCATCAAGTGAGAGGCCAACAAATGGGCGATCAAGATTAACTGCGGTAGTCAGTACATGGCATAGAGTCCGAGCATTGTCAGCAGTTGATCTACCAGGAATGAAACCGCATTGATCTGGGTGTATTAAAGTAGGCATCCTATCCGAGAGCCGGGTAGAGAGATGGTGGCAAATATTTTATAGTCCGCGTTTAGGAGGGAAATTGGACGATAATTAGCTGTTAGTTGCGGGTCTCTCCCCTCTTTCTCAAAAACTACTACATTTGCCATTGAAAAGGACCCAGAAGGAGAACCCTCCTCGGCCAGAGCAGAAAAATAAATTTTCAAAACTGGAGCTAAGTCAGCGTGAAAAGTTTTGTAGAATTCAGCAGGGAGACCGTCTGGGCCTGCGGCTCGACCTGAGGCACATTTCTTGATAGCAGAATGAATTTCTGAGACAGTAAATGGTGTGTCCAAGGCCACTCTATCTTCGTCAGATAGGGTCGGTCTTTGTACCCCTGAAAGTAAGCGTTCAAATACATCTGGCTCAAAATCACATTCAGATTGATAAAGCCGAGTATAACAATCACGAAAGAGTTCTAAGATTTCGGTATCTTTAGTGACCAAGCCCCCCCCCCCGACGGATTACGGAGGGCGGTAACACGCTTGGCTTCTTTTTGACCTTTTAGGGCATTTGCTAATAATTTGCCAGCACGATTATTTTCCCGATAATATAGCCCTTGTTGTGATTCGATATTTTTAACAGCAGCAGTGTACAAAATCTGATTGTATTGAAAACGCAAGCGTTGTAAACGGAGTAAAATACATGGGTCAGTACGGGACGTGATGAGAGGCTCCCCTGATTGTATGTGCTGCTCTAGATTCAGTAAATGCTGCTTTCTTTGTTCCCCTGCCGAATTGATAGCTAGTTATAGTGGCGCGGATAGATGCTTTAAAACCCTCCCACCAAGCCCAGCTCGCTGTGTCATGGGGTGAGTTAAAATGAAAATAATCTTGGATAGCGGCCTTTATATCAACCTGAAAATCTTTTTGACCCAGTAGGGATCGATCAAAAAACCAAACTCGAGGAGAATCGTCCCGCGCAGTGACACGTAATGATAAAGATATGGCAGCATGATCTGAAATATGGAGAGGATGAGTCCTAGTCGTGTCTACTTGAGAAATCAGTGCTTTGGAAATGAGAAAGAAATCTATTCTAGATTGGAGTGATGGGGGGCAGAAAAGAAAGTGAACTCTAAGTCGGAGGGGTGAAGTAGCCTCCATATATCTACCAGCGCAAGATCCTGCATCAGAGCTGTAAGGGTAGCAAGACTCTTGGTGGACTACTCGTTCTAGGCGGCTGTCTATCTATCAGAGGGTCTAACACTTGATTAAAATCACCACCAAGTATTAATGGAGTATTGGCAGAGGCCTGTGCCAACTGCGCAATACTTGCATAGTAAGCAGGGTTGTCCACATTCGGGGCATAAATGCAAATACATGTAAATTCACTATCTCCAACCTTAAGATGTACACGGGCCCATCTACCCTCCTTGTCAGCGCTAGTATCAATTACAGTAGCTTGCAGAGATTTCTTAACCAGAATGGCTACCCCGCACCGTTTGGAAACGGCGGGAGAAGAGGCAGCCACCATGTAAGGCTTAAAATTGAGTTTCAGCGTTTCAGCAGAGTTTAAGTGCGTTTCCTGAAGAAACGCTAAATCAGCATGCTCATGGCTAAGATAGCTAAGGATTTTCTTTCTCTTGATTGGACTATTAATGCCCTTTACGTTGAGTGATAAGATTTTACATAAAGCCATTCAGACAAGTTAAAAATACTGAGCATGATAGCGCACATAATTACACAATGTCCCTCATATAGACACTCTCTGCCTGTACATATGGCAAAAAAGAAAATAAGCTGAGATAAGACACTGAAGCGCCCACATGAAAAAAGAAAAACCGCAGCGCGGTAGAGAAGAAGCAGAACCCCAAAAATTACTGGCGACCATGTGTCTGCGGGGAGAAGCCCCAGAGAAGGCGAAATTGAGAAAACACATAACCTGTAGGACTGTGCGTGCTCCGAATCCGACCGAGGCACCATCATGGAGGGATAGGAGACCACATAACAAAAGTCATAGAAAGAAAGAAAGAGAGTCCAGGCAGTCTCTGTACTGAACTATGACCGCCGCATCGGGCCCTTCAAAATGGCGGACAGAGCCGGCAAATAAAAGTCCAAGTCGTTGGATTAGCGCATCTGCTCTGCTTCTTTGGAGTCTAAAAATGTTGATAGTAGATCAGGATCTTCGAATGTCCTGGTTTGGTTGTGGAGAGTCACTCGGAGCTTCGCGGGATACAACAGGCCAAAGCGAGCCTGTAGCTGTTGAAGTCGAGGGCGAAAAGCAAGGAGTTTCTTCCGTCGGTCGACTGTAGGCTTTGCCAGATCAGGGAAGAAGGAGACTTTGTGACCTTCAAATTCCAAATGATGGTTCGCCCGGGCAGCATTTAAAATTTGTTCCACTTGTTGATATCGTAGCAAGCGAAAGATAATAGGCCGGGGGGTCGTGCGGTTAAGCGCCATGTGGGTAGGAACACGGTGTGCTCGATCGATTTCCAGTTCTTTATGAAAGGTGATCTTCAGCAAGGAGGGAAGAGTTTGAGCATGAATTCTATCATATCTCCCTCTTCCTCCCCCTCCGGTATTCCAATGATACTCACATTGTTGCGACGGGATCGATTATTGATATCTTCTAACTACTTTTTCAGATTATGTATCTGGCGCTCAGCCTTGTCCAGTGTGCCAAGCGCACCGCGTGCGAGTCGAGGACCCCCGCCATATTGTCCTGCGTAATGAGAGACCTTCAAGTCGGTCCTGGAGCACTCCAAAGTCTTCTCGCAGGGCTCTAAGCGCTTCTCCATTGGACTGCACCAATTCCTTCACGCGCGTATTTCCTCTAAAATCTCCAGGTGCATTTCGGGGTTCTCCCGAAATGGAACCATCTTCTGTGGGGAGGACACCTCTGTTTTGGAGCGTTTTTCCGTGAGAAGAAGAAGGAGACCCGAAGTCCAAGCGCGCTGGTTTATGGGCCGCCATCCCCCGAGGTACCCCGGTTAGCCCGGAGCGAAATAGTAAGTTTGTATAGGTATTATGTCAGGATTCTAAGTAGGCCTCTCGGGAGCTTCAGCGCGAAGCGTCTTACCCGCTGGACATCAGGCTCCGCCCCCCGAGGAATGGTCTGCTTTTGACTTGACAGCAATAGCACAGTGCGATTATGAATTTGGAATTGAAAACGTCCGATCACTCTGCTTAAAGTGCAAACAATTTCTTATGGAGGAACATATTGTTATTCAGCAGTACAATTACTTCAAGTTCTTAGTCGCAGAAAAAATCTAAAGCAAACTGATAAACAGTTTTCCGGATATGGTGACTTTAGCATTTCAGAATGCTCACTTTGCAGATTTAGCAAAATTGATGGATATTGGTGGAACATTTTTGGCTTCTAGTGCAGATTGTTAGCGTGGTTTCAGCTTGATGAACAGTTTAAAAACCAAAATAAAAAATAGCTTACAGTTAGAACATTTGGAAATGCTGATGCATGTTAAGAGTCATCTTCAAGATGGCGTATCAGTAGACCTTGAAAAAATTTATTCAGACTGGTTAAATTTGAAAGATCGAAGAGAAAAAATTTGAGAATGAACTGTTAATAGTAAGCTCATTCTCTTCTTCCCTACTGTCACAGCCCCTCCTAGTGGCAGTGTGCCAAAGGGTCAGGGTGGACACTTTAATTTTGTTAAAGAAAAAAAACCTTTTAGACCAAGTGCATTCTCGTCCTTGTAGTCCCTCTTCACAAAGAAAATAGATGTGTGAGCCTTGAGCAAGGTGAAACAAAAAGGTTTTTATTCCCTTGTTATGCAAAAAGTTCTTCAGGAAACAAAGTAGAATTACCTTACTTCAGGTTTAGTGCCAAGAATATTTACAAAAGGTCAGCAACTGTTACAAATGCTTCACAGTTCTCTGTATCCAAGCAAGTTTCTCAAACAGCAAGAAAAACAAGACAAAACTTCTTCCTTCAGTGTTAACAGAAGCAAAAGGTATTTTAAAACATGTGCTGCTGTTATATCTCGGTAAGAGATTCCAGGCTCTTGGTAATACACAGAGAACAGTCCATTGGTACAAGCATCAATGGTTCTGGTTCTGCAAACTCAATTTGCATGGGTTCTAGCTCACTCGTGGTGTCTTCTAATGCTGAGCTTTCCCTGGTTAACACAGGTTGCAGTTCAGTATTTCTTTCCCCCACTTTCCAGCCTTGCTGGCCTGGGTTTAGCAAATAACTATTAGTGCTTTTACCTATACCTCTCTGTACAGGGTTACAAAACTTCCTCCAGCTTTGCTTCTTCTCAGAATGGCTTTTTAGGTTATCAGCCTTCCTAGGACCTGGCATCCATTTAATAAAGGAAGTATCACTGTACCTTGGATCTCTGTAGTGTTTGCTACTGGTGTTCTCTCCACCAGAGACTCTCCCTTTGTCACCATCTTCCTTGAAGACTGGCTTCTGGAGCTTTCTAAGCTGGGCTTGTTCTCCCTGGAACTTAGCTCTGCTTTTCCATGTATCCAAGCTTCTCTGCCTTGCAGTGTACGAGGTTCCTTCCCCAGGTCCTTCCTTCAAAGATCCTTTCTCTCTCTCTCTCTCAAAGGTCCTCCCTCGAATTCCTTCTTAGATCCTCTCTCGAGTTCCCCCTTAGATCCTCTCTCTAGTTCCTTCTTAGATCCTCTCTGTCTGCTTCCTTGTGAGCACTGCTTAAAAAGGTGTTTTCCAACTGAGCTTCCTGGCTTTCTACCCAGGTGCCTTTGATTAGGTACTGCATTGCTACAACCTGGGTGTGTCAGCTTAACTTCTGCAGCCTCGTGCCTGCCCCCTCTAGCTGCACTTCTAGGTAATTGCACCCTCTGTAACTCAGTTGCTTCATAAGAAAGAGAGTTTTTTTCTACATCCATCGCTTCAATGGCTTCAGTTCCATCACATATCCCCCCTCTTAAGATATTACGGGCTGGCTTTTCTTCGTCCGCACAGCACGTAATCCGTGACATAGCATCTGCATTATGGTGCAGCTTTCCTGCTCTGTGCTCCACCTTGTATTCGAAGGGTTGCAATGCCATGTACCATCGGGTTAAGCGGCTGTTGTTATTCTTAATCTGATTTAACCACTTTAATGGTGCATGGTCAGTGATCAGTAAAAATGTTCTCCCGCTCAGATAAAATTTCAGGGCTTCGACTGCCCACTTAATTGCTAGACATTCCCTCTCAATTGTGGAGTACCTCTGCTCTGCCGGGGATAATTTTCGGCTCAAGAACATGACTGGATGTTCTACTCCTTCATGTGTCTGTGAAAGGACGGCTCCTAACCCAGTTTCAGAAGCATCCATTTGGACTATAAATTGTTGGTGAAAATCTACACCGCATAAAACCGGTGCTTTACATAGCTTCCCTTTCAACATTTTGAAAGCGTCCTTGGCCTCTATGGTCCATTGTATCCGGTTTGGGGCATTTTTTCTCAACATGTCCGTGAACACGGCACTTTCCTCAGCAAAATGAGAGATGAAACGTTTATAATAGCCTATAAGCCCTAAGAAACTCCTTAATTGTTTTTTGTTCTGGGGCATAGGAAAATCCCTAACATTTTCCACCTTGTTTAACAGGGTTCGGACCATACCTTGTCCTACCAGGTGGCCTAAGTATTTGACTTCTTGCCCCGCAAACATGCATTTCTCCGGATTTAATGTTAGCCCAGCTTGCCTCATCACTTGCAGCACTACTTTTATCCGGGGCAAATGCTGCTCCCAGGTGGAACTGTGAATGACAATATCGTCCATGTATGCGACGGCATACTCCTGGTGGGGACATAAGACCAAATCCATTAGCCGCTGATAGGTTGCCGCTGCACCATGCAACCCAAAAGGCATCCTTCTGAATTGAAATAGGCCCATTGGAGTGCTGAAAGACGTCTTGGGACGGGACTCTTTTGTCAGGGGTATTTGCCAATACCCTTTGGTCATGTCAAGGGTGGTGAGGAATTTTGCCTGCCACAGTCTATCCAAGAGTTCTTCAATGCATGGCATTGGATATGCATCAAAGGTAGACACCGCATTAACCTGGCGAAAATCAATGCAGAATCTCATCGTGCTGTCTGGTTTGGGTACCAGGACAATGGGGCTGCACCAGGGACTTCGAGATTCTTCAATAATCCCCATACTTAGCATTTCGTGGACTTGAGCCACGACTTCCTGTTTCTTGGCCTCTGGTAGGCGATAGAGCCTCTGTCTGATCACTTTTCCGGGCGGCGTTATTATTTCGTGGGCCACTAAGTCCGCTTGGCCTGGAATAGGTGTCAGGACATCCTCAAACCTTGCCAATACCCTGGCCAACTCTTGCTTCAGTATTATGGAGAGTTCCTCACTGACCTGTGGCTCGGATTTAGTTCTGCAGTCTTCTAGAAGTGGGCCTAAATCCTCATCTACTTGTTCCTTGGAAGTAGCAGTTAAACCTTTCATGTCGTTTTGACTGGTGGACCCGAACCCTCCGGTTCCATGGCCTGTAGGGGTTACCATGGGCACTTCCTCCAAAATCGGAAAACCAACTCTTTCACAGATGAGTTGGGCAATGCAGTCTCCTATTTTGACCTCAAAGTCTTCATCCGCAAAGTTGAAGAGCAAGACTTTAATGGCCCCTCTGTAATCCGGATCTATAACACTGGCCCCCACATCTAAAAAATGTTTCACGGCCAGGCCAGATCGGGGTGCAATGCGGCCGTAACATCCTAGGGGTAATTCTATCTGGATGCCTGTGTCTATTAAAGCTCTTCCATGCTTGGGAATGACTTGTTTAACTGCACTATATAGATCATATCCAGCAGCCTGAGCAGAGGCTCGCCGCAGACTCTGGGCCCTCTTAGATATTGTGCAGAATTTTAATATAAATTTTGGTTTACTCACAGGGTCTTTCTTTACCTCCTGATCAGTTTTTTGCGCTTTTCCAAAGAGTGGACTGGGAACCACTGCTATTTTGGATTGGGTTTTTGTAGAGACCAAGGCTTCCTGGGGAGATAGGCCTTTTTCCAACCCCTTTCTAAATTGGGGCCAGTCCCTACCGAGCACCAAATCATGAGGAAATTTGGGAACTACTG
Source organism: Ichthyophis bannanicus (assembly GCA_033557465.1). Lineage (NCBI taxonomy): Eukaryota > Metazoa > Chordata > Amphibia > Gymnophiona > Ichthyophiidae > Ichthyophis > Ichthyophis bannanicus. The sequence goes on from CM066038.1 coordinate 106,359,732, forward strand.
CAACCGGTATGTCTTTTCTATCCCTAAACCTTTTACTATTAAGTTGTAGACCGGATAGAAAGAAGAGTCACCGTGAATGCATGTGAGTTTCACTTTTCCTTCTGCTCGGTTCGGGTGAGACTCAGCTTGATCTTCAATTATGCACCAGAGCTTTTTTGAGATCATGCTCTGATCTGCACCAGAATCGAGAAGAGCCTTGGCAGTTATACCTTGCACCTTCACCTCTAAAAAAATCCTTCATGCAACATTTTGGTATTTTCATTTATCAGTGCAGTACGCAATTTACACTCACTCTGTACATGCCCTAATTTCCCACACAGAAAACATCTCTTTTTCTCAGAGTGATTTCCTGGTATAGACATAGTATTTTTCAAACCTCTTGGTTTGTACCTCGATTCCATTCCTGATGACTGCATCATTGCCTCTGCTGCCGTTTTTGAAGATTCACCACTATTATTAGTAACTAATTTAGCTTCAAAATATCTTTCTGTTAACAAGATTGCCTCCTCAGTGGTGCGGCAGCTTTGCAGTATGAGGAAACTCTGCACCTCTTTGGGCACAGCCATCATGAATTGCTCTAACACAATAACATCTACTATAGTGTTAATGGTCTTATCCTCTGACCTTAGCCATTACATAGCCAAACGTTTAAGCCTTTGACCCAAAGCTTTTGGTGTTTCACCCACTTGGAGTCGGGTAGCTCTTAGCATTCTATTATATACCAAAGGAGTTAAGCCAAGGCGATCCCTTATGGCCTTTGTCACCTCTGCATAATTATTTGCTAAGGCAGCGGGCATAGCTCTATACGCTGACAGCGCCTCTCCTGTGAGCGAGGCTGCCAGGCGTATGGCCCATTGGTCTTCCGGCCACCCTATTGTGTGGGCTATCCTATCGAAGGATTCCAAAAAGTCATCAATGTCGTCAGTGAGTGATAATTTTCTTAAGGACAATGTCTCATACGACCAGGGTCCTACCACACCATTGCTGGCTACAGCATTCAGTCCTTGGAGCAAAGGAGCTGCTTCTTTTGCTGTCCTTTGTTGGGCTAACCATGCCTCCATCATTTCCAGCACAGGCTTTTGTTGCGCCTGCATGGCCGTCACCGCCTGCTGCTGCGCTTGGCAAGCCATCTCCCGTTGCTTGTCAAATTGGACCGCCATCCACTGCAGGATCTCCTTCGGGTCCATGGCGACGCTTCCTAGAGAGAAATAGAGAGGAGAAAAAACCAAGTGTGTTGTCAGTTCCCCTTTTTTTTTTCCTTTTTTTTTTTCAGCACCCACACCTGAATCCACTATAGGTTATGCCCATATACATATTACCTGCTTCAGGTGTAGACTCAAGCTTTGAGCAAATGATGGGTCCACCGTCCTCCAGCAGTAATGGTGACCACACTCCAGTCTTCCACTCGGTGCTTCTTTCTTTCCTTTTAAACCTGGCAGGGTTTTTTTTTCCCAGCTTGGCAGATTCTTCCTCGTTCCCAGCAGAAATATCCGAACAACTACGCCATTATGTCACAGCCCCTTCTAGTGGCAGTGTGCCAAAGGGTCAGGGTGGACACTTTAATTTTGTTGAAGAAAGAAAAACTTTTAGACCAAGTGCATTCTGGTCCTTGTAGTCCCTCTTCACAAAGAAAATAGATGTGTGAGCCTTGAGCAGGGTGAAACAAAAAGGTTTTTATTCCCTTGTTACGCAAAAGGTTCTTCAGGAAACAAAGTAGAATTACCTTACTTCAGGTTTAGTGCCAAGAATATTTACAAAAGGTCAGCAACTGTTACAAATGCTTCACAGTTCTCTGTATCCAAGCAAGTTTCTCAAACAGCAAGAAAAACAAGACAAAACTACTTCCTTCAGTTTTAACAGAAGCAAAAGGTATTTTAAAACATGTGCTGCTGTTATATCTCGGTAAGAGATTCCAGGCTCTCGGTAATACACAGAGAACAGTCCATTGGTTCAAGCATCAATGGTTCTGGTTCTGCAAACTCAATTTGCATGGGTTCTAGCTCACTCGTGGTGTCTTCTAATGCTGAGCTTTCCCTGGTTAACACAGTACCTTGGATCTCTGTGCTACTGGTGTTCTCTCCACCAGAGACTCTCCCTTTGTCACCGTCTTCCTTGAAGACTGGCTTCTGGAGCACTGCTTAAAAAGGCGTTCTCCAACTGAGTTTCCTGGCTTTCTACCCAGGTGCCTTTGATTAGGTACTGCATTGCTACAACCTGGGTGTGTCAGCTTAACTTCTGCAGCCTCGTGCCTGCCCCTTCTAGCTGCACTTCTAGATAATTGCACCCTCTGTAACTCAGTTGCTTCATAAGAAAGAGAGTTTTTTTTCTATATTCATCGCTTCAATGGCTTCAGCTCCATCACAATACATAAATTATTTACATGAAATATCAATGACTTTCAATAAAAATTAACTGGAATAATACCACATTTGTGATTGTAATTACTAGAAATTTTCCGCTTCATTTAGTAATCGTCTAATTTCATTTAATTTGATTAAAATAAATGTGCTGTACATACTGTATTCTGACGTGAAGTCAAATTTTAAAGTATATAACACCGAGTGTCGTTATATGGCGCACAAAAATTTAACTTTCCTTCAAAAGCTGCACAGCTGATATTTTATACACACACAGCCTACAGAAAATTAGAGGGAACATTGTTGAAGACCATGGGAGGCGATGAGAGCACCAAGGGATTGGATGTAGAGAGAGAAAATGGGAGAGCCTAGAATAGACCCTTGGGGTACACCAACTGAAACAAGGATAGCAGTAGAGGAAAACCCACCAGGAACAGACACTGAAAGAGCGCTGGAAGAGATAAGAAGAGAACCAGGACAGTACAGAGCCCCTAAAACCAAGTGAGGACAATGTATTGAGGAGACGCTGGCGGTCAACAGTGTCAAAAGCAGCAGAAGGGTCAACAAGAATGAGGACTGAGCAAAGGCCTTTGGATTTAACCAGGAACAAGCCACTGGAGACTTTGGCAAGGGCCGTTTCAGTGGAATGTAAAGGACAAAAGTCAGACTGAAGTGGATCAAGGAGAGCTTGAAAGGAGAGAAATTCAAGGCAACAGCAGAGAACTGTACATTCAAGAATTTTGGAAATTAAGGGAAGAAGGGAAATGGGTTGATAATTAGAAGGACAAGTAGGGTCAAGTGAAGGTTTCTTGAGGAGAGGTATGACCAGAGCTTGTTTGAAGGCTGCAGGGAAAGAAGCCGTGGAGAATGATAGGTTGAGAATGTGTGTAATGGAAGGGATGACAGAGGAGGAGATGGAATTAAGGAGATGGGAGGGGATAGGATCAGAGGAGGAAAGAAGATGAGAGGTTTCCTCTTCGGAGATCTTAGAAAAAGAAGAAAGGGTAAGAGAGATAGAAGGGAAAAGTTAGTATTGAAGAGGGGTAAAGATGATCTTGAGGCGAATTGGAGTGTAATCTTGTGGACTTAATCATGGAAATAGTCTGCTAGGGTTTGGGCAGAAAGAGAAGGAGGGGTCAGAGGTTGAGGTGCCTTGAGGAGAGAGTTGAGAGTCAAGAAGAGATGGTGGGAGTCAGAGGCAATAGAGTTAGTTAGATGGACATAGTAGTTTTGCTTGGCAAGATCTATGGTGGATTGGAAGTAAGCAAGTGTGAATTTGAAGTGTAGAAAGTCAGAAAGGGTGCAGGATTTGAGCCAAATGCACTCAGCTGAGTGGGCATATGAGTGAAGATAGTGGGTTGGTGAAGACAGCCAGTGCTGAGGTATAGTGCACCTTGCAGGACAAAGGATAGGCAGAGCAAGAGTATCCAGAGCAGAGGAGAGTGCAGTATTATAGGAAACTATAGTTTCATCAACCGAGTTAGAAGAGGAGGAGAGAGGTGATGAGACCATAGTGGAGAGAGCCAATGGATCGATAGCATGAAGATTCCTAAAAAGGTAGGAGGAGACTGGGCAAGAGTGAGGTGGGGAATGAAGAAGAGTGAAGCTAATCAGGAGATGGTCCAATAAAGGAAGAACTGAGGGTAAACAATTAGAGAAGAAAACAAGATCAAGGCAGTGGCCATGCTAATGAGTAGGGGCAGAGGAGCAAAGCTGGAGATGAAAAGAGGAAGTAAGGAAAAGGAGTTTGGAAGCATAGGGGTCATAAGGTTATCAACATGAATATTAAAGTCACCAAGAATAAGGGAGGGGGAAGAAGAATCGAGGAAAAAGGAAAGCCATGAGTCAAAATCAGTGAGAAAGGTAGAGGTGGACATGTCAGGTGGTCTATAGATAGCAGCTATCCGGAGAGGTAAAGGATTAAAAAGACAGATGAAGTGGACTTTGAAGGAGGAAAAAGAGTGAGACTGAGGTAGAGGGAACGGTTGAAATTGGCAGGAAGGAGAAAGCAGAAATCCTATACCACCACCGTGACCAGTTACACGAGAAGTGTGCAAGGACTGGTAGCTGCCGTGAGGGAGGGCAGCAGTAAAGCAGTGTCATCAGGGAGAAGCCAGGTTTCAGTAAGAGCTAGAAGTTGAAAAGAATTAGAAATGAAAAGATCATGAGTAAAGGTGAGTATATTAGCTATGGAATGAGAAGTCCAGGGGTACAAGAGAAAGGGAGAGAAGAGGGAGAAAGGAGAGGAACGCTGATGAGATTAGAGTGGTTGAAAGAGGAGCAGGAGTGAAAAAAGTCTAGGGCAGCGGTTCTCAACCTGTGGGTCACGACTCCCACGGGGGTCGCCACAGGATTTAGCAGTGGTCGCCTCACTCCGCCAAGTTTAAAAAAAAATGTAAAAAAAGCACACAAGTTGCTGCTGCTGCCGAGTCCGCTTCTCAGCAGTGGCAAACACCACTTCCCTTCTAATGCAGACGCGGCTCCCTGCCTCTTAGGGAACCACAACTATGCCTGTAAAACCGTTGCGGAACCTTCCTGTCTATCGACAGGCTCCGTGAAGCATTGTCCCGCCTCCAAAGGAAGTTGTTTACCACTTCCTTTGGAGGCAGGACAATGCTGCACAGAGCCTGTTTAGAGACGGAAAGGCTCCGCAACGGTTTTACAGGCATAGCCGTGGTTCCCTAAGAGACAAGGAGCCGCGGCTGCAGAAGAAGGAGGCAGATATGGGGAGAGGGGAGGAGGGGTCAGGGAACCTGCAATGGGGCTGACATAGAGGAGGGGGCTGACATGGACAGAGGGGGGGCTGATATGGAGGAAGGGAGGGAGGGGGGCTTATATGGATGGATGGAGGGAGGGGGCTGACATGGACAGAGGGGGTGCTGACATGGAGGGAGGGAGGGAGGGGGCTGACATGGACAGAGGGGGGCTGACATGGAGGGAGGGAGGGGGGCTGATGATGGATGGAAGGAGGGGGCTGACATGGACAAAGGGGAGAGACAGGGGGCATACTGGACAGACAGGGGATAAATGCTGGACAGAGGGGAGAGACAGTGCGGGTTAGGATTATAATGGGCTGATGGGGGAGCTAGCACTGGTAATGGGCAAATGTGGGGGCTAGGACTGGTAATGGGTTGATTAGGAAAGGCTAGGACTGGGAATGGACTGATCAAGGGGGGTTGGGACTAGTAATGGACTGATGGGGGGCTAGCATTGGAACTGAGCTGATCGGTGAGGTTAGGACTGGAAATGGGCTGATTAGAGGAAGCTAGGACTGGTAATGGGCTGATGGGAGGGTAAGACTGGTAATGGGCTGATTAGGGGAGCCTAGCACTGGTAATGGGGTTGAGGGGGGACTAGCACTGGAAATGAGCTGATTAGAGGAGGCTAGGACTGGTAATGGGCTGATGGGGTGGGGTAGGACTGGTAATGGATTGATGGGAGGCTAGCTTTGGAAATGAGCTGATTGGGGGAGCTATGACTGGAAATGGGCTGATTAGTGGAGGCTAGGACTGGTAATGAACTGATGGGGGGTGGGACTGGTATTGGGCTGATTAAGGGAGGTTAGCACTGGTAATGGGGTTGAGGGGGGACTAGCACTGGAAGTGAGCTGATTGGGGGCCTTCGACTGGGAATGGGCTGATTGTGGGGATGGGAGGATAGATCTGCTGGCTCTGGAAGAAAACTGGGGGCTAAGGCTACAAATGGGCTGATGTGAAGGGATGGGAGAATGGAACTGGAAGGGAGTGGATCTGAGAGGGGCTGCCATGGTATTTGTACTAGAAGGGACTGGTCAGTGGGGAAGGAGGGGGACTGGAAGAGAATGGACACCAGTGGCAGTCATGGGAATGCAAGTTGACATTGGAAGGCACTGGGAGTGAGGACTGGAAAGGGGCTGATACTGGGGAGGGTTACTGGGACTGGAAATAGGCTGATGGAAAGAAGTGAAGAAAACGAAAGAAGAGATAAGAAATGGCAGATGGACCATAGACCACAGAAAGAGAGCTAAGAGAAGACAGGAAAGCAGAAGCCTCAGATCGGGACCAGCATGATCAGAGAATAAATTGGTCAGACAACAAAGGTAGAAAAAACAATTTTATTTCATATTAGTGATTTGACTACAAAATCATAATAATTTTGAAATCAAATGTTGTTACTTGTTATTGGGATTAATTATTGTGGTTTAAATAAGTAAATTTTATAAATAAAAACATATTGCAAAGGCCTATAATATATTAATAATTCAACAAATGATTACAGCGACAATGTGTTAACGGTAAAGGAAGAGAGACGCATTCGATTTTATCATTGGGGGTCATCACAAGTTGACCAATGGTAAAAGGGGTCATGGTACAAAAAAGGTTGAGAACCACTGGTCTAGGGGCAGGGGGGCCAGAGTTAGGATTAATGTCACAAGAAGAAAGAAGAAGGAGAAGAGTGTGAGGAGAGAGAAGACGGAATGGCAGAAATGAAGGTGAGGTTATATAACAATTCAATGGCATGGAGGAATAGCCTAATGGTTAAGAGCACTGCTATGCAAAACTAGGGACCAGGGTTTGAGTCCCACTAGCACTCCTTGTGGACTTGGGCAAGTCACTTAGCCTTTCATTGTCTCAGAAAAATCCAAGTTATCAATGTCCCTGTTTAATGTACATTACCAAGTTTAAGTTGCAATGTAAACTGCTTTGACTGAAATGATAAAGCAGTATACAAAAAACCTGTTAAATAAATAAATATTCAATTCCCAAGGCTTCCCTGAATACTTGGAAAGATCAAAAGCCCAGGAGAGTGCTCCCAAGGCTGGTATGCAGGCTCACTACTAAGTTACAGTAAGAAAATTAGCATTCAAACAAAGTTCAAAGGACATTCCTCAGCGTTGATAACCTTACCCAGTACACGCACAAACTCTGCAACTGGCTTGGGAATCAACCCTGAGCCTACATCAGGGCTCAAAAATTTAAAGCTCTACCACTGTTTTCTCTAGACAATACAACTGCATAAAATATTTATGTTAGAAACCACACTAGTGCAGGAATGAACAAAGAGGAGTATTATGTCAAAACAGATATTTAATCTGTGTAGTCTGTTATGAACATAAAATAAAAGGTAAGGATTTTGCTAAGAAATAGGAAGAGTTCGATTTATTAAACTGCTAACGCCATTAACATGCGATATTAATAAATAGGTCCTAACGCATAAAATGAGACTTGTGGTTAATAGAGTCCTAGATAAGTATGGCCAGGGCCTCATTTTTGGATAAATTACTCCTAGTCTGTACCAATGGAAGATACATGTGGACAATCAGATCCAGATTTATTCATGAAAGGGCAGCCCTCGTTCTGTGTATATGGAATCTAGGGCACTTGTATTGTTTGCTCATATAGATTTATATCTTGTAGACCAAAGACGTCAGTTTACCATATTCCTGAAGAAGAAAAGCCAGGGATCGTTGTTGCCAATGTGACAGCTGAGGATCCAGATGCTGATGGATTTATAAACACCCTGCTCTTCAGTATTGATACTCCGTCTCAGTACTTCACAATCAATCAGCGTAAGGCAAATGTGTCATCGACACTTTAATTTGTATTTTTATGAACATGCATTAAATATCTTTAAGAAGTGGCAGTAGGGGGAGGGGCCCCATATATAAATACATAGAATATCCAGCCTAACAAATTGTTTTAAAAGGTACAATTTTACTTCTTAAATAGGGTTATTCGCATTAGTCTCAAATCTGACAGAAGTACAAAAGTCTTTAAGGTTAAAGAGTCAGAAATGTGACACTATTTATTAATTAAAAAGAAAAAAGCTTGATTATCCTTATGTAAAACTGAGGCTAGATCCTCCATCTTAGTTTCTGCTTGTTTATGATCATCATCTGGCTGCTTTGTGGTCAGGGGTATACCAAAAGCAAGTGGAAGGTTATGGAAAGGACCATGGTTCACGCTTCATAAACTCCAGCCCTGATTCTCTCAGGCCATGAGGCATTGGTGAGTTTCAAGGTGAGTACTTTGAAAAATTTGAATCATTGACTGCAGTTCCATACTGTTGAAATGACTGGGGAAAAAGAGTCCGGGGCATATTCAAAGGGTTTATGCGGTTTGCAGACTAGCAAACCGCATAAATCCCACAGATTGGGATATTCAGCAGCATTAACTCAGTTAGTACCACTAAATATCTGCTCCTAAATGAACAGATGAGCCACATAAAATTAGGGCAGATGAAAAGCGGTCTAATTTTATGTGATTCTGTCGTCTGGTTAGCGGCTGAATATTGTCACAAACTGGATCACAAAACAGCAATCCGGCGAAACCAGATGTTCAGCTCCGGTCACCAGATATACACTGGCTCGGAATATCTGGATTTAATGTAAAGCATCAGCAGCCAGATGCATTAGAGCATTAACTGCCGCTATTGAATATGCCCCCTTCATGCTTTAAAAGGCACCACTGACTGTGTGTGGACAAAACACACATTTACGGTAGATTGCTTTTGATATTATTATTCTCAGCATCAAGCTGAGAAAAGTAGAAGTCTTCTTCTCCCCTCCTTAGGACCTCAACAGCCAAAGCTAAGGAATTTAATGTGTTGGGAAAATAAAGGCAGTTGTCAAGTTAGTGAAGTAGAGAAGATATGAGATTGACAATAGCATTTCTCACATACTATTAAAGTAACCTTATGGTTCTAATTTTCATAATTTTCATACTCATAGTGAATTTTTTTCCCCACCTGCTTGGTTAACACAATCTCCAAGCACAGAACACTATTATAAGGGACAATCATAGAAATCCAGGTGATAGCTTTCTCTAGGTTATGCTGTACTCTGGGTCCTCTGGGTTGGATGCATCTTTCAGTCCGGAGAGTTGCATACCCCCCAGAACAGCCTGCGGTTCTATCTTTGCTGAAGCACTCAGAGGGGAGTCCGTGAGGAGTCATGGGCTCTGTTTCTGTGCCAGTTGAGCAACAGCCCGGCCCCAGAACTGGAAACCAAGTGGAGGGCTTGGCAGCTGTGCATTCTGGGATGGTAGAGGTCACAGAGGGCAAGAGTGAGGGATCCCAGCAGTTTGGTGTTTCTTCTCTGCTGCCTCCAGATCTGATGGTCATGGACAATGGGTAAACTCCTGTGAACATCAAGGTGTTCCGCAGGGCTCCTCTTTATCTGCGCTGATGTTCAATGTCTACATGCAGCCGATATGTGACATCATATGCTCCTTCAATATCTCCACGCTAATCTATGCTGACGACGTCCTGCTGTTTACACCATTCAAAATCAAACAACCTGACTTCACCAACCTTATCAATTGTTTCAACTCCATCACCGACTGGTTACTATCTCAAAATCTCCGCATAAACTTCAAGAAGACTGAAGTTCTGTTCATATCAAGGAACAAAGATTTCTCCCCTCCATCATCACTAAGAGTAAGAGATGCTGAACTTCCTAGTAAACCCTCCATTTGATATCTAGGGATTACACTTGATCAGCACTTCAACTTCAAGGAGCACATTCGAAACACCACTAGATCAGTCTACAACAAAATTAGAACGCTAAGGCACCTCAGGCCCATGTTACCCCATAATGACTTCCGGACCATCTTCCAAGCCCTCATTCTACCACACTTCGATTATGCAAATGTTGTCCTATATGGACTCCCCAAGAACACCCTTAATCTGCTGCAACTCACTATGAATGCGGCTGCGCGTGTACTCTGTGGTATAGCAAGATCAGACCATATCACCCCGATACTTAAGGATCTCCACTGGCTACCAATCCATTGCAGGTTAACATACAAAATCCTTCTCATCATCTTCAAGATCATCAATAACCTAGCCCCCACGATACTCAGTGACCTTATCACCCTCACCCCGAAAAACAGAACTAGAAGGTCGATAACTGACAACACCTTAATCATCCCTAAAGAGTCTATCAAGTGCACCCAGACGACTAAGAAAAGAACCTTCGCCTTCTACGCCCCAAGGTGCTGGAACGACCTTCCACCAGAAATAAGATCAATCAAAGACCTTATCCAGTTCCGTAAGGCAATCAAACACCACATTTTCCTACGTCACTTTGCACAATCATCCACAATCACCCACCCCACCCTCTGATCTTCCACACACCAACGCTCACAAACCTTCATTCTCCACATAAATAACTCTGTCTCAAGTACCTTTGAGATTTCCGAGCTCTACTTGAAAATATCAACCTGACCTAATTATGTTTGTTGTACATATGTATATAGTTACTCTGTTGCTCCAAGTTCAAACTGCTGTTACAATGTAAACACAGATCAGTTGTCTGACTGTGCGATCTTTGTTATATGTAAACCGCACTGATAATAAATAGCGCGGTATATAAAAGCTGTTAAATAAATAAATAAATAATTTGCCAGAAGAACAGAGTTCCTGAGGAGGGCTGTACGGAGAGATGAGAGAGGAAAGGTAGTGAGGAGCTGCAGAGTGAATGCACTTATGTAGGTCAGCAGAAGAAGTTTGAACTGGATGCGGAAATGAATAGGGAGCCAATGAAATGACTTGAGAAGAGAGGTAATAGCATGACGAGGCTGGCGGAAGATTAGCCATGCAGCAGAGTGTTGAACAGATTGAAGGGGAGAGAGATGATTCAGAGGGAGACCAGCAAGGAGTAGGTTACAATAGTCTAAATGGGAGGTGACTAAGGAGTAAATAAGTGTCTTAGTAGTGCATTCAGAAAGGAATGGGCAAATTTTGTTGATGTTGTAGAGAAAGAAACAGTAGGTTTTAGCTATCAGTTGGATGTGTGTGGTGAAGGAGAGAGAAGAGTCAAAGACGTGCTGAGGAGACAGGGAGGAGTAGAGAGTTAATTGATAATGCTGCAGCATGACTAATAGAGGGCTGCAAGTGGCATGACCACATGACACTCTTCCTGCAAAAAGAAACCTTCAGGGCCAAATTTAAAACTCTAGCTCTTACTGTCAAGGCCCTCAGATGAGCTGGGCCAGAATAGCTAGAGAATAAGTTAGCCCTCTATGTACCTTTGAGATCTCTAAGATCACCTTAAGGAACATCCCTAATTGTACCCTCACCAAAGGAAGTCACATGTTGTAACATCCGCCAGCGAGCTTTCTTAGGATTAGCCCCCATACTCTGGAACTCACTCCTAGAGGGTCTACATCTTACTCAACTTCAGAAAGCACATTAATGCCTGATTCTTCTCCCAAGCCTTTAATGGATGTGGTAACTGACTCTTCATTGATTCCTTCTACTTCAGGACTAGATTGCTGCACACCCTGAAACTGTGACCAGGTTCACATATCTTATTCATCTGTATAATTTACTCTCAATCTAGTTACCCTTTTTTTTTATTTATCCCTATGCCTTGGCCTGACCTGTCTTGGCTATCTATATATCCCAGTTGTATCTTTCCCCTCTGCTGCCCATGAGGATGTTTCATTGTACAGTGTGGACATTGTGAGTATCCTTCTGTGTTATTTGAGTGTTCTACCATGCTGTCTATTAAACTATATAATATGTATGCTGCTGACATTGGATCATATTGCTGTTATTTGAATGTTCTACTATGCTGTTTAAGATACATTCTACCATATTATTGCTATCTATTATTGCCTATCTCCAAGTTTATCTCACTTTTCTAATTTTCTATTAAGTTAATATGGGATAATTTGACTATTGTTATGCTGCTACTACATATAAGTTGTCTATGTCAGGGGAGACCTCTTCATAAAGGTGGCTAATAAATCCTAATAAATAAACAAAATAAATAAACTGGATCCTGGGCTCGATGAACCTTTGGTCTTACACCTTATGGCAGTTCTTATGTTCTTATTTTGAACTCTGTCAGACTAATTCAGCTGCTGTGATTGGCCAGTGCTGAATATCTGAATAACCCACTGACGGTATTATCCAGATAGTGGAAATGTCCATTCCACTATCTGGATAAAGTTAGGGAAAACTTAACTTTATCTGAATAGTGGAATGAAAATGGCCACTATCCAGATCATTCGCCACGCTGCCCACTCACTGCCCTGGCATTATCTAGATAGTTCCAAGTCAGTCTGTAAGATATTCAGTGGTACTATCTGGGTGTGCACAGACATGAAAAATGTGGTTAGTTTTCATTTTTTCATGAATTTTTCCAAATTCTTATGGTTTTTTTTATTAATTTCACAAATTTATTTTAATAGGAATTTTTAGTGCACACTATCCAAAAAATTAGGGCATGCTAAGCCAATTAGTGCACATATGAAGCAATTTAGAGCACACTAAAATTTTTAAGGAGCACTAATGAACCAAATGTGTACAAACAAATTCATATCCTTATTATCTAGATAGGAAGTAATGCTAGCCAGATAATTGCTTCTGAATATTGGCCCGGTGTATATTATGTCCTGTTTTCACATCATGGTTAAAGTGCAATGTTCCACAGGTAGTTAAATCACTTCAACATCCAAGGGAAAAGGCGTAGTTTCTTATTTTCCAACTGTTTATTATAATAAGTAAAATTAAAGCACTTACTGCAACAGTTGCAGTAAAAAGGCAGCACTGTTCTGATTCAACATGCAGCAAGCTGAATCTGTCTGAATTATCCATTCCTGCTTGACTATTGCTGACAGCATGGGTTGTGGAATTGGCTGAATGGCTGGATATTGAAACTGTAGCAAAATGAATGATGGAAGATGAATGCTGAATGGGAGGCCTGGATGTTAAAAAAAAGGAAATGAGGTTGCTGAGAAAAGAGAGTGGTGAAAGGATGATGGAATTCCAGGGGGATGAAGCATGAGAATAAGGGTACAAATAGGGAAGGGTAAGGAAACACATGGAGAACAAGGGGTCAGGATCCAAAAGCAGCCTCAAAGAGGTGAGCCTTTAGCATGAATTTGAAAATGGGCAATACAAAAAGAGTGAAAAACATGCACTCACAAACTGTGAGAGCAGAACATATTATTTTTCCATGAAAATGTATCCACACAAAAGTAAATGAAAAAATCAGCAGGAACTTTGTACCCACAGCAAGTTTCAAAATGAAAGTATGCTTGTACTTTCTGTTTGAAACTTGGGGCAAAAGAAATGCAGACAGTCTGGAAATTTTCTCCTGAATGTCTTTCGTATTTTTTCTCTCTCACTACTTCTCAAGACCAGTGGCTCTCACCCAGTCCTCAGGACACACCTAGCCAGTCAGGTTTTCAGGATAAACATAATATATATGTATGAGATAGATTTCCATGCATTGTCTCCATTGTATGCAACTCTCTATTGTACATATTCATTGTAGTTATCCTGAATACCTGATTACCCAGGTGTGACCTGAGGATAGGGTTAAGAACCCCTGATGTAAGCTTTGTATATTTAGATCCCTCAAACCCATCTCATAGAGCTTCTGGTGCAAATCCCACACCAGTTTCGTAGTCCTGTGGACCATTTCCAGAAATCTTTCTGGAGCCTTGCAGCACAACTATAGCTGCCTTCTTTAGCCCCTGAAGCCTAAGAGAGCTTCAGCAATTTGCTGCCTTCACTGATTCTTCTCTTGGTGACTCTTGGAGTCATCTTTGTGACCTCTATCTATGGCTCACCACCATGGAGGATTGGCTGCTACTTCAATCATTACATCGCACTTTAGGAACCCTCGCCTTACCCGAAACATCCTCACTTTACACACAAGTACATACCTTCTCTCTAATAGCAGCCTATGGGCTCTACATAAACAATGCAAATACTGCAGGTCCTGTAGTCAACTGATTGCCCATATTCTTAGAAAAGATTTTTCCTTTTTTTCTTATTAGTCACAGGTGTGATTCAGATTGCTATGCCAATAGATCGAGAAGCTGAACCATTCAGACAGCATCCTAACATAATTTTGGAAATTGTGGTACGAGACAGTCCCAATGTTGAACCATCTGACAGAATTCTACTAACATTCATTATTGAAGATATCAATGATAACCCACCAGTTTGTAGCAAATATGCGTTCAGGTATGTTTAATTCCTCCAACTGTATTAAGCTATGTTAAGATTTATTTATTCATTTATTTCTTTAACTAGCTTTTTATACTGCTTTTCACCAGGTCAAAGGGGTGTACATAGAACAACAGTTACATATGCTACACTGAAACAGAAAACTAACGTATGTGCTAAAAAGCAAGGAGACAGGCTTGGGCAAAAGTGTTATATGCTCATCTTTCCACATATGCAATTTTCTGAGCAAGAAGTTTGGCTTGACCTAAATTTGTGCATGATTTCAAAATTGCAAATGCCAAATGATTTGCAGATTTGCATGCAGTGTGGTACCTAGCCCTGTGCGAGCTGTGCAGCCTCACAGGGCACAAAGGATTAGGGCACATTTCGGGCTGCTGGCCTCATCTTCCCCCCACGCTGCCTGCTCTTGCCCTGCCGCCACCACCTTTTGTTTTCTCAGCTGCAGCAGCACCGGCAGCAGCGGAGCAGACCTGACTTCAAATAAAAACAAAACACATGGGTCTTTCTGACTCCACGCTGTACACAGGTCTGGTCCCTCCCTACCTTCTCTGGTGTAGGTCGCATCAGAGGGACCAGACCAGCCATTCAAGCACGGAGTTGCAAAGACCGATATTTAAATGGCTGTTCTGGTCCCTTCCTCCTCTGACGTGAACCTACGTCAGAGCAGAGAGAGATCAGATCTGCGTACAAGGGCAGAGTCAAAAGCCTGGCGTGTTTTTGTTTTGTTTTTTAATTTGAATTTGAATTCTGCTGCTGTTGGCACCACCGTCACCGCCAAGAAAACCAAAAGGGTCGGCAGCAGGCAAGGGCAGGCAGCCAACTGGACATGGAGTGTGAAGATATGGATGAGGTGCATGGGGAGGTGCCAAAAGTGCAGGTCACACAGGGCGCAATTATGGCTTGGTACGATCGTGTTTGTGTGGATCATTTGCACAATTTATTGCATCATGGTGTAAAAATACTCTGTTTTTTCATGGATTTTCTTTTTCAATTTTTGCCAAACTTCAGTTCTGGCCCTATTTCTTATTTCTTCTTCAGAACACTAGTGGTGAAAGGTCACCTATTGTCTATTGTGTTTAATTAAATGTGTGCAGCAAAATTAGATTACTACTTAATAGAACCCTGATTATGGGGTATAACTATACATTGCTGCATGAGCCCCTCTAATGTCAGAATGGAAGTGGGATAATGTGTATGATTGGTTTGAAGCCCTATACTTGCATGCAGACTTTAGGGGGTTGATATTGAAAAGGTTTGTCCTAATAGCTTCAGAAATTACCAAGAAAAATCTTTGACTTCAGCAAGTGGGGAAAGCATGTGGCGCTTGGTTCATGGAATTCTCACCAATACTTCCATGTATGTGTGTGTGGAACTGTGCTGTCTCTGTGACTTTGACTTAGAGGAGAGGGAGAAAGCTTTGTTCATGGGGATGGGGGAGTTCTTTTAGAGTTGTGGGCAATGTTCCCTCTAATTTTCTGTAGGCTGTGTGCACATAAAATATCAGCTGTGTGCAGCTTTTGAAGGAAGGTTAAATTTTTGTGCGCCACATAACGACACTCGGAGTTATATACTTTAAAATTTGACTACACGTCAGAATACAGTATGTACACCACATTGATTTTAATCAAATTAAATGAAAATAGACGATTACTAAATGAAGCGTGAAATTTCTAGTAATTACAATCATAACTTTTACATTTTAAGACGTCTGTGTTGTTTACTATCAGAATCAGAGCCGTAATTTTTGTGCGCTCTGTTGTAAAGTATGTGCGCTCGCTCGGCGAGGTGTGTGCGCGCGCACACGCGCACAGCTTAGAGGGAACAGTGGTTGTGGGGGTAGGTGGGGTGGTGGAAAGAGGGGCAGGTAGTTTATTGAGAGGTAGATGGGAGATGGGGAAGGGAGTGGGGTAGGTGGGGTAATTCAAGGGGTGGAGGGTAGCTAGATGGGGTAATTAGAGGATGGATAGGTAGTTTAGGGGGTGAGTAGTCTTGGTGAGTAGCAGTAGTTACAAAGCATAATTTGGGGGAGGAGCTTTGGGGATTGTTGAGCTGATATAATTAGGGTAGGGTAGGTAGTAGTGAATGAGTAGTTTGGGGTATGGAACTAGGGTAATTAATGGGCCAGGGTATTAAGAGTAGTTTTCAGGGAGGGAGTAACAGGAGACATTTGGTGGTAGCGTAGTTCTAGGGATAGTTTTAGGTTTGGGGTAATTTAGGATTGGTGTGGTTGTTACAGGGGGTAGTTTTAAAGGGCGGGACGATTTGGGAGATAGACCAAGTTAGTTTGGCACTGGGTTAGTTGTGTGGGAACAGTTTGTGGGTGCTGGGGAAGTTGTAGGGGTGTGGTTTTGGAGGGTGCAGGCAGTTTGGAAGAATAAGGTAGTTGCAGTCGATAGTTTTGGGAGTTGGGGCAGTTTGGGGTAGGGAGGTAGTTGTGGGATAGATTTGGAAAGTGTAGAAATGTTGGGGGATTGGGGCAATTACATAGGCATAGTTTTGGAGTGTGGTTAAGTAATCCTGGAGAGGAGTTTTAGGGGATGGGGTACTTGTGAGGGTAGTTTTGGAGATTGGGCAGTTTGAGGATAGTTTTGGGAGTGAGGCAATTCAGGGGGAGGGGAAAGTAGAGGAGAAAGAGTTTGAAAGGAGGAATTCTTTAACTACTATGTTTCACTAATTTTAAGTTTGTAAGCTGTAGAAGCTAGAACTACGTCTCCCATAGAAATGCATTGGCCATTTTTTGGAGGGGCTTATTTATCTGAAACCTCTCAGTCTGAACTGGGCCATTTTCAAACTCCGTGTGATTTTCCCTAGGGCAAATTTCATCTCATCCCATTAAATTTTCTGAGTTATTTTATCATCTGTCAGACAGACAAACATTCCAAAGCCCTTTTGTGTAAGTCTTTTCAAATTCCATTGGATTGGAAAGAATAAAAATCTCACCCAGCAGACTGGTTAAATTTTGTCCAGACGATTGATTCATTGGATAAAATGTATCCTGTTATACTGAGGTAACACTGGAGGGCTCTAAGGGCATGGCTTTAGTTTAGCCAAATAACATGAAATATCAATGTTATCTGGCTAGTCAACCTGATAAGTCAGTCCACTAAAATAATTTATCCAGTTAACTTTAACTCATTACATATATCTGGAATAAGCTCACTGAAAGCCCACTGAATATTGGCCCCCAAAGGTTATGAATTTTTGCTAAGATGAGGAACATAGGCTTCAATGTGAAATGAAGTTTGAGTAACCTGAGGAATTAATGTTTTCTCTATAGCTCTACAGTGCCTGAAAATGAACTCAAAGGTAGGATTGTTCTGGATATAGCAGAGGACTGCAAAGATAATGACGTGGAACCTCAGTACAATAAGTTCAATTTCACTGGGTTGTCCGGTCTTGGTGAAAATCAACGATTTAAACTGGAACCCCCTGGCTCTGGAAAAATAGTGGTTGGTTAGCTTGCTTGTTTCATTCTTATGTTTTTCCTCAGACGATTATATGTATACTCATGCAATATTAATCAGCACACTGATGTCTGCCTGAATAGCTATATGGTTTTCTGTCCTGGCTGATTGATTGATTGATTAGGCTTTATTAATCACCTTCATGAAGACATTTATTTATTTAGACATATTTGTATACCATCTTATCCTACAATCAAAGTGGTCACATCACAATTGGAGGGTTACATTTAACATGAGGGTGCTTAACAGCTTATACAATGAACTCATATGTCTAGCTGGGATGAGTGGGTATCGAGTTGGTGAAGGTAGTTGCGTTCACCTAAAGTGGGGTACAACAGACAACTTACAATAGCAAAATGGCCATTGTGTCAGCATAATGGACAGAACAGTGAGATAAACTTGGAGGTAGGCAATAATAGATACCAATATGATACAAATGTCAGTAATGTACACCTTAAAACAGCATAGTAGAACATGCAAATAACATAAACACAACAACATACAAATGTTACCTTAATAGACAGCATGGTAGAACACTCAAATAACATAGAATACTCACAATGTCAGCACAGTACAAATGACGTGCCATAAGAGGCAATATGGTAGAACATTCATTTGACATAAATAGGTTGCTCGCAATGTTGACCAAAGAGGATGCAGGAAAACAAGAGAGCACACAGGAAGGAAGATCAAAGCTAGAATATAACTGTGCCTGTTTTTTGCTATAGTCATTGGAACACAGATTGCTATTAGTATTGGGCCTTTACAGCCACGATAAATGCAGCCTACCTAAAGCCAAAGAAGACCAGAAAGGGTGCATATCCATGCTCTCTTTAGACCAAAGGGGCCCAAGAAGAAGATGACATTTAAAATGAAGGAGTAGCTATTGGATAGAACGCAGCCCTGTCCTTTATTAAATAAATTGCAGGTACCCCTAGATGGTTTCATTGACTCTCAGATGAGCTGCCAGTAGCTTCCTGTGACTGCCTGTCATTGTTTTAATGGACAGTCACACTTCTGTATTTTGTTGAATTGCTAAAGTTGTGTTGATGGATGGTATATCTCAGGTAATCATTTAACACCACTGCTTCAATTTCTAATTTAACATAAGACTTCATTTCTTGTACTTTAGTATGGACCACTGATAAATTAAAAAAATGTTTGTTGTTTGCATTCTCTGTGATATTTTCCAAGGGTTCGCAATGCTCACTTCAGTTAATGCTCATGAGGTGACTGCTTATTAGCATCCAACTCATATGAATTTAGACACAGTATATAGAGCAATAATTCTGGAGGGCGTCATCTCTATGGTCTGAGTGCATGTTGCTACACTGTTGATCAGGTGATTGATAGAGTTCAATTACTGTGGGAGAAGAGGTGCTAACTTCATAGCTTCCTATAAATATTCCCCTCTGTCTCCAGTCCTCACCAGCCTATCTCCCCTCTCAGTCTCCTCCTCTATAGTCTTTCATCTTCATTCTTAATTCCTCTCTTCTTGCAGCCTTTCATTCCCTGTCCCCCTGCCTCGATTTTTAGCAATGATTATGCAACAGTTTTGAGATCTCAGATACAGTCATCCAGCTAACATAATGCAAAAATGTTCAAATTCTTACATATTTATTCTATCTAATACTCTTTACAGACAATCATTATTATTACCCACTTACATCTTATCTACCTCAATGGGCATAAATGGGGTCCTGCTGGGATTTCAGTCAGAGAGCCCTAGGTTTAGAGAAGTGTTATATGCTGATTCCTCCTTGAGGCATATGCAACTTCAGACCTCAAAGGCCACAAAAAGATCTGGTTTTCAGGTAGCCAAATCTGCAAATTCGGTAATTCTCATTTGTTATATAGAGATATCTCTTTTCAATGTTCTCTATAGATATTTTGAAAACCAGACCTGTGTGAAGGCCTTGAAGGCCAAAGTTGGTAATCTTTGCCTTAAGAAGAGTTCTGTCCGTTTGACTCATGATCCCATGGTATGGGTAACTCATTCTGTTACATGCACCAGCCATGACGCCATTAGTCTAATTTCTTGTTTAAGGAGAGCCTTGATAAACTTCCTGGATTTTACCTCTTTACTAGTAACAAACACTTATCGTCAATTTAGCCATAAAAGCATGTTTCATTTTAACCTAGGTAAATGGAGATCTGAATTTTGAAGACCCAAATAATCTAGCCATTGGAAATGAATATTCTTTGACAGTAATGATCCAAGATGTTGCCTCTCCCTACTACAAACGTAAGTATTACATTGGCTTCTTATCTACCATTTTCAAGATCCTATAAAGATAGGGGTTTGTTGTTTAAGTGGTACAGACCCTCCATTCAATTCAGGAGTGAAAAGAAGAAAGCCTTGAGGGGTCTACAGATTACAAACATATAGTACATTGCATGTTCTACCACATCCTCGTTCATTTCTAACTTTTCTTATGAAATTAGGCAGCTTCCATGCAAGTGAAGATAAGTTAGGAGAAAATTCTGATTTTGGGCTGGAGTTACTAAGGTGCGGCACTCTTATTGCATGTCATTTTGTGCAATGGGGCCTGGTTACTAAGAATGTGCATTAATTGTGTTAATGCATGCTAATGCAGTAGCGCATCTGAGTGATTCTAGCCCTTTCATTTCTTTTGAATATTTTGCATTTATCGCTCTTTCCTTTCCAGTAGTAGTTCAAGGAGCGGTACATTCAGGCACAATAGGTATTTCCCTGTCCCCAGAGAGCTTACAGTTGAAGAGGCATGTTTATTAACATGCATTACTAGGGTAGCACAGGGTTGGCATGTGGTTTCAGCACTGTGCTATAAAGTAGCATGGGACCTCATGCTAGCCTGGTAAAACACATTGGTGGTGTGCACCTTAGTGGCCCATACAAACTGCAGGTAGCACAGGGGCAACTAACGCCGCCTCAGTGGGTGACATCAGTTGCAGCTATAGCGGGTTTGCCATGTGAAAACATATCATTCCTGCATAGGGACAGATGAACAGCCCCTGCAGTTAGCTAGAAGCCCCACACTGCTAACACAGTCCACGTGCAAATTATTGGCATGGGGCTTAGTAAACATGGCCCTAAGCTTGTACCTTACCTGAGGTAATTGAGAATTAAGTGACTTGCCCATGGCAAAGAACATCAGTGGGATTTGAACTCTGGTTTCCATGGGTCAAGACTGCTGCTGTAACTACTAGACTGCTTCTCTACTCTGCTTTGTCCCATTGCGTGTATGAACTTGCAGTTCTGGTTTGCCTAAGGAAACCCACTGGTTTCAAAAGTCTCTTAGCACAGTGTGGTGGCATTATATTATCTATAGGCGGGACCGTACCAAACTAGAAATGCGCCCTGTGTGACTAACGAATCTGGTGCTCCCCTCCACCCCAGTCACATGCAGGAACTCACTCTTTTTGAGATTTCTGGAAGCCCAATGCTGATATCAGCGCCCTTTTTGTACTTTCGCCCTACGCGGCTGCACCACTCACACAGCCCTTGGTACAGCCCTGTCTATAGCTAAGAGAAAGAGTCAGACATGCAAATGCCCTTGATGAACTTTAAATCAAGATATGGTAGAAAAGCAGCAGTACAAGCCAGACATTTTTGGACTATCAGTTTGTCCCTTTCTTGGTTCTCCTGTATATTTTTCTTCCTATACTATGTACATTTTATTACTTTTCAGATGCTCATATTTCACAGGTATCCGAGTGATATCAATATGATAAGAGCCAGCACAGCAGTGCCCCAGTTTAGCTCGATTCATAGTAATACCTTATAACTGTTTGCCTGAATGAAAACTCTGTGCATACTTTTCACCCTGAAAACTTTCCCAGTTGTTCATGGTGCATGCCTGCTTTCACTTCCTGCATTGATCCAGAAAAATTATCTACACACTTGTACACCTTGTAACTTGTGACAATATTTTTTCTGAGCTAAAATACACACATACTTTTGAAAACTCCAAAAGTAATGGACAAAATTCCAAACCCCACCTCTCGGAACACCCCCCCCCCTGCAGTGAGTAAAAATATAAGCAAAACGGCAGATACGTTTACCCACGTAAGAACATAAGTGACAAGGATTCATCAAGCTCAGTATCCTGTCTCTGACAGAGGCCATTCCAGGTCACAAGAATCCAGCAGGATCCCATGGAGCAGACCCAGGGCCGGTGCAAGGATATGAGGCACTCTAAGCGAACCTCGTCCTCTTGCGCCCGCTCCTACCCCCTTCCCAGCCCCCACTGCCGCCACTGCATCCCCTCTCTGGGTCCTGCAGCAGCAGCAATGGGCTCTGCCCGGACCATTGCCACTCTAGGTGGCCACCTAGTTTGCCTAATGGTCACGCTGGCCCTGAGCAGACTAAGTTCTTATTGCTCACATCCAGAGATAAGCTTTCCTAAATCTACATGGCTAATAATGGTTCATGGACTTTAACTCAAGGAACTTGTCTAAATCCTTATAGGGTGGGCAGTTTTAGTAAGGATTATTTTTGTGGGAATTGTACACTTTTACCCATAGAAATGGATTTTCAATTGCCCTTTATGGGGCTGATTTTATAAGAAATGCGCAGAAATTGACATACTCCTTACACACAGGAATGGGCACTAATGCATACGCTGTAAGCAGTTGCCATTCTGTAAGAATGCATGCAAGTCCTATCATGTGCACTTTAAATTTGAGTGTGAACAAGGGCAAAGCAAGGGCGGAGCATCAGCAGAGCCTAAACATATGCATATAAGTTATAAACTAGTACACTTTATGCCTTTTCTGAAAGATCTATGGATGGGCGCATCTTTACCCCCCCTACTTTATAAAGTGCAGCATGCATGTACTTCACTTTATAAACTAGGCCCTAAATACATGCCTGGCAACGCACGTTAATTGTGCAAGAGTTTATAAAATTCCCTCTCAGGCCTTATTTTAGAAAGGGTGTGCAGAAAGTTATGTGCTAGTAATGTGTGCAAGTTCGAGCGCTGACTGGCTGGTTTTCTTAAAGTGGGGGTGGCCGGGCACTTTAAGGGGGCATACCTGGTAGCATGGGTTTTCTAGCGTACGGTTTGAGTGCCATGCTAAAAAGTAGCATGGGGCCCAGTGCTAAAGCCCTGCACTACCCTGGGTCAGCGATTGGGCAGGATGGGGCATTCTTGGCATGCTGCAGCTAGTGTGGGCATTTGTGGTCCATGCTACCTGCCCTTGGCGCAGGTAGCATGGGTGCGACTAATGCCTCCTCAGTGGGTGCTGTTAGTTGCACCAGTGGCAGGTCGCTGCGCTACAGTATTGAGGTAGAAATCCAGGCAGGGCTGAGAGCTGGAAGGGTTAAGTGAAAAGGACACACCCCTCTTGGTGAAGTCATACCCTGGTACACGCTTGTCCCCTCCCTTATTCTTTTGTCCTGCTGCTCTCTCTGCTTGCTAGAGATAACTACTCTCCCTCTGCTTCGCTAGAGATAAGAGTACAGTAGACTTTCTCCAATAGGGACTACACTGTAATAAAGTGACCAATCATGAAGAAATGCTGTAATAATCTGATATGAGGTCTATATAATCTCTCTGAGCCCTCTGGTGGGGGCCCAGAATTTGGAAAAACTATTTTCTCTAGGTCTGTGCACATTAAACCGTTGTCTCCTTCTGACTCCTTCGGTGTTTCTTTCTTCACTCGTTTATCTGCTACAGTATGGTAACTGCAGGAGGACAGATGTATATGACTTCCTGCAGTTTACTTATTTATTTAGCAGGTTTTATATACCGCTTTATCTTTTCAATCAAAGCAGTTTACATTGCAACTTAAACTTGGTAATGTACATTAAACAGGGGCATTGATAACTTGGATTTTTCCAAGTTATCAAGCGATAGCGGCCTCCATGCTATATCAGAGCAATATCGCACTGAGACCGCTATTGCAGCTTTGTAAACATACCCCTAACCGTCATGGCCCTGCGCTAGCTTGCAATGCATATTCTAGAGCGCCTTTAGCGCATGCCAGAACTTGAGCTGCCAGTTAGCATCCGTTAGTAAAAGACCCCCTAGGAGTTAATCTTTCACCGCTGGGATTCTAAATTCTACCGACATTTTTTAAAGCATGTGAGTAAATCTGAAGGATTCCTAAGAATTCTGCTACTTCATTCCTTTTATATTCTTCTAGAAATTATCTTTGTTTACGTCAAAACCCTACCAATAAATGAGTACCCACCAGTCTTCAAGAACACACCATATATATTTGATGTTTCAGAACTTGCACCAGGTGAGTAATGAGAAAATTGTAGAAAATGGAAGCCACATTCACCCTTGGGAACCAAGCTGCTGTGAACCCAGGATTAAGCTGCAAGACACGCTCCAAGAAGAATGATGGATGTGGCATTCATGTTCTTTTTGTTCTGACATGTAATTCCTTAAAAATGCTGTAGCTGTTAGTAAGCTGTGAGAGTTATTTTGCTTTTCATTTGTTCTCTCCCTTTTCTCCCTCAATTCTTGTCCACCTTCAACCGCATCTGCACCCTTTACACGCCTCCCCCTTCTTTCCCGTTTCCCTTCATAATGGTGCCCCTGCCTTCAACCCTATGTTTCCTTCCTGCCTAGCCCCATTCTCTCTTGACTGCTCCTTCTTCTTTTTCTTTACCTTATCCCCACATAATTGCCCTTTTCTCTTCCATCACACCTCCTTTTTCCACTGTTCACCCCATTCCCCTTCTTCATCCTTTCAACTTCCTCTTGACTCCAAGTGACGAATTCCCTCTTTGTCTGCTGTAAAGGGGAATTTTATATTAGGGCACCTAGAAAAATGTGATTAATGGCCTATGTTATGCCTATTTTAGAATTGGCAATGAAGAAAACCACCCAATGCACTTGGAAAAGTGTGTAAGGGACCATCGGATATCAGCATTCCCAAGGGCACATTTTAGGTGGAGCAGAGGTGGAATTGTGATGTATGTGCATATTTTATGAAATACACATGTACACACATAGGGGGTTATTATAGAAGCCCTAATCGTGCTCTGGATGTCTGAAAACAGGCATAGAGATGTCCAAAGCACAGAGACATCCCGGGAGCTTTTTTAGAAGCAGTGTCTGTAGATATCCCCAATGCAAGGACATCCAAGTGGAAACAGGGGAGTGATGTAGATTGGCAGGGGCATTGTCAAGAAGTTAGACATCATCAACAAATTTCAGAAACATTCTGGATGTCCTGAGCTGCGTCAAAGCTTATACCTGCTCCAGGCATGAATAGGCATCTGAAAAGTGCTCATTGTCTCAGGCAAATGCCTGGAGGGTGTGGGGAAGGGGCTACATTCATATCCCCTTTAGTTTGCAGTTGGACAATGAGCGCTGATGGGGAATAGAGGCTTATGTTTTTGTTATGCCATGCCGCTGGACATCCCCGTATGCAACCTTGCTTGAGATGGATGTCCACACCCCACAGTTTCATAGCGGAGACATGTATATGCACAGCAGTACAGGCATCCATGTCAGAGGCGTCTATATTTCTGAGATCGGACCGAACCATAGACATCCATGGCGTCTTTCTGTGCATTCTGCCCTGGACATCCCAGACTGCACTTGTATGCCCTTTCTAAACATGCACACATTTACACCTTTGGAGTGCATCAACATTTCTGTGCTATTGGGGCTGATTCTGGGAGCCTCTTCTATAAAATCACAGAATTGCCAATGTTCTCTTATTTTTATTTATTTATTTGGATGCTTTTCTATACCGCTCCTTCCAGAGATCAGGGGCGGTTTACAATAGAACAAAGCATAATACAATGAACATCATGTAACCGGAGGAACTATTTACAATAAACAGTTAAACATGAGAACTATTTACAATCGTAGATCTTCAGATTCTTATTGTAGGCGCAGAAGTTTCAGTGACACAGTTTTATAACACAAGCTTAAAGTAGGCCCCATTTGAACTTCTCACAAACCTGTCCTCTTATAAAATCAAACCCATTAAGCTGCTAAGTGATACTGCTCTTTTTGTGCATGTGTATTTTTCTAAAATCTTGCTCCTGCTACACATTTAGAAAAATAAATATGTATTTTCTCATTTCCCTATGAATATTTTGAATAAGCTCTAAATTCAGTGGGCATTTTGTAAAATAGACTGGACATGATGACTAGCCTGACTTGAACATTCCATTTCCAACTTAGACACATATGGAAATAGGGCTTCAAATCTATAGGAGGTTCCATCCAGCAATAAAGGTGTACAAGCTTTTTATTTTGTTTATTTTATGTTGTTTCATTGGTGGTGGGTATTTTTTCTTTGTTTTAATTCCCCCCTTTAGCCAATGTTAAATTATTTTAACATGCACTATCTGATTTGAACTCAGGCTAAATGGTTTTAGTGCACATTAACTCCTGTGGTGTTCCATAAGCAAATGGTTTTCATACTGAAGAGGGATTCCTCAGCTAAGCTTTACTGTCCAGAAAGAACCAAAACCAATAGCTGTGCTACTATTCCCAGTATAACCAAATGATCCATATCATGATCAGTGGTATCAAAAGAAACATAGAAAATGATGACAGATAAAGACCATATGTCCTATCTAGTCTGCCCACCCATGAGAACTATTAGGTTCTACAATCCCTTCCTCTTCTTCAGAGATCCTCTGTGTTTGTCCCATTTTTCTTGAATTCAGATGCAGTTCTTGTCTCCAATACCTCCACTGGGAGCCTATTCATTATCTTCACCACTCTTTCTGTAAAGAAACATTTCCTCAGATTACTCCTGAGTCTATTTCCCTTTGCCTTCATTCTATGACCCCTTGTTCCAGAGCTTCCTTTCAATTGAAAGAGGTTTTCCTCCCGAGCATGTATGTCATGGAGGTATATAAATGTCTCTATCATATCTCTCCTCTCCTACCTTTCCTCCGAAGTATACCTTTGAGATCGTTAAGTCCATCTCCACATGCCTTACAACAAAGAATATTGATCATATTAGTATCCGCCTTCTGGACCAACTCCATCCCGGTTTAAATCCTTTCGAAAATGTAGAATTGTACACAGAACTCCAAACGAGGTCTCGCTAGAAACGTATACAATGGCACTATCTCCTCCTTTATCCTATTGGTCGTTCCTCTCCCTGTGCACTCAAAAATCCTTCTGGCTTTTGCTGTCCCCTTTTCTACCTACAGTATTTTGCCACTTTAAGATCATCCACTCTTCTTTCATGCATTAAGCACTTTGCCCTCTATACTGCACCACTGTCTTGGGTTTTGTAGCCCAAATGCATGACCTTGCATTTTTTAGCATTAAATCTTAGTGGCCAAATTCTCAACCATTCTTCAAGCTCCTCTAGATTCCTCCTCATGTTATCCAAAATCGCCAAGAGATCCACCAGAATGAATTGGGACACATTACCCTTGCCTAATCCGTGGGCCAAGTCGTCCATCAGTCCAACCAGTGTCATCCCCTTACCATAACCAGACCTAAAACTCAATTAAAATGAGTCTAGAATGTCAGTTTCATCCAGTAATACCTGGAGCTGGGACGCTACCCACTCATTCACCTTATCCAAAAATCGAATATTGGTCACAGGCCTGTCATTACAAACATTATTTGTGTCAAGGGAGGGCATGTTTTTAAAAGGCTGTATCACTGTTTCCTTCACATGTATTCTATGTCTATTGGATTTCATGAGACCGAGTGTTTGCTTCCCTTTGTACCCTTGTTTCCATATTACTCTAGTATGTTTCTGTTCAGCTAATAGCAAAATTGGACAAGTGTATGCAACAGATGAAGATCTTCCATTCACTGGAATAACGTACTCCATTGTTTCTGGAGGTAGTACCCTAGGCTACTATCAAGTATTTTGGATTGATCCAAGTACAGGGAATTTGCATCTTATCAAGTCTTTGGATTATGAGACACTTCCAACATATAATTTAACTATTCAGGCCACAGACTCTGAATCAAAATCTGCTACAGTATCCGTAAGTAATGTGATATTATATTTTCAAAACTCTACTATAAATATGGAACATAAAAACAGAAATAATAGCACTAGATTTTTTTGGACAATACAAAATCAAGTACAGAATTACGCTTTTTTTTCCAACTCTCTCGACACACAAAAAGCAAAATAAAAACAAGAGACATCAGTGTCAAAGCCTGGAAGGGATGTGGAGATGGGAAGCATTAAGGGCCCCTTTTACTAATGTCTACTAAGGATTTGCAATTAATGCACCAATCACATTAATTGCAAAGCATCTGTGTTAGCTGTCGGGTGTGTGACCAGTATGTTCCCAGCAGCCAAGGCATGATGTGCTACTCTAACATGTGCTCTGCTAAGGTGGGTTCACTTAATGATTCCCATAGAGGAGCCATTAGGTGAACTCATGTTAAGAGCCACATTGCCACTGAGCCTGTGGCAATTGCCTTGATGCTAGCGCTAATGTAGCCTCCATGCCCACCCTCTGCCCATTCCCCTGGAAAAGCCACCTGGGTGCACAAGGGTTTTACATCACCTGGAGGACTGGTCCTAGCTACAGAATCACTTCCTGCCACACCAAGGTGATGCTCTCTTTCACGTGACCTCTTTCCTCCATGGCAAAGAGAGGCTGCCAGATGAGGTGGGACTTCAGAAATACGTCCCTGTAGGTCTCATCTATATACCTGTCTGTCTTCCTTAGCTCCCCAGGTCTGCTACTGTAGCCTCCAGAGATCAGACTCGTTACCTAAGAGGAAAGAGCTCCTTGCACCTAGTGCACATGTAAGACCTCTCACCAACTGGGAGAAAATTGTGGCAAACAACCTTTTGCATTAGTATTCCCAACTGCCAGTTGCCGCACACTAAAAAGTACATTAACCAGCTATCAAAGGGTCCCTAAGAGAAAGGAAGCAGAAGTTATATTTTTGGGTTTCGACGTATTTCTCTTTCATTGATAGTTTTGCAAATAGTCCCCTTGTGCTTTAATGGGGGGATTCCCACACAGAAGGTGAAAACATATTGCCCTAATTTGTCGTTTTCAAGATGTTTGATTTATGTAGGCTGTTCTTGTTTGTGTAGATTTTGATTTTTTGGACTACATGAAATATAAATGTTCAATTAAAAACAACAGATTTTGCTACGTCTTCCCACTTTTGCTGTGCTTGTTTCTTTTTAGAAGAGATGAGTTATTATGAATGCAATGGAAAGGGTAAATTTCACTGGATTTTACCCATTGCATCCTAGATGTTTCCATTAAATTCTATAGCAAAACGTTCACCCAAATGTGGGGGAATCTTTTAGAGCATGCCCACTCTCAATCCCGATGCTGCCCCGTCACGCTAAGAGCAGTTAGCATGGGATTTTTACTGCGCTGGCTGCTCTTAGTGCACAGTAATGGTTACTGCAGGTCATTAGCATGCACTAAACCCTGTGGTAACCGTTCCCTCAGTTTCATAAAAGGGCTTCTAAGTGAAATATTTTAGATTGTGGGTGAATGTTGTCAGCTTTCAAAGCTTGACAGAATATTAGTCCTTAGAACAGTAAGTGGGTCATTCAGAACCATGAATAGTGGGGATGGACATCCCAACAGGCTATTCGTGCTGTCTTCAGCCCCCAATTAACTTCTCCGCCCGCCATTTGTGCGGGGAAGTTAGTCGGGGGTGGGGAATGGGCGGCCTGGGGGTGGAGAGTGGGTGGGCAGTGGACGGTCACCACCCCTGGACCAAGGTGGAATAACTCCCCTGGATGTTTTTCTTTTTTTAAATTCAGGGTGCGGAAGGGGCTGGGGGTGACAGGGGACATTCCCTGCAGCCCGACCCTGACCTTCAGAGGCCAGATCGAGGGTCGGGCTCTGGAGAATTTGCAGTTTTTGTCAGCGACCGGCATCGGGGCTTTTAAATGGAACCTCAATGCCATGGAGTGGAGGAGTGGCCTAGTGGTTGGGGCAAGGTACTTCAGGCTGGAAGGTCGGGGGTTCAAATCCCACTAGAGGACAGCAACCTTGGGCTGAAAGGACTGGGGTTTCTAGTCCCACAGGTGCTCCTTGTGGTCTTGGGCAAGCCACTTAACCCTCCATAGCCCATGTTCCCTGTAAAATAGTTATCTCCAAGTTATAATGCCCTGTTCAATGTAATTTCAGTTTGTTCAATGTAAACCACACTGATGCAGAATAGTTTGGTATATAAGAGAATGTAAATAAATAAATAAAATATAAATAACATGGCATCGCAGTTCCATTTAAATGCCCTGACTGAGATAGCCAGGTGCAGGACTGTTTGTGATTCTGATCCCGCGGGGCTAGACTTGCCCCACGGGATCAGAATCACGATCCCCTCTGTGCGTCCGGTTCAAACCAGATGCACAGAGAGGATGTATGTCCGGGACAGAATAGGGCCCTAAGTGAAATTAATGCATATAACATTTTCTTGTGCATAATTGAATGTATAATCATACCTCTTTACTGATATCTTTTGGAAGTTGGAGAGAGTGGAGAGAGAAGGGTTCCTCCAGCTCATAAATTTTCTCCTTGCTATTTACAAAACCGATGGCCATTGCTGTAATGTTCCCAAAGGTTTTTATGGTTTCATCTGTTTCTGCTTATATTACATTCCCCAAAGAGTGACGCGTGGGTGAATGAAACTTTCCACCTACATTGTTAACACTTTCTAATATCTATAATCATGATATGAAGTATGTTTATTGCACATTACTGCTCCTCAGAATAATATCCTTTGAAGTTCTGAAAACTGTCCTTATAGCCCACTTCATTTTGGTGGGGAATTCCAGCCTTTCTTCATTTGCACATAGACATCTATGAGATAAATTTATTTCACAGCTTAAAACGAGACCCTGCATAAATCAGTAGTGGTTGGACTCTTACTGTAGATACATTCAAACCAATATTCAAACAGATTTATGCATATACTAGTGTCCAGTATACACATAAAGCCACTAAGCCGTGGCTTTTCAGAATACAACATGGATAGTGACCACTGAAGATCTGTCATACACGCCACCATGATCTATTTCACCGACGGGCAGAGCAAGGGCAGAACTGTACAATCGAGCCACCTTAGGCCTGCTGAGAATTGATTCTAAAGTAAACCACATATATTATCCAGATAGTGGTGCAATATCTCCCTATATGGGTAGTGACTCTGGTCCGTACAGAATGCACAGATTCAGCACTGAATGTAACATATTTTTAAATGCCACAGCTGACGTTTAAACAAAAGCTAACCACTGAGGCTAACAATAGAACTCAGTATATTTATATCATAGAAGATTCCTTTATTGTGCCGATTTAAGTATTTATTTATATTTGATCCATGAAACTCCAAGTGAGTTACATTCAGATTCACCTACAACCTGCAACTCTCCCCTCCCTCATAAGACCTCAAAACTTCCAACCCTCACCTCATCTTCTTTCTCCATGCCAATAACGATATGTTACAACAGAGACAAATAATTACTTCCTACATAAGGCCCCAAGAAGAACAACTAAAACCCATTAAATAATATTATACATTTTCTAGAAGTGGAAACAATGAAATAGCACTTTTATGAATGACTGTATCTAATTAGGTGCCCTTCTTCTCTAGGCCATTGTAAATGTTATAGAAGCTAATGACGAAAAGCCAATCTGTGAGCCTAATTCATACTCCCTGTCCGTCTCAGTGGACCAAGTTGTTGGTACAAACATTCAGAACTTCAGATTGACATGTGCTGACCGTGATTCAGATCCCAGGTCTTTCCGCTACTTCATCAACTCAGGTACTTGTGTCCCCCCTATGTTTAATAAGTGTAACATCCCCTACTACAGACCCCCAGTCATCTTTAACTTGTTATAGTTGATACCTGTGCTCAAATATACAAATAGGGCCCAATTCTGATTGTGTCATACAACACCTTTGTACGTCCGACCCGGACTTACAAAGGTGTTCGCAATTCTGATCCCAAGGGGCACGTCTAACCCCGCGGGATCAGAATCGCGAACAGGCCTGTACGTGCAGGCTGGGACTGCGATTCAGTCTAGGCTTGCACGTACAGCGATAGCCCTTCTAACTTAGCCAGGGCTTTTAAATGGAGCCACGGCGCCATCGTATCCCATTGCCATGGCACCACAGCTCCATTTAAAAGCCGCGATGCCAGCTGCTACCCAACAAAGTTAATTCTCCACAGCCCCACCCCTGATCCAGCCTCCTAAGGTCTGGGTTGGGCTGCGGGGCATTAACTTTACCCCCCAACCCCTTCCATGCACTGACTCCACCAAAACAAAACGCACAGGGGAGTTATTCCACATCGGAGATGGAATAGCTTCCCCAGTCAATTCGCCAGCCCTGGACATACAGGGCCGACATCAGAATCGTCCCTGTACGTCCAGGGCCAGCAATCGCCCATTGCCCACCCACTCTCCACCCCTGTGCCACCTCTTCCCCGCCCCCCGTCTAACTTCCCTGCACAATCGATGGGGAAGTTATACAGGGGCAGGAGCCTCAGAATGACCCCCATAGTATATAATAGCAAGATGTCATTAAAATGCACATTAATTCTGTGGGAGTGTGATTATAATTATCTATTGAAGTCTATATCATGGTTAGTTATTTGTTCCTAATATCTGTGGATCATCCCTACACAGAAACAAACTTTGCATTAACCCCAAGTCTTATCACAAAAAAACAGAAGTGCATTCATATCATTGATGATTCAAAACCCCATTTGACTATCTTCTGGACAGCAGGATTTATAGAATCAGCATTAAAAGAACTCAGGCAACAGGCTGCAGGGACTACAAACAACCCCAATACAGCTTTTTCCTACAATTTTATACACATCTTGCAAATCTCTAATTGCTGGCAGAGTTTTGGATTAGTAATTGCTGCTCACAATTGTTCTATCCACCTAGAAATGCCAGCTATATTATATTTCTAGTCATGCTCCCTTTCAAGGGAAACATCTTTTAGAAAAGCAGCTTTTGAATTCTCTCTCCCGTACCTACTCTGCTATTCTTTGATTCCCTAAAGGAGATTTTTCATACAATTGACTTTTTTGACTGTAAGGATTTGCTTTCTTTAAAAAAGTTTATTAAGGCATGAGCTTTCAAGGAGAAGAGTCTACTTCATGAGATGCATCAATAAATTGGCTAGTCTATAAGGTGCTGCCTTAACAATATACATGTATAAAACTAACCACTTGGAGACATTGCCCATTTACATGTCATAAATAATCAAAATATTTGGCTATGACATATTTATATTACTAATTTCACCAATCTGATCACTTTTCTGCCTCTGTTTAGCTAAAATCAAATCTAAAGTCTAGGGCTGGGCCATGAATTGAGGACAGTCCATTTCTAGCCATTGAGAACCTGTATAATATGGGGGAAGGGTAAATGTTCCTCCTATCCAACCCTACCAGAGACATGAAAGAGTTTGGATCCTGACCAAATTGAAAGGATTAATCTTCCTAT
This sequence comes from Ichthyophis bannanicus, assembly GCA_033557465.1. NCBI lineage: Eukaryota > Metazoa > Chordata > Amphibia > Gymnophiona > Ichthyophiidae > Ichthyophis > Ichthyophis bannanicus. The sequence continues at coordinate 106,392,905 of CM066038.1, forward strand.
TAAAAAAATTAATTATGGTATTGCTGTATTTTGAAAGTGTAATGAGAAAAGAGATCACATTTTTGAAAATGTTATCACAGCCATTGAACATGGGCCATAATATCTTTGAAGAGACTGTAAGTCAAGGGCGACAATCCAATGGGCCGTAAGTGCAGAATTATTTCTTTAGACCGAGAATTTTTTTTCTGTGCTGTTTTATAAAATAGAAATAGACATATTGGACTACACTAGATGCTTTGCTCATACATTAGCTTACAAACCACCAAATCACAGTGATTCATGACAAATAAATCAGATCCTAAAACATTGCATGTATGGCCCAGTGTTTATTGATGGGTAGGACCTCTCAAAATACAAACAAACTTAACTTATGTGAAGCTGTACTTAAGTAAATATATTTGATACATGAAAACATTTTTCTGTATAAGGTTGTCTAATAATGCCTGGTACTGTATTTTTGCTAGAACTGGATCCCAACACAGTTGTATACTTTTACAATATTTAAATTTTATAGTATTTCATTTCAGACAAAAGTGATTTTATGTTTTTTAAACTAGGCATGTGCAGGATCAAAAATGATTTTGTTTTAACCAAAAACAAACCAACATTTTCTTTAAGTTTTCATCATAATTGTGCGCCTTCCATGCATGCTACAGCTTTCTCACACTTGCAAATCGATTGTGCGCATGTTAATTTGTAGGTATATGTGTGCCTAAGCAATTTGCATGTATTATTAATTTGTAGGCACCCAAACAAATGTCCAGGTATACAAAACATTCATGTCCTGGTTTAAATGGATGCCTTTTGTAAAATGCTGCCCAGTAACCTGTATCTGTTTGTTCTTATTTTTCTAGGCAACATAAACAACCAGTTCACTTTTTCGCCAGATGCTGGCTCCAACGTGACAAGTTTAACTCTTGCATCTCCCTTTGGCTATCGTAGAGGGTTAAAAATGATATGGGACTACCAGTTACTGGTTTACATAACAGACAACAATTTACTGCCAACAAAATCCACAGGTGTCGTACAGACAGGGACAGTGACATTAAGCATCCGTGTTTATGTCCCTGGCCTAACTACTCTGATCACTACAACCCCAGTAAGTTTGCACAGCTTTTGTATCCTCTTTGTTGTAAGCAATTTTGTTTATTTACTTATTTGTTTTTATATGCCACTTTATCTCAAATCGAAGCATTTACATTTAATGATAGTAACTTTCAATCTTTATATATAACGTTGAACTCTTAATTCAGATAACATGAATAGGGAATAAAACAATCATGGGTTGCTTTACAAAATCTATGCTAGGGTACGTTTGCATTTTTAGATGTTACATTGCTTTCTTTGAGAGTTCTTATATTAATCTACTTTTGCTACAAAGAGGTCTTATATAAACTGGTCATCACATTTTGAGTCCTTGATTAGGTCTTAATATGTTATGTGTCATTTCCAAAGTGTTCCCTACAGAGCAGACCCTATTTTCTTATGGAATATTATAAGATCTGAGATGGCTCTTATCTTCTCTGGAAGCACATTCCAAAATCCTGAGGCATATAGCGAGAAAGCAGGTGCTCAAGCTGATTGGGTGCTCTTGGTTTTCTCGAGTGGTATCATATAGGTATTTTGTGTACAGGGTCTTCTGGCCCCATTGTTTGGAGTTTTGTGCAAAATGGATTGTAGGTATGATGAGTTAATTTGAATATGGTTATCAGGTCCTTACACTTGATTCGACTTATCCAATATAGACAATGCAGTTGTTTTAGGATGAGTGTGACATGGTTAACCTTTGACACCCCATAAAGGATTTAGCCAGCTGTGTGTTGTGCCATTTGAAGGAAGCATAAGACATGTTTTGGAATTCCTTGGTATATGAATAGAAGTCAAAAGGAAAGGAATGAAGAATAAAACCAAATATATAATAATGCCTCTGTAGTGCTCCATGGCGAGACTCCATGAATATTGTGTGCAATTCTAGTTCCCATTTCTTAAGGATATAACAGAATTGGAAAAAGTACAGAAAAGAGTGACCAAAATGGTAATGGGGATGGAAGGATATCCCTACGAAGAAAGGCTTACAAAGCTAGGGCTCTTCAACTTGGAAAAAAGATGGCTGAGGGGAGATATGATAGAGGTCTATAAAATAATGAATGGAGTGGAAAGGTTAAATGTAGATTAGTTGTTTACGCCTTCAAAAAGTTGGAAGACTAGGGGGCACGAAATGAAGCTACAATATAGCACATTTAAGACAAAACAGAATAAATATTTTTTCACTCGTTGCATAATCAAACTCTGTACCAGAGAATGCAATAAAAGCTATTTGCATAGCTGGATTTAAAAGAGACTTGGATGAGTTCCTGGAGGAAAAGTCCATAAACCATTATTAAAGTGGACCGGGGAAATCCACTGCTTACCCCTGGACAAGCAGCATGGAATCTGTATACCTTCTGGGAACCCGGCAGGTACCTGAGACCTGAATTGGCCACTTTTGGAAACAGGATACTGTGCTTGATGGACCCTTGGTCTGATCCAGTATGTCATATCTTACAGTATGATCTTATGTTCTTATGATATTGCAGTAGTCCAGGTGTGGAAATATCATGAGCTGAAATACTGTCTGGAAATCAGTAAGCAAATATAATATATCTAATGCAAACAAAATGGGTGGATCTATGACTGAGCTGTAAAGGATTACAGTAAAAACAAATAAGCAACACACTCGGGACAAGAAATCTGGCAATGACTGCAAACAAACAAAAAAAATCCCACACCAGGAGTACTAATCCAATAAAGTCCAAAAAACCTCCCAGTTATTTTTCTTAAAGAAAATAACACAATCAACCTTACGCACACTCTCAAAAGCTAAACTCACCATTTCTAATAAATTTTCACATTTCTGCCTGAAGAGCAACACCGCAAAAATAAAGTCTAATTCAAGAACTAAAACAAAGAAACATTCCCTCACACAGTGATGGATAATTATAGACACCCTAGAGGCCAGGATAAAACACAGCACCATCCCAACCATACATCTCACACACCAACATTCAGCACTAAGAGTCCTCATAGTACAATAAATGGGCCCAGACTTTACTAACATAGTCCAGTTTCCCCTTCAATTCATAGGAGAGCTTCTCCACTATACCTCCATTCTCTCAGTATAGGTGGTAAGACATGCTTCCAGCATCTAGCTACCATAGTGCAGACAGCCAACAGCAAGCAGCTTACCAAATGACCAAGGGTTTTACCCTCATCTCCTGCTAGCATCTGGCCCAGCACAAAGGTCTCGGGCTCATTAGGGAGACTTATCCTGTAATATTCAGGATCCAAGCTCTGACACCTATCCAAACATCTTGCAACTTCAGACAATAACACAACCCACACTCCCGCCAGCAACACTCATCATCAGAGCACCCCCATCAAAATAAAAAAAGAGGGGTTATATACATACGCAGAAGGATTTGAATCTGAGTGTTCACCGGGGACAAGGAAATCAAGCAAGCATGAGTATAATTCCAGATGCCAACCAAAACTCATTTGATTTGAATTCTAGCACCCTTTCCCATCCCTTCAGATATTGAGGCAACTGAACAACACCCAGCCCATCCTCCATCAAAGCATTGTATAGCTGCGCAATAAAACATTCAACCTTTGTAGATTCAAATAGCACTCTCTTCCACTGATGCGGGGGTCATGACAACTCAGCCTTACTTGGGAGCGAGCTAACAAAATGTCACAGACAAATTTTAAAAAGTTTAGAGAAAATCCACACACCTCTTCTACCCAGTCCTTAGTTGCAAAAGCCAACCCCTCGAAGAGAGAGGCCAGATGAGGTGCATTGGATGATCCTAGCACCCCCTTCCCCCAACCCAAAAAAAAAGCAAAGGCGGGATCTGACGAGAAACAATCAAATGCTGACAAATCCCTACCACCACCAAATTTTCCATAGAGGTCCCAAAAAGAGATGGGAAAGCGACCTGCTAACACCCATTCTCTCACTCAAGAGGAGGAAAGCTTTTAAAGGGGCAGGCAACATCCAATCTGTCTCTAATTGCATCCAATCCGAAGGTATGCAAACCAGTAATATGCTCTGATATTAGGCAGTCCTAAGTCCCCTACAGATTTTGGGGTCATAAGAGTCACCCAACCCATTCTGGCTTTCTTCCCCTGCCAAAAAAATCTTGTAAACTCACTTCTCACATTTTGAAAAAATCTACGAAAACTGTGTAAAACAAAAACTGATCTTTGGCATAATCAACATCTTTATCACTGTGGTATAGTGTGGCGTACAATAGCAAGGGGCTTTTAAAATATCAGGCAAACAGAACAGGGCCAAACAAAAAACACTTTTATTTCCCTTCAGTGATCCAGCAATCACTCTCGGCTTGTTACCTTCTTAAGGTTGGTTCTCAGTGCCCTTCCCCGACCCATAATTTAAAGCACAGAAGTAAGTTCAGTACAAAGTCCGGTCAGTTGCTTCAGTTGTATGATTCCCACCTTCTACTGTGTATTGTGAACCGCCCAGATGCTATTTGTATTGGGCGGTATATAAAGTTTTAATAAACATAAACATAAACATAAACATACTCTACAGCTGGACTCCTCTCCCAGCCCTGTTTGGAAGGAGCTTTCTGTCTCCACGGGCCTCTCTTCTCCCTTGTGCACAGAGCTGGATTCTTAATCCCTCTGCCTGAGTCACACCGTCCCAGCCCTTTTAAGTTGGACTGCTGATAATTCCTTTGGAGAAGGACAGGTAACTTCCTATATACCTCATCACAATCACATTAATCCTACTGAACCAAAAGTCAGCGCATTTCATTTATTCTGCTTATACACCCTAATACATAATACATCTATACAGTTTACATGTTTACATCCATAATATTTCACAAAATATAAGGACAATACAATTAAATCCTAAGAAGTATAAGATAGACAAAAAAATCTGATAAAACCCACCCCGCTTAATTACTCAAATCAAATACATTACCATATAATACAAACTATTTACGACTTTACATTATATATAAGCATTAACCTAAAAGGATACAAAAAGACTGGAAATGGTTCAGAGGAAGGCAACCAAAATGATTTGGAGCCTGCATCAGAAGATGTATGAGAAGAGACTTCAAGACCTAAATATGTACACTCTGGAGGAGAGCAGGGAAAGGGGAGATATGATTCAGACCTTTAAATACTTAAGAGTATTAACAAACAAACAAACCTCTTCGAAAGATGGGGAAGCTGTAAAACTAGAGGGCATAGCATGAAACTGCAAGGGGCAATGTCAGGAAATACTTTTTCACCAAAAGGGTAGTGGATGCTTGGAATGCCCTCCCGATGGAAGTGATGGGGGCAAATACAGTGAAGGAATTCAAAGTGGCTTGGGACAGACACAGTGGATCCCTTTATAGCAACAGGATAAAATCAAAATAAACATAAATCTCTTATATCTCAACAAATAGGGGTGACCAGCATGGAGCGGTGGGTACACCCCTAAATAAAGGCATGGGGAGGGGTGACCTACACGGAGCGGCAGAGGCACGTACTCTTACCGCCTTGCTGGGCAGATGAGATGGACCATACTGGTCTTTATCTGCCGTCATATATTATGTTATGTTATTATGTTACTATATATGGCAACCACCACCGGGGCCGGGTGCGGGGGTGGTCCCCGCTGCCCAACCCAGGCTGAAGGAAGCCAGCTATGGGTCGGGAGGTGGGGTTTTGGGGGGTTGGGAACACGGCAGTCTGGGGTGCCTGTGGGGATGATGTCCCAATAGCAGAAGGGGTACACCAGGCCATCCTCGGGCCCGATTCTGGCTTCCCCGGGAACATTTTGTTCCCATGGCCCAGAATTGGGGCTGTTACAGCAGGGATGTCCAGACGGCCCGCTTCCAAAATTGGGCTCCATGTAACCTCTGTTGAGTTGAATGTGTTTTCTGCAAGTCAGCCAATTCATTATAGAGCTCTTGCCTTAGTATCCTATGAATAAGATCTAAACATTTATATTTACTATGATACTGTAGGGGCAACCAATGCAGTTCCTGCAAATAACTAGATAGATGTTCACATTTCCCTAGCCCAAAAATTAAATCAACTGCAGCATTTTAAACTAGTTGAAATAGTCAAGATATGGTAAAATAAGAGCCCATACCAAACACTTGAACAAATCTTGTTGTAGAAAAGCTGCAATTTGTAAATTGCATGAACTTTATAAAATGTATTCTGAATCACAATATTAAAATGCATCCTAAAGGAGAGTGTAGAATACAATAAAACTCCTAAATATCGTACTAGAGGGCACATAGGTATCAACACATTACCTAGAAGTAACATAGAAAGGGAATCCACCTCCTTTCCTCTAGAAATCTCTTCTGTACATCTTTGCTTATCCCCATGAGTAGTTTTTGAGAATTAAGACAATACAATCAAGACAGGTCTTTGGGCACTAATACCCCTAATACTTAAACTGATCAACCACCCTGCCCCTGGTGTTTGGCAAGGAAGCAATACAGATTTCTGCCAATTAATTGAGAAACCAGTTGTTGTTAAGTGCCGTCGAGTCAGAGTCGACTCATGGTGACCCTCTGGATAGCTATTCTAAATTATGTTCGGTCTTCAGTCAGGCAGCTCATTGTTGACAGACTGGTACCCGTAGCTGCTGTTATTGTATCGATCCATCTCATTGCTGGCCTTCCTCTTCTGCGTTGACCTTCTATCTTGCCAAGCATGATGTCTTTCTCTAATGATCTCTCTCTTCAGATGATGTGTCCAAAGTATGAAAGTCGAAGTCTTGTCATCTGAGCTTCTAAAGAAAGCTTAGGTTTGATCTCCTCTAGTACCGACTGGTTTGTTCTTCGGGCAGTCCATGGTATACACAGTATTCGCCGCCAGCACCATAATTCAAAGGCATCAATTTTCTTCCTGTCCCTACTAAACTGCTTAATAAACTGGGTTACCTCAGGCAAGGAAGCTGCAAGCTCCCAAAGGTAAATTGGAGTGTTGTCCGCCTAGAGCAAAATTGCATGGGAACCTCATCAATCTCAATTCCCTGCATGCTAGCTCTCACTCAAATATGCATTGCAATTGGTTCAACAACCAGCGCAAAAAGTAGCAAGCAGTAGTGAAAGTGGGCAGAGCTGCTGGGTGCCCTGTCCCAATCGAAATTGTTCAGCTTTGTATCCATTAACCATCATGGACACTACCAGATAAACATACAATGTTGCGGTCAATCTGCAAAATTTTCGCCCAAACTCATATTGCCTCAACACCACCAACAAATGTGGCCACTACATCTTGTCAAATGCCTTTTCATTTTCTAGCAACAAAATCACTTGAGTCTCTCATCTGTTCTGTATGAGTTGGAGTACATTAATCAACCACTGGACAATTTCAAAACCAAACCGGCCCTTCAGAAAACCATTCTGATCGGGATAGATCATTAGCTAAATCCAGTTTTCAATCCGAGCGCCAAAGATTTTCATAAAATTCTTATAGTCGATATTCAATAGAGAAATCAGCCTGTAATTGCTACACAATAATGTGTCCCCTCCCTTCCTTCAGAATAACAGTGAAGGACAGGGGTAGAGACTGATGTGCTAGAATCTCATTGAAAACCCGAATGAAAACTGGGCAAGTTGCTCCATAAGACTCTTAAACAACTGAGCAGACAATATATCTAGCCCTGCCACTTTCACTGGCTTAAAGTCATGGATGACATGCAGGACGTGCACAATTGCCTCCCATTCATCTTTCTCTAATCTAGGAAGCCTAGCCTCCGCTAACCAACCCTCAATCTCTTCCTTATCCACTACAAGCTGTGAGCATAAGGCTCTTTATAAAACACTGCAAAGGATTCTGCCATCTTTGTGGACTCATAAAATATTTGTCTATTTGAATCCTTGATGGCATGAACCCTTTTTTTTCTCTCTGCTTCTTAAGCTGTCTTAAGCCATGTTCGTAAAACAATCATCGGTGTAATGCATAGTAGAGGTGATGTCCTCAGTTTCCAAAGACTCTAGTTCATCTCTTTTATGCTCCAAAGCCTTCCACACCCTTTCACCTGCCCTTTTCCTATGCAAACCCTATAACTCTTGCATCTCCCTTCGCAAAGCATCGTTTTTTGATATCTCTTTCTTTTGGAACCAACTAGTCAATGATATGATTTTACCCTGAGAACCACCTTAGTGGCCTCCCATAGGGAAAATTAAGAAATCCCACCCTTGTCCAAGACACAGATAAGCTTAATCCTTTCTATCTCTGCTGGTTTTTTATTGCAAATATAGAATACTAAGGATTGGTAAAACTTTAGGTATTGGGAAAATTGCTAATTGCTGGTCCTACATTATGTTTGGGGATAGTCAAACTGCTTGATTTCCTTGTGTAGCCTTAACAGTTTTCAGAGTGTGCCCACAGTTCAGGTATAAGCCTACTGGGGCAGGGATGCAAAGTGCCCAATGCCAGTCCAGTTCGCTGACACCCAACAGATCAAGTTGTACACGTTCCATTTCATTCTTCACCACCTGCAACTTCCCTTGGTTCATGCTTCGTACGTTCCATATACAGAACTCAATTTAGGTTCCCATGCAATATTACGAATTTACCTTCTGCATTTGTGAAGTTGTCTGATACCTGAAAATCACAGTTCTTATCATCATCCCCCTTTTATGAGAGGAGTAATTTGTCACCATTGGGACTTTAACTGTAAATGCCCATCCCCAGGCCAGTGTAACTCCTGCAGAAGGTTAATACCAGCTTTTTCTCTCCTCAGCTGTGCCACTACCTCTTTATTGGGCTATGAAAGCCTCTAAAAATCCAAGTTACCAGTCTCACCATGGCATTCCAACGCATTCCAACGCATTCCAACGCACACTCCACAAGCCAATTAAACTCCATAGCATCCACAGAGTGTTGAAGTATGAAAGTAAATGGCCAGAGTCTGCATCCATTATTAACCTAGGGCAAGTATTCCGATGAACAGAAGGAATGGACGAGAATCCAACAGTGTATACAGAGCAGGAAGCAGCAGAATTTACAGAACAAGAGAAAAAACTCTTTAAAGAATTTGATCAGCAAATGAGGAATAAGAGGTAGCAAATTCATAAATGTAGTGGGAAATACAAGCCATTATTCCAGGAGACATTTGTTGATCAGACAAGGACACATGAGTGGTTAAGGAGAGGTGAAATGAAACCTAAGGATGAGAGATTGATAGTTGCAGCCCAGGACAGCGGATTACAGATGAGAGCATAGAGAAAACAGGTAAAACAGACAAATGCAGATTCTGTAAGAAAGACCTAGAAACAGTGACTAACCTTGTAGCTGATTGTGAAGTTTTAATGGCAGAAAATTTCTATACAGAAAGACACAAGGTGGCAGATCTCATCCATTGGAAACATTGCCATACCAGAAACTCACTGGGATCATGACCCTAAGAGAATTACAGAGAATGAAAAAGTTATGATAACTTGGGATATTCCCTTGCTGTAGGATAAGAAACTGGATGCGAAGAAACCCAACATAGCAATAAAGGAAAAAACACCAGAATGGCATTAATAATAAAGGTGTTGGTTCCAAGTGATTATTCTTTGAATCGCATAGAGAGGGAGAAAATCCTGAAGTACCAAGAAATGTAGTCACAGACCAAGAAAACGTGGCACAAAGATACAGAAATATTTCCCATCATATTGGGAACCGCCGGCCTGATAAAAAAGATCTTCCAGTCTCATCTTGACAAATTATCCGTACATGTTATGTCTGATGAACCCAGAAGGAAGCTCTCTTTGGCACAATGAAAATACTACGGCGAGTGTTAGCAGTAAATTTGAGAGACTGAGATCATATTCTCCATATCCTGGTTGGGAGTCAGGTTCATGACTGTCATGGTATGCCCAATACTAACGCATTTGGAAAAATTGCTCCCTATCAGACACTCATCAGGTCCTGATCAATTGCATAAATGCTTTACCCACCCACCTCCCACCCCCTCCCCCATATTAACCCTCCCAAAAACAAACCACCAAGGGAAATGCTGCCGACACAGCATGACCATGGGGGTGCTGATGTACAAAGCTCTGTCAGCCCTACCTCCCCCCAAACAAAAGCCTTTCTCCTAAGGGTGATCTCAAACCAAATCCCTCCTCCTCCACTCAATACCCATCCCACTCCGAGTGTCAAAACCCTACTCACAATGGCAAAACACAGCCAAAACAATTCCTCCAAACTCACCCAAGAAGAACCAGAGCATACACCCCAAATCAGGCCCATGAACCAGCACCCCCCCCCCCCCCCGGCATCTTTAATCAAAAGACAACACCTCACTATAGAAAACCAGCACTAAAACCTAAACAGCCCCCTAAATGTGGGGATGTCCCTTCCAAAGCCTATACAGAAAGCCAGAAGAGGAAAAGTACAGGCAAAAGAGAAAGGCAGTACATCAGAAAATCAGACACATCCACTCAGGATGGCTTAAAAGTGGCCTTTTCTTGACCAAGAGTCTCCTCGGTAGTCTCATAAAGCTTACACTGGAGTCAGAAACCTTGTGCCTCTTAGAAGTTGAGGCCTTCCACTTGTGACCTTCCTTCACAACACCAGGTTTGTGCAGGACTTTCTTCTGCAAGTATTTCACCATCTCCAGGCAGTCTTTAAGGTCAGAAATCTTATGTCTTACATTCTCCAACTCGAAATCAAAGCAAAGGGAAATTGCAGCAGTATCTGATCTCTTTCCCTTGAGGAAGCTTTTCCTTTTTTACAAGGTGTACTGCAAGAGGTCTTGATAAATTTGCACTTCATACCCCTGGAAAGATATTGCTATTTTCCCCCTTCAAGCTCATAAGGAGCACCAATTTATCCTCATAATAATGAAAGCAAATAATTTATTTATTTAGCAATGTTTATATACCGCTTTTCACTGGATCAAAGCAGCATACATTCAGTTATGGTATATATTTCTCTTGTCCCCAAAGGGCTCACAATCTATGTTTTGTACCTGAGGCAATGGAGGGTTAAGTGGCTTGTCCAAGGCCACAAAGAGCACCTGTGGGACCAGAAACCCCACTCCTTCTAGCCTGAGGTTGCTGTCCTCCAGTGGGATTTGAACCCCTGGTCCTTCAATCCAAGGCAACTTGCTTTAATTTCTCCCTTAATGTCACTCACAGCCTTGGCTAAGTCAGCCCTTAAGAGCTGGTGCTCCTGTAAGATTTCTACCCAATCTGCTTTTGTGGCAGGAGAAGCCAGAGCAGCTTTATCTAGCCCCTGCCCATAGTCCACAGAAACCGCCCCTATAGAGGATACCTCCGACCCAAGAGTCTCAGGTTTCCTGGAACTACTAGGGCAGCAATTTAGGAAGCTTTCTTGGCCATACAACCTCCAGCTGGGAAGAGAAGACAACTCAAAAAGTAAACAAAATTTTAAGCAGTTAGCCAGCACCCCTTCACCACGCTCCAAACTAGCCGAAGGGAAACAAGAACCCAACTGCCACCACACGGTTCCAATCATAGATTCCCTTTCATAGAGCAAACAGGAGATGGCGGTCCAGCAAAATCAAGTACTCATAGGCCACTCTATCCAGAGGCTCAGTCCCAAAAAAACAGGCAACACAGTTCAGTGAGAGGGCAGGGTTATCCCCCCTTCAGTGCAAATCAAACTATTGCCGTGCTCAAAAAAGATACCTCCAGCATCTGCACGTCACATATCACCAATCTGATTGGTCCTCTTTGCACCACAGGGGACCCATTTGAAGCTGGCAAGTTTAGTCTCTGAAGCTACTTGGTCACATGTTCATGGCTCCTGGGCCATTGCTGTTTCCACTGTGAAAACTACAAAAAACATCAAAAAAATCCTCTGGGACTCTTACTGTAGAAACTAAACAAAAGAGTCGCCAAGTACCATAGAATGAAGACAGAATAGTGGACTGATTATTTCAGTACCTACTGCTCATGGAACAACCGACTAGCGGGATACACAGATATTGTTAAAGGCCTCAGACAAGGGGGAAAAATTTTTTTTGCAAGAACAAAAGTTAGCAAGAAAAAAGTAATCCCTAAGCTAGCAACACCTGCTTTTCCCAAATATCATTCATAGGCCTAAATGTGTTTTACAATTTTCTAAATGCATTTAAAGACATGAGAAAATGCTTAGCTTATCGGCAAAATCCCATAGAAGGCTGCAATCTCTCTCTTCGGAGTTGGATGAATAACAAACTGGACAAACGTCGACTCGAGTTTTCGCCCATCCCGCTGGTCGGTTGTTCCATGAGCAGTAGGTACTGAAATAATAATCAGTCCACTATTTTGTCTTCATTGTATGGTACTTGGTGACTGTTTTGTTTGGTTTCCACTATGAAAACACCACAATAACAGCTTGCTGGGCCAATACAGCCGCAAAGCCCACTTAAATGCCACCATGGCGACATCAACAGCGGCAATGGCAATCTGCACTCTTGAGTCGCAGCGAGAACAGGATGTGGCACAAGGTCTCCCACTCAACATGTAGGCTTGACACTAGCTGCTCCTTCAATCGGCAAGGCTTCCCGGGGAGTCCCAGTCATATCACATATCTTTTAAAGCTATTTTGTCTGTTTAGGGAAGCCGTCCGCTGCAGAGGGACATTGTTTTGAGTAGCAGGCAGCTGCCATGGAGCCCCAAGATCCAGTGGGAAGGATGAACAAAAGACTCAGGCAGCCATCTTTCTCCAGGCTCGCTGGCACCCCCAAATAACCTTGTTTAAGACTTCAGTTGATTTTAAAATATCCGTTCTTTTTGGTCAGCCACAGTGGCAATATTCACCACTGCTATTCTGATAGCCATTTAGGACAGCCTTTTGCTATTCTGGGTAACTAGCTGTATATCAAGGAACCACCCTTGCGCTCTCCTATTAGTACTGAGGCAGTTAGAGAAAATATTCAGTATCATATATCGCTCAGGCCCTGCTAGCCAGATAAGGGCCTTTGGAAACTGACCTGGCTGATTTTACTAAGGGATTTTTTAAGATACTTTCTGCAGCATCGCCAGCCTGGGGTTTAGCCAGGTCTATTTTCTGTTGCACATACACTTTCTGTATTGTGTGTATATGACCCTTCCTAACCCTTCGCTTTTTCTTGTCTGTGCAGCAGGAAGTACAAGAAATTGTACTACGACTACTTATCATTTGTGTAGCGCTACACAGCAAACGCAGCGCCATACGGACACATGTAAGAGCAGAGCTGCTTTTAGACTTGGAAGACTATTGGGCCCCCATATCAATAAAACTCAAATCACACACACGTGCAACAAGATGAATTTTACTAAAAGATGCATTTTAATAACGGGATCAGCTTTGCATTTAGAAGAGAATTAAATTATCAGTCTGGATAACTAGCATGCCCAGTTTATTCCCAGTTCTTGAGGGAAATAATCAACAGTTCAGGATTTAGGGGCAAGTTTTAGAATCAGTAAATCATAGTGTATTCCGAAATAGTTGATCTTTCTTTTGCAGACCTGAACCTCTGAGAGGGGGGATGGATGATTGTGTACCTTGCTTCTCCTTTCTAAAAATCCTAGGGTCTCTAATGCAGTCCTCTTTTCGATCTGTGCTCTCTCTATTGAAATTTTTATAAATAGATGAAATTAAGGTCCCTTCAGGTTGAATTCTTTCTGTAATTGCTCTACATATATACTGAGAATGCAGTTTTCAAAAGTATTGCCCATGGACTTTGCACCAGTTCTCAAAGGGAAAGTTCACGTACACTTTCCCTTCAATAACTGCCTATGGAAAAATTACCAGTAGAGATTTGCATCTGCTTTTCTGGTGAGTATCTTTCTCTGCAAAACAACATGCATAGTTTCAAAAATGTAAAACTACACATAGGGCAGGCACTACCCGGTAAGCCGGGTAACTGCTGCAGGGGGGCACCAAAGGCAGAGAGCGCCATCGCTAGCCACCCGCCTTCCCTCTCACTGATTCATCGCTTGAGAGATTAAAGCAGCCGTAGGAACATTTCTCTCCTTCTGCGGCTCTGCGGCTAGTGATGGCACCCTCTGCCTTTATAAACTGCTGGACTGTGGCATTTCCAGCGGTAACAAGCATTTCCTGTTTCTCGTAAGAAGCAGAAAATGCTTATTATCACCTTTAGAAATGCTGCGATCGAGCAGTTTACAAAACAGCATAGCCGCGGAAGCAGAGAACTGTTCGTACGACTGCTTTCATCTCTCAAGCGATGAATCAGGGAGAGCAGGGGCTGGCAGCTAGTGATGGCAGCAGATAAGGAAAAGGCTGGAAGGGAGATGACATGGGGAGAGGTGGAGGATGGAAATGAGCTGACATGGGGGGAAGGAGGGGGCTGGAATGGAGCTGACATCCGGGGATAGGACTGGAAGGTGGCTGGATAATGGGAGGGGGGCTGGAAGGCAGAGACCACTGGGATTGGAAGGGAGCTGACACCTGGGGATGGCATTGGAAGGGGATGGACAGAGGAGGAGGGTGACTGGAAGGGAACTGACCCAGGGTGGAGCACTGGGACTGGAAGTGAGCTGATACCTGGGATAGTATTTGGACTAGAAGGTGCTGGACAGTGAGGAAGGAGGTGGACTGGAAAGGAATGGTCACCAGTGGTGTTGCTGGAAATGCAAGGGGGTTGACATTGGAAGGTACTGGGAAAGGAGGACTGAAAAGGAGGCTGATACTGGGGAGGGATAGTGAGACTGGAAATAGGTTGATGCTGAGGGACTGGGACTGGAAGGAGGCTGATGCTGAGGCTGGACAGAAAATGGGCTTTTGCAGGGAGGAACTGGAAAGGAGCTGGAACTGGAAGGGAATTTATGCTGGTATATGCTGGGTCAGGTGGGGAAAAGAGGCAGAAATTGGAGGAGTGAAAAGGGAGAGTGGGTAGATATTGTATGTGTTGGGGGGGTGGGGGGGGGGAAGAAACACCACTGCTGAGTGTTGACTGACCCGGACAGTTTGCCTCTGCCTCAGCCTACTGGATGAGAGAGAGACACTAGATGGGGGGGGGGGGGGGTGAGAGATCATAGACATACTGTAGAGGGGGAGAGAGAGAGCAAAAGACTGAGAAATAATGAACCAGGGAAGAAGATCTGGAGAATGGGAGGACTGGGGTGAAGGTTAAAAAGTGTTAGGTAAATAGCTAAAAAAGAACTGGATAGTGAGGAGTAGTGAAATCTGGATGGACAGAGAGAGAGAGAGAAATAAATAGAGGAAAGCTGAAAGGGAAAAAATAAATATCCAAGATGGAAGGAAGTGAAGAATACAAAAGGAGAGACAAAAAATGGCAGATGGACTGTAGACCATAGAAAGAGAGCTAAGAGAAGACAGGGGAAAGCAGAAGCCTCGGATCAGAACCAGCATGGTCAGAGAATAAAATGGTCAGACAACAAAGGTAGAAAAAATAATTTTATTTTCAATTTAATGAATTGACTTTGCACTATCTTTATATTTTACACAGTATGGTGAACTGCATCTCTTATTTATCTGGTGTTGCACTACAGGCGGAGTCTGGCTTCTTGGGGTTTCATTTTCATTTTTGTCTACATATGCCCCTTGTTGTATGAGCTTTGGAAATTTATGCTGGTATGGTATGGTAGATTTGGCCTTGTAGATCTTTGGTTACTTTTGTAGGGTTTTATATTAGTTCACAATATGCCTGGTACTGGAGAATGTTTGTTGTTGTTAGTGAGATGACCAGAATCAGATGTTTTTTGGACTATCACAGCCTGTTTTTATGATGCTAAATATTTACTGTTAAGTAGTTATTTTTTATTCTGGCTATTTATTTGCCCTTTCACTACAATTTTGTTACAACATTGGATTTGAAGGAGAAACACTAGCATCACTTGAAAAGAGTTCACAAAGAAGTTTTGGAAAAAAGGAGGGTGAAGTGTAGTCAACATTAATAATAATGAGGGAGGGCCAATTTATAGGTTTCAAGGGGTGCCAGAAACCTAGCACCGGCCCTGACTACACTAATTGTTGTATTCCCTGACCTGTCGCCACCCCCCCCCCCCCCCCATCCCGAGACCACTATCCTTTTTCTCGGATAAAAGTATACATGTTATTGATCCCTAAGTATACATTCACACAGCAAAAAGGTAGGTGATAGTCAGGCAGCCAATTTGCCCAGGTAAATAGCATTTGAAAATTACCCTCAAAATGGCGCTTCTTGGACATACCTTCTTGTGTCAACAGTACTATCTGTGGCTGTCATTCAGAAGTCATTAAAGGGGATTTTAACAATGTCATTAACAATAATGAATGCCGAGCAGGAAAGGTTTAGCATTTCCATGCAATATTCTCTGATTTCTGAAAGCCCGCAATTCTAAACGAGCAGCATTATAGCTAATCGTCAAATACACAAGAACAGATATACAATAAAATAGAGAAGAGTTTAAATATTTCATATGGAAAGTGAAAAATAAACCAAACACACCACACTACCATTAAAGTTGTAAAAAATAAACAATCCCACACACAAAAATTACAGACAAAATCCTCCTTCTTCAAAGTACTTCCATATCTTCACATTGTTTAATATTTCCCTCTTGATATATTCAAATATATTATATATTATGACATTATGACTTCTCAAAGAAAGATTTCTTATTTATGTATCCAATTTACTGGGCTTCTTTCCCCGAGATCTCTTTACACCCCTATCAAGGGGTAGCCACTACAGGAAAGGAACGAAAGGGGCTTATACATCAACAACTCGATTCTCTTTCAATGCCCAAAGAGGACAATCCGAGATAGTCACTTTGCCATACTTTTAATCATCCTGGGGCAAAAGGTCCAGTCAATTGGATACATAAATAAGAAAGCTTTCTTTGAGAAGTTTATTTTGAAGAGCAGAAGAGTATAAAGTCATAATATATAATATATTTGAACATGTGAACAGAAAAATACTAAACGATGTGAGGATTTGGAAGTACTTTGAAGAAGGAGGATTTTGATTGTAATGTTTTGTGTAGAAGTGAAAAATAAAGACACAAAATCGATACTGTACTTTGAAGGTTATCTAGTATTTTTTAATGAAAGGTAAACGGCAGTAGCATGCTGAGGGCACCTGCTCTGATATAAATATACACAGCATAGTGGCTGACGATTAGAAGACCGTTTTACTTCCACTGGTCGTGAATAAGAGGAGTGCCTCTGGAACTCATGAACAGCAAAACTGTGAGTCACGGAAATTCTCCCCCGGTGAGCGAGTATTCAGAATAAACCAGATATCAAATTGGCAATCATGATGCATTCTGTTTCATCTGACTAGCGTCTTGTATGAATCATGTAGAATTAATCCAAAACATGGAAGAGTTTTTAGATACTTTTGGTTTGACTGGAGTTGATACACCAAGACTAAATTCAGGTGTTGTACTTTATTTTACCTTAAGTTATAACCTGTGCTGTGATGTTGCCAGCTCTAATTAACATTGTTCTCCTCTTGCTATTGGTCAGCATGTGGTCAAATAGGCAGCTGTAGGCCTCGAAAGACACTCTTCAGGGCCCAGGAGATACTGGTCAGGCTTTTGTCATACTTAAATTTCAACATGGGTTTTGCAGTCTGACATGTTGATATTCTTTCTCTGCAAAAAACCTTTAAGGAAATTATGCCACTTCGGATTTAGGTATCCTTTACTAAACAATTGTCCAATCTTTTGGATGCAGGGACTATTGAAATATATCATTACTAACAATAACATCAGGATTCTGATGACAGAAAAATCACTTATTCTTCAGGCTTGTGGTTTATGATGCTACTGAAATTCCTTGACCACAATAGTTTTCTCTACTAAAGGATTATTCTCCACTGATCTTTAAATAGATATTGTACAATAGTGCCAAATGCCTTAAATTGGAACTGTTATCACATATTCCTCTTGAAGCTAGTAGACATGGAATTGCACTTATTTTCTGCAAATATCCATCTTAAGTTTGATAAAAGCTGTTTTCTTCCTCCCACAGCCCAGCATAACATATTTGATAAAAAGAGAAAATGTTTATTCTGCATCAGCTTGGTATGTGCCATTCATCGCCACCCTGGGCAGCATTCTTTTGTGTGGATGCCTGGCATATCTTGCTTACCTCTTACGAAAATGTATCCGCTGTTGCCCAAGAGCCAAAGCAGATAAAGTACCATTGTAAGTAACAAGAAGAAAGGAAAACTTGTCTTATGCCCTGGTAGCCATTTTGCTCTCAGGCCTACTGTAGTGCTTCTTAAATCTGTTCACAATAATCCCAACATCTCTGGGGGGGCTAAACTGCAATTAATGGTTGTTAATTGATGCTAACCTAGACACCCATTGACCCTTCCTGAAGATCCTTACTGTGGGAATTTGAGCACCACACCATCCTCTAACTATAAACAATGCCTTCCTTCAATCTTGCAGTCACATCTGCTTAAAAAGAAGGCATACAGGTGAAAGACACCGTGGGGAGGATATTCAAAGCATTTAGTTGGTTAGCGGACCTGCTATTCAGCGGTGCTATCCAGAGAGAGCCGCTGAATATTTTACAGACCATGTAAAACTGAGGCAGTGTCTGGGTAGTTCGGGGGGGGGGGGTAGTCCCAGTCACTATCCGGTCAGCAGAGATAGTCAAACACTAACCAGATAGCTAAACCATCAAAGACAGGATAGGTCAATGGCTGTCCTAACGTTAACCATTTATCACTGAATATCACCACTGACCAGACAGCAATGGCGCTGACTGGCAAAATCAGATATTCAGTGCTGGACGCTGGATAAGTTCTGGCACTGAATAGCTTGTCTTTTTAAAGCAGTGGTGCTAGGCACATTAAAAACACTTAGCCGCCACCGCTGATATCAGCCTCTGTGACTATAGTGATCTAATGGAGAAAAGATATAAAGGGGGCACATGGGAAAAGTTGAAGAGAAAATCATGTACTACTACTGAACATTTGTATAGCGCTACAAGGCTATACAGACACATGTAAAAAGACGGTCCCTGCTCATCAGAGCTTGCAATCTAGTCAAGACAGACAACACAACAGCTGAGGACGAGGATATACCTAGGGCAGTGGTAAGGAAACACATAGGAGACTAAGCGCATCAGGATCCAAAAGCAGCCTTAAAGAAAAGGGCCAGAGATGAAGTCTGATGCACAGACTCAGGTAGTTTATTCCAGGCATAAGGAGCAGCAGGGTGGAAGGATTGAGGTCTGGCGTTGGCAGTAGAAGAGAAGGGCACAGATAGAAGTTATCTGCCAGAAAAGTGGAGCTCCCAAGGGGGGGTGTAGGGAGAGATAAGAGAGGAAAGGTAGTGAAGAGCCACAGAATGAGTGCATTTATAGGTCAGTAGAAGTTTGAATTGGATGCGGAAATGGATAGGAAGCCAATGAAGCATCTTGAGAAGAGGGGTAATATGAGCATGTCAAAGCTGTCAGAAGATTAGCCGCACAGATAAGTTTTGAACAGATTGAAGGGGAGATAGATGATTAAGAGGAAGACCGGCAAGAAGGAAGTTGCAATAGTCTACACGACTAAAGAGTGGATAAGTGTCATAATAGTGTGTGTAAAAAGGAAGAGATGAATTTTGCCAATGTTAAAAAGAAAGAAGTAACAGGTTTTAGCTATCTGTTGGATGTGTGCGGAGAAAGAGAGAATAGAGTCAAAGTTGACCCCAAGTTTGCAAGATGAGGAAACAGGGAGAAATGTAGTGTTATCCACAGAAATAGAGAACGGAGGAAGGGGGGAGGTGGGTTTAGAGGAAAAGATAAGGAGCTCAGTTTTGGCCATGTTCAGTTTCAGATGGTGGTGAGACATCCATGTAGGAGATGGAAGGTACAGGACCACAGAGAGAGAAAATTAATTTGCATGGGAGATGGGAAGAGAAAGTTGAGCCAAAAATGGGAAGGCAAACATGAAAGGCTGAAACAAAATGGAGAGGAGGGAGAAATTTGAGTAGGTGAAAGAAGACATTTGTATAGCAAAGAGATGGAGAAAAGTATAAAAGTGAATTATAAATGGAGATATGTGTGGGAGGCTTCATATCAGCTTTGAGACGTTTACCCTTACTTTTCTACCTCAATCCCTGAAGAGGTGGAGACTAGTTAGGAAAACAAATCCTGCCAATTAAGGTTCCAAATGGGATGGAAGGGTAACCTGATCAAAACATTTAGCCATACAGTTAAGCTTTTTATTTATTGAATCACAACTGAATTTGAAAATTCTTCTGCTCATCCTTGCACTCTGTCTATAAATCCAATTAAACTAAGCCTGAAAGAGGAATGCAACAGTTCAGTGTGGGATACTGGATTTCTGTAAAGATACTGAAGGCAATAAGCAAAGGCATTTCCCCAGGTCAATAAGTGTTTTTCCTGTGAAAGTGGTTCACGGATTATTGTCCACCCTCTAGGCGGATAAAAGTAGGTACGTTCCTCAACAGCGCATGTAATTCTTATCCACATAACTCCTGGAGGCAGGGACAGGAGGAGAATAGCATAATGCATGTAGATATGATTGTACAAAACCACGCGCATCTGTTTCAGCTGAAAAATTAGCCACAGAAAAAACCAGGCAATGTAACTTTTCATTAGGCATTAATCATAGCCAAAATACTGTCATAGTTTTGCTTGATTTCTGGTGCAGAACCCAAGGGTAAAGGTACCTTCAGAGTTTGCATCAAGGCCAGTCCTTTGATTATTGCTCCCATAAAGTTCACCTGAAAGGTTTAAGAAAACCAAGTACTGTGCTGTACAAATGTTAGGCATGATCTAGGAACATCAGACTTCCATCTATTGAATGTTTCCTTGTTTAAGTTCTATGACTTCTGCTGTCTTTGTTTCACATTTGGCTATTCGAAATTCACTGTCCATCTATCTGAAACTTGTGTAGAAATGACAATGTGCATATATAATTGAGATGACCCATGTTTTATCTATGCATTTTATACTTGGATGTTTTTATGTTGCTTTTTGTTTGTTTGTTTGTTTGTTTGTTTGTTTTGGGGGGTGAGTATTGTTAGATGCTTTGAGCATTGAAGGAATGTAGCATCTACAGTGCCTTGCAAAAGTCATCATACCTTTGTATATTTTTCACATTCTGCTAAGAAATAGAGGGTCCAATATTTGAAGGACCTTGCATGGGTAACTTCCTTAATTACCTGTGTAAGGGCCTTATCCAGGATAGTCAAAGGGCACCTATATGGTTAGTGTCCTTCAAACATCCCGGCTAAGTCCCTAACGCACCCAGATACTATCCATATAGCATCAGGCATGTTAGGGGTGTTCCAGGGTGGAGGAAGGGGCTACACAGGTAGCAGCGATATTCGATGCTACCCGCGTAGCCATCTGCGCCTTAAAGGGTGTGAAGATTTTAGCAAAGCGCTGTAAAAAATTGAATGAGATTAGGAAAAGGGTCTTAGCAGATTGTGATGCTTTAGATATTGACAGGGCACAGAAAACTAAGGGACCTTTTTATTAAGTGTGGCTAACCAGTTAATGTGCATTATAGCGTGTGGTAACTGGCCGTGGTGCGTGCTAATACGTGGGCATGCCATTAAGTAGCATGGGCGAGCTAAAGTGGAGAGTGGGTGGGTTAGGGGCGGAGCTTGGGCATGGAGCACATTAGTGCGTGACCACCATGAACATGACAATTAGCCCAAGTGCACCTAACAGTATCTCTAGGGGTATCATAAGGTGCACCTGCGTTAATAGCACTGCACATTAATGTACTCAGTTGCATGTTAACTACTGAGAACATACTGGTCACCCCCCTGACACGGAGGCTTTGCACTTAACATGCATCACAAACAAGTGCACCACCTTACCAGGGTTTAGTAAAAGGGCCCCTAAATTAGGTAAGAATGTTGCAGTGCACTACATCAGGTACAACCAATATTCATTTTTTTTGTTCTTATTGCAGAATAGAAAACAAAGACCTAGGTATGTATCTTGTTTGATTTTTACATTTGCTACTTCTCTAGCCAACCATGTTTCTTCAGAGCAGGATTATTAAGGATAGCTTGTCTCCTTCTGACCTGCATGAGTTGGTGGTAATAAATTGTTCCTCCAGCCAGTCTCAGTTTCTTGCCGTATCACTTTGGAATTCTCCCAGCACCACTGCCATCTGGATGACTCATCACACAATATGGAAAGTTTTCACGTTGCAGAGACTCAGATGTAGTTTCTGATTATTTGTTTTATGCTGCGGGTTTTTTTTGTTATTCTGTTGAAGAGCCATGTTAGGGTAATAAGCTTGGACCAGGGCAACCAAGGTACACATCCTTCTGGATCTTGAGCAACTCACTTTTCTCCCCATAGACTAGGCGCTAATTAACCTATAAACTACTATGTCATTCAAATGCTCCATTTTAGTAGTCCATACTATTTATTTATTTATTTCCAACGTTTTATTATAGGCCTATGCAAAGATTTCAAAGCATGAAAAATAAAAACAAACTCCATCCCTCCCACCACTACAACCACTTAACACCAAGTAGTCTCCAATCTTCCCCCACTTCCCTCTCCCCATGCACAGCTGTTAATCGAGGAGGAACCCAAAAGCCTGCACAGACTGTGCCTTTACCCATTTTCGAGAAGCAAGGTAATCCTTCTCCTACTAAAGTTCTGAAGGGAGGCCATTCCATAAATTAGGTGCTAAATGGGGAAAAGCACCCCAATATATTAGCTGCAACCGCGGTACCCTTGGTACCTCTAAAAAGGATTGCTGAGAGGATCAAAGCAACCTTGTCGGTACATATGGAATTTAAAAAATGCTGCAGATAATCCAGTCTTTTCATGTATAACTCCTTAAACACTAGGCACAAGATCTTAAATTGCACCCAAAAAAATCACTGGTAACCAATGCATAGAAACTAAAAGGGGAGTCACATGATCAAATTTATTTTTCCCTTGAATAAGGCATGTTTTGACCAACTGTAGCCTCTGTAACTGGTGTTTAGGGAGGCCACTATAATTGGCATTACAGTAATCAGTACAAGTTGTTACAAAGGCATGCATCAAATCTTCAAACCAAAAAATAAACAAACTCTCCTCAATTCAGATGTAAAGCTGCAAAAGAGGAATGTACCACTGTCATATATGAGGAACAAATGACAGATCCCAAAAAAAACTAAATTCCACACAACAGGACTACAGGTCAACTGAGTCCCTCACACCAAAGGGTGGACCTGCAATATAGCTCACTATAATGTACTGTACATAGCATATATGTTTCCAACATATTAAGCACCAAACCTCACTTTTCCATCCTAGCAATAGCCTCTAAACCATGGGTCATCAACGTTTTCATGGTGGTGGGCTACTTTTGCTATTAATGAAATGATCACAGGCACCAAAGGTTTTACATTTAAAGATATAAACTGGAAAAAGAATGCATACATTAATACTGTCGTGCATAATAATATCTGATTTAGCTTATTCAAATAATAAAATACAATTTAATTACAATTAATGTGAAACTTGTGATCACACTTCTTCAGTTATTGAGTGAAAAACTGAATCATAAGATGAACGCCCAACTCACAGACAATCAATTAGTTGTGCATCTGAATTACTTACGTTCATTATAAGATTTGTAGACTTTTTAAATGTTGGTTAATATCCTCAGCTACAGGCCCAATATTAGAAGGCATTTACACGATGGGATATTCAACGGCACTAGCATGCCCCGATGCTAACCGCTACCCAGTCAGCTACTGCAGCTGTGGGAGCTGTGCCGCAAACTTGGATATTCAATGCCGGGGCCGCATATGACTCCGTCACTGAATATCCAGGGTTAAGGGTCATTGGCGACGGCTATGCACATAGCGACGCATAGCCATTCCACTGCAAGATTGGACCTTACTTGTTTAGGAATAAATCAAATATATTTTATTAGTCAAGTTTGCTTTCCTAGATCATGAATTGGTAATCCAACACGATCCAGGGATCTGGGGGGCGATTGCCCCAAGCTTTCATGCGGGTACATGAAAATCCTTCAGTGGCACCTTGGTGCCTGCGGGCTTATAGTTGGTGATCCCTGCTCTAAACACTCATTTAATCGCTGGTCTACTCCATGTTGATCCTGAGCTACCTCAACTACAAGTTACATAACACTGAATTTGAAACTTCCAATAACAAAATTAAAGGGCTCAAATAAACATTAAAAAACAAAGTGACAAAAATGTTCCCTGTGGCAGCCCACATTTCAGCACCACAGAGGTCAAAGATTCCCCATTCCAAATTACCCTCTGAGTCCTATGTTCCAAGAATGAGTTCATCTATTGCGAGACACATCCCTGTACATCTTCTGCTATAACCTATCTAACAACATAGTATGGTTTGCAAGATCAAAAGCAGATAACTAATCTAAGAAGAGCACCAAAAATTATTTGCCCTGATTAGCATCCATTTGGAGCATCTTCAGCTGTAATGCCACCGAAAGCCTGATTGTGCAAGATGCAACGCCTCATGGCCTTTCCAAAAATAGGAGTCTCAAAAAGGCCACCTTCCCGATAACTTTCCTTACAAAGGGCAAGTTTGACACTGGTCAAAAAAACACAGGATTGTTAAAATCTAGCCCCACGTTTTCATATTTATAGCTAAGGGTCAAATATACTAAGTGCTTTTTTTCCCCATAGACATAAATTGGAAAAACCCTTTGGTACATCTGAACCTTTGTGTCTCACCTTCAGAAACGTACATCAACATAAGGACCAAAAGCTTATGAAGATGGTACAAATATCCATGGGCCTTGACTCATGTCTTTCAGTAGATCATCCAGACTGATAGGCCAGCACCTGCTGACCTTCAGTACAATCATGCTTAACTTGCCCAGCTGGAGAAGTTCGCCACATAGTCGTTACTGGGCAAAAGCTGTGCATTGCTGTTTAATGTTACCTGAGGCATATACCACTTTAACAATAATATAACATATCGCAGACAGTAAGGCATAGCTTGTGTGGTTTCAAAAGCTTATGTAGTGCAAAATCATCTTTGTTGGGAGGGCTGGTACAAGGATATTGGGCATCTCAGGCAAACATTCAGCCCTCCCCCTCCAAATAACTGTCCCTAGCCTGTCTTCCCTCAAGATTTAGATAATTAAACTCAGCCATCATAATTGCCCAACAACACCCTTCTCAGAACAATCCTGTGCAAAATGGACATCAGACTTTGTTTTGTATATATTTAACCCAGTGCATTTTTCCTAGAAAAAAGGGTGTCGGTACTCATAGGCAGGGCTCTTTCATTAATACATGGGGACAACGGGTCAATTTTAGCAGGCAATGAAAAAGGTGCTGGTATTCCGTAAGACCATGTACACCCCCCCCCCTCCAGAAAAGCCCATCTAAGGATAGCAATTTCTAAGACATTTATCCAAGTAAATTGAAAATGCTCACATCCCTGCAGGTAAATGTGCATGCTGATGGCTGCTTGTGTTTCGGTGACTTTCAGAACCTATTATTTTGCTTTGCATGCAGCAGCTGCTTTCTGTGCCCCAGATGCTCCCTCTCTAGGCAACTGCCTAGTCTGCCAGATGGTTAAGTCTGCCCTCTTTGTTTGTCCAATTAAAGGTGCCATAGCCGACAAAGAGCATTTTTTCCAGGATCAATAGGAGGACTAGAAATGCAATATCACCTTTGCAATGAGTTTTGTTCTTCCGCACCAGGAAAGCACCTCCCCTCCTGGTTATTAGGCCACCCTTGGAAGCAGAGCACATATGCACCTAGAAAGAGAGATTCCACCGCAGTTCATGCCCCCAGTATACAGATGAACTACATTTACGTGAAATTTACAGTAAGCCTGCCATAACTGAAATATGAATTTTATATCCCACAGGAAAGAGAAAAAAAGATAGGGAAGAAATTATTTGGGTAAGTAATATGTGTCCGGAAAACATTTTGGGGTTTTTTTTATGTCTAAGTATATTTCCTTACGGTAAACGCTGAGAAGAAAATGTTTCCTTTACGGGACAAATGAGGTTTCCGTACTTCGTGCGATGGGGCTGTGAGGCGTGTCCATTCCATTATAGCTCCATGTCGTCCCAATTGCTGTTCAGTAGCACCACCAATCTGAACATTACCCTTTTCGCTCCTACATTCTGCCGTTCTAACAGCCTCTTCTCCTCTTGCACATAAAGCATTATAGTATTCACTTTCTTACAATATATCTATTGTTTCAACATTTTACTGTGTGATTGCTGGTGCACAACACTGTACAGGTCTATATCAAGGCTCTCATGAACTTCAGGTTCTTTAGTGCCAAAACTCTTTAAACATCAGAGGACAAAAGTAGCTTATTTCCAAAAAGTGTTCTTTCTTTATCAACTCTAACAGTAGGACTATTCTGAATTCCAAGGATTTGAATACAAGGATTTGTTTATTGTTCTTAAAAGACATAATACCTCCTCCTGGAAAACTTGTGCCTTCCAAAATATGGGGCATTGGATCAAGGTCAAGTCGGGGGGGAAAAAAACAAAATTCGCACCCTAGGAATGGACCCAAAAGTGACTGGCTGGGTTAGAGATTGGTTGAGTGGGAGGCGACAAAGTGTACAGGTAAATGGAGCTCACTCTGAGGAGAAGGAGGTTGCCAATGGTGTGCCCCAGGGATCGGTCCTTGGTTCGATTCTATTTAACATCTTTGTTAGTGATATTGTGGAATGGCTGTCGGGTAAGGATTGCATGATTTCAAAAGAGTAGACACCCAGAAGGAGTAGATAACATGAAGAGGGATCAAGCTGAGCTTGGTCAAGAATTTGGCAGCTGAGATTTAATGCTAAAAAATGCAGGGCCATGCACGTGAGCTGTAAAAATCAAAGGAAGCGGTACAGTGTAGAGGGCCAAGTACTTCTGTCCACAAAAGAAGAGCAGGACCTGGCTGTGATTGTTTCTGATGTTCTTAAAGTAGCTAAACAGGTGGAAAAGGTGATGGTGAAAGCCAGAAGGATGCTTGGGTGCATAGGGAGAGGAATGGCCAGCAGAAGAAAGGAGGTAATAGTGCCTCTGCATAAGTCTCTGGTGTGATCTCATGTGGAGTATTGTGGGCAATTTATTTATTTTGTATGTATATACAACTTTTTCCAAAAGATCAAAGGCGGTTTACATAGAACAGAATCAGTTACATGAAAGTTTAACTATGTACAAAGTATCATAGATCAAATTAAGTTACAATATACAATATGATATAAACCATCATATCAGACTATGTTCTGGGGGAAGAGTAGGATAGAAAAGATTGAAGGGGGGGGGGCTGGGGGAGGTTTTATTCTTTCTGGAGACCACATCTTCAAAAGGATATAAACAGGATGGAGTCAGGGCATACGGTGGCTGCTAAAATGGTTAATGGTCTTCATTGTAAAGCATATGGGGACAAACTTGAAGATTTTAATATGTACACCTTAGAGGAAAGATGGAGCTATGATAGAGACGTTTAAATACCTCAAAGGCATAAATGCACAAGAGAAGAGCATCTTTCAATTGAAAAGATGAGGGTGAAGGGGATAGACTCAGGAGTAATATGTGGAAATATTTCTTCATGGAAAGAGTGGAATAGTCTCCCAGTGGAGGTAGTAGAGACGAGGACAGTATCTGAATTCAAGAAAGCAAGGGACAAACACAAGATCTCTAAAGGAAAAAAGAGGACTATAATAGTTGATATGGAAGGGCAGACTAGATAAGCCATATGGTCTTTTTCTGCTGTCATGTTTCTATATAATTGACCATACTATGCAAGCGGGGTGTCCAGGGTAACATTATTTGAGTTTGTTTGCTGCTGTTATTGTTTCATGTTTGCATTACATTGACGGACTACTTGGTTATATACAAAGCAAATATTCAGACAGCAAGCATAAAGTTGTGGTAACAGTAATAGATATAAACAAAAGGTAGCTTTTCATCCAAACAGAATCCCAGTCAGGGCTGGCCTAAACATTAGGCAAACTAGGCAGCAACTTCTGATGGGCATTCGATGCTAAATAATAGATTTTGACAGCCAGGGATATAAAGCTTAATGTTTGCCTAGAGCGCCAACACCTTGAACCAATTCTGGGGCTGGCCCTAATCCCAAATCATTGTACAATTTAATACGTCCAAACTGTATATTCAAGCTCTGCTAGTATACTTAAAGACACATCTTACAAAGAACATCCAAGTGCAATCTGGGACATCCAAACCAGAACATCGGAAAAAAAAAGAAGGCACATCCAAGTTCAGGCATGAATTCTTAAATATGGACATGGCCAATATGGACATCTACGGGAACGTCTACATAGATGTCCCCGGAATAGTATTGCAGAATCAGGCATCAAATAGGCCACTATTCTAACCATTAGGCTAGGGCCAGGGTTCATATCCAACTTTTGCGCCTTGTGATCTTGGGCAGGTCATTTAACTCTACACCCTCTGCATGTTTTATGGCCAAAACAAGCACTTTCTTGATGCCTATTTATGCACTAGAACAGGTATAATCTTGGATGAGATTGCAAACACCCCTGAAATGTGGGGCCTCTAAGTCCATTGCACCACCCAAACATGCCTCCACCAGGCCCCCCCCCCCAGCCTACTTGGACATCCCTGCACCAGAGACATCTTTAAAAGCCATTTGTGGAATGGTTCTGGAAATCTCTCTATGATTTGGATGTCCAAATCACAACTAAGGCTTTTAAAATGACCCCCTTAGTCTGCTCACATGTTTTTGATATAGTAAAACATCCATGGGAGTGGAGGGAAGAAGAGAAATGGTCTTGGTATTTAAACAACGCATGGGGATATGAAAACAGTGATACAAAATAGTGGGAGCAGTGTGTCATAGACACTAATGGAATGGGTCCTTAAGGAAGCATATTTTTACATAGCACTCAGCATACTGTAAAATGAAGGAAGTTCCAGCAGTAGAGAACAGTCTGGAAGATGAGAGAGATCAATGAAGAGAAAGTGAAAAGAGTAAAGGATGGTGTAGAAAAAGAGGGAGTGGAAAGAGGGCTAAGGAGCACAAGACCATGAAAGAAAGAAAAAGAGTTTGTATTGGATACTGAAGGGAATGGGAAGCAAGAGTATGGAGACAAAGAAGGAACTTAGGAAAGAAAGATGATTCCCATCACTGTGATCTGAACGGATTGTTAGTGGATAAGCGGAAGATGGGAACATGTGAGGGCATCGGGACATGGAAGATACTGAATCTACTGTTCAAGCAAATAGAACATATAACAAGTTTTACTGGCAAGGAAGTGCTCATGGCTGTCATGTATGGACGTAATGCATTTGAGACCTAGAATTGGGGCTGGGATGCACATGCTTGTATTAGCAGGCATTTGCAACCTGCCACAAGCGACAAACGCATAAAGGATGTAATCTGCTGGAACCAAAGAATGACACTGTGGGAGCTGGGAAGCTGTGCTGCTCTGGGAGCAGAGAAGTAGATGGAAGGGAAAGATAGAGTGGTGGGGGGAGGGGAGAAAGAGAGCGGGGGAGGAGGGATGGGACAGAGACAGTGTGCCGGGCGTAGAGAGAGAGAGTGCCTGGATCAAGTTGAGGGTGTGAATGTTGGGGGGGTCACTGCAAATGTTTAGCAAGTGTCTGCTAGTTTATTTATTGTTAAAATCTCCAATACATTATTTCATGACTTGTCTTGTGTTTCGACACAGGAAATGACCAGACTTAATACCGTGTTTGATGGAGAAGCTGTAGATCCAAGTAAGTGTTAATACTTATGCTTTTGTGCAATGTGAGCCGGAATTGTTATTAAAAACTGGGCGGGTGCACGTCATAGTTTGGTCCTTTACAAGTGATCATTTACTTATCATGAAATATAATGAGGCTGATATTGAAAAGAGCTTATCCAGGTGTCAGGACCTGCTAACTGGATAAGCCCCAATGAGCCCAATATTCAGCGGCACTATCTAGAGAGTGTCAGAGCAATCATTGGGCAAGGAGTGATGGAGTTGCCTAGTGGTTAGAGCAACAGCCTAATACACAGTAGAGCTGGGTTTGATTCCCACAGGCCCTCCATGTGACCTTGGGCAAGTCACAAGGTGAGCCAGTGGTAAAAGCTTAGATTGTAAGCTCTCTGGGGACAGGGAAGTACCTGAATATAACTGATCTTGAACTACCATTGGAAAGATGTAAGCTAAATACTAACAAGAAAAACAATCTGACGAGGTGCCAGGACTTATCCAGATAGTGGTGTTTACAGCAAAACCTCTGTCCTAAGTGTATGCTGATTGGCTACCCAGATAACCAAGGCCACTGACTGCAAAATCTAGATATTCAGCAGTAGCTGCTAAACAGACTGATACTAAATATCTGGATTTTCTTTTAGCCACGATGGCCGGGGTTTAAAAATATGCTAACCTCCATGGGCTCAATTGTACCCAGAATATTTTTCTCCGTTGTGATTATGAAGCAAGCAGCTTCGTAAAGAATTTATGTAGTTTCCATTTAAATGTTTCTATTTATGTTTCCTAGTTACTGCTGAGAGGGTCTGATCAGACTGCTGGCACCGCCAGCACCTCCATCTAAGCTGACTCTGTTTTATAAAGCAGTGTACAAAAACAGTTAGTTACGGTGTTTGTGATGCCTGCGACACTCTAAAAAGGAGCCCAGAGTCAACTGGGATACAGATTTTAAAAATATAAAAATCTAGAGATAAGTAAGAAAGTTGCTCTTATGAAAAAAGCCCTTCTCTCTCCCTTCTCCATGCCCAGCCAGCTGCCAGTATTCTCTTTTTTCTTTAAGGCCTCCTCCCTTTCCTTCTCTCCCTTCCTGTCCCCTCCCAGCAGCTCCCGCAATCAACAAACTTTTGCAACCTCTCCTGTCACAGCCTTTTTCTTTCAGAAGAGGTTGTTCTCGAGCAGGCCTGGTGCAAGGATTAGATGCACCTTAGGCGAGCTCTCAATCTTGCCATACCACCCCCCGCAGCCAACCCTCTCTCCGGCAGGACTTGCAGTGCAGCGTTTACTCAAACTCTCCAGTGCTACGTTGTGGCTCCTGCCCTCTATGACCTGCCACTTTCACCCCTCTGACACATCAAATTCCTCAACAAGAAAGGGTGTCCTACATGGAGTGGTGGGTTCACCCCCTGGGCAAAGACATGAGGAGGGGGGGGCCTGCACGGAGCGGCAGGTGTACCTACTCTTGACATCGTGCTGGGCAGACTAGATGGACCATACTGGTCTTTATCTGCCATCATTTACTATGTTACTATGTTACTTATGGTCTACATGAGGCGCTCCCTCCCCCATGCAAACCATAAGTCGACATCAGGGGACAGGAATCATAGTACAGCAGTGGCGAGCCCGGGTAAGAGTTGCATTGTGGTTTAAATATCATTGCCACCGCTGCAGTTTCTGGAGAGGGACAGCAGTGGCAACAATGGGCTGTTGTAGAAATGTCAGCACTCTAGGCCACTGACTAGTTTGCCTATTGGGTTACGCTGGCCCTGTTCTTGAGACCCGCCCAATCATTGTGAAGGCAGCAGCAGTAGCTGTAGTTGAATGCTAAGAAGCCAGCTAAAGACTAAGGGGCTCTTTTACTAAAGCCAATAAGGCTGTGCACTTAAATGAGCCCTTGAAATGTACATAAAGTGCAAAGTCTCCACATTAGCAATAAGGGGCATGTTCAGCATGTTCACGGCAGCTAACACAACTGAGTACAATTGACGTGGGTACACCAAATGATATCCATAGAGGTATCATTGGATCCACCCGTCTAGTTGCCACGTTAACCTTGCTCGCATGTTAATGGGCTCTCCATGCTCATACTCCACATCTAACCTGCCCAGTCTCCACATTAGTACGCGAGTGCCAGTTAATGTGTGTTTTGGCGGTCAGTAGCTGGCAGGCACATGTGTTAACATTCACAGTGGCCAGTTACCGCATGTTGTAGCTCATGTTAACTGGTTCGCATCGCTTAGTAAAAGAGCCCCTAAGTCAGTACTCACTCAGCTGATAGGTCCTGCTTGACCCCCCCAACCCCACCCTTTTCTGCACCAAAGATGGGACCTGAAAGCAGAGTCCATGCAGTCACAGTCGCAGTCTCCGTCTGGCTTAACATTCTACAGGGTAGATATGACGTGCACTGACCAGGCAACAAAGAAAGGTTTATTTTGGGTCCACCACTGGTTTAAAGTTACATTTGCTGGCAGAGCAGTGATAAAAGATGGATTGGGGGGGGGGGGGAGGGAGGCACTCAGTGATGTGCTGACAGAGAGCCTGTGGGTAAGAAAAACATTTGTAGGGGCAACCATACAGTTAGATATTCACCATCACTCCATGGACCAGAGGAAATGATGCGGTGGGCTAGCTGTTGAAAAACAATGCCCTAAACCATGCTTGGAAAATGAACTAAAACGTCATGTACTCATTTTAACTTTGTAATGGTTTGAAAATTATACTTTTGTCTAAACAAATAATGACAACACATTATTACATTCTATAAGGAAAAGCTACGATTTTTGTCTAAAAGCTACTGCACAAAAATATAGGTTCCAGAGCGAAAGAATGGTGGTTTTAAAGCAATTAAGATGCAGCTTTATTTCCATGATCTCTCGGAATAAAGTGATGTACTTGGCATGTTAGTTCACCTAGATACGAAGGAATAAAGGTCAGCAAACCAACTATGGTGAAAGCCTTGCACTGAACTTTTACTTTCTTCATCATGACCTATTTCAACTAGACAAGGGAATGGAGGAGTAGCCTAGTGATTAAAGCAACAGCCTCATGACCAAGAGACCAGTATGCAAGTCCCACTGGCATTCATTGTGGCCTTGGGCAAGTCACCTTACCCTCCATTATCTTGGAGGAAAGACCTGGCAATCTACTTCTGGCCACATCTTGCCAAGAAACCCAGGGGCTGCTGGGTCACCAAGAGTCAACATTGACTCAACGGTACACATTGCATTGCAACTAGACAAGAAATAAGTAGATTGTAGGTTGTAGGTTGAATTATACCAACAAGATTTGGTGGTGTTTTCCCTTTTTATCACAAATAATCATTTTTCAGCAAATAAATGTTCTGCCCCCTCCACAACATGTGTGAAAGGGGCAGGTTCCAGAGACCTCAGATCCTGTCTAGAGCACCAGGGCTTGCAGGCCCCACACTGAATCTTGCAAGTATATTTTCTGCTGCTGCCACTACTCCCAGACCTCCTGTTAAAGGAGACAGAAGCACTGGCCTGAAGTGAGGCATGACAGAGGGCTTGCAATCTAATTTTGTACTTGAGGCAACGGAGGGTTAAATGACTTGCCCAAGATCAGTAGGCGCAGAAGCAAGATTTGAATCCTGGCATTCCTGGGTCACTCCTACTCTTCCACCTTTTCCCCTTTGCTCTTTGGAGTACTCTGTGTCTCTCTCGTTCTGTAGGTTGACTGCGCCATATCACTGAGCTGTTTCTGAGTGTGCAGAATTCCTCTTGCATCATACAGACTAATTAGCAATTCACCCAGGGTGAAATGACTGGTTGAGAAACATTGTCCTCTGGCTTGCAAAATCGTATGCGTGCATCTCCATAGAATGCATATTTGTGGAGGGCAATTTCCAGAAGTTCTTACTTGGTTAAAACCATATTCATGTACCTAAAAAAAGTATTTTTGGAAACTGCTTCCTTCCACCCGGTATGACGTGTGCATACTGAGAAAGAGCAATGTTAAGGTGGTAACAGTGAAGTGCATGTTGACTTTCATTCTGAAATCCCTGCCAGTGTTTTACTCCATGTAGATTGCATATTCAAAGTAAGTGATTACACCAATACTCACAATCCCCATGATGCCTGGATTTTCACATTTTCAAGAAGCATCTTACAGTCTTCTGTGCTGCCCTAATGTTATCCAGATAGTTATCTGGTAATAGCCTTAATATCACTGCTAAGCAGATAATTATGGGGACAGCCCAGCATTATCTGGATAGCATTACGGAGATCTGCAATAATTTTCAACGGCAATATCTATATAATATCTCTGAAAACCAAGGGATGATCCTGGTCAGTGGTACTTATCTCAGTAGCAAGTCCTGCAGCCCGGAGAAGTGGATTTGAATATTGGGCCTTTCATATTTAAAAATACGATATCCAATTATATGATTTTTTAGAATTGTTCTGGGAGGAATCTTTATCTTTATCTTTATTTAAAATTTAATATACCGCTTAAACCAAATTGGCATACAGCGAATGGTGTTGGCGTTAAGTTTGATTATCAAAATTATGGAGGAGGGGTAGCTTAGGATCTGAAAGTTAATTGGGGGGAAGGAATTAAAGCTGAAGGTTTGCCTATGGGGCCTAATACTGTTGCAGCAGCCCTAGATGAGGAAGGACATTTTTGAAACCACTTCTTAGTCAAAGGTCTTTCCTATGTAGGTTGACACATATGAGTTTCCAGAATTGCCAATGTCAACCACTCAGACATTAATTGGAGAAACTTGAAAATGTATTGTGACTAACAGCTGCATAGTGAAAGTTGCAAACGGCTCCATGAATTTGGCACAGGGGATAAGAACTAAAAGTTGTCCATTCTTTTACTGTCGATCCTCTTGCTGACACCATGTGCTGTGAGGAAGAGGAATACACCTTTGTATCATGTTTGTAGCATTGACCTTTAAACCTGTTGAACTTGTAGTCTAATGTACAGTGGCCAAAACTGCAGGCACGCTACAGAACAATGTATCAGAAAGCTGGATTAGCCTGATATCTCCCTCTAAAAACAAGCTCACAGCACATCCTAGCTACTTTATGTAAAACTTACTCAATGAATAATACTGAAGAAATAGATGCTTGGGTCAAAAAGGTGCTAAGATTATATAGGAAGAAAAACATAACCGAACAGTATATGAAATTAACTCATAAACCTATGTTTGTATTTTTTTTCTTAGTCACCGGCAAAACTTATGAATATAACTCAAAATCTGGAGCTAGACGATGGAAGGATACAAAAGAGCCTATGTATCCAGCAAAAGAGGAACCAACGGTGCAAGTCTTCCCCAGTCCCCCAGTAAATGTCACCGAGGGGAAAAGCAAAACCGGGACACCGAACAAGAAAGAAAACAGCTCAGATAATCAAATAGTAAAGGCTGAAAACACCAAAGAAGCACCAAAACCTGCAAATGGGGGTCTAGAAACTGCAAGGCAAGCCACTCCCAGACTACAGAAGTCAAGAGAAGGCAGGAGCTCACCGATCCCATCAGCCAAAGTAGCACCCAAAACCCCACTACAGCCCATCTTGAATAAGGACAATGTGCCTGGGGATATGAACTTAGGAAGCAAATAGGATTTGTGTTAAAGGGGAGGTCTCACAATATTTCCCTGTTTTGTATTCCCAATGTAGTATCTGTAGTGGATCACTACATATTTCCTGATATTTCTTTCATGTTGCTTCTCCACTGTTTTTGTCTTTTTCCTATTGTCTCCATTTCATAGGGCTGCGCATTAATGAGTGCACATTTGGTTAGGATGGACACCTAAAAATTAGAAGTGTGCACAAACTGATTGTACATGCATATACCTTCAAGTTAATGCACATACAATCAATTGCATGCATTTTTAGGTTCTTGCACACATACAATTCACACCTAAAAAGTTAATAGGTCAAATTAACACAATGGAATACCCAAAAATATGGAAAACAAGACAAGCCAATTATTTTTTGGGGCCTTCCATATCTCTGTCATCTTAGATAACAATTTCTATTGCTTACAGGATACCGGTGACAGTTGAATGGTGTTGGTGATTTTATTTTGCTTGGGGATTTGAGTTTCATTTATTATATTTATATACAATGCACTATTAATATCCATGCAGTTTACATAAGAACATTCATAATACAATAAAACAATAAATTAACAATAAGAACATACACCATTCAAAAATATCCATGTGTGTCCCCTAATAATAACCATTTCAGTACTCTGTTCTTTTTCAAAGAAAGTATGAGCAGTCATTCCTGTCTTCACTAGTAGCACAGAGGTGTCTTATACACTATCACAGTACTTCTCAGATTTGCAAACTATTTAATTTCTCAGCATTGAATCATTCATTTCTAGTATTCCAATGTTTCTAATATCAATCATTACACCTAAACAATTAGGATTCTATTTACTAATGGGCATTCCCATAAAGATTAAGGGACAGAGTCACTAGAGCCTGCTATCATGTAATGCATGCCCTAAATAGTAGTAGGTAATGATTTACCATCGGTGAAAAACCATGCTAAATGGGGAATGTCCATGCAAATATATAAACACAGTGATAATGAACTCAGGAGCTGTTATTCACCTAGATCAGGAGTTCCCAAATTTAGTCCTTAAACGTTACGCACCAGATTGGCTTTCAGAATCTCCATAATGAATATATGCATACAATCTATTTACATGTACGGCTTCCATTAAAGGACACAAGGAGCAGGAGACGTTGGATGAACTAATGAGTCTTTTATTACCCCAACGCGTTTCGGCAACGCCTTCCTCAGGGGAATTGTCACTTAAACAAACAATAAAAACAAAAACAAAATCAAATTAATATTACAAATATCTAAAAACAATTAAAACCAAATGGCATGATGCGAAATGTATAACAGCAAATATCATGTATAAATCACTTAAACTCAATAACCACATATATTAAACATAAAATCATAACTAAAATGTAAAACACAAACAAACGTAGGGCTGAAAAACGGAACACAGGCATACTAGTATGTACATTAGTTATAAACATAATTAAAAGAATATGACATTAGAAATAATGATAATAACAATAGTAATAAATAACTAAAAAAAATAAAAATAAAACATATGAACCTTGTATATATAATAGAATACAATAACCAATATATACAATAACAAGAACCACATAAAAGCATGCACATTGTGAATAACACAAATATGTGCTAAAATAAATATTATATAAAAGAGGGGAGATGAGATTGAGTACATTGCTGGTGTTGCATGCATAAACTACAAATAATCAACTAATAATACTACATAATCGGAAGAGGGGATAAATAGAAATAAATTAAATAAAACAACATAACCAACATGGTATACCATTGTATGAGAAAAATATAATCATTCGAGATTAATCCGATAAATGGGCAGCTTAGATGGACATATGTAAGGCCACCGAAAAACACTGCAGTTGAGCATAAAATGAATAATAATAGCATTAAGAAAAATAAAAATAATCATAATCATAATCATAATAATAATCATAATAATAATAATTAATACGGGGAGAGCCAGATATACAAAAGCTGTGGGCACAACAATAAAAAACATAAGATGAATTGTATCCTAAATTTAGCATAATTCACAAGACCAAACCAAACTATCAAATGTTATTGCTCGCAGGAGGCCTGCTCCTCCTTGTGTTTCCGGCTTCCATTAAAGGTAATACCTCATGCATATTTAGGGTGAAAACCCTACTGGTAAAAGCCTTTGAGAATCAAGTTTGGAGATTTCTGCTATAGTCAATAAGCATTTCTAAATTTAATTTAGTTCCAACTTGAGGCTTGGTGTTAAATGTTAGCAGACTCCCTCCACCACCCTTTGAAAGAATTGTGGACATCCAGGGACCCGTAACTCCCTCCCACCCTTCCGCTTTGCAACAAGAAACGATATTTAATCTCTTTTCCATCGCTTGAGTCAACAGTACGCTCTCTATAAGAGCAGCAGATGCCTTCCCATTTTTCTTGGATTAGGATAAAAGAGTGTGGAAGGGAGGTGGTGGATCAGAGACCTCCAGGTAGACTTCTTTTGTATCAGGTACGGTGGGAGGGATCTTCCGTGATAACCGATCCTTGTATTGTAGGCCAGTTAGCAAAGGGGATTTTGACACGCACAACGTGCATTCTCTCTCTCTCTCCTGTCATTGAGGTCAAACAGATGTATCAGTTGCTTTCCTTCTCTCCCTGTTTTTTTCTTTCATTCTGACTTCTTTACCTCTTGTAAAACTGTTCTGATACTCTGCAAAGGCTGGTTTAGCAAGCCTGAAATAAACATAACCAGGGGCATGCTGTACATCCTCCAGGCTCCTACTATCCCCACCCTCCCCTCCCCACCCTCTTTTTGACATAAAATCACATTCCAACCAATTCTTGCAGCCACTGTTTATTAGTGGGAATTCATAGACCACAGCTTCCAAATTACTACCCCAAATATTTACATCTTGGATTAATCAATAACAATACTAATAATACCAACAATAATGACAGCAATAATCGCAACAGTTATAACTATAAAGGCCCCATGAGCACGTGACCACCAAGGAGTACCATATCACTGTTGACTGTGCCGTACCCTATGCGTACCTTATACCCCCGCCACGAACCGCTCCATGTTGGCGCCTGGGTGTACCCTTCTGTTTTACTGATTCTTGAAACCAAGCCCAGGTTCCCCTGTCCCCGGTACCTGGCCTCCCCGATCCAGGCTCCAGTACCCCATTCCAATACTGGAGCCCCCCCTAGCTGTGGTACTCCTCCCTTTTGTTGGTGAGGTCTCGCAACCAGGAGGGCTGAGGCCCGACTCGCCTCATCATGAGAACCGGACAGACTGCTTTCTGCAAATCAGCATTAAAAACATCCAGGCCAATGTTGTTCAGGTGCACACCATCCCCTTTGTAAACAGCTGTAGCCCCCGTCCCAATGTCCTCATGCTTGACCACCACTCTCCCCAACGCCCTGATAAAATTTCCCACCTCTGCATTCAGTTTCTTCCTGCTTTTCTCAATTCCCTTGGGCCGGATGGCCCCGATCCATTTCTGTCGGGGGAGTATCTGAGACCAGATAATGCCCGCCCCAGCTCAGAGCATAGCAATACCAAGTCCCTCTTGATCTTGATGATCAGGTCAATGCCCTTGGAAGATACTAAGTCGTGTCGCCCAAATGCAGCATGATGAAATCCAGAGATTTGTTCACTCACTGCCGACTGATTAGCGCAGACCACAGCTAGTCCCATAGTATCCCCCTCTTCCTTAGCCACTGTATGTCCACGGTGTTTGGCGGAAGCCGAGCTGTTTTCTGAAACTGCTGCCCACTGACCTTTCCCTGGCCCAAAAGATGTAGGAATGACCCACTATCCAAACTGTGCTCTTTTTTATACCTACCGGAATAAAATGAGAAAGCATGTTAACTTTATTTTTTTTATTTATTTATTTAGCATATATTTGTATGCCGCTACTTCCAGTGATCAGTAGCGGCTTGATTACAGGCGTGATATTGACAAATCATGACATAAATTTAATGGAGTATACAATTGATTTAAAAGGGAAAGCACAGCACAGCACACAGTGTAGGGTCTTAAGGAGAGGGACAGATATTCATATATTCACATATTCACATATATACATGACTGCAACAATGATCTGTCTAGGTGATGCCGTAATGGGATTGGAAAAGATGGGTTTTAAGCTTCTTCCTGAAGTCCTTTAGGTCGGTGATCTGGTGTATCTCATAAGGCAGGTGGTTCCAGAGCATGGGAGCCGAGTATGTGAAAGCCCGGTTGCTTGTCCGTGTGTTGACTGCTCTTATGCTACTTGGTACGCAGAGTGTGTTAAGGTTTGTGGTTCGTCTGCTTCTGTTATTAGGTTGTGTGGTGATGAGGCTGGAAAGGAAAGAGGGGGATACTTTGTGGATGATCTTGAAAGTTGTTATTAGCACTTTGTACATAATTCGTGCTGGGATGGGTAGCCAGTGTAGATCAATCAGTGTTGGCGTAATGTGATCAACTAGGTTCTTGTTCATGATGATCCTGGCTGAGACATTTTGTGCCAATTGTAAGATGTTCAGTGTTTTCTTTGGTAGACCCTGAAGGATGGCATTATAGTAGTCAAGGTGGGGAATGATGAGGGCCTGGGCTACTGTTCTGAAGTCAGAATGGTCAATGATGCAGCGTAATGGTTAAAGAACCCTCAGCTTGTGAAATATTGCTCTGTTGGTAGACCGGAGGTGTTTGTCCATTTTTAAGTTATCGTCAATCAGTACGCCCAGATATTTGATTTCTTTTTTAGAGTGATAGGAGTTATTGTTCAGGGTGATGGATGTCGGAGGATCAAAGTCTTGTTTCCCTGACATGAACATTACTTCAGTCTTCTTGTGGTTAATTGACATATTGTTGAAATGTAGCCAATTTTGCATTTCTAGTAGGCATTTTTCTAATTGGTTGTAGTCGGGATTGTTTATATCAAGTGGAGTGTAAATCATAATATCATCCGCATACAAGTGGTAGCTGATATTGAACTTTTGGAAGATCATGCAAACTGGTTGAATGTAAACGTTGAATAGGAGGGAGGAGATGGCTGAGCCTTGAGGTATTCCTTATGTTTGGGGGAAAGGCTCAGCTTGTTCGTTGTTGTAGCGTACCTGTTGCATTTGGTTTGTTAGGTAGGACTTGAACCACTTTAACGGGGTTCCTGAAATACCTATAGATGCAAGTCTGCGCAGTAGAGTTTGATGGTGAACTGTGTCAAACGCTGCTGAATATGAGTATGAATATGAGTATGAATATGAGTATGAACATCTTGTTTCTGTTTTCCAGACCCCGGATGAGGTTGTCAAGGAGAGCTATTAGCAGGGTTTCTACTCCATGGTGCGGTCTGAAACCGTATTAATGGTCATCGAGGATTTTGTTTTCATCAAGATGGTCCTGTAATTGCTGTTGTGTCACTTTTTCGATGATCTCTGCAAGAAATGATATACTTGATATCGGCCGGTATGAGGTTGGGTCTTCTTTGTTGAGTGCCTTATTTTTTAGAATAGGCCTGATTAGTGATCTTTTCAGGTGCACAGGCAGGATACCTTGTTGCAGGGATTGATTCACTATGTGCGTTATAATATGTGCAATTTCATGTTTCGTAGCTTTGATCCATTCTGCTGGACAAGGATCCAGGAGAGAAGTTGTTGTATTTAAGTTTGAGATGGTATGGATGATGCGATTCTCATCAATTGTCTGGAACGTAGACCAACTTTCTATCGGTTTATATCTTGTTTCCTGACCATTTGGCTGATTTGCGGTAATGTCCAGGGGTTGTCGTGGAGGATTGAGTTTTGTAGCATAATGATCAGCCAGTTCTTGGGCCGAGATTTTGCCATTGCAGTCGTGTTCATGTAAGGGTTTTGTGAGCCCCCTAACTAGCTCAAACAGCTCTCTGGGTCTATTGATGGCCTTGTTGAGTAAGTTGGTGTGGTGCGTCTTTTTGGCGAGGTTAATCTCAAGCTTGTATTTGACTAGGAGTGCAAGGTATTCCAACTTGTGCAGATCATTTTTAACCCGTCTCCATTTTCTCTCAAGTTTTCTTAATTCCTTCTTCATTTTGTGCAGCAGTGGTGTGTACCATGGTTCCGATTTTGTCTTTGTCGGTCTGGTTACTGATTTCCATTTTGGCTCCGAGTTGGCTTCTATTGAAAAGGTCCATTGTTGAATTAGGTCTTTGATGTCTGTGTTGCTGTGGGTTATGTGTTTTTCAATCGAGTTTGTCATTCACCTTTACTTGATGTACAGTTTTTACCTATCAGAGGCCCATTTCCCAATAGATTGGATCTGCCCAGCCCTGAAACAATCTGTGGGCTGTAGTGGCCGCTCCTATCCTAAAGGAATGGAGGATCAAGCCCGCCTTACCAAACCCTGCCTTTTCAAGTGCCCTGTGCCACATCGCCTTGAACTGAAACTGGGATAAGCAAGAACTGTCTTGGTGCTGCAAAAGTGCTCTGCCTAGTGACTGGACCTAAAGGTAGTTTTTCATAGTCCTAACTGGGCAGAGGTCATTAATGCTGGTGGCATTGAGCCACATCGTTTTGCCTTTCTGGCTCAGATCCATCTTAGATCTCACCAAGAAGAGACCAATCTTGCCCTCCCCTTTCATGACATTTTTAGCTCGGAGGGCTGGGCCCACCATATCCATCTTGGACCTGGGGATAACCTCGCTCATCCTGAAAGTGCCAAAAGATATATCAACAGAGTCACTCTAAAAAGGATGACTCCACTCAACATGTGCAAGGTGACGGGTTTGCACCCATCCCCCCTCAGAGTGGACTCTCTGGACCTGCCCTCCATGACCTTTCTAACCATGAATTTCTTGTTTGTGTCCCTCCACCCCAGAGCTTCAGAAAGAAAGCCACTCCAGCTAGCATCAGCTGAGCGTGTCTGATAGAGGTCCCGTCTTCCCATAACCA
This sequence comes from Ichthyophis bannanicus, assembly GCA_033557465.1. Lineage (NCBI taxonomy): Eukaryota > Metazoa > Chordata > Amphibia > Gymnophiona > Ichthyophiidae > Ichthyophis > Ichthyophis bannanicus. The sequence goes on from CM066038.1 coordinate 106,434,998, forward strand.
TGTTATGAACTCCAGCAACTGCCCCAGCATTACGCCCTAGTATGGGCTAAAACACTGTTGCTTGGCAAAACTCCACAGCTTGGCCCATGCTCTCCAGTATGCCTTCCAGGTGCAGTTTGACAGGAACGTACTCGGCATTCTGGCAGCGCTCTGCATCCAGTGCTCCACATTTCCGCTGGCATGCAGCTTGTCATGGGGGATGCTGCCAAGGCGAGTCACCTGAAGCGGTGCAGCTGAAAATGAGAGAGCATCATGAATCTCGTTACATTCTCCCAGCACATGGCAGGCTGTTATAAAAGCATTCAACTCCAGGCTCAGCAGTACCAATCAGCTCAGCAGCCCCATTACTCTCCCCGCCCTGGCTGACTGCTTATTAATTGCATACACCACTGCAGCATTATCGGATTGAAAGATTATCCTTTGGTTGGCAAATTGAGGCTTCCATAAAACCATAGCTACCACAATGAGGAATATCTCGGGGAACGTGATGTCCTGTTTGTGCAGCTCCTTGGGCCATCTCTCATGGCACCATTGCCCCTAAAATAAATCCCAAACCAATGCCACCCACTGCATCTGTAAATAGCTTCAAGTCCCTGTTGCTGACAAGAGACTCCCTCCAGATATTCCTGCCGTTGTATTTCCCCAGGAATTCCCGCCATATGGCCAAATCCTGCCAGATGGCTGCGCTGACCCTGATAGCGGTGGCCCTTGCGAAAGACTCTTGTGGCATTAGCCAAGCGCCATCGGCATAACCCTGCATGCAAAGTTCAAGTGCTTGATGAGGGACTGCATTTGCTTTAGTGTGACCTTCCTGGTTGAAGTGATTATTTACATGGCTTCCCTTAAGGCCACCAATTTATTAGCCGGGATCTAGGTCACCATTTCAAATGCGCTGATACCCTGCGAAGGTTGTTATAGCAAGCCTGAAAAAAACATAAACAAAGAAAACCCACACTCCCTTCACCATGGACATTTACAACCTGCAAGCTGGGCATATTTTTAATCTAGTGAAATGGAGGCAAATGCTGAGTTTAGCATGTGTGCTGTGTGTGCTGTCCTTTCTTCCAGCATACATACTGAATACATTTTGCATACCCTTTAAGGCATTATTCAATAAAATAAAATGCTTTCCCATAGGCACAGAATGGGAAAAACTCCTTTTTGAATAAAGCCTTACATGGGGAAAAATTAATAAATCAGGTTTTTGGTGTTTCCAGTACCCCCAAAGTAGAGTTGGGTATATTTTGATATTATATCTGCTGTTTGTATTTTTTCCTAAAATAATAAGAGTGCAAAAATGTATCAGAACATACCTAAGTGTGTAATAGCTCAGGTTAGTCTTGTCCAAGACCTGACTGAATGTAACTTGAATATAAATAGAATTTATAAAAGTAAAGCAAAGAACCAAAAGGCCTAAGTAGAGGGTAAGAATTTGTAGGTTTTGCATTTTGTGAGACCTCCCCTTTAATTTCAATAGTTACATTTTAAAAAATTACCTTTTTGTGATATTTTTTTGTTGAATATTGGCCTGAATTGGGTTTCTGCTTGTTGGGGATTTGGCCGGACACGGTACAGACGAAGTGGACTTGGCTTATACTGGCCTGGGCCTGGAAGCAGCCTATGGCACCAGGGCTGGAGGTGTGACGGGTGCGTCTGCAGTGACCTGTAACGATGGAATGCCTCATGGCTCTCCGACGCCAACCGGATGAACATTTTAATAAGACTTGGCAACCCTTCCTGGGCTATTTGGTGAACTGAGGTGCCTTCTCTCGGGGGGGCAGAGAGGACAGGAGAACAGGATTATTTTATAAGGTAAAAATCTCCTTTGTTTCCTTTTGTGATTGGCGGTGTTGGCATGATCATTTGGTTCAAAGATTTCAATAAAAATTTATTTTAAAAAAGACCTTTTCTGAGCACTTTTGTATCTTTTGACATGAATTTTTAGACTTGGCATGAACAAATTAATTGTATTCACTTTGGCTAAGGTATGACTCTTATCTTACTGGGCAAACTAAATGGATCATGATGATCTTTATCTGCCATCATTTATTATGTTATGTTATGTTATGTGTATCTGAGAACCTTGGCAAAGAATAGATTTAACTTTCAAAAGGGAGACTAAAAAAATGTGGAAAATGGTTAAGAAAAAGCTAAATGGAATAACTGCAAAGGTTAAGAATTTGCATTAGGCCTGTGCATTGTTTAAAAATACTATATTGGAAGCTCAGACCAGATGTATTCCATGTTTTAAGAAAGATGGAAGGAAGGCCAAATGACTGCCAGCGTGGTTTAAAGATGAGGTCAGAGACTCTGTTGTAACCAAGAAAGCATCTTTCAGAAAATAGAAAAAGGAGCCAAATGACAAAAACAAGAAACAAAACAAGCACTAGTAAGTTAGATGCAAGGCATTGATAAGGAAGGCAAAGAGAGAATTTCAAAAGAAGCTTGCAATAGAAGCAAAAATGTATAATAAAACCTTTTTCAAGTACATTCATAGCAAAAAACCTGTTAGACAGTCAGTTGGACCATTAGATGATAGATGGGTAAAAGGGATGCTAAGGGAAAACAACGCCATAGTAGAGAGACTGAATGAATTCTTTGCTTTGGTCTTTACTGAAGACGATGTACTACTACTACAACTACTACTAATCATTTATATAGCACTACAAGGCATATGCAGCGCTATACAGACATATGTAAAAGATGGCTGTAGAGAAGTTACCCATGCCAGAAATGGTATATAAAGGTGATATGTCGGAGGAATTAAAACAAATCTTGATAAACCTAGAAGGTGTAATAAAACAATTTGATAAACTCAAGAGTAGCAAATTCCTTGGGCCAGGTGGTATACATCCCAGGATGCTGAAAGAATGCAAAAAAATGAAATTGCAGGCTTACTATTAGAAATTTATAAACTATCATTAAAATTGTTTATAGGGCCTGAAGATGGGAGAGTGACCAACATAACATCAGTTTTAAAGAGGGTTCCAGGGCTGATCCAGGAAACTAAAGACTGGTGAGCCTAATGTCAGTACCAGACAAAATGGCAGAAATCATTATGAAGAACAAAATTATATATTATATAGAGTAATGGTTTAATGGGACAAAGCCAACATGGATTTAACCAAGGAAAGTCTTGTCTCACTAATCTCTTATTTTTTTTAAGGTATGAATAAACAGACAAGGAAAGTCTTCTTTCTCTAATCTCTTTTTTTTTTGAAGGTGTGAATAAACAAGTAGATAAAGATGAGCCAATTGATATAGTGCATCTGGATTTTCAGCCATAGGGTATGAGGTAGTGTACTATTGTGGAATGGGAACTGGTTAAAAGATATAACACAGAGAGGAGGGCTAAATGGCCAAATTTCTTAGTGGAGAAGGTTGAATGGTGGAATACCCCAGTGATCAGTGCTGGGACCACTGCTTTTTAAAATATTCATAAATGACTTGGAAATGGGAACAATGAGTGAGGTGATCAAATTTGCAAATGACACAAAATTATTCAAAGTTGTTAATTCACAAGAGGATTGTGAAAAATTGCAAGAGGACCTTGAGAAATTGGGAGACTGGTCATGCAAATGGCAGATTAAATTTAATGTGGATAAGTGCCCCCTTATCCGTACCATCTCTGAACTGTCTACTTTCGGAAAGCATCTAAAGACACGTCTGTATCAGCTATATTATGAACGGGTAACTTAAAACACTGCATGCTACCAAACCCCTTCAGCCAAACCCTCAAACCTTCTATGAAACTCATTTATATTATTATACAACTACATTGTACAGTCAAACCTCGGTTTTCATTTGCCCCGGTTTTCATACGCTTCGGTTTTCAACGTCTTTTTTGACTGAGATTTTGTCCCGGTTCTCATACATCGCTTCGGTTTTCAACGTCTTTTTTGACTGAGATTTTGTCCCGGTTCTCGTACATTGCCTCGGTTTTCGTAAAGTACAGTACTGTAAATACATACACCCTCGCGCTGCACACCGGTCTGTATACACTGCCAGAACGCCCGCCCGGTCCCGGCAGCACTGCCCCCCGGACTCACCGATCGCCAGCGTGATGAGAAGCGAAAGCCAGCTGGGCACGTAAATGAAACATATCCTCGAGCCTGGTCAGAGTCAGAGAGGCAAGGATTGCGCAGAAAGGAAGGCCCCGATCTCGTCCACCGCCTGCCCGTTCTCTGGAGCGCCCCCTCAGGCTCGGAGGTAGCAGGGAAGAAAAACTGTCAACGTAAGCAGGAGATGTTGACACCACAAGTCCAAATTACACTAACTTAACCAACTGTTTCAATTCAATAACAGATTGGCTCTTAGCCCAAAACATGCGAGTTAATCTCAAGAAGACAGAAGTCTTGGTTGTCACCAGAACACAAGCTATTCTCCCCACCAGTCTCACTCAAAGTAAGAAATGCTGAGCTCCCAATTAAGAAGTCAATCCGCTACCTAGGTGTTATACTAGATCAACGGCTAGATTTTACTGAGCAATAAAAAGTACAGTAAAACGATTTACTTTAAGATAAAAAGCCTACGTCACCTAAAACCATGTTAGAAGCAAATGACTTCCGTTCAATATTCCAGGCAATAGTCACCCCTCACTTTGACTATGCAATATTGTCTTAAATGGCTTACCTATGAACACCATCAACCCGTTGCAACTAGTAATGAATGCTGCGGCACGGCTCTTAGTTGGCGCATCAAGAAGAGACCATATTACGCCAATCCTAATGGACCTACACTGGCTCCCAATAAGATGCAGAATTACTTATAAAGCACTCCTTATCACATTCATTCAAGCCTTCCATAACACATTTTGCCATCAACGATCGCTGACCCTCATCTGTAAAACACCTAGCACAAGAGCAAGAAGACCTCTCACTGAAAACATGCTAGTCATACCCAGTGAAACCACAAATTGGTCCCAATCAACGATCAACAGGGCTTTTAATTCTTTTGCTCCTAGATGCTGGAACAAACTCCCCCCAGATATTAGAGCAATACGAGATATTAAACAATTCAGAAAGGTGATCAAGCACCATTTATTCATGGAATACTTTCAGCCACCGTAATATAGATCACCTCCAACATATACCTCCAATGTTTAACAAAAAACCCAAATGCATTAGAATTACGCAATGTAGTTGTATATACCACTTAGAAATATTTATGTTGTTGATCTCAGTAAATTTAAATTCATATGTTTTTGTTGATCTTATGTAAATAGTTTTATGGAAAGGTTCTACAAATAGATTTTCCCAGTTATCCAAGTTCTTAAACTGTTATCTGTAAACTCATACTTGTTAAATGTACTGAGATGTTTTTGTTCCATGTAAACCGCGCTGATGCCGAATAGTGCGGTATAAAAGAAACTTTAAATAAATAAATTAAATAAATAAATGTTGCATGAATGTGGGAGGCAGTTCTTTCTCTTGCAGGGTACGTCTGAAGCTATATCATTAAGATTTTCTGCCATTCTGAAGCATTGAGCAGATAATGTAAAGGTATTTTAATGGACTGAATCCAATGTGATTCCGAAGAGAGCTGGGCACAGCAGCTTGTCAGGGGTGGCTAAGGCCAGATGTTGACATACTGTACTGTACAGTACTGTACTTAGCTTGCTTTCAGTGATGTTAAATGTTCATTTATCCGTTTCATTAGTCATTTATATTTATTTCTCATTGTTTTCTGTATGTAAAAATATAGTTATTCTCTATAAAATGTATTTTTTGTGAATATTTTTGGGTGTCTGGAACGGATTAATTGGATTTACATTATTTCTTATGGGAAATATTGCTTCAGTTTTCATACGTTTCGGTTTTAATCAGACTTTTTCGAACGGATTAATCATGAAAACCAAGGTTTGACTGTATATAGTTCCCCTGTTATGGCGCAGGTTCTACCTAACTAAGTTATATATGGTTACACTGCTAGCATCCAGTCTATTTAGTCTTACACTGAACATGTTCTGTTTAATTCTGATTGTGATTGTTTGTCAAGTTTGTTCTATGTAATTTCTGTTGTTGCTCCCTGTAAACCACAGTGAATGTAAAATAGCGCAGTATATAAAACCATTAAAATAAATAAATAAGTGCAAAGTTATGTACTGAGGGAAGACCAATCCAAATTATAGTTACACAATACAAGGTTCCACACTAGGAATCACCATCCAGGAAAAGGATCCATGCCTCATCGTGGATACTACCTTGAAACCCTCTGCTCAGTGTGTAGCAGCGGCCATGAAAGCATATAGAATGCTAAGATCCCTCTGCTTGCAGTCCTTGTATTGCACACTGCTTGTAAGGTAAAGAAAAGCATGACCAAAATGATAAAAGGATGGAATTATACTCCTATGAAAAATGCTTAAAAGATTAGGGTTCTTCAGCTTGGAAAAGAGACTGCTGAGGGGAGATATGATAGGAGCCTATAAAATAATGAACGGAGTGGAATGGATAAATGTAGATCGGTTGTTTACTCCTTCAAAAAGTACAAAGACTAGGGGACACACAATGAAACTACAATATAGAACATTTAAGACTGAATGAATAATCAAACTCTGAAATTTATTGCCAGAGGATGTAGTAAATGTCGTTAGTTTAGTTGGGTTTAAAAGAAGTTTGGATACGTTCTTGGAGGAAAAGTCAGTAAACTATTATTAAGGTGGACTGGAGAAATCCACTGCTTACCCCTGCAATAAGCAGCATGGAATGTGTCTACCTTTTCAGAGTCTGACAGGTACTTGTGACCTGGATTGACCACAGTTGGAAACAGGATACTGGGCTTGATGGACCTTTAGTCTGGATCCAGTATGGCATTTCTTATGTTCTCATTTATTTAATATAGGCCCGATATTAAAAGGCATTTAAAAGCTTTACAGACCTGTAAACCGTGTAAATGCCGCCTAGAGGGATATTCAACGGCACTAGCGCCGCTGAATATCTCTGAGTAATGCCGCTACAAGCCCGGATGCTAACCATGTAGCATCGCGTCAAGTCATGGGTGTTTCGGGGTAGAGCAGAGGCAGCACCCATTGCTAACTGGGCAGCACCGATATTGAGCCGCTGCCTGGTTAGCGACCTGTGGGTAAAGATAGGCATGGGAAAAGCTGCCTATCTTTACCCGTGGGAACTAACCAGGCAGCGGCTCATTATCAGCGCTGCCTGGTAGCTTCTGCACTGTGCAGCAGTCCGGGATATTCAATTCTGGTGGCCGGATATGAACCCGGCATTGAATATCTGCAGTTAAGGCTCAGTGGCAACAGCTATGCACTTTAAAGGCGCCTAGCCAACAAAGATGAATATCAAGCCCCATGTTTTTATACTATTAGGTTTATTAGTTACCTAACCAAAAGAATGCAAGGGGGGGATACAACAAAACAAGAATTAACATCTAAATTCAAATATATCCAAGTTAGCATGGGGGACTGCAGTAAAATTCCTCCGCTAACCACTTGGTGTGGGAAGGGCAGTGACCGGCAGGTTAGGGGGTGGAGTGTGGGCACTGGTACCACATTGTGTGTGAGCATCACTGGCACGTACCAACCATTAACGCAGGTGTACGTATCGCCTCTTCAGCGGGTGGCAGTAAGGGCACCTGCATTAGGTTTGCTTGCTGGATAGCATGGTGAGGTAGGTATTTCTACAGTAACTGCGAGGAGACATTCCGGACACACCCCCAATGGTTAGTGCGGGTCTACACCACCCGCTGCCCTAACTTTCGGGGATCTCTGCACACTAATATAGCACATTTTAGAAAAAACATCCCAATATGAAATAATTATAATTCATAAAAACTACATGATGAATATATATGATCGTTCCTTTCCACCTTATGGACACCTCGAGAAACACTTGAATCTTTTGCAAAGTAGACATTCCACCGAAATAACCCCAAGCCGGGAGAAAGTATTTTCGATAGCAATAAAGACAAGTTATATCCAATAAGGTGAAAAAAACCATATTCCTTTACATGCCCCCCACCACCACTACCCTCAAGATAAAACAAAATATTAAAGGGTGTGTTACATCATTGGTCAACTCATCTCTGCTTCAGTTAAACCTGGCATCCAAATGGGACGGATCCAATTCACTACAATTTTTCTTCTTCTACTCTGTATCTATGAAAAAAAACTTTAGAGGCCTATTCATTACGAGGCTAATTCTGAAAACGTGCGTGTCTGGGCAGTGGGTACGTCCAAATGGAAACATGCAGGAATAGAACCCAATTCTGCACATGCGGGGGGATAGATGCATCTGCATGCACAGAATCGACCTCATAGACGTGCTAGGCGCGGCACGTACACAGCAAACATTTACAAAGACAGGTATACCCCGACAATGGCTTTGTACATCCCTGCATGCACCATATTCTGAAAAGATGGACATCTGCGACCCTGCCCGTCTCTGCAATATATCCACGAATGGCCATGCCTCCCTTTAAAACGTGCAGCTATGAACCTGCTGTGGGCACGAACAGTGCTGTAATGAGGCTGAATAACAGTGAAAGTTGGCAATACCTATAGGTGCATGCAAGTTAGACAATAGAAACTAGTCCGAGGCATGCCCAGACCACTACAAAGCAATTGCAGTGCACAGTAATGTAGCAGGAAAACAGGTAGGGAGTGAACCTACTGGCACAAGATGAAGTGCAGCACTATATACATGGCAGTAGACGACCTCCCGAGGTATACACGTCATGAACAACTTAGGAACATGACTGTACAATGCAAATCAAGGATATGATCCCAGCAGAACAGGCACCCCACAGAGAACTACCCAAACGTTTCCCCCTGCACTACTAAAGGGCCGTTGGAATGACAGCAGTCATCAGTGCAGTCCTCTAACCATACACACACACGCACCCTCGCTTCCTGTCCCACAGAAACAGCCGTCTGCCAAAAGAATGCCCAGTACCGAATGTCTTAGCTGATGGAAACCACAGCAATCAATGCCTCCAACCCAGCATCACACCTGCTCACTGCATTTCTATTTGGCTACGCACATACACGATAACTACAATAGTGTACCTCTAACAGATACAGAGCTGCAGTAGGCCCAAAGAGCCCTTCCAGTATATCAGCCTCAAGGGTCAAACGCCATATGCACATTGCACATTACAGGCCCACATATGTTAATAACCGCAATAGTGACCTGTGCACAAGATATGTGCCATGTAGCCACTGGCGTAAGATATCCCCAGTATAGTGTTCCAGTAGGAGTTACATAAGACCTTATCTGCACCAGGGGACTGTGCACATTGCATAGAGCATATTGTAGAAATCCACTGTGTGGAGCGCAACACTCCAGCTGGCTGGCTGCTGCACATGGCACCAATGGCTGGACTTACACGTTCACATGGGGTGCAGGGACTCCATCACCAGTATCATTACCAGGACATGGGCATTGGGAGAGCACCCTAGCTGTGCCCCTCTAGAGCACACAGCAGCTGCCAGCATAGCCAGATTGAGCACCTGTGCTCTACTGCATACAGTTGTGGGGGTGTTTATTTCTGCTGCTTTGATGTACATCCTCCCTCTCCTCTATTTTCTGTTCCATAACACTGCTGCTGTGGTTTTCCAGACTGCAGTCACACCAGTGCATAGCATAGGTTAGTCATCCAGTCACCACTATTGGCTGCATTGGGGTGAGGAGCAGATATATTTCTAAGTTCTGCCTTTATTCCACGTTTTTGCAGGTGTAGCCTGGACATCTGTGGGGCCGACTGCAGAAGTACACAGGTGTGACCGTAATATGCTTTATATGTCTCCGTGGCTGATCATGTCCCCGTTCCGCCCCTTCCAACCTACGTTCTGCAGTCCCTGTTTAAGTGCCATGTACATGCAGGGCTGCGGAGGTTAGCAATACGGTTCTGTATGTTTTCGAGAGATAAATGTCTATCTCACATGGACAGGCAGCTTATTCGTGGATCAGAATGACCCCCTGAGCTAGCTGCTAATATGGCAGATGGCATGGGCTAACAGTTAATGCTGCACCTTAGCAGGTGGAGGGTAACTTTATAACAGGGCACCATGGGAAAATGACTATGTAGGCCCTATTTTATAAAGACAAGTAAGCACCTGCATGTCTTCTTAAAATACTAGTGTATATGACAGAGAACACCCCTTGAATGTAGGCATGATCACATGCACCTTACACATTTATTTGCATATATAAAGGTACTTTTTCATCTATATGCATGTGTGAAAACTCCCAGCAAAGTAAAGCTCATTCTTTTGCGCCAGTTGGTATTTTCTAAGAGGTCATCTAGATGCGTACATGGCCACATACCCATGACAATGACTTTAGAAAATTGTTTCCATTGCACTAATTTTCACATTAACCACTAGCATGGAACAGGGATGAGAGCGGGCAGGGACCACACTTCACATTTAACATGGAGGGATGTAAACGCCAAAGAATTTTGTTTTCTTTTTGGAATTTTTTTTCATCTTCGTATCATTATTTTTTAATAGTGCACTCAATTCGTGCATGCATGAACAAGGCCTGCTATTGCCAATAGGGCGCGCTATTGCTGCTTTGGTTTCAAAATGAAAGCACATCCCTAGTAGTTACCAGGCATTAGCGTATCAGATAATGCTGTGCAATTAACTCCACCCGAATAAGCGGACTTAACAGCATCCCATTATCTGCGACGCGGTCATCATTGTGTCATGTCACCGTCAGATGATTCTACTGCCTCTCTGCACTCAGCAGGGCAGACGGATTAACCATTGTCAAGTCAGCAGTTGTGTATGGGGCTGGCAATGTAACACATGTTGCATTGTCTGTGGAAGCCTGCAGTCACAGTTGTCTGATCCGGTTGTCAGTCTCCACTTTACCATCATCTTCTTCATCACACAATGCACTTAATGCATGGCAAAGACATTTCCTTTGGGATGACTTTTGGGGGCATTTCCAGTATCTTCCCGTACAGTTAGTACAGAGGTTTTGTGGTTCCGCATTCATTTTGGCACATGACTTTTACTGTACTTTGGTATTAAGTCCTCTTGGTGAGCCAGGTCCTTATTGATGATCATGAGCACAAAGCACCTCAGGGCTGATCGACCCCCCCCCCCTCCCCCTTCATGTTCTGCTCTCTTGCTATGGAATGTGTGTATTTAAATAAAGTTTCTGCTTTCAGTCCTGTGGTGATCGTTCCTTTGTTCACAAGTGACTATGAGATCTTGTTGTTTCTCTGTCTGGATTGCTTCAATTTGTTTTGGATTGCCAGAACTCTAATGTTTTAGTCTGCCATGGGGGAGGGAGGAGAGCAGGTTGTTTCATCAGCTCTAGATTAAAGGACATATTTTCAGGTTGAATATGCAGGCAGGACCAGCCCAAGGGTATCTGACACCCTAGGCAAACCATCAGCCATGCAATCCCTGCCCCACCCGACCCCACCCTACCCCATCCTGAACATAATCCAACATCTCCCCCTCTCTTCTATTTTCAACCTTCCCCCCCCCCCCAGTCTCCAGCATCTCTCTCTTTCCTTCTCCCCCTACGGTGTCCAGCATTTTATTTATTTATTTATTTATTTAGCTGTATTTATATCCCGCTTTTCACCGGGTCAAAGTGGTCAATTGGGGGATACATTTAACACGAGGGGATATGAGACACATACGCTAATACTCACAGGGAACATGGGCAATGGAGGGTTAAGTGGCTTGCCCAAGACCACAAGGAGTGCCTATAGGACTAGAAATCCCAGACCCTCCGGCCTGAGATTGCTGTCCCCAGGTGGGACTTGAACCCCCGGCCCTCCGGCCTGAAGTACCTTGTCCTAACCACTAGACCACTCCTCCCTTCCAGCATCTCTCTCTTTCCTTCTCCCCCTACGGTGTCCAGCATCTCTCTCTTTCCTTCTCCCCCTACGGTGTCCAGCATCTCTCTCTTTCCTTCTCCCCCTACGGTGTCCAGCTTCTCTCTCTTTCCTTCTCCCCCTACGGTGTCCAGCATCTCTCTCTTTCCTTCTCCCCCTACGGTGTCCAGCTTCTCTCTCTTTCCTTCTCCCCCTACGGTGTCCAGCTTCTCTCTCTTTCCTTCTCCCCCTACGGTGTCCAGCATCTCTCTCTTTCCTTCTCCCCCTACGGTGTCCAGCATCTCTCTCTTTCCTTCTCCCCCTACGGTGTCCAGCATCTCTCTCTTTCCTTCTCCCCCTACGGTGTCCAGCATCTCTCTCTTTCCTTCTCCCCCTACGGTGCCCAGCTTCTCTCTCTTTCCTTCTCCCCCTACGGTGTCCAGCATCTCTCTCTTTCCTTCTCCCCCTACAGTGTCCAGCTTCTCTCTCCTTCCTTTACCTTCCCCTCCAGGTGTCCAGTGTTTCTCTCCTTCCCTCTCCTCCCCCCAGGTATTTAGCATATTCCCCCCTTTCCTCCCCAGGTGTCTAGCATGTCCTCCTTCCCCTCCTAAGGTGTCCAGCATCTCTGCCTCCATCTCCTGCCAAGGTTTCTAGAATTTGCCCCCTTACCTGTCATCGTTGAAGTTCCCAGTGCACTTGCCCACTCTACTTACTGTGAGTAAGCACAACAGTGGGTCTTTGAATACCCATGTCCTCGTTTAAGGCTTGCACGTCCCTTTCCCTTTGACAGTGAAATTTGGAGACGATGGACATGGCAGGCCTTAAGCATGCGTGAATAAGTGTTCACAGGCCGCCACCGCACTGTGCTGCTTTAGTGCAGGCAGCATATAAAGCGGGCAGTGGCATGCAGGTCTTTGAAGAATTGCCACATTGCTCTGCCTGGCCTGCTGCCCTCCAAAGTGTTTCACCCTAGACAGATGTCTAGTCTGCCTAGTGACGGGGCCATCCCTGTGTTCGGGATCTGTACTGTACAAAAGTGCCAATTACCACAATTGTGTGTTTTGATTCTGTGATACCCTCTGATGTATCTGCCAATTTAAAAGATATATCTAATTTTGAAATGCTGCACATTACTGCTGATGTCTTTGTTTGGCAAGAAAAAATGTTGGAAATGGTAACAAGTTGTGGAGAACCAGACTGCATGTACTCAGGAAGCACTACATAGAGCTGCGATCCTTGCTGAAGTTCCTGTTTCAGGATAAGCAGGTGGTAAAGCATCTCATGTGGGCTTGGTAGACAAGGGATTGCCACCGGCCTGGAATCTATGAGCATTGGGAGAAGATAGATGCTGCAGAGGTTGGAGAAGGTGGCAGGAGGAGACCCTGAAAACAATGATGTGCCCTAGGCTCAAGGAGAGTAGATCAGGTAAATGATCCAAGCTTGTGTTGGATGGGGATTCACGGACTGAGCCTGTCAATGAAGAGACATTTCACCTGCTTAGGAGGGGGATCAGTGAAGGGATGGCTGAGACAACTCTGTAGAGGAGGCTGGCTAGGGAGACGTGAGGGGAAGCCTACCAGGAAGTGGCTAGAAATAGAAAGTTGGCTTAAGAGTATGTGAAGAACAGAACAGGCTAAAAGGATGTAGGAAAAGGAGCAGACAGAAGCTTGTTAGCCAGACATCTCCAGTGCAAAAAAATCAAAGAATGCCCCTGCAGGAGGGGAAGTATTAAAGCATGCAGATGGAGGAAGGAGGTGAGAGCAGGAAAGAAAATAAGGAAGAGGGAGGTGGAAGCAGAGATTAGGAGAAGGTGAAAGAATAGAAGGGTTATGAGAGAGTGGTGGGAATAACTGAGGAGAATGGGCTTAGGGAGAGGGAACACAGACTGGTGAGGACTGACTGCGGGGTAAGTGTGGTGTGGATAAGCTTGGGGACGAGAGAGAATATAGTATAGACAGGTTTCAGGTGTTGAGGGCAACTAAGAGCATGTGAACATGAACTACAGTTGGGAAAGAATGACTGGTGAGACTTTTGAGTATTTCCCAAGCTTTAGATTTGGCCACATGAGGTTCATATAACTTTATTGGCATACCATGAGTCTTCCCTATGTCCACATTACCTGCTCTGCTCTAGATATGGCCTAGTTAGTCACCCTTACAACCTGCCATGCTTTTTTTTTCTTTTTGGCATGGTGGGCTTATAATTTGTGTTGCGTTCATGAGATCAGCATCCCCAATCATTTTGAAACGTTGGATCCTATGCACATGATTCTCTACATTTATGCCTGGTCTAGTTTCTCTCCCTTCTGTACATTCAACATTGATATCCAAAGCATGTGGTAAACTTCATTTTAAATATTTTTGGACAAAAAAGGAGGAAATGAGCAAAAACTAGCATGTACTGAATATTGATCATTCACATGAGCTAACAGTATTTAGCCAGGTAGCAGTCCCTGGGGCCAGCCAATGATTAATTTCCTCATTAGTGCGCAGGGTAAACTTTCAGTATATATGTTAAAAATGTGTCTCCTTTTCTTTCTGCATGACCACGTGCTCTGCATCTCATTACCTTAGTGAAGAATGTGTTAAATGCAATTGTGCTGTGCATGCTAAAAAATTTAGCATTGCCATGATGAAAAACATTTTAGCGTCAAGTTTAATGAATCGGTCCTTTCATTTTCCTGCGCCACTAAGACTCAGTTGAAGATGAGGTATTTGTTTCACTGCACCATTCCTGGTCAACAAAATGAATTATTTATACCTTATAAAAAATACACTGCATTTCCACTGAAGACAAAGTTGGAAGAAGGAAGGTTCAGAGAAAAAAAAAAGAGAAAGAAACGTTCCTTTACTGAGAGGCTAGTGGATTCCTGAAATCACCTAATGGCAAAGGCGACAATATCTAAAGAAGTGAGAGAATGCAAACTTAGGGAGCAGCAATAAGAGGCAAAGAGAAGGAGGACTGGAGATAGCGGTCGGTCAGAGATAGCTGGACAGACTGGGAGGGGAAAGAGGTTCACAGGTCAATGCAAAAGAAGAAGGCCAGCACTGTGATGGATTGATGCAATAACAGCAGCTGTGGATGCCATTCTAACAACAATTAGCCCCGTGACTGAACACCGAAAAGTGTTTAGGACAACTATTCACAGGGTCGCCATGAGTGGACATCAACTCGATGGCACTTAACAACAGCAACGACTGCATGACTATTGCTGTTACATAACATACTATATACATGGCACAGTGAGAAAAACCTGTACGCTTATTTTCCATTGGGTGCCAGAAATATCTTTACCATGAGCAAATTCTTCCAAAACGTCAGGAGATTAATCAATAAAGAGAATGAGTGTTAATAAATCATAACGAAAAGTCTTAGCAGACAGTAAAAATGATAAAAAGCAAGGCCAGCTAACAAGTCAAAGTGAGTTTATATTGCTAAAAAACTGGAATAAAGTTACAGTGGGTAGGTCAAAAGCAGAAAGACCATTTCTCTTTCTAAGATTTGTCACAGCTTTGCTCCACCACAAAAGTTACTCCAGCTAATTACTAAGTATTATCGTCTTATTCATTGTTTAAAAAAGTTATAATGTAACCTGCATGCGTCCACGTTTCTCCCATTTGTACTGTATACTGCTCCATGTTTAAAAAGAGTTTTGACGTAACATGCATGCACCCCTGTTTCTCCCATTGTACACTGTTCGATGTAAACCATTTTGACTGATAGGAACTCCAAAAACAGTTAAATAAATAAATAAATAAGCTCTACATAAGCAAGTCTTCTAGTATCTCCCATGGGACAATGCCAGGGCAAAACTATGATTTTTTTGCAGTAGTACAGAGTTGACATATATCCCCTTCCCTGTACCCCCACCTCTGCCCCTAGTATATCTTCAGGAGAGCAAACTGCACCCACAGAACAAAAGCCTTGACTAGAAACTACTGAGAGGGCAATTTCCAAAGCCATAAATATTGATTCACCTGAGTAAACTGACTGAAACCTGCTAACCCTAAATGCATCTAAAACTCTGCCTGGTGTTCCACAACCTACGCTAAGATTAACAGATGACTCAAGGTCATCAAGGACAAGCTGAGACATTCCTGGATTTTCTCCTCTGTGTACATGGCCTCGTAGCTCTCATTTTCCCACTGGTTTCCCTGAGAAAATCATAATACAAATCCCTTCCTGCTATGAGGCAAAAGCAGAACCGTTTCAGCCTGTCCCTGATGACCTGCAGCCATCTGGTAACCAGAATATATGCACTTTCAGCCTCTTTTCGGTGAGGTGTTTGTTTTGGGTAGGGGTGTGCAGGCAACACAATGTTTCCTGTGTTGTTTGCGGGTTTGTTTTGTTTTAATAAATTTTCATTTTGTGTCTTTTTTCATTTCAGAGCAATTTTGTTAATTAAAGATGTGGTTGTGGCCAATGTTCCCTCTAATTTTCTGTAGGCTGTGTGCGCATAAAATATCAGCTGTGCAGCTTTTGAAGGAAGGTTAAATTTTTGTGCGGCACATAACGACACTCGGAGTTCTATACTTCAAAATTTGACTACACGTCAGAATACAGTATGTACACCACATTGATTGCACTAGATAATATTGTAAAACTTGTGAAAACCGTAAATACACAACAACTTTTAAATTTTAAGATGTCTGTGTTGTTTTCTATAGAATCAGAACCGTAATTTTTGTGTGCTCTGTTATAAAGTATGTGCGCTCGCTCGGCGAGGTGTGTGCGCGCGCACACGCGCACAGCTTAGAGGGAACAGTGGTTGTGGCTGCTGCCCAAACAAAAACATAGCTGAAAGGTTACTAAAGATTTCAGGAAAATAAAGAAAACCAAAGAGCTTTTGTTTCACATCAGAGGCTAGCCTCAAACCAGTAATCTTTGGGTTAGAAAGCACACATTTTGCAGGAAGAGCTATTACAGTATGTCTCCATGGGGGGTAGCTTTAGCCAGCCTGTTCTTACCTATGTTTTCTATTGCTGGTGATCTCTGTTCCTGTTTCCCAATTGGCCCAAAGTTTGTCTGGTCTGGAGCTCTGTGCAAAACCCTTCCTGGATTTTTTTGTCTTATGAACACTGTCAGAGACATTTACTAAGCCTAGTCCAGATACTTGTGTCCAATTAATGATTATCATGCATAACAGGCTTAAACTAAGCAGAAAGTGCTGACATAGCATCCACATATACTGTATAGTGCCAATTACCAAGCTGGCTGAAAATCTGCTTCTTGCCTGTGTTAAGGCTAGATTTTTGCTCTCCTTAGAATTACTGCTCAGACAGCCCAGCACTGGCGTCCTGTTTGAGAAATTAGTGCACTGGTGGCTGCTTTTCCATCTATATGTTATCTGGCATGATATCTTTCGCTTTCTGAGTGGCTTATGTCAACTGGCTGAGATGATTAAAAGCTGGGCCGACCTGATACTACACTCCTTGATTTGCTGAGAGGTTTGCATATAATGGCTGGACTAAAACTAAACAGAAAAACAAGTCCTGTCTTGCTGTCTGGTGAAGCCCTTGATTATCTCACACACAGACAATCTATTATACTGAAAGAGAAAGAAGAAATGGTAGAGATTTCATGCTCGGTTTAAACCTGTTCCTGCCATGACTTGCTAGCTGTCATGAGCGACTGAGCTTTTGATAGTAGTTACTCCAGCTTTTGACGCGTCCAACCGTAGGCCCACCTTTATTTGCCTTGGTCAGTGCAGATACATTTGATTACATTCCTACATTCTCTGGAAAGCTGTTGTGATTTACTGTGCAGTCTTTTCCTTCCTGCTCTGTGGCTTTATAAAATACTGCTTCCATCTACCCTGGCACAAACACTCCTTATAAAAATAATAAACATCGACAGTGCCCGACTTGGCAATTAACTTCCATAATACTCTCAAAGGCGACAAAGAAATATTTTGTATTTGTAACTGAGTTTCTTCAAGTAGGTCTGAAGCCTACCGCAGTCATATAAACCATTATTTCAAGGATTCAAGACTACTAAAAGGTAACTCTTTAGAGGAGAAACAGTTCAACATCAATTTATTTAAACTCATTTACAGGCCACCTATCGAAAGTGTCCTCGGTGCATAGCAAAACTGAAGATGCAACAACAAATACAGAATCATTAGCTCAAAGAGTAATCTCACGCCACACAAACTGCTGCAGTTTCCAAGCTAAATGATGTTTATTTTTAGTCAAATAGTATAGCTAATAGCAACAGAAAAACAGTCTATGGCCTGATTTACTAAACATTTTTCCAGTAGATATAAAACGGCATGAAAGCTTTTGTAAATCAGAGACGTACTATGCACATCTGTTCAAAACCAGTTGTTTCAAACAATGATTCTATGTCCATGGGATAAAAGCTTAGGAAATGAGGCCCAATAATTGTACTCCTCTATCTTATCTCCTCTGCTTTAGAGAGCAGATCGCTCACCTCAGTACTTTTCATGGGCTTATTATCTGCATCTGGACCAACAGGGAGGATTCCCCGCTCATGGCAAAACAATTTACAATATATTTCCAGCCACATTACTTAGAGCTAATGCTTGTTCTGAGCAAGGTCACCATTTTCATACTTGACGGGTTTTTACTGTCCTCCCCCAGAGTATAGCTATTATACTATTCAGAGTGTGTTCTTGAAAAATCCATTTACTCACAGTGCCCGTGTTATTTGTTTCAAGATACTGAAAAACTGGTTTATGCTAATCTGGTAGTTGGAAATCTCAAGACTCTTATGACAGGCTCGTCTCGCTTCAGTGTCCAGGGACAATCTGTCTACTGATCAATCTCTCATCTATACTGGGAAAGAATCAGCTGGACGTTTTCCTCTGCTAACAGTAGGAGCATATCTTTTCTCCCTGTTTATGCTTTAGGTGTCCACGAAGCACACTGGGAGCTCGGTGTGCTTTTAATGACCCTGTGGACTTTCCCCTTTGATAATTCCCTTTGTGATGTGGGCAGAAGAGCAATTTGTGACTCCTGATTTTACTGGAGTAACTGTGTGGCCAGTTGAGAAGGGAGCGCTCGTATATCAGGGATGATATGCACACTGTTTTTCTCCCCTAATCTAAACACATTCCTGGATAAAGTATGCACCCTAGGGATGTGCGTTCCTTAGTGAGCATTCAGTTCATTGTGAGGTCTAAAAAAAGTGTGTGCAAAATCAATTGAATAGAAACAGAGAAATAAGACAGCAGATCCGGCCTATCCAGTCTGCCCTTCCATACCAACTACTAAGCTCTACGGTCCCTTTTTTTCCCCTTAGAGGTCCTCTGTGTTTGTCCTGTGCTTTCTTAATGATACAGTCCTTGTCCCTACCACCTCCACTGGGAGACTATTCTATGTATCTACCACTCTTAAAGAACTATTTCTGCAAATTACTCCTGAGTCTATCCCCTATTACCTTCATCCTATGCCCCCTCATTGTACAGCTTTCCTTCTATTGAATGTGGCTAAACTAGGGACAAATTGTGGCCAATAATCAGCCTGCCTCAGGGGGTTTAGCCTCATAAAAAATCAAAGATAAATATTAAACATTAAAAGGCTTAAATGGTCATGGACAAGTTAAAAACAAACAAAACAATATCCATGGAACATTATAAATTAGAATAAAACAAAAGTATGATTAAGAATAATAAATAATAACTAAGGGGTATGTTTACTAATCAGCGGTAGCGGCTTCCGTGCAATAATGGGGCCACGGCTCCGATATCACACAGAAGCCGCTACCGCCAAATAGTAAACATACCCCTAGGATGCCAAAAATGAGGCGAGCAGCTATGGATTGACACAGCTGTAGTTATCTATCTGAATTTGAGAACAATTCAGAAATAATTAATTTCCATAATCCAAATTTGACAAGGTGGTGCTTTGCACCACAATTTGAAAATGTTTTATAGTAAAATAGCCCCTTAATCTACGCAACTGGCGTAGTTTATAAAAGGTTTTAGAGACAATCAAAATTCTATTGGTTTTAAATGTTAAATTTGTATTTATCAAAACCCGAAGAACGTTTAAGATTGGAACTAACTTCAGCCCTAATTGTGCCAAAGCACACATTAAAGAATCTGGTACAGGTTTATTATTATTAAAGCACATAACCTTTCTTGTAATTGTTATTGTACACTGCTTTGCCTCCTCTTGCGTATTATTGTACCCTTGTTAATTTTAGCCCTTGTTGATTGTACACCATTTTGACTGGTAGAAAAACGGTATATCAAAACTAGTTAATCGATCCTGGAGAAGCCAGCAGGAGCTCCGGGGAGAGTTCTCTTTTCTTTGTGAAGGGCAGGGCGCCCTGGAATGGGTTCACCCAGAGAGAGGGGCCCGGGGCTTGGAAAGCGTTGCGGTTCCAGCGGCATCCGGTGAGCTCTCACTGTTCCTTGAAAATCCAGGGGAGAGGGTGTAAATCTCGCACTGGGCCGTACCCATATCCGCAGCAGGTCTCCAAGGTGAACAGCCTCTGGCATGTTAAAACAATGTAGGTAAGGGAGTCAGCAAGTCAGATCCGTAACTTCGGGATAAGGATTGGCTCTAAGGGCTGGGTCGGTTGGGCTGGGGTGCGAAGCGGGGCTGGGCACTCGCCGTGGCTGGACGAGGCGCACCGCCGACCCCCTCCCCTCGCGAGCCAGGCCCTTCCTGTGGATCGCCCCAGCTGCTGCGGGTGTCTCTCCCCCTCCGCCCCCCTCCCCATGGTCGGGGGGCGCCATGGGCAGGCCAGCGTCCTGCCTCGGCCGGCACCTAGCAGCTGACTTAGAACTGGTGCGGACCGGGTGAATCCAACTGTTTAATTAAAACAAAGCATCGTGAAGGCCTGTGGCAGGTGTAGACACGATGTGATTTCTGCCCAGTGCTCTGTGAACCAGCTACCAGCCTTCTCCAACCTATGCATGACCCATGCATCTCCCCCCCCCCCCCACTGCTACCTGTATATAGCCCCTGTTCATAGCTCACAATGTACAGGGTGGCCCAAAGAAAGTGAGAACATCTCGTAGCATATAAGTTATTTAAAAATTCACAAAGACAGATGTAAACGATTGACAAATTCTTTTAAAAAAAGATGGCGACCAGAAATTGTCAAAATAAAGACGTTATATAGCTAAAAATGGTAAATAAGTAAACTATTTAAGCTTTTAATTTACGAGATGTTCTCACTTTTTTTGGCCACCCTGTCTATAGCTCACCAGTTGACCATTCCACTGCTCTCCCACACCGCACATGTCGATGTATCCACTGCCTGTATTCACCCTCCCACACTACCTCTTGATTGTTTTGATGTGCTAACTGCTTTGATTTAAAGATAAAGCGGTATATTAAATCCTTTTAATTAAATAAATAAATAAATAACCTGTCTTTTTGAAATATTGACTTGTAAACATAACGATTTTGCCCAAATTTCCAAATTTACAATAGCAACATTAATAGTTTTATAAAAATCTTTAGAATAAGGAGAAAAAGTCAACAGCAGTGAGATATCATCTGCATAAGTATAAAGTTTTAAATTCAATTGCTCAAACGCAGACCCTAAGGTAGTCATAATCAAATTAAATAGAATGGGTGACAGTGAGGAACCTTGCGGGACCCCACAGGAAGCATTCCACTCAGAAGAACAATCTTGACCTAACTCCACCCAATATTTTCGGTACTTCAAGAAACCATGAAACCAATCACGCACTACACCATTTATCCCTACATACCCTAATAGGAGCATTAGCACATCATGGTCTACTAGATCAAAAGCTGAACTCAACTCAAACTGCAGAAGAAGTACCTTTGCTAACGTAATATTTATATCAGATAGTAAAATTCCTAATAACAATTCAGGCTTTCCTAAACCCTAATTGATATTTCTTCAAAACATCAAATTTGTCCAAATAGGAAATTAGCTGATTTGCCACAATTGATTCTGTAACCTTTATTAATAAAGGTATATTAGCTAACGGGTGTAAGTTAGTAATTTCGGCTAAACTCTGTTTCTTATCTTTAGGAATATGTGTCAGAATAATATCTCACAGAATATCTGGATAAATTCCTTGAGTCATAAACTCAACCATAATTCCATACAAATATGTCCTAAAATTTTGCGCCACTTGTGTAAAAAAATAAGTAGGACGGTGGTCTAGCATGTTTGTTGAAAAGTGTATTTACCATTCCATAAGATAGGATGGTAAATTCAGACCACATGAAGTCTACAAAACAGTTATCCAGAGTCCTATCATTTAAAAATTTCCAGTTTATCTGCCCTATATCAAAACCATTTTCTACATTTTCTATTTTTTGTTTAAAATAATCTGCAAATTGTTCAGCCGATAAAGTTGGAGCTTGTTTTAACTTAATTTTGTCCCTTATTAAAGAGGAAGTTATTTTAAACAGGGAACGAGGCTGCGGAGAAGCACTCACAATTATATTTATGTAATACTGTTTGCGTGCCTAACGAATGGCTACTTTGTATCTTTTATACTTAATTTTTCAGTTTTGTCTATCAGCTGTTTTATGAGGTTTTCTCCATTTCCTTTCCAAAGATCTACATTCTTTCTTTAAAACTAATAATTCTTGAGAAAGCCAAGGAATATGTTGTTTAGAGGCAAAACATTTTTTGCAAATGATGGGTGCGATGTCTTCAACAATTGAAACTATATTACTTTTTCAACTAGCTACAGAATTCATGGCTGACCCTTTTTCTAAAAAAAACACTTTCATATCTTGTTCCAGTAAATATCTGGGGATGGCCTTAATCTTGTATGAACCAAATCAAACGGAGAATGTGTGTGAGTCTTTATACATGATAAATGGAATATAAATTCAATAAGATAAGGATCTGACCAAATTAACGGAGATGCACAAACTTCTGAATTATCGCCTTGCAACAATGAAAAATAAAAAGCACAATGATCTAAATAATGACCTAACACGTGCGTAGATGTAAGGGAGCTATTTTAAAACCTAATGAGTGTAAAAACTCAGTTTATTCCAAAACTGTGGTATTATGCATATCCTCCAAATGAAGATTTATGTCTCCCAATAATATGTAATTAGGATACAGCAGTACCCAAGATGCCAAAAATTCAAAATAGTGATCTTGTACATTCCTCCAACTACCTAGGGGATGATACACTAAAATAATAATATACTTCTCCTTTAAGTCACTAAATGAAAGCTTGCAACACAAAGCTTCAAGATAGGGGGAAGAAATAGTGTCTAATATGTACACTTTGGAGGAGAGGAGGGACAGGGGAGATATGATTCGGACCTTTAAATACTTAAAGAGAAATGATGAACAAACAAACCTCTTCCAAAGATGGGGAAGCTGTAAAACTAGAGGGCATAACATGAAGCTGCAAGGTGGTAAATTGAAAGGCAATGTCAGTAAATATTTTTTCACTGAAAGGGTGGTAGATGCTTGGAATGCCCACCCAATGGAAGTGGTGGGGGCAAACACGGTGACAGAATTCAAAACGGCATGGGACAAACACAGTGGATCCCTTTACAGCAACAGGATAAAAACAAAATAAACTGAAACATAACTTCTGAACCATCTAACGTCTCAACAAATAGGGGTGTCCTACATGGAGTGGTGGGTTCACCCCTAAACAAAGACATGGAGAGGGGTGGCCTGCACCTACTCTTGCCATCTTGCTGGGCAGACTAGATGGACCATGCTGTTCTTTATCTGGCATCATCTACTATGTTACTATAACTGTGAATGATAAAAACTCTTAAATAAAATAACTAGATCCCCCCTCCCGCTTTCCCCTCTCTAAGTACATTGATAACGTCATAGCCTATAGGGCATGTTTCATGTGAAATAGGATCTTCTAATGAGCGAATCCAAGATTCAGCAATAAAAACCAAACTGGGATCCTTGTCTACTATCAATGCAGAGATAAGAAAAGTCTTATTACATACTGATCTGGCATTAAAACTTAAACAAGGAATAGATATTAATTCCTGCAAAGATTACTGAGAAATTACTTCCCTTAAGCCAGAAAGACATCTATCTTGGGATCTACCTTAATATACTTTTTTGGCTTCTTTGAGCTAGATATTCACACCTACTTGATCACATGTGTCATATGCATATTAGGCACCTATTCTATAAAGTAAAGTATGCATGCATTTTACTTTATAGAATAGGAGTGTAAGTGTAAAGTGATGTATCAGAGGACTTGAAACAAATCTAGAAATCGGGAAGATATAATACAGCTAACTGATAAACTAAAGAGTAGCAAATCACCTTGACTGGATGGCATGCATCCCAGTGTGCTGAAAGAACTGAAATATGAGATTGCAGACCTACTTTTAGTAATCTGTGAAGTATCCTTAAAATCATCTGTAGTACCTGAGGATTACAGAGTGGCCTGTCTAATGCCAATTTTTTTAAAAGAGTTCCAAGGGTGATCCAGGAAAATACAGATAAGTGAGTTTAACATCTCTATTGGGCAAAATGGTAGAAACCATTATAAAGAACAAAATTACTGAACATGTGGATAGTCATGGCTTAAAGGCAGGAAGCCAACATGGATTTAGCCAAGAAAAGTCTTGTCTCACTAATCTGGTAATAAACAGGCAGATTGATAGAGTGTGTCTGGATTTTCAGTAAACCTTTGACAAGGCCCCCCATGAGAGACTCTTGTGGAAATTAAAAAGTCATGGGATAGGAGGCAGTGTACTATTGTGTATCAGGAAATGGTTAAAAGATAGAAAACAAAGAGCAGAGCTAAATGGACAATTTTCTCAATGGAAAAAAGTGAATATTGGAGTACCACAGGGATCTGTGCTGGGCCTGCTGCTTTTTAACATATTTATAAATGACCTGGGAATGGGAATAATGAGTGGGGTGATTAAATTTGCAAATGACACAAAAGTATTCAAAGTTGTTAAAACACAAGAAGAGGATTGTGAAAAATTGCAAGAAGGCCTTGAGAAATTGGGAGACTGGGCATCCAAATGGCAGATGAAATTTAATGTGGACAAGTGCAAAGTTATGCACATAGGGAAGAGCTACAGTTACATGATGCAAGCTCCACATTAGGAATCACCACTAAAGAAAAGGATCTGGATGTCATTGTGGATAGTACGTTCAAATCCTCAGCCCAGTGTGCAGTGGCAGACAAGAAAACAAATAGAACGCTAGGAATCATAAGGAAAGAAATAGAAAATAAAACCAAGGATATTTTAATGCCTCTGTATCGCTCCATGGTGCGATTGCAAATTGAATATTGTGTGCAATTCTGGTCACCATATTTTAAAAAGGATACGACAGAACTGGAAAAGGTACAGAGAAGAGCCATAAAAATGGTAAAGCAGATGGAAGGATACTCCTATGAGGAAAGGTTTAAAAGGTTAGGGCTCTTCAACTTGGAAAAGAGATGGCAGGAGGGGAGATATAATAGAGATCTACAAAATAATGGATGGAATGAAATGGGTAAACGTAGATCGGTTGTTTACCCCTTCAAAAATTATAAAGACTAGCGGACATGCAATGAAGCTACAATCTAGAAGTAAGGAGATTCTGGATTCTCTACAGAGATAACTATACAGGCAACTGGTAACAGAACACACACATGAAGGGGCCATACTGGACTTGGTGCTTACCAATGGTGAAAGTGTTTCTGATGTTATAGTGGGAGATCATTTTGTATCCAGTAATAACCAGATGGTGTAGTTCAGTATTAGGATGTTAAAATCCATTCAAAAGCGAGAGTCTTAGTCTTTAGACTTTGCCAAGATGGGCCAATATCTCAGGGAGTCGTTAGCGAGATGGGAACAGCTGGGGATATAGAAAAACAGTGGGCAAAACTGAAAGGGGATATTTTAAGGACAACCAACCTTTTTGTTAAAATGGTAAATAAAGGTAAAAGGAAAAGGAGATCACTATGGTTTTTGAAAGAAGTAGCTGAAAATGTGAAGAAAAAGAGAGAGGCCTTCATGAATTACAAGAGATCACAGAGAGGACGACAGGCACCTGTATTTGGAAAAACTTAGAGAAGCTAACAAAGTAGTCAGGAAAGCAAAGATTCAAAAAGAGGAGGAAATAGCCAATGCAATAAAATGGTGGGATAAGACATTTTTCAGAAATGTTAGCGAGAAGAGGAAGGGCAAACGTGGTATTGTCAGACTCAAGGGTGCATGGGGGGAATATGTAGAAGCTGATAAGGATAAAGTGGAATTGCTTAACAAATATTTCTGTTCTGTGTTCACAGATGAAGAACCAGGAGCAGGACCTCAGAAAACACTCACAAACAGGAACAGAAGTGAGGGGCATCTTGAACAATTTTCAGAAGACTGTGTTCATGAGAAACTAGCTAAACTTAAAGTAGATAAAGCGATGGGACCAGATGAGATACACTCTAGAATACTGAAAGGGATGTTCTAGCAGCTCCACTAACTGACCTTTTCAATGCCTCGTTGGAGTGGGAGTGGTGCCAAAGGACTGAAGAGAGGCACATGTGGTCCCTTTACACAAAAGCAGAAGTAAGGATGTGATTGAAAATTACAGGCTGGTTAGCTTAACTTCGGTGGTGAGTAAATTATTTGAAGCGCTGCTGAAAGAGAAAATAGTGAGGTTTCTGGAGTCCAGCAGATTACAGGATCCGAGGCAGCATGGATTCACCAGAGGCAGGTCTTGTCAGACAAATCTGATTGATTTCTTTGACTGGGTGACCAGGGAGTTGGACCAAGGGAGAGCCCTAGATGTGGTGTATTTAGATTTCAGTAAAGCCTTTGACACTGCTCCTCACAGGCGACTTATAAACAAAGTGAGCACCCTAGGGATGGACCCTAAAGTTATTGCTTGGGTTAGAAATTGGTTGAGCAGGAAGCGACAAACGGTACAGGTAAATGGAGCTCACTCTGAGAAGGAGGTTACCAGTGGTGTGCCCCTGGTATCTGTCCTTGGTCCGATTCTTTTTAACATCTTTGTTAGTGATTTAGCAGAAGGACTTTCGGGTAAGGTTTGCCTCTTTGTGGATGATACCAAAATCTGCAATAGAGTAGACACTCAGGAAGGTGTAGATAATATGAGGAGGGATCTAGCTAAGCTTCAAGATTGGTCTAGAATTTGGCAACTGAGATTTAATGTTAAAAAATGCAAGGTCATGCATTTCGGCTGCAGCAATCCAAGGGAGCAATATAGTATAGGGGTGAAGTACTTTTGTCCACTAAAGAAGAGTGGACCTAGGCGTGATTGTGTCTAATGATCTTAAAGTAGCTAAACAGGTAGAAAAGGCGACAGCAAAATCTAGAAGGATGCTTGCGTGCACAGGGAGAGGAATAGCCAGCAGAAGAACGGAGGTGATAGTACCTCTGTATAAGTCTTTGTTATGACCTCATTTGGAGTATTGTGTGCAATTCTGGAAACCGCACCTTCAAAAGGATATAAACAGGCTGGAGTCAGTACAGAGGGTGGCTACTAAAATGGTTAGTAGTCTTCATTATAAAGCATATGAGGACAGACTTAAGGATCTTAATATGTACACCTTAGAGGAAAGGTGGGATAGAGGTGATATGATTGAGACATTTAAATACCTCCATGGCATAAATGCACAGGAGGAGAGCCTCTTTCGATTGAAAGCAAGCTCTGCTACGAGGGAACATGGGATGAGGGTGAAAGGGGATAGATTCAGGAGCGATATGCAGAAATATTTCTTTACAGAAAAAGTGGTGGATCCGTGGAATAGTCTCCCAGTGGAGGTGGTAGAGATGAGGACAGTATCTGAATTCAAAGAAGCATGGGCAGACACAGAGGATCTCTAAAGGAAAAAAGGGGACTGTTGTAGTGGTTGATCCGGAAGGACAGACTAGATAGGCCATGTGGTCTTTTTCTGTCGTCATGTTTCTATGTTACAATATAGAACATTTAAGACTGATTGGCAAAAATATTTTTTTACTCAGCACTTAATCAAACTCTGGAAGTCATTACCAGAGGATGTAGTAAAAGCTGTTAGTGTAGCTGGGTTCAAAACAAGTTTGGATGAGTTCCTGGAGGAAAAGTTCATAAACCGTTATTAAAGAGGACTGGGGAAATCTACTGTTTACCCCTGGGACAAGTAGCATGGAATATGTATATCTTTCGGAGCCCAACAGGTACTTGAGAACTGGAATGGCCACTGCTGGAAACAGCATACTGGGCTTGATGGATCCTTAATCTGACACAGTATGGCATATCTTATGTTTTGTGGTGAGATAGACCTGCCATATCTAAGCATGACCACTTACACCAACCTAGGGGTCTGTTTACTAAATGGCGGTAGCGGACTCCATGCCATATCGGAGCCGCGGCCCCATTGAAATCAATGGGGTCGCGGCTCCGAAATCGCACGGAATCAGCTATCGCCGTTTAGTAAACAGACCCCTTAGACTTGTTGTATATGCCTACAACTAGAGCTTTGTGAAATGTGCATACATTTTAGTATTCTATAACTCATCCAAGTTCCACCCCTGTGCTTACCCACTCTAAAACTATGCTCCATTGCTCTGATACGCGTACTTACAGAATAGCAACCATTTGAAAATCATTGGAAATAGATGACTTATCCATATTGATAGTATGTAAATGTATGCACTTCATTAAAGAATTATCTCCTGTATGCAGAATTTGGAAAATCAAAAGGAGAACAAGCAAGATAAAAGTATAAAAATGTTTATGAGAGTCTTTGGAAAATGATAGCAGGGGTCTAATTAATTTTTTGTACGCTGGGGATAAGGAGGTCATCCAAAGAAAGGTCTGGGGACAGAGTTATCCCACCCTGTGAAAACCCAAATTCTAGTGATCCAAAATGTATGCTTTTATTTGCAAAAGCTTGGCAACTTTAAGGCCCAATGTCCTTATCAAGGAAAATTTAACCCAGTGGTAACTTAGGTTTACCATCAATACCCCGCTATGACTAGAGATGGGTGTGGGGAGGGAACAAGAACTAGAGTCTCAGTAAGCCTTGGTGCTGCTCTCTTCGAAAAGCCACTTCAAGCTATTCTTTTTCTCACTGTAAGTACTAAATTACTGAATTATTTGGCGGGCACACAAGCTACTCACTCCCTCTTAAGAGCTGAGAAAGTGAACATAAGATATGCCATACTGGGTCAGAACAAGGTCCATCAAGACGAGTATCCTGTTTCCAACAGTGGCCAATCTAGGTCATAAGTACCTAGCAATTTCCCCAAAAGACACAGGTTCCACAATGCTTGTACTGGGTCAAGCACTGATATCCTGGGTCCCGTCTTAATAATGGTTTATGGACCATTCCTCCAGGAACTTGTCCAAACCTTTTTAAACCCAGCTACACTAACAGCCTTTACTACATCCTCCGGTAACAAATTCCAGAGTTTGATTACACGTTGAGTGAAAAAATATTTTCTTTTATTAGTCTTAAATAGTTTACCCTGTAGCTTCATTGCATGTCCCCTAGTCTTTCTATCTTCTGATAATGTAAGGAATCGATCTACGTTTACCCGTTCCACTCCGTTCATTAATTTATAGACTTCTATCATATCTCCCCTCAGCCGTCTCTTTTCCAGGTTAAAGAGCCCTAACCTTTTTAGCCTTTCTTCATAGGAGTATCTTTCCATCCCCTTTACCATTTTGGTGGCTCCTCTCTGAACCTTTTCTAATAACGCTATATTCTTATATTCAAGGTGCAGTCTCACCATGGAATGATATAGAGGCATTATAATATCTTATCTTTTGTTTTATTTTCCATTCCTTTCCTTATGATACCTAGCACTCTATTTGCTCTCTTGGCCGCCGCTGCACACTGGGCCGAGGGTTTTAACATGGTATCCACAATGATGCCTAAATCTTTTTACTGGGTGGTGGTTCCTAATGTGGAACCTTGCATCTTGTAACCATAGTTTGGGTTGTTCTTCCCTAGGTGCATAACTTTGCACTTGTCCACATTAAATTTCATCTGCCATTTTGATACCTAGTCTTCCAATTTATCAAGATCCTCTTGCAATTTTCCACAATCCTCTTGGGTTTTAACAATTTTAAATAGTTTTGTGTCATCTGCAAATTTGATAACCTCACTCGTTATTCCCTTTTCCAGGTCATTTATGAAAATGTCAAAAAGCAGCGGACCCAGCACAGATCCCTGGGGTACACCACTATTCACCTTTCTCCATTGGAAAAATTGGCCATTTAGCCCTACCCTCTGCTTTCTATCTTTTAACCAGTTCCTGATCCACAACAGTACACTGCATCCTATCCCATGACTCTTTAGTTTTGCCAAAAGTCTTTGATGAGGGACCTTGTCAAAGGCTTTCTGAAAGTCCAGATACACTATATCAACTGACTCACCTTTGTCCACCTGTTTATTCACACCTTCAAAAAAACATAACGGATTAGTAAGACAAGAACTTCCTTGTCTAAAGCCATGTTGGCTGTCTCCCATAAGGCCATGACTATCTACATCCTGAGTAATTTTGTTCTTTATGATGGTTTCTACCATTTTTTCCAGTACTGACATCAGGCTCACCGGTCTGTAGTTTCCCGGATCACCCCTGGAACACTGTTCCCTCTAAGCTGTGCGCGTGTGCGCGCGCACACACCTCGCCGAGCGAGCGCACATACTTTACAATAGAGCGCACAAAAATTACGGTTCTGATTCTGATAGAAAACAACACAGACGTCTTAAAATTTAAATGTTGTTGTGCATTTATGGTTTTCACAAGTTCTACAATATTTTCTAGTGCAATCAATGTGGTGTACATACTGTATTCTGATGTGTAGTCAAATTTTAATGTATATAACTCCGAGTGTCGTTATGTGGCGCACAAAAATTTAACCTTCCTTCAAAAGCTGCACAGCTGATATTTTATGTGCACACAGCCTACAGAAAATTAGAGGGAACATTGCCCTGGAACCCTTTTTAAAAATTGGTGTTACATTGGCGATCCTCCAATCTTCAGGTATTACAGATGATTTTAATGAAAATTCACAGATTACTAATAACAGGTCTACAATCTCATTTTCAGTTCTTTCAACACCCTTGGATGTATACCATCCGGCCCAGGTGATTTGCTACTCTTCAGTTTATCTAATAGTTGTAATACATCTTCCCGATGTATCGATAATTCCTTCAATTCTTCCGCACCTTTAAATACCACTTCAGTCATGGGTAACATCCCTACATCTTCCTCAGTAAAGATCGAAGCAAAGAATTCATTCAGTCTCTCCGCTATCGCCTTGTCACCTCTTAGTGTCCCTTTAACCCCTCTATCATCTAATGGACCAACTGACTCTCTCACAGGTTTTTTGCTACGAATGTACTTGAAAAAGTCTTTATTTCGCGTTTTTGCTTCCACAGCAAGCTTCTTCTCAAATTCTCCCTTGGCCTGCCTTATCAATGCCTTGCATTTGACTTGCCAGTGCTTGTGCTGTTTCCAGGTTTCGTCGTTTGGCTCTTTTTTTCCATTTCCTGAAAGATGTTTATTTGGCAACAACAGCCTCTCTGACCTCAACTTTAAACCATGCTGGCAGTTTTTTGGACTTCCTTCCACTTTTCTTAAAGCGTGGATGGACTACAGCTGGTATGGGCTTCCAAGATAGTATTTTTCAACAACACCCAAGCTTTGCAACTGTTATATGTATGTATATAGTTGAATTCAAACATGCTGTAAACTAACTCTGACAGTAAAACATGTTATATGTATGTATATAGTTTCCCCAGTTAACCCAAGTTTAAAACTCCTGTTTTATGTAACGTAGGACGAATGTTGTCCAAATATTCTGTTCATTGTAAACCGCACTGATGAGAAATAGCTCGGTATATAAGAAATGTTAAATAAATAAATAAACTGCTCCTTTTAGTTTTTTCTTAACTATTTTCCTCATTTTATCATAGTCTCCCTTTCGAAAGTTAAAAGGTAGTACTGTGGATTTCCTTACTATCCCTCCTCCACTAAATAAATCAAACGCGATCATGCTATGATCACTATTGCCAAGTGGCCCCAACACCCTTATCTCTTGCACCAGATCTGGTGTTCCACTAAGGACTAGGTCCAATATGGCTTCCCCTCTGGTCGGTTCATGAACCAGCTGCTCCAAGAAGCAGTCATTTATTTCATCTAGAAATTTTATCTCCCTAGCATGTCCTGCCGTGACACTGACCCAGTCGATACCGGGGTAATTGAAATCATCCATTATTATTACTGTGTTGTAACTTTTGTTAGCTTCCCTGATTTCTTTGAACATTTCATCATCCATTTGTTCATTCTGGCCAGGTGGTCGATAGTACACCCCCACTGCCATCGCCTTCCCCTTTTTACATGGAATTTCAATCCATAGAGATTCTACAGCAAATTTTGTTTCCTGTAAAACTTTAATCCTTTCTGACTCAATGCCCTCTCTAACATAGAGCGCAACCCCTCCACCAATTTGATCAGCTCTATCATTACGATATAGTTTGTACCCAGGTATCACAGTGTCCCACTGGTTGTCCTCCTTCCACCATGTCTCTGATATTCCAATCATATCTAACCTCTCATTTAGTGCTATATATTCTAACTCTCCCATCTTATTTTTTAGATTTCTAGCATTTGCATACAAGCAGTTTAGAGACTGTATTTTATTCATATTAATCTGGCTGTTGGTAGACATGGGTAATTTGGGATCTTTAAGCTGTGTCTGCTCTATACTCGAGGGCATTTGGGCTACTTTACTCTTTTTTGGAACCGCTCTGCTTTTGGTAGTACCCTTCAAGGATACATTCTTCCGAACCATGCGCTCTTGGGCAACTGTCAGCTTTCCCCTATTATCTAGTTTAAAAGCTGCTCTCTCTCCTTTTTAAAGGTTAATGCCAGCAGCCTGGTTCCATCCCGGTTAAGGTGAAGCCCATCCCTTCGGAAGAGCCCCTCCTTTCCCCAGAATGTTCCCCAGTTCCATAAAAATCCAAAACCCTCATCTCTGCACCATTGTCTCATCCACACATTGAGACTCTGTAGCTCTGCCTGCCTTTTGGGTCCTGCGTGTGGAACGGGAAGCATTTCGGAGAACACTACCCTGGAAGTTCTGGATTTCAACTTCCTACCTAAAAGCCTAAATTTAGCCTCAAGAACCTCCCTACCACATTTTTCTATGTCATTGGTACCAACATGTACCAAGACAGCAGACTCCTCCCCAGCATTATCTTAGGCCTTATCTAGGTGGCGCGTGAGTTCCGCTACCTTCGCACCAGGCAGGCATGTTACCAGGTGATCCTCACATCCACCAGCCACCCAGCTATCTATATGCCTAATGATCGAATCACCAACTATAACGGCTGTCCTAACATCATGGGCACATGGCCCTGGAGAAACTTCCTCGGTGCAAGAGGGTTTTACATCACCTGGAGGACAGGTGATGGACTCCCACTTAACGAAACCACTGTTGGCATGGTGAGAGTAACTAATCACCCTGTTTCAACTTCTGTGTCATCCCAGTATCAATAAATTGAGACCTGTTATCTGAGACTCTCAGCTTCCTTGTCTCCTCCTCCACGCCAGTGAATCTATTGGGAAGCAACTTACTCTGTAAACTGGGGTTTAAGGTGTTCTGCACTCTTGATGGGATCTTTTTAGAGGACCCCGAAAACATGTATGACTTCATTTGCTCTGCTTTATGATGATAACTCCATTCCTGTAGTCTCTTTGTGCAGATCTCTTTGGGAGGATGACCCGTCTGCAATTCTTACTATTCTGTGTATATTTGGTCATAATGATGACAGCTCTGCCCTACAAGATAACTACTGATTCTTCTAAACCTTTGCTGCAAATTTCACATTATCCATTTTCCCCAGAAGTGGAAGTTGGTATTAACTCCAGCTTTTCAAGATCTCTTAGCCCAAGGAATTATCATACCTATCATGAGCCCTGTCAACACCCCAATTTTTCCTGTTAAGAAGCCAGGTAAGGACGCTTACCAATTTTTGCAAGATTTGAGGGAAATTAACTATTTCATCTTACCAACCTTTCTAATTGTAGCAAAACCCTCAACAATTCCATCTAGCATACCTTTAAGTGCTTCTTACTTTTCTGTAATAAATGTATGACCTACCTTCTTCTCTGCCCCAATCTACGTTGAAGTCTAGGTTTTTATCTGCTTTCTCCTATAGGAATCGCCAATACACCTGAACACACCTTAACCAAGTCTCTTTTCTCAGTAATTGAAAACTGATCAAGATAATGTAAATCTTCCATGTGGTTCTACTCTAGTGCAGTATGTAGATGATTTGCTTGTGGCTTCTATTTTTTTCCTTGCCTGCACAAGGAAAAGCGTGCACTGTTATTAATATTTCTTTTTTTATTTGCATTCCTGACAATTCTGGAAGTATTGAACATCACACTAAACAGGCTTGAGAAGCCATAAACGTTCTTCATGGCAAACGTACCCTGATGTTAATTGGTCTTTTTTTGGGTGGCTTGGTTCCATATTCCCTAATCTGGGGCAATTTGAACAGAAGATACAGTTTTTTATAATTGCAATTGTATTCCTTTTAATGATGCTCTTTTATTTATTCCAATGTTCCTGTCTGCTCAATAGTTGCATGTGCATTGAAGCACCTACATCCCAGATAAATGCACAAATGGCTATCCCCTTGAGGTATGATAGCCTAAATCCCCAAGAGACTCTCCTGATGAAAACTCTGAATGTGGTGCCCATAGGCATGATTCTGAAAGAATCAAAGGGGGAGAACGCAAAAAGATAATTTTATCATACCCTTCAGATTTAAACCTTCTTGTTCTAAAGCGTTTATCTTAAGTGCTAGCTTGAATAAAGCCTAAGCTGATAATTAGATGCAGTTGAACGTGCATATATGCATTAGAGTAATAATCTAAGAAGATAATAAATACTGCTCATCTTTACTTAGAGTAAGCACCAGAAAACTGATTATGTTTCATACTTAAGAAATTGCAACCAATTTGCTCATGATTTAACGTATGCAAATATGGCTGAGTAGGAATTGTTATCTTTGATTACTGCTAAAATAGTTTATAAATCAATATCCTTATGTTATACTTTAAAGGGTATAGAAACTGATAGCTAAGGAGCTGCTGAAATACTTTAACTATTGTTTGATGCCTCTATAAAAATAAAATGGGAAAGTAGGAGAAGGAGCCTGTATGTGTAGGTGATGAGGTGATGTGTGTGATGGAAGGTGTTGTGAAAGGTGGATGGCATAGTATAATAGAAAAGACCACATAATGAATAATAAGGGACTCTGAAGGACAGGAAAGTGGTTCTGCATGGTGCCTAGGTGGAAAGCAGAAGTCAGAAATAACCAAAGGTGACCTAATGGCATGGAGCGATGTTTAAGTCTCTACTGAACATGAGCAGGACATCATTAGGGGAGATCCGCACTAGCCCAAGGACTGTGAGCGTGCCTGACACAGCCGTGAGAAAAGAGGAACTAAAGTGGTGAAACGTCAATGGCATTCAAAATCTTCTAAAAATTTCTAATGCATCTGCTAAAGGTTGTCATGGAAATTATAAAAGTTCTGGATTTTTGCTGCATGGTTGGTCAGAGATTGTTCCTTGTTCTCTGTCTCCTTAGTGCTGTTGTAATAAAACAGGATTATGCTCACTGATCATGGTCCTTTCTTGACATCCTCCACTCCATGTGCCTAACTTGTGTCCCAGAGTGACGTTTTCACTTAAACATTTAAAGGTCAATTCTAATCGGGGCACGTCCGGCGTTCAAAAAATGGAAAGGGCCAAAGTGTACCTGATTCTGCAACCATGGGAGCTAGACGTTTCCACGGTCCAGAATTGAGCACTTAGATGGCCTGGCGTTGCCCGATTCAGCAGCGTGGGACATCCATTGCCCTGCCTGGCCAGCCCGCCCTCTGCTCCTGCTGCAGTGCCAGTGCCGTGGCATCCCATCGCCATAGCACGCAGGAGCGCAGAAGGTCCAACATTGCTGCAATCTCCTTTCCCCACTGCCTGACCCTTTGCGGGGGCAGC
Organism: Ichthyophis bannanicus; assembly: GCA_033557465.1. Taxonomy (NCBI): domain Eukaryota; kingdom Metazoa; phylum Chordata; class Amphibia; order Gymnophiona; family Ichthyophiidae; genus Ichthyophis; species Ichthyophis bannanicus. Next base: position 106,470,725 of record CM066038.1, read on the forward strand.
CAGGACTAGGATCAGGCGGTAGGGGCTTACCTGCTCCTGCGCCATGACTTGGATGGGGCTGCCTGACCTGATCACCACTGTCAGTGGGATTTATTCCACCTCTGAGGTGGAATAAGTCCCACGTCCATCTTCCCAATGCCGGACATACATGGCCTTGATTAGAATAGATCCTGTATATCTGGATGCTCCGCCCATTCTCTGCCTCCGGCCCTCCCCCTCCTGCCCCCATCCAGCAGTTCCTGCATAAAGCCCTCTGTGGGTGCGGGAAGCCAGGGAGATAGAATAGCAGGGTTTGCACGTCCAACCCGGATGTACAGCTCCGCTATTCGCAAGTCAAAATGACCCCTACAGAGGGCATATTCAAAGGGATTTATGCCAACCATATAACTATGATATTCAACCATGATATTCAGGCGCACAAACCCAGTTAGTGCCGCTAAGCATCCCCTGAAAACCAGATTAAATGCCCTCGCACTATTCAATTAGCACCGGGGCACTCCGGGGATGCACCGCTGACTAACCAGTCAGTGGCGATTTTCAGCACTAAATAGATAGTCAAAGAGCATAAAGTTAGGACAGGCGAAAGGCTGTCCTAACTTTATGTGGTTTTAGAGTCCACTTAGTAGCTGAATATCATTGCTGATTGGATGGCAAAACCTCGAACCAGGCAATCCAGATATTCAGCACTGATCACTGGATATGCACCAGCACTGAATATCAGGTTTAAATTTAAAATGGTAGCAGCAGCAGCTTTAATAGTGCTGGCCGCCACCGCTGAAAATGTCTCCTAGCTTTCATTTTTTCAAAAGTCTTCACATATTTTACCTCAGAAACGTATGTGCATAAAATAAGAACGTAAGAAATGCCCTACTGGGTCAGACCAAGGTCCATCAAGCTCAGTATCCTGTTTCCAACAGTGGCCAATCCATGTCACAAGCGCCTGGCAGGCTCCCAAAAAGGTACACAGGTTCTACAATGCTTATTCCGGGGTAAGCAGTAAATTTCCCTGGTCCTCTTTAATAATGGTTTATGACTTTTCCACTGGGAACTTGTCCAAACCTATTTTAAAACCTACTTACACTAACAGCTTTTACTACATCCTCTGGTAATGAATTCCAGAGTTTCTTTAATCACTGACTGAAAAAAAAATTCTCTTATTAGTCCTAAATGGGCTACATTGTAGTTTCATTGCATGTCTTCTAGTCTTTCTACTTTTTGAAGGAGTAAACAACCGATCTATGTTTACCCGTTCCACTCCATTCATTGATTTATAGACCTCTATCTTAGCTCCCCTCAGTCATCCCTTTTCCAAGATGAAGAGCCCTAACCTTTTAAGCCTCTCCTCATATGGGTATTCTTCCATTCCTTATTTATTTATTTAAATTCATTTTATACCACAAAACTCCAAATTACTCATTGGATCAGTGCAGTTTACAAATAATAGATACACAAATTGCAAATACACAGTGAGGTTTACAAATAAAAATGCACAAATCTCAAATACACAATAGTCTTGTCAGCCCACCACATTGCCGGGGTAAATTGTGGAAGCAGACTCTCAGCCAGCACTCTCTGAATCCTGGCATGTGGGAGTTGTCAGGAGGTGTATTAGTTGATTCTGCACTGCTGGGGCCTCCCTGAAATGGATCTGATGGCAGCCCAATCCAATGCCAAAGTTTGCTGCTGCTTCAACTGCCACATGGAGATGGGGTAAGAGGACATCTATGCCTTGACCCAGCCTCGGCCAAATATGCGGCTGCTGTACATGTTTCCTACGTGGCCCTGGTGGGGTGTGTGCTTTGGTGTATAGAGCGCCACCCAGGCAGGATTGTTCTGGTAATGCCAGATTGGCCAAGGAGAGTGTGGTTTAGAGACCTGATGCAGCTCCTGCAGGTGGCTCCTCTTCAGCTGCTGCCATTTCAGGGGCTATTATAGCAGGGATCGATCATCTTAGAGGACCCGGCTCCCTTCTCGCTTACGGCATAGCTCTTGAAAGGAGTATTCTAGAGTGTAAGGACTACTTACCAGCAGTAATCTCTACTTTGTGCTTGGAGGGTCTACCAATATGGTGCCTCTTTGAGCACTGGTGAGGTGCACAGCACTTGGCTCCTGAGGTGGCCAAGGTATCCTCCCTGTTGGCCTTTCTGCAGGATGGCCTAGAGAAGGGCCTCTCACCTAAGCTCCCTGAAGGTTCAGGTGGCAGCTCTGGCCTGTTTCCATGGTCTGGTGGCAGGCAAGTCTTTGGCCTTGCACCCAGACCTCTCACGTTTTCTCCAGGAGGTTCAGCCTCTGCATCCTCCCTTTTGGTCTGTGATTCATTCCTGGGATCTGTCTGGTGCTTAGGACCCTGAAGGCGACTCCCTTTAAGCCACTGAAGCACACTACCTTAAAGGATTTGACGCTCAAGACTGTGTTACGATCTGCAAGGTGAATCTCTGCAGGTGATTAACGGTGTTCCAGGAAGGTGATTAGCGATGTGCCCCAGGGTTCAGTCCTGCGATGGTACTGTTCAATATATTCATGAGAGATATTGCCGAAGGGCTGAATGGAAAAGTCTGTCTTTTTGCAGATGACACCGAAATATGCAACAGAGTGGACTCCCCTGAGGGAGTGGAGAACATGAGGAAAGATCTACAAAATCTGGAAGAATGGTCTAATGCTTGGCAGTTAAGATTTAATGTGAAGAAGTGAAGTGTCATGCACTTAGGAAGCAGAAATCCAAGGGAATTCTATGCGATAGGGGGCAAGAGATTGGTGTGCACGGACCAGGAGAAGGACCTCTGAGTGATTTGTTTCTGACTATCTCAAGGTGGTGAAACAGTGTGACAAGGCGGTGACAAAAGCCAGAAGGATGCTGGGTTGCATACAGAAAGGAATTACCAGCAGAAAGGAAAAGGTACTAATGCCACTGTACAAGTCACTGGTGAGGCCTCACTTTGAATATTGTGTTCAGTTTTGGAGACCATATCTCGCAAAGGATATAAAAAGGCTGGAAGCGGTTCAAAGGAAGGTGGCCAAAATGATTTGGAGCCTGCGTCAGAAGACTTATGAGAAGAGACTTGAAGACCTAAATATGTACACTCTGGAGGAGAGGAGGGATAGGGGAAATATGATTCAGACCTTTAAATACTTATAGAGTATTAATGGATAAACAAACCTCTTCCAAAGATGGGGAAGCTGTAAAAGTCAAAAAATACTTTTTCACTGAAAAGGTGGTGGATGCTTGAAATGCCCTCCTGATGGAAGTGGTGGGGGCAAACACAGTGATAGAATTCAAAATGGCATGGGACAGACACAGTGGATCCCTTTATAGCAACAGGATAAAATCAATATAAGCATAACTATCTCTTATATCTGAACAAATAGGGGTGACCTATACAGAGCGGTGGGTAGATCCCTAAACAAAGATATGGGGAGAGGTAACCTGCATGGAGTGGCAAGTGCACCTACTCTTGACGCCTTGCTGGGCAGACTAGATGGACCATACTGGTCTTTATCTGCCGTCATATACTATTTTACTATTTTACAAATTTGCCAATACAATTCATGACACATACAATAAAATACTCAATCTGGATTTTCAGAAAGCCTTTGACAAGGTCCCTCATGAGAGACTCTTAGCGAAGTTAAACAGTCATGGGATAGGAGGCAGTGTACTATTGTGGATCAAGAACTGGATAAAAAATAGAAAGCAGAGGGTAACGCTGAATGGCCAATTTTCCCAATGGAGAAAGGTGAATAGTTGAGTACCCCAAGGATCTGTGCTAGGTCTGTTTCTTTTTAACATATTCGTAAATGACCTGGAAATGGGAACAGCAAGTGAGGCAGTCAAATTTGCAAATGACACAAAATTATTCAAAGTTGTTAAAACCCAAGAGGATTGTGAAAAATTGCAAGAGGACCTTGAGAAATTGGAAGACTGGAAGTTCAAATAGCAGATGAAATTTAATGTGGACAAGGGCAAAGTTATGCATCTAGGAAAGAACAACCCAAACTAGGGTTACATGATGCAAGGTTCCACATTAGGAACCACCACCCAAGAAAAAGATTTAGGTGTCATTGTGGATAACATGTTGAAACCCTTCGCCCAATGTGCAGCAGAGGCCAAGAAGGCAAATAGAATGCTAGGAATAGAGAATAAAACCAAGGATATTATAATGCCTCTGTATCGTTCCATGGTGCGACTACATCTTGAATATTGTGTGCAATTCTGGTCGCTGTATCTTAAAAAGTGTATAGCGGAATTAGAAAAGGTTCAGAGAAGTGCCACCAAAATAGTAAAGGGGATGGAAGGATACCCCTATGAGGAGAGACTTGAAAGGTTAGGTCTGTTCAACTTGGAAAAGAGATGGCTGAATGAAGATATGATAGCGGTCTATAAATTAATGGATAGAGTGGAATGGGTAAACATAGATCAATTCTTTGTGCCATCAAAAAGTAGAAAGACTAGGGGGCATGCGATGGAGCTACAATGTAACCTCTTTAAGACTAATAAGAGAAAATATTTTTTCATTTAATTCGTAATCAGACTCTAGGATTCATTGCCGGAGGAAGTAGTAAAAGTTGTAGCTGTAGCTGGGTTTAAAAAATATTTGGACAAGTACTGCGACGCTCCTGCCCGGCCTTGGGGCTAAAGACAGGAGCGGCGGTCTGGCTTCGTGAGGAAGGAGAGTAACCTGTATCCCTGGAATGCTGGGTATTGTAGTTCCTGCTCCTCTCACTCCGAAATAAAGAGTTGTAGTTATGGGGTTTCCAGTATATTTATTATAGTAAAGGATATTGTTCCATCACATGGCAAATAAATGCAAACAAAATAGGTGCTTCAAATGCTAACAGGAAAACTTAGGATAAAGGCAACTTAAAGTATAACTGCTTCTTTTCACTTCTAAGCAAATTACTCACTTTGCCCCAAGAGGTCAGTTAGTTTCACAGCAGCCTCTTTCAGCCACTGTTACCTTCACAGTGCTGGGGAAAATCAGGTGCACATAATTAGAGCTTTCTCAGCAAGGCAATACAACAGCTCCGTAGCATTCAATTCACATACGGTAAAAAGCAGTTTCCTTCAGCTTGGCATCTCTACACAGCAGACCGTGCAATCCATGCTCTCACAATCTGGTAAGTCTGTATTATCTTGTGTTAATTCTTCAAGCTGTATGGAATTACTGGCTTCTGGTAACACTGGCTGTCTTCTAGCTTGCAACTCTAAAAACTGCTTAAAACTCTGTAGGAGCAATTCAGCCTGCTGTTTGGGAGATAGGGAATTGCTATCAGCTATACAACTTCCCTCTGGCTTAAGGCTGTTTATTTTCTCCTCTCTTAGATTAATTGTATCAGAGTAACTGCTAGTCTCTTTTGCTAATGTTTCACATACAGGAGAGTTAGCTTTACGTTCAGCCTGGAAACTTTGTGGCAAATCACTTACTTGTTGCCATGCCGTTCTGACTTCAGATGGCTCCAACGTTCTCCAGCTGTTAGAATGTTTGTTGCTCTCTGGCTCAAACGGTACTTCACAGAATGATTGTTTTCTTTCTTGTGCCTGCCTTGAAGGCTTCCTTTCCCAGGGCTGTGCCTTCCAATGGTTGTCTATTTCAGGGCTAGGTACTCTCTCCTTGGGACTTCTACTCACTGCCTCTGAATAGAACTTTGCAGGTCTCCTTCCAATGTCAGGTTCCCAAGTATCAGCATACTGTCTTCTGGACTTCCAATCATTCTCCTTCTTAATCCTCCTCTCCTTCTTCTTCTTCTGACTAGCAAAGCCATGCTCTGGTTTAAAACCACGTTCTCTCCTGGACATGCCCCTTCCCAGGGCAGGGTGTGCCCAATCCGGACTGCAGGACTCCTCCCCTGGGCTGGTCTCCATGCTCAGCTCTGTGGAATAGAGTCTCTCTTTCTTCCTTGGTTTCTCAAATAGGCATAAATCCTGCTGAACCTCAGGATTTTCATCTGTTTCCATAGGCTCAGGAGGGCGCTGTTCACCACAGTACCTGGAGGAAAAGTCCATACACCATTATTAAAGAGGAACCAGGTAATCCACTGCTTGCCCCAATACAAGCATTATGGAACCTGTGTGTCTTTTTGGGAAACTGCTAGGTACTTGTGACCTGGATTGGCCGCTGTTGGAAACAGGATACTGGGCTTGATGGACCTTGGTCTGACTCAGTATGGCAATTCTTATGTCCTTATGTTAAAAAAGCCAGACTTTAAGGGCCCGATATTTGAAGGGTATTTACATGGTTTACAGCCTAGTAAACCGTGTAAATGCCTTAGATGGGGATATTCAATGGCGTATACATGCGTAGTGCCGTTGAATATCCCCATCTATGTCCCCTATGAGCCCTGATGCTATCCAGCTGGCATTGGGGCATGTTGGCATCATTCTGGGGCAGAGCGGAGGTGGGGGCATGAGTTAACTGGGTAGCAGCAATATCGCTGCTGCCCGGTTAGCTTTGGCGGCTTACGGGTTCTAAGGCGATACCTGGATATTCAATGCCAGGGCTGCATATGACCCCGGCACTGAATATCTGGGTTTAAGGGTTGGTAGGCAGGGCTATGCGCCGACGCAGCGCATAGCCTGCCCAGAAGAATATCAGGCCCTACGTTTCTTTAAAAACATCACAATCCATTCAATTTCCTTCAAAGGTTTTGGCAACCTAGACCAGAACACAGCTGCTTTAAATTGAATAGTAAACCCAAGTCTTTTTTTACTCTGAAATTTCGTACTTCAGGGGAAGAGGAGGGCCATAATGCCCTGCAGATGCCTAGACTTCATGCTTAACAATGGAAGTAACATATCAGAAAAACAAACTGGGACAAATTCATTAAAAAATGTATATAAAAGCAAATACAATTTAAAACATATACACTCTGATATCCTAAACCAATGCAGCTGTGCAAATAAAGGAGATCCCCTTTTACCATTTTGGTGGCTCTTCTCTGTACCTTTTCTAATTCTGCTATATCCTTTTTTAAGATATGGTGACCAGAATTGCACACAATATTCAAGGTGCGGTCTCACCATGGAACGATATAGAGGCATTATAATATCTTTTGTTTTATTTTCCATTCCTTTCCTGATGATTCCTAGCATTCTATTTGCTCTCTTGGCCGCCGCTGCACACTGGGCGAAGGGTTTCAACTTATTATCCACGATGATGTCTAAATCCTTTTCCTGGGTGGTGGTTCCTAATGCGGAACCTTGCATCATGTAACCATAGTTTGGGTTGTTCTTCCCTAAGTGCATAACTTTGCACTTGTCCATATTAAATTTCATCTCTCATTTTGACATCCAGTCTTCCAATTTCTGAAGGTCCTCTTGCAATTTTTCACAATCCTCTTTGGTTTTAACAACTTTGAATAATTTTTGTGTCTTTTGTAAAATTTGACTACCTCACTTGTTAATCCCATTTCTGGGTCATTTACAAAAAAGTTAAAAAGCAACTGACCAAGCATATGACTCCCCTTTGTCAACCTGTTTATTCACGTGTTCAAAAAATTATAACAAATTAGTAAGACCAGACAGACAGAGAAGAGCCACCAAAATGGTAAAGGCAATGGAAGGATACTCCTATGAGCAAAGGCATAAAAGGTTAGGACTCTTCAATGTGGAAAACAGATGGCTGAGGGGAGATATGATAAAGATCTATAAATTAATAAATGGAGTAGAACAGATAAACATAGATCAGTTGTTCATTCCATGAAAAAGAAGAAAGACTAGGGGATATGCAATGAAGTTAGAATTAAACCCATTTAAAAGTAATAAGAGAAAATATTTTTCACTCAACACATAATGAAATTCTGGAATTCATTATTGGAGGATGTAGTAAAAGCTGTTAATGTAGTTGGGTTTAAAAAAGTTTGGACAAGTTCCTGGAGAAAAGATCCACAAATGATTATTAAAGATGACCCAGGAAATCCACTGCTTACCCCGCCTTTTCAGGAACCTGCCAGGTACTTGTGACCTGGGTTGGTCACTGTTGGAAACAGGATACTGGGCTTGATGGACCTTGGTCTGACCCAGTATGGCATATCTTATGTTCTTACTGTATTTTCTTATGTTTGTAAGACTTTCCTTGGCTAAATCCATGTTGGCTTTCTCCCATTAAACCATGACTATCTACATGTTCAGTAATTTACTCTTTATAATGGTTTCAAGCATTTTGCATGGTACTGACAACAGGCTCACCGGACTGTAGTTTCCCAAATCACCCTTGGAACCCTTTTTAAAAATTGGCATTACCTTGGCTATTCTCCAATTTTCAGGTACTACAGATTATTTTAATGATAGTTCAAGATTACTAATTATAGGTCTGTAATTTCATATTTCAATTTTTTCAACACCCTCGGATGTATACCATCCGGTCCAGGTCATTTGCTACTCTTCAGGTTATCAAATAGCTGTAATACATCTTCCCAGTTTATTGATATTTGTTTCAATTCTTCTGATACATCTCCTTTAAAAACAATTTTAGGCATGGGTAACTTCCCTACATCATCTTCAGTAAAGACCGAAGCAAAGAGTTCATTCAGTCTCTCTGCTATGGCCTTGTCCTCCCTTAGCGCCCCTTTTACCCCTCTATCATCTAATGGTCCAACTGACTCTCCCACAGATTTTTTGCTAGAAATATACTTGAAAAAATGTTTATTATTTATTATTTTATTATTATTTTTGCTTCCATAGCAAGCTTTTTTTTCAAATTCCCTCTTTGTCTGCCTTATCAATGCCTTGTAACTAACTTGTCAGTGCTTATGGTGTTTCCCATTTTCATCATATGGCTCCTTTTACCATTTCCTGAAAGATAGATGGTGTAAATGTGTAATATATAGTTTCCCTGGAGTAATATTCACAGAGAAGCTTGCCTATGCTAGACCTCTGAAAATCCATCAGAGTCCACGTGGAGGGGAATTTTAGAAGTGACGTCCAAGTACATTCTGGGTCGTCTAAGCCAGAATGTCTGAAAAAAAAGCAGGCACTTCCAGATGCAGATGTGATTCACAAATGTGGACAAGTCCAATATGGACATCTGCAAGGCCATCTACATAGACATCTCCATAACTGTATACCAGAACCTTGATGCCTAGGTTAGCCTAATGATGAAGTAACCAAACACTCAGAAAAAGAAACCGATAGAAATTATTTTTTTGTCGGAGTGGCCAGCACAGTAAAACAGGAAAAATACCTGCTACCACCGTGGCCCGTCCTTTTTAATCAATATTGAAAGTCCATTTAAAACAGCCCTAAATCCAAGCTGAAAAGGGCTGACGGTTTATTTTTACAGAGGTCTTACCTGAAGCAGGGGGCAGAGGTGTATACCCCCGAAACGTGACACGTCGTTGAAATGACCTACTGACACGAAATTGCTTTACAGATTTCCATACCGTCTACACAGCCTGTCGTTGTTCTACAAAGCTAAGTACCAGCTAGTCTTGATTATAGCTGTTTTAAATGGACTTTCAATATTGATTAAAAAGGACGGGCCACGGTGGTAGCAGGTATTTTTCCTGTTTTACTGTGCTGGCCACTCCGACAAAAAAATAATTTCTATCGGTTTCTTTTTCTGAGTGTTTGGTTACTTCATCATCAGTGTAAGCTCAGTTTAGAAGGTCTGTATTTTTCAATTAGGTTAGCCTGATGGCTAGAATAGTTGCCTGGAATCAAGGATGCCAAGGTTCAAATCCCACTACTGCTATCATTGTTATCATGCTGAGTACTGCGGATAATGAAATGCTATCTTCTCTGGATCTTTTTCAGCCAAATCAAGTACTTTTCAGATGCCTGTTTGTGCCTGGAGCAGGTCTAAACTTAGACATCCAGGACATTCCTGAGATCAGGCAGACACATCCAGGTTCCTAGGAGTGCCTCAGCCATGTCTCCACCATGTGCTCATTCAGACATGGATGTCCTCACGCTGGGGACATCCAGAGACCCGGCTTCTAAAATGTCTTTGGCAACATCTCTGTGCTTTGAACATCTTTATGCCCAGTGTTGGACATCCTAAGCATGAATAGGGCTTCCAAAATTAACCCTGTGGAGCCCAATTCTGAAAGTTGCACATCAGGGCTGTCCGGATGTCCCTGAGCAGGACGGGCCTGTTAGGACCTAATTCTGGTCCGCGGGAACAAAACGTTCCTATGGTACACGGAATCGGGCCCAAGGATGGCACAGCATGTCCCTGCCTTCCTGCGGGGACATCTTCCCCACAGGCTTTCTTGGCTGCCACTGCTCGGCCCCCTTCCCCTCTTCCCTGCCACCCAACGCATGGCTGGCCAGCTGGGGTCTGGATTGAGTGGCAGGGACCCCCCCTCACCCAGCCCCAGGGGGGAACCCTGGGCCCAAATACCGTGTCAGTGCTGCTTATTCCACTTTCGAGGTGGAATAAGCAGCACGTCCCCTTTGACCCGGCAGGATGTACAGGGCCGTGACCTGAATTGGCCCTGTACATCCTGACGGACTGGCCCACCCCCAATCCACCCCAGCTCCACCCAGATCCCGCCGGCTCTCTTGGTCCTGCTGCTCAGGACATGTGGGGAGAACCAGAGGGGGAATCGGGCCTGGACAGCTTGCAGGGCTGCACATCCCGCCCGGGACATGCAGCCCCGCAACCCACGTCTCAGAATCAGGTCCATCGTGAAAAGTGCACATGCAATTTTGACTAATGTGAAGAGTTCTAAAATTACTCCCTTTATGCTTTTGGTGTGAAATATTTACATCGCTATTCTCGAGGTCCATGGGCCTGTTGTAGTCTATTAAAGAAGCTTTAAGGGATAATGGAAAATGCAGAAACAAGGGCTAAATTTGAAGCCTGGATAATGATGAACACATCTAGCTAGATGCATCTCTTGCTGCATACCTCAAGAATAAAATATTTTAAATTGTTCTTACTTCACAAAAGAAGAACAATGAGATGAATTTACATATTCAGCAAGAAGGCAAGCTACCTTAACTATGAATATTTTTCACACTATTAACATCTGAAAGTGACTGTTGTCATCATATCAGAACTGAGAAATTCCCAGTAGTCTTGTAAGCATAGATAAGATGACCTGCATTTAGTGTATTTCACCTTGCATTGCTCTGGGAAATCAAAATTGTCCATAAACTATTCTGGCTTCAGGGAAGGAAAAAAAGACATTTCTTCAGTACCTCAGTCAGGGGGTATGGGAGGTTGTGACTGGGGTAAGCAGGAGAAAGTCCTTGAGGTTGGTCTCTCAGAATTGCTATAGAACTACTGTAGAAATTCTTCTCCTGCGGATTCCCAGTGTATTTGGAAATACATTCATGCAAACTGGAAATAGACCAAATTGCCATATGATAAGGTGTTAGATGGAGCAATGGTGCCATCTGGTGGTATTATCTGCCTAATCAAAAATAAGTTTTGCTAACAACCTGGTGTAGAAATACAGTTTGGCAAACTGATTCCAATTGATACCTTTTTAGTGAACTAATACATTTGCGATCATGAAAAGTTCTGTTCTTTTTATCAGGGCAGTCCAAAATTACAGAAACTATATGTGTTTAACTGGAATCTAGCATAGCTATATACTGACTGCTTTAGCATCTGAAAAATATACATTGGGGGTGCTTTTGCTAAAGGGCGCTATGTTGTTGCATCTAATGTGCCAATACTGTAGGTGTAACAGCACCATGTTACATGTCGGGGTGTGGAAAACATGCTTATAGCAGTTAACATGGAGTCCTGTGCCGTGATGTGGCATACAAAGCATAGCTGCTCTGAAATCCACCTATTGAGATGACATTAAGTGAACCCACGCTGCTTGCAAGGATCACAGTCAGAACACAGTGTTTACCCTGCACTACAGTAACTACACAGTGCTCACCATGCCCACTCTCTGCCACCTTACCATCCCAACGCGCCATTCACAGCATGGAAATTAGTCCATGCTGTATTGGGCCCCCACTACCTGTCAATGCGTGTCCCAGCATGCCTTTAACGTGTGCCAAAACATGCACTGACAGCTAGTGTTCTTTAGTAAACGCCCCCCATAGTAAGGCAGTTTTGCAGTCTATGACACTATTTAAAGGGCCAGCATAAAGTTGTCATGCTGCAGGAGTTTTTGGCACTTCACAGACCTCTTCTTAAGAGTCACATGACAGTGAGTCTCTACATTGCTATTAAGTTGCTGATATGTTACTAAGGAGTTGGTAATAAGATAAGAAGTTGCTACTGAGCTACTAAGGAGTTGATAATGAGCTGATTTGTTGTTAAGTGCCGTCGAGTTAGTGTCAACTCATGGCGACCCTCTGGATAGTTGTCCTAAATTGTGTTCGGTCTTCAGTCAGGCGGCTCATTGTTGACAGACTGATAAGTTCTCATTATACAGCTAAAAAAATGGTAATATGTTAATGAGCAGTTATTGACTTAAGCTGTCATTATGCTGCTTTTCAATAGTTATTGAGACATTAAGGGCCCGATATTGCAAGAGACGCAAAAGGAGCCAATAACCAGCTAAAGAAACCCACACAGAAAACGGCACGAATCACAAGTTAGCTGCTGGACAAACAGGTCAAGGATGGAAAATGGCTAGATAGGGAAGATCCTCTGCCGGTGGTCAAATTCAGATATGCATATGGGATTTGAGCACCGATATTCGACATACCTACGCAAGGCGAAAGTACATGCAAAATGCATGGATAAGAAGGCAGGATGCAGAAGGAAACCCATAACTGCGCAGTGGTGGAAAGGCAGGCAAGAGCAATATCCTGCCATACCTGGGTAGTGATGCGATAACCATATACTACAGAAAATGTGCCGCCAGTGGATAGCTGGATGTACCAGTGGCCCCCACCATACAGCCCATAACCAGTTATGATATTGCATGTGCGAATGTGTACTGTACATGCAGGATCCCCTTCTGGCTGGGCAGATACACAGCAGCAACATGGTGGCAAGGAGAACAGGCAACTTTAGCCCCACAGAGGCCAAGGCCCTGGCCAGAATGGTCCTCAGATGGGAGGGGATGTTGTACCCCAGGGAGCACCACAGGGCCAAACTGCGTCTCGTCACTGCCATTTGGAGGGGGATCCAGCTCAGCCTGCAAAGGTGAGTAGCCAATGGGAAGTTGAGCTCCAGGGAGGAGAGAGGGCAGATGGATAGGTCAGAAATGAGTGCCTGACACAGGCCTGGTTGTCAGAGTGCACATGCAAACAGTGGAGATAACCCTTGGCAATCGCTGTGGTCAGTGGCATGCATTAGATCATTGACCCTGCCAGGTTACACAGTTCAAAATGCACTTCCCTGCCATCTCAGGATGACTGGGCATCCAAATGGCAAATTAAATTTAATGTGGACAAGTGCAAAGTTATGCACCTAGGGAAGAACAACCCAAACTATGGTTACACGATGCAAGGTTCCACATTAGGAACCACCACCCAGGAAAAAGATTTAGGCATCATCGTGGATAACATGTTACAGCCCTCTGCCCTGTGTACAGCGGCAGCCAAGAGAGCAAATAGAATGCTAGGAATCATAAGGAAAGGAATGGAAAATAAAACAAAGGGTATTATAATGCCTCTGTATCATTCCATGGTGCGACCGCACCTTGAATATTGTGTGCAATTCTGGTCGTCGTATCTTAAAAAGGATATAGCGTTATTAGAAAGGTACAGAGAAGAGCCACTAAAATGGTAAAGGGGATGGAAGGATACCCCTATGAAGAAAGGCTAAAAAGGTTAGGGCTCTTCAACCTGGAAAAGAGACGGCTGAGGGGAGATATGATAGAAGTCTATAAATTAATGAATGGAGTGGAACGGATAAATGCAGATCGATTGTTTACATCATCAGAATATAGAAAGACTAGGGGACATGAAGCTACAGGGTAATGTATTTAAGACTAATAAAAGAAAAGCGTAGTTACTCACCTGTAACAGGTGTTCTCCAGGAGCAGCAGGAATCAGTCCTCACTTATGGGTGACGTCGGCGCCGACGGAGCCCTCGCGGAGCAATTTTCCCCAGCTTTCAAAGAAAGCCTTTGGGAATTGCAGCGCGCATGCGCGGTCCCCTTCCCGCCCAAGGGTGCCATCTTAGCCAGTCAGATGACATAGCTAAAAAAGACAGCATAAAAATTTGCAAAAAACTAAAGCAGATGATTGCAACTCCACGGGGAGGAGGGAGGGTTGTGAGGACTGATTCCTGCTGCTCCTGGAGAACACCTGTTACAGGTGAGTAACTACGCTTTCTCCAGGACCAAGCAGGAAGTCAGTCCTCACTTATGGGACTCCCAAGCTCAAGGCTACCGGAGACCCTAAGCACAAAAATGAGCTCCCTCTAGCTCAGCAGCACAGAAGGAAAGAATCTTCGCTGAATTATTACCCACCGGTAGCCCACATCCGGGATGGAGGGTAGGAGTTGCTCAGACCTCGAAGAGATTACGGAGGACTGCCTGTCCGAAAGCACTGTCCCTGCGGGACTCCCTCTCGAGACAGTAATGGACCGCAAAAGTCTGGCTCGAAGACCAAGTAGCGGCCCGGCAGATGTCTGCCAGCGGAACAGAGCGGAGGTAAGCCACTGACGTAGCCTTTGCCCGAACGCAATGAGCCGTGACTCGACCTTCCAAGGAGAGTCCGGCTGCCCAATAAGCCCAAGAGATACAGTCCGCAACCCAGATGGACAGAGTACGCTTGGAGACCGGGAGCCCCAATTTATTGGGGTCAAAAGACACAAAAAGCTGAGCAGCTTTACGGTGCTCCCGCGTACGGTCAAGGTAGAAGTTCAAAGCCCTTCTACAGTCCAGGGTATGGAGGATCGTTTCAGCTCGGCTGGAGTGTGGTCTGGGAAAGAAGGTTGGAAGTACCACCTCCTGATTGATGTGAAAGGGGGAGACCACATTTGGAAGAAATTTTGGGTGAGTCCGTAGGACTACCCTATTTTTGTAGAACCGAGTGTAAGGGGGATCAGACACGAGGGCCTGCAATTCACTTACGCGTCTAGCGGAAGTGAGGGCTATCAAGAACAGTGTTTTCCAAGAAAGAAAACGGAGAGAACAGGTAGCCATAGGTTCAAAAGGCGGACAGGTGATCCGCTGTAAAACCACATTCAGGTCCCAGTCAGGCGCTGGCGGGCGCAGAGGTGGTTTAAGTAGAAGGAGACCTCGGAGAAACCTCGCTACGAGAGGGTCGTTGGAGAGAGGTCTGCCGTCCACCGGCACATGATGTGCGGAAAGAGCACTGAGGTGAACTTTGACGGAGTTGGACTTAAGTCCCAGATTAGAGAGGTAAAGCAAGTACTGCAAGACCACCGACACCGGGCAGGAGAAGGGATCCTGAGACTGTCTGGTACACCAAACGGAAAAGCGACGCCATTTAAGGGCGTAGCATTTTCGAGTAGAAGGTCGCCGAGAAGCTAGGACGACCTCTTCCACCTCTGCCGGCAGGAGGAGGGGAGCAAGGACTACCCTCTCAGCAGCCAGGCCATTAGATTGAGAGACCTGAGGTTGGGGTGTAGCAGAGACCCCTGATCCTGAGTGAGGAGATCCGGTTGAAACCCCAGAGGGAACGGATCCTCCACCGCTAATTGCAGCAGGAGTGGAAACCACGGCTGTCTGGGCCAGCGAGGAGCCACCAGGATCATGGAGGCTTTGTCTCGGAGAACCTTGAAGAGAGTCCGAGAGACTAGCGGGATGGGAGGGAAAGCATACAGACGGCTCCCCGACCATGAGAGTAGAAAAGCGTCCGCCGCAACCCGAAGGGGGTGTGGCTGACGAGAGCAGAAGTGAGGAAGTTGCCGGTTGTGAGGACTGGCAAAGAGATCCACCGTGGGGAGGCCCCACTTTAGAAAGAGCTTCTGAACTACCAAGGGATCCAGACGCCACTCGTGCGGCTGGAGGATCCTGCTGAGTTTGTCCGCCAGGCAATTCTCTTGGCCTGGGAGATAAACTGCCTTGAGGAGAACGCCGTGACTGACGGCCCAAGAGCAGAGCTTCTGTGCCTCCCGACAGAGGAGGAAGGAGCCCGTGCCCCCCTGCTTGTTCACGTAGAACATGGCAACTTGATTGTCCGTCTGGACAAGGACGGACTGGTGAGAAGTCAGGTGGGAGAAGGCCTTGAGAGCCAGGCGGATCGCCCTGAGCTCCAGGAAGTTGATCTGCTGAGCAGACTCCCACGTGGTCCAGAGGCCCTGAGTACGTGCCCCTTGGCAATGCGCTCCCCAGCCCAGGAGGGATGCATCTGTTGTCAGCACCCGGGCCGGCTGAGGTGACTGGAAAGGCATGCCGAATATCAGGTTCGGCCGCTGAAGCCACCACCGGAGAGACGAGATCAGCGGCTCGGAGACGCGCACTAGGTCTGCAAGGCCGCCTGTGGCTTGTCGCCACTGCCGGCGGAGACACCATTGAGCAGGTCGCATATTCAGGCGGGCATTGGGGGTCACATGGACGGTGGAAGCCATATGGCCGAGTAGTCTCAGGAAGCGCCTGGCGGAGACCAGGGGCTGGCTGCGAAAACGGTCGGCTAGGTCCATGAGCCGTTGAGCCCTGTCGAGCGGTAGGTACGCTCGTGCCTGAGGAGTGTGCAGCCTTGCGCCGATGAACTCAAGATCCTGTGAGGGGAGCAAAGTGGACTTTGCGAAGTTTATAACAAAGCCCAAGTACTGCAGAAGAGTCACCGTGCGGCGCGTGGCGTTGGTGACCTCCAGAGCGGACGCTGCTCTGATGAGCCAGTCGTCGAGGTACGGAAAGACATAGAGGCCGTGAAGCCGGAGATGGGCCGCCACCACCGCGAGACATTTTGTGAAGACTCGCGGAGCGGAGGACAGGCCAAAGGGCAGTACTCTGTACTGGTAATGATTTCCTGCCACCACAAACCTTAGGTATTGGCGGTGGCTTGGGTGGATGAGGATGTGCGTGTAGGCATCCTTTAGATCCAAGGAGCATAGCCAATCTCCCTGCTGGAGGTAGGGCAGAAGGATTCCAAGGGTAAGCATCATGAACTTCTCCCGCACGAGGAACTTGTTGAGGTTGCGCAAGTCCAGGATGGGTCTGAGGCCTCCTGTTCTTTTTGGTATTAGAAAATACCGGGAATAAAAGCCTTGACCCTTCAGGTGGTGGGGCACCGGTTCCACCGCCTGATCCTGTAGAAGACCTGCTAACTCCTGAAGGAGTAAGTCCCTGTGCAGAGGGGTTCGTGGAGGTTCTCCCAGAAAATAGGAGGGAGGGACCTGGTGGAAGTGGAGAAGATAGCCTTCTCGCACGACTTGAAGCACCCAGGCATCTGAGGTGATGCTGGACCACCTGTGGGCGAAGTGAACCAGCCGGCCTCTGGTGCTGGGAGGAGCCAGCGGGGGGGGGAGAGGCTATGCTTAAGGAGTCAAAAGCCCCCACCCTGCGGAGCAGGGGCTGGTGGTGCAGGCTTGGGGGCTTGCTGCCTACGGGACCCGTTACCCCGTCCCTTGGCCTGCTGGCCCTGTTGGGGAGCTGCAGGGGCCTGATAGTGGGGGTATTGTTTGTAGGCAGTCGCCTTCCTCGGGTAAAAGGACTTCTTTCCCGAGCCCTTCTTTTTCTGGGAAGGGGCGGAGGTCTTCCTAGAAAGCCTAGTCCTGGTGAGAGTCTCTGTCTCAATTTGTGCAGCCTTATCAGCCATGGGCTTGCCAAAGAGGTTTTCGCCATGGGCTTGCCAAAGAGGTTTTCGCCTCGGCAAGGGACATCGACCAACTTGTCCTGCTGGAAGCCAGGGCTCTTGCGGACTCGATAGATAGAATCGACCCGCTTGCTCAGGACCGGCGAGGTGGCCGGACTCTCCCACATGCGGAAGAGTAGTCATTCCAGCATGGGAGGAACCGGTACAGTAAAGTGTTCCCTGGCGGGAGAGTCATACTGGAGGGCGTCGAGCTCTTCGGCTCGAGGCTCCTCCTCGGGATCCGCAGGGAAGGCCAAAGCCTTGGCCATATCCCTGACGAAGTCCGAGAACCGGGCAGCCTCCGGGGGGGGACTGCTTCCGAGCTTCGGACTCAGGTGAGTCCGAGGGGACACACCGAGTCCGAAAAGAATCAGGCGACTCTTCCTCTTCAGACTCCCAGACCGACTCCGACGAGGACTCGGTGGGGTCGGCCCGGGCAGGGCGCGGCGCCTGCCGCCCCGATGCCGAGGGAGTCGGCGTCGGCGACCTCGGTCCCGAACGGGAGGCCGAGGGCGACCTCGACCGAGGATCGACTCGAGTTCGCATCGACTCGAGGATCGGCTCGGTCTCCGGGGTCGACTTCGACGTCGACATCCCGGCGGTCGGGGCAGCAGCGCCAGCGAAGCCAGCGAGCAGTGCCCGCTGCTGGTCCATGAAGGCAGACAGTTTGCTCTCCAAGGCCGTCAACCTGAGTCCGAGCTCAGGTGACCCAGCAGCCCCCGACTCGGGCCCCGACGGCGTCGGGCCCGACGTCGGCTGTCATGGAGGCGAGTCCAGAAGGACCACAGGACTTACCCGAGCAGGCAGCTCCGACTCCAGGCGAGGTCGCTTCATGAGGTGCTCCTTCTCCAAGGACCCGGGCGGCTATCGGGGCTATGCGACCTGGCCCTAGCGGAGCCAGGAGCGTCCACCGACGCCGCCCTCGCGGGTTTCACCTTCCGTCGATGGTCCCCGGAGGGAGAACCCCTGTCGGAGGAACTCCGGCGACGGTCCGAGCTGGAACCCCTGGACGCGGAGGCCTCCGACGAGGTCCGGGTACGGCTGGGGTCAGCGAAGATTCTATCCCGCTGATGCCGCCGACTTCTCAACGCTTTGGAGGATAGTTTGCCACAAGGCCCACAGATCATTTCATCATGATCCGGGCCCAGGCAGCGGAGGCAATTGTCGTGTGTGTCAGTTAGTGACATATTTCGGTCACACTGACCACACCGCTTGAAACCACTGGCAGACATCGGGGGAAAAAGGGCCCCGGCGAGGTCAAAGGACCGGGCTGCCAGGGAAAAACCGAAACGAAAACTGACTAAGTCAGAAAAACCGAAAATTAAGAAGAGGACTCGTGACCGGCGTCGCGAGTCCGGCGGGAAAAAGACCGGCGTCGAACCGAATGGAAAAAACAGAGTAATTCTAAAGAAAATCAACTTTTTCGCGGGGACACGACGGGTACGTCTGTAGGGCTCCGCGGAAAAAAGAAGACTGGCTAAGATGGCACCCTTGGGCGGGAAGGGGACCGCGCATGCGCGCTGCAATTCCCAAAGGCTTTCTTTGAAAGCTGGGGAAAATTGCTCCGCGAGGGCTCCGTCGCGCCGACGTCACCCATAAGTGAGGACTGACTTCCTGCTTGGTCCTGGAGAAATATTTTTTCACTCAACGTGTAATCAAACTCCAGAATTTGTTACTAGAGGATGTAGTAAAAGCTGTTATTGTAGCTGGGTTTAAAAAAGGTTTGGACAAGTTCCTAGAGGAAAGATCCATAAACCATTATTAAAAGGGACCCGGGCTATCACTGCTTGACCCAATACAAGCATTGTGGAACCTGTGTCTTTTGGGGAAACTGCTACTTATAACTTATTGGCCACTGTTGGAAACAGGATACTGGGTTTGATGGACCTTGGTCTGACCCAGGATGGCATTTCTTATGTTCTTATGGTTCTTATGTTCTTAACAGTATGCAGCTGCAGACATCACACAAGAGGACACAAGAGCTCCTCCTGTTAGAGGATGTCCTGCAAATGCATGGGTCACAGATTCAAGACCACCCAGGGGAACTGTGCAAAAGCAAGAGCGGGGAGATCAAACTTGCACAAAAATATTACCATTTTCCTGCTTCTTGTGTTGGACATACTTGTTGTGGGGGCAGTTCCAGCTTTTGCATGTTGTGGAAGCGTTGCCACTGTTATTGTCCAGTAGCCTGGTGCAACTGCCCAGACATAATACAGAAGTAAACAGCAGGGAAATCATGTTACAAACATTTGTTGCCTGCATAACTGTAGGATATGCCCCCTCTGCTTGCACAGGACTGAGAGTTAAAGCACCTGTACCTGGCCATTCACCAGTATGGCATCACCTAAGTCCAAGTTCCACACATATCACTACATGTTCCAGCATCACAAGGTGGCTCTGTGCAACAATCACACAAATGCAACCCAGCAAACTGCACAACACACAAACCAGGGCCTCATGCTCGAAGAGTGATGCCACAGGGTCAATAACAGATGGTGAGAGTGGGGTCAAAAAAGGGAAGCACAGAATGGGTAGGGACAAGTAGGGAAAGTGGAAGAGAGGGGAGGAGGGGCTGGGTAGCAGAGTGGGGGGGATAGTGTAAACAGGCATGGATGAGAAGGGATGGGTCAGAGTGAGGTGCAGAGTGGGAAAAAAGTGATGAAGAGATGTGGTAGTTAAAGTAGAGGCACAAAGTATGGAGTAGGGGCATTGGGGGCATTTGGAAGGTGCAGTAGGAGGGTAGCTGCAGAACAGAGATGGCCCTATGGGGTCCAGAGGTGAAAGACAGGTGTGTGAGGCTGCATATGCAGGGTCAAGCTGGCAGCCACATTGTGCTGATGCCCGGAGGACTAGGAAGGGATACGGGTGATGATAGTGAGAGCAACCAGGTAGTGTCCATGAAGCACCACAGGTAGTGGCATACACTACAGAGATCCATACAGAGCAGCAACATATGCCCTGCAAGGGACCATGTCAGAACACCTGTCCCAAGTTTTGGATGCAGTGTGAAAAAACTGAAGATGGCCTTGTTAGGGAGCAGTACTATCACACTGGTTGTACACAGGGATTTTGGGGAACTCTAATAGAGAGTACACAAGAGGTCAATATAGTGACACATATGTTGAAATCCCCACTGTGACTGGGCACACATGCCACTCTTGCAAGGGTGGGCAGGGGCCTTGAGAATAGCTGTGTCAGTGGTAGCAGTGGAAGGTCAATATGGGTACCAAAAGGTGCAGATCTGATCACATACCTTTCTCTTACATTTATTTATTTATTTTATTTATTTAGTAACTTTTCTATATTACTGTATCTACAAGTCACAGTGGTGTACATGGAACAATCAAACAAGAACGAGAACGTTACATAGAACAAAGGTAATAGTAAATGGAGTTAAACAATGAAAATATAACTATTTACATGGTGGAGTGTGGTTCAGTGTGAACATAGTCCAGGTCCAGGTGGGTGGAAGGTCAAGGGTTTGGAGGGTTTTCAGTTTACAGCGCAATTTTCCTAGGTCCGTGAGATGGCATAGATCCGATGTGAGGAAGTTCAATTTGGTGGGGCATAGAAGGAGAAGGCTCTGTTGGTAGTGGTGGAGTTTGTGTACTGGACCCTCGAGGCACTGAAGCACTGATTTAGGACCATGTGGCGGCAGAGGCTTCAGCTCATCTACTGACTTAGGGGGGAGTTGGCAGCAGCCGCAAGTAAGCCAGCCTCATGGCATGGTACACATCCCCCCAGGAAATACAGCAAATGACAACATGTATGGCCTTAACTTGTGGATAACAGCAGATATGTTGTTGTCCTAGCATGTGGTGACATGTTGCTGTCCCATGGAGTGTGCATGCACTGTTGCCATTGTGCTTGCCAGTCTGTCAGTTCTGTCCATCTCCTGAAAGCCCACCCATCTTATGGCCCACTGTCCCTCTCTTCATGCCAGAGAAGCTGAGGATGAGGGTCTGTGGAAAGAAGCCAGGCAGCCTCTACAGCCCAGCCCAGCCCAGCCCAGCCACCCACACCCACCACCTGCAGGAGCATCCTCAGGAGCAGCAAGTTCCAGCTCCAGCCCCAGCCCCAGCACTACCACCACACCTGAACCCCCCCCCCCCCAGCCAGCACCTCCAAGAGGGAGGAGAATGAGGCCATTGAGGAGGTCCCAGAGGTGGCAGCAGAGGAAGAGAAGAAGAGGGCAGATAGGGTCCAGGAGGAGGGCGATACTGCAAAGGCCCCACAGGTAGCAGCAGAGGAAGAGGAGGTGGAGAAGGACATGAATGAGCAGAAGGAGAAGGACTCTGAGGAGGAGGAAGCCAAGGCAGAGATGGAGTTGAGGGGAACACCAGGGGAGGGGCCACATGAGGTGCACGTGACTGGGGTGACGGTGGATGCTGGAGAGGGATTGGAGACGCTGATGCAGGCACACATGTCCTGCTAGAGACAAGGGGGCCAGGCAGGCCACCTGTGGTCATCAAGCAGGAAGGCTAGAAGAAGCACAAAATGTCAACAAAGACTCCACGCCCTCCCCACGTGCCATCACACACCATCATGAGTGGTGTCAGGTGGGCTAGGAGACTCTGCAGACACCAAGAACCCCCTATGCCAGCAGGCCCCAACTATGACCCCTGCAGACTCTGGCCTGGGCACCTCATTGGCCCCCCTTCAAGAGCTGGTGGTGGTTATGGCCACTCTGGTGGAGAAGCTATGGCTCCTGAGGGAGGCAGTGGTTGAGTCTGCAGGGGGCATCTGCACAGGGCTACAGGCCATAGCCCAGGCCCTGCAAAGCCACAGCTAAGGTCCCCCAGAGTCCTAGACTGATCTGGGGATGGGCAGGGTGGCATGTGTTAGAGAACTAGCTTGGAAACCAAGGGACTAGGGTTTGATTCCCATTAGCACTCCTTGGGCCTTGGGCAAGTCACTTAACCCTCCATTGCCTCAGAAAAATCCAAATTATCAATGTCCCTGTTTAATGTATATTACCAAGTTTAAATTACAATGTAAACCGCTTAGACTGAAATGATAAAGTGGTATAAAAAACATGTTAAATAAATAAATGTGTGGGAAAGTTGGGGTATGGTGATGTTGGCAGGGCTTATAGGAATGGGAAGGGGGTGGTGCTGGTGTGTTGTTTTGCTAATAAATGTCATTTATTGTAACCCATAGTGTCATCATTGCATCCTGCAACATAGACGGGTATCTGGAATATTGAGGTGGTGGATATTGGTTTGCACTCTAAAGGTCAGTGCCTGTGGTGACTGCTGGGCTGGCGTTGGGGCCTGAATGTGAGCACATGGTATGTTGAGGGCACAGGCCAAGGTGGTGGCCAGGCCAACAGTCCCACAGTGGCAAGGTTGAGGGACATCATATAGTGTGGGCTGGGGAGGTATGGGAACAGAGTATGCTGTAAGCCAGGGTGCACGTACAGTCTGGTGAGATGTCGGTCTGCTGCTGGGACCTGTACATGGGGGTGGATGTATTGTTACACAAATACCTGGGTGTGGGTGTAGTGCAACACAGGTGAGAGCATGGACAGTGCCTGTTGGAGTCTGGACACAGGCCCCAGGTAACATATGTGTGCATGCCTATATATGCAGTGTCGTACCATTGTGGAGCGTCTATGGAATGAGTAATAGGATGGGAGCAGATACACAGCATGTACATACATGGGTGCTCATGTACCTCGTATGGGCTCATGATGCTATGGTGCAGACTAATCAGTGATCATGCCATGCCTACCTGGGCCCTTCTGTCCACCATGGGCTTCTCTTAGCAGCTGTATGAGCATTTGAAAATGAAAAGAATTTACTGTTACAAAGCAGGGGAAAACTATTTTATAAAAGTGTATAAATGCTTGCAGTTTGCAATTTTGATTGTCAGAAACATTGTTAAGAAATGGTTACACATGGAATTGTTGAAGTCGAGAACAAGAGCGAGGTGAAAGAAAGCAATCCACCAACATGAATTGCATATAAATAATAGTTTTATTGTCCTTTCTATTGTTCTACCCTATATGGTGGTGTTTCGGCCTGCACCTTCATCAGGACTGTAGACAAGTGATGAAACTCCCAAATGGGTATCCACAAGTGCCTAATTGTGGATCCTCACAGTAAGAAACGGTTAAGAAATCTTCAGAAACTTTTCTGACCGTAACGATGATTCAAAAGGTCACATAAATCCACAGCTACCTATTAAACCACAGTACGGTCAGAGAGGTTTCCACAGACTTGTTGACCCCTGATGAAGGTGCATGCCAAAACACAGCCGTGTAGGGTAGAACAAAAGAAAGGACAATAAAATGGAATTCACGTCGGTGGGTTGTTTTCTTTCATCTTGCTCCTGTTCTGCACTTTCATACTTGCGGGTGTGAGTGCTGCCTTAAACACTGTTGAAGTCAAGACAAGATCTGGAAAAGCCGGCTGCTCCTAAATATGCCCTCCAGTGGCTTTTGTGACGAAGTACAGAAAAAGTTTCCTTCTAGAAACTCTCCTATTCAGATCATTGATGAGCAATAAATACTGTACTATGGACAACTATTCCAGTCTCAACTGAACTTTTCAGCAGGTTGTTTGCAGTGATAGGAGGATTCTCTTTTGCAGATCTGACCAGTTTCCAGGCAGCTTTATCAGAGATTTTTCTTGCTTTGTAAAAACTGGAAATAATTGTGCATTAAATTTGCCGAAAGATCCTGTGTTTAACCTCATATCCTGAAAAGGTTGTGTTAGCTACTGTTGACCTAGGGATTCACTGACACACAGTTTGTCCAAGGGTGCCTAAATGTTTTCACACAGCTGTATACATGCTATTTTCCATTCAAAATGTGCCCACACAAAAAAACAGGTAGCAATATCTGCAGGTACTTTGAAACTGTAGCAGTCTTCAGTGCAAAACTATGCATGCTATTTCTGCTTTGAAACAGCAACGCTCCATAAAACCAAAATATCATCTATATACAATCACAGAGGCCGAATCTCAGTAGAAAAAGGGCAATTTTCCAAAAACTGCTTTTCAAATTTGGCCATATGTAAATTTGCATCTATTGCTCTGACAAAAAAAAAACATTTCTGTTTTCAGGGCAATTTTTTCAACAAATAAAAGGCACTGCTAAGAGTGCAATGAGAGCACCCGATGTCGCAAATTTATATACAGCAGAATTTGAAAAACTGCTTTTAGAAAATTTCTTTTTCTACCAAGATTAGGTTTTAGTGATGATATATAGCTGGTATTTTTGGTTTTATGGAGAAGTGGTGAAGATCTGTTTAATATTTTATATTATTAGCTGAATATAAGAGATAAAAAATGACTCCACGCTAACCAGTCAGTATGTTAGTGGGCGGGGACGGGGCAGGTTAGGGACGTAACGCGGGTATTGACATGGGCGGGTTTTCACATCCTACCACAGTTTAAAGTGCAGCTCACATGCGCAGCATTTTCATCTAATGGTGATAATTCTTTGCTAGTAGTTGGCTCCAGTTCACTCCTTTTTGCATATATGCCTAACTCTTATTTAGTAATGGAATTGATTCTTTTAGAAAGTGCAAAAGAGTTCAGGATATCAGTCTGTGTAATGGTTTTGGAAGCTTTTTCACCAGCCTCCTGCGCTTCGAGGCATGTTTGCTAAAGTGCACTACTGGGTAATGCAGGGGTCAGCATGTGCTATGCTGACATTTTAACACTAGGGCCCTGCATTAGTGACCCTGTGCTAACCAACTAATGCGCTAGTGGGTCAGAACAGGGCAGAGGGTTAAAGGCATGACATGGACATTGATAGCATATCGTGATTAGCATGGGCCTTATGGGCTCACGCCAACTGTGACTGTTGCCATTAGCATGGCTGCACTTAATGCCACTCAATGAGTGGCGTTAAGTGTGCCAGTGAGCTGGTAGCATGGTGCCACACAATTACAATGTACTATCGGCATGGGGATAGAGACTCACGCCCACAAACATTACTAAAGGCTTCTGCACTGATACCACATCACAATCATGCACCACCAGCGTGGCCTTTTGTAAACATGCCCCTTGGTGTAAGATGGTCTTCCCAATACATTTCTTATTTCTATCTAATCGTTGTTTTTTTTTTTTTGGGGGGGGGGGTAAAAAGGGGATGACGTTTTTGTAATATTGTTTACCGACATATTCTTAGTGCGTCCAAGGGTTACCTCCACGAACCAGTTCATTTTGGCCAGTTTCATTTTCTTTGAGGTATTTAATATTAATTGGAATTGAGGTAGTGGTTGACAATCAATTTTCTTGAAATAAACAGCTTTGTGCATTGTTTTCTGCCTGTATGTCCTTCTGGTGATCAGTTTTTTGTTTTAAAAGACTCCTATATATATCATTGCAACACAAGGAAATGACTTTTTCTTGATATTTGATTACCTCCTTTTTGGACTTAAAAGCCTTTTTTATTTTTAAATTGCTGTATGATTGCTTTTTGTAATGCATTCCTTATTGTATTTATTTTTTTGCATCACATTGTGTGCTGAAACTTGCCAAGTCAAGTCTGGTTTTAATAAATTGGGCTTTTGTTCATTTACATTGTGTGTTGGTCTTTTGTCCATTGTCCACCTCCGCTCCTGTTGTTCCCTTCTCTAATTCAGACCTTCAAGAGGTTATTTTAGAAGGCCTATTTGCAATTTATGCAGGTGAATACTGACACTTGTATGTGGAAATGGTATCCATTTATAAATAGTGATTTCAGAAAGAGCTGAATTTATACTTTACTATGTGTAAGGTGCAGGGGAGCACATGGACAGGGTGGGTCCAAAATCTGAATATGTATTTCCCCAATTTATATGGGGAATACCCATAGATGACCAAAAATGTCCATGTTGGGATTTACACCTGCTCCCTGGCACGTTTAGGTTTTTAAAAAGTGCTTGTTTCAACCAGCCCTTTACAGTGGGAATTAAGCAAGGTTACTTACCTGTAACGGAAGTTCTCCGTGGACAGCAGGATAAGTCAGCCACACTAGGTGACGTCATCCGACGGCGCTGCGATGGAAGTACTCTTTATTTATTTATTCAGACAGATTTGTATACCAACTTATCCTTCAATCAAAGTGGTCACATCACACTTGGAGGGTTACACTTAACATGAGGGTTCCTAACAACATTTAGACAGCACTTCATAGCTCAGAAGGGCTTAGCCCTTCTGAGCATGGGCTACCCAGGCCCCACCCCCAGGTCCGCCCCTAGCCAGTCACTGAGTTACTAGCTGAGCCTAACTGCTAGGGGCATGGACCAGGAGGAGACCGGAACCTTGCAGGGGAGGAGGGAGGGAATGTGTGGCTGACTTATCCTGCTGTCCACAGAGAGCTCCCGTTACAGGTAAGTAACCTCACTTTCTCCTAGGACAAGCAGGATGAGTCAGCCACACTAGGTGCCTCCCAAGCTACGAAGAGCTGAGGTGCAAAGGTCGGTCGGAGTGAAGGAGAAGATAACGTACTCACAGTGAGTGAGGCATGTGTGTTTATTGCAGAACAGAGTTCTGCAGTTCTTAGCAATTTCTTAGTGCAAAAACAGACATTCTCTGTGCAGGACAGATAGTGCAAAACAATGGTACAAAAACAATAGTGCAAAAACAGTGCAATGTAACACAACAGTGCAATATAATAATAAGGTGTGAGCAAGTGCAGCAGAGTAAAACAGCAATTGAACAGCAGAGAAATACAGTCGTGACCTGGAGGGTGCTGAGGTAGAAATGTTCAATAGTCAAGAGTCACTGGCTCTGAGGATCCGCTGTGGATAGGATAGACCGACCGAAGGTGAGGTCGTCCCCTTTGGTGAGGATGAGGCAATAGTATCTTTGGAAGGTGTGGCGGGACAACCAGGTGGCAGCTCTGCAGATATCTGCCACAGGGACCGACCTCAGTTTAGCGATGGAGGTGGCCATCGCTCGAAGCTGATGAACATTGACTGGGGACACAGGTCCTGTAGCTGCTTGCTCCAAGCAGAAGGCGATACAGGCGGAAATTCACAGGGACAAGGTCTGTTTGGAAACCGAACAGCCTGGTTTGTTTGCATCATAGGAGACAAAGAGCTGTGTCCCTCTGCGGTGAGGTGTAATCCGGAGAAGGTAGATGCGGAGGGCTCTGACACAGTCCAGGGTGTGTAACCTTTGCTCCTCGGGAGAGGAGTGGGGCTCGGGGTGGAAGCTAGATAGTTCTATGGACTGGTTGACATGGAAAGCGGAGGCCACCTTTGGCACGAATTCTGGGTGCGTCTGGAGGGAAGCTCTGTCGTTGGTGAGCTGGGTGTAGGGCGGGTGCACCACCGGGGCTTGTAGCTCGCTGATTTGCCTGGCTGACGAGATGACGATCAGGAATAGTGTTTTCCAGGAGACGTGCTTCATGGCCGCTGAGTGCAAAGGCTCGAAGGGTGGTAGAGCGAGTTGGTTGAGGACGGCGTTAAGGTCCCAGTGAGGTACCGGGTCTCTGACCGGTGGGTGTAGGTTGTTGAGTTCCTTCATGAAGTGGAAAACAATAGGCTGTGCTGTGATGGAGATGTCACCGCAGCAGTCATGGAAGGCCACAATCACGACGAGGTGGACTCGGATGGACTGAGGCTGCAATCCCTGTTAGAAAAGTCTGGTGAGGTATTGTAGCACCTGCGGCATGGGGCAGGAGAAAGGGTTGAACTGCCGGGAAGAGCACCAGGAGATAAAGCATCACCATTTCAGACCGTACGACTTCCTCGTCGAGGGGCGTCTGGCTGCGAGTACCACTTCTGTGACCTCAGGTGGAAGGTAGAGGGGTGATAGAGTTACCCGCTCAGCTTCCATGCTGTTAAGGATAGGGTCCATAGATTGGGGTGGGGGGTGTTGCTGTCATCCTTGGAGATTAGGTCCGGCATCAGGGGAAGGTGGATTGGCGCTTCCTGTGCCAGGCGGCTGAGGTATGGGAACCACCGGGGTGCGATGAGGATGGCTTGTGCCCTGTCCGAGATGATGCACTGCAGGGTCAGCGGTATCAGGGGAAAGGGTGGAAAGGCGTACACTACTGACTAGTCCCCCCAGTACATGTCGAATGCATCCGGTGTGATGCTGCGGTGGAAGGGACGTTTTGAGCAGAAGGTGTTGCATTTGGTGTTCTCCTCCATAGCAAAGAGGTCAATTTGTGGCCGCTCCCACCGTTGCAAGAGAGTGTGGGTCACCTGGCAGTTGAGGGTCCATTCGTGGGGGCTGAGCTGCCGTCTAAGTCGATCCGCTAGTTCGTTTTGGAGTCCCGGGAGATAGGATGCCCGGATGAGGCAGTGATTGGAAAGGGCGAACATCCTATGCGGGAGCCTGTTCCTCCCTGCTTGTTGATGTAGAACATGGCTACCTGGTTGTCTGTCTGGAGAAGGACAGCCTTCCTACAGATTAGGCTCTGAAAGGCTTTGAGGGCATGCTGGATTGCCCTGAGCTCCAGGAGGTTGATATGATAGGTCCGTTCCTGTGTCATCCAAGCTCCTTGGGTGCGGAGGTGGAGGCAGTGTGCCCCCAGCTAGATGGGGAGGCGTCCATGGTGATGGTCAGCTGGTGAAAGGGCTGTCTCAGGGGGTGACCACATATAAGGTTTTTCCTGTCGGCCCACCAGAGGAGGGACGCTTTTACTGCTGCATCCATGGGGATGGGTGTGCTTAGGGGCTGTGAGTGTTGGTTCCAGTGTGACCTCAGGTGCCATTGTAAGCGGCGCATGTGAAGCTTCACCATGGTTACCACCTGGGTCGATGCTGCCATATGATGACTCTAAACAAGCCTTCATCCTAGTATTCCTCGACATCTCTGCTGCATTTGACAGCGTCAATCATATAACAATGCTCAACAGACTTCAACAAATAGGAATTACATCCACTGTTTACAACTGGTTCAAATCCTACCTGTCAAATAGAACCCAAACAGTAAGAATTCTTAACCAAACATCTAACACTTTCAACCAAACACAAGGCCTCCCACAGGGATCTGCACTATCAGCATTATTATTTAATATTTACCTTCAACCAATCAGCAACATCTTTAAACGTCACGGTGTCTATTACCATATTTACGCCGACGATATAATGTTCTATCTCCCATTTAAAATCCCACATCCTCCACTACAACAAATAACGGAATGCTTTAAAGAAATAACATTATGGCTCAAAGACCAGAACCTACACATAAATTTTTCTAAAACGGATGTACTATATTACTAAAAACCAAACCTACAAACCTCCAACTACTATCACCCTAGATAACCATGAGATCAACACAAAAAAAGAAATAAAATACCTAGGTGTGATATTTGACAACAAACTTAACATGGACTCACACATAAAATACCTAACAAAAAACATACACTACAAACTTAAGACACTGAGACAACTAAGACCTTTAATTCACTTGCAAGACTTCATAGCTATAATTCAAGCTATTATAACTCCACACTTCGATTTTGCAAACTTAATCCTTAATGGCATCACAAAGCAAAATATTAAAAAGATACAACTAACCCAGAACATCGCAGCAAGGATAATAAGGAACTTAAGCTCAACAGAACATATCACACCGATCCTAGCTGAACTCCATTGGCTACCCATAGACAGCAGAATAAAATACAAGATTCTTCTAACAACATTTAAAACTATAAACAACTTAGCCCCGTCTGTACTCAATACTCTCATCAAAGTAGAAAATGATAAACGAACACAAAGAAGTCGAAACTCAAATACTATAACAGTACCAAAGGATTACACAAAAGCTACAAAACAAACTAACAAGAGAGCATTCTCACACTCAGCTCCCACCCTCTGGAATAACCTTCCTGACCACATTCGCCAACTGTCAGACATAAAGGAATTTAAAAAACAACTAAAAACCCATTTATTCTCTCTATACTACAACAAAGGAGCAGAATTCACCCAGACCACTCAAAGAGACACAGGTTAACAATCATAATACAAATCATAGCTACATGTTCTCTGAAGTATAAATTAAAATACAACCCAAGTGATATATACCACAATTTATAATTTATGACATAATTGTAAATATCAACAATGTATATATGTTCTAACAGTTTAATGTTCTAATAATTATAATGTTAATACTTTATATTGTTACCTGTAAATAGTTCAATATGTTCTATGTAAACTGACTTGGTATGATACCACCCTTACCATATAACATACTGTTCATTGTAAACCGTACTTGATACTTGTGAAAGAGCGGTATAGAAATAATTGCTAAATAAATAAATAAATAAATAAATAAATATGGCCCAAAAAGTGGAGCAGCACTCGAGAGGTCGTGTGGCCATTCTCCAAGGTGCGCTGTATCATTCAAACGATGGTGTCCCTCTGAGGGTGCGGAAAGAATGCTTTGGAGACCGTGGTGTCTATTATTGCTCCGATGAATTTGAGGCGTTGGTCAGGCTGTAGGTGTGACTTCTGGTAGTTCACCAGGAAGCCCAGAGATGATAAGAGGGAGATGGTCTGGAGTGTAGCTGATGTGACTTCCTGTAAGGAGGGTGCTGAGATCAGCCAGTCGTCTAGGTATGGGAACACGCATATGTCCCACTTGCGGAGGTGTGTTGCTGCGACGGCCACACATTTAGTGAACACTCGTGGTGCAGCTGATAGTCCGAAGGGAAAGACCTGGTATTGGAAGTGCCTCCCCAGGATCTGGAAGTGGAGGAACTTGCGGTGTTCCTTGTGGATGGGGGCATGTAGGCGTCCATTAAGTCCAGGGACATGAGCCATTCCCCACGTTGGATGAGAGGGAGGATTGACCCAAGGGAGTGCATCCTGAACTTTTCCTTGATGATGAATTTGTTAAGGTTGCAGAGGTTGAGGATGCAGCGGACCCCACCTGACTTCTTAGGAACCATGAAGTACCTGGAGTAGAAGCCAGAGTGCATCTCCTCAATCGGTACGGGTTCTATCGCTTTGGATGCCAGGAGAGAGGATATCTCCGTTGTTAGGTCTGTGAGTGAGGCAGTCTCCATCTTGTTGCGGGGAGGTTTGCATTGCGATGGTGTGGAGAGGAATCTGATGCAGTACCCTTCCTTGATGATCCGTAGGACCCACTTGTGATCGACTCCCAGGTTGGCAGGAAGGTGGTGAGCCGATCCCCGGTGGAGTGGTTGGCTTTGGGTCGCTTGTCAAAAGGCCTGGTTAGTTTTCGTTGACCCGGCATGGGGAGTCGTTTGCTGCCTCCTTTCTCGGCATAGTTTATTGCGATAGGAGGCCTGTTGAGGCTGTGACTTGTACCGTGGTTGTTGTACTGTCTTTTGGAGGAGGCGAACAGCTTCTGTTGCTAGGAGCTCTTGTCGTTGGTGCGCTATAGGCCCTCGTCTGCAAGGGTTTGTAGCATGGCGCAGTGATCCTTCATTGTGGTAACGGTGTCGTTTACCTTGTCGCCGAATCGTAAGTCACTGATACAGGGGGAGTCAGTGATGCAGTCATGGGTATCTTCCCGGAGTCCGGAGGCCCGAAGCCAGGCGAAGCAACGAGGTGAGATAGTAGCTCCAGCAGTGCGTGCAGCTGCATCAAAGGCATTGAAGGCTGCTCGCACTTAGTGTTTTGTGCACTCCTGGAGGTCTGCCAAGGAGACATTGGTGGAGGCTTGGTTGTCTTTCAGGAGCGCGGCAACTGCGGTTTTCAGCTGTCCCAAGAGGACACCTTGGTAGAGGGCATGTTGAAGCTGGTGGGCGGACACCCTTGCGCGGCCACCAGCTTTAACATGCCTTCTTTCCGATGTCATCGAGTAGCTTGAGGTCCCTGCCTGGAGGGTTGTTGAAATGTGTCCATGTCGACTTGGAACGTTTGAGGGCTGACTCTACCACTATGGAGTGGTGTAGGAGCTGTGTCTTGTCGAATCCCGGCAAGGGTTGGACCTGGTATTTTAAATCCAGTTTGCGGGAGGTAGGGGGCCCAGAGTTAGGGTTCTGCCATAGTTTGAGGAGGTTCTCCTGAAGCAGAGGATGCACGGGTATAGGTGCAGGGGCATTGGGAGTCTCTAGGAACTTTAGTGCTGCCTGTGTTTCTGGGCGCTGGTCGGAGGGGTGGCAGGGTGCTGTCAGGGCCATAGCTGTTGAGAGCTTGCGGAGGAATCTAGGATAGGTGAGGTCCTCTGGGCTGCAGGGAGGAGGGTCCATCATTGTTGAAGCAAGGTCCGGTCCCGAGGAAGGTTCTGCAGGAGCAGGAGATTCGGGGGCAGTGGCCTCTTTTCCGTTGCAGAGGGTGCCCATATTGCAGGAGGGTGAAGGTGCAGGTCCAGGTGAGGCGGGATGACCGCTAGGGGCTGGTGGAGGGTTGGGGCCCAAGGGTTCTGAGGTGAGTGCCGGGGGAGTTCTGCGTGCTTGGATCCATTGCTGGAAAAGGCTGGAGAGCAAGGTGGAGAATTGCATGGTCATGTCAAGGGTTCCTCGCTGGGGAAGATCCGCAGGAGCGGTGTCCTGCTGTACCCTTACTCTCTCGAGGGGAGGGTGCTTCCGGAGGCTCTGAGCCCATTGGGGACTGCAGTGGGGGTCAGAGTCAGTATCTGAGTCCAAGGGGAGTGCAGGACTGTTAAAGCTGGAGATGCTGCTCGAGGAGGATTTTCTGTGCTGGTGCCATCCTCTCCATCTGTGTCGTTTGCAGGGGGGGGGGGCGGCTGCTGCTCATGCTGCTGCTACTGATTGTGTGTCTCCCCCGGCGCTTATGGTCCTTCATGGAGCTTCTGCTATGTCGGCACAGCCTGGAGCGGTGCCTCTGCACCAATGGAGAGGCTTGCCGGTGGGAGGGGGAGTGTTGAGAGCCATGCTTCCTAGAAGGGGTGTTGCTGTGGTGCTGGCCAATGGCACCACGGTGGGCGAAGAAAGGTAGCAAGATGGCCACCGGCAAACCCGGGGAATTCCTCAACAATCCGGGGAGCACTGGAGGGGGATCCGGGGAAGCTGAAGCTGCAGAAGGTGGGGAGACCGTCAGAGAGAGCAGGCAGGAGGCAGTGTGGCTGCGGATGGAGGCCGGCAGGGGCACATCAGGGGCGGCGGGAGGAGCTGGCTGCATCGGGTGAGAGATGAGGCCTGCAGGAGCAGCATGGGGAGCCACATGGTCAGCCAGGGAGAGCGCAGAGTCTCTATTCACCTGAAGAAGATCCTGGAGAGCGTGTCGCCATGATTTCCTGGCACGAGGGGACATCTTAGCACAGTGAGCGCAGTCTTCAACTTTATGGGAAACGCTGAGGCATCGCAGGCAGTGATCATGTGAGTCTGTGGAGTTCATTTTGCTGGAGCATCCAGGGCATTTTTTAAGCCCTGGTTTAGGCATGGTTTTGATGAAGCTTCTGATTTCATCTGTCCTCTTCTATTTCCTTAGAGTAAAAGTTGTTTTTTGGGGGTTTTTTTTAAATGGTGTTAGAGAGTAGGAGAGTTCATCTTGCTGGCAAGGCAGAAGAGTAGAAAGTGGCTGGCTAGGGGTGGACCCGGAGGTGGGGCCTGGGTAGTCCATTCTCAGAAGGGCTAAGCCCTTCTGAGCTATAGAGAGTACTTCCATCTCGGCGCCATCGGATGATATCACCTAGTGTGGCTGACTCATCCTGCTTGTCCTAGGAGAAAGAGGGCTATCCTCCTTAATCCCATGTTGTTTACTCCCTTCCCATATTGAAATTAGAAAAAGATAGCAACCTCTGTAGTTAACTGCAAACGCTTAATTCGTAGCTAAAAAGGAAGTGAAACTGCTGAGCTGGGGGAGGGCAGACAGGCCAGCCAGGGACAGAGCAGCAGAAGAGGGCCTGGATTAGGGAGTAGAGTGACTGTTCTCTGCTCCAGTCTCACCCCCTCCTCTCCTACTCCCTGAAGGCTGCCTGGAAAGGAGGGGCTGGAGCAGAATATCTCTGCTGTTCAGGAGTCTAAAAAGAAGTAGCAAAACTGCACATTCCAGCACGTTCCCCCAGACATTAAGCCCAAAATACCAGCCTACATGTGTAGGTGCAGATCCCAAATTACCCCTGCCTACCGAAAACCAGATTAATATAAATAAAATATGACCTCTAAAATGATTGTAAGCAAATGTTAGAAGTCTAAAAAATAAGATGGGAGAGTTAGAATATATAGCACTAAATGAGAGGTTAGATAAGAGTAGTTACTCACCTGTAACAGGTGTTCTCCAGGAGCAGCAGGAATCAGTCCTCACATATGGGTGACGTCGGCGCCAAAGGAGCCCTCGTGCGGAGCATTTGCCCAGCTTTCAAAGAAAGCCTTTGGGAATGCAGCGTGCATGCGCGGTCCCCTTCCCACCCAAGGGTGCCATCTTGCTCAGTCTGATGACATAGCTAAAAGACAGCAAAAACCAAAATGAAGTATATGACTGCAACTCCAGGGGAGGAGGG
Source organism: Ichthyophis bannanicus (assembly GCA_033557465.1). Taxonomy (NCBI): domain Eukaryota; kingdom Metazoa; phylum Chordata; class Amphibia; order Gymnophiona; family Ichthyophiidae; genus Ichthyophis; species Ichthyophis bannanicus. The sequence goes on from CM066038.1 coordinate 106,505,679, forward strand.
AAGGTCGTGAGGACTGATTCCTGCTGCTCCTGGAGAACTCCTGTTACAGGTGAGTAACTACTCTTTCTCCAGGACCAAGCAGGAAGTCAGTCCTCACATAAGGGACTCCCCAGCTCTAGGCTACCGGGAACCCTAAGCTGAAAAAATGGCTCCCTCTCAGGAGCCTCAGCATTCGTGAGAAGAATATCCTCTGAGAACGCCCCCGTACGGTAGCCCAACACAAGGGCTGGAGGGTAGGAGTTGCCTAAACCTCAAAGAGATTACGGAGTACTGCCTGTCCGAAAGCACTGTCCCTTCGGGACTCTCTCTCGAGGCAGTAATGGGCTGCAAAAGTCTGGCTTGAAGACCAAGTAGCGGCCCGGCAGATGTCTGCCAACGGAACAGAGCGGAGATGAGCTACTGATGCAGCTTTCGTCCTGACACGATGGGCCGTGACTCGACCCTGCAAGGAGAGGTCGGATGCCCTGTACGCCCAGGCGATACAATCTGCTACCCAAGTGGACAATGTACGCTTGGAGACAGGTAACCCCATCTTATTAGGGTCAAAAGAGACGAAGAGCTGAGTTGCCCTTCGATGCCCCAGCGTACGTTCTATGTAAAAAGACAACACCCTTTTACAGTCCAAGGTATGCAAGACTGTTTCAGCCCGGCTGGTAAGCGGCCTGGGAAAGAAGGTCAGAAGAACCACCTCCTGGTTGAGGTGAAAAGAGGAGACCACTTTTGGAAGGAACTTTGGATGGGTCCGTAGGACCACCCTGTTCTTATAGAACCGTGTATACGGTCTATCCGAAACCAGAGCTTGTAGTTCACTCACACGTCTGGCTGAGGTAAGAGCCACCAGAAAGAGCGCTTTCCAAGAGAGGAAGCGCAAATGGCAAGTAGCCATCGGCTCAAACGGTGGGCAAGTAAGTTGCTGCAAGACCACATTCAAATCCCACTCAGTCGCCGGTGGACGAACCAGAGGCTTGAGTAGAAGCAGACCTCTGAGAAATCTGGACACCAAGGGGCGAACCGACAGAGACTGTCCTTCCACCGGTGAATGGTGTGCTGACAGAGCACTGAGGTGGACCCAAACAAAGTTAGACTTAAGGCCTAGGTCTGAAAGGTGAAGTAGATACTGCAGTACTACTGGCACAAGGCAAGAGAAAGGATCTTCATTGCGCTGAGCACACCATACCATAAACCTACGCCACTTGAGGGCATAGGATTTTCTCGTGGACTGCCTCCTAGAGGCCAAGACCACCTCCTCAACTTCCTTAGGCCATCAGATTGAGGGACCTGAGATTGGGGTGCAGAAGGGAACCCTGATCCTGAGACAGGAGATCGTGTTGCAACCCCAGAGGGAATGGGGTTTCCACCGCCAACTGCAGCAGAAGTGGAAACCACAGCTGCCTCGGCCATCTGGGGGCTACCAGAATCACCTTATCCTGGAGAATCTTGAACAGAGTTCGGGCCACCAGGGGCGTGGGAGGAAACGCATACAGGAGACCCGTAGACCAAGAGATCAGGAAAGCATCCGCAGCTATCCACAGGGGATGTGGCTGTCTGGAGCAGAACCTGGGCAGCTGACTGTTTAGTGGACTTGCAAAGAGATCGATGGCTTGAAGTCCCCAGCGGAGGAAGATCTGCTGGAACACCAATGGATTCAACTGCTATTCGTGAGGCTGGAGAATCCTGCTTAGCTCGTCTGCTAGGAAATTCTCCTGACCAGGTAGATAAACAGCTTTGAGAAACATGCCTTGATTGACTGCAAAGGAACAGAGGGACAGTGCCTCCCGACATAGGAGCCTGGACCCTGTGCCCCCTTGTTTGTTCACGTAGAACATTGCCACTTGATTGTCCGTCTGAACTAGGACAGACTGGTGAGATAGGGCATGAGAAAATGTTTGTAGCGCTAAGCATATTGCTCGCAGCTCCAAAAGATTGATTTGCTGCGTGGCCTCCTGAGGAGACCACCAGCCTTGAGTGCACATGCCCTGGCAATGTGCACCCCAGCCCATTAAGGAAGCATCGGTCATCAGCACCCTTGTGTGTGCTGGAGCCTGAAAAGGTACCCCTCTGAGAAGGTTTGGGAGATGTAGCCACCACTGTAAGGAGTCCAAAAGTGGTTTGGACACCTCTACTCTGTCTCAAAGGCCGCCTGTGCCCTCGTCCACCAAACTGTGAGGCACCATTGAGCAGGCCGCATGTGCAGGCGGGCGTTGGGAGTCACATGCACCGTGGATGCCATGTGGCTTAGTAGCTGTAGGTATTGCCTGGCGGACACATGAGAAATGCTGTGGAACTGGTTGGCCAAGTCCATCAGTCTGTGAGCCCTGTCCTCGGGCAAGTAGGCCCTTGCCTGAAGGGTGTCTAATCTTGCTCCTATAAACTCTAGGTTCTGAGAGGGGAGCAAAGTGGACTTTGCGTAGTTTATGACAAAGCCCAGATGCTGAAGAAGAGAGACAGTGCGAAGAGTGGCTTTTCGTGCCTCCTGGGGGTACTGGCCCCTGATGAGCCAGTCATCCAGGTATGGGAAGACGAAAACTCCCTGATTCCTGAGATAAGCCGCCACCACCGCCAGGCATTTGGTGAAAACCCTGGGGGCAGAGGTTAGGCCAAAGGGAAGTACTCTGTACTGAAAATGGTTTCCTCCCACCACAAATCTGAGATATTGTCTGTGGTCTGGTGAATGAGGATGTGAGTATAAGCATCCTTTAGGTCTAAAGAGCATAGCTAGTCTCCCTGCTGGAGGTAGGACAGCAGTATCCCAAGGGTAAGCATCTTGAACTTTTCCCTCTCCAGAGACTTGTTTAGGTTTCGCAAGTCTAGGATAGGCCGGAGGCCTCCTGTCCTTTTTGATACCAGGAAGTACCTGGAGTAGTAGCCTTGCCCTTCCAGGTGGTGAGGCACCGGGTTCCACCGCCTGTTCCTTTAGAAGACTTACCAACTCCTGAAGGAGGAGGTTCCTGTGTAGAGGGAGTCTGGGAGGCTTCCCTGGAAAATAGGAGGGGGGTAGCTGGTGGAAGTGGAGCATGTAGCCCTGCTGGACTATGCTCAGTACCCTGTGATGGCTGGCCACCTGTAGGCGTACAGGGTCAGCCGACCCCCTGTGCTGAATGGAGCCACCATCGGAGGAGAGGCTATGCTGTAGGAGTCAAAACCCTGCTCCCTGCTGTGCAGGAGCCGGAGCTGGCGGCTTGGGAGTCTTTTGCCTACGGGGCCCTTGCCCTTGCCCCTTGGCCTGCTGGCCTTGTTGGGGAGCTGAAGAGGCCTGATATTGAGGGTAGGATTTGTAGGCAGCACCCTTCCTTGGGAAAAGGGCTTCTTTCCCGAGCCCTTATTTTTTTAATAAGGGGCAGAAGTCTTCCTGGACAGCCTTGTCCTGGTGAGAGTCTCAGTCTCGATTTCTGCAGCCTTTTCAGTCATGGGCTTACCGAAAAGGTTTTCACCTCGGCAGGGGACATCGACCAACTTGTCCTGCACCCATGACTCCAGGTCTGATGACTGTAGCTAGGCCTGACGGCATGCACTGATGCCAGCCACGGCTACCCGGGCCGAAGCCTCGAAGCCATCATAGGCTGCTCGAGAGATAAACTTCAAGCACTCTTGGATCCCTGTTGACAAAGCCTTGAACCTCTGCAAAGGTTCCTCGGAGAGGCCAGCTGAGAACCCGGCAATCTCCTTTGCCAGGTCTCGTAGGTACATGCCCATGTACAGCTGGTAGGTATGGACACGGCAAGATAGCATAAAGCCCTGGAAGCACTTTCTACAGAGGGCATCCAGGTTCTGGGCCTCCCGGCCAGGGGGCACCAAGGAGTACATCTTCTGACTCTTCAGGCGGTGCATGGCCGATTCCACAACCATGGAGTTGTGCGGTAGCTGCGCCTTTAGGAACCCAGGGCTCTTACGGACTCGATAAATGGAATTGACCCATTTGCTAAGAACCAGCGCCGAGGCCGGTGCCTCCCACATACGGAAGAGTAGCCATTCCAGCATCGGAGGAACCGGTACAGTAAAGGCTTCCTTCACAGGAAAGTCATACTGGAGGGCATCGAGCTCCTCAGCTTGAGGCTCCTCCTCGGCGTCCGCAGGGAAGGCCAAGGCTTTGGCCATGTCCCTCACGAAGTCCGAGAACCGGGTATCCTCCGGGGGGACCTTCTCCGAGGCTCGAACTCCGGTGAGTCCGAAGGGATGCACCGGGTCCAGAAGGTGTCCAGGGACTCCTCATTCTCCATTTCCCATGCCGACTCCTCCGAGGAGGAATCGAGTGGCTCCGGCCATGCGGACCTCGGTGCCACCCGCCCCTATGCCGAGGGTATCAGCATCAATGACCTCAGCCCCTACGGGAGGTCGAGGGTGACTGTGACCAAGGATCGACTCAAAACTTTATTGACTCGAGGATCGGCTCGGTCTCCGGGGTCGACTTGGACGTCGAGGTCCCGGTGGTTGGGGCAGATGCACCGGTCAGACCAGCAATCAGCACCTGCTGCTGTTCCATGAAGGCAGCCAAGCTGCTCTCCAAGGCCGTCAACCTGAATCCAAGCTCAGGAGACTCAGCAGCCGCAAACTCGGACCAGAAAAAGCCAAAATAGCCGAAAAAAATCTACTTTTCCCGGGTGACACGAACTCACGTCTGTTGGGCTCCGTGGAAAAAGAAAGACTGAGCAAGATGGCACCCTTGGGCGGGAAGGGGACCGCACATGCGCGCTGCATTCCCAAAGGCTTTCTTTGAAAGCTGGGGAAATGCTCCGCACGAGGGCTCCATCGGCACCGACATCACCCATATGTGAGGACTGACTTCCTGCTTGGTCCTGGAGAATGATTGTTATCTCAGAGACCTGGTGGAAGGACAACCAGTGGGACACTGATACCTGGGTACAAATTATATTCCATTGATGATGTAGATCAAATTGGTGGAGAAGTTTGCGCTCTATGTTAGAGAGGGCATTGAGTCACACAGGATTAAAGTGCTGCAGGAAACAAAATACACGGTAGAATCTCTATGGATTGAAATTCCATGTAAAAAGGGAAGGCGATGTCAGTGGGGTTGTATAACTGTCTGCATGGCCAGAATGAACAAATGGATGATGAAATGCTCAATGAAATCATGGAAGCTAACAAAAGTTACAACACAGTAATAATAATGGGTGATTTAAATTACCCCGGTATCGACTGGGTCAGTGTCGCAGCAGGACATGCTAGGGAGATAAAATTTCTAGATGAAATAAATGACTGCTTCTTGGAGCAGCTGGTTCATGAACCGACAAGAGGGGAAGTCATTTTGGACCTAATCCTTAGTGGTGCAAGTGATAAGGGTGTTGGGGTAACTTGGCAATAGTGATCATAGCATGATCACGTTTGATTTCATAAATGGAGGAAGGATGGCAAGGAAATCTACAGTACTGCCGTTTAACTTTCAAATGGGAATCTATGATAAAATGAGGAAAATAGCTAAGAAAAAACTAAGAGGAACAGCTGCAAAGGTTAAAGATTTCCATCAAGCATGGGTGGTGTTTAAAAATACTATCTTGAAAGCCCAGACCAGCTTTAAGAAAGGTGGAAGGAAGTCCAAAAAACTGCCAGCATGGTTTAAAGGTGAGGTCAGAGAAGCTGTTGTAGCAAAAAAAAGCATCTTCAAGGAAATGGAAAAAGGAGCCAAATGACGAAAAATGGAAACATAAGCACTGGCAAGTTAAATGCAAGCCATTGATAAAGGCAGACAAAGAGAGAATTTGAGAAGAAGCTTGCTGTGAAAGCAAAAACACATAATAAAGAAAGACTTTTTCAAGTACATTCGTAGCAAAAACCTGTGAGAGAGTCAGTTGGACCATTAGATGATAGAGGAGTAAAAGGGGCACTGCCATGGCAGAGAGACTGAATGAATTCTTAGCTTCAGTCTTTACTGAAGAAGATATAAGGAAGTTACCCATGACTGAAATGAAAATGCACCCAATACAAGCATTGAGGAACCTGTGTCTTTTGGGGAAATTGCTAGGTACTTATGACCACTGTTGTAAACAGGATACTGGGCTTGATGGACCTTGGTCTGACCCAGTATGGCATATCTTATGTTTTTATGTTCTTAAGAATTGAAAGAAAAATAGATTAACTGGAAAGATATATTACACTATTTTTTATTTATTTTTATTTACATTCTCTCATATACCGCGCTATTCTGCATCAGTGCGGTTTACATTGAACAAACTGAAATTACATTGAACAGGGCATTATAACTTGGAGATAACTATTTTACAGGGAACATGGGCTATGGAGGGTTAAGTGGCTTACCCAAGACCACAAGGAGCACCTGTGTGACTAGAAACCCCAGTCCTTCCGGCCCAAGGTTGCTGTCCTCTAGTGGGATTTGAACCACCGAAGTACCTTGCCCCAACCACTAGGCCACTCCTCCACTCCACCACTATTTGATAATCAAAACAGTAGCAAGTCACCTGGACCAGATGGTATACACCCGAGGGTGTTGAAAGAACTGAAATATGAGATTACAGACCTACTATTAGTAATCTGTGAACTATCATTAAAATAATCTATAGTACCTAAAGATTGGTGAATGGCCAATATAATGTTAATTTTTTAAAAGGGTTCCAGGGGTGATCCAGGAAACTACAAGCCGGTGAACCTGACATCAGTACCAGGCAAAATGGTAGAAACCATTATAAAGATCAAAATTATCGAACACGTAGATAATCATGGTTTAATGGGAGAAAGCAAATATGGGTTTAGCCAAGGAAGGTCTTGTCTTACTAATTAATATGTTTTTTGAAGGTGTGAATAAACAGGTAGACAAAGGTGAACCAGTCGATATAGTGTATCTGGATTTTTAGAAAGCCTTTGACAAGATCCCTCATGAGAGACTCTTGGTGAAGTTAAAAAGTTATGGGATAGGAGGTAGTGTATTATTATGGATCAGGAACTGGTTAAAACATAGAAAGCAGAGGGTAGGGCTGAATGATCAATTTTCCCAATGAAGAAAGGTAAATAGTGGAGTACAAAATAGCTTAAGGATAAATCAGTTCTTCTCATTGCACTAGTTAAAAACAAGCAGCTGCTTTGTTAAAAAAATGATATGCAGCTGGTTCGGAAAGGCTTTACTGTAATCCTCATTCTGTGTTAATTGTAGGTGTTTTCACATTATGATTTTTTGATAGTTGCCATGTTCAGCCATTTTGTGATTGCTAATTAGCTGTTTATGGCCAAACAGTATTATGGAGTTTTGTAGGGAACAATACCACGGTAATAATGCACAACATGATACTTAATTTTGCCCAGCAGCTGCAAGGTTCAGGTATGTTGTGAGGTATGAGTGCAGCGACTGAATAAATCCAGTCATTAAAGGTATATTTGTAGATATTCTTCATCACTGATTAAGTGGGTGAGGAAGGATTCGATACATTTGTTTCCTGAAGATACAGTATTATTTAAAGTTGTAAAGGTCCTCCAGCTGAGTCATTCACACCACTAAAGGCCCTACCTTGTGGACCTTCATCAGAGCACCATGCAGCTATCACACTAACAGGTCTACTTGCAAAGGGCTGTTAGTGCTAGCACAGGTGTCAATGTATGCATGAAGGCAAATTTTAGAAAAGATGTTATTTTAAAAAGAGCTCTGCTTAAAATACGGTACTTGAAAGGAAATGCAGTGGTGCAGAAATGAATCCACACAGAGCGGGAGGTGTTCTGGTATACTCATGCTTCTTAATGTGGCCCAGAGATTCTCATGGTTTACAGTCAAAAGCCTTGCTGTAGTCAATAAAACACATATAGATATCCTTTTTGGTATTCTTTAGTCTTTTCAAGGATCCATCTCATATCCGCGATGATGCCCTATCCTGAACTTTAACTGGGCTGGAGAAAGGGCCAGAAGACCAGATTGTGAAGGATTAGCAAACTGGATCTGAAGGACTGCTGTTTGGTGTTTTAACAGAAAACCCCTTCCCAACATATAATGCCTTCTGCAGTTTGTCATTAAAAATATGCAGAACACAAGCGTGCTCGGCTACCATATCCACTGTTAATTTAGCCTTATGAGCAATTAACCGGTCTAAGAACTCACTGAAAAAGCCATCAGCCTTAACAAGCTCTTGCGTATCTGTTGTAAGACACTTAGAAATCCTTTCAATGTGGTCGGCAGTGTTATCTTTTGACCAGCATATGGAAGCTAATTTCTGGAATGCTAAATCAATCTTATCTGCGTGAGCCATCGTTAATCAATAGCTGAGACTGTCTGTAAGAACAAACACAGGAATAGCTGCTGAAGAATTACTCTAATTCAGTAAGACATAACTCATTCAGAGATCCAGTAATGTGGGTTCCAAACCCGTCTCAACAGACAATAATTCTCTAACCACAAACCTCAGCATAAACAGCTGCTTGGACCACAATAGGACAATTCAGAATTATTATACAAATTCTGAGAGACGTAGCTCATTCAAAATACTCATCCTTAGGACGAGAATCCATGATGTAGGGATTATTAGTAGCGCAAAAACATAAGTTAGTTAGGCTCTCAGTTATGTCCAGGGGAAATTGGCTACTGATACCCAGCCCGAAGTTCTGTGAGTTATTCTGGCAATGAGCCACAAAGTAAGTCTGGTCTGTAGATATATATATTAGATTTTATTATGGACAGCTAGGTAGAAAAATATACAAACATATATATATAATTAGAAACATGAGGTAGAAATTTGTTATGACACAGAATTACAATTGGACAAAGTAATAAATCACTAATTAGTAACCAGACGTCACTGATTCGCTCTGCACTAAGAAAAGTTATGGAATAAGTTTCTAACTACCCTTGCCCATCCGGAGGAGGAGAGAGATAAGTCGGTACCTTAGCTTCATCTGTCACTCGGGACTGATGTCCGGAGACTCTGGAGCAGCATGTCCAAGGAGGCAGCTAAGCTAAATAACGCAGGCTACAGCCCTTTTCGGAGGTGAGCCACGGTAGAACACAGAACCGAAGGTATCTGTGGAAGTCTTATCTCAGTCCTTTGGAGAACGGCCTTGCCCACACGTAGTGTGGCTGTCTTGCAGACAGATCAGGTAGCTGAAAACAGGTAAGCAGGGCACAAACAGTGAAAAATCTGTGTAAGTTCTTCTGCCCAGACTGTATAACTCCTTGTGATGATTCTCCATCATAGGTGCGGTGATTGGTTGGCACAAGACAGTCTGAGGTGTTCTCAGCGAATCAGGAGGTAGATGATAGGCATCTTCTTGCAGACAAAGGATCCATAGTAAGATGTCATGCTGAGAAAAGAGTATGTAGTTTTCTGGGCATAGGTACAAGTGTCCAAGGCCAGTAGAACCATCGATAGATAAGCACCGGAGAAGCAGATGTTCTTGCATGTAGGCAGTGAATTAGCCAGGGACAATGGCTTCTGTATGCACACATAGAAATGCTGCGCAAGCAGTTGCTTGGAGGTCAAGTCTGTAGCTGAACACAGCAAAAGTGTAGTGAGGAATCCAACTTGTCTGTTCAGCTTGGTTCAGGCCTCAGCTGCTGAGCAGGCCAGAGAACTGCAAGTGTAGAATTGCAGGGGTACCAGCCCTACAGCCTTCCTATTCAAGTTCCTTGATATCACAGCCCTCAGTCAGGGATATGTTTTCCATTTTGCTCTATTTTCCTCTAACAAAATGTTGCCTTAGCACATTTGTCAAGGCCAAAAGCTTTTCAGTACATGGATTTGCTCTGCTAATTGTTGGGCACTGGAACTGAAGAACTTCAGGTCATCTACAAATAGTAAATGGGATGTTACCACTGGTTTGTTACCTTCTTTAAGAGTCAGGCTTAAATCCATATCCCATAGAGTTGATGAGAGTACTGATTAAATTAAGCATGGATCTGTAGTAATCTGGCTTGTTCAGTTTTCCAAATAGGTGTAAGGATGCTCTAGAGCCCACTGCAATATTTATGGTGCTACTCTTTTCTGGGTAGGCTCCTTTACTGAGTTAATTTTAAAGCTGGTGTCATTATGGTATGGTAGATTTGCATTATAGATCTTCAGTGACTTTTTGTAAAGTTATGTGTTAGTTCACAATCTGCCTGGTAGGTTGTTAATGAGATGACACTGGAATCTCACACAAAACAGGAAATGCCCCATTTAACCTCCCGGCACTCAGCACACTGGTGGGCTCAACATTAACAGAGCCATGGGAAAGAAGGAAAATACCATTTTTTCTTGTGATTCTGCAGAGGTGACCCAGGGTGCCGGGCTTCTGGCCTTCCCGGCTCCCTCTGAAGCCAGTCAGGCAGGCATAGGGCTCTTTGGGGGGGGGGGTTGGGGGGCTAGAAGTGCAAGTGGGCTGATCAGTGGGGACAAGGACTGAAAATGGGCTGATGGGAGGGGTCCTAGGACTTGAAATAGGATGGGACTAGAAATGGGCTGATCGGGGCACTAGGTCTGGAAATGGGCTGATGGTGAGGGGGGAGAGCTGCTGGCCCTGGACGAAAACTGGGGGCTAGGACAAGAAATGGGCTGATTGGGGGGGGGGGGAGAATGGGACTGGAAGGGTGCAGATGCTGGGAGGAGCTGGAACTAGAAGGGAGCTGATGTATGGGGAAGACTAGAAGGGGATAGGGCTGGTGAGAGAAAAAAAGATGCTGGGGGTGTGAGGATGGAGAGAGGAAGATATTTTGTGTGAGAGAGAAGAAAATTATATGATTGGCCGTGTATTGGGAGAGTAAGTGGGGATTGAGGATGGAGGGGTAAAATTTGAGTAGATGAAAAAGGAATAAAGAAAGAAATGGAGGAAAGAGAAAAAGGTGAAAAATCTGTATGTTAGAGCAAATGTAGAGAGAGAATGGAAAATACTAGAAGAGAGAAGAAAGGATAAATGGACAGCAGACAATGAAGAGTTAGCAGAAGATACAAAGAAACCAGAAGAAAGCGACTGGAGCAATTACGACTGAAAAATAAAATGCCCAAACAACAAAAGGTAGAAAAATAATGTTTTATTTTGAATTTATTAACTGGATTATGTCAGCTCTGGGAAATGTGCATCACTAACATCTTTATGCTTTTAGTACAAGAGAAAATTAATTTATAGCTTTATTTCTCCAGTGTTGTTGCTTTTGGGGATCCCAGTTTAATTATTGTCTTCATATTTCTAAATTGTGATTCCTTGTTCTATGTTTGGTGATGGTCTGTGTTTTGCATGTGTATCAAAGCTGCAGTATTCTGTTCATGTAGTTTCTATGCAACAGTCTCACTTGGTCTCTTTCCTCAGTAGGAGATATATTGGTTTAATATTTGCAGTGTTGCCTTTTGATATGTAGGGTTTGGTGCTTTGTAAGTCCTGGTAGTACTGTTATGATACAGTGGGTTTGCTATGGGTTCTAAATGGGCAGGATTTATAGCACTTCCTAATGTGCCTGGCAGTTGGCAATGGAGTACAGTAATGTAAAAATCTGATAGTCTTTCTTTATCCTCACTGCCCATGCAAATGATGTTCAGACACTCATTAAAAGGCATGTTTATTAACCCATTTATTTCTATTGGCACAGAGGCACTTAACGCACATCAATATTTAGTAAACATGCCCCTAAGTCATTGCCAAGAGAAAAAGGAGGCTTGTGAAGAGCTCCTTTGAAAACTGCCTAAAATTTTAGATGGGCAACATATACATTTTAAAATAAAATCAATTAAATGTATGCAAATGAGGTCCAGTGGATATGCAAATAAGGCCCCACAGTAAGTCACCCTTGGGCTGCCCCTGCATCTACATGAGCTCCCTAACCCAGCTTTGATGCATCTGTTGTAAGGAGTTTAGAAAGGAAGACCTTTGGCTTGACTGGAATGATCCATCCACCAGGACAGACAGTCCCAGAAAGGAAGACTGATAGATATTACATCACTCATCTGTGGCTTGTGTCCACTGAGTGCTCAATGTCCACTGAGATTATCTCATATGGAGATGTGCCAAGGAAGTAACATAAAAGGTTGAGACCATGTGCCACAACATTCTCAACATGGCTCATTCTGACATCTGCTGATTCTTTCATGCATCTTCTACTATCACCACCAAGCAAGTGAGCCTGTCATGGGGAAGGAAAGCTTCACCAATGTTGTATTTCGCAGAGCTTCAATGAATATCAATTGTTGTGATGGGCTCAATTTGAATTTGTGATAACTAATGATAGCACCTAGATGGAGATGTGTATGGATTCTCAAACTACCTCCTGGGAGGTGCCTTTTAGCAGTCAATCATCCAAATAGAATACATGTACTCCCAGTCTGCATAGAAATGCAGCAACAACCATGAGGCATTTTGTAAAGTCGCAAGAAGCAGAAGTGAGGCCAAAATGCAGTATGCGGTTCTAGAAGTGATGTTTTCCCATGATGAATCACAGATATTTCCTCTGAATGAGGCGTATCTGTATATGAGTGTAGGCATCCTTTAGATCCAGAGAACATAGACAATCCCATTTTTGGAGAAAAGGTAAAGGGTGCCCAGAAAAAACATCTGGGACTTCTTTGGCCAGAAATTTGCTCAGGTCTCTGAGGTCTAGGATTGGACAGGATCCTCCTATTTTCTTGGGCCCAGGAAGTACCTCAAATAAAATCCCTACCCTTCATGCCCTGATGGAATGGGCTTGACTGCATGTGTGGATCGAAGGGTGCAGGGTTCCTGAAGAACCTCCTGCTGCTGATGGGAAAAGGAATGGCCCCATAGTGGACAATTTAGAGGGAGCTCCAACAGTCAAAACCTGTACCCTTCCCAGACTATTTTGAGAACCCAAAGTCAGAGGTTAGAAGGGGAGCTACACTTCTGAGCAAAGACAGTGAGTCTCCCACCAACTGGAAGGTCATCAAGTAAGGTATGGGGATATTGGCTATGTTCTCTAAAATCCAATCAAAACTCCATCTCTGGTTCTGGCTGTGATGCAGGCTGGGATTTCTGAATCTTTTCTTGCCTAGGTCAGGAACAAGCAGGTTGCCTGGACTGGATATAGTGAGATGCAGGAAAATACCTATGTCTATGAGAGTAATAGGATGTTCAAAGTCCACCGCTGTGAAACCTCCGAGATGATGTGGAGGCCAGGTCGGAGGTGTGCCTAGAGAGAGTTTTAAGAGTGTCAGAATTCTGCTTCATCATGGTAGCAGTTTCTTTCACCTTATTTCAAATGACACTGGAGAGGCACAAAGCTAAGAGAGTCTCTGGGTGACAATACTCATATAGGATGCCCTTGATGCCATATCAAAAATATCATATGGGCAATATATTTCCTGCACTCCTTCCCTTGATTCACAAGGGAACAGATACAGCTCGGCTTTCTATGGACAGAGAAAGGCATATTGTTGAGACTACACATGATGTTCTGTAAGTGCATGCCCATGAAAAGCTGATAGAATACCATGTGGCTCATTAGCATGGCGTTCTGGAAAATCGTCTCCCTAAAAGAAGCCAATGACCAGGCATCTCTGTCTAGGGATGCAGAGGAATGTGATTAGGAATTTTTGGCTCTTTTGAGAGCTGATTCAATGACCACAGAGTAGCGTAGTAGCTGGAGCTTCTTGAATCGAGGAGCCTTCTGGACTCTATACATAGACTCCACCTTCTTACTCACTGAAGGCACAGAGAGGGGAGTCTCCCACATTCTCATCTGTAACCTCTGAAGGATGCAGTGCACACGCACTTTCATCACTTCCTCTGGGGCTGCAGAATATTGAATGATATCCAACAACTCAGCCCTAGACTCCTCCATATTCCTCACAAAATATGGAAAGGTAACTCCTCAGGAAGGGGCTTATGCCTTTCATGAGGGGACCGAGAGATTTGAAGGCAACTCTGGAAAGATATTTGGAGTAATTCTCAGATTCCCATGAGTGGTCTGACTCAGACTTAGAGCAGCACTCTAATGACGTCCGAGTCTCTGACTGGATGGCTCTCCATCTCCTAGGGGAGAGAGAGTTCCTTTGGGAGTCCCTATGCACTTTTGATTTCCAACATCTTGGGGAGCGATCACCTCCCCCAATATACTGGACAGTGATACTGGCCAGTGGTGTCAAGGCCTTTCGATGCCTTGATGATGATGTCTCAATCATAAGCAGGCAATGGGTCTCCAAGACAGGATTGATTTTGCGAAGCATCATGGTCAATGTCATTTGAGCTTTAAGCTCACGCATGGTGCAGAGCATCAAAATTCTGTCCTCGAGACCCTATCAGCTGCTTTTCTAGAACTATCGTTGCTGAAGGCCAGGGATCCACAGAAGTATCAGCTGATGTTCCTTGAATCTGAAGGGGATTATCGGCAGGCTGGTCTCAGTCTCATGGAGTCTGACACAGCCTCTCCATCTTTGAGGAGAATAAGCAGTCCTCACCTAGGGGCTGGTTCAAGGATCATGACTGAAAACCCTCTGTTCTCAGCATCACCCTCTGATGAACATCAGTATCAGTGCAATGCAGCCTCTACCCAATGCTCAGCACCCTTAGTACTTAATGCTGAAGATGATGAAGACAACCCTTCCTCTTCTTCAGGGCAGTATTGAAGATTTTTCAGATACTAAAGCAAGGAAGACCCACTTTTCTCCTGAGTGATTTTGTTCACATTTTTGATGTTTCTTACTGTTGAAGAAATGTATTATGATTTGTGTTTTCCTGAATAAAAGTCATGTTATGTAATATTATGTGTGGTAGTAGTAGCAGGTGTGGCAATCAGGGGTAGAGGATGGAGAGGGCAATGTGTGTAGGGGGGAGGCACCTTAATTTCTGCCCTGGGCCCCAGAACTTCTAAAACCGGCCCTGAACATGGTCCTTTATATTTTCACAGTACAGTGTTTCTGTTTCTCAGGTGTTGCCTTGCATGCAGTCTGGCCTCTTGGGGAATCAGTTTACACTTTTGTTTCCTTTTTCTATTTTTATTTGTAGTGTTGTTCTAAATTTGGTGAGGGTCGATCTGTGTGTGTGTGTGTGTGTAAGAGGCCAGGTATTCTAAGCATTCAATGTATGTGTAGGCTCAATCTGTACTAATCCGTCTTTTTTAATTTTCTCAATAGGTGTATCGAAATGCTAGTGCCCATTGCAGTGTTTATAGTTATTCCTTTTCTCTAGCTAGGCTCTTATTGTGAGACTCCTGGAACTTAGTACCGATACGATATGGCAGAATTACTCTATAGGTCTTCAGTGATTTTTGTAGGTTGTTGTTACTACTTCACAATATGCCTGGTACCAGAGAGGGTTTGTGTTAATAAGACATGTACAGCTAACACAGATGATACATATTCCAAACATACTTAGTAACTCGGCAATAAACCAGATGGCAGATTTGAAGCCTATTCACCATTGGACAACCTACTACAAGAAATAATAGGCAACTCATTTTATGGTTGCCAGTAACCACAGGATTTCTATTACAGGGCTGCTGAACACCACTGTTCACATAACCAACAGGAAGATGGGGGACTAGGGCTGACTAGAAGCCTAATGTTAAAGAATCCGCATATATTCCAGAATACTGCAAATATTGTTCCATTTCCTATGCTGTATTGTTTGGTGCATTATTGTGATTTTTTCAGCATATAATTCCCTGGAGTATACTTAGTATTACTATCTGTAGCAGAGGTACTAGAGTGAGGGGTAGCTGGTGCAGTTGCACCAGACCCACAGTGGTTATTCTTCTCTGCTGTGTTCAAAAGTGCCTTCATTGCCCCTTTACTGTTTGCATAGGTGTTGCCCTCCAACCCAAAGATTTTAACACACTATAACACACCCTATCCCACCTTGGAATAGCCCCACCCCACTTTAGCCTCCCAAATAGCTGAGTCATCAACCACCTATGTATATTCCTTGTAGAGTTACTCAATTAAATATATCCTTTCTTTTTAGTCCTCCCTATAAATCCACCATTGTTGTCCTATCATGGTCACGTAATTCTAACTCAAAGCCTTATATTTGTCTTGCATATTATGTGTCTCTATAAAATACTCACTTTCCTCCTCCTAATACTTCCCATTGTCTCGCATGGACAACATTCAAAAACATTGAGTTAGAGAACCTTAAGACATTTTTGTCCAACACCCAGAAAACTTTCATTAGCCTTGATCCAATCCTATCCCTCCCTCCCACTTGGATTCCTGAACCTTCTCTCGCCTTTCTTCCCTCTGTTCTCTTTTCTCAAATAGTCTTTCCTCTAGGATATTTCCCTCTCTTTGGAAAACAGCATTGATACATCCTCATCTTAAAAATCCTAAACTTGATCCCACTTCCCCAATGCATTATCTTCCAGTCTCTAACTTCTCTTATCTTTCTAAGATTCTACAGAAATTGGTTTTCCACCAGTTACAGAATCACCTTGAACAAACTATTTATATCTGTGTCAATCTGGTTTCAGGACAGGGTTTAGCACTGAAACCGTTCTCTTGTCTACGTTAAGTGAAGTTCATCAATCTCATGACCAAGGTAATGTCTCACTATTTATTTATTTAACCAGTTTTCTATACCACCTTATCCTTCAATCAAAGCGGTTACATTACTATAAGCAGGTACTGGATTCATTCCCTTGTCCTCAAAGGGCTCACAATCTATGTGTACCTGAGGCAACTGAGGGTTAAATGGCTTGCCCAAGGCCACAAGGAGTGCCTATAGGACCTCTATTGGTATCTTTAGATCTATCCTGTGCTTTCGATTTAGTAAATCACTCTCTTTTACTATTTCATCTACTTTCAGCAGGCGTGCATGGTACTGTTACAATGGTTCCATACATTTCTCTCTGGCAGAGCCTATAAAGTGTTTAGGGTTCCACCTCTAATGCATTCTATTCTCCCTGTGGAGTCCCACAAGGCTCTGCATTAGCTCCTCCTTTATTTAATGCCTTTCTTGCCCCCCCCCCCCCCATAACAATCTTATTCAAGAGAAGGGTATCTCTGCATATTACTATGTGGACAACATCCTACTCTTATACCATACAGACCTGCACACCCCAGCTCTCACTCACAAAGCTAAACAACTGTCTTGCCTTGGTTGTGACCTGGTTATTTAACTACTGTCTGAAGTTAAATCCAACTAAAACCTCTGCACTTTGAGTAACAGGTCATCTAAATTCTCCAACTGGTTATTCTCGTCCTCTCTCCCTGTCACTTCATTACCTTGGAGTTTTTCTTGATACTCAACTTTCTTTCTGTGATCATATTAATTCAGTTGCACAAAGGTGCTCCTTTTCTCTTCGGCAAAGTCATTCAATCCATTCTTACCTATCTGATGCCTTTTTACACACTTTACTTCTTTCATTGGTAATTTCATAAATTGACTACTGCAACATTATTTATGCAGGAATTTCTCAAGCACAACTCACACATCTGCAAACCATTCAAAATACAGCCATTCGTCTACTTTTTCAAGCTACTAGGTTTGACCATGTAAGCCATTTATTTGCTCTCATTGGTTACCAGTTTCCTATCATTTCAAGTATAACTTTCTTGTCCTCGCACATAAAATTGTCCATTCTAGGATTCCAGATTATCTATCATCTCGCATCATCCCACATGCACCTTCCAGAATACTATGTAATTCCCTTAGTCTGTCTTTATCTCCCTTCCACAGCCCAGGCACACCGTGAATCCACTGGACATGCTGCCTTCTACTTCCTGGCCCCTTACCTATGAAATTTGTTACCAGCTGATATCTAGCTAGAGCCCTCTCCTCCCAGGTTCAAAACTGCTTTGAAGACATATTTATTTCAAGCTGTGGTTCAGATGACTGCCCAGTGACTGTTGTTGAGGCTTAGCTCCCCTCCCTTATTCCGCAGTCATTTCTTTCCTATTTTTAATAGAATTATTTTCCACTTCTCATATTACATGGATTATTATTGTGAACCACACTGATGTACTGAAGGGCAGTATATCAAATTTTAATAAACCATATCGTGCATAGAGCAGAAATAACAGCAACAAAAATATGTTGAAAGTGGTTTTGATTTATTAAGTTTGCCCTCAATTCATGCACCCTAGATTTGCTTCACTAGCTAAAGTCAAGCCCATTCTCCCTAGAACTGGTTTGAGTCAGTGATTGTACAGGCCCTAAGATAACCATGATAATAAGGTAACAAACAAAGGAGCATAAAGAGAAAAACACAAACAAGGGGGCATCTGTATCCTCTCATGTAAAGCCCTGAAGCTTGAGGCCATTGGAACTATCTCCACGCCAGCCGTGGACACCCTCACTATCACAGACACCTCACCATCTGCCTCACATACAGGGCACCACTCAACAAGGCTGAAAACCTCACTCTGCTCCCACACATCCAACCACAAAAACCTGAACCTACAACCTACCACCTACCTCCAGCAACCAGAGCACCACCTTCTTTCAAGCCATGCAGGACTACAATACACACAACTTATCAACACCTCAACCCATAACAAAGAAGGGCTATTGGATCTGGTCTTCCTCCCAAACATCCTTCTAACCACCCCTGGGTACATCCCTCCAGCTTCAACCCAGTCTCCAGGTCAGTCCATCATCTCATCACACTCGCCATACCTTAGCAGCGCATAGACTATGCACGGCAAGATGGCACCCCCACAGCAAGATGCTTCGAAGCCTTTGATGAACAGTCCTTCTTGCAAAACACCTTACCAACCCTAAAGGAACTATCAATTGCTGCTTCGAGGTCTGCCTCAGTCCCAATCAACACATGGCATGAGTCCATCTCGACATAGCCTCTACACTCCCATGATCCAGATCCACCAAGCAACGACAACATGCACCATGGTACTCTACCAAGTTAAGAGATTTGAAAAAGTGCTCTTCACTGCACAGAACACTAGTGGAGAAAATACAGAGATTCCGACTTGCATGCCACATACATCAATAAACTTAAGACAGTACACTCAAGTCCAAAAAGAGTACTACCACAAAACCCTTCTCAAAATCCTTAACAGGCCCAGGAAACTCTTTGACCTGGTCAGGTCACTCACATGATCCTATCCAAGCATGCCAGGACAGCGCCCTCAATGCACAGGACATGGCAATGCACCTCCAGACAAAGCATGGCTCTGCCAACTCTCCCCCACCTATAGTACCTACTCAGATCAAGCCGATGACCACCTCCCAGTCCTGAACCACCTTCAGAGACCTACCCCTAGATCTCACACTTCATCACCACAATCTCCTCACAGGACCCCTGCCCAGTGGCATGGATAAAGGCTACAAAGAACCACTTCCTACCACTCATAATCAGCTATAGTGCAAGCATCCCTTATCCCACGCCTATCTCCCTACACCATCAAGCAGGTCTCCATCCACCCCTAATAAAGAAACCCAACCTAGACCCCAGTTTACCCAACTCCTACGACCCATTGACAGCATACCCTTCCTGAAGGCAGCCCAAATCCAGCTCCAGGATTTCATTGACCAGCATGTGCCCCTAGACCAACACAAGCATAGCTTTTACACCCACCACAGTGCAGAATCCCTGCTGACCTTGCTACTATCCATCCTAATCAAAGGAATGGAAAACAAATCAAAGGGCTTCATACTGCTCTTCCTAGACATCTCCTCAGTGTTTGACACAATGGCATATCAGACATTGCTAGATCAACTCCACAAGATGGGAGTACAGAACAGAGCAAACCCCTCCACTGGTTCCATTTGTACCTCTCCCACCATTCCCATCAGGTCAAGATAGGAGAAACTGTATCCTCCCCATCCAACTTGCCACAAGTAGCAGCCCAGGGATATGCACTTTCATCATTGTTGCTCAACATCTACATCCACCCCCTATCCATAATGCTCCAAAGGTTCAACAGCAGGTATCTGATATACGCTGATGATATCATGGTGTACACCCAATTCTCCACAACCGCCCCAAACTACTCTAATCTCTGAGTCTCCTTCAAGGAAATCATCTAATGGCTCTAACACTGAAACCTAGCAGTCAACTTCAGCAAAACAGAGATCTTACATGTCCCCAGGGACTCCCAGTTCTCATCTCCTACAACAATCAGACTTGGAGACACAGACCTCCAAGTAAAAACCCATCTCAAATACCCAGAGCCACCTTAGAGCAGCACCTAGACTTTCAAGCCCACATCCGAAACACCACCCAGGCTATTTATCACAAATTCAGGACACTACATATCCTGCGCTCCTTCTCGCCTCAGATGACTCATGCAAGCTGTCAGGTAACAATCATCCCTTTGCTTGACTACTCCAGCTCCATATACCATGGCCTACCCAAGCATACCATCCACCCACTACAACTCACTCAGACCACCACAGCATGCACAATCTAAAAACATACCTTTTTACAAAACATTTTGAGGTCCCCTACCAACAAAAAACATCTCCAATACAATCACAGAAACACATACACAGTTCTCAAGACAGAACAAATGATTAAACATAATAAAGACATTTACTCTATCTACCCCACCCTATAGACAAAGATTTACACAAACAAACGGCTATATCACTAATGAAATAAATCCCGGTAACTCATTATGTTATGATGACCTGTACATAGTTTGAAAAGTGTTATTCTAGTTAATGTTCAAAACATGTTCAATGTAACAAAACGTGTATATAGTTAACACAAGTTCCATGTAAAATATACAGAAGTATATTGATTTTTGTTCAATGTGAACCGCCCCTGATCTCTGGAAGGGGCGGTATATAAAAAACTGTTAAATAAATAAATTAAATTAAATAAATAAATAAATCTTCCAAGCACCTAGGCACTCCCACATCACACCCATCCTCAAATCCCTCCACTGGCTACCTATTGCCTCCAGGATCAAATACAAAGTCCTCACCATCATCCACAAAGCTCAGAATGGCCTCACAGCCCAGCACCTACAGATGTCAATTAGCACCCCCAGCTCTATCAGACCCCACAGACAGAACACACTAAACCTGTTCATCCTGCCAATGCAGATTCAAAAGAACACCCAATATGCCTGCCAGAGGTCTTTCCCACTCTACACCCCCACACTCTGGACTTGCTACAATCCTCCCTAAGCAGTATTCAGGAAACAAAAGCCTTCAGCAAGCACCTGAAGACCCACCTTTATCAGGACCACTAGGGCATGGGCTAGCCCTCAAAAGACTACCAGACGGCCACCTGCACCCTACATACTGAGCTTCTTCTACACACGGCTGTGCCCACGACTACACTCACCCTAGCACCTACCCTTATACCCGCTCCCAATTGGACTCCAAGTACCCTACCACCTCCACACCTACATCTCCTCTGCCACAACTCCAAGAAGCAGTCATTTATTTCATCTAGGAAATTATCTCCCTAGCATGTCCTGTCATGACACTGACCCAGTCAATACCAGGGTAATTGAAATCACCCATTACTGTGCTGTGACTTTTGTTAGCTTCCTTGATTTCTTTGAGCATTTCATCATCCATCTCTTTAACCTTTCCTCATAGGAGAGTTATTACATTCGCTTTATCATTCTGGTCACCCTTCTCTATACTTTTCTAATTCTACTATACCTTTTTTTTTTTTAGATGCAGAGACCAGGATTGTACACAATACTCAAGATGCTATCACACCAAGCAGCAATACAGAAGCATTGTGATATTCTTTATTTTATTCTCTGTTTCTTTCCTAATAATTCCTAACATTCTGGTCACTTTTTTGGCCACTGCCACAAACAAGCATAAAATTTCAATATATTGTCCACAATGCCAACTGGATCTTTCCTAGAGAGATCATTTTATAAATTTGTGCTCAGTTAGCACCTATATTATCTTGCACCTATATTATAAAGTCAGTTGAGAGATAGGAAAGGGAAATAGTGCAAGAGGATGACAGAGACACCATGTGTGCACAGGAGGACAAGGTAAAGACACCCATGACATGCAATAGTAAGCAGAATCCAAGAGTTTTTCAGAAAAAGCTAGAAGTCTTTTTGTGCATGCTTGCGACTTCCGTAGTGCAATAGTTCTGCAGCTTTTCTCAGCTCATATTTTTCAAAACAATCCCAAAGAGGCAGGGAGGCTTGTTTGGTGAATCATAGAAACACGACAACAGAAAAAGACCACATGGCCTATCTAGTCTGTCCTTCCAGATCAACCACTACAACAGTTCCCTTTTTTCCTTTAGAAATCCTCTGTGTTTGTACCATGCTTCTTTGAATTCAGATACTGTCCTCATCTCTAACACCTCCACTTGGAGGCTATTCCACAGAGCCACCACTCTTTCCGTAAAAAAAATATTCCTACATTTCACTTCTAAATCTATCCCCTTTCACCCTCATCTTATGTCCCCTCATAGCAGAGCTTGCTTTCCATCAAATGAAGCACTCCTGCTGTGCATTTATGCCATAGAGGTATTAAACGTCTCAATCATATCACCTCTATCCCGCCTTTCCTCTAAGGTGTATATATGAAGATCCTTAAGTCTGTCCTCACATGCTTTATAATGAAGACCACTAACCATTTTAGTAGCCACCCTCTATACCAACTCCAGCCTGTTTATATCTTTTTGAAGGTGCAGTCTCCAGCAGTGCACACAATACTACAAATGAGGTCACACCAAAGACTTATACAGAGGCATTATCACCTTCTTTCTTCTGCTGGCCATTCTTCTCTCTATGCACCCAAGCATCCTTCCAGCTTTTGCCATCACCTTTTCTACCAGTTTAACTAATTTAAGATCATCAGACACAATCAGGCCTAGGTCCCACTCTTCTGTAGTGGACAAAAAGTACTTCCCTTCCTATACTATATCGCTCCCTTGGATTGCTGCAGCCCAAATGCATGACCTTGCATTTTTTTTTTTACATTAAATCTCAGCTGCCAAATTCTAGACCATTCTTCAAGATTAGTTAGAGTATACACCCAGGAAGGTGTAGATACCAAAATCTGCAGTAGATCCCTCCTCCTGTTTTCATCTACAAAGAGGCAAACCTTACCCAACAGCCCTTCCACTCTCTCACTAACAAAGATGTTAAAAAGAATTTGACCAAGGAGATCCCTGGGGCACACCACTGATAAAGCATAGTTACTCACCTTTAACAAGTGCTCTCCAGGGACAGCAGGAATCAGTCCTCACTTAGGGGTGACATTGGCACCGACAGAGCCCACACAGAGCAAACCCCCAGCTTTCAAAGAAAGCCTTTGGGATTGCTACTGTGCATGCCTGGTCCTCTTCCTGCCCACAAGTGCTATCTTAGTCAGGTGCCTTAGCTCGAGCCCTACCAAGCAGATGGCAAGGGAAGGACAAAAATCCAGCAACTCATCAGGAGAGGCACAAGAGTAGTGAGGACTGATTCCTGCTGTCCCTGGAGAACACCTGTTACAGGTGAGTAATGATGCTTTCTCCAGGAACAAGGAGGCAGTCAGTCCTCACTTACAGGGCTCCCTAGCTACAGGCTACCAAACCTGTAACCAAAAAAAACACTTCCACAAGGCCAGAAGCCGAAGCCTGAAGGAGCCCGAGTCCTCGGGGCAAAGCTCTCAGTAGCCATGAAGAAGGGGCAGAGGGTAGGAGTTGCTTATATCCTAAACAGATTACGGAGTATAGCCGGGCTGAAGGTGCTGTCCCAGCGGGACTCCCTCTCAAGGCAGTAGTGGGCAGCAAAGGGATTCATAGCTGATCAGGTTGCCACCCAGCCAATGTCCATCATGGACACAGAGCACAGTGAGGCCACCGAGGCCGCTTTGGCTCAGACCCCATGTGCAGTGACTCAACAATCCATAGGGACGCCCGCCTTTGCATGAGCAAACGCAATGCAGTCTGCCACCCAAATAGAAAGGGTGCACTTAGTGACTGCTTGCCTCTGCCTATTGGGACCTGTCACAAAAAGTCTGTCAGACTTGCAGTGAGTCTGGGTATGCTGCAAGTAGAAGGCAAGGACCCGCTTGCAGTTGAGGGTGTGGAGAGCTGCCAGCACCTGGGCAGCGTGGGGCCTCAGGAAGAAGGTCAGGAGCACACTCTCTTGGTTGAGATGAAAGGCCGACACAACCTTGGGTAAGAATGCAGGATGGGTCCGGAGGACACCCTGTTCCGATAAAACCTGGTGTAAAGGGCACCAACCATGAGCACCTGAAGCTCAGACTCAGCAAGCCAAGATCAGCATCACCAGGAAGACCACCTTCCAGGACAAGTGCCAGAGCAAACACATCACCATCGGCTCGAAGGGTAGCTAGGTGAACTGCGTGAGCAGCACGTGCAAGTCCCATTCCACCAGAGGAGGACAGATGGGCAGCTTGGATAGCAGAAGGCCCCGCATGAAGCAGGAGACGAGCAGCTGCCCTGAGAGAGGTTTTCCCTCGATAGGGAGATGGCAGCCGATATGGCTCAAAATGTACACTAACAAGAGTTTGACGTCAGCCCTTCCCTCGAGAGGTGGAGGAGGTACTGGAGAACCCACCAAACCAGGCACGAGAAGGGGTCAATCTGGTGTTCTGAGCACCAGATGGAGATGCGTTTCCACTTAAAGGCATAAGCCCACCTAGTGGAGTCCTTCCTCAAGGCAAGGAGGATTTCCTCAACCTTTTCTGGAAGGGCCAGAGAGGCTAGAGAGACCCGTTCAGCCGCCAAGCCATGAGGGATGGGGAGGTTAGGTTCAGGTGCAGCACCCAACCCTCCTCCTGCATTAGCAAGTCCCTGGCAGAGCCCAGGGAAAAATCGGAGGTTCCGACAACAGCAGGAGCAGGAACCAAAGCTGCCAAGGCTACGAGGGAGCCACAAGAATCAGCAATGCCCCATCCCACTGAACCTTGAACGGAGTCCTCACAATGAGGAGGAAAGGAGGGAATACATATAAGAGACTGGAGGACCAGTCCAGGTAAAATGCATCAGGGCCCTCCCTGCCTGGGTGCGGTACTAGGACGCAAAAGCGAGGGAGCTGTGTGTTCTGGGGGCTGGCGAAGAGGTCCATCGTTGGGAGTGCCCCAGCATAGAAACAGCTAGCCTGCCACTCTTGGATCCAGTTGCCACTCGTGGGGGTGAAGGATTCTGCTGAGTCTGTCCGCCAGGCCATTCTCCTGACCCAAGAGGTACGTCGCTTTGAGGGACATCCCCCATCAGCGGGTGAAAGAGTAGATGAGGACTGCTTCCCTGCAGAGGGAGCGCAACCCCATGCCCCTCTCTTTATTGATGTAGAACATCGCTACCCAGTTGTCGGTCTGTACCAGGACCAACTTCCCGCTGAGGAGATCCTCAAAGGCCCTCAGGGCCCACTGGATGGCCCGGAGTTTGAGCAGGTTTAATCTGCTGCTGAGCCTCTGCGGGTGACCATTGCCACTGTGTGCAGAGAGACCCACAATGGGCTCCCCCAACCTACCAGGGAAGCATCTGTGGTTAGCACCATATCGTGCTGTGGGGCCTGGAAGGGCGATCCCTGCAGGAGGTTGCAGGGGTTTTGCCACCAGTTTAGGGACAAGCGAAGGTCAAGAAGAATCCTGACAGTCTCTGAGGTGGCTAAGGGACTGGCTGCATTGGGTACTGAGACACCACTGAGCCATCCGCATGTGCAGGTAGGAGTGAGGAACCACTTCCACAGTCGAGGCCATGTGGCCCAGGAGACGTAGCATGGACCGAGCGGTGACCTGGTGGGCGCTTTGGACGCAAGCTGCTAGAGCTCGGAGGCGGGTGGCATGAACCACTGACAAGAAGGCAATGGCCTGCCATGTATCGAGGCATGCCCCAATGAACTCGAGAGCCTGCACTGGCTCAAAGTGAGACTGAGTAGTTGACCAAGAACCCCAAGCTCTCCAAGAAGAGTACAGTGCGCGACATCACTTGCCAGGCCTCCTCGAGGAGCCCGTAACGAGCCAGTCATCGAGGTAGGGAAAAACTGGCACACCCCAGCGCCAAAAGGCTAGCGGCAGCCATGACGAGGCACTTCGTGAAGACCCGCAGGGCGGATGCAAGGCCAAAGGGCAGCACCTTGTACTGGAAGTGCTCTCCCTGCACCATGAAAACGCAGGTACTGCCTGTGTTGGGGGTGGATCAAGATATGGGCGTAAGCGTCCTTCAGATCCAAGGAGCATAGCCAGTCGCCCTGCCAGAGAAACGGCAACAGTACACCAGGAGATAACATCTTGAATTTCTCCCGCACCAGGAACTTGTTCAGGTTGCAGAGGTCGAGGCTAGGCCAAAGACCCCCCATCTTTTTCAGGACGAGGAAGTACTGGGAATAAATGCCCCGACCTTGAAGGTGAGGGGGGGACCTTCTCGACTGCCCATTGGGCAAGGAGGGAGTGCAATTCCCGCTGCAGCAAAAGCTGGTGTGTGGGGAGTCGAGGAGGCTCCGCCAGGGAGAAAAGAGGTGGAAGCCTGTTGAAATGGAGGCGATAACCCTCCCGGATGACCTGGAGGACCCAGATGTCTGAGGTGATAAGCGCCCACGACGGGGCAAAGCAGGACAGGCGTCCCCCCACTGGCTGCTGTATCACCAGAGGGCGAGGGGCCATGCCACTGGCATCAAAATCCCCAAGGAGGTTGCAGGGGAGCCGGCGTCAGGGCCTTCGGGCCCTTTGGTTTATGGTGGCCCTGGCTGGGCTTCCCCTCTGCTGGAGTGGTTCACATGGTGGTAGCCGGGTGTGGGGGGTAGCCACGGTACTGGAGGCTTTTCCTAGGTAAGAAGGGCGGCTTGGTTGGCTGCTTCTTCTGAGCCAGCATCAAGGTCTTGCGGGAGAGATGTGTTCTAGTGACAGCCTTCTCCTTCATCGGCTTACCAAACAGTTGTTCACCGAGGCAGGGCACATCCAGGAACCTCTCCTGCATCCACTGCTCCAAATCCAAAGATAGGAGCCAGGCCTGGCGGTGGGTTCCGATGCCCACAGCCGCCATCTGAGCCGATGTCTTAAAGCCATCATAGAAGGCTCGAGAGATATACTTGAAGCAGCCAGCCACTGATCTCAACAGGGTGCGGAATCAGTCGAGGGGCTCCCCCTCAAGGCCTGCAGAGAAGCCTCCAAGTTCTTTTGTCAAGTCACGGAGGAACATACCAACATATAATTGGTATGCCTGGATGCGACAAGAGCATGGACCCATGCCAGGCCTTGCAGCCCAGGGCTCTCGATTCTCGGTCTGGTGGTACCGATGGGTGGGACTTCGGGATTTTCTGCTTCCTCATGGCTGATTCCACCACCATCGAGGTGTGTGGAAGTTGGGTCTTTCGTAAGCCGGGCCCGTGCTGCAACTTGTACATTATGTCAAGGCGCTTGCTCACAATGGGGACCGAGGCAGGGGCCCTCCCACATGCAGAGCAACAGCTGAGATAGGATCGGCGGTATAGCACAGTGAGGGATTCCCTGGGCAGGGGCTCGCACTGAAGAATATCGAGTTCTTCAGCATGAGGGTCCTCCGCGGCCTGGGTGACCAGGCTGAGGGCCCGAGCCATGTCCTGGATAAACACCAAGAAGGAGGTGTCTTCAGGTGGCGAGCGCCACTGGAATGCAGGTAGCGAGGGGTCCGACAGAAGATCCCAGTGGGTTCAGGTTTCCAGGGAGGTGTCCCCATCGGAGTCCCAGTCTGAAAAATCAGTCGAGGGATCCAAGCCATTCAGGTCACCCTGTCCAATGGCTGGCCGCCTGGCTCGCCTCTGAGGAACAGGAGAGAGAGCAAGACCAACATCAAGGACCCTCATGAGGCCCACAGCTCTCGGGGGTTTCCTGGAAGGATTTTGGTGTCCCACGTGAGGGACCCACGGTCTCTGGGTGCAAGTCAGAGAAGTTGGCCGTGAGCGCCTGCTGGGATGCAATGAATTCAGAAATTCTGCGTTCAAGCACCAGCATACAGGACTCCCACACAGGCATGGGGCCCTGGGATGCAGATACCGGGGTCACCGGATCAGGCATCGAGGAGGAGAGGTGGTCCTCACTGGGATGACCCTCAGGAGACTGGGCACCTTTGCCAGAGGCCTCCATTTCCCTGCGAGGCACCTTATGGGACTGTTCCTTATCCAACTCTCAGGAACGGTGAAGGGGACTAAGCTACCGGGCATGGGAGCACTCACGCTTGTCATGAGTCCCAGCCAGCAACTTCGAGGCCGTCTTCTTTTTGCATTGCTCCACCTCAGGGGACCCCTGGTCACAGTGCCACCGAGAACGCAGGGGGAGAACCCGCTGGAAGAGAGATGACAGAGGCCGCCACCAGGGACTTCGAGGCAGCCTTCTGGAAAATGTCTTCGGACTTCTGCTTACAGCTGAGCAGGGCCTTAGAGGACATTTTCTTACAGAGTGAACAGAGCTCTGGGCCATGGTCGGCTCCCAGGCACTGCAGACAACAGTCATGAGTGTCCATAAGCGACGTGTTCCTAGAGCATCTACTAGATTTTTTAAATCCAGTGGCCATGGGGGCAAAAATGGCCCCTGTGAGGTCGAAGACCCACACGGCCAGCGGTTGGGGGGAAAAAAAGGGCATGAAGCCCAAACTAAAAATTTAGGAAAAATGTGTCTCCCCAAAAGCTCTGAAGTAGAGAAAGGGAAAGGACAGAAAGAGGACTGGTGCAAGCAGAAAAAACAGAGCCTGTTAAGGCGAGGAAAACAAACCTTTTTCCGAGGGACGAGGATATGTGTCCAAAGGGCTCTGCGGAGAAAGGGAGACTGAGCAAGATGGCACCCTTGGGCAGGAAGAGGACCACCCATGCATGCAAGAGGGCCTTTTCCCATTCAGCACCTTTTCTATGGAATATGCTGCCTGACAACATTCGCCAACTATCAGACTTAAAAGAATTTAGAAAAAAGCTAAAAACCCACTTATTCTCTCTACACTACAATACACTACCTAATCAGAATACACAAAGAGACACAGGTTAGCAACCATACCACAATACTACAAAACACACAAAATATATTTACCCATCACAATTTTGATGATATAATTCGTAAGTACCCATAATGTAAATACATTCTAACTTTTTACCGTTCAAACGTTATATTGTTACTTGTAAATAGTTCTACCTGTTCTATGTAAAACGACTAGGTATGTGCTTCCACATACCATATAATTTACTGTTCATTGTAAACCGCACTTGATACTTGGGAAAGTGCGGTATAGAAATAAGTGTTAAATAAATAAATAGTAATCCCAAAGGCTTTCTTTGAAAGCTGTGGGATTTTCTCCGTGCAGGCTCCATCAGTACCAACATCACCCATAAGTGAGGAATGACTTCCTGCTTGTTTCTGGAGAACCTCCTTCTCCTCAGAGTGAGCTCCATTTACCTGTATCCCTTTGTTGCCTCCCACTCAACCAATTCACAACTCAAGCAGTAACTTTAGGGTGCTCAGTTTGTTTATAAGTAGTCTGTGAGGAACAATGTCAAAGGCTTTACTGAAATCTAAATGCACCACATCTAGGGTTCTCCCTTGGTCCAACTCCCTAGTAACCCAGTCAAAGAAATCAATCAGGTTTGTCTGACAAGGCCTGCCACTGATGAATCCATGTGGCCTCAGATCCTATAATCCGCAGGACTCCAGAAACCTCACTATTTTCTCTTTCAGCAGGGTTTCCAATATTTTATTCACCACCGAAGTTAACTACAGGCCAGTTAGTTTTTCAATCACATCCTTACTTCTGCTTTTGTGTAAAGGAACCACATGAGCCTCTCTCCAGTGCTTTGGCACCACTCCCAACTCCGAGGCATTGAAAAGGTGAGTCAGTATTCTAGGGTATATCCCATCCGGTCCCATTGCTTTGTTTACTTTAAGTTTAGCTAGTTTCTCACGAACAGTCTTCTGAAAATTGTTCAAGATACCCCTTCGCTTCTGTTCCTGTTTGTGGGTGTTTTCTGGGATTCTGCTCCTGGTTCTTCATCTGAACACAGAACAGAAATATTTGTTAAACAATTCCACTTTATTCTCATCAGCTTCTACAATTCCTCCCCTTCATCCTTGAGTCTGACAATACCACTTTTGCCCTTCCTCTTCTAACATATCTGAAAAATGTCTTATCCCCCATTTTATTGCATTGGCTATTTCCTCCTCTTTTCAAATCTTTGCTTTCCTAACTACTTTGCTAGCTTCTCTAAGTTTTTCCAAATATAGATGCCTGTCTTCCTCTCTGTGATCTCTTGTATTTCATGAAGACCTCCCTCTTTTTCTTCACCTTTTCAACTACTTCTTTCGAAAACCATAGCAGTCTCCTTTTCCTTTTACCTTTATTTACTATTTCAACAAAAAGGTTGGACAGGATTAATGGCACCCTTCTCTAATATTTGCTTGCACAACCTTTGGCAGCAATGATGGCTACAAGAAATGTTTGGAGGCTATAAGTTCCATATATTTGTCTGCTGGTAGTTTCTCCCACTGTTCAACTGCAGTTTGTTCCAGCTCATGAATTTTTTCAGGATTCCTTTTACCAATGCCATATTTCAGCTCTTTCCAAAAGGTTCTCAATGGATTGAGATCGGGACTCATTGCTGGCCAGTTTAAAAACAGTCCATTTGTTCCTTTTTAACCGTTCTTTTGTACTTTTGGATGTAGGTTTTGGGTCATTGTCTTGCTGGAGGACCCATGACTTGATTCAGACCTAGATTTCTGACAAAAAATAGCATATTTTGCTCCAAAATACCTTGGCAATCCTCTGACTTCATGATTTTTTTAATTTATGCCAGGCCTCCAATTTCTGAGGCAGCCAAACAGTCCCATAACATTATGGAACCTCCCCCATACTTAACTGTAGGGTGTTTTTTGCCTTATAAGCATCATTTCTTTGCCTGTAAAGGTATTGCTAGTCTGCATTGAGAAACAGCTCGAATTTGGTTTCATCTGTCCACAGACCATTCTCCCAGAAGGATTGTGGTACACAAGGTGGGTTGGGGCAAAGATCAGGTGTCCCTTTTCATGTGTCTTTGAGCAGCAAGAACCTCATTGGCCTTCACCCATGAAGTCCTTCTTTGTTTAGGGTGTGGCATATGGTATGGGTTGAAACACCACCCCATATTGCTCTAGCTCTTTGTATGTGGTGTTTTTCAAAGAGTTCACACTAACCTTTGAATACTTCTTGGATTAAATGTTCCTCTTCCTACTATGTCCTGAGAGGTTCTTAACCGTTACAGGAGCTGAAAACTTCTTAACACCATTGCAAACTATAGACACAGGAATTCCAAGGTCTTTAGAGATGGCCTTGTACCCCCTTTTAGTTTAATGATATTGGGTTTTTCCTAACAGACTCAGGCAGCTCTCATCTTCAGTATTGTAAAAATGAAACAGGGGCTATTTTAAACATTAGAGCCATCTTTCACTAGCTTGATTCAAGTCACACGAGTATTGACAATTGGTCACAGGTGTGCCTAATTTTACTGCAGTGGGAATGTGGTTCTTCTGCTCAAACTGATTTGAATTGTTTATAAAGGGTACCACAAAGATAAAGGCCTTATTTGCTGTTACTGAACAGAGGCATTATTCTGCAAATGGAAGGTTGCATTCTACTTCTTCATCAGATAAACTAAGCGAAGCGATATAGTGTACGAGAAGACTGTATGAGCCTGAAGCAGAAAGCACAGTTACTCACCTGTAACAGGTGATCTCCGGGAACAGCAGGAATTTAGTCCTCACATATGGGTATCATCCATACCAACAGAGCCCACGCAGGAACACTCCCCAGCATCCAATCAGAACACTTTTAGGAGCATCCCACAGCACCTGCGTGCTGCCTTCCTGCCTGTCCCAATTGCCTCTCTCCAGTTGAGTTTTAAAGCTGAGACAAAGAGGAAAGAAAGAGATAGAGAGATACAATTCCTAGGGGAGGGAAGGTGGGTGGGTTGTGAGGACTAAATTCCTGCTGTTCCCAGCGATCACCTGTTACAGGTGAGTAACTATGCTATCTCCAGGAACAAGCAGGAATGCATTCATCACATATGGGGGACTCCCAAGCTTGAGGTGCCAGGGAGAGACCCCAGAAGTTGTGGATCCCTGAAAAGGGCTCCACTTTCCCCCATGGATCTCTGGCATCCTACCAGGGATGGTGGGCAGGAGTTGATTAGGTATGGAACAGGTGTTTGAGAATAGCCTGACCAAACAAGGCATCCCGGCAGGAGTCCTTGTCCAAGACGTAATGGGCTGTGAAGGTATGAACCAAGGCCCAAGTGGCTGCTCAACAGATGTCATCAATAGACACAGAGTGCAGATGAGCCATTGAGGCTGCCATGGCTCTCACATTGTGAGCAGTGACATGGCCCTCCAGAGAAAGGTTCTTACTCTGATAGGCAAAGGAAATACACTGAGCAATCCAGTTAGATAGTGTTCTCTTGGAGACTAGAAGTCCCAAATGAGAAGGATCAAAAGCAACAAAGAGTTGAGAGGACTTGCTATGTTGCTGTGTTCTTTGTAAGTAAAAAGCTAGAGCTCTTTTACAGTCCAAGGTATGAAGATTCCTTTCTGCATGTGATGCATGAGGTCCTGGGAAAAAAAGACAGGTAGGTAGACCTCTTGGTTCAGATAAAAAGGCAAGACCACCTTAGGCATAAAGTGTGAATGAGTCCTAAGGACTACCTTGTCATGATGGAACCTTGTATAAGGTGGATTAGCTACTAGCGCTTGCAACTCACTAATGCAGCATGCTGATGTGATTGCAATGAGAAAGATAACCTTCCAAGAAAGGAATTTTAAGGAGGTGGTAGTTAAAGGTTCAAAAGGTGGCTTCATAAGCTGCCCAAGAACCAGGTTTCAGTCCCATGCCAGAGGTAGTCTAATGGGAGGCTTAGTTAGGAGGCCTCTCATAAATCTTGCTATAAGAGGATGAGAGGAAATAGGCTGTCCATTTAGAGGTTTAAGAGAAGCTGCAATAGCACGCAAACAGACTCTTACTGAATTTGTCTTAAGGCCTGCATTAGATAAATGGAGAAGATACTCCAGCAAAGATTCCAGAGGTATCGCAAGAGGGTTAAGACCCTTTTCCAAACACCAAATAGTAAACCTTTTCCACTTGAAAGCATAAAAACGTCTAGTGGAAGGTTTTCTGGAAGCATAAATAACATCTTTCACTTGTTGAGAAAGATTGAGATCTAGGCCTTCAGCAGAGATCTGGGGATTGGGATGCCATAACATTCCATTCTCCTGAGATAGGAGATCTTGAGCAGACCCTAACTCCAGGGGAGCTTGAGAGAGATGTAGAAGCAGAGGGTACCACACTTGCCATGGCCAATGTGGTGCTATGAGAATCATGTGGCCTCTGTCTCTCTGAAGCTTGAAGAGGGTTTTGGGAATTAGGGGAATGGCATACAGGAAGTCTTGACCCCAGTAAAAGGAGGAAAGCATCCCTGGCCTGAGCTGGAACAGAACCGGGGAAGTTTGGCATTCCACAGACTTGCAAAGAGGTCTATGTCTGGGGTTCCCCAAAATTGAAATATCCCGGTCACCTGGTCTGCATGCAGAGACCACTCATGTGGAAGCAGAACTCGACTGAGTCTGTCTGCCCAAGAGTTTTGAATGCCTGGAAGATATACTGCCAGCAGATGAATCTGATGCTCTCTGGCAAGGGCC
This sequence comes from Ichthyophis bannanicus, assembly GCA_033557465.1. NCBI lineage: Eukaryota > Metazoa > Chordata > Amphibia > Gymnophiona > Ichthyophiidae > Ichthyophis > Ichthyophis bannanicus. The sequence goes on from CM066038.1 coordinate 106,539,069, forward strand.
CATAGTTGCAAAGCAACAGAGAGCCCGTTCCCCCCTGCTTGTTCACATAGAACATGGCTACTTGATTATCCATATCAATGAGGACTGTCTTGTAGCTGAGCAGGGAGTGGAACACTCGCAGAGCCAGGACAATTGCTCTGGAGCTCCAAGAGATTGATATGTAGACAACTCTCTTGCGGAGACCAGGTGCCCTGGGTGGAGAAGTCTTGCAGATGAGCTCCCCAACCCTTTGGAGAAGCATCTGTTGTGAGAGTCGCTTGGGGTAAGGGCTGTTGAAAGGGGGACCCCAGCAACAGGTTTTGAGTGGACCTCCACCACTGGAGGGACAAAATGAGGCAACTTGTGGTTGCTATTTTGTCTGACAGGCACCCTGCTGCCTGGGTGGATAAAGTCCACTGAGCTACCCTCATGTGGAGGCGAGCATATGGAACCACATGCACGGTGGATGCGATGTGGCCTAGCAATTGCAACATTTCTCAAGCAGTTAGATGAGGCTTTAGCACTGCTTGAGAAGCTAACTGCACCAAGCAAAGGCAACGGGCCTGGGGAAGATAGACCCTTGCCCTTGTGGTATCCAGGAAAGCTCTTATGAACTCTAAAGACTGAGTGGGAGTTAGACTGGATTTTGGGATGTTTATTACCTGCCCTAAATACTGAAGGATACGCATTGTGCAGGATAGAGAAGTCTTGGCCTCTGACTGTGTTGGAGCTCGAATGAGCCAGTCATCCAAGTAAGGGAAGACAAATATTCCTAGATTACGGGGAAATACTGCTACCACAGCCATGCATTTCGTGAACACCCTTGGTGCTGAGGCCAGACCAAAAGGAAGTATCCTGTATTGGTAGTGCTTTCCTTGAAAAAAGAACCGAAGGAACCTTCTGTGGGTTGGATGGATGGATGAGGACATGGGTATATACATCCTTGAGATCTAGAGAACAAAGCCAATCCTGACTCTGAAGGTATGGTAGCAGAGCTCCAAGAGAAATCTTGAATTTCTCCTTGACAAGGAATTTGTTCAATTCTCTGAGATCTAAGATAGGTCTATAACCCCCTGTTTTCTTTGGAATAAGAAAATAAGAGGAATAGAACCCTGTGCCCTGTTGATAAAGAGGCACTTCTTCTATTGCCCCTGGGGCAAGAAGGATGACAACCTCCTGACTTAACAGGTTGATGAGAGAGGTCGGAGAATTGAACTGCTTCACTATTGTGAGGGGGCATGCTCAAAAAATGAAGTTTGTACCCTTCCTTTATGATGGAGAGTGTCCAATGCTCTGCTGTTATTTGCCCCCATCTGGGGGCAAAATGACATAACCTTCCTGGAATGGAGGACGGTTCTGGTCCCTCCAGAACCAGAAAGGCTAAGTTCTCTAGCTGAAAGTTAAAGGCCCTGAGGAGGCTGAGGCTGCTGGGCCAGTGGAGGCCTAGCAGCCTTTGCTTTCTTCTCTTTGGGTGGTTGCTGATGTTTGCTTGAAAAGTGACCTGCAGAAGATGCCTGCTGACCAAAAGCAGGATAAAATCTTTTCTTTTTAGAAAAAGATGTTTTCTTGAACAATTTCTTTCTAACAGGATCAGCAGTGGACTTGGATAGTCTATCCAAGGTGGAATTTTCAGCATCCATTTCATTGGCTTTTTCCTGCCAATCTTTACCAAACAGGTTCTCACCAGTACAAGGGATATTTCCCAATTTATCTTGTACCCAGAGCTGTAAATCAGATGCCTGGAGCCAAGCAATTCTATGTGCACCTATGGCAATAGCCGAGGTTCTGCTTATACACTCAAAGCAGTCAAAGGATGCACGGTTGGAGAATTTAGGAACATCTTGGGCATGTTTGACCCGAGTGAGAAAGTCCTGTCTTTAAGTCCTTTCATTTCTGAGGATAAAAGTCTGTAAATTATCTGTGACCTCCTTTAGGAACATTCCCATGTAGAGACTATAGGAACTAATTCTTGCAGCAAGCATGGAAGCTTAGAAGACACTACGTCCAAAAGCATCCAGGGTTCTGCACTCACGTCCTGGAGGATTAGAGGCATGTCTTTTTGCACTTCTGATACTTCTCATAGCTGACTCCACCACAATAGAGTGGTGAGGAAGCTGAGTCTTATGGAACACAGGACAAGGAGGGACTCGATACATAGTATCCAATCTATGAGAATGAGGAGAGGTGGTAAGAGGTGTTTCCCATATCCTCAACATGAGATCATATAGAATCTCATGAATGGGTAAGGTAGCTGCCTCCTTAGAAGTTTTGGGATATTGTAAAATTTCCAACTCCTTGGCCCTTGGCTCTGTTTCAGGGGCCACAGTAATGGACAGGCCCCGAGCCACCTCCTTGATGAAGTCTTGGAAGGACATGTCCTCTGAAGGAGACATGCTGCATTTAAGGGAGGACGACTCCACTGGAAGAAGCATCGCTGCATCGACAGAACTTTCAGAATCCTCAGATTCTTCTGAGGACTCGAAGTATCGTCTGTCTGGATGCTCCTGCAGAGCCCAATACCCATATTGACCAAGGTCGGTACCGGAAATAATTGGTACCAGAGGGCATCAGAGGACAGGGTACCAGCAGAGCAGACACCGATGCCCATGTTGATGCTATTGGTACCGGTACCGATGCCTGTGCCAGTGGAGTTGTCTGTCGTGGTACCAAGGGCGTCGATGCCACAAGGAAAGCCATCAGACTGCGTTCCATAGCCAGAATTCTCTGGTCCATGGACGCAGCCAATGCCTGGATGTCGGTACCAGTGGAGACCACCGGTACCCCAGAGCATGGCACCAGGAGATCTGTCGAGGCCGAGCCATCGAGAACATCCTGGAACCCCGATAATGCTTTGGAAGCCGAAGCCTCCCACCGGGGTAATTTTGCCAGTGCAGAATCCTAGAGGGCAACGCCAGAGGCATCTCGATGCTTAGGAGATCTACCCTTCGAGGACCGGCTGGATTTATGTTTAGTTACCTGAGATCCACGGGAGGAAGAAGCAGCCCTGGAAGATGTCAATGCCACTGAAGCCGCATCAGAGGGAAACAGGGTACTGAGCTTGGCAGCTCGGTTCTGCCGACCTCTTTTAGACATCATGGCACAGGACACACAATCCATGATGGAGTGGTCAGGACCTAAACATTTTAAACACCATTCATGGGTGTCGGTGACAGAAATGGTACCACCACACTTAGTGCACTTTTTAAAACCTGAAGCAGGTTTTTCCATGTTAAGGAAAATGTTTTTGGGCCTAAGGCCCAAAAAAGGCGCATGCACCTGAAGGAAAAAGAAAAAAAAAAATTTTTTTTTTTTTTTTTACAGAAATAAGAAAAGAAAGACCAGCGGTACTGGTAGAGCAAAGAAGGCAGATGCGACCACAAAAAGAAAGAAAGAAAAAAGCAAAATTCTTCTGCGGTGACAGGAACATGATCTGCTGGCTCCACGGAAAAAGAAGAACTGGAGAGAGGCAGTTGGGAAAGGCGGAAAGGCAGCACGCAGGCGCTGTGGGATGCTCCCAAAAGCATTCTGATTGGATGCTGGGGAGCATTCCCGCACGGGCTCCATCGGTACCGACGATACCCATATGTGATGACTACATTCCTGCTTGTTCCTGGAGATTATGTTTTTACTATTTTTAACACGACAATCATGGTCAGTGAAAGTACAGTAATTAAATTATTTACTGAATGATTGAAGCTTGAACTGCATGTTGCACTGAAGGTGCCTGCTGGTTCTACTAAAGAGATTGAGCTTTTAGCAAAAATCTAACAAAATTAAAAAAAAGTTATAATTGACCAAAAAGGGACTATTAAGCTAGAAGTGGCTGGATATAGTGGTTTTCATAAACATAGCCCAACATTCAAAAATTCTATCTAGTAAGCATTTATAGGTGAGGTGTTATTGCTGATCAATCATGTCCTAGCAATGTCCTAGTTTTTATACTAATTCTTTTAAATTAGTCTTGTTTTATTTGATTATTTTATGCGGCAATTATGCATGCATATATTCCAAAGCTGTTTCACTGGCTTTTTTTTTTAAGGAGATATTGGACATGAGGGGGGGGGGAACTGCAAAGGTGCCGATAATGTTGACCACAACTGCAGTTCAGTGGTTCTCAACCCTGTGCTGGTGTACCCTCTAGCCAATCAGGTTTTCAGTATATCCACTATGAATATGCATGATACAGATTTTACATATGCTGCCTCCATTGCATGTAAATCTCTCATGTACATTCATTGTATATATATCCTAAAAACCTGACTAAAAGGTACACCAGGACAGGATTGAGAACCAATGTCTTTGCTTGTCCACTAACATCACCATGGCCCTAATATTTTGCTCTTAGCCTGATTGAGGTTTATCAGTCCATAGCTAACAAAAGAGGGATGCCTAATTGTACTAGGATCAAAACAATCAATAAATATGTCCACCCTTTATGGGATTCAGGTCACACCAGACTGAAAGCAGCAACTCTTATATTACAAAGTATGGCCTAGAAAAAAATGTTGGTAGGATGATTAAGGTGGAAGTCCAACGCTACCTTAGGCAAGAAAGCGAGAACATGTGCTAAGAAACACCTTCCTACGACAAATCTAGCATAAGTTAGTTTACTAGTCTAGAAGGTCATTGAATGTTATTTTTGTGGTTACTTCAGCCTACAATTTTCCATGTCAGACCTCACAAGATTTCAGAAGCTGAAAGTGGGCTTCTGTTCAGTCAGGAGAGCATCATATTGATGTCCAATGACAAAGCAGAAAGCTTAACAGGAGGCTTACTTAAATTTTCACTTTATTGCACACTTCACCAAAATTTTTCAGTCAGACAATTAAGGAATGATCATGGAGTTAATCAGGGCATCCCAAACAGATTCCCACAGGCAGGTTTTCAGGATATCCACAATTTCTACCTACCTACTGGTGGTAAACACCAATAACTGAGGTTTAGCTTAACAATTCTGACAACAGTAAAAAGGTACTCAAGCAGTGCTTGTGTGAAATGAGAGAAAGGAATCAAGGTCCTTGCATCAAAGCAGGTAGCAAGCTACCTAAATCTGAAATAAGATGATCTCCTAGCAGATTCCTTCTTAAAAAGCTAGAAATTGATCTCTCATCCAACAAAGATTAAAATTACACATCTCTCAATATCCAGGCTGTGAGGGCAAGGGCCTGGATGGTGGTGTGAAACACTGATCCTTGCTTTCGTATTACTAAAATTCATAAGACCTCAAAACAAATTTGTTTCCTGCAGAATAAATAGTTCTTGAAAAAAAGGGGGAAAAAACCCACCAGCAACCAGATATGTCTCTTCCAGCTATGAACAGCACAACTCCTACATCCTCTGTTATCTCAAGGCTTTTGCAGTAAGAGGTATTGGAGGTTATTGATACAGAAGAATCATTCCCCAAAGGATGGAGATGTCCGCAGCTAGCCTGCATCTTGATTTCCCTGAGGAACAGAAAATTGCCTTGAACAAGAAGGCACCAGTTGGAAAACAGATCCAATTTAAGAGTACTCCACTACACTAAGATTTTGAGGTGGCATTAAGTGCACATGTGCTAACTACAGTCTTGATGAACAAAATAGTAACCACACCGTGCAATCAATGCCCACTCTCCATCCCTACCCCATCTATTTCCATCCCTGTCATATGTTAGGGCAGATAGCATGGCATTAACCATGCACTGTTTGCGGTACACACCAGCTGTTAGCACAGCACCACACAAGCTGGTTAGCGCATGCTCAAGCATACAACAGTTAGTGCAACTTAGCAAACATGTCACTCAGTCTGTTCCTGCATGCTAATCCAAGACAGACTAGCTAACCTCTCCTCTGTCTAACCCAGACTGGATAGGCCGTACAATCTATATCTGTTTTCTATATTTTTGTGTGTTCTATGTTAAACTCTTTCAGGATAGCAAGTTAAGGCACCTTGGGTTCTCCTTGTACCTACAAAATGGAAAAAGGGAATACTCTTAGTCATCCTTTGAATGAAACACAGGAAGGAAAAGTCCTCAGGTAGAAACATGTTTATTATGGAGATGACTCCAAAGGACAATCTGTAGAAAAAAACCCTCCTCAAGACTATCAAACATTTGGCACACAATTTCTTGAATTCCAAGTCCTCTATAATACTAAATAACTAAGAAGCAGCGAGATGGTGGCAATGCAGAAGCATATGATATAAATAGGTACTGCTCACCACACATCAAATTCCATATACTAACTTGGCAACCTTCTTTAGTCTATTTAGTTTAAGAACCTTCTATATGGAAGAGTGTACAGGGCTTTGATGAAATCCAAGTACATCTCATCTACTGCTCTCTCCCTAATCCAAACCATGTCACCCAAATTAAAGAAAATAAGCAGATTTACTTGCCAGGACCATTTCCTACTGTAATCTTTTCCTTTAGTACCGATTCTATTAAATCTACCCACCAATGAAATCAATGGCTTCTAGAGGGCTAGCTGCCTTCTTATAACTGCTTTTGGATCTAAGCTCATAGGAATTACCTGCGTTTCTAAAAAGGATTTAGAACATAATGAATCACGCTCTAATTTGATTTTAAAAGAATTGAAAACTGGGTGCTGCTGTACGTAGAAAAGCCACATTTCAGTGCTGTGCTGTATATCCATTACAGAAACACCCATAAAAAACCCCACACAACAATAAAAACCAACCCAAATACATTTTTAATATTGTTCTCAAAGATACAGGCACTTTGAACCTTGCAGAACTGTAATCCAAAAGCAAACACTATTGAATGGAAAGCAAACACTGTAGTAAAAAAATTAAGACTAGCAATCACAGAATCATGGGCAACCATTCAGTAAGGATGCTATACCTGGTATAGATCTTGGGAGAAAGCCTGCAATGAATAAGAACCCAAGATTTTTATACCATCAAAAGGCATTAAAACTGCACCAGGAATCCTTAATTCTCACTTCGGGAAAATTATTTTTTTTTGTTTTATATAACTCTCACTAATGAACATTATGATTTAAACTACCATTTTAATTTTGAAAGAAAAAAAATGTATATATACCATATAAGATGTTAATACTATTTTGAATTTCAAGCATTATTTTTTTTATTTGTTTTTGCTGCCAAGCTGTGGCTGGTAATAAGTCTAAAGCACTCGAGTGATGGCACAGGTGATATTACATACTGTAATTTAACAAATCTCCTATTTAAACGTTAAGCAAGCAAGGTCCAATGGTAAAATATAGTAACCTAGAAATAACACTCCCTTTAAAAAAAAAGTTACATGCACAGTGCTGTAAAAAAGTCACCTGCCTCAGACACTTACAAAAAATGTATATTCACTGTAAAGTATATTACACACAATTTCACCAAAATTTACAGCTGGAATACACACATTCTTGAATTTAAAGTTACATTCTTACATAAAAGCAACAGAATGTAGTTTTATACATCAATATTTAAAGGAAAGGTCTCACACATGCAAAAAAACTTTAAAAAAAAATTTTTGCTTCTCTTTTGGTTTGGATCTTTCAGATGTTCTGATATTTTCTGATGCATTGAGTGTTATAAAAACGCAACCAAGAGAATAATTATCTTTGTTTCAATAAGCTTCAAACTCCCAGGATGCAGCACAGATAATGTATATTGCCGAAAGAGGCATATGCGAACATAGGGATAGAATAGAGCACTGCCATCACTAATTGAATAGGTGCAGTGCCAAGATACAAAAGGCTGAAATATTAGACAACGGGTGCTTGTTAAAGGAAACTGCTTTTGTATTGCAGCTTTTCTTCTACTTTTCTACCGCTGACCAGAATGAATGGCTTAGTATACATTAAAAATAGTTCCCCCATCTAGCCTAAGGGCATCATGAAGCAGATTAAATTAGCATCCTTACCCTAGGGTCAAGCGTAATTCAGGACACAAAACTGTATACCAAAATGCAGAAAGAGCCATGCCTGGGGTTCAGGAAAACAGATCAGTTTTAGATCCCACTGAAGGTATGTAAATTACAAAAACACAATGTGAGACCATCCTTTTAACAAGTTATGGCTGCTTTTATTAAATATATATATATATATTATATATAAACTGAAGGGATGCTATTCAGCTGGCAAATTGTAACATGTGCTTCATACAGATTTCACTTTATGGCATTCCTGCTGGTGACGTAGCACTTCCTTGATCAGCAGATGCCTCTGGTGGTGGTGTATGTAAACTGGTCTCTTTGTAGGCAAACCAAGCATTTCCTCCCCATAGAATCAGATTAAGAAACCCAAAAATCTAAAAATTGTATATAAAAACACAGGAAAAAAAAAAATAAGAGAAGGACACAGGAATTAACAATCGGTTTCCATGAGACATCAATGAACATGTGCATCTTTTTAAATCACATGCATAGTGGGAGGCTTAAATATTTAAGCAGCTTTAAGATCAAGATTAAAATATACAGTAGAGTCACAAAGCAATACAAAACTCCATGTAAGGAGAGGACACACTGCATTAACCTAATTGTGTCCGCTCACTCATAAAATCAGAATCAGTAAGTTAACGATAACCCTGCCGCTTCCCATTATAAAACTTATAAACATGAAGTTGACTTGCACTTGAAAAAAATACCCCACATCTTCTCTTCCATTCCAGTGTGCAAAGATTTCTTAAAAGAGAATTACCCAGTGCCTCCCATTTTAACAGCAGAGAACTCTAATGATTTTCTCTCATGCTGACCATCAAAAAATAAGGTACTAGAATCACTCAGAGCCCAAATAGTGCACTGCCAGTTTATCATAGGTCCATTTTCTGTTTTCAAATGTCCATTCTTAGTTTCAAATTACATTACACATTCAATTCATTTTCATATTTTATATTAGTATCATATTCAAATGAACAATTCTATCAGCATAAAGAATATAAAAAGGCAAACGAAAAATACGAAATCAATGTGAAGAGTGTGAAATGAGACCAAATGTAGACATTTGAAAAACAGAACATGGACCTTGATGAAACTGACAGAGCACTATTTAGAGCGATATTCGCGCCTTATTTTTGCCAGTTTGCATGAGTTATATCTTGAGTTCTCCTCTGTGCAGTTTGTGCGATATGAGTTTCCACAGTTTAACACGGGTGCTTTACATGCAGCTCTCATTAAACGAGAAAGCACTGCTCAACTATTCCTATACCACTGCAGCTGACTTTTGCTTCTAATGCAGAGCTTCCCAAACCTGTCCTATGGACCCAGCAAGCCAGTTGTCAGGATATCCACAATGAATATGCATGAAATAAAGCTGCATACATTGGGAGATTCAACATACAAAATGTCTCATGCATATGAACTGCAGATATCCTGCAAACCCAAATGGCTGCAAGGGGTCCCCAGGACAGGTTTGGGCAGTCCTGCTCTAAGACATTGGTGTAGATCTATGAGCAGAGAATACTACATACAAAAATGCTTTCTGAGTTTGGGAATTTTTTTGGATACTCCAACCAACCAATGCGCGCTAGTAAAGGACTGAGCTATACTGACATTTTAAAGCTTTTTTCAATCCAGTTACTAAGCTGGGAGTGCTCAGCAGAGTCAGCTTTTCCAGCCAGCCCCAATCGGCAGCATCAAGCAATTCCCAAACATATACTGTAACAACTTGCAATGCCCGTCGCACAGAATCCTTATCTGCCTTCTCATACTTTCCTCACTATTCAATAATGCATTCCAGCTCACCCCAACCCATGCTACCATCCCAGTCAACCAAGGATATGGCTCAATATGACACAAATGACTACCGCAGAGTATACATCAAAGACAATTGAAGACTGGTTCATATCCCTCTCCAAGGACATAACAGTGAAATATAATGCTCAAATAGTCCATACACTACCTAAAATGCACATTAATAAATGCCCACTCCACAAGAAACAAGATCCAGATATTCAATGACTACATAATTGACAACCTGGACATTTTATGCATAACAGAATCCTAGTTTTCCAATGCAGACACCATTCTACTGCACCAATTCAAACCACCTGATTATGATATCTTTAACTGCTCTCGCTCTGATCACAGGGATGGCAGCATCTACATATTGGCAAGAACTTAATATTTAAACATACATAATCCATCACAGGTGGTCTTGACTTGATATTAATTTCAAACACACACTATCACACTATGTCTTGTCTACCGCTCTCCCACAGCCAAGCCCGATGAGTTAGCAACCATCCTGGAAACAGCCAGTGCCTCTGCACATCCATCTTCCTACCTCACACTGATGGGTGACCTAAACCTTTCCTCAGCACCACCAAACCAATCCAAATCATTTATGGGGGGGGCCATGGGACACCTACAGTTCACCCAACTGATCTGCACCCCAATGCACACCAAAGAAATCACCTTGGACCTCATATTCGTACAAACTCAACTACTCGAAACCCACACAATCCCCGATCTGCTACTTAAAGAAGTCCCATGGACAGCACAGTTACTTACCTGTAACAGGTGATCTCTGGGAACAGCAGGAATAAGTCTTCACATATGGGTATGTCTGTACTGACAGAGCCTGCGCGGGAACGCTCCCCAGCGTCCAATCAGAAAGCTTTTGGGAGCATCCCTCAGCGCCTGCATGCTGCCTTCCCGCCTTTCAAACTGTCTCTCCTCAGTTGAGTTTTATAGCTGAGACAAAGAGAGAGAGAGAGGGGAAAGGAAAGATAGATAGAGATACAACTCCTGGGGAGGTGGGTGGGTTGGTTGGTTGGTTGTGAAGACTTATTCCTGCTGTTCCCAGAGATCACCTGTTACAGGTAAGTAACTGTGCTATCTCCAGGAACAAGTAGGAATGAGTCTTCACATATGGGGACTCCCAAGTTGAGATGCCTGGAGTCCGAGCATGGCATAGGTTGGAACATGCTATCCCCCACAATACCAGGCATCCTGAGGATGGAGGGTAGGAGTTGAAGAAGGAAGATGCTGTGTAACAGCTAACCTAGCACAGGACTGCAGGAAAGGAGTCCATGTGTTGATAATGATTGTTATCAATGATATTGCAGAGAATATTGCAATATGGACCTCCGCCAACAGGATTTCATAGAAGTATGGAGGTTCATGGATCTACTGGGAAGCCAGTAGAGGAACCGTGAAGAGGCCCTCACTGAAAGTGGAGGTAATAAACCTGTAGGAAAAACAGGAGGAGGTCAGAATCCTGAAGGGTAACAGGCACCCCTGGTAGAAAAAACTGGGGTAGTATAAAAACGGTGGGCCTTCAGCGAAAGCTGTATGGTAAAAACCAAACTCTTTTGGCGGCAGAGTATCTCACTCTTGGGAGCAAAAAGAGAAAGGCTAACCGATTTGGACAAACAAGCGCAGTCCTTGTGGGGAGAGAGGGTATGGGAACCCCTTGTATCCCAGGATGAAGACGAATGCCTGAGGCATTAAGCCTGTGAGTAACTGAAGATCCACAATATCTCTAACTGGGGTAAGCTAGGAGAGATATTAGGTACGGAGAGCTTCAGATGTACCTAAACCTGTTAGGTTATGGTATAAGAATTGTTGACTACCACAGGAGTGGTTGTGTGTGTAGAATCCCAAACCTGCTGAATAGCAGAGGTATGGGCAAAATCCCTCTGTCAGAAACAGATATCTATCTCACTATCTATGCTCATATAGCTAAGTATGTGGAGAGATCTATCTATAATAAAATCTCATCATATCTATATCTATATCTATATCTATATATATATATAGGAATTTATCTATAGTGAGATATGGAAGGGCATAAAATACACACAAAGATAAATATGAATATGTAGGCCTAAATATGGGTGTCTGTATTTAAACAGATATATGCCTACAGCATGGAATTCACATAGGACATGTGGAGAGGAAAGATTCATCTAATAACGAGGTACAACCTACTTGAGAAGATAGATTCTCTATATATTCCCCTTGGTTATGATCCACAAGGATGCTAGCTAGTAAAATAACCAGGATGGTCATATGAAAACAGAGGATGATATCAATCTGTAGCCAGCAAGTCCTTAGTCGTCCAAGACTCTAGCATGGTAAGTAGACAGAAGACAGATAAGGATAAGGATGAGGTATCATGTTGACCTGCTGAAGGGCAAAAAGTATCATACGTTCTTACCATGAGGACGAGCTGGAAGGAGAAAGAGCATATCCCCGATTGGGAATGCTATGGACCAAAGCAGGGAATTGGCAACTCCTTAAGCCCTTGGGTAAGAGAAGGCCTATGTCCTTTATGGAAAAGGAGATAGTAAAAGAAGGGAGAACCTTCTAGTCATGGGAGACATGACTGAAAAGCCTTTAACCATCTAAGATAGCTGTTGGAGAAAAACCCCCCATGCTCTCTAGCAAGGGCCCATAGTGGAGAGCTTCTCTGTAGAATTGCAGAGAGCATGATGCAGGAGAATGAGGAGATAGAACTGGCTGCTAGAGAGCCAGTATCTCTGCCAACTATGCTGCCAAACCCAGGAGAATGGAGATGGCAGAAATAGAAGACCATCTAGAAAGCTTGTAGTGAGATAATCTCCAAGACAGTTGGAAGCACTGACTTGGAGCCACTACTAAGACTAGACAGAATGTTAGTGGAGGACAAATCTGGTTGTTTGTGGACAAGAACCAGTGGTCGAAACATTAAGGCTCCTGCATAGGCAGCTGCTAGCAAGATAGCAGAAAGAATCTTACTGTTGAAAAACAGAAAGAACAGACAGAACAGGAGTAGAAATTCTGGACATGTCTGATAAGCTGCCCCAAAGTAAGATGGAAACAGAGGAGGTAACTCAGAGAGGAAAACTCTACACTGGAAAGTGAGAAAACTAGAGAGGCTGAAGAAAAAAGCCCTCTGTAATTCCGCTCTTACAGAGGAAAAAGCTTGGTAAGAGGGTGAAGAGAATAGAGCTGAAGAAGACTTACCAAGTAGTAAGTCCATAGAAAGGAAAAATACATGCTGGCACAGGAACTACCATTTAATAGTGGTCAGACCTCTTTCCTTAGCAGGAAGAGGAGAAACCTGTGACCTATAGGCATGAACATCCTGACAGCTCATAGAAATATAGAAAAAATGGATGTCTTTTGGAAAGAGATCCATGTGTAGGGGTTAGAATGAAGCAGTGGATTGCCTCTATTGAGAAGAAGCAACTGTAGATTCTAACCCCAAGAGTCACAAGCATTTGATGACTGATCAGAAACCCTGCAGAGGCCGGGTTTGCTGAGCCTAGTGAAAAGTTGGATTCTTCAGACCAGGATGATGGCTCCCCTGTAGGGGAACATCTGTATGATGGGCAAGTGAGGAATAAAACCACCTTCTCCTGTGGGAAGAAAGTTTGGTAGGACATTTCCTACTTACTGGGACAGAAGGTGGTGTAGAAGAACCCTTAGGAACAGGTAAATCAGTGGAGAACTGAGTAACCTGACGTAAAGACTCCTTGTTGAAAAGATTTTCTCCAGTGCAAGGAGTATGTCCCAGTCGTCGTTGTTCCCACTTGGCCAAAGCTGAAGCATGGAGCCAGGCTCTACGTCGTGCCCCTATAGCTATAGCAGAAGTCCTGCTAACAGACTCAAAAGAGTCTAGGGAAGCATGAGAAAGAAACCAATAGATATTCTGGATATGCTTAAGCAGTGAGGAATAGTCTGTACTCCTGGAAACTGGAAGGAAAGGAGTCAAAAGATGTAATTGCTTTGTGACCTCAAGAGAAAGACTCATATAAAAAATATATGAGAGAATTCTTGCAGAAAGCATAGATGTCTGGAAGGTTTGACGTCCAAAGGCATCTAGTGTCTTAGACTCACGACCTGGCGGATAAGAAGAGTGCTTTTTCTTACTCTTTATCCGCCTCATTGCTGATTCCACTACTATGGAATGATGAGGAAGTTGAGTCTTTTGGAACCCTGGAGAGGGGTCACCTGATATAAGAGATCAGTTGCTCTGGGAGGTGGGGGTACCCTTAAAGGTGTTTCCCACATTCCTAGAAGGAGATCCTGCAAGGAATGATGCAAAGGAAGCAATATATTGTCCTTTGCTTTGGTGGAAACAGAGCCAGGTGCAGGATCATGTCCTGGAATAGGAATGGCAAGGGATCTTGCTATATCCAGGAGGAAACTCTGAAAAGAGGAATCCCCAACAGGAATCTCCCTTGGACAGGTTAGATCTAAAGAACTAGCCTGAGCACCCACAGAGTTATCCAGAGATATAGAAATAGAAGATCCTGCAGGGTGCCGTGTGGAATGTTTAAGGGATGGTTGCTTGGACTGGTTGTCAGGAACAGCAACCGTCCCTTACCACATTGTCCATGCCAGGTATTGACTCCAAGCTTGGTATAGAATGGAGCGATGCTGTTGTAAAAAGCATGGTAGGAGTTTGCCGCGATGCTACTGTGGATACCGGTACTGAAGTCAATACCGGTACCGATGTCGGAGTCGGGCTCGACAAAGACATCAGAGTAGTCATCAGCGATACTTCAAATCGGTACCGAGGGAACCGAAAACCTCCAGCTGCTATCCTCGGTACCGAGCCACCGGTATCGATCGGTGTCGGTACCAAAATCTATTGTACCCAGTCTTCCAGACTAGAAATGGATTCCAAACTCGGCATCGAGGGCAAGGAGCCTGAGAAGCAAAGCATGGAAGGCACAGACTGTGAGGGTAATGAAGACATCGGTACTGACTTCAGTACCGTGTCCGATACCGGTGAATGAAGGTCTACCAGTGGCAACTCAAGCAGCCTCAGGGGAACCGAGAGTTGCGGATCCGAGTCATCGGAACCGAGCCTTCGGTACCGCCCCGAGACGGTACCAAGGCGAGTCGGTACCCAGTCCTCCAAACTGGAGATCGATTCCAGACTCGGCATCGAAGGAAGCGAGGCTGTCGATGCACATCTGGAGGGTACCGACGTCGGTGGCAGTATCGGTGTTGGAACCGATAAGGGAAAGACAATCTGGGACGTATCCATCGGTCCCGAAGGCACCGAGGCGGCCAGATGACGATCCCTGGTGAGGAGTGTTTCATCCAACACCAGTGCCGATGCAGGGGTATCGGTACCACTCGAAGCGGATGCCACCACCGTGCACGGCTCAGGTATGTTCTGTGGGGGGTGAACCCCAGAACAACCTGAAACCCCTTATCCGCTTTGGAGACCGAAGACTCCCGCTGGGGTTTTGAAGCCAGGAGGCCATCGAGGGCAAAGCCGGAGCCGTCTACATGCTGTGCATGAGACGTACCACTCGAGGACTGGCTAGTCTTAACAGACTGTTTGTGGGTTACCTGAATCAAAGTGGAAGAAGAAGGGGACGGTGCCCCGAAGTTGGAGGGCAACCGTGTATCGAGGGATTCTCGATGTTGAAGATGTCTTCTCACCAAAACTGTTGTCAGGACACAAACAGGTTAGACACAGACTTGAGGGTCTAAACAAAGTTGTACCGCCACAAACTGAACATTTCGTGGCCATGAAGGAAAAATAGGGGAGGCCTGAAAGGCCTAAGACCCCGTGACACTATGAAGAAAAAAATATTCCGTTGAAAAGGAAAATCTTACAAGAAAAGAAAAGAAAAACACCGGCGGTACCGGTGGCATCGGGAAGACAGCTGCAACCACAAGAAAAATAAAAATAAAAAATAAGAATTTTCTGCAGTGACAGGAGGATGTACTGCCGGCTCTGTGGAAAAACGAAAACTGAGGAGAGACAGTTGGAAAGGCGGGAAGGCAGCACGCAGGCGCTGAGGGATGCTCCCAAAAACTTTCTGATTGGACGCTGGGGAGCGTTCCCGTGCAGGCTCCGTCGGTACCAACGTACCCATATGTGAAGACTCATTCCTGCTTGTTCCTGGAGATAGACCATTACACCATAACCCGTCACCTACTGCAGTATCCCACCACGAAACCATAATCAACAGTATGTATCAAAACCATTTCAAGCCCTTCAATGAAATTTACCTTCATAGACAAAGTTCTCCTCTCGCTTGAGGCAGAACCACGTGACCATGACCTCACAATGAAAAAATGGATAAACACAATAAAGCTTATGCAACAGCACCTTCCGCTAGACCTACAAAACCACACTAACCACATCCACACCCCCAGGTACACTCCAAGCTTCAAATAATTACAACAGAAAATGCAGAAACTAAGAAACAAAGACGAGCACACCAAGGAATATTCTTCTCACGCTTCAAGCACACCATACTGAAACCAATAAAGCCAAAACAGGAATATCACACCAAATATTGAAAGCAATAAACCTAAAGAATTTTTCAATATAGTTACTAGACTAACAAAACAAAATGACCAAGCGCACAACACAAACACCCTTGAACCTCAGGAATTTGCTACATATCTAAAATCAAAATACCCCATGCCATCACAAGACAGGCCTCCCCATTCCCGATTCCAAAGACCCCATGGATAAAAACACAAAATTAGACTTACCTGCTAATTGTTGTTCCTTGAGGAACTCCAGTCCAGCCCCACACCTCTGGGTAGTGTACTTCTTCCAGCAGCTTGGAGGCTGAGCCTGTCATCTTTTTAATAACACTAGTGTACATATGCAGCTGCACCGCCCACCAGCCCCAGTACCTACTGACAAAGACTCAGAGGAGCAACAAATAAGTAGTTAAACATGCAACAAACACTTCTACGTCTAAATAAACTAGTACCCCCTCCATCCCCTGGGAAGGATACCCCGTCCCCCACTCCGGGATGAAGAGACCTACTTGTTGAGCGCCTGAGCAACTCCAACCAGCAGGAAGCGAGCAATCGACAGCTCTTCTGGTCCACCCCTCCCCCAAACACTGATTACACATCCCTCCCCGGCTCATCCTGGCCACTTCCTCCACCAAGGGAACCAGCTTCAGGACCGGGGTGTACACAGATCACCACAAGAAGCACTCAGGGAGGGTTCCGGGACTCAACTGGAGTTCAAGGAACAACAATTAGCAGGTAAGTCTAATTTCTCTTTCCTTATCGTCCCTCCAGTCCAGTCCAGTCCCGCACCTCTGGGATGTATCAGAGCAGTTAAACTAACGGGAGGGACCCGCACAACCAGCATGAAGCACTGCCGATCCTAAACAAGCATCCCCAGCCGTCTGGACATCCAGGTGGAAATGTTCAGAGAAGTATGCCACCCTACAGATCTCCACCGGCGGAACTGAAATATAGTCTGCCCATGAGGCTGCCTGAGCCCTCATGGAATGCATCTGTTCTACCCTTCAAGATGTGATTGCCTCACTGATCCATCTGGAAATGGATGCTTAGCTGCCGCCTCACTTTTGCCTGAGCTGCCAAACAGAACCAACAGACGGTCTGATCTCCGAAAGGACAATGCCCTTTTCACATACATACGCAGGACTCTTACTATCCAGATGGCACAGCTGTGGAGTAGCACGGCCCATACCTGCTCTCACCCACATCCGCGCTCGCCAGAGCCAGTAAGGAAATGGCCTGATCTACATGAAATGCTGACACCACCTTCTAAAAAATGAAGGTACTGGGCGCCGGACCACTTTCTCCTTGGAGAAGGAAAGGAATGGCTCCTGGCAAGCCAGGGTCCAAAGCTCCGAAATCCTGAGTGCCGAACAACTCGCCACCAGGAATACCATTTTCAGAGCCAAATCCTGCAGGAAAGCTTAACTCAATGGCTCAACGGGTTCCCCAGACAGCACCAGATTGAGATTCCAAGGCAGTATCACTGCCCTCTTTGGTAGACAGAGGTGGGTTACCCCCCCCCCCTAGAAAGTTCAGCATGTCTGGGTGTGTACCCAACGGCAACCCGTGGACTTTCCCGTGATAACCGGAAAAGCGCTGCCAGTTGCATCCTCAAGGAACTGGCAGCTAGACCCTTATCAAAGCTGGATTGCAAGCACGCCAAGATGTCCAGGACGGAGGCAGTGGAAGGGCGTGGAAGCCTCTCTCCGCACCATGATTCAAAGATGCGTCCTACGCAGATGCACGACAGGTTCGTAGACCACCTCTGGGCCTGTAGCAAGGTCGCTATCCCCAAGCCTGATTATCCTCTCTTCAACCTCGCCCTTTCATGAGCCATGCTGTAAGCGAGAATTGATCCACCTGGGGCATGCGAAGCGACTCCTGCATCAAGAGGTCCTTCCAAACTGGAAGTCACCACAGTCAATCTGCCAGTATCCGAATCAGGTCAGCATACCACAGGCACCTCGGCCAGCCTGGTGCCACCAAAATCACAAATCCCCGGTGCGTCTCTAGCCACTGCACTAACCGGCCTATGAGTGTCCACGGGGAAACACAGAAGACCCTCTTCAAGCCAATGCTGAATTAGAGCATCCAGGCCCTTGGACTTTTCTACTGAAAAACCTTGGCCGACTCGAACATTGCTACTAGGTCCATGACCAGTGTGCCCCATCAGTGGACCACCTGCTCGAACTCCTCCTGATTGAGCTGCCACTCTCTGGGATCCATGCGCACTCAGCTGAGGTAGTCTGCCATCACGCTGTCAATTCTTGCTATGTGCGCCGCTGATAATGCCTGGAGACTAAATCGCTGCCCATCTGAACAGACCTTCGGCCTCCTCCTCCAGGGCTGTACTGCCCATACTTACTTGCTGGTTGATATAAGCCACCATCTGGTCACATTGTCTGAGAGGACTTGGCCACCTTCCCCTGCAACCATGGCTCGAAACATTTTAGCGCCAAGGTCACCACTCACATCGAGCCTGTTGATCGACCCCACAGGGCCTCCGGCAGACTCTTGTCCCTGAACAAATTCGCAATGGGCTTTCCAACCTGACAGGCTGGTCATCCGAGGAACCCACACCAGTGACGCCTTCCACATGCGCCACTGACTGAGGGCTCTCCTGGTGCTCCGTGGGGGGGAGAGAACTTGACAGGGGTTGACAATGATCGGACTATCGATGGAGCAGAGCCCTGTACAGCAATTGCATATGTGCCCTTGCCCATGGGACTAGCTCGAGTGTGGCTGCCATGGTCCCCAGAACCTGCAGATAATGCCATGCTGATGGTCTTGCCCTCTTCAGGACCTGCCATATCCCCTGTTGTAGCTCCTATGCCCAGCAAATTGGCAGGAAATTCCTGCCCACGCAGGTATCAATGCACACTCTCAAATACTCTAGCTCCTGGGACGGCCATAACTCGTTCTTGGCCAGGTTGGCCCACAACCGAGACTTTGAAGAACTCCCCCACCTGCACTGTTGCTCTTTTCGCTATCATCCCTGGACTTTGCCTGGATCAGCCAATCGTCTAGGTACAGGTGGACGAGAACCCATTCCTTGTGCAGAGCTGCCGCCATCACCACCATGACCTTGGTGAAGGTACAGGGGGGGGGGGTGGTCACCAGACTGAAGGGCAACGCTCGAAACTGGAAATGGACCCTTGGCACCGCAAAGGGGAGAAATGTTCTGGATGGAAAGGAACATGCAGATACGCCTCAGAGATCGAGAGTCACCAAAAATCTCTGTTTCCTACTGTCATTACTACTATGAAAATGCGGTATCTGGAGACCATAGTTCAAGCCCCTAAAGTTGAGAATCGGGCAAAAGGAACCTTCCTTTTGGACAAAACGAAATATATGAAGCATTGACCGCAGACGTACTGGTCTCGCGGAACCAGTTCCACAGCTCTCAGCTGTAGGAGACAAGTCAAGGTCTCTTCTACTGCTGCCAACACCGCAGCACCCACTTTGGGCAATCAAAGGAGCTCATTCTTGCTCCAGCAGCGGGTATAGGTGCGTCATGCATTGCACCCCTTTAAGGCCAACCTCTGGCAGATCCCACACATTCTGGGATTATCTGTCCTACTACTCCATGTGCTGGTAAGACTTTCTGCGATTTCTGTACCGCCTGGAACAGCGGATCCTACACCTCTTCCTCTGCCAGGTGGTTAGCAGGCATATTCAGGGCCATGAGTGTTGCCAAGGTACACACAGAATGTGAGCCCTTTAGGGACAAGGAATTGTATCAGTACCCGCTTGTACTGATTGTAAACCGCCCTGATGGCCTTCGGCCTAAGCGGTATATCGAGAAATTGCATAAACATAAGCATAAAGATGAGCGCTGGTAGCTCCTCCCGGCAGAAAACCCGAACAATTTCGAGCCTGATCCCCCTGTTCTGGGCTCTCTCTCCTCCTTCCAACTCCTCCTGCAGATCTAGCTCTGTGTCAAGGTCTTCCCCATCCAGCCGCCCCCCCCCCCCCCCGACAACGGCAATTGCTGGCACTCCTCTAAGCCTCTAGCCTGCTTAGATGCCACTGCTCCTGACTCGTGCTCTTTTGTGTCTGACATCCTCTTAGCCCTGTGTTCCGGGGCCGAGGAGCCACTTGGTAGGCAAAACGCCTTATGCAAAAGACAGACAACCTCAGATGAGAACTTCCCCGGGAGCCCTATCGCCCCCTGGGCTTGAGGGGTGGATGGTCTGGGCATCATGCAGAGACTGGGGGCCGGATCTGTTGAAGGTAACATGGCACCCCCCGCCCCCAGGGTCTCTTGCAACCAGGAGGGACTCTCCTGCCTCATCTCATCCTGCAGGTCCTGCTCCCATGACCGCTTCCTGCATGCAATTCAGACACCTGCTTCCGAGACCACAGCACATCCAGGACTGCACTGCAGTGTTGTATCTTAAAGATATGAAATGGATCTTGCCCTGATCCAATCAAACTGACACATTCTCCGAGTAAGGTTTACGTTTTTATTCTAATACTACTAATGGCTATAAGGGAGTACAGCTTCCCTTACAAGCAATATTACAAATTTAATAGGTACATAATCTGGGCTAAGAGACCAGAGATTTTCATGTCAAGTTACTCACGGACCATAGACAGATGGAAAGATTTCATTTGCTTCCTATGCACTCTTTCAAATTACATACATTTCTTGTATGCAGGTACTTCCTGTTTTCCACAGAACTGTAGCTGCTACAAACCTATATGCAGCATTTTATTTATTTTTCTTTTTAAAACACATCTTTATTCCTGACTTTATCAGACCCTTCTCAGGAGAAAGTTACAAAGTATCAACCAACTGCCTTTTAGATCACCTGACCAGGCACACAGCACTGAAATTCGCCCAGCAACCACCATGGCCTATCTGATTAGGCCTTTCCTACATGTATGCATCAAGTCATTGTGCACTGAATAAGTTTTGAGCTGTATAACACAAGGAATGCTTAAGGATTAAGTGGGGTTCACACCCCTTGATACCATAATATAACAGGCATTGCAGTCTGGTCGGCATGGTGGGAAGGGCTGGGGCACTCCCCAGGAAAGCACAGTTACTTACCTGTAACAGGTGATCTCTGGGAACAGCAGGAATTAGTCCTCACTTATGGGTACGTCGGAACCGACGGAGCCTGCGCGGGAAAGCTCCCCAGCTTCCCAGAAAGGAAGCTTTTGGGGCCTCCCACTGCACATGCACGCTGCCTTCCTGACCAGCTCTCCTCAGTTCGAGTTTATAGCTGAGACAATAGAGAGAGGAAAGGAAGATAGATAGAAGATACAACTCCTAGGGGAGGTGGGTGGGTTGTGAGGACTAATTCCTGCTGTTCCCAGAGATCACCTGTTACAGGTAAGTAACTGTGCTATCTCCAGGAACAAGCAGGAATAAGTCCTCACTTATGGGGACTCCCTAGCTAAGATGCCTGGGAGATCCCCTCCCAAGGGTTCACCATCTTCGTATGGATCTCAGGCATCCATCCAGGGAAGGTGGGCAGGAGTTGTTCAAGTATGGAACAGGTGTTTGAGGACAGCCTGACCAAACAAGGCATCCCGGCGGGAGTCCTTGTCCAAACAGTAATGGGCTGTGAAGGTATGAACCGAGGCCCAGGTGGCTGCTCGACAGATCTGATCTATGGATACAGAGTGAAGATGAGCCATAGAAGTGGCCATGGCTCTCACATTGTGAGCTGTGACATGGCCTTCCAGAGAAATGTTTTTACTCTGGTAAGCAAAGGAAATACACTGAGCAATCCAATTGGAAAGTGTACGTTTTGAGACTGGAAATCCCAAATGAGAAGGATCAAAAGCCACAAAAAGTTGGGAAGACTTTCGATGTGGTTGAGTCCTGTTGAGGTAAAAGGCGAGAGCTCTTTTACAGTCTAGATTATGAAGGTTCCTCTCTGCACTGGATGCATGAGGAGCCAGGAAAAAAAGACAGGTAGATATACCTCTTGATTAAGATGAAAAGGCGAGACCACTTTGGGCATAAAGTGGGGATTCGTCCTAAGGACCACCTTATCATGATGAAACCTAGTATAAGGTGGATGAGCCACTAAGGCCTGTAGTTCACTGATGCGACGAGCCGAAGTGACTGCAATAAGGAAAAGGACCTTCCAGGAAAGAAATTTCAAGGAGGTAGAGACCAACGGTTCAAAGGGTGGCTTCATCAGCTGACCCAGAACCAGGTTTAAGTCCCATGCTACCGGAGGAGGTCGAATGGGAGGTTTGGTTAGAGTCAGGCCTCTCATGAATCTTGCAATAAGAGGATGAGAGGAGTCAGGTCGTCCATTTATAGGTTTTAAGGATGCTGCAATAGCACTCAAATGGACTCTTACTGAATTCGTCTTAAGGCCTGCATTAGAAAGATGCAGGAGATAGTCTAGTAGAGAATTCAAAGGAAGTGCTAGAGGGTCAAGACCCTGCTGAGCACACCAAATGGAAAAGCGTTTCCATTTGAAAGCATAGGAACGCCTCGTGGAAGGTTTCCTAGAGGCATGCAGGATATCTTGCACAGGTTGAGAAAGATTGAAGTCATGAAGGCTTAGGCCTTCAGCAACCAAGCTCTGAGGTGTAGGGACTTGGGGTTCGGGTGCCACAAAGTCCCCTCCTCCTGAGACAGGTCTGGAGCAGCTCCCAGGTCCAGGGAGGGTCCCTGGGAGAGATGCAGAAGTAGAGGGAACCACACTTGGCGTGGCCAGCGTGGAGCTATGAGGATCATCGACCCGTGATCCCTCTGGAGTTTGAACAGAGTCTTGGGAATCAAAGGAATGGGTGGAAAGGCATATAGGAATTCCTGACCCCAATGCAGGAGAAAGGCGTCGTTGGCCTGAGCTCCCTGACACGGAGTCCTGGAACAGAACCGGGGAAGTTTGGCATTCCACGGACTTGCAAAGAGGTCTATGTCCGGGGTCCCCCATTCCTGAAAGATTCTGCGTATCTGGTCCCTGTGTAGGGACCATTCGTGTGGAAACAGAACTCGACTGAGTCTGTCTGCCCGAGAGTTTTGAACTCCTGGAAGATACACTGCTAGAAGATGAATTTGATGCTCTCTGGCGAAGGCCCATAATCCGAGAGCTTCGTTGCAAAGCAACAGAGAGCCCGTCTCTCCTTGTTTGTTTATATAGAACATGGCCACCTGATTGTCTGTATGAACTAGGACAGTCAGGTTGACAAGGAGGGAATAGAAGACTTTGAGGGCAAAGTACATTGCTCGCAGTTCCAGGAGGTTGATATGAAGGGTGGTCTCCTGAGGAGACCAAGAGCCCTGAGTGGAGAGGTCTTGGAGATGGGCTCCCCACCCTGTTTGGGAGGCATCTGTTGTGAGGGTTGCTTGGGGCAACAAAGGTTGGAAGGGGGCCCCCAACAACAGATTCTTGGTGGATACCCACCATTGGAGGGACCAAAACAGACGTTTTGTGGGTAGTATTTGGTCGGAGAGCGCTCCTGATGCTTGAGTCCACTGGGTGGCCAAGGTCCATTGAGCTGCTCTCATATGAAGACGAGCGTAGGGCACCACGTGCACCGTGGAGGCCATGTGGCCCAGAAGTTGCAGCCTTTCCCGGGCTGTCATGTGACTGCTGGACTGAGCTTGGGAGGCCAAGCACAGCAGACGTTGGGCCCTGACCCGAGGTAGGTAGGCCCTTGCAGTGGTGGTGTCCAACCGGGCCCCTATGAATTCCAGAGACTGAGCAGGGATGAGTTGAGACTTGGGAAGGTTTACTACCAGTCCCAGATACTGCAGAATGCGCCTTGTGCGGTCCAGGGAAATCTGGGCCTCTGACTGATGGAGCTCGGATGAGCCAGTCGTCCAGATATGGGAATACAAAAATTCCCAGGCCTCTTAAAAATGCCGCTACGACTGCCATGCATTTGGTGAACACTCTTGGAGCAGAGGCTAGACCGAAGGGAAGTACTCTGTACTGGAAATGTTTTTCTTGAAACAGAAATCGAAGATATTTTCTGTGGGATGGGTGGATGAGTATATGTGTGTACGCATCCTTGAGATCTAGAGAACAAAGCCAATCCTGACTGAAGGTATGGAAGGAGAATGCCCAGAGAAAGCATTTTGAATTTCTCCTTGTAAAGAAATTTGTTCAATTCTCTCAGATCTAGAATTGGTCTGAAACCCCCTGTCTTCTTTGGTATTAGAAAATAAGGGGAGTAGAACCCTGTCCCTTGTTGAAGAAGAGGAACCTCTTCTATTGCCCCTTGGGCAAGGAGGGAAGAGACTTCCTGACCCAACAGGGCCAGGAGAGATGGGGGAGAATTGAACTGCCTCACCATGGTATGAGGAGGAAGGCTGGAAAAATGAAGTTTGTAACCCTCTCTGATGATAGAGAGGGTCCATTGCTCTGATGTAATTTGCCCCCATCTGGGAGCAAAGTGAGCTAACCTTCCGGGAATGGTGAGGGGCTCTGGTTGTTCTAGAGCCAGAAAGGTTAAGTTCTCTAGGGGCAAGTCAAAACCCCTGAGGGGGTTGAGCCTGCTGGGGTGTAGCAGACGCCGCAGGCTTGGACCTTGCCTGTTTAGGTTGCTGACGCTTAGCAGCAAAGCGAGGCTGAGAAGATTGTTGGCCAGTATTTGTGGAAAATCTGGTCTTCTTGTAGTAAGGCCTCTTGAAAGACTTTTTCTTGGTAGGAGTAGAGGTAGACTTAGAAAGTCTATCTAAAGTAGCATTTTCTGCGTCCATTTGAGTGGCTTTAATTTGCCAGTCTTTACCAAATAAGTTCTCACCTGTACAGGGCAGATTCCGTAAGCCATCTAGGACCCAGGGTTCTAGGTCAGAGGCCTGGAGCCAAGCAAGTCGTCGGGCTGCAATGGCAATGCCCGAAGCTCTACCGGCACCCTCAAAGGAATCAAAGACTGCTCTGTTGGAGAACTTAGAAACATCTAGAAGCTGTTTCACTAAAGAAATGAACTCCTCCTTTCTATCTTCAGGGATAAAGGGGGCAAAATGCTTTACCTTTAGGGCAAGTTCCCTTAGAAACATGCCCATATACAGACTATGAATTAATCCTGGCTATAAGCATACTAGCCTGGAAGATTTTCCTACCAAAAGAGTCTAGGGTCTGACATTCTCGCCCTGGAGGGGTAGAAGAGTGCCTTTTGGTACTCTTAATCTTTTTCAGCGCAGACTTCACCACAATGGAATGGTGAGGCAGCTGAGTTTTTTGAAAACCAGGAGAGGGAGGGACCCGGTACATGGTGTCCAACCTACGAGAATGAGGAGACAATGTTAGAGGAGCCTCCCATAAGTCCATCAAGTGTTCTTGAAGGATTTCATGGATAGGCAGGGTAACTGCCTCTGTAGGAACCTTAGGGTATCCTAAAATATCCAATTTCTTTGATCTAGGTTCTTTCTCAGAGGATGTAGTAATGGAAAGTCCTTTAGCTACTTCTATAATGAAGTCTTGAAAGGACAAATCCTCTGGTGGAGACATTCTCCTCTTTGGGGAAGAAGGCTCTTCAGGAAGAACAAGAGAGCTCAGAGTCAGAGGAGTCAAAATCCTCAGAGGAATCAGAGTATCCTCTATTCGCTTCCAACGCACGATACGCATACCGGTCGGTATAGACATCGGGTGTACCGGGCATGGGATCGGTATCGGGTGAAAACCTGGATCCGGCATGCACCGATCTGCGTTTGGAAGACGATGGCCTTGGTTCCGGTATGGAAGCCAGTACCGGAACCGGACCCGGAACTGCTGGATGCGGTACCGAGGGCGTCGCAGCCTTAATGAAAGCCAGGATGGCCTGCTGCATGGTCTGAACAGTATTGTCCATAGACGCCACTGCTGCCTGGATGTCGGTACCGGCATGGGCCGGTACCCCAGAGCAGTCTAACAGGTGATCGGTCGAGGCCGTGCCATCGATGTCAACCTGTAACCCCATAGATGGTGCTTTGGAAGCCAGAGCTTCCCGCCAGGGTTGTTTGGCTGGGGCATGGTCCTCAGATTCAAAATTGAGAGCCTCTCGATACTTTGAAGGAGATTTGCTCTTTGAGGACCTGCCCGAAGAAGGTTTGGTTACCTGAGATCCATCCGGAGAGGAAGACCTGGATGACTGTGATGCTGGATTATCTGAAGCAAACAGCACATGGAATTTGTTGGCCCGGTTCTGCAAACCACGTTTAGACATTTGGGAGCAGGATGGGCAGTCCGGAATGGAGTGGTCAGGCCCCAAACATTTAAGACACCAGTCATGGGTGTCTGTAACAGAAATAACAGCACTACACTTGGTATACTTCTTGAAACCAGGAGCTGGTTTCTCCATGAGATTTTGTGTAGGCCTGAGGCCTAACAGAAGTCACCAAGTTGTGCTAAAAAATAAAAGCTTTTTTTTTTTTAAGAAAGAAAAGAAAAGAGAGACCGGCGGTACCAGTTTCGGTATGGGGAAGGCAGGTACGCGGTCTAAAGAAAGAAAATAAAACAAGAATTTCTTCAGCGGTGACAGGAACACGACCTGCTGGCTCCGCGGAAAAAGAGAAACTGAGGAGAGCTGATCAGGAAGGCGGGAAGGCAGCGCGCATGTGCAGTGGGAGGCTCCAAAAGCTTCCTTTCTGGGAAGCTGGGGAGCTTTCCCGCGCAGGCTCCGTCGGTTCCGACGTACCCATAAGTGAGGACTTATTCCTGCTTGTTCCTGGAGATCACCCTCAATCTGTACCCAGGTATGTAACAGGATCTCCAGCACAGTGTACCTCCACAGGCTCAGGAACAGAACATTAGAGTACTTGTACTAAAATAAAATCGAATTAAAATGAAATGAAAAAGAAACTGCAAATGGCCCCCTAGAAAGAGGCTGCTCTGTCCTGCTTTATTCTCCGGTGGCTGTCTCTCCCAGGCACCCAAAACACAGCTGAGGGTTAAAGACATGCAGGCCTGAATAAGAAGAAATCACACCTAAATGCAGCTGGGGAAGTTTCCCACACTGCTGCAGGCTCCAAAACATGCGGCTGCAGGCCGCTCTGTCTCCTCATGTTCTGGCGGTTGCTAGAGGTTTCTGCTGTCCTCTCTCCCCCCCCCCCCCCACCACCACTCTTACCTTGGAGAATCTTTGCTGCATGACTTTTCTACCCCTCATGCTCAGCCTTCCTTCCTGGCTTCGGCGCTGAGGGGGGAGGGGGGGCGGACTCGGGGCTGCCAGCTTTCACTCCAGTCAAGCAATTGCAGCCCCTGCAGCGGCTCATCACCCGATAATGGGTTCGGGAGCAGCCAGAAGTCTCAGACTGAGGAAGGCCCCCACAGAACCCTCCCCCCTGAAATCCTTGGGGGGGGGGAGGGGGAAGAGGTGGAAGAAGGAATATCCTCCCCTCAGCCCTGCTGTCTCTGTTCCTTCTGGGGGTTTTTTTTTTTGGGGGGGGGGGGGGGTGTTAACTTCTGCCTTTAAAAACAAAAACCTGCACCTTAACAGGGGAAATAAAAGCAAACTAACTAAACCTATCTCCTTAGTTGTCCTTTCTGGTGAGTCCAGCACCCTGGCTCACAACCTCCTCCAGCTGCTTGGAGGCTGAGCATACTGGGGCTGGTGGGCGGTGCCAGCTGCATATGTACACTAGTGTCAAAAAGATGACAGGCTCGGCCTCCAAGCTGTTGGAAGAGGTACACTACCCAGAGGTGCGGGACTGGACTGGAGGGATGATAAGGAACACACTACTGCAATCTTTCAGCCTCACCTCAACAGAACACTTGGAGCGCATAAATCCACAGCCTCAACACAACAACATCTCCAATGGATCCATGCCCTACTTCCTGGTTAAAAAAAAAACCACACACAACGCAAACATACCAAAGCAGCGATCATCCCAGTCCTCCACAAACTGATCTCAACCTCCTTCACCATGGATATTTCCCCGAATACTTTAACAGCTTCCATCCATCCAATCCTCAAAAACCTTAAGCTTGAACCAAATGACCCTAGCTTTTACAGGCCTATCTTCAGCCTACCCTTTATTACAAATGTTATTGAGAAAGTTGTCCTCTTGCAACTGCAAGAACTTATTGATGCAAACTCTCCCCTGGATATGCAGCAACATGGATTCCGCAACCACCACAGATTGTCTAACAGGCTTCACAATGTTTCCAAAGGCATAGAAAGCCCTAATCAAGGCTTCATTCTCATTTTTCTGGACATTGCAACATCCTTCAACAACATATGCCAGGACATCCTTCTGCAGTGTCTGTACAATAATGGAATCTGTGGCACTGCCCTTAAATGGCTTCGCTCATACCTCACAAATCGCATCCAGTATGTACAAATTGGCCAAAAGACCTCCAACCAAATCACCCAGAGTCCCTCAAGG
Source organism: Ichthyophis bannanicus (assembly GCA_033557465.1). Classification (NCBI taxonomy): domain Eukaryota; kingdom Metazoa; phylum Chordata; class Amphibia; order Gymnophiona; family Ichthyophiidae; genus Ichthyophis; species Ichthyophis bannanicus. Next base: position 106,567,520 of record CM066038.1, read on the forward strand.
CTCTGCCCTATCAGCATTTTTATTTAACATACAACCAATCTGCAAAATCATACACTCCTCCAAAGTCTATCACTTGTATGCAGATGATATATGCTCCCTTTACCACCACAAACACAAACCATTCAAACATTACAAACTGCTTCAACTCCAAAAATCAGCCACTATCAGAAAACAAACTCCATTATCAACTTCATGTTTCTCACTAAAAAATCAATCCTTTCTCCTCCCAAAGTCATTAAAGGTAGACAACACCAAATTGGAGATTAAATCAAAAGTCAAATACCTTAGTGTGACTAATCGATCAACACCTCACATTCCAACCACATATAAAACAAAGTAGCTCAATGCATCTACAGCAAGATAAGGACATTACAACATTTAAGGTCCCTTCTTGTGCCACACGACTTTCGTAGTCTTCCAAGCAATGATACTAACCCACTTTAATTTTGGCAATGCCATCCTACAAGGTATTTCAAAGAACTCCTTACATCCTCTACAGCTCGCCCAACAGGTAGCTGCACAAAATTTGTACATGCTCTCCTCGCTACAGTCATAATGCCCATACTAAAAGAACTACACTGGTTACTTCTCCTCCTCAGTCGAATTAAGTTCAAAATAGTCATGACAACATTCAAAGTAATCCATCAATTATCCTCACAATGCTTGCAAGCCATCATAACAAAGACCCCAGAAAATCACCTAAGTAGTAATATGTCAACCTTCTTGTCCGACCACTAGTGCTGACCAAGAATAATCAAGCAACTAGCACCTGGGCATTTTCCCTACATGCCCCTTGCCTCTGGAATGCCCTACCAAACCACATCAGACACTCATGACCACGCAACATTCAGAAAGATGCTAAAGACCTATCTAATCATGGAGCACGTCAAACAGGGTGACATTACCCGACTCTATCCTTACACTCATGCCTTCCCTTCATCCTCCCTGCATCTACCTAAGAAAAAAAACTGTCTATAGTCTGATACAAGCATCTTCTTTATTTGTATATAGTTACACTGTTCTGTTATCACTAGTTCCGTTCCATCCTTGTTATAATGTACATTTATTTTATTGGTTCAATGCAACACTGTTCCATGTAATATTGATATGTTCTCTCTAAACCACAGTGATCAGAAATGTGGTATATATTAATAAATAAACATTCAGAACAGCAATAACTAACAGATCATAACAAATAATCTGAAGTTCCAGTTAGGGTTACCAAATGACAAGTGTTCATTTACAGCAGAAGTGGGCAAACCCTTACACTTGATGGCTGCACTGGAGGTGCAGTATCTGTGGACAAGGGGAACAAGGGAAAGCAAAGAGGTTGCATTAAGGAAGGTTCCCCACTGTATTTTCGGGCGTGGGGGGGGGGGGGCGGCTCAAAGACTAAAAAGGGATAGCTGGGAAGGAGGCGGTACCCAGCCCACAAAAGTATGTCACTTTCAACTGGAAATGGTATCAGTGGGACAGAAGCAAGATAAACTACTTATCAGACCCGGGGAGGGGGGGGGGGGGAGGGTTACCTCTTTACCACCATAGGATAGATGGATGGGCATCTCTCACTTGTATGTAGCCCACAATTTGCCTAATGGCTCACAGCAATGTTTACATATTTATAAATACAATTCTTAAAGGGACACTGAAATCAAATCACCATCTTGAAGGCGCCTTCTTTACATTACATATTTTTGGAGAGAAAAGTACATTAAATATTAAAAAGCAAATAATTTTCATGCAGCCTTATATTATGGAACTTTATGCTGCAAAATAGGTAACATTTTACAAAATGAGCACCCAAGTACAGTGATGATACCAGAAAAAGGGACAATACTTACCACAGAGACATTCAGACTACCCATGCTTGATACATCACCAGGGGTACAAATGGCAGGTGCTGAACAACCATGACTTTTAATACATAAACTTGGGTCTACAGATTGTTTTATATCCGTAAGTCCTTTAGCCCAGGCTGAAGCACTGACCAACCATAGAAAGGCAAAAATGACGGTAATAATGAAATCCTAAAACAAAGGTACAACATATCATCATGTCAAAGCAGTGGTAGCATAAAATGCAACAGGTTAAAGACAAAAATTATAAAAGGAATAAAAATGAGACAATCCAACTTACACTAACCTTTACTAGTAATAAAAGTACAGAAAAAAAGGTGGATTTATCCCAAGTTTGAAACAAAATCTTGAAATTCACTTCTCATGCTTACTCTAAGTCAGGAAATAGCAGCTCAGCATTTAAGGAATGTGCTGGTGAATTTAAATATTGATATGAAAACAAGAGTTTGCTGAATAAGGCAACAGCAGAGAAACAGAGGAATGGGAGGATGGAGGTATGCAGAAATGCAATTTGCGCAGTATTTCTTCCTGAATTCAAATGTTTATACAGACAGGCAATAGTTGGCATAAAAAGATGAAGCTTTCATGACAAACTTGTGAGCAGCAACATCAAACTTGCCCCATTTCAACATTTTTCTCTTACTGTATGTCCAATATGTATACATACTTTTCTGAAATTATACATCATTAATACATACTTTCAAAATTCTAATGAGTTGTCAAAGCAAAGGACTGAGCTAGGAATGGGAGGTTAATTATTTGGATGTCCTTCCAATCATTTTTACAGCTTTGAAAGCTAACAGATTGTACTTTGTACTACAGTTTTACTTGGATCTTCAGCCAACATCCCTAACTCATTTAGCATTCACTTAACAGACCATACCTTTCAGAGATTAATAAAAACAGTCTAGTGGAAAAAAAACCCACCCCTCTCAACTACACGTTACATAGGACTGGCCCTCTACCTAGGGCAGCTGGCCCAAATGGGTGGCTTTATGCCACCATTTTGTTGTCTGTGGTAGGCCATGGCTTCAGCACACATGGCCTGCCACTTCTGATCCCTCTCCAATGTAACTTACTGTTAGAGGGGTTTCAGAAGTAGCAGGCCAAAGGCCACCACCTGAATTTTCCAGGAACCCAAGGCCAAACCTTTCTCCAGCCCTGCTTACAAAAAACAGGATATCAAGAAGAGAAGCCCCAAGGAAGGGGGGAGAAGGTAGTCCCACACTGAAGGACAGAGGGCCTTCATCAACCTCTGCACCTGGTTTGTAACTTCACAATCCTACCCTCCGGAAGAAACACCAAACCCTTGCGGGTGTCGAATCAAGCTCCCAGATATTCCAAGGACTAGGAGGGCACCAACTAACTCTTCACAAACTTGACCATCCAGCCTAACTCCTGAAGTCTCCAGACAGCCAGGACTATTGCCTCTCGACTCTCCTGAAATGACTGCCCGAATCAGCCAATCGTCCAGATATGGGTGGACTAAAACCCTGCTTTCGCAAGCCCACCGCCACTACCACCATGACCTTGGTGAAAACTCAAGAGAAGTGGCCAAGCCAAAAGGCAAGGCCTGAAACTGAAAATGCTCCCTTGGAACCACAAATCGAAGAAAATGCTGGCGACTGGGGCAGATTAGAATGTGCATGTAAGCCTTGGTCAGGTCCAGAGGGGTCACTCTGTCTGCCGAATGGCTACTAACCACCACCATAATGTCTCCATATGGAAATGCAAAACCTTTAGGGCCTTGTTGACCCTTTCAGTTCCAGAATGGGATAACATCAACCTTCCTTCTTGGGAACCACAAAGTAGATTGAACACTGGCCAGACTGAATACTGGCCAGAGCCCCCATCCTCTCAGGGCACCGGAATGACCACCTCCACCTGTAACAGATGTTTTGAGAGTCTCCTCCACTGTCCACACCTTGCCTGGTGCTTGACACTGAGAAACCATGAAGGCACTCAAAGGGGATTTGGTCATCTTGAGGGTGTAACCGTCCCAGACAACTTCTAACACCCAGACATCTGACAATCTGGGCCCAAGTGGGAAAAAACATCTACAGATGGCAGCCTACAGGCTGAATCCCTGCCAGAACTCCTAAACCTTCATTGGAAAAGCTTGGTGGCTCAGGGAGTTCCAGAGGACCCCCGCCCCCCTCCTTTGGCCACCTTGAAAGGAAGGGCACAGCTGCAGAAAAATGGGATCTCTGTGGGTTGACAACCCCCCCCCCCCGGAGCAGGAAGAAACTTACAAGAGTCCGGCCCTGCCAACTCCAGACTTTGCTGACTCGCAGATCCTACCTCTGTGCCTGAAATTTCTCCAGGAATCCAGGCCTGGATCTCTGCCTGCGAAATTAGACATTGTTGCCTGGATGTCTCACTGCCGTCAAACTGAATATGGCCAAAATTGAGCTCCTTATCTTTCCCCCTAAACCCACCTCCCCCCTTCTCAATTTCTGTGGTTAACATTACACTGCTCTGTTTCCTCAGCTTGCAACCTTGGGGTCATCTTTGACTGTCGCTTGCTCGCTCTGCACACATCCAACAGATAGCTAAAATTTGTCGCTTCTCTCTCTAACATTAGAAATGAAGGGATTAAATTTTGCCATATATACTACTAAGACACTTATCCACTTTTTAGTCACCTCCCATCTAGACTATTGCAACCTCTTCCTTGGTCTTCCTGAATCTGTTCAAAACTGCTGTGCAGCTAATCTTCCGCCAGCCTCGATATACTCATAACACACCAAGTCACTTCACTGGTTACCTATTTGTTTCCATATCCAGTTCAAACTCCTCCTACTGACTTATCAGCATGCTTATTATTCTGCTGCTCCTCACTACCTTTCCTTGCTTACCTCTCCCTACACCCCTCCTCGGGAACTCCACTCTTCTGGCAGACCTCTTCTTCATGCCCTTCTTTTCTATTGCAAACTCCAGACTTTGATCCCTCCACCTTGCTGCTCCTTATGCCTGGAACAAACTACCAGTGCGTCAGGCTTCATCTCTGGCCCTTTTCATATCCAGGCTGAAAACTCACCTTTGAGGCCACTTTTGGATCCTCAAACGCTTAGTCTGTGTGTGTTTCCTTAACATTTCCCTAGATATATCCTTGTCCGCAGCTGTGTTGTCTGTCTTGACTAGATCGTAAGTTCTGATGAGCAGGGACCGGTCTCTTACATGTGTCTATACAGCATTGTGTACAGCTTGTAGTGCTTTACAAATGATAAGTAGCAGCCCTTAGCCCCTTCAAGGGAACCTCACTGCCAGCTCGTTTGGGCTTATTTTCTGTCAGTTTAGGTACCTTGTAAATGCGATGCAATGTGTGCCTTCGAGTGCCAACTCCTGGCAACCCAGCAGCTCCTTAGAGTCCCCCCAAATCCTTTACCAACTTTTCGAAGTCCTCTCCAAACAGCTTCCCTGCAAAAGGCAGCTTACTCACACAGATCTTGGAAGCCACATCAGCTGACTGGTTGCACAACCACAAAAGCCACCGCACCAACACCACATTGGCTATGCTCTTAGCAGACACCAGAGGCAGATCACACAGCAAGTCTGCTAGGAAAGCTGAACTGGACTCCAGCCTAGTTGTTTCCGCCCGGCCTGCAGAATCCACCAGGCTCTCCTCGGGAATCCTCAGAGACCACTGGATACAGGCCCTGGCCATGTAAGCCCCAAATACGTCCCCCTGTAGGGTCAGAGCTGATATTTCTTAGGCCTGCTTAAGCATAGCCTCCATCTGCCGATCTTGTGAGTCCTTCAAGGCTACACAACTCTCCACCAGAATGAGGTCTTCCAAGTGGTGGCTGTAACTAACATATAGTCATAAAGCAAAAGCAACTTCTCACACTCCTCAGGGGGAAATAGAGTACAACCTTGCCATACTCTGACCAAAGTGCAAGACCGCATCAGGAGTGCTTCATGCCTCCACAATCTTCGCCTTCAAGGCCCTGCAGACTGGAAAGGAATGTAGGGGCTTGTATATGCCCTCCAGCAGTGGATGCTCCAGAGTCCAAGGGCTCCTGCCTAGGTTCTTCCACAATACACAAAGCTGCCAGGGACTCCGAGATAAGGGAAAGAAGCTCATCTTGGTGAAAAAGTCAAACCACTAAGATCCTCCCCTACCAGGAGCTCCCCCCTCCTCTAGCTCCTGCCAGAGCTGCTCCTCCAAGGAGGTTTGCAGTCCCTACCAATGGATTCTTGGAGTCCACCCACCCCCTTAAAGCTGATCTCAGCATCTACTGAGAAAATGCTCCTGAAGTGGGTGCTCAGCCACCATGGAAAAACCCTGTCCCCTAGCCAAGAGAGACTTCGTAGAGACCAGGGACCCTTCATGCAAGCCCCATTTCAAAACAAAGACCAGGTGAAGGAGGAAAACAAACTTAGGAGAAAAAGGTGAGCCTCTCCCTCCTGAACACCCCCCAGAGAGCTCAGCCATGGCCCTGGGAGAAAAAAATTCATTACAGGCTGATGCAACCGATCCCTGCAGCCGATCCCTCACCTTGCTTGTTCCTGGGTTAGTTTGTTTTTGTTTTTTTAAAAAAATAGAGAACTGCTCTTCCTCTAGCCCCCTCCCAAAAGATTGTGGAGAAGGAAAAGAAGGAGTCTGCTGAAAACAGGGGGGGGGGGGGGGGGAGAAGGTGGGAGGGATCCAGCTCTAACAGATTCTCCACCCCAGGCCTGTTAGCAAAATCTGCAGCCCAACTCCAGCACCAGACTGCACAGGCTATGCTCACCATCTGCTGGAGATTGAGAAATACTAAGTGGTACATGCTCCTTATGGGATCTTTAGGTTTGTGTTTTTGTTTCCCCCTGCTGGTGGATAAGCATAACCCACTTGCCTGGACTGGATGGACGATAAGGAATAGAACTTCTGGTTGCAGAAAGAATATCTTGTGAGGTACAGCTGAGAGAGTGTGTTATGCCTATGGATGGGCTCCTTTGCTGTACAGCAGGGATTCTTGGACTGGACTGGCTGCAGGAAGAATGACAGCCTTGCTGGCCCTTAAGTGCAATTGGTTTTCAACAATATCTAAACCTAAGGCATGACAAACGTAATCTACAATGCACCACATGGTGTGCCCTAGCGACCTTGCTGGGCAGACTGGAAGATCATGTTGGTCTTTATATGCCATCATCCTCTAGGTTACTATGTTCTCAAATATAGTTAGTCTCTTAAGGCATTTGAAAACAAGTGATAACAGCAGTAGCATTTTTTAAATCTGGTCTAACAGGAGCCAATACAGCCTCTGCAATTTAGGGCGATATAGTATCTGTTGTCAGCATATGTTATGGCCTTAGCTACCATGCTCTGGATGAGCAGAGGCTTTTTCTTTTTTGCTAAAAAGCACTCTACTATAAGCCCTGATAAACAGTTACAGTAGTCAACCCTACTGATAGCAGCATGAGATATAATAGCCAAATTTGTCCTACATTATTTGTATTTAGTTCATGCATATTTATCAAATAATAAACAAAGGCAAAATCAAATATGGTGCACACACAAATTGTCTAACTACCAAAAATACTTACAACATGACAGACAGCTTTGAAATCTGGCTTTCTGCTGGGATTCTAACAATGACTTTGTCTTAATGCTCCCTAACTGAAAGGGCAGACAGAAATCCAGAGTAACTGATTTAGCCGCGTTACAGTTTATAAGAATATGGGCATTAAGCTAGTTTATCTCTTCCATGCAGGTTTTTAAATTTGGAGACTGACAGATTCTAGTTCTTACGTCATCACAATTAAGGCTCCCAATACGTATTCCAATTGATGGAAGAAAAGAAAATGGGGATAGTAAGGAATGCTATGATATACGTGAGCTGGTGAGAAGTAATACACCTGTTGGTCTATTTAACACAACTGCTTCTCCTTCTGAGGAAGGATCTGAAGCAAAATTCAACTTCTGCTAATACCAACAGTTCCCAAACACAAACAATAAGCCATGTTGCTGTGTAATACACAGCTAGTAACATCTGATGGGTATCCCTTCCCTTATCAGTCTGCCTTCAGATGTCATCTATCGGAACTAGCAATGCTTACTTGATCCCGTGACCTCTAAAACCAGACTATTAAGAATAGAGAAAATCATTCTTTTCCCAACAATCCTCTAACTGGAAATGGATCAGTACCCTTGCTCCAAAATGGGAGATTAGAAGGCAGGCAACAGTTACTAGGAATTAAAGCATCAATGCCATCCCTCCCTCCCATTAAAAAGAAAGATCAGACTAATGACAACTTCAACAGAAAAAAACAATGTCTTATCTTCCAGAATGGTACTTAGTATGTTGACAAGTCCCTGTAAGAGTTCAAGCTTAACTACTTTAATCAAATCAGAGGGTATTGTATCAGAGCAACACCCAGGATGCCACACCCTACTGCTTAAAGGTGAGAAAGATAGATAAAAATGCACGAGGTAGCAAGGGCTCAATGCAGAAACTCTGTGCTAAAGCTCTAGCACAGGGTTTCCGAGCACAAGTTTAGCACTGATGTTTTCCTCAGCAATGCTATAAGCAAAACAGCATGCAAATGAGCTATGCACAAATTGTCTGCGCCAACAAAGAAAGCAAGCCAGGCATCTGCGCACAGAGGTCTGCATTAGCAGCACACATATCCCACATACACACCCATAAAAGGGAAAAAAATAAAAAAAAACACACAACCACAAACAGTTTGGCACTTGCAAGTGGGTATCACATCAAATGACTAGATAAGTCTTTGCTCTGAGCATACTGAGATGGATCTACTACCGAGATCTATATATGAGGGATAGGAAATATTTCGAGTATCAATGATTAGGATGGAATTACTCCCACAAGATAGTTCACTAAACACCACTGCTACAAACAGGACCAGATATCCTAGCCCAGAACACTTAGTTAAACTGACTGGTCCAGGGACATAATTAAAGATATCCCTTTAATGGAGAGCTGTTCATCCAAGTCAATGTCAACAGGCACAAGCTTACATGAGTTACTGCCTCAGTTTCTGCTGGTTTTCCTCTCTAGGGCTTGCTGAATGTCACCTACAGCTGCCAGTTTACTAGAGCCACCCTGCTGATGAGGTGAAAAAACGTACACGTCTCCATAACTTCTGTGCAAAGTATTCTAAAAACAAGCCTCACAACACAAGCCCTCAAACAAATGCAGAGACATTCAAATGGGATCCAGACAAAAGGTTTATTATCTAAAATGGTTTTTCAGGCAATTCACTGCTAATGTTAGCCCCAGGAATGGGTTAAATACTCTGATGGTCTATCCCAGCATTTACGAAAAAGTTTCATAATTTACACATAATTGGAGGTAGTATTCTCCTAAAATGCAAATTATAAAAATTAGAATCTAAAGCCAAAAAGGGGCCCAAATATTTTGCTTAAGTAACAAAACCCAAAACGCCATAAATTTATTCTGCCATCTATAAGACAAACACTGCTGCCTAAAACTGAAATCCTCTTCAGAAATATCATGCACCATGTGCAGCTAGGCACAACTCAAAGCAGTATTAAAGACAACATTGCAGCAATCATAATCAACCCAACACCCCACTAAAGCAGCTACGTTAAGGGGCTGTGCTGGAGGCTTCACCTTCCTCACCACAGTAGAGAACAATCCTTGAGATGAAGTCCAACCTCCACTTTCAAAAATGAGAAGCCAGACCCGACAGGTATGCAACAGACTACGACAACATTCAAAGTACTTTTTGGTTCTTGTGGGGGCAGATAGGAGTGTGTGTTAATTTACTTATACTTTTGAGATAAGCTATATATTGAATTTCAAATACACATGCCACTGGCATGCTCAGACAAATATTATGCCTTCGTTTAAAACTGCTTATGCACATATACATATTTTTTGGCTCTGCACTTTCCTCCCGCTCCTCTGTACTTCCAGCTCAGTCAGAACTAGGGCTGAACTGGGAATTGTTTCCACTGGGTTTTGTTTTGTTTTAAATCGTTTTAACAGTTAAGCCAGTCAATGCAGCAACAGTCCTCAGCTGGGGCCATGTACTAGGACTCTTCTCTGCAATCTTATAACTATGGCCTATGAATACAGCCACCAGGAGTCGCCTTAAAGCAATCTTGGCTTGCTCTCTCCCTCAAGCTGCAAACACCTCTGCTGCAACTCCATCCTATCAGGTACACAGTGCTTGCAAGCCGAGCCACTGGAGCAGTCTTCCACATACCTGCTTAATATTCAAATGCAAGTAGCAGATAATTGTAATTCTAAATATCAGGCTAACGTTTACATATGTATATTATACATGCACACACCCAAACTGATATTTGAAATGCAACACTGAATTGTTTAAGTCATTGAACATACACCCTCAAAAACATTCACTGCTGCTTTCCAGGTAGGCCTGACAATCCAGGTGCATTATACCATAGTTATCTTTCAACAAATAGGCAATGTAAAAAGTATCCTGTCAAACTACTACTATGCTGTCAGACTTTGTTGCATTCAGTGAATCTGGAAATACACGTTTTTGTCTAAGTAATGACCTATTTTCTCATAACAAAGATTAGGAATTTAATTAAATGACAATGTATCATACAATGCATGTCAAAATAAAGCAGCAGCTTCACACTTACCATTACAATTTACTTGCACATGATCCAGGCAGCAAGTTAAAAAAAGAAAAAAATAATTTGCAAAATTTCCAACATATTACCATCTTTTGTCTTTGCAGATATTCACCTCAACCTCTCTCTGATCCTCTAAAAAGGTATCTATTTTCTCTTTGAAGTCTTGCCCTTTACTAAGAAATCTAAGAATGTGTGAAGTACTGAATCGGCAGAATTTTGTTAGGAAGAGCCCAAAATACCCTTAGAAACTGGTTATTTTTGAGACTACACTAGCGGAAAAAATTGTGGATACACCTGTAAAATTTGAGCTCTCCGCGATAATATCCATCTTTCGTTAATTAAGTATTCTATATATTAGATACCCTATGCAGATTGTTGCCATAACATTTGGGAACATATTACAAATGAATACCAACATTTATCAGAAAAAACAAAACAAAAAAAAAACAAACTTTGATTTGATTTGGAGTCAGACAAGGTAATTGATGTCTTTCTCAGGAAAATGATATTTTTCATGAAACTGTCGATCCACTTTAAGCAGGTTTTATGCAGAATCTCATATAAGCCGACGCTTCAGATGTGTGCTATACTGCCAGGTGTATACAAGCTGTATCGAAGTCATATTTGTGCTTGTTATTTTTACAAATGTATTTTATTAATTAGCAAAAATATTTTTAAAAAAATGGCAAATGCTTAATAAAAAGTTTCCAATTTGGAATATGTTGTTGCATTTTGCAGATTAATGATGGCAGCAACAAAGAGGATTGACTGGTCTCCTAAAAAGAGAACAGCCATTACTTTGAGAAATGAGGGGTACAGTTTTCGTGAAATTGCTCAGAAGATGGGCCATGGAGTGACAGCATCTGGTTTACAAAAGTGCGCTCGCTTCAAAGTCACTGAAAGTGTTGCAACTCAGAAGGGAAGAGGAAGGAAAAAGTCTACAACTCCAAAAACTGACAGAATGATTGTTAAGCTGGCTTTAAAAAAATTGTAAATCTGCCAAGGACATCAAATCAGGAACTTACGGATCTTGGTGTGTCCCGTTAATGATCGAACTGTTCGAAACAGGCTACTCAATGCCGGTCTGAGGGCAAGAATTCCAAGAAAGAAACCTTTTCTGAATATTCAGCAGAGAAAACGACTCCTCCAGTGGGCTAAAGAGCACCTAAACTGGACTACAGAAGATTGTAAAAAGGTAATCTGGAGCGACGAGACAAGAATATCGATATTTGGAAGCGATGGGGTTCGTTACGTAAGAAGATCAGGTGAAGATAGTCTCCCAGATTGCATGAAAAGCACAGTCAAGCATCCTCTGAATGTTATGATATGGGGCTGCATGTCCTGGCATGGACTAGGCAGAATCCAAGTCATTGGTGGAACAGTTAATGCGAGTCGGTACATCTATGAAGTCCTTGAGCCAAAATTACTGCCATCAATGCGTGATAATACCTAGCCATCAGACAAATTGGATCTTTCAACAAGATGGTGCACCATGTCATACTGCACGACTAAGCAAGAAGTGGTTTGCAGAGAAGAAGATTCCACACTTCTGCCCTGGCCAGGAAATAGTCCTGACCTGAATCCTATTGAGAACTTATGGTCTAGGCTGAAACGTTTGGTGGCAAGCAAACACCCAAGCAATAAACAAGCCCTTATTAAGGCTATTGTCAGCTCGTGGTTCCATGTAATTAACACAGAAGACTTGAGAATTCTTGTTGAATCCATGCCAAGAAGATGCCAGGCAGTAATCGACTCCAAGGGCTTTCCAACTCACTTTTAACTTTGAAGAATTCATAGATTAAATGTGTGCATTAAAGAATCAGACACCTTAAAGTATTTGATCTAAAATATAACTCCTCAACTAGTTTACTATTTCACTCATATACATTTACTGAATGTTTTAGAAAACTTTCCTAGGTTTCAAACTGAAGACATTTTGAGATTTCCATAGAAAATATGCAAAGAAATCAAAAAATTGAAATTAGAAACTTAAGTGTATCCACAATTTTTTCCACTAGTGTACAGGACTGTTCAACCAAGAAAACCAATGGAAAGCGAAAGAATGCCCATCAAGATAAAGCTCTAACTGGTTTCAAAGTCTCTGTGAGCTCATAATGCAATGAATGGACTATAGAGAAACCATGGTTCACCTTTCTCTTGAAGGAAATCTGCTAAGAATGTGTGAAGTGTGTTTAACTCAGCAGGATTTTGGTAGGTAGAGCCCAGAATATCCTTAGAAACTAGTTATTCTGGCCACTCTTTGAATGGCAAGACTTTACATTCTGCTGCCCAATTTACCACATGCTTATATACCAAATACATAAATATTTCAAGGACCAGTGCCCATGGTGCAAACCATAGCTCAGCACACTGATGCAGGTCACCCAGATTTGGATTCTCTCTGAAGGCCAGCTAGGCCCGAATTCACCACAGAAGTGGTGCTCTCATACCAAAGGACAGCTATCACTGCTGTAGCAATCCCCATCAACCAAAGGCGGCAAAGAGATCTCTCTCCAAACCAGCAAGTTTTTCCTAAAACCACCTTGGTATGCTTTCTGGGAAGGAAATGTTAAGAGATGAAGGATGAAAGAAAACAGTTAAGCACATGACCCTTAATAGCTATACACTTTTTTAAATAGCTAAAATGCCCTGCCCTCAAAGCTACCAAAAGGATACCAGAGGACTCCAACTCTGGATCAGTTGCAGTCAGACCAGATTTCCTAGGTTGAATGCCTGCTTCCTGCTTCTTCTAGTGCCAATGGAACAGCCGTGGAAGAGAGACAAAATATACATCTTATACTGTAGTAGCTGTGTGACACCTTACTTTAGCTCACTTGAATGATAAAAAAACAAAACAAAAAAAAACACACAACCACACCCCACCCCAAACACAAACACAAACTTGAACAGAACTTACAATCATTGGTAGTTTCCGAGACTCCCGGTACATGTACATGTAACCAACGTACATCACAAGTGCACCAATGCAGTAAAGAAACGCAAAGACCGCAACGCAAACAAAGAACTGGGATGAAGAGGAATAATCCCCAGAAAGGTACCATTCTTTCTTCCAGGCCTGTCCACAAAATGTATCACCAAGTCCAGTAAACATCTCATAATTTAACCTAAAATGTGGAGGAAAGAAAAAAAAATGTATTTCCAATACAAACAATCCCTACTTAAACTGCTTTTATATGAATTACAACTGCAAGGCTATTTACTATACTGCATGCAGACACATCGACACATCACCACTGCAAGTAAAGCCAATAATATTTGTTACTACGGTGGTTCTCAAATCCAGCCATCAAGACTAAACAAGTCTGGTTAAAAGAGTTACCAAATAGTGCAAATCTGTGTGTTGGAATCAGTCCCTAAACATATGTAACTCTCTCTCAACTGGAGCTCTTGAGTATTTGCACTCCACGTGACATTTCTATTGCTATGTTTTCATGTTTGTGTACCCCTATTGGAAGGGCATGAACAACTGTGCGTTGACAATTTTTCCAGTGGACAGATTTGAAATATGGCGAGATCGATATTCAGATCATGTGTATAGCTTCAGGAGTTAAACCACAAATAGTTGGCTTTTAAAATCCCAGGCCACCAACTACATTTGGCCAAACTCACCAAGTGACATCTCGTTTTATTGTAAAACCCACCCAAACTGATAAGAGCCTGACAGTTTTGAAATCAAACTTGTGTAACATCTCAATATCTAACCAAATGTTATCCAGATATATAGGTGTGGTTGGGAAACATTTCAGGAGGGGAGAGGAGGACCAAAGGTTAAGAAAACAGCAATGATATTCAGCTCCTATACTGTTAACTCTATGCAATTCTCTCAGTCGCAGACATAGCAGATCTGAAAATATCTAGCTAAAAATAATCTGAAAATCTTTAACCTGTGATATTCAGAGGTGCTGAAATGTCTGGATCTTTAAGTGGATTTAGCCCCAATGAATATCAGCTCTTTGGATATTAAATCTTCTCGCCTTTCCTTGAATGAAAAAATATTGGATCATGAAACACAATTAAAATTCCAGAACTCGTTGCACAGCTAGGTTTAAAAAACAAAGTATGGACTTTCTCCATTAGCTTGCCCAAAAACGATTAAGGCAGACCTGGAGAAAGTCACTGCTTATCCCTGGAGTTAAGTAGCAGGAGAATATAGAAATTACACTTACCTGGTAATTGTCATTCCTTGAGTGACGACAGTTTAGTCCTCCACCTCTGGGTTGTGCACCTCCTCCTGCAGCTGGGAGACTGGGCATGTCAAAGTTGTGACATCACTGGATATAGCCTGCTGGTATCTCCCATCAGCCCCCAGTGTACTATTGACAAAAGCAAACTCAAAGGAAAAACAAATAACTATACCATAACTTTAAATAACTCTCCATTCCTCAACCTGAGGAACCCTTTTAACCTTAGTTTTATATTTTCTTTTTTTGTTTTACTTTACGTTCACGTCCCCCCTATGCAAACACTTTTCCTGTACCATCCCCTCGTTTAAATATGAGAGAAGGAAGAAACATAACAGAGAGGAATACTCACTGCGATCTAGAATCTGAAAGTATCTCTCTACTCCTTGAGATTGATGCTCCACTCCACCTGAAAATAAACTCTGAAGAAATCACACCCCTGGGCGTGAATGAGGACTAAACTGTCATCACTCAAGGAACGACAATTACCAGGTAAGTGTAATTTCTATTTCCTTATCGTTCCTCCAGTTTAGTCCTCCACCTCTGGGATGTAACAGAGCAGTAATCATTGGGAGGGACCTATCCAGCCAACTCACCACACTGTCGGCCCGGAACAGGCATCCTTTACTGCCAGAATATTTAGGCAGTAGTGGTTACTGAGGGAATGAAGAGATGACCTGGAAGCTGTTCTACCAATCCCCCCTGGTGGAATGACACAGTGATCCACCCATGAAGCTGCTTGCGCCCTGGTAGCAAGAGTAAGTAAGCCACCCGGAATCGTACAACCTCGCCACCAGAATGCTGAGGCAACCACCGCCTTAACCCAGTGCGAAATGGCCGCCTTTGCCGCTGCTTCCCCTTCGCGGGGAGCTCCAACCAACACACAAAAACAAAGAAACGAACGCTGCACCCCACATTTTATGTTTCCTATCGGCGTAAGCTACGAATAAAAACCTCCCCTTCCAGAAAAACCAAGAACTGGAAGAGAAACCAATAGGTTCAGGAGAAAAATCAGATACCACCTTTTGGAAGGACGACGGGACTGGTGGCAAACACCACCCTCTCTCCAGAAAGGGTGAAAACGGCTCATTACATGGCAATGCCTGAGACTCCGAAACTCGTTGTGCCGAACAAAGAGCTATCAAAGACAGTGTCTATAACAGCAAATCCTTTACTGATGCCTGGAGTAAAGAATCAAAGGGCTCTTTAGTTAACGCCTCTAAGGCCCAATCGGGATCCCACGGCGGCACCCAAACTCTCCTTGAGAAGCACAGTTGGGTCCCAACTTAAAGGAAACACCACACGTCGACCCGAGCACCTAGCGCAATTCCCTGCACAGAACCTCTACAGCCAGAAACAGTCGCCAGCTGGACCCTCTAAGGAACTGGCCGCTAGTTCCTTCAGACACTGTCCTGCAGAGAATTCAGATCAAGGATACAGACACCTTTGTCGCCCGAACGTGCCGCCATGAACAGCAGCCTTCACAAAGGCGCTAAGCACGGACCTAAGTACCAGACGCAGCCTGCCTCCTTGCTCTCAACAAGGTGGCAAAGACCGCCACAGAATAACTCTTCTTCTTCAGCCCTGCCTATTCAAAGGCCAAACCGTAAGCAGGCACCGATCCACCTGAGACATTCGTCACGGACCTAGCTGTAGCAGAATGTCCGCTACCGGCAACCTCTAGGAAATGCCTGTCGAGTAGGCGAATGAGATCAGCCTAGTAAGGCTGTCTCATCCAACCGTGCACTACCAAGAGTACCTTTCCCCGAAAGCCTCGATACGTAACTACTTGCCCTATGAGAGCCCACGGGGAAAGGACAAGACAAAGACTTAACTGGGAGCTTACTGAGCCTTGACTTGGACGAACCATCGGCTGCCCCAGTCCTCCACCAGAGAGACCTCCGGATGAACCCCAAGGAAGCCAACAATATTAGCTAGCGCTCGAATTAAACCATAATGCACATTTGCCACAATCAGGCAAAGCAAATCAGGCTCTAGTCGATTCAACTCCCTGATCCTTTCCTGTTCCAGGCGAGTAGACCGCCGTAAACACTGCGACCACCTGAAGCATGCTCTCGCCCCCCCAGGCTCCACAAATGGGAGCTTGTAAGGACAGAGCATTGCCCCCAACGATCACTTCAGTAAACCATCTACTTTCCTATCTTGCGCTAAAGAAGATTACTAGGGCTCTCTTCCATACAGTGAGTCCACACCCCCTGGTAGTGCAAGGTGTGCACCCACCCACGTAGTACCCAGGTCTGCCCCTGCTTAGCCTCCAAATGTCAATCAAGAACAGGTGAATTCAGGACAGCTGAATACTTCCATTTTCCCAAGCCGCGCTACCTTCCACCTGGAAGGTGGTCTCCTTTGTGACCGCTGACACTGCCACTTCCAAATGCGGCTAGCGGAACCTCTTCTTGTCCGGCCAAGGACAGTCTGTCCCTGGTCCTAACGCCTCTCAGGCCTGTCTCCGGCAGATTGCACTCCTCCTGGATCCCCATATACACTACCTGCGTCTGTCTCACTGCTTGCAGTACAGGGACTTCCCCCACTCCATCTTCCGATGGCTGTGCGGTAACAAGACTGCGCGTCTGAAGGGATTCTGTGATAAGAGCCATCAGTTCCTCTTTCCAGAAAACCCGCATGATTTTAGCCTGAAGTCTCCTTTGAGATCGTAGAGTACTCTATCGGAATTTTCCCCCTAGTCCACCTTCTCTTGAGCAAAATGAAACTTTTTTTTTTCACAAAGACATCTCTTAACCAAAATTTCCTTCAGCATATGTTAGGAGAAGCTCTTTCCGTGCCAACAATATGAAGTAGAAAGAACTCCCAATCACAGGCATACTAATCCACAGCCTTCCTGCTAGAGTAACGCCCCATTCCGTCTGACTGCACAAAGATGGACTTTATATTTTAAGTTCAACTAGCACCTGGTGTTAGGAAATCCAGCTCTCTCATTCTGCAGTGGCAATTGAGTCAGCAATGAAGAAGCCGAGAAACTGCAGACAGGTTCCCATATACCACCTGGTAAAGACTCCACTTTTAGACCACTGAAGCAAAAAAGCATGCGAGAGTGCACTGTGTCCTGCCAGTAGCTGATCGAATTTAAATGATTCAGTGTATGCAGGGTATTTTCCACAGAACGCAAGGTCCCTCATCCAGGCTGCCTCCACATTCACAGTCTAAACCGGCAGCCATCTTGGCTGATGCCGATCAGCGTGGAAGCCATCTTGTAAGCCTAGCATATAATGTATGCCTACTAGAATCTGAACTGCTGCTAGAGAACTAGCCTGGCTGCGTGCTTCTGGCCCCCATTAAGGCATTCGCTGAACACTAGCAGATACTCTCTGTACTGGAGAACCTCTGATAAATGGAATGGGAGCATAGATAGCGTCAAAGGCCAGAGTTCTATTTTGCAACCTCTCTCCGCTGAGCTGCCGCCTTTTCCATATGTAAAATTAAACCACATATAACCAAAATTAAGACATTACAAATCTACCGTAAAATCTTATAATTTAGGTAAAGCCAAACTAAACGGGAATATTTTCCATTAAGAAACCACACAACTATAAAACCCTTCTCATGACATAATGCTTATGGCAGAGCATTCCACATCTGTGGACTGGCCATGGCGCTCACCCAAGCATCTGTTACAACTGTCCAAGAGAGTTATCACCATAATTCCTTTTGACTTGAATATAATGTTTACAGCGGATCATAGCACTATATCACAGCAGCTAAGCCAAAATATTACCCTGCCATATAAACCGACTTTAATGCTTTATAGGACCTTCTATGGATAGCAGAAGGAGATTCTTGTAAAGCAACATAGCTATGCTTTTAAAAAAAAAACAAAAAACAACAAAAAAAAAAAAAGTATAGGACTCAAAAAAACCAAGTTTCCGCCAACTCCAATGAAATCAAAGCAGATCAGCTAAAATTACCTGAACTGCTCCTATAGCTTTGCAAGAAGCTACCAAGCCCCCGCTGCACTCAGCTTTCCTTCCCCCCTTATCCTGAGGGATTCAGTGTTGCAGGACGCATTGCGCACCCTCTGCCAGCCTGCTGCGTCTGCCAGGAAGCTGAAGAGCGAAATAGAGAGTAGAACCCCTGGAAGAAAACAGTGTACCGACCTTGGGGTTCAGGATGCAAAAGGCCACCGAATAAATCAGTGTTAGCTAAAAATGAACAAGGCTCTCTTACTAAAGAGGGTTTTGGTTTTTTTTGAGAAATCCCACCGAAGTCCGTGGGACCCAAGCCTTCGAACACAGCCCCTTAACGCTGTGCATTAACCATAACCAGAGAAATGAAATCCTGCCTTAAGGACCCGAAAAACCCATTAGGGAGCTGCCACTGGACACGGCCTCCCCATGTCACCTAAGCGTGCGGGAAAGCCCCGCTCCCCACAATTGCAGCACCTGATTGCAGCCCCCCGCGGCACGAGCATGGCTCTCAGCCTAACCCTTATCCACGTCATGTACAAGCCCCAACCGGCTCAGCTGAGTTGATCAACGGCCTCTGGCCTATCAAGGTCACAGGCTGTTTCCCCCCCAATGACCTTCGCCGCCAATTTGGGCTGCACTCCCCTCCCAACTGAACGGAGGGGAGATGTACAGAAGAGCGTAACTTCTGCCGGCCAGCCCGAGCCTCACGCTACATGGCTGAAGGGCACTCTTATGGCCCGGAAGCCCCCTCGGCACTGTAAGTAACAGCACGGATAGAAAGCCCACCGGTTGCACCTCTAAAATTGCCCGGGCTCATTCGACGGCAGGTGCGTCCCGGTGAAGCATGCTGAGACTGACCGGACAATTCTGCTTGTCTCGCTGTTTTGTTTTGGGGTTTTTTGTAAAACTAATAAGACCTTCACCAGTCAATTATTTCTCAATGAATACCAAAATGAACAGAACTGAACTTCAAGAAATTGAGTGACAGACATCTACAAGGTACTCACTGTTCTCCAACGTATACTGCAAAAAAATGCACCGCTTTCCCACGCAGCCTGATAAGTACGGGAAGCATGCCTCACTAACAGCCTGGCTAGGACTGCTTCCCTTGCTGCATTGCGCACCGAAGCCTCCTGATGCAATGGCGCTCCGTGGTATCAAATAACTGACCCGATCACCTCCAATCGCTGGCCCTGCTATCTGCATCACTGCCTTCAGCTAAGTGCACTAAGCTGACGCAGAGAGGGCTTTCCCGCCTCTAGTTTACTGCCTCGAGGTCTGCCTGCAGTACCAGGGCACTCAGAGCAGTCTATGCTGCTGCACAACTCCCTCCACCCCCCGTCCTGTCCAGGAGGGGAGAGCAGCTCTACACTTGGGCCGAGTCTGGAAATGAAAGAAAAGCACCAGCTGCTTCTCCCTCAACCACTTTTTTTTCCCACGCAAAAGAAACTGAATAAATAGGAAAGCGAGTGAAATAAAAACAAACTCCTTAAGACTAACTACATTCAAAGCACCAAAAATGCTCCTTAAATTGTTCTAGTGAGCCCAGTAACTAGGCTCACTACGTCCCTCCTGCTGCATGAAGACTGGACACACTGGGGGCTGATGGGAGATACCAGCAGGCTATATCCAGTGATGTAACGACTTTGACATGCCCAGTCTCCAAGCTGCAGGAGGTGGTGCACAACCCAGACGTGGAGGACTAAACTGGAGGAACGATAAGGAACTATCTAATTTTTGGGATCGAGGATTGGCCACTGCTGGAAATGGAATACTAGGCTTGATGGACCTTTGATCTGACTCAGTATGGTAATTCACTACTGTGGCAACTTCTGACATCAATAATGTGTTTATGGATGTGGTCTTGAGCAGGAGACAGGATGACTGAAGATAACCGCCACTGGCAAACTCACAAAATCCTGGATTTTACCCCAAGGCATTTCTGTAAATATATGAATCTACACAGAATCTTAAGTGTGGCAGCTCAAGTCTAAATGTTTTTACTTACAAAATAAATAGAAGAAAACCAAATAGTTTAAATAAATAGACGTATGCATTATTTATTGGTACAACATTACATGTTTGAGAACACATTTCATTCAAATAATGGTTGACATTCGTAAAACAAAGGTCATTGCATCTAGATATGGTCTATAATTTGCATCAAGGCAAGGTCCTACTGATTGCTGACTTTGCAATCCTTTTCGATTAATTTCATGAGCAATAAATACAAAATATTAAGTGCTGTGTGGCAACTGCCTATACAAAAGATGGAGAAATTAGACCTTACCTGCTAATTGTCTTTCCTTGAGTTCTCTCCGGGCCAGTCCAGGAACTCTCGGGTAGTCTCCAATCCCCTTCAGCAACTGAGGACTGATCTCTGAAAACTTTCTCCTGACAGGCTACCTAGCCCCCCCCCCCCCCCCCCCCCTGGAGTGATAAGCTCAGTCTACTTTTGTCAAAGCAGCTCAACCAACCACAAGGAAAAAAAAAAAAAAGTCCCAAACCACCAAAAACACTGCAAACTTCCCAACAGCGTACGGAACTAACGCCACCAAGAATGAACCGACAGAGCGAGTCCCAGCCCACACCTCTTCCTTTTAACGTCCTATCGATAGCTTTTTTTTTTTTGTGATGTTTTCTCTTTGAATTACTAAGGAATTAAAGTAAGAGGCCTCTCAGGATCACAGAATCCACCCCGGTAGAAGCCTCACCGGACCCGGCAAATAAGCAAATTCCAGCACGATCACCGCAATTCTCACCAACACCTGGCTCCGCTCGACCTATTCTGAACGTCTAAACCGAACTACGAGCCATACTGGGTGGGACCTGGACTGGCCCGGAGAGAACTCAAGGAAAGACAATTAGCAGGTAAGGTCTAATTTCTCCTTCCTTTACGTTTCTCCGGGCCAGTCCAGGAACTCTCGGGAAGTACCAAAGCAGTTCCTATACCTGGGAGGGACCGGCGAGCCCCGCCACCAGAACTGACGCTCCAACTTTCGCGTCATTTCGTGCCTGAAGGTCCAACCGATAATGTTTCGTAAAGGTGTGGAGCGACGACCACGTCGCCACCCGACAGATGCCTACTGGAGGAACAAAAGCGAACTCCGCCCAGGACGCTGCTTGCCCCCTAGTAGAATGCTGTCTGAACCCCGCGGGCAGAGGTTTGCCCTGTGCTTCATACGCCGCCACCACTGTTTGCTTCACCCAGCGAGAAATAGAAGCTTTGGCAGCCGCCTCACCTTTACAGATACCTCCAAACAAAACAAACAACCTGTCCGATCTCCGAAACGGAGCCATCTCCCGTAAGTACCGCCGTAGGACACTACCCATGTCGAACTGCTGAAGGCGGCGATCCTGCGCCCCTAAGACGCTATCCGAAAACGTAGGAAGGGAGATCGGCTGATTCAAGTGAAAACTGGAAATCACTTTCGGCAGGTAGGACGGGACTGGACGCAGCCACACCTTGTCTGCCGAAAAGAGCCTGAAGATCCGAGATCCTCCTAGCGGAACATAAGGCTACCAGAAAAGCGGTTTTCCACGAAAGCTCCTTTAAACCGTGCGCCACTGCGGAGCGCAAAGGAGGCTGCGACCAGGCTTCTAGCACCAAAGTTCAAATCCCAAGCTGGTACTACTGGCTGGAACTGATGTTCTTCGCTGCTCAGAAAAAACGCAGAACAGCCAGATGAGAGGGCAAAGACACGCCGTGCACCCGACCTCTATAGCAGGCTAAGGCCGCCAGATGCACCCTGAGAGTACTGATCGCTAAGCCCTTCTCAAGCCCTCCTTGCAAAAAAGCCAAAATGTCCGGCACGGAGACCGCAAAAGGCCTACACTGTCTGTCGTTGCACCAACCTTCGAAAATACGCCATACACGAATATACACCACTGCCGTTTGGACCGCAAGAGAGAGTGGCAATCACTGACAGCGAGTATCCACGCCGCCACAACCTGTCCCTTTCAAGAGCCAAGCCGTAAGCAAGAACCGATCCCTTGCGGCATGAGAATGGGACCCTGCGCTAGCAGATTGATCCGCGCTGGAAGTCGCCACGGTCAATCCAGCAGAAGACGTACGAGATCCGCATACCACGGCCGTCGCGGCCAATCCGGAGCAATGAGAATGACTGTCCCCGCGTGCCTCGCAATTCGCTGGACCACCCGACCTATCATTGGCCAAGGCGGGAACACATACAGCAGGCCGTTCGTCGGCCAGGGCTGCACGAGGCCATCGAGGCCCTCCGACATGTGTTCCCTGCCCCTGCTGTAAAACCGGGACGCTTTGGCATTGCGAAACGTCGCCATCAAATCCATAACGGGCTGCCCCCACTTGAGTGTGTGGTCGTGAAAATGACGACTGAGGAAATCTGCCTGCAGGTTGTCCTTGCCTGCGACATGTGCCGCTGATAACGCCAACAAATGGGTCTCCGCCCAATGAAGCAACAACTGGCTCTCCTCGAACATCGTTACGCTCCTCATGCCCCCTTGCCTGTTGATATAGGACACCGTAACCAGATTGTCTGAAAACATGCGAACGGCTTTCTGCCGTACGAGATCTGCGAACTCCTGCAGAGCTAGCCGCACCGCCCGGAGCTCCAACCGATTTATCGACCAAGCACTCTCCTCTATCGACCAGACTCCTTGCGCCACCCGGGAGAGGCAATGCGCTCCCCAGCCCAAGAGACTGGCATCCGTGGTGAGCAATAACCACTCCGGTTCCCGCAACGGCATCCCCGCTCGAAGATGTTGCGGGTCCAACCACCACATCAAGCTGTCGCGGACTTCCCCCGGGCAAACCATCCGCTGTGCGAGAGAATGCTCCTGAGGCGACCATCTCGTCAACAATGCTTGCTGAAGAGGACGCATATGGGCACGTGCCCACGGCACTAAATCGAAGGCTGCCGCCATGGAACCGAGAAGCTGTAAGTACCTCCAAGCTGTCGGCATCTGCAAGAGTAGGAACAGAGACCTGCCTCAAAATCTTCTGCACTCTGTCCTCGGGCAAGAACACGAACCCCATCTCCGTGTCGAACGCCGCCCCGAGATAAGACGCACGCTGCACTGGCTGCAGCTTGCTCTTGGCTTGGTTGATAACCCAGCCTAGACTCTACAGAAAGACCACCACCCTCCGGGAGGCGGACTCCAACTCTGCCTTCGAGGGCGCCCGAATCAACCAATCGTCCAGATAGGGATGCACTTGAATGCCCTCCAGGCGCAAAGCCGCCGCCACCACCACCATCACCTTTGTAAAGGTGCGAGGCGCTGTCGCCAGCCCGAAGGGCATCACCCTGAACTGGAAATGACCCGTGGGCACCGCGAAACGCAAAAACTGTTGATGTCTTCCCTGATGGGAATGTGCAGATACGTTCCGTCCAGCCGAGCGAGTGGCTTTCCTCGATAGATTTGACGGAGGCTTATCACAGACCGGAGTGTCTCCATGCGAAAATGCGGCACGCGCAAACAGCGGTTGACATGCTTGAGATCTAAAATTGGCCGAAAAGAACCCTCTTTCTTGGGGACAACGAAATAAATCAAGTATCAACCTAAACCGCACTGCTCGGGAGGTACCGGAACCACCGCTCGAAGCTGCAACAACCGCTGCAGCGTGGCCGAGATGGCGACTGCCTTCGCTGAGGACCCACATGGAGACCTCACGAAGGCCCCTGGCAGTGGTTGAGAGAACTCCAGGGGGTACCCTTCGCGAATGACTTCCAGCACCCACCGGTCTGACGTCAATGCGGCCCGAACGGAGACAAACTCCTTTAAACGACCTCCCACCGAAATCTCTGTCTGGACCGGCGTCCCTTCATTGGGACTTCTTGTTAGGGTTCTGCTGGGCACCAAAGTATCCCTTGCTGAACCCCTGGGCACCCCGAAAGGGCTGACCCCTGGAGAGAAACCTGCCTCTCTGATACGGAGAAAAGCGAGAGCCTCGGAATCTGTTCTTACCTGGCCCTCTGGAGAGCGGACTCTGCTTCGTCTGCTTCGGTATGTCCTCCGGTAAACAACCTCCCTTAGAATCTCCCAAATCCTTAACTATCTTTTCTAGGGCTTCCCCAAAAAGCAACTTCCCTTTATACGGAAGCTTACTCAGACGAGTCTTAGAGGAAGAATCCGCCGCCCAGCTTCGAAGTCAAAGAAACCGCCTAGCGGCAATCACCGATGCCATAGATTTAGCCGCTATCCTCACTAAATCATAAAAAGCATCCGCCAGATAGGCCGCCGCAGACTCTTAACTTTGCCCCTTTGGGAGACGAACCCGCTTCCTTGGTAGGCTCCAGACCCCCCTGGAGCCACCGGATAGAAGATCGTGACACATACGCCCCACACACGGAGGCCTGTAGAGACAAAGCACACGAATCAAATGCCTGTTTGAGAAGTGCCTCCAATTTCCGGTCCTGTGGATCCTTAAGGGCAGTACCACCTTCTACTGGAATAGTGGTCTTCTTAGTCACCGCCGCAACCAAGGCATCAACCTTAGGCATGCGGAATAACTCCTTCACTTCCTGCGGCAACGGATACAGGCGAGCCATAGCTCGGCCCCCTCTTAAGGAGGCCTCTGGACATTGCCACTCAGAATCAATCATTTGCTGTATCACCCGATGAAGCGGAAAACAACGTTGCTCTGGTTTAAAACCTTGAAGCAAAGGATCCTCCAGAGGCTCCTGTGTAACCACTGGCAGAGCGAGATTCAAAGCCGCTAACGACTGAGAAATCAACGCTCCCAGCTCCTCCTTACGAAATACCCTAAACACATTAGGGTCCTCCCCAGGCAGCAGTTCCCCCTCCTCGAAGTCCCCTGCCCAGGAGTCTAAACCCGCCTCCGAGAGGGCTTCGCCTTCCTCCATCCCCGAAGGCAGATCTAAAAGCAAACCACAGGTCTTCTCACCTGTTTCAGCACTCTTCCATTGATGAGAGGGCCCCTCACCAAGGTCTGCTAACAGCCTATCCTCCAACGGAGTCCCCAGAGAGGGAGAAACCTCCTGGGACACTCCCTGACTAACCTTTATACAATAAGCTTTGTGTAGGGCTAATATAAAACCCGCCGAGAAAACGGACTGCAACCCCTCAGGGAAAACTGCAGTCTGCGCTTGGACCGGCTCTCCAACCGACGAGCTTTTCTTGGCGAGCATCTTCTTTTTTCCCGCCTTGCTATGAGGCTCTGTAGCAACAGCCCGACCATCCAAAATGGCCACCGTTCCCACGCTAATTAGTGCTGACTGAGAAGCCGCTACTGGCTCCCCCGTAGCAGAAGGTGACTCCATAATGCCCTTAAATAGCCGCTCTACACAAGAGCTGTCCCTAACGCACGGACGACAGAAACCGGTACCAGACAGCCCCCGGAGATTTCCACAGTGCGGGCACAGAGCCACCACCAACATGCGCTCTCACGTTCCCCGAGGCCCAATCGAACACCGGCCCACACACTACACTCACGCACAACTCACCTCAGAGAAGCTGGCTGAAACTGTGCGCTCTCCTTGCTCCCGCTGCTAGCGGGGCAGAGAGAGAGATTGCACACTCACCGGAGCGAGAGGGGTGGATTCTGGGGCCCCCAGCGTCTCCCTCACCTCCGCGGAGAAAACAGAACTGCTAGCAAGGCGTTTAACAGGCAGGCTCTGCCCTAATCGCCGCTGAGGGAAGTCTGCAGCCGTTTGAGTAGTACGGTATAGATAAATTACTTTCATTCAGCCCAAAAGAACCACGGTATTATCACCCCGCTAGGGCAAATACCCGGCCAAAGCTTCTCTTTGCCTGAAACCAAACTAAAACCAACAGTTCACCAAGCCACTCCAGGGAGCCTGTCTACCACATCCTGTTCAGTTGCTGAGGACTGAAAGACTGAGCTTATCACTCCAGGGGGGGGGCTAGGTAGCCTGTCAGGAGAAAGTTTTCAGAGATCAGTCCTCAGTTGCTGAAGGGGATTGGAGACTACCCGAGAGTTCCTGGACTGGCCCGGAGAAACGTAAAGGAATATTATTTCAGGGAGATAAGCTATGAGAAACATTTTAAAAACACCCACACATGCTTTAAAAGCAGAATACAACTCACCGAAATGGGTATCCAAAGGAAGCTGTGACTGTGACATTTTTCTCCGTTTCATTTTTGCATCCAACATGCACCTCAGTTTTGCCACTATAACCGCCACAGGTGGCAAATGCAAATATGGAAAAAATCTATTTAAAGAAAAAATGAACTTGCAATGTAAAACCTCTCTTTAATAATAAAATAAACGTTGAATTTGGATTTATTAATGAATTAAGAGGCCCTTTTATTAAGCATCACTAACCAAGTAGCACATTTGTGTGGTAATGTGGAAAGTGGGCACATTAGGGGGCAGAGTGGAGTCACTTAATGCAATTAGCATGGGTGCACCACACATTAATGTACTCAGTCATGCATTAACTGACAGGAACATGCTGGTCATGCTCTCCACAGCTAACATGGAGGCTTTGCCCGCCTGTGTTACAAATGCACATTAAGTACACAGCCTTAGCAGGACCACTAAAATATTAACCCTGGGAGTACCGATGGGGTCAAAAATGACCCCATTGCAAGTTTTACAACGCATATCTCGGAAACTAGTTCTTCAAGAATGCAATCTTTTTATGACTTTTCACATGTCAATATTCTCTTTATATTGCGCCATGAGAGGAATAATTTTCATCCGCTAGGCGACGCTAGTGATGAATTGCAGCACAGAGTACCAGTGGGGTCATTTTTGACCCCAGTTGCTTACGTCCAGTTTGGATTGTGATACACTTTGCAGTTTTGTGAATTTTTTGATCTTACAAAAAGGTATTTATCATTAACTATGTATCATTTATTTTTTGTGCTCATTTTATGAAAATTACACATTTTCTGTAATTGATATCATACGTTCTCTCATTATTTCCAATGAAATCTAAAGGCTTTCAGCTCGTTCATCACGATTATTGTACACCTATTGTAAAATTGCTTTGCATTTTATTTAACTATCTTTATTTATTTTAGGTTATTATTTATGATGTCAAAACGAAAGTATTCAGCTGCTCAAGTAAGAGAAATATTTCAACGAGATGCTGACAGTGACGGCTCTGAGTCATCTGATGATGCAGCATATTCAGCAAGCGAAGCATATCAGCCAAGTTCGGGCGATAAATCTGACGACAAATCTGACGACAGTCATGATTCAGATGACAACAGTTGGTCGCCAAGTGAATGTGAGACTGATGTTGAGCCGGTAACAGCACCTGCAGCAAAGATTCAAGTTACAGGTCGAGGCTGTGCTGGACGGGGAAGAAGGCAGGAGTCCTCGGTGTCAGTATCATCTGTGATGAATCTTAGTTGTGGTCGTAGAGGAGCTAAGGTGTCAACTATAAGCACAAATGTTGCCACTGAAGCCTATGTATCTAAGGATGCCACATCATGGAACAGGAAACCTATAAAGCAAGCTGCTGGAAGATACGCCAGAGCTAATGTCATGCCCGTACAAGGTATGCTGTACGAAATGTTGATGGCCCTCTCGCAGCATTCCACTTGTTCATGAGGAAGAACTTACTGAATGAAATCATGATGTGGACGAGCAAACAAGGAAGAGACATTTATGACGACACCTGGAAAGATTTGACAGACGGAGAATTTCAACGTTTTCTTGGACTTCTGATCCTCTCAGGAGTGTACAAGTCACGAAATGAATCCATAGTTCAGTTGTGGAACCTTGAAGATGGTCGTTCTGTTTTCAGCAAAAATATGGCCCGTAACCGTTTTCAGCAAATTTCTTGTGCTCTCAGATTTGATGATGCAACCAACAGACATGAACAAAGAGGCGTGGATAAGCTTGCTCCAATCAGACACGTTTTTGATACCTGGGAAGCAACTCTAAGTGACGCCTTTGTTCCTGGTGAAATTTTACCATAGATGAGCAACTGCTTACATTTCATGGCCGTGTTCTGTTCAGACAATATATTCCCAGCAAACCTGAGAAATATGGCATAAAGCTATGGATGCTGTGTGACAGTGCAACGTCATATGTTCTGCGTCTTCAAGTATATACAGGAAGGGAACTCAGACAAAACAGGGAACAGAATCAGGGTGAAAGGGTTGTGCTGCAACTCACTGAAGGATTGACGTGATCTGGCAGAAATGTTACTGTTGACAATTTCTTCTGCAGTTTATCCCCGTCATGGAAATTGATAGAACAAATTACACTTTTGGGGACAATTCGAAAGAACAGAAAAGAATTACCTCCAGAATTTGTAACAGCAAAGGGCTGAGAGGTATTCACTTCACTGTTTGCCTTTCACGATGACGCCACTCTGGTTTCCTATTGCCCGAAGAAAGGAAAAGTGGTGGTTTTTCTGAGCAGTTTGCATGATCAAGAAGTAGCATACATACAGACAAAAAAAAACCCATGCATGATCTTGGACTATAATTCTAGTAAAGGTAGAGTAGATACAGCAGATCAAATGTTGTGCACGTATACCACAAAACGAATGACAAGACGCTGGCCAGTGACAATCTTCTACAACATGTTGGACATCAGTGCTTTGAACGCCTTCATTGTTTGGATGTCACAAAATCCAGAATGGCAGTCCAAGTCAAAGCACAGACGTCGTCTATTCCTCTTGGAATTAGGAAAGCAGCTGCTTCAGAGTAATTGCAGCAAGACTTCTTCCAGCATTGAAGAAGCCACTGATGCTGTTTGCAATGTCAGGATCCCAAAGAAAAGGGTAAGGTGTCACTGCTGTTCCAGAGAAAAAGACAAGAAAAGCAACATAGTTTGTACCTCCTGCAAGTGCAATGCTTGCAAAGAACATTCAGAAATTATCTGTGTCTCATGCAAATGACTGTAGTACGTTACTGTGTTCATCAAGTGCATGCAAAAACTGACTGCTTTCATGGCAACTCTTCATGTAATTTTATGATAAAGCATTAAAATGTCAACACTTAACCTTCATATAATAAATAATTAATTCGGAATAATATTGTGTCTGTTTAGTTTAACTTTTTCATGGTTAACTAAAATTCGTCGTGGGGTCATTTATGACCCCAACGGTATTCAGTGTGTGCAAAAAATCTCGGTAATTCCAGGGTTAAGCTACTTTTCATAGAAACATAGAAAATGATAGCAGATAAAGACCATGCATCCTATCTAGTCTGTATCCATAGACAACTATTAAAAACTCTACAATTTCTTCTTCATTTCCATGCTTTGGGTTCGAGCATGACCAGCATAACTATTAGGAAAACTAGGCAGTCACCTAGGGAGGCCTGGCTTCTAGGGGGCAGCAAAGAGCAGGACATCCAAAATTAAACAATAGATTCTGACAGCCAGGGGGGTATAAGGCTTAGGGCCAACACCTCAAACCAACTCTGGGGTCAGCCCTGACTGGGAGGCTGTTTCATGCATCCACCACCCTGTCTGTAAAGCAGTATTTACTTACTTTACTTCTGAGGCTATCCCCCTCTCATCATCTTATGCCCTCTTGTTCCAGAGCTTCCTTCCACATGAAAGAGGCCTGCCTCCTGTGAATTTACATCATCTCATCTCCTCCTTTCTCTATTTATTTGACAACTTGTATATACCGCCCCTTCCCAAGATCAGGGGCGGTTTACATAGAACAATGGAAACCATACATAGAACGTAATGTAACATTGCAACTATTTACAAAAAACAAGTATAATCAAACTTTTTACAACTATTTACAACTTGCATCATAACTTTAGGGTTCAGGCTTAGACATAGATTAATTACTTTTGTAAGAGGAGAAAATGCTTGTCAGTGATTCAGCGTGAATGAGACTATAATTGTATGGAAGGGTATATGAGTAGGCTTGACAGTTCATGCTGGGGGGGGGCTAGATCTGAGCAATGGTCTAAGTTATAATAATGCTGAGTGAATAAATGTTTTTAGTTCCTTTCGGAATGTTTGGAGGTCTTTTATCTCCCTTAATTGAACTGGAAGATTATTCTATTGCATAGGTACTACATGGGAAAAAGCGCTGCTGCTTGTTATTTGTTTAGTCTTTCTTATAGAGTCCGGTACTAGAATGGTATTGAGGTTCCTTCTTCTAATTCTATTTTCTTCTACTTTTTCTTCCAAAATATACATACCGAGATCCAAGTCTGACCCTACATGTTTATGACAAAGGCCACTAATATTTTAGTGGTTTAATAAGCCCATCTGCTACCCTATGTGCCAGAGGTGGTGTTAATGTTTCATAACTGAAAAGAAACTAGCATTATATACATCAGATGCTATAAAGTAGTGGTTCTTAACCCAGTCCTCTGGGACTCCCAGGTCAGTCAGGTTTTCAGGATATCCACAATGAATAAGCATGAGGTAGATCTGAATATAATGGAAGAGGACTGGGTTGAGAATCACTGATCTAACTGATCCTCTCTCACTATCTGATGAAATCCATCTGAGTGACTCCAGACATGTTGGCTATCCTGCTCTGGAAAAACACATGACAAGATTGTACCACCCATCTGGATAATTTGTTTTAGTGCTAGACCTACTCCTCATAGAAACTTGCTGTGCAACCTACATCTCCCATGATGCAATGTAAGCCCATTATATCTTATCCTTTTCCACTTAGGGCAGACAGATTATTTTCAATCCTGTATGACAACTGCTATCGAGTCACCCTTCAGTTGTTTCTTTACTGTCCTTTCTAATTAACAATTCTCCAAACAAACATCAGTTTTCATTGAGCTATAATTAGCATTTTTCGTAACATTAAATATTCTTTAACTTGTCCTTTGTCCATTATTTAGGCGCATTCTGCTAAAGAAATAGCACCTACTGGGGAAGATCTGTTCATCTGTTATACATATGCATGGGTGCTTACACATGTGCAAATGCTCATGTGCAGAGAGAGAGACAGATAGGAAAAGGTGGTTTTAGCAAAATTACCTGGGTCCCACGGGATTGTGTGTGAAGCTCCTGTGAGATTGCTGGCTGAAGTCACATTACAGCAGCATTAGTAGGAGAGCAGTGCCCTGAGTTTGCAGCCACATGATGAGAGGAGGAGGAGGAGTCGTCTGATAGCAGCAGGTAAGAGCATACGTGGAACTCTGTTTTATGCAGAACTAGAGTGGGGCCTGCTCTGTGGCAAACTGCTAAAATGGTGGTATTAGCACTGCAATTAAAGGACTCACTGGGGTTGTGTCCCCAGTGGAGAAGGGAGGAGTACAGCAGCAGTATGAAAGAAGCCCCAATGCAAGGTGAATTCACAGTCTATAGGACTGCACACCGGGGGGGGGGGGGGGGGCTATACAAGAGAGCAGCGCTAGCTGCTGTAAAAATGTAAAAGGGCCACTCCACCCACACACATACTTCTGCCACTCTGCTTACACTCCTCACTCGCCCACCCAGCAAAACATGCCTATTTGTAATGGTTCTAGCAATCACTTTCCAACTTGTTTCAGTTTAAATTTAAACTGAAAAAAAAGATCTATAGATCAATTGTTCTCAACCCAGTCCTCTGGTACCTAGTCCAGTCAGGTTTTCAGGGTATCCACAATGAATATGCATACAATGGAAGCAGTGGGGGTCCCAGAGGACTGGGTTGAGAACTACCGCAATATAGACACACACACACTTATTTATATTTATACATACAGGGCCAAACATGGCCCTTACAAATGTGATCAAACTTATGTGTAAAAAAGTTTTCAGTTTTCATAAATCTCTATCTAGTTTTCGTACTTATCTTATAGAAGACTGGTACTAAAATGTGTTTCTAGTAGCAGACAGCAAAGCACTGCTCTGCTATCTGTATGAATGTTTATATTCAGTATGTATTATACTGGTAGTCTCCAAGCTAGAACAGGCTGCTTCCTGTATTGGTCTTGGCATCTTTATTCCATGTAATCCACTTCTTCCAGTATCCTCAAGACTTGCCTGGCTTCATGTCTCAGCCCAAGGTACAACCTTTGACCCAGAGTCCCTAATCCTTTTGAGTAATTATGTGCACGCCTCTTCCCTAATGCAAAATAAACCTCTATCACGGGGATCAAAAAACAAGCTCCCAAAACCACCCCTGGAATATCATCTTTTCACTGTGCTTCAACATCCATCTCTTCAGGCCTCAACATTCATTCCATCAGTTGTTGCAGCACCCACCCCAGCCACAGTCAGTCATTCAACATCTGATTCTTCTTTTAAAGACAGCAACTCTCTCAGTCAGCAACTGTACAACTGAAGCAACTTCAGACAGACAGACTGCTTGTTTGCACTGGACAGCTATTTACATTTAGTTCCTTGTGCTGCTTATTTGTAATTGGAAATTAAGAGTCAAAATCTTTTTTGGACTGGTTAAGCTAACTATTCAGTACTGCAAGTAATAAGTAGTATGGGAACAGTAGTGTATAATGTGCTTGTTAAATTTCCAAATGGAATGTTCCAACCAGGAGAAAGCTACACAGAAATGCAAACAGTCATTTACTTATGTACTATTTTTTTCACTTTACTTAGAAGTAATTAGCCATTTGCATCCTATTTTAATTATGCAGAAACTGACACAAAATATGCTGCAAATAATACCTTAATCAATGAGCTCAATATGGTTTCTGGATATATATTGCTTTTTTAAAATATAAAAGTGACCTTGAAAACAAAATGGAACAATGATGTGGGCACTAAATTTATCATTGATTTTTGCAGCAACAAGATGCAAATTGCTCAATTTTGATGGTCCATAAAAAAAAACACCCCCACAACTTTAAATTTTGGGCTTTATTCACTTGTGGGTTTTGGTATTGGGCTCTCTGTTACAGGACACCCCCTGAACAGGAAGGATCAGAAGCACTCCCCTCCCCATCTCCAGCATACCCCTTCCCTCCATGAGCCACTATTACTTATCTGGCTCTCCACCATCCTCTTTAAACCACTACCATATTGGAAAATGGCAACATTCAATCTAATGTCAATAGCTCCGCCTGAGGTCATGCTTGACTGCTACCATTTTCAAAGATGGTGGCAGCTGAAGGGAGCATTGCCCCAGGATCAGGAAACCGACTAATCTACAGGGGGAGGGGGGGAAGAGATAGATATCAGAGGGTTGAGTGCCCTCTGGTCAAGGACTCTCTGTACCCTGGCTCAAGGTAAGATGGGGATTGATAGGTCCCAGGACATCTCGTGCCAACTTGGGATACCATGCTGATTTTTTCTTGTTAATCTTCCCACTTATCTTTAACTTAAAAGCCTCACCTGGGAGTGAAGCAAAACCTCCATCAGTGAAGCAAAGTTTCAGCGTTATTGTTGCATCAGAAGCAAATCCATATACAACTCATTGTCACATATTTAATAACTGTCAAGCAGCAGGAATCTAGCTTGGTTTTGGGATGCTGCCAGATACTTGTGACCTGGACTGGCACTTTTGAAAACCGGATTTGATGAATCTTTAAAATTTGAATATTCTAGAGGAAAATATGTCAGGCCATCCCTACTTGAGCTGAAACTCAGCCCAAAGTGGGTCATACAACAAATGCAAGCCTATACGTTCAAGTAAATAACTAGAGAATAGCTGAAGAGATTTTGCACTTTCAGTTGGCCAAATCAAAGTCTTTATTTATTTGTGAGACTTATACTGCTAATCGTCATATGCACTGTAGCAGTTTACAGGATAACCAGTTAACAAATCTGAAGCAAGTTCATGCACATTAAATAGGACACAAGGAGAGAAGGGGGGGTGGAGGGAGGTTGCACACAATTGTTACCAGGACTACTGAGATTTGTCTACTAAATACAAAAGGAGGGGGTGCAGAAGGAGTAAAGGGGGTGACAAGGCTAAGGCCAAATGCCTTGATGAAAAGGTGGGTCTAGATGCCTGAGTTAAAATTTTACATATGAGGATTCTAGTCGAAGTTCAGTGTGCAGAGAGTTCCACAAGTGAGCTGCTTGGGCCATGAAAGCAATCAATCTGTACAAGGCTAGATGGAGTGCTTTTGTCATAGGGGTAACCAGAAGGTTCTTGGTTGAGGAGTGGAGGGTGCGCAAGGGATAGTAGGGAACAAGATGCGAATGAAGGTATGCAGGGCAGCCCGAATATTATGCACAATGTGTTAACAAGTGAATCTAAACCTGAAGGGGACAGATTTATTTCTTCGGTGCCATTCTTGTTCTCTCATCACAGTATAGACTGGGATCTAATCATGCTTCAAACTGTCACTGTGCTAAAATAAGAACTTCTAGGGGGTTCACAAACTCATCCTGAAGATAAATGCATGGATGGTGTCAGAGGGAGTTTTGGTTTCCTAGAACATGGAATGATTTTCCAAGCACTGCAGAACAGAAATGACATCCATCTGTCCAAGAAGGGTTGACATGTCTTCAGTAGCAGTCTGGCTAACCTACTGAAGAGGGCTTTAAACTAGATTTATTGGGGATGAGTGAAAAAGCCCCCAGGTAAGCGAAAGCCTCCAGGTTAGTCAAGCATTAAATACCTCTAAAGAAAATGGTTAAAGGGGAAGGATCTGGAAAGCGGTGTGTATAAATATGCCCATAGCATGGGAAAAAGATTCCAAATGTTGAGGCTTTAATGGAAGAGGCTGACTTGGATTTAGTGGCAGTTACAGAGACATGGCTCATGGACAACAATGACTGGGATGTAATTGTACTTTATTCAGAAAGGACAGGGTAGGAAGAAGGGGATGAGGAATGGCGCTATATGTAAAAAATATTAAAGCTATAGAATTACAGGGCTTAAAAGGGGAGAGAGGAGGCACTGTGGGTTAAACTAGAAAGAGGGAAAGAGAAATTCATTTGCATTGGTATGATATACAGACCTTCCTCACAGGGAGAAGTAGTGAATGGAGATTTAATAGAAGACATACGCAGGATTGCCAAGAAAGGGGAAGTGCTACTGATAGGGGATTTCAATATGCCAGATGACACCGCAGCAGGAATCTGCCAATAAACATCTAGATGTAAGGAAATCCCAGATTCTTTACAGGTAGAACTATTCAGGAATTGGTAACAGAACCCACATGTGAAGGGGTCATACTGGACTTGGTGCTTACCAATGGTGAAGATGTCATAGTGGGAGATCATCTCGCATCCAGTGATCACCAGGTGGTGTTCAGTATTAGGACTAAGGCTGATAGAATCCATTCAAAAGTGAGGGCAAAGCTAGTTTTCCTAAAGTCTAAGACAGAGATGGGCCAATACCTCAAGGAGTCATTAGAAGGATGGGAAGAGCTGGGGATGTAGAAAAACAGTGGGCAAAACTGAGAGGGATATTTTAAAGGCAACCAACCTTTTTGTTAGAATGGTAAATAAAGGGAAAAGGAGGCCGCTATGTTTCTCAAAAGTAGCAGCTGAAAAGGTGAAGAAAAAGAGGGAAGCCTTCATGAACTACAAGAGATCACAGAGAGGAAGACAGGCATCTATATTTGGAAAAAATTTAGAGAGGCTACCAATGTAGTCACAAAAGCAAAGATACAAAAAGAAGAAGAAATATCCAATACAATAAAATGGGAGGGGATACAATGATAAAACCTAAATTTAAAACTCTCTTGAATGTCAGTTAAAGTAGGAGGAGTTAAATTTACCACTGCTAAGGGGCATGTTGTTGGCCAGGCTGCCCTCCCTGGAGCCCGTTTGGTATTGCTGTCGCATTTGATGACCTCCAGATATCCATTTGTTCCAGCGTCAGATATCCATTTGTTACAGGATTATGTAGTCCAAACGCTTCAATTGCCAGCTAAGTATAGCTTTTTGCTATCAGTTTCATTAAGGTGTGTAAAATACATATGCAAAAATAAAAAAATGGACTGAATTTGCACAGCTTAGCTAGTTGGCTTTTGGGCATAAAATTTTCAGAATAAAAAGGAGCCGTTTCTTTTTCGGAGGGTTTGCCTGCATAAACATTCCAACATTCAAATAATTATATAGTTAGCTCTTCAAGTTTTTGATCAGACCTTTTTTTGTTAGGTTAATGGTTTTGATCATGGGGGGGGGGGGGGGGAGTGCTGGGAGCGCTGCCCATACATGCCTGCGCTCATCCTTCATAAAGGTACCAGGAGGAGGTGGGGGAGTTTTGAAGTCACTGGGCCACCAGGGATTTGCTTTCTGTTGGGGGCACCGGCCCTCCAATATTATTTTGATGACATTGGGGGACATTCCCTAATAGATGTTTAAGCCACCTCAAGACAAGGCATAGAGATATTGGTGCTAAGGCTGGTTACAAAATCCTCTAAGTGCTTCTCTGCATCTGGCGCGGACAATATTAGCATGCCATTTTAATACACGCAGCTCATTTGCCTATAATTTAAATACTCTTGGCATTATGTGTGCGCTAGCTTTTCCCTTGCTGTTTATGCACGCGTCCGTCTCTTCTGCATTTGGCTCTGGTGGTAATTTCACCTAAAAGTTGCGTTATCTGCGCATGAAGGCCATGCCAGTTTTCTGCATCGGCCCCTAGGCGAGTTACATTCAGCTACAATGAAAGTAAATCAGAATAAAACTGTAAAAGAAAATGGATTCTTCATACACAATGGGAGATATTTGAAAAAATATCTTGAAGAGCATACTTTTTTGGTGACAGGAGCGGAGGAGTTAGTATTTGCATTAAAATTCTCAGGGCCGAGAATTTGGCACCCTAGTCAAATCTTTAGCCTTATGCCCCCTAGCTGTCAGAATCTATTGTTTAGCTTTGAATGTCCTGCCCTTTGCTGCCCCAGGCGACCGCCCAATTTGCCTAATGGTTGGGTCTGCTCTGACAATTCTGTACGAATGTGCTACAGAACCTCAAATTGTGGAGCAGAAATGCACGACCTTTACAGTAACATCTACAAA
Organism: Ichthyophis bannanicus; assembly: GCA_033557465.1. Classification (NCBI taxonomy): domain Eukaryota; kingdom Metazoa; phylum Chordata; class Amphibia; order Gymnophiona; family Ichthyophiidae; genus Ichthyophis; species Ichthyophis bannanicus. The sequence continues at coordinate 106,604,893 of CM066038.1, forward strand.
GGAGCTGCTAATAGGGCCTTGATTAGAAGCCAGGTGCATAAAAGTTATAATCTTTAAGCTTTGCTAATGTAGAGGAAGGAAGATTTTAAATTTACTAGACATTTCATCCTTTATTGTGCTTTCTTCTTCCACCTGTGCTGTTTTATAGTGCAATTCTAAATGTGACAGAAACAGTCTAGACAAGAGAAAAGTCAACAGCAGCTGTTCTATAATTTTGTAGTTGGGAGTGTAACTGTTCTAGCTTGTACACGTAGTATATACATATGCTATCATTATGTAAACACACAATAAATAAATGGCACCCTATTTTATTGCAAAACCCACCTAAACCGATACAAGCCTGACAGGTCAATAGTTCACGTCAGGAGTAGCTTAGTGGACATCAGGAGAAAAAAAAGCACCGGGGATAATAAACTGAAAGGAAGAAAGGGTGGAAAGTAACGCTAGTCCCCTTAGCGACCTGCCCGCAAATGCGCCAGGCCCGAGGCTACGGCAGATACAGGACCGATACTAGGAAGCAGGCAGAGAGCCCAGTCCAGTCGTCGTCGTCCCCCCCGGAAAGCACACTGGGTCGGCAGAAGGATCCGGTCCGAGCCCGTCAGCAAAACTCCAAGCAGGCCCCACCTCCGGGAGGTGTATCTGCAGCCTCTCCCCACCGAGGAATGTCGGCGCCCGGTCTCCTCATCCCAGGCCTCCCGCTCTCTAAGCGCCCGTCCCTCCCCAAAGGTCTATGCCGAGCTCCCGCCTCCTGCTGCCGTCAGACCCGGACACGGCGGGCCGAGGCGGATGAAAGCACCTCCCGCGGCCTTCCCTTGCTCGCTCACTCACCCACTGCAGCACTTTGATGAAGCCCAGGGGCTCCTTGAGCGGGGTGAGGTCCAGCTGCAGGCCCGCCATCCTCTGCCACAGGAGGGAAAGTTAGCGATAGAGGCCAAGGGTAAGCGCGACCTAACACGAATCGTCGTAGACAGCAGTATCAGCGTTCGGCGTCCCCTTCCCGCCGTGGCTGCGTGACAGAACCAGTCCGGGAAACTCCGCCCTCGTCGCCGGGGATAGGCTGTAACGCTCCGAATAACTCCGCCCCCAGCTTGGGATTCTGTCGTCATCGCTCGGGTAACTCCTTCCACCTTCCCCGTTCATGGGCTGTCGTACTCGGCGAAGCTCCGCCTCCAGTTTCGGACTTAGATGTCACGCTCCACGAAACTCCTCCCATCTCTGGGACTCTGCAGTTACTGCTCGGGTAGCTCCTCCCTGTGCTCTCTGAAACTCGACTGCTGTCACGGGTCTTCCTCCCACCACTCCAGGGCTCGGCTGTCCATCTACCCTCAGACGTGTTATCGAATTCCCGGTAGCTCTGCCTTCTGCTGTCAATTTCAAGTGATCTCTCCCTCAGTGCTAGAAACTCTACGGTCGCATTCCAGATAACTCCTCCCTCCATTCCAAGGTTTAGCTGTAATACGCCCCCCTGCACCTTGGGCTCAGCTGTCACATTGCAGATTATACCTCAGTATTCTGCCTCCGCCCAATTCAGTGTTCAGCCATCACACTCCAGATGACTTCTCCACAAGGATTGTCTGAAATAGGTGCAGCCGAGCCTAGGCCAGAAAACGTCTTGAAGAGGAGTAGCCAAGAATCATATTTTGAAAGAACACAAGGTTAACATCACTGAGGACTAAACAATGCAGATGTATGTGGAGGGGTGTCATGGCCCACCCTTGGCTAGATTTTCTTTCCAGCTACACCCAATGCAACCCAGTGCTTCCCAAGGAAATTTTATTTATTTAACATTTCTTATATACTGCCTTTCATGATATCAAGGCGGTTTTACATTGAACAAACTGAAATTACATTGAACAGGACATTATAACTTGGAGATAACTATTTTACAGGGAGCATGGGCAATGGAGGGTTAAGTGGCTTGCCCAAGATCACAAGGAGCACCTATGGGACTAGAAACCCCAGTCCTTCCAGACCAAGGTTGCTGTCCTCTAGTGGGATTTGAACCCCTGATCTTCTGGGATGAGGTAACTTGCTCCAACCATTACCAATACCAAAGACAGAGGCCCTGTGAAAATCCAGGCATGCAGCCTCTACTGAAAGTGGGCATGCTGATAGCAGGTAAAAAATAGACTGTAGAGGGCAGGTTTAGGTTAAAGTTAGGTTTGAAAACCCATTTTAAGAAAATGCAAATGTAGTCATTATAGGCAAATATAACAAAAACATTAAAACGGTACACTAATTTCATTTAATTTTATTCCAGTATTCTACCTGCTTTTACGAAAACACCCAAGGAGGTTACAGAAAGCAGTCAGATAACACAATACAAAAAATGTATGAAAATAACTATAACATAATGAAGCTATTTATTAAAGTACAGCACATTACAAATCAGCCAGTAGATAAGGATGAAAAGGTGATAAGTACAGAGAAACATGACGGCAGAAAAAGACCACATGGCCTATCTAGTCTGCCCTTCTATATCAACCACTACAACAGTCCCCTTTACCCCTTTAGAGATCCTCTGGGCTATGTTTACTAAACAGCGGTACCCCTCTGTGTTTGTCCCATGCTTTTTTGATTCAGATACTATCGTCATCTCTACCACTTCCACTGGGAGACTATTCCACGGATCCTCCACGCTTTCTGTAAAAAATATTTCCGCATATCACTCCTGAATCTATCCCCTTTAACCCTCATCCTATGTCGCCTTGTAGCAGAGGATGGATATGGGGGACTAGAAAGTGGGTGAAAGACATGGGAGGAATAGGATGATGGGGAATGGGAGGATTGGGGAATTAAGAGTAGGAAATGGAAAGGTGGTAAAGAGGCGAAAGGTGAAAATACAGAAATTGAAGACTAGAGGGAGGAAGGAGGAATGAAAGCTACCTATAGATATGACAGCTACAAAGGCAGATGAAAGCAAAAAAGATGAAAGAGAAGGATCAATGTTAGAGAGAAAGATGTAGGGGAGAAAGGAAAGAAGACAAGGAGAATGAAGAGAAAATGGAAATGATGTCCTGGTAAAGAACTTAAGAGAAAACTAACTAGAGGGAGTGGTAAAGAGAGACCAGGACCATCCCAATTAGAAAAATACAATGATCAGAAGACAAAGGCACCATCCAATGTGGGGCCATGCTGGCAGTATGAGCCCTGGCATCAGCGCAGTTCATACTGCAAGATTGGCTCCAAGCCAAACTTGGCTCAGGGCACCATGACTCCTTGAGCAGGCCCTGGGTAGATAAATAACAATCCCAGATTTCTTGAATTAGAAAACTTTAGCAATAGATGCTCCACATCCTCTACTTGGTCCATCCAAACTACTGAAGTGCTAACCTCCAGTGGTAAATAATTACATTTCTCCCCTTCCATAACTCCATGGCCTTTGATAAGAATCTTGGGGGTAGATCTAGCATAGGCTAATTGAGTCTTTCTCCCATCCAAAATCAAACCATGGATCAAAATATCTTATTTATGACCAATCTACCATTTGACAGGGCAACAGAAAGCCAGCTATCAAGAGTAAACAGGACTCCTGTTTCCTGCAGATGTGGGAAGGCCTGCAAAAACTTCCCATGAAATTTGCTGATGCCCATGGAAGTGTCATGGGAGATCAAGAGGCCAGATTCAGCAGGGTCTGATCTTAAGAGGTCAACTGTCCATGGCACTGGGTTCTTACTTCCTCTCCCTTCAAAAGGAGAGCAGCTCCATGTCTTTCTCTGCTACTCAGGAAGCAAATGTCAGGCTATGTACGCATGATTCAAAATATGACATTTATGAACCAGGTAACAAAGGAGGAGGACATGGCCCAATGCAGTGTACTGCTACTACCATCCTCCGAGCTGCCATCCTCTGGGATGGGCTTGAGGTTACCTCTGAGAACTGTGTAGGGTCAAAAAGCCTGCACAGCTGCAGATCTCTGGGGGTTGATATCAGCACTCAAGATGATTGAGACGTTTAAATACCTCCGTGGCATAAATGCGCAGGAGGAGAGCCTCTTTCAATTGAAAGCAAGCTCGGCTACGAGGGGACATAGGATGAGGGTGAAAGGAGATAGACTCAGAAGTTATATGCAGAAATATTTCTTTATGGAAAGAGTGGTAGATGCGGGGAATAGTCTCCCCTTGGAGGCGGTAGAGAGGAGGACAGTATCTAAATTCAAAAAAGCATGGGACAAACACAGAGGCTCTCTAAAGGAAAAAAAGGGGAATCTTGTAATGGGTGATATGGAAAGGCAGACTAGATAGGCCATGTGGTCTTTTTCTGCCATCATGTTTCTATGTTTCTAAGATTGGTACTATCATTTAGGTAGCAGAGAGAACTGCCCATGGGAGCAACTCACCAGGGGTGATAAAATCTGATTATGCCGGATTCCTTCTCCCCTCTGTGTAATTCCACTTCCTTTTCGGTCCTTTCCTTTGCCCTATCTTCTTTTCCTCATTCTTCTCCCCTCCTTTCCCATGCACCTCTGCTATTCTCCCTTGGCCCCTTCCTCCGGTCCTTCCTTCACCTCTCAGATCCTCTGCAAATTCATCTAATGTGTGCTGTGAAGTGGCAGATCTGCACAGGCTGGCAAAGAACTGACTACTAAGTGGAACAGTTTCTCTCTCATCCTGGGAACTGTTTCCAGGTGCTTAACTTGTCAATGGATAAAAATTAACTTCATTAATGGTCAACTCTTTAACAGCTTAAGCCCAGTAGAACACTGGCAACTATCAGAGATTTTACCATGGTCAGCACAAGCAGTAGCAACAGAGTTCTTGCAATGAGGGTTGTTGCCCTGAGTTTCCGGGACAGAGGTTGATGCCAAAAGTTAATGGCTCAGAGCTGCTCACGTAGAAATTGGACCATTATTTTTCACTGTACTGCAGATGCTCATTCAAATTCTTTACCTGCTTCATGGCAATACTATATATAAGCAGTGATCATCCATAATGCAGTGGAGGAATAGCCTATTGGTTAGAGCAACAGTCTAGTATCCAAGAGATCAGGGCTTGATTCCCACTGGCATTCCTTGTGACCTTGGGTAAATCGCTTTATCCTCCATTGCCTCGGAAGAAAAAGCCTGGCAATCTACTTCTTGTCATACCTTGCCAAGAAAACCCAGAGGCTGCTGGGTCACCAGGAGTCAGCATTGACTTGATGGCACTTAAAAAAATCAGTAATGGAACCATCACAGACTGCTTTTAGGTTAATATGGGAGTACAGTACTCAAACACACTAGATACGCCCACATGTACCCCAGCCATTCTGCTGCGCTCACACTCACACACACACACACATGTACACATACTCTGCTGCACATACCAGACACACACATACATATGTATCCTTGCCATTCTGCTGTACTTGTACCACACAAATCTACATACACCTGCCACTCTCCTGCAATAACACACAGGTATACCCCTGTCACTCTGCACACTCACTGCAGACACACTGTATCTCTGTCTCTCTGCTGCACACACACATGCAGACACACCCAGACATACATACTCCAGCCACTCTGCTACATACACACATAAGTACCCCTGCCATTTTGTTGCACTGCTTATATACTCTCCTCCATTGACTCAGCAGAATTTGCCAGTTTGTAATTATAGCATTCACTTTCCAAATTCCAGTTAGTGCCACTGAATATTAGGCTGACCACCCAATATTCTGCTAACCTGCTAAAACGCTTTGAAAATGCTCCACATGATTTTGTTTGGTTGTAATAGCCTCTTTCACCTCACCTTTTAACTATTCTGGCTATCATTTGGCCTTTGTTCCACCTTTTTTAATGTGTGGGATACATTTGGTCTGGGCTTCTGAGATTTTATTTTTAAACAACATCCATGTCTGATGTAAACTCTTGAGCTTTTCAGCTGCTCCTTTTAGTTTTTTTCTAACCATTTTCTCATTTTATCAGTCTCCTTTTTCAAAATTAATTAGATTTCCTATGTCTCCTCACTCCAGTTATTATGTCAAATTTGATCATATTATGATCACTAGTGTCAAGTGGTTCCGATATAGTTAGTTCTTGCACCAAATCTTGTGTTCCACAAAGGACTAGGTCAGAAATAGTTCCTTCTCTAGTCAGTTCCTAAATCAACTGCTCCATGGAGCAGTCATTTATTTCATCCAGAAACATTTGTTCACTCATTTTGTGCAAGTGAATGGTAGTATACCCCTACCACTATTTTCTTTCGCTTCACACATGGAATTTTATCCATAAAGATTCAGTAGCACATTTTGTTTCCTGCTGAATGGTTATTCTATTTGACTCAATATACACTTCAACATTTAGAACTACCTCTCCACCTATTTGATCCATCTTATCATTGTAATATAATTTGTACCCTGATATCACAGTGCATCATCGATTATCCTCCTTCCATCAGCTTTCCGAGATGTCTATTATATCTATCTCTTTGGTCCTGCACATGGAACAGGAAGCATTTCTGAGAATGCATCCCAGAGGCCCCGGATTTCAACTTTGTACCTAAAAGCCTAAATTTGGCTTCCAAATCCTCCTGCTAGACCAGTCCAGAACAGCGGATTATCTCCCCCAACCAGCAGATGAACTAGAACAGTGCTGTTACCTCATCACTAGCATGATACCAGTAGAGCTAGGGGCACTCTTCAGTGTTTTCTCTGTCTCAGCAGATGGCAGTTACTTTCTTTAGTACAGCTTAGACTTGCAGTCGCTGCTTCTGACTTGAGGATGCCCAGCGGTCCAGCTTGACCTACAGTCATCAGGGCATATAGGAGATACACTGCTGGCTGGACTGGCTTGGGGGGGAGGGCAACTTCTGGCCAGGAGGGCCAATTAAGTGGTTACTGGATTCGTCTGGAGGGGTACCTGGCCTGTCTTCTCTTTTTGGCAGATATTTGCAGGGTGGTAATGTGGTCTTTGTCTACATTTGTCAGACATTGGATGTTCAACAGTCCTTTTCGGCACTAAGGTGCTGCCTGCCGCATTGTCATCCTGCCCGGATGGGAAGTAGCTTTGGTACTGCCCACTGGTCTGGACCGGTCTGGCAGGAGGATCTGGAAGGGAAAATTTTACTTACCGATAATGTCCTTTCCTGGAGTCCTACTAGACCATCCAGGACTCACCCCAGTTGTGCCTTCCAGTTGGCTTGCCATTTTAGCTGCCTGGTCTGCCTCTGGATTTCTGTAAATAGTTCCCCTTCTAAGAAGTTGTATATATTTGGGTCTGAGGGCCCCTTTGGAGGACTCCTTGTGGGTTCCATTGCTTGGTACTTAAATATGGAAGAATGCCCCTAGCTGTACTGGGTATTATGCTAATGATGAGGACACAATCATAATATAATTTGGCTCTGCACAGGACTGAATTATTTCACCAGTGATTTCCACAAAATCCCGCTTAAAAGAAATGCTCACATTTTAAAAAATTTCTTTTTGTCGGACCAAAATAATCCAAAAACCTGCTAACCATCAGCTGCTCTTTCTTGTATTAGTCCATTTTTTTTCTTTTAAAGTGATTAGAAAATACCAAAAATTTAAAAAAATTATCAAGTTCAATCTAATAAAGATTTGTTTCAAAGAGATTCATCCATACAATGCCGACTACGACTGTTGTGTTTCGAAAGTTATACTTATTTCTGCATCAGCAGCAAGAATTCTTTGCATACCACTCGTTACAGTCATATCACGACTCACCAATCAATCTGCACTGGCTAACTGTTTCCCATCACATCACTTATAAACTTTTGATTCTCACCCATAAAGCACTCCACATGCACACCCCGCACTACTTGGCAGACACCCTGCAATTTCACTCCTGCCCCACAGTCTCCATTCTGTTCACAATCACCAATTACATCTCCCATCTCCAGCACATGCCCATTTGGTACAGACTTGCCATTCAGCATTTTTCTTTCTTGGTCCCTCTCATGGAACTCACTTCCCTCTACCCTCCACCAAGCACAGTCCTATCTCAAATTTAAGGCTCTTCTCAAGACACATCTCTTCTGCTTAGCTTATGACCCGTGAGGATACTAGACTCCTGTGGTTCTGCTCCTCCTCCTCTCTTTCCTCTCCTCTGGTGTGATTGTGTGCTCTCTTATCAATATTGTAGTTCTTTTCTGTTTTTGGTCATGACCGCTGTGCATTTTGCGACTTTGTAAACTGCCCTGATGTTGTGAAGGGCAGTTAATCAAGCTTAATAAACATAAAGATGAATGTCAACCTTTCTTCAATTGCTGTCACTCAAACTCATATTTTACAGACTTAGGGGGTTATTCTGTGTTACAAATAGCAGGGATGGATGGCTTGATGGGACATCCATCCCCGCTATTCGTGCCGACTCCTGCCCCGACTAACTTCCCTGCCGGTTGTGCGGGGAAGTTAGAAGAGAGTGGGAAATGGGCAGCCTGGGGGCGGAGTCTGGGTGAGCAGTGAGCAGTCGCCAGCCCTGGACATACAGGGCCAATTCTAATATCGGCCCTGTACATCCAGGCCTTGCAAAATGTCCAGGGAAGTTATTCAATTCAAAATGGTAGAAGCCAGCAATACCAATACCCTTGAAACATTATCGATTTCCAACCACGTTTGCTCCATAAACCTTATTTATAGAGCGCCCTCCACTGATCCAGACAATCTCTCCAATATCATAAACATAGCAACAAATACCCATGTTCCACACAGACCAAGCTGGATACTAGGTGATTTTAACCTACCATCCCTACAGGTCAATCAGGCTGCCGCCTTCACAGAAGCCCTAGATACCTTGGGATACACCCAATTGGTTCATGAACCTACACACACAAAGGGCAACATTCTTGATCTGATATTCGCCCCACAAGTGGTGCTTCAACAAGCACAAAACATCAAGTTATCTCTAACAGCAGTTCCATGGTCGGATCATAAGCTTATTTCATTCCAAATTCCGACCCCTACCAGGTCACAAAGGTCCATCACGAACGAACAAACAATCACAACCTCAAATGCCAGAAGTTTTCACCCGTTTAACAAAGAACGCATCCTGGATGAAATAAACTCTCTCCTTGACAATACCCCACAAGACCTGGATGTCCTAATTTCCACATGGAACAGCAAGCTCAGCGCGATCGCAATCCGCCCTCCCACGACTAAAGCCTCAAAGAAAAGACCTTCCGCACCTTGGTTCACACCTGACTTAAAGGCGTCTTTAACTCTCCTACGAAGATCGGAAAAACGCTGGAGGAAATCACGTACCAGCAGCGATCAAGCAGCATACATCCAACTCTTACACACTCATCGCAGGGCTGTAACAGACAAAATGAAACTACATCACACCAACACTCTGAAACGTTCATTAAACAAGCCGCACGACCTCTTTAACCTGGTCAAATCTCTTGCCAGAGAACCGACCCCTGAGCGCACAGAATCTATACACCCTCAGGATTATGCCAACTTTATGCAATCAAAGCTATGCAGAACCGACAAGATGGTGATACCGGACCCCCCTTATGCTCAAGCATGCGCAACGTATCTATCCACCTTTACCACTCCGTCTAAGATAATTATTGAAGACACCATTGCTACCCTAAATACCTCTACTTCATACTCAGATCCATGTCCAGCATTCTGGATAAAAGATCTGCGATCTGACCTTGCCCCAATCTTAGCCAAAATGATGCGACTATCATTTAGCACCGGATCATTCCCATCCATGCTCAAACAGACCTCTGTTAGACCGCTGCTTAAGGACACCAAATTAGACCCTCTAAAGGTCGAGTCTTACAGACCCATATCCAGTATCCCGATGCTCTCTAAAATCATTGAAAAAATAGTATACAGGCAGCTACAAGATCATGTGGACACCTATGCACCTCTAGATCCATCACAACACGGATTCAGAGAGTCACATGGAGTGGAAACACTACTTACCACTCTCTTCAACACCATAATCTCAGGCATTGACAACTCACGTACAGGTTTCGCACTTATCTTTTTAGATATTGCGGCAGCCTTCGACTCTGTCTGCCACGAGATCCTCCTGATTCGGCTAAGAGAGAAAGGCATCACTGAAACAGCGCTGGAGTGGTGCAGGTCTTACCTGTCTGGAAGATGGCAACACGTACGAGCAAATGGAACCACATCTGAGCCATTCCTACAAAGTCAAGGAGTCCCTCAAGGATCCTCCCTATCGTCTCTTATGTTTAACATTTATATCCAACCCATATGTAACATCATTAGACACTTTAATGTGAGTTGCATGATTTACGCCGACGATGTCCTACTTTACCTGCCAATATCCCTGGATTGCCCAGACCTCACCCCAATAACTAAGTGTTTCAATGCAGTATCCGAATGGCTCCTCTCTCAAAATCTGCGCATCCAACATAAGAAAACAGAGGTCCTATTTATCTCTAGAAATCTTGAGTTTATTCCACCTAACCACTTGGAAGTCGACAACGCCAAGCTGCAAGTAAAATCAGCCATACGATACCTCGGAGTCACACTGGATCAGAACCTCGACATGAAGCAGCACATAGCAAAAACAGTAAGAGCGATCTACTTCAAGATCAGATCCCTCAGACACATACGCCCTCTACTCGAGCTGAATGACTTCCGTACCATCTACCAAGCCCTCATCATCCCTCATTTTGATTATGCAAACGCCATCCTACAAGGTCTCCCTAAAGCAACCTTACATCCCTTACAACTCGCCATGAACAGCGCTGCGCGAATCCTTTTAGGAGCACCAAGGAAAGAGCACATCACACCCCTCCTGATGCAGCTGCACTGGCTCCCCATCCAAGCCAGGATTAACTTCAAGATCTTAGTGATGACATTCAAGGCCATCAATGGGTTATCCTCTTCTTCAATATGTGACCTCATACAACAACCCATGCCCAACAGGATAAGAAGAACGGCTGCAACCAACATGCTAGCAATACCAAAAGCTATGACAAGATGCGCCATATCAACTTCAAATAGAGCCTACAGCCTGAGCGCCCCAAGCCTCTGGAACTCCTTACCACCACACATCAGAGCTATCCCCAATTTGAGCCAGTTCAGGAAGGCCTTAAAACACCTCCTCTTTATTAAATACCTCACAGCCTCCCTCGAACCCCAGCCACCAGGTACGAACAACACACAATGAACTCATCTCACATATAGACAGTTACCAATTTCAGTATCCCATTTGTGTACATAGTTTACCAATTTCAGTATTCCATTTATATACATAGTTTCCCCCGTTATCCAAGTTGATTGCTCCTGTTCATTGTAATGACCTGACTCTTGTTCATTGTCGGATTCTGTTTTGTTTTATGTAAACCGCGCTGATCGTAAATAGTGCGGTATATAAGAAATGTAAAATAAATAAATAAATAAATAAAAATTCCAGCTCCGAGGTGGAATAACTTCCCTGGATGTGATTTTTTGCTCAGCCCGGGGCATGGATGGGGTGGGGGAGACAGGGTTTATTCTCCTCAGCCCGACCCTGGCCTTAGGAGGCCAGATCGGGGGTCAGGCTGCGGGAAATAAACCCCTTTTTCAGGCGTCCGGCATTGCGGCACTTCAGTGGAGCCACAGTGCCACGGCAACATGATGCCATGGCACCACAGCATCATTGAGGAGCCTTAACTGATTTAGCCGGGGGGCAGTCCTGCATGTGCAGGCCAGACTGAATCACATTCCCAACCTGCACGTGCAAGACTGTTTGTAATTCTGATCTCATGGGGCTAGATGTGCCCCGCGGGATCAGAATCGCGATCCCATCTGTGCATCCAGTTCAGACCGGACGCACAGAGGGGATCTATGTGCAGGACAGAATTGGACCCTTATTCTTAGTGAGCTTTGCTGAATAATGGTCAATAGGGCTTTGGCGTGCCTTTATATTCTAGTAGGATGCCAGAACTTTCAATCCTCATTGGATAAATTCAAACTCAAAGTATCCAATAAAAATGTCAAAGCAACGTACTCCATTTAATCTGTCAATTAAGATCGGAATGGGAAACTGAATTCAAATTAAAAATCCACCATTGCTCTTTGTAATTTATATTTATCAATTTTTATTAAGTAGTTTAAACACATCATACAACTGATACTTACATTCATCATTTTTCAATTTTTCCCAATAAACTACCCCCTAAACCTTGTTCCCCCCAAATTACTGACAACTCTCCCCCTATCTCTTCCCCCCACCATCCCTCTCACTTCCTTCCCCCTCTCTCCCCCCCTTCTCTTGTAAATACACCAACATATTCTGTCTTTCTTTTTCAAACTTTGTTCTCTTCTGTTTGCGAATTGCCATTAAGTGTTCCATTAGATATATATGACTCAACCTGTTTTCACAATGTTCTAGAGATGGCTGTGACCCCTGCTTCCAGCTGTAGGCCAACTCACAACGGGTCGCACTCAAATAATTTGCTTTCGACCCTCCCAGGGTCCTCCATCTCTCCATCACCCGAACAGGAAAATTAAAGGGTCCCTTTCAATGTCTACCCCACCACCCGATTTATCCACTGTTGAACTTCTTGCCAAAATACCTGAAGCCGTGGACATGTCCACCACACAGTACATACTCCCCTCCTCCGCACAATTCCTCCAACATCCCTTTGATACCCTCGGGTACATTTTATTCAACCTCACTGGGGTATAATACCATCTCATGACCACTTTATACCAATTTTCCCTAATTGCAATAGAGATGGGCATTTGCTTAACCTGTCCCATAATAGCCTTCCACTGTAGGGAATCCAATTGTAGCTCCCTCTCCCAGGCCTTCATATATCTGACTTTCTCCTCTTTTTGGTGTCCCCCCCTCCCCTTACCACTTTATAAAGCCCTGATATCAACCTCCCTCGACAGCTTTTTCCCATACCATATTGTCTCCAAACCCGTATGGTCCCTCGTTAACCCCTCCTTACCTAATTGTTTGTGCATGTAATGTAGTACCTGTCCTTAGTGAAAGAGTCCCCCCTCCCCTAAGTGATAATCCTCTCGGAGATCTGCATAGGTAACCCATTCCCCTCCATCCAAGAATTGATAAAACCACCTAAGGCCTTTCCGTTCCCATATCTTAAAGATCCCACCTTCCTTTCTGGGTTTGAAATCCTCTGTATAACACAAAGCTTGCATCACAGAAAAAGTAGCATCTCCCCCCTCCCTACCCATCTTTCTTACTCTATCCCAAATTTCAAGAACATGACCTACATATGGATTCCCGTTCTTCTTAGAACCCCTCTACCTCCTCCCTAGCCAAGGAATCGCTTCCATTTTCATCCCTCTTAATCCGCTTTCCTCCAACTTCACAAAAGTCTTCCGTTCACCTCCCTCCCTCCAATCTATCACATGCCTAATCTGGGCCCCCCAGTAATAAGCCAACAAGTCTCGCACCCCCAACCCCCCCTCCTCCCGGGCCCTGTACAAAATTGTTCGTGCCACTCGCAGTGGTCGTTTCCGCCAGATAAAATGGAATACTTTTTCTTGGAGTTTCCTCATTTGTCCTATTGGAATTTCTATAGGTAATGCCTGAAAGAGATACAGCACTCTGGGTAGTATATTCATCTTAACTGCTGCTATACAGCCCAACCACGACATCTCCACATCCATCCACTCCCTCAAATCCTGCTCTACTGCTTTCCACAATGAAGGATAGTTTGCCTCATACAAATCTCCAAATTTCGCTGGTATATGCACCCCTAAATATTTTATTGCCCCCCGTGTCCATTTATTGCCCCCTTGTACTTCTCTCTAATTCGCTCTATTTCCTCTTCTCTAAGACTTACATTAAGCGCCTCTGTCTTATCCATATTCATCTTGAAACCCAACACCTCACCATACCTCTCAATTACTTCCAACGCCCTTGTTAACATCCTTTCTGGCTCAGTTAACATTAAAAAAATATCATCTGCAAATAGGGAAATCTTATGTTGTGTGACATACCGAGTCCTTTTAGTCAGGGAGAAACTCCCAAAGATCAGCAAAAACGTGCAGGGCTGCAACGTAAACAACAGCACATGGCTGGTTGTCAGGGAAACCAAGCCCCAGAGAGAGAAACAGGCCCCTGCTATCAGTTCAGCAGAGAGTCAGGAGGTAATTCTGAACACCTGCTAGGGGGTGGAGTCAGGCTTTACCCAAGGAAGCTGACTCATAAAGAGGGCCCAGTTAATGGAGAGAGGGGCAGAGCTGAGAGCAGAACAGAGAAGGAAGAGAGAGACGGAGACGAGGAAAGGTCAGAAGCTCGTAGTGAGAGATACAGCAGGAGCAGACCTGGTCAATGGAAGTCCTCTCTTGATTCTGAACGTGAGAAAAGGCCAGGAAGGCAATTGAATTACACTCTGCACAAGTCAGGTTGGGAACCGACAACAGTTTGTAAACCCCAGAGACAACCTTATACAGCCAGAGTAAAAGGTAAGCCCAAGGGCTTGAAGTACAATAACCACTGTGGGTTTATTGACCAGGAAAGTTGGGGCTACGGTACAGGGGACTATAATGAGAATGGTTATTTAGAGCTGTACCAAACCCCAGAGTTTATCCCAAGGCCTAGCGTGGGAGCGGGCGTGGCTCCAGGGAGAACGGAGCAAACAATTTCTGCCTCAGAGGAGGAGGGCATGGAAATTGAGCCATCTTTTGTAAATAATTCGTCGGAAGCAATGGACTGTACGATTTCTATGGCAAAGGGAATAATATCTCTGTGTTAATGTTTGATGCTGAATGAAGCTGCTTTATTTTTGTCCTTTTGTCTGCCAAGAGTTGTCACAGAGCAGACTCTCTAGAGCCCCCTGAGGAGCTAAAAAACACTACTCCTCAAGTAAACAGTGACGTGTGGAGAGAGCACATGACACAAGGGTATCAGAATAGGTATAAGGGAGTGAGGTCACAAGCCTGGAATTATCACCCAGCCAGTAGGGAGGCAAGGAAGGTCCCACCTGACCCCAATAGGCTAGGGTGTGGTGCAGCTGGGGATTACGTAAATAATCAGCACAGCTCACAGGGAAGCAAGGCAGAAAGAGCCGAAGAAGCTGGGAGACCGGAGAGACGAAGGAGGCAACCAAGGGAGTTGAAAGACCCAAGGAGAAAGGATATTCCCAGGCAGAGGAGATACCCAGAGTGGGAAGAACACAGACCTCCCAGGTCTCTACAGCAAGGCAGAAGACACTGGCTGAATGAAAGTCTGAGTGAGTCTGATGAACAATTAAGTGAAAGAGATGAGCAACTGAATTCAGACAGGGACAGTGTATGCAGCAGCCTTGATAGAAGCTATGCCCTAAGACACAAGTTACAAGCTAGGAAAAGCTATTCTGAGCCAGAGAGGAGAAAGGCTAAGCTGAGCTATGAGAGGCATTTGTATGAGAAACAAAAGCCCTATAATGTTAACTTAATGAAAGCAGGAAAACTCCAGAGTCTGGGCTACAGACAGAATATAGAACAAAGCTTGTTACCTGTGAGAGAGAACCCTACAGAGGGATATAACTGGCATAAGCCTTCTCAGAAACTGCCGTTGGAGATAACAGCTGTTTGTAAAGCTCCTGTTAAAACAAAACCCCGAACAAAGGTTCCACTCTCTAATAGCTGGGCAGCTAACTGCTTTACTCTGCCTGATAACCAGAGGCAGAGGAAAGGCTCCTGGTTGAGCAACTCCAGAGAATATGGTAAAGCCAAACAGATACATTCTGTAGAGAGTCAAGTACGTCACAAGCTGGAAAGTTTGTTGAACAAACTACCTCAGGAGAGAAGTGACGAAGCATCTGTACAGGACAGTGTTCCAATGCAGTATGAGCCTTATGCAATAGAGGATAATATTGAATTGCCTGTTGAACAGATGGACTGTAGTTTGATACTAGCTGACCAAATAGAGTCTCTCAGATAGAAGGCTGAACTGCTCCAGAGAAGCCTTTATCTGAAAACCTGACAAGCTGTATTTCTGTTTACATTGCATATTTTGTTTGCTGAAAGGAAAGCTATTTTTGTTATAGTTCTTTTTGTTTACCCGAGAAGGGTTATGTTGATTTGATTATTATACTTTTGAAAGAATCCTACGGGACGGGGAATAAAACCCAGTTAAACCGATTTCGGTGTCACAACTTATTTATGTACTGGCAAGGACTATCAAATATTGGAAAGGCCAGTACTTTACACCCGGGTGCAGTACCAGCTGTGACCAGCAGGAGGTGCTGCATGACAAAGGGGTGACATAATGGCGTAGTGTTTCAGGATTTTTGATACCACGTGACTTCCCCTGGAAAAGACAAGTGCTGAGCAGTGCTGGAAGAGACGGCTCACCCGGAAGTACTTGCTGAGAGAGGATTTTCGCTGGCAGGTCGGCCAGAACAGGAAGGAAAGGAAAAACTTTCTCACACGCTGGAATCTACCCAAAACTCAGGTAACAGTCACCTGGGAGAAACCGTAGATGGATAAGTGAGAAAGAGGGCACTGTTCCTAAGTGGGAATTTAAAAAAAAAAAAAAAAAAAAAAAAGGAAGGTGCCGCACTTGGTGTGTTTTTCTCTTTTTTTTCGCAGGTCCTCAAATGACAGGAAGAATGGATGTACGTGATGTTCAGGCGTGGATGCAAACGCAGTGGAATGAACAAGCCAAGCTTATGCAACAACTGCAGAAACAGTATATGGACGCTATGCAGGAGCAACAGCAACCGTTGGTGGAAGCATTGAAGGCTCTAGTTACCAAACCTCAGGACAATGAGGCAATGACTGTGCCAATACTGACGCAAGTAGCCATGAACCCTGCTTCCAATTTTTCTGTAAGACAGTTAACACAGTATGATGACATTGATGATCATATTGAATCGTTTGAGAGGATGGCAGCCACCCTCAAATGGCCGCCAGAGCTCTGGGCCAGGCAATTTACCTTAACTTTGACCGGAGATGCTCTGTCAGCCTTTAGAGGGATGCCTGCTGATTTAGTTACGAATTATACAGAGATTAAGAAGGCCATAAAAGATAGGCTGGGTTTTACACCCAGACAGTATAAGCACCAATTTAGGGAGGCACGCATACAACCCAAGGAGACTCCCCGAGCCTTGTATCAAAGGTTAAAAGGCCTCGCGTACAAGTGGCTTAACCCTGAAGGGAGATCCATAGATTCCGTTATGAAAGATATTATAATGGAACAGTTCATGCATTCGGTATCTGATGATTTGAGAACTTTTCTCATGTTACAGGACTGCCATGATCCTGAAGTAGCCGCAAACATGGCAGAAGCTTATTTTGAAGCCAGAGGGGCAAATGCCTTAAGGCCTGGCGGGTTAAAAATAAATGGACAAGAAAGTCCAGGTAGCATGAGAAAAGGGGACAGGGATGCTATGGAGAAAAGAAGTGTGCGTGATAATATTGGTGAGGCTGTGGCTAAGAATGTGGGATGTTATAAATGTGGTAAAATAGGACACCACAAGAAAGTTTGTAGGGTAAGAACTGTGTTAGTAACAGGGGATGATGAGCCAGACCTGGAAAACTTTCTCCAGGAAGTTCAGGTGGAGGGGGTCGACGCCCTAGCATTGCTTGATTCAGGCGCCAATCAAAGCATGGTTTCCCAAGAGTTTTGGGAAACCCTAGGGGACCAATCATCCGTGGCCCCGAATCAAGCAGTAGGCCTGGTGCGTATACGTTGTGTGCATGGAGAAGCTTCCTGTTATCCCTTACACATGGTTGACATAAAGGGTTCTGGGGTCACCCGACGAATGGCAATAGCGATAGTACCCAATTTACCCTATACAGTCATCCTGGGAAGGGATTGGTCGTCCCTTAGTCAAGAAACAAGGAAGGGTCCTCCAGAATCAGTAGCCCCTACACCCACGAACAACCAGCCCGCCGAGTTAGGCGCTGAGGTTTTAGCAGCCAGTATCCCAAGTCCTTTATTTGAAAGGAAAAATAAGCCGAAGTCCCAAAAACAGTCCTCTCGCCCGGTAGTAACGCCTGATAGACCGAAATTCCTACTACAATTTTGTAAAAGTAATGAACAGGCTAAGGGTCCTGTAAGGGCTACGGCGGCAGCCGCCGGGTACGATCTTTTCAGTATAGAAAACATCTTGGTCCCAAAAAGAGGACAGGCCCTGATAGATACAGGGATCCAGGTAAAATTACCGGAAGGTTGCTATGGGCGCATCGCACCCCGGTCAGGACTAGCGGTAAAACATGCTATAGATGTTGGAGCGGGGGTTATTGACCCCGATTACCGAGGCCCTCTAAAAGTCCTGCTGTTTAACTTTGGAAGCCAGGACTTCCAGATACATGCAGGGGATCGGATTGCGCAATTATTGTGCGAACGGGTAGGGTTCCCAAAAGTGGAGGAGGTACCCTCCTTACCACCATCCGAGCGGGGCATGGCGGGGTTTGGCTCCACCGGGGAACGCGAAGTAAAAAACCTAACGGCTATAGGAGAAGAAGAGAGGGAGGAGGATTTAGGCCCACAGGTCGGGGATTGGGGAAAACAACCCACTCCAAAGATAGGGACAGAGCTGTCACCCCAACAGCGAAAAGAGTTGATGCACATGATGGGGAAATTTAAAGATGTACTTACCACCCGGCCGGGCGAGACACATCTTGTAGCCCACGAAATCCTCACGACCCCCGGTCGTGTTATCAGACAACGGCCGTATAGAATGCCGGAGTCCCGAAAACGTGAAGTAATAAAACAGGTAAAGGAAATGCTGGACACCGGCATAATTGAGGAATCCCACAGCCCGTGGTCCAGTCCCATTGTCCTGGTACCAAAGCCAAACGGAACACTGAGATTTTGTATTGACTTTCGTCAGGTCAATGCAATCTCACAATTTGACGCGTACCCTATGCCCCGCATAGATGACCTATTAGACCAGTTAGGCCAAGCCAAATATCTGACCACGCTTGACCTTAGTAAAGGATACTGGCAGATTCCCTTAACCAGGGAATCAAAACCCAAGACAGCATTCACAACACCAATAGGGCTGTTCCAATTTAAAAGGATGCCGTTTGGGTTGCACGGAGCCGCCGCCACGTACCAGCGGCTGGTGGACCAGGTCCTGCGGCCACACCATGAATACGCCCTCGCCTATATGGACGACGTGGTTATTCACAGCACCACGTGGCCTCAACATCTGGCCAGAGTGGAAGCTGTATTAAGGGCTTTAAGGAGGGCTGGCCTCACCCTCAATCCCGAAAAATGCGTTTTTGCCACGGAAGAGGCAAAATATTTAGGGCACATAATAGGTAAAGGGGTGGTGAAACCACTGGCCAATAAAATAGAAAGTGTGAGGAACTTTCCTCCACCTAGTACAAAAAAACAGGTCCGGAGCTTTTTAGGGCTACTGGGATATTACCGACGTTTTATTCCCCGATTTGCAGAGCAGAGCATAATCTTCACAGCAATGTTGAAGAAAAACGCGCCAACCCGAGTCCAGTGGACTCCGGAGGCAGAGGCCGCGTTTGAAGCTTTGAAGGGACGGTTATGTAGTGCCCCTGTACTACGCGGTGTAGATTTTAACTTACCATTCATAGTCCAAACGGACGCATCTGACACAGGTCTAGGAGCAGTATTATCCCAAGTTTTTCAGGGTGTCGAACATCCAGTAGCCTACCTCAGTAGACAGCTCTCCCGTGCTGAGAGAAATTATGCGACCATTGAACGCGAGTGCCTAGCGATAAAGTGGGCGGTAGAAGCACTCCGTTTTTATTTGACTGGGCGCAAGTTTTTATTAATAACGGATCATGCGCCCCTAAAATGGCTCCACCACATGCGGAACAACAACGCGAGGCTGACAAGGTGGCACCTTGCGCTACAGGCCTATGATTTTACTGTTCAGCACAGAGCAGGCAAAACCCATGGCAATGCAGATGCGCTGTCGCGTCTTACGAGCTGTCCGTCTGAAACTGAGACAACACGTAAGATTTTAAGGGGGGGAATATGTCACAGAGCAGACTCTCTAGAGCCCCCTGAGGAGCTAAAAAACACTACTCCTCAAGTAAACAGTGACGTGTGGAGAGAGCACATGACACAAGGGTATCAGAATAGGTATAAGGGAGTGAGGTCACAAGCCTGGAATTATCACCCAGCCAGTAGGGAGGCAAGGAAGGTCCCACCTGACCCCAATAGGCTAGGGTGTGGTGCAGCTGGGGATTACGTAAATAATCAGCACAGCTCACAGGGAAGCAAGGCAGAAAGAGCCGAAGAAGCTGGGAGACCGGAGAGACGAAGGAGGCAACCAAGGGAGTTGAAAGACCCAAGGAGAAAGGATATTCCCAGGCAGAGGAGATACCCAGAGTGGGAAGAACACAGACCTCCCAGGTCTCTACAGCAAGGCAGAAAACACTGGCTGAATGAAAGTCTGAGTGAGTCTGATGAACAATTAAGTGAAAGAGATGAGCAACTGAATTCAGACAGGGACAGTGTATGCAGCAGCCTTGATAGAAGCTATGCCCTAAGACACAAGTTACAAGCTAGGAAAAGCTATTCTGAGCCAGAGAGGAGAAAGGCTAAGCTGAGCTATGAGAGGCATTTGTATGAGAAACAAAAGCCCTATAATGTTAACTTAATGAAAGCAGGAAAACTCCAGAGTCTGGGCTACAGACAGAATATAGAACAAAGCTTGTTACCTGTGAGAGAGAACCCTACAGAGGGATATAACTGGCATAAGCCTTCTCAGAAACTGCCGTTGGAGATAACAGCTGTTTGTAAAGCTCCTGTTAAAACAAAACCCCGAACAAAGGTTCCACTCTCTAATAGCTGGGCAGCTAACTGCTTTACTCTGCCTGATAACCAGAGGCAGAGGAAAGGCTCCTGGTTGAGCAACTCCAGAGAATATGGTAAAGCCAAACAGATACATTCTGTAGAGAGTCAAGTACGTCACAAGCTGGAAAGTTTGTTGAACAAACTACCTCAGGAGAGAAGTGACGAAGCATCTGTACAGGACAGTGTTCCAATGCAGTATGAGCCTTATGCAATAGAGGATAATATTGAATTGCCTGTTGAACAGATGGACTGTAGTTTGATACTAGCTGACCAAATAGAGTCTCTCAGATAGAAGGCTGAACTGCTCCAGAGAAGCCTTTATCTGAAAACCTGACAAGCTGTATTTCTGTTTACATTGCATATTTTGTTTGCTGAAAGGAAAGCTATTTTTGTTATAGTTCTTTTTGTTTACCCGAGAAGGGTTATGTTGATTTGATTATTATACTTTTGAAAGAATCCTACGGGACGGGGAATAAAACCCAGTTAAACCGATTTCGGTGTCACAACTTATTTATGTACTGGCAAGGACTATCAAATATTGGAAAGGCCAGTACTTTACACCCGGGTGCAGTACCAGCTGTGACCAGCAGGAGGTGCTGCATGACAAAGGGGTGACAGAGTGCAAGAATTTATGTTACCTTTTATCCTGGTGAAATCCACCCCGGGAGGGGAATAAATCCCTTTTTGCTTTACCAACTTGAGTCACACTACTCTTCATTGAGCTATCAAAGGAAATACATTTCCCTACATGCAGTTCTACAGGAAATAGTAAACCTCAGTTCAAGAAGAAAACTTAACCTCCTTAAGCCCTACCTACGGGTACTGGCAAGGGGGAACATCACAAATGGCGTAGTAGTACGGATTTTTACCCGGATGGAAGGACACCTGGAGGGACAAGAGCCCAGCAGTAGCAACTGGCTGAGAGACGGGAGGTTCCAGCACTCGACTGACTACCGGTCAGAAAAGGAGCTACTTTTCTCAGTGCCTGATTCTGCATTGAGCTCAGGTAATTGTAGCTGGGCATAAGTGCAGAGGGATAACTGGAGAAAAGGTAGTGCACGGCAGTAGTGCACAGGGTTGAGAAAAAAAAAAATAAAGGGGAGAATTTTTTTTTTTTTTTTGTTTTGGGCCACACTTGGGTCTTGTTTGTGTGTGTTTTCCCAGGTACCTGAAGAGCTGAAATGGAGCCACAGGAAATGCTAAGATGGATGTCTTTGCAGTGGGACAAACAGTTGCAGATGACTCGTCGAGTCCAGGACCAAGCCATGGCTGCCATTCAGGAACAGCAGAAGCCAATGAGGGAGCTCATGGAACTGTTAGTAAAGCAGCAGCAAGAGCCAGCAAGAGACTTACCTGAGTATACCCGTGGGGTAGGACTACCTGGTAGAGATTTCTTTATGCTGGGACAGCTGTCCCCTACAGATAATGTTGACGATTATGTGGATGCCTTTGAATGTCTTGCAGAGGCCATAAAGCTGCCTAGGGAGCAGTGGGCCATAAGGTTTGCCATGTCTCTATCCAGCCAAGCCTTGTCAGCCTATAAGTCGATGCCTGCTGCCTTAGCAACTGACTATGAGGCAATTAAAAGTGTTGTGAGGGATAGGCTTGGGCTGACCCCTTCATTCTATAGGCGCCAATTTAGGGAGGCCAAGTTGAGGCCCGGAGAAACCCCTAAAGCCCTATACTATAGGATGAAAGGTTTAGCCTGGAAGTGGGTAAAACCAGAGCAGAGAACTGTTGAATCCATAATGGATGAGCTGATACTGGAACAGTATTTAGAAGCTGTTCCAGCAGAAGTAAAAACCTTCCTCATGTTACAAGATTGTAAGACCTCAGAGGAAGCGGCTAGCATGACGGAGCGATATTTTGAGGCTGAGTTTGCCAAAGCCCCAAAATTAAGCGTTCCGGGTGCAGCAAAGGTTGGTGATAGAGACAGGAATGTAAAGAGTAAACTGCCTTATGAAAATGTATGTGTTTCCAATATGAGAGGAAAATGTTTTAAATGCGGGAACTCTGGTCATTTTCAAAGGGACTGTGATTCTCGTAGAGCATTGATGGCTGGTATAGAGAAGAAAGTCCAGTCAGGGTTCTTACTCCCGGTGCAGGTGGAGGGGATAGAGGCCCAAGCCCTGCTTGACTCTGGTGCTGACCAGAGCATGGTCTCCCGACAGCTCTGGGAGGCCATACAATCTCAGTCGGCACCAGGTCAAGCCGTAGGGCGAGTAAAGATAAGATGTATACATGGGGCGTCGTACCATTACCCCTTATATGAAATGGGTATAAGAGGGTTGGGAACAGAGGGGAAGATATTGATGGCGGTGGTCCCCCGCCTTCCACAGAGCGTCGTCCTGGGCAGGGATTGGCCGCCCTTTAGCCAAGGGCTCGAGGAAGGTCTTGCTACAGACCCGAATATAACATCCGGCCCCTGTACAGCCACCCCTGTGGAAGTAGAAAGGAAGTCCCAGGATCTGCCTAGATTAGAGGCCATCGCGACCAAAGTCCCTAGTCCCCTATTAGGTAAACCAGGTAAAAGTAGCCCACAGCACTCACTAAGGGAAAAGAATGCAACTACAGAGAAACCAAGATTCATACTCCAGTATTGTAAGGTTTTAGCTCAGGCCAGGGGTCCGCAGCGAGCTTCAGAAGCCGCTGTTGGATACGACTTGTTTAGTGCTGAGGATAGGGTAATACCCAAGGGAGGGAAGGCCCTAATAAGCACAGGGGTTAAGGTCCAAATCCCGCCCGGATGCTATGGGAGGATAGCACCCAGGTCAGGCCTAGCAGCCAAATATTTTATAGATATCGGGGCTGGGGTAATTGACCCCGATTATCGTGGAGAAGTGAAAGTATTAATGTTCAACTTTGGTCAAGAAGAGTTCCAGGTGAAGTCAGGTGACAGAGTTGCTCAAATGATATGTGAGCGTGTAGGCTTCCCCGAGGTGGTAGAAGTAGCCTCCTTAGCACCCACAGAGAGAGGTGACAAAGGATTCGGGTTTACCGGAGTGGGGGAGTTCAAGGGGTTGACCGCTGTCACCGAGGAACAAAAGGAGGATGATTTTGGTCTGCAGCCTGCGGATTGGAGAGAAACTCCAGGGCCGCGTATAGGGACAGAATTGTCGGTACAACAGCAGCAGGAACTCAGAAGGGTATTAGATAGGTTTTCGGACGTCTTGACGACGCTCCCAGGGGAAACTATGATCGTTGCCCATGAAATTATTACGGAACCAGGAAGAATAATTAGGCAGCGTCCCTATAGGCTACCGGAAGCAAGGAAAAAAGAAATGATAGAACAGGTAAGGGACATGCTCAAAATGGGCATTATAGAAGAGTCCAGAAGCCCCTGGTCAAGCCCTATTGTATTGGTGCCCAAACCAGATGGAAGCCTTCACTTCTGCATAGATTTTAGACAGATAAATAACATTTCTGAGTTCAATGCCTACCCCATGCCTCGAATCGAAGATTTATTAGATAAACTAGGCCAGGCCAAGTATTTGACCACGTTAGACCTAACAAAAGGTTACTGACAAATACCGCTCACCCAGGCCTCCAAACCTAAGACAGCCTTTACTACCCCGATAGGGTTATTTCAATTTAGGCGCATGCCTTTCGGACTCCACGGGGCAGCGGCCACATGTCAAAGATTAGTAGATCAAATCTTGCGGCCCCACCATGAGTACGCCTGGGCGTATATGGACGACATTGTCATCCACAGTACCACGTGGGCTCAGCACTTGCCCAGAGTAGAGGCAGTCTTGAGTGCCCTGAGGAAAGCGGGTCTCACTATAAATCCCGGGAAGTGTCTTTTCGCCGGTACAAAAGTAAAATACTTAGGCCACATGGTGGGAGGAGGGGTAGTGGAACCTTTAGCCAGCAAGGTTGAAAGTGTGAAGAACTTTCCACGCCCTATGAATAAAAGGCAAATGCGGGGATTCTTAGGTCTGGTCGGGTACTACCGCCGATTCATTCCGCGATTTGCGGAGGAGAGTGCTCCGCTCACGGAAATGCTTCGGAAGAATGCCCCGAATAACCTTAGGTGGACACCAGAGGCTGAAAATGTGTTCATGACTTTGAAAGATAGGCTATGTACGGCTCCGGTCCTGAGAGGGGTTAACTTCAATTTACCATTCCTCGTCCAAACGGATGCCTCCGAGACGGGGTTAGGGGCAGTTATGTCCCAGATATTTGAAGGTGTTGAACACCCGGTAACATATTTAAGCAGGAAGTTGTCCAGAGCCGAACAAAGATATTCCACGGTGGAGCGCGAGTGTCTCGCGATTAAGTGGGCGATAGAGTCTTTGCGATTTTATCTTACAGGCCGTAAATTTTATCTCATTACGGACCACGCGCCCCTGAAGTGGCTGCAGCAAATGAGAAACAGTAATGCCAGGCTCACCAGGTGGCATTTAGCCTTGCAGGCGTATGATTTCGTAGTACAGCACCGGGCGGGGAAGTTGCATAGTAATGCCGATGCTCTTTCCCGGATTACGTGCTGTCCGTCACAGGTTCCGGCAGCCCGTAATATTTTAAGTGGGGGGATCTGTGACATAGCGAGTCCTTTTAGTCAGGGAGAAACTCCCAAAGATCAGCAAAAAAGTGCAGGGCTGCAACGTAAACAGCACATGGCTGGTTGTCAGGGAAACCAAGCCCCAGAGAGAGAAACAGGCCCCTGCTATCAGTTCAGCAGAGAATCACAGGTAATTCTGAACACCTGCTAGGGGGTGGAGTCAGGCTTTACCCGAGGAAGCTGACTCATAAAGAGGGCCCAGTTAATGGAGAGAGGGGCAGAGCTGAGAGCAGAACAGAGAAGGAAGAGAGACAGAGACGAGGAAAGGTCAGAAGCTCATAGTGAGAGATACAGCAGGAGCAGACCTGGTCAATGGAAGTCCTCTCTTGATTCTGAACGTGAGAAAAGGCCAGGAAGGCAATTGAATTACACTCTGCACAAGTCAGGTTGGGAACCGACAACAGTTTGTAAACCCCAGAGACAACCTTATACAGCCAGAGTAAAAGGTAAGCCCAAGGGCTTGAAGTACAATAACCACTGTGGGTTTATTGACCAGGAAAGTTGGGGCTACGGTACAGGGGACTATAATGAGAATGGTTATTTAGAGCTGTACCAAACCCCAGAGTTTATCCCAAGGCCTAGCGTGGGAGCGGGCGTGGCTCCAGGGAGAACGGAGCAAACAATTTCTGCCTCAGAGGAGGAGGGCATGGAAATTGAGCCATCTTTTGTAAATAATTCGTCGGAAGCAATGGACTGTACGATTTCTATGGCAGAGGGAATAATATCTCTGTGTTAATGTTTGATGCTGAATGAAGCTGCTTTATTTTTGTCCTTTTGTCTGCCAAGAGTGCAAGAATTTATGTTACCTTTTATCCTGGTGAAATCCACCCCGGGAGGGGAATAAATCCCTTTTTGCTTTACCAACTTGAGTCACACTACTCTTCATTGAGTTATCAAAGGAAATACATTTCCCTACATGCAGTTCTACAGGAAATAGTAAACCTCAGTTCAAGAAGAAAACTTAACCTCCTTAAGCCCTACCTACGGGTACTGGCAAGGGGGAACATCACAGTTGTTGACCCCCAACCTCTATCCCACAAACTTCCTCCTCCCTTCGTATCATCTGTGCCAAGGTTTCGACTGCTATTGCGAACAACAATGGAGATAGTGGGCATCCCTGTCTTGTGCCCCTCTCCAGTCCAAACACCTCCGAGTACTTGCCATTAATTTGTACCCTTTCTTGAGGTCTATGGTACAATGCCTGCACCCAAGCTAGATACTTAGAACCAATTCCCATCTTCTGCATAACCCCAAACAAGAAGGCCCAATTCACTCTATCAAATGCTTTTTCAGCATCGATAGATAGTACCATCATATCTACTTTCCTCGTACCAGCTGCCCAAATCACCTCTAATACCCTCTTAAAGAGTGGAGGAGTAGCCTAGTGGTTAGAACACTGGCTTGGTAACCAAGCAACCAGGGTTCATTTCCCACTAGCCCTCCTTGTGGCCTTGGGCAAGTCACTTAACCCTCCATTGCCTCAGAAGAAAGGCCTGGCAATCTACTTCCGGTGACACTGCCAAGAAAACCCAGGAGCTTCTGGGTCGCCAGGAGTCAGGACTGACTCGAAGGCACACATTGCATTGCATTGCAATATTATCGGACGCCTGTCTCCCACATATAAATCCCATTTGGTCTATATCTATTAAGGCAGGTAACCCCATCGCTAACCTATTCACCAATACCTTCGCTAAAATCTTCACGTCTGTATTAAATAGAGAGATTGGGCGATAGGAACCAAAACACAAGGGATCCCCCCCCCCTTGGGCAACACCGTAATCCCTGCCGTTAACATTTCCTGAGAAAATTGTTCCCCTCCCTCTATAAGTCCATTAAACATCCTTTCTAAAAACCCCGTCAACTCTGCCTGAAAAGTCTTATAACAGGAATTCGCCAACCCATCTAACCCCAGGGTCTTACCCCCCCCCCCTGACAATTCTTTGATCACCTGCTCAATTTCTTCCTTAGAGATACGTCCCTCAAGCCTTGTCCCTAACTCCTCCCCAACTATCAGTAGCTCAATCTCTCCTAAAAATTCTCTAAGATGCCTTGCTTCACCCCTGTCTCTCTCTTGCATATATAATTCAGAGTAGAATGGGCAAAACCAGTCCCCAATTTGTTTCTCCGTTCATAAGATTTCCCCACCCCATCCCTTAATTGCCACTATTGCATTGGCTACCTCCCTCCTCCTCAGTTTACGAGCCAATAATTTCCCCGCCCTATCTCCCCACTCATAATACTTCTGCTTCACCCTATCTAACTGAAAGGCAATAGACTCCAACTGTAGACGATTCAGTTCCAATCGCAATGCATTCTAGTTGCCCCACCCTCCCCTGCTTACTATATATTTTCGTAGCAATTTTAATCTCTTCATGTAATTTCTCCTCTCTTTCTTTCCTTAGCTTCTAAAACCAGGCTGCCCACATAATCAGTTGCCCCCCTAACAACCATCTTCATCCCCTCCCACACCCCCCACATCCCGCACCTCCCCATTATCATTTACTACTACTACTACTACCACTACCACTACTACTATTGAGCATTTGTATAGCGCTACCAGTCATATGCAGCGCTGCAAAGACATGTTTTAACTGCCAATACTCGAGGAGGCACTTTACATTCCTGATCACCTCTTCCTTTTTTCAGTATACTCTCATTTAACCTCCAAAATTGGATTCCTCACCTCCTTTGTCCTTCCCCAATTTCCAACCACACTGGTGCATGATCTGACCATGTTATATTCCCATTCTCCACCTCCCTCACCCTAAATTCCCATAACTTGTCCACCAGTATAGTCACCCCCCTACTGAAAGTCTTGTGGGGACATGAATAGAAGGTATATTCTCTGCTCCCCTTGTTATGTTTCCTCCACACATCCGCTAGATGATATTTCTTCTTCATTCTTTTCACTACACGTCTGCTTTTCGCACTCCCATCCCCCTCCCTCGTCTGCCGGTCACAGCCCGGTTGCAGGGCCAAATTAAAATCTCCTCCCATTATTAATATCCCTTGCACATGCCTTTCCAACAAACCCCCCACCTCCCTCCAGAATATGACTTGTCCTAAATTTGGACCAAAAAAGGAGCTAAGGATCCGCACAATATAGAAGAAAACAAAAAAGCGGAGCCTGGACTGGTAAACATCAATAATACACTTTTAGTACATGTGTTTTTTACACTTTTTTATGTATATGTATATTTATTTATGTAATTAATTATTTATTACTAACTGGTTATACATTTGTCAATATGTATTATTGATGTTTTAGAATTGTATTTATTTGCTTTGTGAGTATTTATTTACTTATTTAATAATTTATTTGTTCATTGTCAGCCGTCAGTATCCCGTAGGTTCATTCCGGGATAACATTCAATTTGATCCTACTAAGGTATTTATTGTTTGCTTCTCCTCGTCTCTCTCTTTTTTTTTCCCCCCCCCTTTTTTTTGGCATTTTAAAAGGTATTTATTATTTTCTAGTGTATATGTATTTTATAATATATATGTTTATCTATTAGTTTGTTTTTAATTAACTATTATGGATTAATAGTTTGTCCTTTAGATGCTCTATGTGTAAGTTATGGTTTTATTTATTATTTCATCAATATTCTATTTATTTATTGATTGATGTAATACAAAACCTTTTTTATATATTATGATTTTAACTTTTATGTTTATGTTTACTATTTTTGAGGTGTGTTCTCTAAGACCCCCTGAAGAAGGCCGGTGGCCGAAACGCGTTGGGGCGTAATAAACAAGGTTTACTATACCAGTCCAGGCTCCGCTTTTTTGTTTTCTTTTGTCCTAAATTTGGTGCATACACATTCACCAGTGTAATCCTCTCTCCACTCCATTCACCACACAATATCAACACTCGGCCCCTTATACCCATGATCACCTCCCCTACCTGAAAAGGACACCCTCTCCATATCAAAATTGCCACCCCTCCCCCTTTTTCTCCCCTCCTTCTGTTCCTTCTCCCCTCACTTTCCCAAAATACCGAGTCGGAACTTGCTTAAAGGCTAACAGTCCTTCATCCCGGATTTTGTGGTGGGTTTCCTGAACCATTATAATATCCCAGTTTAATCTATCTGCCTCCCTCACTAGTTGTCTCCTCTTTTGTGGACTATTTAGCCCTTTAGCATTTATTGTACCTATTCGTATCATCTTGCTGTGGCAAAGTGCAATCAATGAACAAATCCAGGAGTCAATTGACAGGGTCCAAGCCAGTTTATTGTGCACAGGCCCAGTCAGTCAAAGCTTCAAAAGGAACTGAGCAAAAGGTTCTACAGAGACATAACCATTTATACCTCTTTTTCAGTTTGATACATGAGAACTTTCTATTGGTTCCAACTCGATACATGCAAACTTCTCATTGGTTTTACATTCCCTGCACCTGTCCAATTAGAAATCCCTCCGGAGCCTAGCAATCAGCCCCCTCCTTTAGGATTGCTCTAACAATGGTTCAGTTCTTGATTTTGTTACTTCTCTACTGCAAGGTTATCCCTAGCTTCAGGAATGCATGTATTGAAACATTTCTTTTCTTTCACACACTAGAGAATAATGAAAGACTTATGGATTCATAAAAACTTCTTATTAAGCATTTTAAAACAGTTTTCTCATTTTCACAGATTTTTGGTTCTTTTCTAGCTATAATGGGAGTTAGGATCCAGGCCTAACTTACAGGCCTTTCATAGTAGCAGGCCATGCTAGGCCATAGCCTACCACATTCCCCCCTTTGATTATTCTCACCCGCAAATGAGAGGGTGAGAATTAAATCACTCATTAGTCATTTAACACATTATACTGGTGTAATAGCATCATCGTGGGGTATAGGGTAATATTGCCACATAGCTAATACCTTCGCAGCTGCCTTCCGCTCTATAGTGTTATCAATGGCTGAAGTTATCATGCGCAAGCAAAGGGGTAGGAGACAAGGGAGCAATAAGCACATAGCTAATATGAATAGTACAATAAACATAAGGGCTTTCAGACCACCAATCCATGAAAATAATGAACCAAACCACCCATCCATTTTCAAACTGTGCCAGGTCTGGACTGGCACAAATGTCTGCTCTCTCATCTGGGTGGCTAAATCTTCAACTACATGCCCATTATTATCAATCTGTAAACAGCAATTACTTAAGTTCAACTTTCTACATACCCCACCTTCAGCTGCTAACAAATAATCTAAAGCTAAACGATTTTGATAAATGGCTGTGCGCATTTGCGTACTTTGCTTTGCCAAAAGGGTTAGTGCTTTACTAGTTTCATTAGTTATTATTTCAACAACAGCTTGCAATCGTATTATTCGATTAATCATATAAACAGGAGTACGATATCCCCATGTCCCATCCTGCTCCCAAGTAGCAGGTCCAAAGTAAGAGATAATTCTCTTAGGTGGCCATTCTTCAGATGTCGCATCCCATTTGTCCCATTGGCCTATCTTCAAGGCCTCCTTCAGCTGTCGACTTCTGTACACATGATATCCCAGTTGTTCCCCCTGGGATGTAGGCAAAAGGAAAGAGGAAGGCCGTATGGTTCCCAATACACATGCGCCTCCCCAATGGTGAGGGAGCCAAGCATATGCTCGGGTTCCGCAAATTCAGTATAGTCCAGGTGGTGCTTGCCAGGAATTATATGCTGCTAAGTTAGTCCAGATACTGGCAAGTTTAGGAAACTGAACTAGAGGATTGGAAGGTTCAGTAGCGTTGACTCCCGACCACCAAGACGTCTTCTTAGTGGTACTGTTGTAGAACCTCTGATTGAGACAGACCAGCTGCCCCACTTCCATATTAAACAATGGTCCATAGCGAGAAAAACATAAGTTACCCACAATGGAGTGGGCCAATACCCATTCACTTGTGGTATTGTGTATATTAGTCTGATTATACGGAACAGAATAGTTCAGTTCTTGTGCCTCCCAAGGCCATTGGTCTCCCATCGTAGTTCCTCCACAAAATAAACAGTCTGAAACGCGGAGACTAGATGCAACTGCTCCCGCTAGCTCAAGAAACAAGTTTTGGGAGGCAGGAGGAATTTCAAACTCTGCTTTCATGGCCTCATAGAAGGAGTGATGTATACGATAGGGTGAGGCTACATGGGTCTTGGTGTTTAATTGCAGATATAGAATAGTCCCAGGATCTATACCTCCTCCTGCTATACGCAACCCAAATTTGTATCCTTGCTTCCATTGGCTGGGGTTGACTATGAGGAGTTGCAGGGGATTACAGGCACCTTTCTGGCATTTCTTGGGCTCTGGTAGTCTGATCTTTGTCAGGCTGCCTTTGCGGTGATCACCATCTCGTCCCATAGGTGCATTCTTCCATGTAGCAAAATATACGCAGTCCCATTTTGGGCAAAAGTAATCATGTTTAGATGTAGTGGTGTAAGTGGTGGCTGTAGAACTTTTTCCTGTGCACCGTCCCCATCCGTAGGCTCCTTCTGGACACATATATTTATCATCATGGTAGTATGCTCGCTCCCATGACCCACATCTGTGGTAAGCATTTCTGTTGATTGCATTGCAAGCATCAAAGTTCAAGATAATAGGTTTTGTGGGGTTTGCAAGGGGTTTTGTCGCATTTAAGATGGTTCCATCTTCATCATTCCAGCATATCTCAAATGTATAATATGAAGGGTTTTGTCTGGTTATAACAAGTCTTACTTTTCCACTTTGTGCAAATATTCAGTTCCGTGCCATTATAAATACACCGGCTGACTGTTCCAGTGCAAGTATAGTAGGAATGATAGAGCAAAGTCTGTGTAATCTTTTGTCCTGTTCGGGTGGTGGTTATGCAGGCTGCACAAGGAGGTAGGGCATAAGTCTTTTCCAGGATTCCCAGGATCACCACTCCCACAAGGCAATAGTGAAAGAACATTGTGATTACAGTCTTTGGAGGTTAACTGGAAGGTTGGGTATGATGAACTTGTTGAGTTTTTCTTCTGTTTCTGCTGTGATGGTCACTCTCGCGTGACGTAGGTAGATTCTGAAGATTCTCTAACACCGGCTGTCTTCTCAATGTGAGTCACAATGGAGTCTCGGGATCATTCACTGACGTCCATTGGCCAGGATCAGGAGTAGCTGCTGGCTTCACTCGACTGTGGTGGATCCAGGGTTCAAATTCTGCAACTTTCACTGCAGTGGGGGTTGACAGGATGATGACATATGGTCCCTTCCAATGCGGCGCCAGCGGGGTCTTTCTCCACTCTTTCACCCACACAGACGTTCCTGGCTTGAAGGGATGCAGAGGCTCGGTCAGGTTGATGGGTAGTCGATCTTGCACCCACGTTTGGAGATTCTGAAAGACAGAACCTAAAGCTAATAGTTCTTGTCTAGTTATTTCAGATCCTATCTCTCTCATGTCTCCCTTTATTCCCTGCACTATGGGTGGAGGTCACCCATACAAAATCTCAGAAGGGGAGACTCCTAGGGATCTGGTGGGAGCTGAACATATCCTAAGAAGGGCTATAGGGAGAACTTGGAGCCACTTCAGGTGTGTTTCTTGGCAAAGTTTGGATAACTGAGTTTTCAAGGTTCTATTCATACGTTCTACTTTTCCTGAGCTCTGGGGTCTGTAAGCAGTGTGTAACTTCCATTGTATTTGCAGAGCTCGAGCTAACTGTTGGGTCACTTGGGATACAAATGATGGACAATTATCTGACCCTATAGTTGATGGTATTCTGAATCGGGGAATGATCTCATGAAGCAATACCCTAGTGACTTCTCGGGCTTTCTCAGTTCGGGTGGGGTTGGCTTCCACCCATCCCGAAAATGTACAAACTAACACTAACATATAGTGATATCCATTTGCACGGGGCATTTCAGCAAAGTCTACCTGTATATCACTCATTTGGGTCACCCCTACTGACTGAACTCTTGGGGGTGGAACAGGACCTTGCTTGGCATTATTTTTGGCACATATCAAATATTGCTGTGCCACCGAGGCGGTCAGGGATCCTAGCAATGAAATACAGAAATGGGGTCTCAGGGCTTTTTCCATAGCTGTTTTCCCATAGTGTGTGGCTTGGTGAAAAGCTTGAACAAAGGCTGGCCCTAATGCTTCAGGGATGCCTGTAGGACCTGGAGGTGGACTACCTTCTGGGGGTGGCAACACTATCCAACCTTGTTCTGTCAAGACTCCTCCCTCCTTTTCACAATAATAGTCTAACTCTCTTGTAGTGTATCGGGGTGCCCAGGAACTGAGGGGCAGAGGGAATAGGGCTGCTTGCATTACAGTATCTTGGGTCCTAACTTGTCCTGTGGTGGCTGCCTTCCGGGCTGTGGCATCTGCAAACCTATTCCCTTGGGTGACTTCTCCTGCTCCTGCTCCTGTCTGATGACTTCGGCAGTGCATGACTGCTACTTGTTTGGGGGCCCACACAGCATCTAATAACATCAATATCTCGGGCCCATACCTAATGGCCTTACCCCCTGAGGTGATCAACCCTCGCTCTTTATACAAGGCTCCATGTGCATGCAAAGTGGTGAAAGCATATTTGGAATCTGTGTACACATTTATGCGGCGTCCTTCTTCTAATGTCAAGGCTCTGGTGAGGGCTATCAATTCAGCTTTCTGTGCAGAAGTTCCTGCGGTCAGGGCTGAGGACTCAACTAACAGATCAAGGGTCACCACTGCATATCCAGCACAACGATGTCCATTGATGACCAAACTGCTTCTATGCACAAAGAAAGTCCGTTCAGGGTCCTCTAGAGGGACATCGGTCAAATCAGGGCGACTTGAAAATACAGTGTCCATGGTTTCTAAGCAATTATGATCAGGAGGCCCAGGACCAATTGGAAACAGCGTAGCAGGGTTCAGAGCTTGACTGACTTTCAACTGTATCCGGGGGTTTTCGCACAGCATGCTCTGATATTTCAACATTTGTGCATTGGTTAGCCAGAAGTTTCCTTTGTGTTCCATGAGAGTCAGAACAGAGTGTGGCACGGTGACTTGAAGAGTTTGTCCCAGTGTGAGTTTATCTGCTTCACCCACTAGGAGGGCTGTTGCTGCAACAGCTCTCAAACAAGGGGGCCATCCTTTTGCAACTACATCCAATTGTTTTGACAGATAGGCTACTGGTCGCTGCCAAGATCCAAGAGATTGAGTCAATACTCCCAATGCATTTCCTTGTGACTCATGGACAAAAAGATGGAAAAGGCTTCTGAACATCTGGAAGACCTAAAGCTGGGGATGACATCAGGGCATTTTTCAAAGTCTGGAATGCTGCATCTTGTTCAGGTCCCCATTCTAGTGGAGATTTTTCCATTCCTTTGGTGACTTGGTACAGTGGTTTTGCAATCAGCGCGAAGTTGGGGATCCATATGCGACAGTATCCCGCGGCACCCAGTAAGGCTCTTACTTGCCTCCTAGTGGTTGGAGTAGGGATACTGCATACAGCTTCTTTGCATTCTGGTCCCAGACGTCGGATCCCACTGGACAACTGGAATCCTAAATACTTGACTTCAGTTTGGCATAGTTGTGCTTTGGCTCTTGAGACTTTGTATCCAGCCTCTTTGAGAAGGTACAAAAGTTCACTAGTAGCTTGTAGGCATTCACTTTCTGAGTTGGTTGCTATGAGCAAGTCATCTACATACTGAAGAAGGACCCTCTTTCCTGGGTCCACGGGGTAACTTGAGAGATCTTGATTCAGGGCAGCACTGAAGAGAGTAGGTGAATTCTTGAATCCTTGGGGTAATCTGGTCCAGGTGAGCTGGCCCCGCCTTCCTGTTGTGGGGTCTTGCCATTCAAAAGCGAATAAAAGTTGACTGGTGGGGGCTAGGCGCACACAGAAAAAGGCATTTTCAGGTCCAGGACGGTGAAATGAGTAGCCTCAGCGGGGATCAGTCCCAAGAGAGTATAAGGGTTTGGTACTACAGGGTGCATAGTTTCAACTGCATCATTTACTCGCCTTAGGTCTTGTACTGGGCGGTAGTACCCTGTCCCAGGCTTCTTTACTGGGAGAAGGGGGGTGTTCCAAGGTGACTGGCATTCCTTGAGAAGTCCATACTTCAGCAGTTTCATCAAATGGCAGTGGATTCCTTCAATGGCTGGTCGAGGGAGAGGATACTGCTTCACATGCACTGGTTCCACTCATGGCTTGAGGGTGACAATGACAGGGGCTATGTTCTTTGCTAGACCAGGTGGATTATCTTCTGCCCATACTTCAGGTGGGGCTATGAGGTTGGTAGGTATACAGGGACTAGTTGACTTTACTGGAGGTGCACTATAGAACCGCCACTCTTCTTCTCGGGGAACAGTGAGCACCATCAATCCAGCAGGCTTTGGGTTCACAGTCATTTTCATTTCTCCCCCTTCAGCAAAAGATATTTGTGCCTGAAGCTTGTCAAGCATGTCTCGGCCCAGTAGTGGAATAGGGCATTAAGGCATATACAAGAACTGGTGCGTTATTTTCTGTCTCCCTAGTTCACACATGCGGTTCTGTAGGAATGACTTTGTGGCTTTATTTCCAGTGGCTCCAACAATAGTGACAGATCGTGAGGACAGAGGAGCTACTGGCTTGGCTACTACTGAATGTTCTGCTCCTGTATCTACCATAAATTCCATGTATTGGTCCCCTATCTTCAAACTGAACATAGGCTCCTGGGGACCCAGGGTGAACTTGGAGCCCAGTCTGGTCTAGTCTTCATCTATGTCATCCAGGTCATAGCCCGTTGCTACTGCCACTCCCTCAATGGCTTCCTCCCTCTCTTGCTGGAACTGTGTTCGGTTCATTCCTCCCCTCCTTCGAAATCGTCCTCCTGGCCTCCAGGGACTCCCTCCTCCCCTCGCGGGGGCGGAGTCCAGATGCGGGCATTCATTTCTCCAATGTCCTTCCTTGCAGTAGGCGCACTGATTTGCACCCAATTGAGGCCTTTCGCTTCCGCGGCCTCTTCCACGTCCTCTGGTCCTTTGATTAGGAAATCCTCCTCCACGTCGTTCGGTTATAGCAGCAGCAAGAAGATCTGCCTTCTTCTTCATCTTTCGTTCACTTTCTCTGTCTCGTTCATTTTCATGATTCACAAATACTTTCTGAGCGACTTCCATTAACTGTGCTGTATTCATGCCCGCAAATCCATCCAATTTCTGCAATTTTCATTTTATGTCTCTCTGGGACTGACTAACAAAGGCCACATTTACCATGCGTACATTTTCCTGAGCGGCGGGATCATATGGGGTATACAATCTATAAGCTTCAGACAACCGCTCATAAAAGGCCGCTGGGCTCTCATCTGGACCCTGGAGAACTTCCAATACCTTCCCGATATTCATGGCCCTCTGGCCTCCCTTCTTCAGGCCCTGCAATAAAGCCTGGCGAAATCTGGTTAGGGCCGCCGCCCCCCTTTCATCATTCGGGTCCCACCTGGGATCTTTATTGGGATATTCTGCAACAGCTGCTTGCGGGGGATTTATTCCTTCCCCCTCTACAGGGTTTTCTTCTAACCAACGGAGGGCTGCTTACCCGATTCGCCCTCGCTCCTCAGTAGTAAAGAGGGTGGACAGGAGCTGGCGACAATCGGCCCAGGTAGGCTGATGGGTTTGCATAATGCTAGACATTAATTCTGTTAATTCCTGAGGCTTGGCTGTATAGGATGCATAATGCGTTTTCCAGTTTAATAAATCTGTGGTGGAAAAGGGTACATAAACTAAGCTGGTTGGTCCTGGCGCCATCTGGCCCTGATCATTTAAAACAGGTATTCCAGGCACTTGGCGTAATGGCTTTCTCCTTCTTCTTGGGAGTTACGCTTCTTAAATCATAAGGCTCCCGGGCACAAGTCTCCTTGGTGGGTGAACCTGAACTGGCAGGAGAGCCTCCGCTTTCTATCTCGTCAGAGGACTCGAGTCCCCCCGACATGCTTGGGCCTGACTCGGGACTATTACTCGGGGTAGGGTGCTTCTTAGGCTGCTGCAGCGGTATTTTCTGGGGCTCCTCATCTGGCTCCACCTCAGGCCGTGGTGCTGGAGGAACTAACTTCTGTGGGTACTGGGGTAACCTAGCCAGGAGATCTGGGGACTCTGGGGCAGAATACACAGGCGGCTTCTCCTCAACTTTTCTGGTTCCCCTAGTAGTAGCTACAAATATTTTACAGCGCTCCTCATAACAGCGCTTCATCCATGAGGGCTGCTGTTCACACACACTTAACCAGGAATCTATATAGGGGAATTGGTCAGGATACACTCTTTGTATAAGCTGATGAATTCGAAAAACTGTTTCTAAATCAAAGGTGCCCCCACGGGGCCATGAAGCAGCTGTCACGGGCCACTCCCTTTCACATAACATTTTTAATCTAGACGGAGTCATTTTCATACCATAATCACCCGAAAATCCTTTACGGAAATTCTTGATCATACATTCCAATGGAGTTTGCGTGGACTCCGCCCCTCCCATAATCTGAATGTACCTACGTACACTACCTACGTACTCTACTAACTACGTACGCTACGTACTCTATGTACATGTAATGATGTACAAGACAACGAACAATAAGGATAGGTAGTATGGCTGTAGGTAAGGGGTCCGTACAGCCCACAGAACACTGGGAGGACAAACACCACTCGCTTCCTCCTTTTCGCAACCTGGGCGCGGTCGCCCGGCCAGGAACTGCGCTACTTAGAAGTCCGCTCTCGGTCTGTATTTCAAGACCTCTCACTCACACAAGCAAGCATATTTCAACAGGAAATCATTTTTTCGAGTGCCCAGGTTTTCTGACTAACTGACTATTTCAAACAAGAAGGGTCGATGACTTCGGCTTCCGCTTTCTCTTACGTGGAACTTACTAGGACCGCCCTTATGAGAGGTGATCAGGCTCCCTTATCTCGCACACACTCATGCGAGATTTTCCCCATTTAGTCTATACCAAATATACCAAATCAGTCCTGCGCACGCAAGACGTTGTCCCAGGCTGTTCTTTCTGTCTATCGAATCACAAAAATGTCTACTCACCGGATCCGGTCACCAATACCACACCAGCTCCTGAGTTGGAACCTGGACTCCCCTGGGTCGGAGGTGTTGGCCAGCTGGACCCAATGAACAAATCCAGGAGTCAATTGACAGGGTCCAAGCCAGTTTATTGTGCACAGGCCCAGTCAGTCAAAGCTTCAAAAGGAACTGAGCAAAAGTTTCTACAGAGACATAACCATTTATACCTTTTTTTCAGTTTGATACATGAGAACTTTCTATTGGTTCCAACTCGATACATGCAAACTTCTCATTGGTTTTACATTCCCTGCACCTGTCCAATTAGAAATCCCTCCGGAGCCTAGCAACCAGCCCCCTCATTTAGGATTGCTCTAACAATGGTTCAGTTCTTGACTTTGTTACTTCTCTACTGCAAGGTTATCCCTAGCTTCAGGAATGCATGTATTGAAACATTTCTTTTCTTTCACACACAAGAGAATAATGAAAGACTTATGGATTCATAAAAACTTCTTATTAAGCATTTTAAAACAGTTTTCTCATTTTTCACAGATTTTTGGTTCTTTTCTAGCTATAATGGGAGTTAGGATCCAGGTCTAACTTACAGGCCTTTCATAGTAGCAGGCCATGCTAGGCCATAGCCTACCACAATCTCATCTGTTGGATGTATGTTAGTGTACCTCGCTTATATCTCCCTCCCTTCCCTCCTTCTCCCACCACCCACCCCCCTTCCCTCCCCCCTCCAGCAGTCTCCTCCTTGGAAACTGACCACACATGGGAAGTGACTGTCCACCCCGCATCCACCTCTGCCTCTCCCTGTGTCACCCCAGTACTACAATTTAACACCATCTGCTTATAATGCCCACTCCTCCCAGAGAACCCCCCTTCCATTTCCATCCCACCCATTTTGTTTCTTTATAGAACATAATACTTTCCATTTTTCTTTATGCCACTCCACCTCTCCCCTATTTAACATGCCCTTTTAACCAACAATCCCTTAAAATTCCCACTTGTGATGTAACCCTCCAACTGTGATGTAACGTTATGTAACCACTTTGATTGTAGGATAAGGTGGTATCCAATCTGTCTAATAAACATTTCACAACTGCAACATAAAAACTTCAAACTGGTCTTATAGTTCACTCTTCCATGATATAGCCTCCCTCCAGGCCTCCTGCGACATGGCCTCATCTTCGTCGTCCACGAATATAGGACCCCTCACTCATTGCCTTGCTCTCCTCTCATCCCAGATCTTTTGAAGCTCTATCCACGCCATGTTTTCCTTTGGAGAGCCTCGCCAACCTTCTCCCATTAGCTGGCACCCGCTGCCACTTCAAACCTCCAACCTTGGAGACCGATGACAGACTCACTTGAATTTGTCCTCCCAAAGGCTCTGGTAAATTCGAGATTCCAAGTTCCTTTAACACGTCCCAAGCTTCTGTACTACATTTTGCCTGTCTTGATATCCCCTTCACTGTGATCAAGAGACCAAAGGGGGCCACTTGTATCTCAGTCCTCAGTCCTTCTTTTCTCAATAGTGCTGTTACTTCTCTTAACTCTCGACGATGTTGTAAGGTTCCCATCGACAAGTCCTGGTATAGCTCAATGTTATGCCCATTCCACTGAAAATGTCCCAGTTTCTGCGCCACTCCCAAGACTCGCTCCTTTGTTTTGTAAGAACTCATACAGACCACTATGTCTCGTGACCGATTGTCTCTAATAGGGCCCAGGCCCCTGTGTGCTCTCTCTAGTTGCACTGGCGGCTCTCCCCAGTTGCACTGGCGGCTCTCCCCCTGCCTGTTCTGCCTCCGTTTCCTGCAGGAGGGTTTCAAAGACTTCCCTTATTACTTTATCACAGTCCTTATACTGAGGATCCACGGGAATACCTTTCACTCTGATATTGCACCTCCTCGAGGGGTCTTCAAGATCTTCTATCTTTTCTTTTAAATGCTCCTCCCAGCCTTTCTGCAGGTCTCCCATCGCTTCCGCCTGCTGATCCAGTTGATTTTCAGTTTCTTCACTTGGGATCCAAGATCAATTATATCTTGCCTTAATGCTTGTAATGTCTCTTGCAATTCAGTTTTAATCGCATTGATCTCCAATTTAAGCTCGTCTTTCAGCTCTGTAAGCCAGTGCTTTAACATGTCCACTGTTCCAGGGCTCCAACTTCCCTCCCCCTCTTCTTCTTCATCTCTCCCTGCTTCATCAGTCATTTTCTCTGCTTTTTCTTTGCCAGTCTCCTTCCCTCCCTTAACCGGTCTATAAGAGGACCGGAACTCTGCCAGCTTTTTCCGGGCTGTAAGTCCTCCCTTGGCTTTCTCCATTTTCTCTTCCCAGCCCTTCTCCGTTTGCCAATAACTTTTATGTACTCACTGAGGCTGGCTCTCTTTGCAGAGGTATGAAGATGGCCTCCAAGCTCCTTCTCCTTCCTCGTGTTCAGCTGCCTCCATCAGCTCTCACCTCAATCACCTCTCTCCTCTCCCGAACACCTCCTCACACTCTGTGCTGCTATGGACAGGATCTCTGCAGCCACTATAGTGTTCTCCACTCTCGCCGGCTTTCTCTCCTCTGGGTTTCCCTTCTAATGTCTGCCACTCTGCTTTCCCGCCTCTGCCTCCTCCCCTCAGTTATGCTGCTCACTGGGGGGGGTTAAACGCAGCTCCAGCCCGCTCCTCCGCTGCTCGCTCCACTGACCCCCTCTGTTTCACCCTCGACAGCCTCGTGTGCTGCTCTCTGGCCACTTCGCCACCTCAGCGCTCACTTTATGCACCTCGCCGCTGCTCCCCTCTTCGCCGAGCCTTCGCTCTGCTCATTAGCCCTCTTGCGCCATTTTGTCCACCGCCGCTACTGCCGCTCGCTCGGGTGTCTCACAGGCGTTAAACACTCCTGCGACCCTCTCCGCGGCTGCCTACTGCTTTCCCCTTAGCATCGCCACTGTTGCCGCATCGTTTTTCTTCCCTTCTCGGGCCTAAATTGCATTGATGGGCAGTTTGGACAGCAGAGCTCCTTGCTCACGCCTCCATCAGACACAGTGACGTCACTTCCTCCCTGCTCTTTGTAATTTAAATGACTTCTTGATCCCCTCTTCGCCAACGCTGTGGCACATGATCAATAATTCTCCAGCGTAAATTGGAGAATGAATGGTTACAGGATAAACAATGTTTCACTAAAGGTGCTGTCATTGTCCTAATTTGTATCCTAGACCAATGATCTCTTAACCTCTGAAACACTGAAAACTTAGTACGCCCAATGTAAACTTTCATGCATGGACACAAGATTGCATAAACCACAATTGTGGTTATACAAGTGGTGGCCAATTTAGAGTACAACATGGGCTTCAATGGGGTAAACCTCCATTTGACTCCCTCAATGGTAAGTGAACAGAATTCACAATGTTTGCATGCATAATGACCTACTTCTGTGGGGATTGTAAGATCACTAGGTTTCCAAGTAATCGATCCGCATACATAATTAGCTATATTCCATCCCCATTGGTATGCAATTACTGGAAACTCCGCCAAACATGCATGAGAGTGGAGTATTCTCTAATGTTTATAGATTTAAGAAGCCACTATAAGAGCTTTCACTGAAAAGGGCAGAACACATACTAGTGGTGCAGTGCTCTCAATAGAACCTTCCAATGGTTGAAGTAGCATAAGCTGCTGATACAGTGGCCATGGGATATCCATGATCCATATACCTTTTGATTAAAAATTTGGCCTGAGTTTTATATTCCATCTGATCATGACAAATTCAACATTGCGAGCATTGCTACTTCAACCATTGGGAGATTCTACCGAGAGCACTTCACCACTAGTATGTGTTCTACCAGACTGGAGGTTGGACTTCTGTACTATGTCCCTGTAGGTCTTCTTTCTGCATCAGATCCTCCAAATCTGCCACTCTAGCCTCTAGAGATCAGACTCATTCTCAGAAAGCCAGGAGCTCTTTGCACCAAGTGCATACATACAATCCATCACAACTGGGATATAATCATACATATAACACTCAGTGCAAAAGACTGGATAGCTTCTGGAGTGATGCCTGCATCTGGGTACCAATGAGATGTGTAGGCCTTCAGTCAGTAGGAGTGTTATTTCCCAAAAGTCTGGTCATTGGGGTTCAGTGGGTAGGTCAACATTAGAAGTGGTTTGCATACATAAGGTCTTATGAGGTACTTGGGTACACAAATTTGAACAGTGGCATTCCTACCCCCCTCCCCCAATCACCCAGGGTGGGTGCCTCCCCCATGCTGCCGGTGCCCCTCTTTGGTGTGCCACAATGCAGCCCTCCAATCCCAACCGGCATCATGGCGGCAGCATGGAAAATTTACTGTTAAGCTGGTTTGCCGCAGTGCCTGCAGAGGCTAGTCATTCTGCTCTCCCTGTCGAAGTTTCATGAATCGAGAGATTGCAGCCAGCTCCTACAGTACAATGCACTGCAGCAAACCAGATTAATGGTAAGTTTGCTGCACTGCCTCCATGGGGCTAGAATGGAGGTGCACCCCCCTCCTGGCTGGCTCCCAGGGTGGGCTGCACCCACCACCCTGCCCTTGGTATGCCACTGCCTAAGAAATGTTATTCTGGAGGTCACTGGGTAACTGGGGGCTAAGACAGACAGTAGCTTGTTGTTGTTGTTAAGTGCCATCGAGTCGGTGTCTACTCATGGTGACCCTCTGGATAGTTGTCCTAAACTGTGTTGAGTCTTCAGTCAGGCGGCTCATTGTTGACAGAGTGACACCCATAGCTGCTGTTATTGTATTGATCCATCTCATTGCTGGCCTTCCTCTTTTGCGTTGACCTTCTACCTTGCCAAGCATGATGTCTTTCTCTTTAACCCTACATTATACACAATCTACTGGGGCTGGTCATCCAGGGTAATCATTTCCCTGATGCAACATGTCCCCACCTTTGATTCTGGCTGCCTCCTGCCCCAGAAAAGTGATTCCAAACATCACTTCCTTCTCTTCTATGTTGAATTATTTACATGGGCATCTGAGCTGCTCCTCTCCCACCTCACTGGAAGAGACTGAGGGCTCAGTTTCGGCAATAGATATCCTTTCTTCTGTAGCTTGTTTGCCATTCCTACTTGCAGTGCAGGACTGAGTCTTCAGCCTAGTATTAGAGCCTTCCCTTGAACCTCTCTCTAAAGGTTATTGTCTCTGCAAATGATGTAGCATGCTGTTATTCAACAGATGGCCCATTAGCTTTAACTTTGCTCTACTAATGGCCTTTCAACAGTACATGCATTATGCCAATCCTCAAGCACTTTAAAATACCTCCATACCTTTGATGGCTTATGGGTCTTCCTCTATACTTTATTGGGGGCTGCATTTGCTGTTACTGCTGCTGAAACCAGGGTCTGAGGGCACAGCAGAAGATGGAGAATGTAAAGAATGCCCATGGACTTTCATTACCTGCTCTTCCCGTGGGGAGAAGGCAGGCAGCAACAGGCTTGTTTTGTTGCTTGTCAGTTTCAACATGATTAGTGAAGTGGTTCATGCCTCTGCCTCCTTCTTCTCCCCCCAAAGGATATATTACAATGGTGCAAAAAATGAATGGAACTAAAGAGGATTCAGTTAATTTAAAGGTATACAAGCCAAAAAACCCTCTTTCATTATATGTTTATGTTTATTAAAACTTGATATACTGCCTTACACTTTGGTTGGTATCAAAGCGGTTTACAATAACAATAATCAAAAAGAAAAAGAACTCCAAAATCTAGACAGAATAGAACAGATAGAAACAGAATTCAATTTCAATAAAATAATGTAAAACTAAACAAGGAGTAATCACTGTTTCTGGTCCCAAAATGAGTGGACATCACTAATGATTATCTCAACCCCGTCTCTCCCAGAACAATCGTGTAAAAATACATAATTAAACATCGTGGGAGGGATACTCGGCGGCGGCGGTGGTGGCTAGCACTGACAAAGTCTAGCCATCGCTGCTGAACTTAGACGCCCTTTCTAAAATGCCACCTCACATGAACATTTAGAAATAATAAATGCATTAACAATGCCCAAAAATCAAGCAACATTTGTTTTAAACAAGCACAAACTAAACATTTTTTTTGGCCATGCATATCTAAAATAGATGTTAATTTTCCATGGAGGAAATGTGTGCTGCAGCAGCCCTACTTCAAAGGACTCAAGTACTTCAAAATGAGCAATAGCCCGT
This sequence comes from Ichthyophis bannanicus, assembly GCA_033557465.1. Taxonomy (NCBI): domain Eukaryota; kingdom Metazoa; phylum Chordata; class Amphibia; order Gymnophiona; family Ichthyophiidae; genus Ichthyophis; species Ichthyophis bannanicus. Next base: position 106,649,213 of record CM066038.1, read on the forward strand.
GATGATCTGAAAATAGCCAAATAAGGAACTCACAGCAAGCAGCTAAGCTGTAAATGTGTAAAAAGCAAGTTTATATTGTTAAGCACTTTCTGGCTTGCCTCCTGGGGATTTGTTTATATTCTGCTGTCATGTATAACAAAGCTGACCCTCCATACTTGGGTGCAGCCTCCCTCTGGACACCACTGTATTGCACAGCAAGGCTCGTCTATACTTCAGTTCCAGCTGGTAGTTTGTAAAGAAATCTATTATTTGGGAGAAAAGCAACGAGGAGCCAGTTTAAGGAGAAGAACACTTCAAGTGGTTGAGGATGAAGGAACGTAATTCTACGCTCTTTTGAGCATTAGAAGTAATGCCTAGAGTCTTCAACATATCATATTGTTTGTCTCTTGACACAATTCTCTTTATATGTGAAGGCACATTTTAGATCGTATACGGAGTTCAGAATTGACGCATTCAGTTTCTATGGTTTTAGAAATAACTCTGCTAAAGGTGGAGCCGTTTTCAAAATACACAAAAGGAGGTGCAGGGACGCACGGGGATTTATTGTATATCTATGTGTGGCAGGAGGAGCTATTTCACAAATATACACATGAGAGAAATCAACAGAGGAAACTTGGCAATTTACATGTGTAAGTGCCAGCATTTATTACCACTATTACTACTAATTACTTGTATAGCTCTACAAGGCATATACGTATGAGAGAGTCCCTGCTCAATAGACAGAAAGATAAAAACACATCAAACAGGGGACTAAGGTAAAACTACAGGGAAATGGTATAAGACAATGGGTGGTAAACAGGAGACGTGGAACCCGATCCAGGAAGGGGCACATTCAGACCATCCAGACATCCCAGAACAGAACGGATTCCATTGTACTGATTCGGCACCACGGAAGCTTGATGGTCCTGCGGTTGCAGGATTGGGCAAGGAGACAGCCCAGCGTGCCCCAGAATCCCTGCGGGAGACGTCCAGAAAGTAACATGACCAGGCCACCCTGTGCTACTGCCATGGTGTCCTGTCACAATGGCACCAGGATGTCCAGCAGCAGCGCAGGAGGCCTGACTCACCACCAGACCACATTTCCCCACCGCCTAACCCTCAGTGGAGTCTGCCAGGGCTGGGATCCGGTGGTGGGGCCTCATCTTCCATGGCTCCATTGCATCCTGAGGGCTGCTGAGCCAGATCGCATGGGCACCCACACTTATTCCACCTCCGAGGTGGAATATGCTCGGCGGCCTCTTGGACAACGCCAGATGGACAGGGCCATGACCTGAATCAGCCCTATATGTTCAGGTGCTACGGCACGCCCCTGCTCTGCCCACTTTCTGTCCCCTCCTGCCCCCATCCAGCTCTCCCCGCACTGCAGCTCTGTGTGTGCGGTGAAAGTGTGTGACAGCATACAGTCAGGACAAATAGCAGGGCTGCACGTCCACCCGGGACATACAGCCCCGCTATTCGCTTCTCAGAATCAGGCCCTAAGGGGTTCAGGATCTAAAAACAGCCTAGAAGAGGCTGGTTTTTAATACTGTTTTAAGAGGACCAGAGATGGAGCCTGATGTACCAACTCAGGTAGTCTGTTCCAGATATACGATGCAGCAAGGTGGAATGGACAAAGTCTGGAGTTGGTAGTGACAAAGATGGGCACAGATAAAAGGGATCTGCCAGAGGAGCGGAGTTCCCGAGGAGGGGTGTAGGGAGAGATAAGAGAGGAATGGTAATAAGGAGCCGCAGAATGAATGAACAGAAGAAATTTGATCTGGATGCAGAAAGAGATAGGGAGCCAGTGAAGTGACTTGAGACGAGGGGTTATATGAACATAGTGACAACACAATACACACATGTAAATATAGGCACTTAATGTGTTCCTGAGTCATTTTGCAAAACCTAGAAATGTAGATGCTGCTAATTAACTACAGAGGATTCTATTTTTATCTTATTTCAATCCTCTTGTAAAGGTATAGCCAAAAGGTGCACGTTTTAAATACTTATGCTTGTCAGCGAGCAGGTGTAAATCTGGATGTGGACAATTTTGGGCTTACACTAACATTCCCTAGATGAAATGGAGAATACACTTGAAGAATGCTGTTCTGCCTAAACCACACCCCAAAATGTCCCCTTGCAATTATGGCCAAAAATCAAAATGTGCCGTTGAGTCACTACTGACTTCTGGCGACCCAGCTCCTGGGTGCGGCCGGAAGTAGATTGCCAGGCCTTTCTTCTGCACAGTGGTCATGCACATGTAAAATCAGCCTTCTCTAAACTGACCTTGACACGGATACAATTTACACATGTAATGGTTGCATTTGTATATGTAGATCATGAATAAGGCTTCAAAAATAATCCCAGTTACTCCTAGGGCTCTCTTTGTGGCATATACCATATTATACTTTTTTGAATAAAACTTTTACACCCTTGTTCCAGTTGGCCTGTATTTTTCAATCAAAATCTTTTTCTCTATGGCCTATACAGTTTTTATGACTTGCATGCAGGCTCTTAAGTTATCCAAGTCCAGGGCTACTTTTACCTATGGGCAAAAGGGGACGCTGCCCCAGGCCCCTGCACAACAGGTGCCCGCCTGCTCCTCTGCTCATGGGTAACAGTGGCCCTGCTCCTGCCCTCGCATCCAGGGCCGGTGCTACATTAGGTGAACTAGGTGGTCGCCTAGAGCGCCGGCCCTTTGGGGCACCCATTGCCCCTCTCCGGGTGTACAACAGCGGCAATAGCCGCAAACAGCCCCACAGCGCTTACCTTTACACATTTCAGTGCTGCAGGGCTATTTGTGTCCGCCCCCTCTCCAACACTTGATGCCGAAATTGGAAGTTGGCATCAGGCATCGGAGAAGGGGCAGAAGCAAATAGCCCCAGGTAAGCAATGCAGGGATGTTTGTGGCCATTGCACAACCCAGAGAGGGTTGGTAGCAGTGGCAATGGGCACCACGGGGGGGGGGGGGGTGCGGGCACAAGAGATGAGGTTCTCCTAGGGCGCCTCGTCTCCTCGTGCCGGCCCTGCCTGCACCTATTGCTGCCACTGCTGCCCTTCTTTGTGGGCAACACATAAAAAAGGCACTGTGGTGGCAGAATTACTCTTTTCTGGCACCGTAGTGCCATTCCCACTTCTGCTAAGCATGAATGGCACCGTGGCACCGGAAAACAAGGTAACGCTGGCGCTATGGTGCTTTTTTTTAATGTGTTGAACACTGCTGCACATCCCAGAGAGGGGTATCAATGGCAGAGGGAGGGTTCGCGTGGAGGAAGGGGGGGCAGGGATCGGGGGGGGGGGGGGCACCACTAGAAAGGTTTGCCCCGGGCTCCCTCCATAAGGGGTTCTAGTGGCCCTGCCCAGGTCCAGATGGGAGACCTTTTGGCCAGTCCTGGTTTTGAACTTACATCCCAAAGCAATGTAGTATTGTGGTCCCTGACTCTAACCATTGAAATCAGTGCCGAGAGTCCCATAATACATTATGATGGGATTGCTAAAAATCCAAAACTGGACTAAAATCTCTCTTCTAGACCTGGATAACTTAGCAGCCCTCTACATGTGTCCGGGCCTGGATTTCCCCAAAGGCCCACTGAGAAATGCAAAAGTGTGGCAGCAGATTGGGCCATGGAACCCCTTTGCCTGCCCCTTTAGACAGTATCATCACGGCCAGTGTGAGGATATGATGCACCCTAGGCAAACCTCACCCCTTTTGCCTCCCTGCTCCCACTCCCGCCCCATCCCTGGCCCCCATTGCCACTGCTACCACCCCTCTCCAAAACCTGCAGTGGCTGCAAAGGCTTCAAACAGCCCTGCAGTGCTTACCTAAACCTCCGGCGCTGCAAGGCTATTTGGCTTCCACCCCCACTGAAGCCCGATGTGGACTTCCTTTTGCATGGGAGCAGAATTCATCAATTCTTTGATCTCTCAATCTCTCTTCCACATTCAGCTTAGAGGACCGTTCTACGAGCTCTCGTGCTCTCCTCTCTTGCCTTTTTGATACCGGTTTACGAGGTACTGTTCTTGAGTGGTTTCACTCTTTTCTCTCTGACTGTACCTCCACTTATCCAGACATACCACGTCGCACGCATTAGTCATGTGACACACGCAATCAGCCCTATTCTCATGCCCACATGCTTTTGTCCTCACATCTCACACATTTTTTCTACCAGAGCAGCACCTACTTCATGTTCCCCACCAATGACGGTCCTCCGTATTTTTTGGCTCAAGGTCCCACCCCAGCCTTATATCATTGGCTGCCCAAGACAGCCGCACGCCTTCCTCAGCAGGCAACCCCAGTCATGTGAAGGAGTCGAGTCTCTTTCCCCGCATTGCTAGGCCAATCAGGTGCCTGTGTTTTAGTTTAAGGCCAATCAGGTGCCTGTGTTTTAGTTTAATGGGCTGAGGCAGACACAGAAGAAATTAGAAAGCACATGCCGGACGAACTGCAAAAACAGCCTGATCCTCTGCCTGGACCTTGCTCCTGATCCTCTGGTAAACATTAACAGATTCAGAACTCTAACCCTGCAGTAAAATTTTATTTATTTATCTGGTTTTATATACCACTTTATCATTTCAGTCAAAGTAGTTTACATTGTAACTTAAACTTGGTAATGTACATTAAACATGGATATTGATAACAGACTTTTCTGAGGCAATGGCAGGTTAAGTGACTTGCCCAAGGCCACAAGGCGTGCTAGTGGGAATTGAACCCTGGTCTCTGGGTTCCCAAACCAGTGCTCTAACCATTAGGCTACTTCAAATCACAGTCTTTCATGTCCCATGTGCAGGCTGCATTTGGAGTATTGTCTTTTTATACCCCACTGTAGCTGAAGAGAACTTTTGTTGTAAATTTAAAACTGTTGCGACGGGGATCCAAGATGGCCGTATGTAGAGTTTAGGTTCCTGACCTCCTTTTTCCAATGGGGCAAAAGAGGAAAGTGAAGCGTGATTTTCTGCCCTAGGCATCTCCGTCGACCTCGACTCCAGTTACTGGTCCTTTGGATTCTTTTGTATTGCGACGTCAGGAGCAGCGGCAGTCAGTACCGGGGGACGGAAGCTTGGCTGGAGGACGGTTGGGGCTGGGTAGCTTGGCGTCCCCTTCGAGCAGTGATCTCATGCCCCCGGATGTACAACGTGTCTCGAAGCAGGCTCGTCCAGAATTGACTCGGCATAGTGTGGAGGGGTCATTCTCTCCAGTGTTGGGGGTTCTTGAAGCCTCCCTGGGGTGGGGTCACACTTGCCTAGTGTGTCGGAGGCAGAGTTCTCTTCGATGGAGCAGCCGGCTGGACTTGTGCTCGAGAATGGGAGCTTGGCTGTGGTGTCCAGCAGTGATGCCGGAATCCCCCCTGTGTCCCCGCGGTTCGCCGGAGCTTTGTCGGGAGATCAACGTGGGTCTTTTTTTTCCTTCTCTTTGCTGCAGCCGAACAGTTCACTTCGGAGTCAATATGGACAGCTATTAATCGTTTAGGAGAAACATTTCTTTCTCAAATTAATGGAATTCAAGAGCAGGTTGCATTGAACTCTGTGAGTATTGTTCAATCTGTGCAGGATGTATCCTTAATGAAAACAAGGTTAAATCGCTGAGAAAACTAATCATCTAGAGACTGAGTCATTTATCAAGGATTCTAACCAGACGAAGGTTAGGTTGGAGCAGTTAGAGAATTTTTCTAGATCAGCAAATTTACGTTTGGTTAATTTTCCCTTTTTATCTACTATTTCCGCGAAAGAAATGTTTAAAAAATATCTTGTTGAGATCTTGGGGGTCCCTGTGGACTCCTGCCCTCCTATTGTAAGGATTTACTATCTCTCTATGGTACGGAAGGCTCCGGCCCCTGCTGAGGCAGTTGGGCCTGAGTAATTAGATGTATTAAATGTTTCTGAGTGCTTGGAAACTTCAGACTTTGCTTTAGTACGAACTGCGACTTGTTTGGTTACCTTTGCATTAGTTTCAGACCGTGAATGGGCGTTAAGACTCTTTTTCAGGAAAAGAAATGTATTATTTAAGGGATGTCTGGTCCAGATTTTTCCTGACCTAGCTCGGGAAACCCGTCAGCGCAGGAGTGAGTTTTTAATTCTGCGACCGCGGGTTCTCCAGCTGGGGGGGGGGTATTTTTTCTAAAATACCCTTGTAAATGCCTGGTAAAATTTCAGGGTAATTCCTATGTTTTTTTTGTATCCTTCGCAATTGATTTTCTTTTTGAACTCTAAGGGACCAGTGAGTGAGCATGTACTCTCCGATGTATGCTGTGTTTCTGATTGCTATACTCGTCAGTTTCCTAGTGCAATTGTCGTGTTTTTCTTTTTCCTCTCCTATCCTGGATCTTCCTGTATTGAGGACTAGTGGAGGGGTTTACTTTGTGAATATTACCTATTAACTATTATCCTGTTTATTTTTTTCGGAAATGTCCCCCGTTTTCTAAGCAAGTATGTATTACTTGTATTTTGTTTGAAAACTAATAAATAAAAAAAGCAAACAAACAAAAAACCTGTTGCCCATTGGCGCCAATGAAATGTATCACTCTGCATGAAAAATCCTCTTGTGAATGCTAATATGCAGTACCATACCTAGGCCTGTGCGAGCGGTGCAGCTGTACAGGGTGCAAAAAATTAAGGGCGCATTTAGGGCAGACTAGCAGCCTCAGATTCTCTCCACGCTGCTTGCCCTTACCCCACCGTCGCTTTTCCTGTTCCCCTGGCTGTGGCGGAAGCGATGGCGGTAGCGAAGTGGACCTCCAATTAAAAAAAACCACACAGAGCTTTCTGACTCCATGCTTGCATAGCTAGCCTGACACAAGCATAGGTCAGAGGAGGAAGGGATCAGACCGGCCATGCAAGGGCGGAGTCAGAAAGACCCATGTGCTTTCTTTAAACGGAAGATGCTCTCTGTTACTGTCATCACTGCAGCCGTGGCCAAGGGAACAGGAAAAGCGGCAGGGCAAGGGCAGGCTGGGCAGGTAGCACGGGGAGGTGTGGGGTAAGAGGGGGAGATGCTGGGCATGGGGAGATCGGGCAAAAATGTGAGATGTCGGGGGGGGGGGGAGGGGAGCGCCAGGTTTGCAAGTCGCACAGGTCACATTTATGGATTGGTCTGGCCCTGCTAATAAGTCTCGGAGAGAGAGAGAAATGTTAATTTTCTTAGCAATATTTTCAAGGCAGCATGTAGGAGGGGCCTGAATGCCATGAAAGAAGCAGCTAGGTGTGAAATCGTCCCCTTTTGTAGATCAGCTGTTTTTATTGCATTGCTAATGCCTCTCTCACAGCTTTCCAGTTCCCCTCTTTTGAGATAAACATACAGTCAAAAGGACAGCCCAACTCAGCCTGCTCTCTGATTACAAGAAGAAAAAGAAATATTGGATTACTATTTTTTCTATATATATTTCATATTTATTTGGTTCCCAAAACTCCCAGCCATAGTGTAACAGTGATGTCAGATGTCCTTGCTATTGCAGTAGTTAGAAGAGAAGCAGGGTACAGCATGAGCAGCATGTTTTCTTTCCATTGCTCCAGTGAAAATTCTAATTTATTTGGTTGTCATAAAGTAATGAGGTTTTCATGTCAGTTCTGTGCTATTCTCTGCTGCAACTTCTTCATGACATGGTCCCTTTGAATTCTGATATTGTAGTTTTGGCTGCAACATGCGCATTGGCCATGAGCCAAACCGAAATGGTGGGGCAGTTTTGACCCTTGCTAATTCAAGACTTAGTTGTTAAGGGACTGTCTGCTAACTGTATACAGTAAGAGCCCGATTCTGTACTGGACTTCCGGCCCCTGTACAGCCGATCTGAATCGGGGTGTACAGAGGTAGACCCGATTCTGATTCCGCAGAGACATGCCTGCAGGATCCGAATTAGGTTTACGGCCTGGATTTGCAGGCTGGGTCCCAATTCTGATCAGCCGCACACCCAGCCACATACTCGGCTAACTCAACCTGGCTTTGAAATGGAGCCGCAGTGCCATAGCATCTCGTTGCCATGGCACCGTGGCTCCATTATGGAGCTGTGATTCCTGGCCGCCGACCCAAAATGCCCTATCCTCACAGCCCAATCCCCGATCCGGCTTCTCAGGCCAGGTTTGGGCTATAGGGAACCCCCTTCGCCCCTCACCTGTCTATCCCTACCATCTACATAAGTCCCCCAATGTCCAGGGGAACTTGTTCCACCTCAGAGGTGGGATAAGTCCCCCATCTACCCGGCCGACCCTGGACATAGAGGGCCGACCTCAGAATTGGCCCTGTACATCCAGGGTCTCACCCTGCCCATGCCCCGCCATTGCCCTGCTTCCAGACCACTTCCATCTACGGCTCCCTGTACAACACAGCTGTACGTACAGGGAGCCTTTGCTCCAGGGCAGCAGGGGGATGAATAGCATATACTGCATAGCGTGTCGACCCCACTACCTCATTGCTTGTAATTTAACATATATTGCATAGTGTATAGAATCCACTACCTCATTGCTTGTATTCAATCTTTTTTATTGATAAATTTTAAAAAGGTATTACACAATACACATTAGGAAACAAGGAAATCAAATCTAGTCCACATCAAGGGGAGCTTTTACAGAGAAAACCACATCATAAGAAAAGTAAATTTACAAACTTAGAAATTATGCAGAAAGAGGAGCTGCTGTCCGAAAATGTTTAAACTCTAATCTGCTCTAACAGATACCTAAGCTCCATGAACAGAACAATGGCTGGGAAAAATCGTATCGCTAAAGCTGTTGCCCCCGTTACAGCTTCTGCCTCGGTCCAGACAGAGGTCCTAATGCCAGTTGAAGGACCGGTTCCATGTGCAGGGTGCCTGCATGCTGAAGCTCTGAGGAAACAAGTGAAGGAACTCAGAGGAGGTGGCAAAGCTGAGGAGCATTCAAGACAGTGAGAAGTACATTGATGAGATGCTTCTTGCAGCAACCAAGCTCTCCAGCAGAGGAGAAGATGGGTGCCAAGAAAATGTCGATGGTTGGACACAAGTCACCAGGGCCTGCAAAATCACCAATCCAACTTCTCCAGCCCTTGAATTGAAGAACCATTATGCAGCCCTCGAAGTGGAGGAGGTGAAAGCATCCCTGGAAAGGGAAGAACCAGAGCTCAAGTACCCCAAAGTTGCAGAATCAGTGACCACAAGGAAATGAAGGGTAGTGGTGGTTGGAGACTCTCTTCTGAAGGGTACTGAGGTGTCCATCTACCGACCAGACTTGATATCCAGAGAGGTATGCTGTCTGCCTGGTCCCAAAATCCAAGATGTTACGGAGAGTTTGCCGAGACTCATCAAGCCCACTGACTATTACCCAATATTGCTAATCCATGTTGGAACAAATGATACTGCCAGGTATACCTCAGAATGTATCAAAAGTGACTTCATGGCTCTGGGACAGAGGGTGAAGCAGTTAGGTGCACAGGTGGTGTTCTCTTCAATCCTCCCTGTTGAGAGTAAAGGCCAAGGCAGAGAGGCTCGCATCCTGGAGATGAATGCATGGCTGCGTGGATGGTGTCATCGAGAGCGTTTTGATTTCCTAGACCATGGGATGCTGTTCCAAGGGTTGCAGAGCAGAGATGACATCCATCTGTCCAAGAAAGGTCAACGCGTCTTCAGTAGTAGACTGGCTAATCTACTGAAGAGGGCTTTAAACTAGATTCGTTGGGGATGGGTGAAGAAAGCCCCCAGATAAGTGAAAGCCCCCAGGTAGGTGATACATTAAATAACTTTATGGAAATGGGTAACAAGGGTAACATATGGAAAGCAGTGTGTATAAATGCCCGTAGCATGGGAAATAAGATCCCCGATGTTGAAGCTTTGGTGGGAGTGGCTGACTTGGATTTAGTGGCAGTTACAGAAACATGGTTCACAGAAAACCATGATTGGGATGTAACTATACCTGGCTATACATTTTTCAGAAAGGACAGGGTAGGAAGTAGGGGAGGAGGAGTGGCACTCTATGTAAAAACTACTATTAAAGCTTTGGAATTACAGAGCTTAAAAGGGAGAGGGGAGGCATTGTGGGTTAAACTAGAAAGAGGGAAAGAGAAATCTATTTACATTGGTGTGATATACAGACCACCCTCACAAGAGGAAGAGGTGGACAGAGAGTTAATTGAAGACATGCGCAGCATTGCTAGGAAAGGGGAAGTGCTACTGATAGGAGATTTCAATATGCCAGATGTTGATTGGCACATTCCTGCTGCAGTATCATCTAGAAGTAAGGAGATCCTGGATTCTCTACAGGGAGAACTATTCAGGCAATTGGTAACAGACCCCACACGTGAAGGGGCCATACTGGACTTGGTGCTTACCAATGGTGAAAGTGTTTCTGATGCTGTAGTGGGAAATCATTTTGCATCCAGTGATCACCAGATGGTGTGGTTCAGTATTAGGACTAGGGCTGTTAGAATCCATTCAAAGGCGAGGATCTTAGACTTTAGGAAGACTAACTTTGCGAAGATGGGCCAATACCTCAGGGAGTCGTTAGTTGGATGGGAACAACTGAGGGATGTAGAAAAACAGTGGGAAAAACTGAAAAGGGATATTTTAAGGGCAACCAACCTTTTTGTTAAAATGGTAAATAAAGGTAAAAGGAAAAGGAGACCGCTATGGTTTTCGAAAGAAGTAGCTGAAAAAGTGAAGAAAAAGAGGGAGGCCTTCATGAAATACAAGAGATCACAGAGAGAGGAAGACAGGCATCTGTATTTGGGGAAACTTAGAGAAGCTAGCAAAGTAGTCAAGAAGGCAAAGATTCAAAAGGAGGAGGAAATAGCCAATGCAATAAAATGGGGGGATAAGACATTTTTCAGATATATTAGTGAGAAGAGGAAGGGCAAGAGTGGTATTGTCAGACTCAAGGGTGCAGGGGAGGAATATGTAGAAGCTGATAAGGATAAAGCAGAATTGCTTAACAAATATTTTTGTTCTGTGTTCACAGATGAAGAACCAGGAGCAGGACCTCAGAAAACACCCACAAATAAGAACAGAAGCAAAGGACATCTTGAACAATTTTCAAAAGACTGTGTTTGTGAGAAACTATCTCAACTTAAAGTAGACAAAGCGATGGGACCAGATGGGATACACCCGAGAATACTGAGGGAACTTGGGGACGTTCTAGCAGCTCCACTGACTGACCATTTCAATGCCTTGGAGTCGGGAGTGGTGCCAAAGGACTGGAGAGAGACTCATGTGGTGCCTTTACACAAAAGCGGAAGTAAGGATGTGGTTGAAAACTACAGGCCGGTTAGTTTAACTTCGGTGGTGAGTAAATTATTGGAAACGCTGCTGAAAGAGAAAATATTGAGGTTTCTGGAGTCCAGCGGATTACAGGATCCAAGGCAGCATGGATTCACCAGAGGCAGGTCTTGTCAGACAAATCTGATTGATTTCTTTGACTGGGTGACCAGGGAGTTGGACTGAGGGAGAGCCCTAGATATGGTGTATTTAGATTTCAGTAAAGCCTTTGACACTGTTCCTCACAGGCGACTTATAAACAAACTGAGCACCCTAGGGATGGACCCTAAACTTACTACTTGGGTTAGAAATTGGTTGGGTGGGAGGCGACAAAGAGTACAAGTAAATGGAGCTCACTCTGAGGAGAAGGATGTTATCAGTGGTGTGCCCCAGGGATCTGTCCTTGGTCCAGTTCTTTTTAACATCTTTGTTAGTGATATAGCGGAAGGGCTTTCAGGTAAGGTTTGCCTCTTTGCGGATGATACCAAAATCTGCAATAGAGTAGACACCCAGGAAGGGGTAGATAACATGAGGAGGGATCTAGCTAAGCTTGAAGAATGGTCTAGAATTTGGCAGCTGGGATTTAATGTTAAAAAATGTAAGGTCATGCATTTGGGCTGCAGCAATCCAAGGGAGCAATATAGTATAGGGGGTGAAGAACTTTTGTCCACTAAAGAAGAACGGGACTTAGGTGTGATTGTGTCTGATTTATTTATTTATTTAATTTCTTATATACCGCACTCTTTGACATCAGCACGGTTCACAGAGAACATAAACAAAACCAGAACAACAGGCTGTTCGGTATTACATATAACAGGAGTATAAACTTGGAGCAACATGGGAGAACTATTTAAATGGAATATGCAATCTGTTAACTGGATAACATACTCGAACTATGTACATGACTTAGCAAGGGTGCTGGAGCGAGGAAGAAAAGAAAAAAGAACAAGTGGTTGGATATGTAGTGGGACTATTATGTTAACTTCATATGGAGTAGTATTTGGTGAATAGGATGAATTTAAGGGCCTTCCTAAACTGGGTTAAGTCGGTTATGGTACGGATGTCAGAGGGGAGGGAGTTCCAGCACTTTGGTGCGCAAAACAAGAAAGCTCTGTTCGCTGTTGATAGATTGCATGTTGTTATGGCCTTTGGTAATGCTAAGGAGCTTAATGCTGCCTGTCTTCTAATTCTGTTTGGTGGTACGGATTGGATGAGCTCGGAGAGTGAGTTGGAAGATATACCCTTGATAGCCTTGAATGTAAGAATGAGGGTTTTGAACATCAGCCTTCCGTGTATGGGGAGCCAATGGAGCTGTTTGAGGATAGGTGTGATATGTTCACTCTTGGATGCTCCTTGAAGAACCCTTGCTGCAGTATTCATAGCGAGCTGCAATGGGCTCAAGGTGGATTGTGGGAGTCCTTGAAGAATTGAGTTGGCGAAGTCAAAATGAGGTAGGATTAGTGCTTGGTAAATGGTTCTGAAGTCCTCTGGGTCAAGAAGGGAACGTAGGTGCTTGAGAGTGCGTATCTTGAAATACACAGCTTTTACGATATTATTTATGTGTGGTATCATGTTGAGCCGATGGTCAAGTGTTACTCCGAGGTATTTTATTGCTTCCTTGGTGTATAGTTCAGCTCCCTTGATGTTTATATATGGTGGTGGTGTGAAGTTGGGGTCTCTGGAGATAAAGAGAACCTCAGTTTTCTTGTGCTGAATGCGGAGGTTCTGTGACAGGAGCCATTCAGAGACTGCATTAAAGCAATTCGTTATAGGCAGTAAATCCATTTGCTTTGTGGAAAATGGCATGTAGAGTAGGATATCATCCACATATACCATGCATCTCACATTGAATGATCTGATGATATTGCAGATCGGCTGCATATAGATGTTGAACATGAGGGAAGAGAGAGAGGACCCTTGTGGAACGCCTTGTTTTTGATGGAAGAGTTTGGATTCTCCTGTTGCGGATTTCACATATTGCATTCTGGTGTCGAGGTATGATTTGCACCATTCGAGTGCTGAGTTGCAGATGCCTTTTTCTTTTAGTCGACCGAGGAGGATCTCATGGTTTACTGAATCGAATGCTGCTGCTATATCCAAGAAGATTAGTATGACGCCTTGCTGTAGGTTGTCTATGGTGGTGAGAACATCATTGAATAGAGTAGTGAGTAGTGTCTCAACACCATGGAATTCTCTGAAGCCGTGTTGGGAACGGTCCAGGGGGGCTGCGGAATCTATATGGTCTTGGATTTGCCTTTGTGCCTCTTTTTCAAATATCTTTGCTAGAAGGGGGATGCTGGCTATTGGCCTGTAGGAATCGGGGCGTTTAGGGTCTAGTTTCGCGTTTTTTAGCAGAGGTCTAATGGATGATAATCTTAAAGTAGCTAAACAGGTAGAAAAGGCAACAGCAAAAGCTAGAAAGATGCTTGGGTGCATAGGGAGAGGAATGGCCAGCAGAACAAAGGAGGTGATAGTGCCTCTATAAGTCTTTGGTGCAACGTCATTTGGAGCATTGTGTGCAATTCTGGAAGGACATAAATCTTCAGAAGGATATAAACAGGCTGGAGTCAGTACAGAGGGTGGCTACTAAAATGATTAGTGGTCTTCATTATAAAGCATATGAGGACAGACTTAAGGATCTTAATATGTACACCTTAGAGGAAAGGCGGGATAGAGGTGATATGATTGAGATGTTTAAATACCTCCGTGGCATAAATGTTCAGGGAGAGAGCCTCTTTCAATTGAAAGCAAGTTCTGCTACGAGGGGACATGGGATGAGGGTGAAGGGAGATAGATTCAGGAGTGAAATGCGGAAATATTTCTTTACGGAAAGAGTAGTGGATCCGTGGAATAGTCTCCCAGTGGAGGTGGTAGAGATGAGGACAGTAACTGAATTCAAAAAAGCATGGGACAAACACAGAGGATGTCTAAAGGTAAAAAGGGGACTGTTGTAGTTGTTATGGAAGGACAGACTAGATATGCCATGTGGTTTTTTTCTGTCATCATATTTCTATGTTTCTGTGTTTCTATGTTAATTTCAACCTAATGACATGAAGATCTAAAATTTATATCATACCTGCGGATCCTGATTCACAAGAAACATTTCTAATGACGATGTCTCAGAGAAAACATATTTGGTGCCTCTTAAGGTAACCAAACATTTGCAGGGAAATTTAAAGAAAAAGGTTGCACCAATGAAGGCAAAGGGGCGGCTCCCAACGGAACCTCACCTGGAGTCACCCCCACCTGAGGTAGATAAAACAATTTAGTAACCACAGGTTTAGTACTATCTCGATACCCTAAGATTTCTGTCAAATATTTATCAAACAAAATTTGAGGGGACAGTAAACGAATACAAGGAAAATTTAAACATCTAACATTCATAGCCCTCAAATTATTTTCAAGGAATTCTTGCTGGATATGCAAAATAAGACTATCTTTAATAAAAGACATAGAAGTATTCTGTAATGCATTACATTGGATTTCCAATTTCTGACACTTATTATCCAAAGCAATTATTTGAGAATCATGCTGGGTTAGCTTAGCCACAGAATCTTTTGAAAAATCTGAGAATTGAGACACCACAGAAATAAAGGAAGCCTCTGTGCGTGAGAGAACACGCCACACATCAGAAAGGGAAATGTCATGTGAGTCTACAGGCATAGTTGGCAAACCATCCCATTAAGTCAAAACAAGATCCTCCGGAACCTGTAGAACCCGTGGTAAAGAAACAGCCACATGGTCCAAGGAACTCACAGGAGCTGCTGGAGATGACAAAACCAGTTGTTGAGGCGACCCCTCCAAACAAAGGTGAGGAAGTCCCTGGGGCAGTAGGTAAAATGTCAACAGGGGGGCAGAGTTAATAACCCCCAAAAATGACGAGGAACTATCAGATGGAAGCTGGGATCTGGCTGCGGCAACCAAGTCACCCTCCATATCTTTCACTGCAACAACATGCCGATCCATAGGACTGAAGACTTTAACCAACTTGGTGGGATTCACAGTACTCACATTCAGATGACGCTTCCTACGCTTGCCCATTCCAAAACTCCAGCTCCACAGCTCCTCGAGCGCCGAAGGGGCTTATCAGGCTCCTTTAAAACGCTCCCCTTCAGAACACAACCGCTACCGCGTACCATGGAGCAGGCCGCATTTTTAAGGCCCCCTGGATGACGTCGGGGCCAGGTGGGTGAACCGGATACTCCCAGCTGCCTGCAGAGAGCAACAGCAATGTGGTGCACCAGGTCGGGCAGCAAACCTCCTCTCCTCACACGCTCCGACTAACTGCAGACTCTGTCACGTTTTTAAGGCCCCCTGGATGACGTCGGGGCCAGGTGGGTGAACCGGATACTCCCAGCTGCCTGCAGAGAGCAACAGCAACGCGATGCACAAGGTCGGGCAGCAAACCTCCTCTCCTCACACGCTCCCCCATTGCTTGTAACTTAACATATACTGCATAGTGTGTAGACCCCACTACCTCATTGCTTGTAACTTAACATATACTGCATAGTGTGTAGACCCCACTACCTCATTGCTTGTAACTTAACATATACTGCATAATGTGTAGACTCCACTACCTCATTGCTTGTAACTTAACATATACTGCATGGTGTGTAGAATCCATTGCTACCTCATTGCTTGTCAGATAACATATGCTGCATAGCCCCCCTATTCCTCTTCTATGGCCCCACATCACATTGTCCTTCTTTTCTTCATACTCCCCAACTGTTTCCCTTCCTACCAGCACCCTCACTCCTCCCCCCCATTCCCCCTCTACCTTCCTCACTTCTCCCGCCACTCTGTCTTCTAACCTATCATCAGCTCTTGAGCTTCATCACTCTCTCCCTCTCATTCAACCATCCCCTCTCTCTCTAAGGCAACCCCACCCTCGCTTCAGCCGTACTGTCTCCTCTCTACCCCGCTCTCTGCTACTCCTTCTTCTTCTCTCATCCGGTGATATAAACCCCAACCCTGACCCCCCTCAATTTCTGTCTCACTCTGAGAAGAGATCCTCACGTCTAATCTCATCCACATCCCTCTCCTTTCCCCTTCCACTCTCCCTCCCTCATGTGACTTATGGAACGCACACTCATCCAGAAATATCAACCCTGGCCCCTCTAGATTTCTGTCTCACTCTGAGAAGAGATCCTCACGGAACTTGTCTAACCTCATCCATATCCCTCTCCTTTCCCCTTCCACTCTCCCTCCCTCATGTGCCCTATGGAACGCACACTTATCCAGAGAAATCAACCCCAACCCTGGCCCCCCTATATCTCTGTCTTACTCTGAAAAGAGATCCTCACGTAACTTGTCTAATCTCATCCAAATCCCTCTCCTTTCCCCTTCCACTCTCCCTTTCTCATGTGCCTTATGGAACGCTCATTCTGTCTCAAATAAACTTGTTTTTACTCATGATCTCTTTATCTCTAGCGCTCTACATCTTCTTGCCCTAACTGAGACCTGGCTCCTCCCAGATGATACCGCATCTACTGCTGCTCTCTGCCACGGGGGCTATCAGTTCTCTCATACGCCTCGTTCCACTGGCTGCAGTGGTGGTGTTGGGCTTCTACTTTCTCCCTCTTGCCAATTCCAACCTCTTCTGCTGCCTCAGTCTCACTCCTTTCTCTCTTTTGAAGTCCACTCCATTCGCCTCTTCACACCACTTCTTCTCCGAGTAGCTGTTATTTATCGCCCTCCTGACAAGTCTGCTTCTACCTTCCTTACTGACTTTGACTCCTGACTTTCCATCTTTCTGGATTCCTCTTCCCCCACTCTTATTCTTGGGGATTTTAACCGTCACATCAATAACCCCTCTGATCCCGATGCTTTAAAGTTCCTCGCCCTTACCTCCTCGTTTGACCTCCAACTTTGTTCCACTGCCCCCACCCACCAGTACGGCCATTGCCTTGACCTGATACTTTTCTCTAAATCCTCTCCCTCGAACCTCCATAGCTCAGTTCTTCCCTTATCTGACCACCACCTTTTAAGCTTTAATCTTCATCTCCCGCTGCCTCAACCTCGTCCTGTCTCCTCCAACCTATTTAGAAACCTTCATACGATTCATCCCTTGATTTTCTCCTCCACCATTTCTCCATCCCTTTCTTCCGTTATGTCTTCCAAATCTGTCGACAAAGCAGTAACCTCCTATAATGCTGCACTCTCCTCAGCTCTGGATGCTCTCGCCTCACCCACCCCACGTCCTGTGAGACGTTCTGCACCCCAACCCTGGCTTTCATCCACTTCCCTCTATCTACGCTCCTGTGCCCATTCTGCTGAACGTGCTTGGCTCAAATCCCGCTCCCCGAAAGACTTTCTACACTTCGAATTCATGCTTGGCTCTTTCCAGTCAGCCATAGCTCTTGCCAAACAAGACTACTACGTCCATCTGGCTAACTTTCTTGCCTCTGATCCTCGCCGTCTCTTTAATACTTACAGTTCTCTCCTCAAGGGGCCTTCGCCCCTGGTCCCTCCCTCCCTTCCTGCCCAAACCCTGGCTGACTACTTCCATGACAAAATCTACAAGATCACCCTCCAATTCCCCACTTCTTCAACTACTTCCCCTCCTCACCCTACCTCTGCTACCCTCTCTTCCTTCCCTGTGATCTCTGAAGAGGAAACCACACTCCTTCTTTCTTCCTCCAAACCCACCACCTGTTCCTCTGATCCTATCCCCACCCATCTCCTAAGCCCCATCTCCTCCACTGTTGTCCCTTCCATCTCTTATATTCTCAACCTATCGCTCTCCACTGCAACCTTCCCCGCAGACGTCAAGCATGCTGTGGTCACACCCCTCCTCAAAAAACCCTCACTTGATCCCAGCTGTCCTTCTAACTATCGACCCATCTCTTTCCTTCCCTTCATATCTAAACTACTTGAACGTGCTGTCCACCGCTGCTGCCTCGACTTCCTCACCTCTCATGACCTCCTGAATCCTTTACAGTCCAGCTTTCGTCTCTTACACTCTACTGAAACGGTTCTTACCAAAGTCTCCAGTGACTTGTTCCTGGCAAAATCCAAGGGCCTCTACTCTGTCCTCATCCTTCTTGACCTCTCTGCTGCTTTTGACACTGTTGACCACAACCTTCTCCTCGATACCCTGTCCTCGCTTGGTTTTAGAGGCTCTGTACTATGCTGGTTCTCCTCTTACCTCTCCCATCGCTCTTTCAGTGTGTGCTCTGGTGGCTCCTCCTCCTCTCCTACCCCGCTCTCAGCTGGTGTACCCCAGGGATCCATCCTGGGTCCACTCCTTTTTTCTCTCTATACGCAATCCCTTGGTGCGCTTCTCTTCCCATGGCTTACAGTACCATCTCTATGGCAGTGGCTCCCAAATCTACCTCTCTACGCCTGAAAGCTCTCCGGCAATCCAGACCAGGATCTCTGCCTGCCTTTCTGATATTACTGCCTGGATGTTTCACCGCCGCTTGAAATTGAACATGGCCAAGACTGAACTCCTTATCTTTCCCCCCAAAACCTTCCCTCCTCTTCCTCCTTTCTCAGTTTCTGTGGATAACTCTGTAATCCTTCCTGTTTCCTCGGCCTGCAATCTGGGGTTATCTTTGACTCCTCTCTCTCTTTCTCCACATATATCCAGCTCGTAGCTAAGACCTGCCATTTCTTTCTCTACAACATTAGCAAAATCCGCCCCTTCCTTTCTGAACACATTACCAAAACGCTTATCCATTCCTTAATCACCTCTTGTCTTGACTACTGCAACCTGCTCCTTGCTGGTCTCCCTTGGAACCATCTCTTTCCCCTTCAATCTATTCAACATTCTGCTGCGCGACTAATTTTTCGCCAGCCTCACCATACCCATATTACTCCTCTTCTCAAGTCACTTCACTGGCTCCCTATCCATTTCCACATCCAGTTCAAACTTTTCCTCCTGACCTATAAATGCATCCACTCTGCAGCTCCTCAGTACCTTTCATCTCTTATCTCTCCTTACAACCCCTCTCGGGAACTTTGCTCTTCTAACAAACTACTTCTATCTAGGCCCTCCACGCGTACTGCTAACTCCAGACTTCGCTCCTTTCACCTCGCTGCACCTTACGCCTGGAACAAGCTACCTGTGTCTGTATGCCTAGCCCTCTTCAAATCCAGGTTGAAAACCCACCTTTTCACTGTTGCTTTCGGATCTTGACTTCTGTGTTTTGTCTTGACTAGACTGTAAGTGCCGTGTTTAGTTCGTTTTGTATTTTGCCCTAACTAGATTGTTAGCTCTGCGTTTTGTCTTGACTAGATTGTAAGCTCTAACGAGCAGGGACTGTCTCTTACATGTCTGTACAACGCTGCGTATGACTTGTAGCGCTATATAAATGCTCAATAGTAGTAGCAGGGATGTACATCCCCACTATTCGTGGCACAGAATGACCCCATAAGTATAGTTTTGAATTGAACAGAGTTGTTTTGGTGTCTTGAATTTTGCTGGGTGAATTTTCAAATGTGTAACTTGGCATCTCATAATTTCAGTAATATGAATAAACTGCAAAGATAAATTGCATGCATTTGAATCTACGCAGTTAAAAACACACATTGGCTATTTGTTAGCACTTGTCTACGTCAGTCATGGTCAGTGGCGTGATCTTTTGATATTGTACCAAAATTAGTTTTGAAGACTTTTTAAAACTTGTGTTTGGCGGAGGCTTTTATTTGGTAACCAACATTTACAATGTTGAAAAACAAGTTTGCTTTTATTTTTTCCAGAAAAATGTTACGGTTGTAATGTCTATGACCCATACTGCATATTTGACAAATGTTTGCATTACAGTCTAGAATAAACACCAGTTTGGTGCAAGTTTCCTTTTTACAGTCTTATTTGTTAAAGGGGCTTATGAGGTTTGGAAAGTTCATGTATCCTGTTCTAGTATTACTTTGTGTGCCTTAGAGATGTGGATAGGAGGGGATCAATGTGGTGCAGGTTGGCTACTAAATTTCAGAGGACAGACTTAGCTGTGGTCCGTTACTCTGGGTACTTCCTCTGTGTGTGCTTGATCACATCACCCCCCTCCAGGTATAGTATGAAAACTAAATAACATTTTGTGGTGCTCCTTGTGTTTTCAAAGCAATACAACATGCAGATGTTTCTAAACTGATACCCCGAATGTACTGCGAGAAAAAACCTCACTCATTGGCCTTCAATCTCACTCTTTGGAGTGATACATCTCACTCTGGTATGAGCCCACCCTTGGCATCTCTGCTTGTTCCTCAAAACCCACCTCTTTCAGAAAGCCTTTCATCTCTCCCCGTAGACATCGCGGATGCCCGATAAGTATAATTTAGCTGTTTTGACCTCTGACTTCTTTCCTACTTTCCTTCATCTGTCATAGGTTTCTCCCATCCTTCCTTGGTGTTCCTTTTTTAATTTTGTATTACTTGTTTTAATTGTAAACCACTTTGCTGGCTCAAAGAGTGGTATGTCAAAGTTTATCAAATTAAACTAAACTAAACCATGGGGATGGGGGCAGTTGTCTGGGGCACCATAGCCCTCACACCATCAAGAGAGAACCATCTGAGTAGATACTGCAGCAGGGGGGAACTGAGAGGTAGGAGGGTGACCCAAGTTACTTACAACAGATTTTGGGTTCAGGGTTTATCTGTGCACACCCTGCTCTCACAGAAAGAGAGGGGCAGTCCTCCCAGTGGAGAGTGGAAGTGCGCAACTGAACATCTGTGAGCAACAGATGCAAAGGAAGAAGAAAGGATTCAGGAGCGCATCCCTGCAACCCGATGACACCAGAGGCAAAAGCTTCTAACATGCAGTACCGGGGACCTGTATCTACAGCAGCCATCAGCTCAAGAGGTACACCGTAAGTGTATAGTGCACGAGGAAGGTTTCCCAACAGGGTCAAACAAAGCGCAACGACGGAGAGAGAGAGACAGGAAAGGAGTGAAACTGCATGTGATATACTGTAGTTTTTGACTGCCAATATTGTACCTGTTCTGTTATCAGCAAACCTCAGTTTTTAAAGTAAAACCTTTGCTTCAAAACAGAGCATCTAGCCCGGATTCGTTTCTTGAGAGAAAGAAAAGAGGAGTAAGTGGCGTGAAAGTGCAAAAGCTCCCCTCGGAACCCTGAATTATTCTCAAAAGTACAGCCTGAAAGGCAGCATTGCTCTTGGAAGGTTCTGGCCCCAGTCTGCCAAACAGCATGGCACACACCCTGATAGGGGGTTCCATAGACAAGGCAGCTTAACATAAAAGAAATGCGTTATGCCTCCCCTCCCCCATGCACCATGAGTCTTACTGGTGGTGAGTCTTGTGACCTGCCTTAAATGCAGCAAGTCACTCCATGTCTGCCCAAGTCAAAGGACAGATCTTCTCCCAGTGCAACACTTCTGTCTGGAAAACATCCCTAACAAGCAGGACACTCACAAGTTGCCCTTAACAATGATAGTTAAATAAAATGAAAAAAAAAAGAAAGAAAAGGAAACTAAAGTAAGATGATACCTGTTTATTGAACTAGCTTAATACATCTTTTGGACTATCTTTCAAAGGTTAAAGTCAATAGTTTCCTTTTTAGTTTTTCATTTTATTTAACTGCCATTCAAGTGGGCTAACACGAGAATCACACTACTTTATCCTGTTAACAATGACAATTCAGCAGAATTGTGTTCTTTTTGTATATCTAAAAGTGAGTGACACACTCTCTTCCAAGTCTGCTGCCCCGAGTTTGGAGTTTCTGACTTTGGAATTAAGGTTACCAACTGGCTCCAGATGCACCCGACAGGCTTGATCCAGTCCTGTGTTTACCCCATTGCATGCAGGGACTTGTAGTCTTGCTTTTCTTATGGAGTGCAATGGAGAAATCAGAACTGCATGTCCCTGCATGCAATGCAGTAAACCCAGGACTGGATCAAGCCTGTTGGGAATACAGTATCAGAATTCAGGAAAGCACAGGACAAGCACAGATATTTATTATTATTATTATTATTTATTTATATTCTCTTATATACCGCACTATTCAGCATCAGCGCGGTTCACATAGAACAAAAATCTCAGTACAGTCAACTTGCATGAGTTTACAGATAACAAGGGAAGGAACTTGGATAACAAGGGAAACTATCTACAATCTATTTTACAGGTGTAATCAAACTGAATAGATACATGTTACTAGGAACAGGGGTCAACGGTTATAGAGAATCAGCCTAATCATGTTAATGAGACATCGTGGAATTAGTTGGGATCAGTGATGTCAATGGACATCAATGTCAATGACATTGTGGACTTGGGTAACTAGGTGGGAACACTGATGTCAATGGGTGTTGATGGGTGTTGATAATCTCAAAAGGAGATGAGAGGATGTTAAAGCTGAGAAGGAAGCAAGGACAGCCATACTAGATGGATCTTATGGATCAACCATGATATTCTCAGCTTCTATGGTTCTGAAATTATCTGCAGATATTTCTTATAAGCACAAAGTGAAAAAAATGAGTTTGAATGTTGTGACCTTGGGCAAGTCACTTAATCCTCCATGGCTTCAGGTACAAATAGATTGTAAGCCCTCCAGAGACAGGAAAACTTCCTACTGTATCTGACCTTGAACTACTCCTGAAAAGGTAGGAGGTAAATCTAAAGTCCTTATGGAAAGGGGCTAGTGCACTTTTGTGTCATTCCGTTTCATTTTAGGGCATGCAAAAAATTTTCATGTGCAGTAAAATTAGTGTACACTAAGTGTGTCATTAACTAATAGCATGTGCTAACGTCATTAACACACACTATTCACCACAGGGCCAATTGCATAAAATTACTATTTACCGCAAGGCCCATTGTCTTTGCTATTTTGTTTTAGTATGTGCTAAACCATTTGAGAGATTATTTACTAATAGTTCACTCTATCACCATTTGTACAGGCTATTTACCACTGGGCAGCCTGGTGGTATATCATGCACATTAGCACATACTCTTAGTAAATGACCCCCCCCCCTCGCCAAATGTTTGGGCACACACTAAAACAAAATGCAGAAACTGATGTTTAGGGCATGCTAAAATGAAATAGCACACACTAAAACAAAATGAAAATAAAAAAGGAAACAAAATAAAATGAACCAAAATAAAAGGAAAAAAAACATGAAATATACAAAACAGGATTTTTCCGCCTCCACAGAACTAACGGACAGAGCTCGAGCTTCTGTGTCTAGATTATAGAGGTGCTCCCAGCTCTGATTCTTACCTGAACCAGCTGTTGAAAGAGGCACATCTGCGGGAAACAGGGATTGGGTTTGCACCAACCTGATGCTGAAGTGCAGGGTCTCCCCAAACCTACCACAGATTTTGATTTAATGTTATTGTCAGTTTGTCTATACTTTCTTAAATACGTTTAACCACCTACTTAACCTACAGAAACCCTGTGTATCACAGCTTTCCTTGAACACATAGCTACTTATCCCTGACTCTCAGAAAAACTATAAACCTGAAAGAGGACATATCACCTAGTTGAGGTTCCCCATATGGGGAGGTTTTTTCCCATTCTCTTAAAGGGCATATTATAAGTAGAAGAGGACTCTTTCACACTGAACATTTTGCTGACGGTCTCTGTATTGGACTTTCTTAACACCATCCCCCTTGTTAGCTCCCTCCACTACTTAGGTGTCATCTTTGATTCTTCATTGTCCTTCTAGGACCATATCTCCTCTTGCCCGCCGATCATTCTTTTCCCTTCGTTAGATCCGCACTGTCCATTCCTTTCTCTCACCTTCTTCCCTATCCATACTCCTTCTTACATTTGTTATGTCTAGGCTTGATTATTGTAAAGTTGTTCTTTCCAGTCTCCCACAGTATCAAATGCACCGCCTACAACTTGTCCAAAACATGGCTGTCCATATCCTTGCAGTTGTAGGGGAGGATCCAAGATGGCTGCGGACAGGCGTTTATTGCTGTGACTCTTTCAACCATCATATTCTCAGCTTCTATGGTTCTGAAATTATCTGCAGATATTTCTTATAAGCACAAAGTGAAAAAAATGAGTTTGAATGTTGTGACCTTGGGCAAGTCACTTAATCCTCCATGGTTTCAGGTACAAACAGATTGTAAGCCCTCCAGAGACAGGAAAACGTCCTACTGTATCTGACCTTGAACTACTAATAGTTCACTCTATCACCAAGTTGGGCCCAAGGCCCTGGCAGCGTCCTCTTCATTTCCAACATCAGGACTGTTGGACCCTTTCCTTACGCAGATACAGCAGTAGCCAAAAGAGCTGGTGTTACAGAGCCTCATTAGTGCCATGTTAGAGCTGCGTCACTCAGCGAATAGTTTGGAGCCGAAGATCTTATCGCTGGAGCAGTGGCATCCACTGAAGGTTGCTTTGCTGGAGTGAAGTAGCTAGCCCTGTGAGCCAGATAACGCTGGTTGTTTCCAGAGGCGGTGAGCCGTCGATCACAGGAGTGATGACTCCAGGGCAGAGGGGAGAGGCATGTGAAGCTCTTCCATGTCAGCATGCTGGCAATTACCTATCTCAGCGTTCCATCGGAGACTTTGCTGTTGATTTGGCCATGTTGTTTACCTCACCCATGGAAGTGCGAGCCTCAGAATTCAGTGCCGGAGTGATTGGAGCTCCTGCAGTTTTCTCCCTGATTCTTCCTGAAGATTTTTACACGTGAAACTATCTGATCAGACATAGCACAACTAGGGGAAACTTTGGTTCCCCAGGTACATGCTTTGGCTGCCCAATCTGAGGCTAATACTTTGCTACTTCAACAGCATACGGAGGAAATTTAATCTCTCCAGAGTCTTTACTTCAGAGTTGTAGTCAAAGGTTGCTCAGGTGGAAGACTATGCTGACTCATTTCGGAAGGACACCATCACCATGAAGGCAAGGATTGAAATATTAGAGAACTTTTGTGGTTATCAGAACTTGAGACTTACAAACTTTCCCAAGTCCTCAATTATAAATGCTAAAAAATGTTTAAATTCTATGTATTAGAGGTGTTAGGGGTCCCAGTTGAATCTCACCCCCCTCCCCCACCAGTTTCCAAAATTTATTATATGCCTACTGGTCAGAGATCTTCCGGTACTGGAGAAATTCCGGGTGTACAGTAGACGGATTCATTAGAGGTTTCTGCATGTTTGGAAACTTCGGCAACTGAAGTTTATACTCCATCTACCCTTATAGTTACTTTTACATCATCCTCTGATAGAGATTGGTTTTTCAGGGTTTTCTTCCATAAAAGAAACATTTTATTTAAGGCTTTACGTGTGTGAGTCTTTTCTGATCTTTCGCGGGAAACGCAACGGAGAAGGAATGAGTTTCTCCTACTCCGGCCCAGTGTACAACAGTTGGGAGATCAATTTTTTTTTTAATTTCCATGCAAATGCATGGTGAAGCTCCAATTTCCTATGTAATTTTTGAACCATCCCAATTGCAGGCGTTTTTGAGTGCCCATAGGTCAGCTATTATTTAGGATTCTCCCACTGCATTAATTATAACTCTTGATCGTTACACCTGTTTAATTCCTACATGTATTGGATTATTTTTGTTTTCTTTGGGATTTCCTCCCCTTTACTGTGGGCTGTAGTGGGGGGACAGAAAGGGAGTGACCTTGGTATGGTTTATTACCTTACTTGGATTTTATATTTATCCTTTTATGTTGTTTGTGATTTTGCTTCCTTTTTTTCCCTGACAAGTATGTTGTATGCTTGGATTTTGTGTAAAATGAGAAATATAAAATAAAAAAAATAAAATAAAATCATACCTGTGAGGCCGCTTTAGGAATGACAAGCTGGAGACTGAAAGAGAGGATTAGATTTCAGGGTGTGGCTACTGGCACAGGGCTCAGAAAGCTAAGCTCTCTTGTCGATTGAGGAATGCAGGGAGAGAGTAGTAAGCAGACTGGCTAGAATTTATGTTGAAAGCCTGATAAGGACAAAGATGTTTGTGTGTGTGTTTAAACTGTCTTTTAAAACTTTTGCAGAACCAGATGCAAGTCATTTTGCCAAAAAGCTGTTTTCCTGGTCTTTTCTGATATTTAGGCCTCCTCATTTAGGTCACTGGAAGCAGCCTTGGAAAAACTAATGTATTTTACTCAGTGGACAACTTATTTGTGGTGGATGTAGGATTACCAGCTGGCTCCAAATGGGCTCGACAGGCTTGATACAGTTCTGGGTTTACTGCACTACATGCAAGGATGTGTAGTTCTGATTTCTCTATTGCACTCTATAAGAAAAACAAGACCACAAGCCCCAGCATGCAATGGGATAAACCAAGGACTGGATCAAGCCTGTCAGGCGCATCTAGAGCCAGTTGGTAACCCTAGGTGGATGAAGTCATCCTTAGTAAAGCTTCGGCTCCCAGGGGAGGTCCTGGGTCAATTCGGCTGACCTTCATGCTCCCGTCTGCTTGAAGGAATTTTTGGCCGAATGTTCCGTGGATCATCCAGAGGCGACCCCTGAGAGAGGGGGGTAATGTGAAGTTCCTTGCCATCCTGCAGGTGGCTCAGTTCCCAGAAGAATCTTAGACAGATGAACCTCTGACCTCCAGTCAACAGGTGTCAGTAGGTTCCACTTAGCTGATTGACTGCCTTAGCATGCTCTTTGCCTCCTACTTCCTTTCAGGGGCTTGTCTAGGACCTGTATATAAACCCAGCACTGGTCAAACCTCCTTGCCAGAACTTGACCTGCATCTCAGTGTCACCCTGTGCTTTCTTTATCTTTATTGTGGCATCTGATATACCGCCCAATACCAAGGCGTCTGAGCGGTTTACAATATAAAACAAATTGTTACAAGAAAAAGGAACGCTATTGTAAGGACAGAAAGAAAAGAGCAGATAGAGAAAAGGGGTTTCCTGCTACACTTCGGATCCTGTTTCATTTTTAGACATTCCTAGATCCTAGATCACTTCCTGCTGGGCCTTGACTTTACTCCCGTCTTTCTCCTCTATCTTCCAGAGCTCTGATTCTTGGTTCTCACCGTGGATTCTGGGTTTTGGCAGTAAAGACCTAGCAGCCACGAGCACCAGAGGGCTTAACCTGAAGAGAAGGTGACTGTTACAGGCAAGATACCCTGTTCTAACTATGCCTGGACCTGGGGTGAACCGTTCTGTGAAGAACCTGTCTCTGGACCTTGCCCGCACAATAGGACCAGTGCTACCGTTAGGCAAACTAGGCAGCTGCATAAACCGGAAGTCTGCATTGCAGGGGGGGGGGGGGGACGGAAGTGGCAGCTCATACAAGCAAGGAACCACGACGATGCAGCACTAATGAGGCTGGGTCAGCACCGTGTCATGCTTTTAAACCCATTGCCACTGCTACAGGCCCAAGAGGTGGGCAGCAGGATGGAGGGCGCCTCTCATCTTTGCACTGCCCCTGCCACACACCATGTTTGGGTCTTCTCTGCTGGCAAGACCCATCACAATGACAAGACTTAAACTTCAGCCTTGTGAGCATGAGACAGTCCATAAATAAATCTCCTCTCTTCATAGGTCCTCCTTCCCTTATTTGTCTTGATGGAGCTGTATGACTGCTGTTTTCATCTGATGGTTCTATTGTCTAGCTAATTTTTTGTATTGATTCAGTAGTGAGTTATTTTCTTTATTTATATTTTGTTTTCAGTTTGAAAATGGCTAAATATTACACTTAAAAGAACAGTCCCCCTGCCTCGGTCAGCAAACAATTCAATGACATTTTCATTGGTCAGTGAGAATTAATACTTCCAGGTGTCATTTTTAAATTTTCCTGCTTGCTTTTCTAGCAAAAATCTACCCATGGGAATAGTAACTGTGTGAATGTTTCACCTGTGGAAAGGTTTTGGCTGCATGCAGTTTTTCTTTAAAGTACAGATGGTCTGTGTCCCAGTCTAACAGTTTGAAAACTGCCCCACAAGTTACTTGCAGCATGAGATTCCCCCATTATAAGCGGTTCATAAATTTGAAAGAAAAGGCTGGTGCTGCTATCTAGTGGAGTCTAGCAATAATGCTGAAGGCTGGATGAAAATTAAACTGCAATTTATGCCTTGTAATTCATCCTGCTGAAACAGGATTGTGGCAGATAGCCTATTGTGGAAAAACCTCCACCGATATTCATCATGTTCTATAGATAACTGAGAACAGAATTACCCCTACACTGGTAAAAAAAAAAAAAAGGCACGCGTAGTGAAGTCTGTCTTCAGTGGGGCCCAGGCTCTGTGAAGCTACACTACTTAGGATTCAGGGACTATGTCTTGGTGTATAAAGTATTGAATTTCAGCATAGTAAGCCCAGCTGTATTCAAAATGGCCGCAGTTAAGACAAAAGTGCATCCATAAAAATACTTAGGGGGTTATTCCGAACAACGAATAGCGGGGATGGACATCCATACCTGCTATTTATTTATTTATTTATTTAACATCTTTTATATACCGCGCTATTTGTTATCAGCGCGGTTTACATTCAACAAGGTTGCTCAATTCAGTCGAAACTGTTTTGCGCTTACATTGTAACAGGGAATAAAACTTGGAGCAAATACAGGGTAACTATATACATATTGACATAGAGCAATACATGGTAACTGTATACAATTGACATAGAACATATTTGTGCAGCTGCAGGCCCCCGAATAACGTCCCCGCCGGTTGTGTGGGGAAATTAGTGGGGGGGGAAGAGGTGGCCCTGGGGCGGAGAGTGGGTGGACAGTGGGCGGTCGCCAGTCCTGGACATATGGGGCCCGGAAGGGGCTGGGGGGACAAGGTTAATCCCCCGCAGCCCGACCCTGGCATTGGGGCAGCGGCCGGCATTGCAGATTTTAAATGGAGCCGCGGTGCCATGGCAATGGAATGCCATGGTGCCGCAGCTCCATTTAAAAGCCCTGGCTGAGTTAGCTGGGCTAGCGCTATACATGCAAGCCAAGACTGAATCGCAGTCCCGACCTGCACGTACAGTGCTGTTCGCGATTCTGATTCTGTGGGGCTGGACATGCCCCGTGGGATCAGAATCGCAATCTCCTTTGTATGTCCGAGTCAGCCCGGATGTACAAAGGAGATCTATGTCGTGAATAGAATCAGGCCCTTAGTGAAAATATGGCAGATGTATCAGTGCCCAGTTCCGCTATTCTTCCATATTTTATCGTTACGTTTTAAAAGCTGCTCTATAATGTGGTTAGATGTAGTCAATGTGCAGCCAGGCTTAAAACATTCTGTTTCCGTGCTTTGATCATGGACTTAAGTAAAACTTCCTTTATTTTTTCAATTCAATATGTTCATCATTTTTCTTTAGAAAACACATAAATAAAAGACAAAGTCACTTTAAAAAGACATCCTGAATTATAAGGACAAAATGGTCAGTTATAGCTAGTCAGGAAAGCAATGACTGTAAAAAGCCAAGCACAGCAAATTAAGAACAACTAGAACTTTACAAAGATTAATATATCATACTAGTAAATCAGTCCTAAACTGAGATAACATAGTATGGATGAGGGCCTTTCTTGGAACGTTCAGGGCCTGGCGAACCTCCTGGGCCTGTCAGGAAGTGGCAGACAGACCATTCAATTTTCTGATAACTTCCACAGGTCTTGGAAGAAGCAAGAGTTCTCTTGGTATGAACCAAGTCCCAAAACACAGAGCAAAAATAAACTGTTTTTAATTAAAGGTTATTTTTTTCCTTTTGGCAACACACTGCAGTTGTTTTAATGCCAGGCAACCAGATACTTCCAAGTCAGAAAGGATATGCTCATCCAGTCCTGTTTTAACCTCTGGCATCTATGTATAACTCTTGTCCACTTTCTGGTTATACAGAGCTGCCAAGTTACCCAGTTCCAGGAGTGAGATTTTTGACAGTTCTGGTTTTAAATTTGCATTACAATGCAGAGCGGTAGCTGTAGTCCCTGAATTTACCCACTGGAATCGGTGCAGCATGTCTCATAATGCATCAGAATGGAATTGTCAAAAAGCCAGGACTAGCTTAAAATCTCTCTCCTGGAACTGGGTAACTTGGCAACTCTGGGTCATACGCAGGGGTACTTCTGGGAGCCACAAAATACCCCTGCACCAATATTTAAAATTCATCTAGATATAAGGACATAAGGAAGGCAGAGAGGGATATAGTTGTGAAGTCCCACCTGCAGTCTGGCAGCCTCTCTATTGCCATGGAGAATAGAAGTCATGAGACAGGAGAGCATCACCCTAGTGTGGCAGGAAATGATCCTGTAGCTAGGACCTGTCCTCCAAGTGATGCAAAACCCTCTCACACCCAGGAGGCTTCTCCAGAACCATGTGTCGATGAGGGAAGGGATGGGATAGCCATTATAGTTGGTGATTCAATCATTAGGCATGTAGATAGCTAGGTGGCTGGTGGACCTGAGGATCCCCTGCAAAGGTAGTGGACCTCACGCACCACCTAGACAAGGTTTTAGACAGTGCTGGGGAGGAGTCTGCTGTCTTGGTATATGTTAATACCAATGACATAGGAGAGTGTGGTAAGGAAGTTCTGGAGACCAAGGGGCTTGTTTACAAGCCGCTGTAGCGGTTTCTGATCGTTATCGGAGCCGCGGCCCCATTGATTTCAATGGGGCCACGGCTCCGATAATGATCGGAAACTGCTACCGCAGCTTTGTAAACAAGCCCCCAAGGCTTTTAGGTAGGAAGTTGAAATCCAGAACTTCCAGGGTAGCATTCTCTGAAATGCTTCCTGTTCCACGCACAAGAACCAAAAGGCAGGCAGAGTTCCAGAATCTCAATGCGTGGATGGGACGATGGTGCAAGGAAGAGGGGTTTTGATTTGTTAGGAACTGGGCAATATTCTGTGGAAAGTAGGGACTTTTCTGAAGGGATGGGCTCCACTTTAGCCGGGATGGGACCCAGCTGCTGGCATTAACTTTTAAAAAGGAGACAGAGCAGCTTTAAAACTAGATAATAGGGAAAAGCCTACAGTCACATGGTTCGGAAGGATGTATCCTTGAAGGATACTAGCAAAAGAGGGAAGTTAGGGCATTCTGACAGTGAGGTGCCAATAAAGATATAAATAACTCAGATGCCCTTAAGTACAGAGCAGACAGAGCTGAAAGATTCCAAATTATCCCTATCTACTGATAACCAGATTAATATGCATAAAATACAACCTCTAAAATGCCTGTATGCAAATACTAGAAATCTAAAAAATAAGATGGGAGAGTTAGAATATATAGCACTAAATGAGAGGCTAAATATGATTGGTATCTCAGAGACATAGTGGAAAGAGGACAACCAATGAAACACTGCAATACCAGCATACAAACTATTGCAATGATAGAGTAGATGAAATAGGCAGAGGGGTTGCACTCTTATGTTAGAAAGGGCATTGAGTCACACAGGATTAAAGTTTTGCAGGAAGCAAACTACACTGTAGAATCTCTATGGATAGAAATTCCATGTCAAAAATGGAAGACATGGTCAGTGAGAATAAACATTTGGATGATGAAATGCTAAAAGAAATCAGGAAACCTAACAAAAATTACAACACAATAATAATAATGGATAATTTCAATTACCCCGGTATCAACTAGGTCAGTGTCACGGCAAGACATGCTAGGGAGATAAAGTTTCTAGATGACATAAATGACTGCTTCTTGGAGCAGCTAGTTCATGAATCAACAAGAGGAGAAACTATTTTGGACCTAATCTTTAGTGGAACACAGGATCTGGTTCAAGAGATAAGGGTGTTGGGGCCACTTGAAAATAGTGATCATAGCATGATCACATTTGATTTAATAAATGGAGGAAGCTCAGCACGGAAATCCACAGAGCTATGTTTTAACTTTCAAAAGGGAGACTATGATAAAATGAGGAAAACAGTTTAGAAAAAACTAAAAGGAGCAGCTGCAAAGGTTAAAGATTTACATCAAGCATTGGCATTGTTTAAAAATACTATCTTGGAAGCCTGGATCAGATGTATTCCACACTTTAAGAAAAGTGGAAGAAAGAATAAAAAACTGTCAGTATGGTTTAAAGGTGAGGTCAGAGAAGCTATGTAGCCAAAAAAAAACCATCTTTCAGAAAATGGAAAAAGGAACCAATAATGAAAACTGGAAACAACATAAGCACTAGCAAGTTAGATGCAATGAATTGATAAGGCAAGCAATGAGACAATTTGAAAAAAAGCTTGTTGTGGAAGCAAAAACACATAATAACAACTTTTTCAAGTACATTCGTAGCAGAAAGCCTGTGAGAGAGTTAGTTGGACCATTGGATGATAGAGGAATAAAAGGGGCATTAAGAGAGGACAAGGCCATAGCGGAGAGACTGAATGAATTCTTTGCTTCGGTCTTTACTGAGGAAGATGTAGGGAAGTTACCCATGATTGAAATGGTATTTAAAGGTGATCCATTGGAAGAACTGAAAGAAATATTGATAAATCTGGAAGATGTATTACAATTATTTGATAAAC
This sequence comes from Ichthyophis bannanicus, assembly GCA_033557465.1. Taxonomy (NCBI): domain Eukaryota; kingdom Metazoa; phylum Chordata; class Amphibia; order Gymnophiona; family Ichthyophiidae; genus Ichthyophis; species Ichthyophis bannanicus. The sequence continues at coordinate 106,681,722 of CM066038.1, forward strand.
TGAAGAGTAGCAAATCATCTGGATCAGATGGTATACATCTGAGTGTGTTGAAAGAACTGAAATATAAGATTGCAGACCTACTAATAGTAATGTGTGAACTGTTATTAAAATCGTCTGTAATACCTGAAGACTGGTGAATGGCCAATGTAATGCCAATTTTTAAAAAAGGTTCAAGAGGTGATCCGGGAAACTACAGACATCAGTACTGGGCAAAATGACAGAAACCATTAAAATTACTGAACATGTAGACAGTCATGGTTTAATGGGAGAAAGTCAACATGGATTTAGCCAAGGAAGGACTTGACTTACTAATCCGTCGTTTTAATTAATTAATTTATTTATTTATTTATTATTATTATTTATTTATTATTTTTATTTAATTATTATTATTTAATAATTTTAATTATTTAATATCTGTTATTTTAATTATTTAACTTATTTAATTCTCCCCGTTTAAACCAAGTTGTCTTACCTGTTCTCTGTAAAGTTTAATGTATGTTCTGCCTGCATTGTACAAGTTAATGTTTATTGTAAACCGTACTGATTCTTAAGAGCGCGGTATAAAAAATAAATAAATAAATAATCTGTTAGATTTTTTTTGAAGGTGTGAAAAAACAGGTAGACAAAGGTAAGCCGGTTGATGTGGAGCCCAATCCCTGAAAGGGTAAGTCTGGGCCATCTGGGTCCCCCAGGCAGGATGGGCCTGTTAGAACCCGATTCTGTACCATGTGAGCAAGACAGCCCCGCGGGTGCAAGATCGGGCCCTGGGATAGCCCGGGGTGCCCCTGCATCACTGCGGGAATGTCCTCCCCATAGCACAACCTGCCTACTGCCTTTGTGACCCCAAATTCCCCACCGCCCGACCCTGATGGGGGCCGCTGGGGCCCAGATCGGGCTGTGGTGACTCACTATGAGTGTCTTGTTGTTCTGGTGGGGGGCTGATGGGCTCTGGGGGAGGGAGGCTGCTGGCCTTGGAGGTGGAATAAGCAGAGCATCCCCCTCGGCATTCCCTGGATGTACAGGGCCATCACTGGAATCGGCCCTGTACGTCTGGAGGTTGGTGCTGCCCATACTCCACCCACTCTCTGCCCCCGTGCCACCCCCCATTCCCCGCAGCATACACAGCAGCTCTGTAAATGCAGCAAGGCCAGGAGGCATCATAGGCTGAGGGCATCCAGCCCTGCTATTCGGCTCTGTGGATCAGGCCCATAGTGTTTTTGGATTTTCAGAAAGCCTTTGACAAGGTCCCTCATGAGACACTCTTAGTGAAATTAAAAAGTCATGGGATAGGAGGCAGTGTACTATTGTGGATCAGGAACTGGGTAAAACATATGAAGCAGAGAATAGGACTAAATGGCCAATTTTCTGAATGAAGAAAGGTGAATAGTGGAGTACCCCCGGGATCTGTGATAGGTCTGCTGCTTTTTAACATATTCATAAATGACCTGAAAATGGGAATAACGAATAAGATGATCAGATTTGTAGATGACACAAAATTATTCAAAGTTGTTAAAACCCAAGAAGATTTTGAAAAATTGAAAGAGGACCCTCATAAATTGGAAGACTGGATGTTCAAATGGCAGATGAAATTTAATATGCAGAAGTGCAAATTTATGCACCTGGGGAAAGAACAACTCAAACTATGGTTAGATAATGCAAGGTTCTACATTAGGAATCACAACCCAGGAAAAAGATTTAGGCGTCATCATGGATAACATGTTAAAACCCTCTGCCCAGTGTGCAATGGCAACCAAGAAAACAAATAGAAAGCTAGGAATCATAAGGAAAGGAATGGAGAATAGAACCAAGGATATTATAATGTCTCTATATCATTCCATTCTGTTACCGCACCTTGAATATTGTGTGCAATTGTGGTCACTAAATGTTAGAAAGGATATAGCAGAATTAGAAAAGGTACAGAGAAGAGCCACCAAAATGGTAAAGGAGATGGAAGGATACTCCTATGAGGCAAGGCTTTAAAGGTTAGGGATCTTCAACCTGGAAAAAAGACGGCTGAGGGGGGATATGATAGAGGTTTATAAATTAGTGAATGGAGTGGAACAGGTAAACATAGATCAATTGTTTACACTATCAAAAAGTAGAAAGACTACTAACCCATTTAAGACTAATAAAAGAAAATATTTTTCCACTCAACGCATAAGCAAACTCTGGAATTTGTTACCAGAGGATGTAGTAAAAGCTGTTAGTGTACCTAGGTTTAAAAAAGGTTTGGATACGTTCCTGGAGGAAAAGTCCATAAACCATTATTAAAGAGGACCTGGGAAATCCACCACTTGCCCTGGCACAAGTATTGTGGAACCTGTGTGTCTTTTTGGGAACCTGCTAAGTATTTGTGACCTGGATTGGCCATTGTTGGAAACAGGACAATTGGCTTGATGGACTTTGGTCTGACCCAGTATGGCATATATTATGTTCTTAAGTTCTTATGTTTGGCACTGTGCTGAACATCTAGGTGCTTCTTTTTTATTTTCAGCAACATTATACATAGAGTGGAGTATTTAAATATCCCATTCTATGCATAATGCTATGCGCTGTGTGGGGAGGGTGGGTGAGGCTGCCAATACACGTGAAGGCACATTCCAAGTTGGCTGCTCAGGCCCCTAGGCACCGTATCGGAAGCAGGATGCACAGAGACAGACCCAATTCTGATTGTGTACGAGCTAGACGTGCCCTGCAGGATCGCAATCGGGTCTGAGCCTGTACATGCAGGCTGGGACCCGATTCAGATTGGCCTGCATGTATAGACCCCTGCCCAGCTAACTCAGTCAGGCTCCTGAATGGAGCCACGGTGCCATGGTGTCCCATTGCCATGGCACTGTGGTTCTATTCAGGGGCCACGATCCCTGGCCACTTGTTCCTTTCCCTGCAGCCCGACCCTCGATATGGCCTCCCATGGCCAGGGTCGGGCTGTGGGGAACCACCTGCACCCCTCGCCCCACTTCTGCCGCCCAGGCCTGCAGTCCCCTGACGTCCAGGGGACATATTCCACCTCTGAGATGGAATAAGTCCCCATAAAGTCTGCCAGCCCCAGATGTACAGGGCCGACTTCAGAATCGGCCCTGTATGTCCGGGGACATGGACCACCCACTGCCTGTCCTGACCACACCTCTGCGACGCCCCCTCCCGCTCCTGTCTAAGCCTCCCCATACAAACTCCTTGTTCGTACGAGGAGGATTTCATTGGGGATGGCAAGGGGTCAAATAGCATGTCGGAATAGACCCCATAGTTTATACATCCTCGGTGCAAATTTTCAGCATCTAGAGACATGTTTACTAAAGGTTAATGCACATTAAGTAAAATTAACGAGAGCTAAATGCTCCTACTGCCTATTCATTTCTATGAGCCATTGCAGCACTTAACACATGTTAACTTTCATTAACACACATTAACCTTTAGGAGCCGATTCAGACCTGGACGTCCCGGCCATCTGTGCGCCCTCTGGGAACCGGATGCATAGAGTTAGCCAGGATTCTGATCCTGTGGGGCACATCTAGCGCCGTGGGATCAGAATCACGTCCAGGTCTGTACGTGCAGGCCAGGACCCCGATTCAGGTCGGCGTGCACATACAGGCCTTGCCCAGATAGTTCAGTTCAAAAGCCGCGATCTCTGGCCGCCGGACAAAAAAGTGCATTCCCTGCAGCCAGACCTCCAATCTGGCCTCCCAACGCCAGGGTTGGGCTGTAGGGAATTTCCTCTGCCCCCTACCACCTCTTTTGGGCCCCAGGCCTGCCCGATCCACCCAACTAGGGAAACTTATTCCACCTCAGAGATGGAATAATTCCCCCATTCAGGCCACCAGCCCCAGACATACAGGGTCAACATTGGAAACGGCCCTGTACATCCGGGGCCACTGACTGCCCACTGCCCGCCCTAACTCCTCCCCCACAATGCCCCTTTCCCACCCCCATCTAACTTCCTCATACAACGTGCGGGGAAGTTAGTCGGGGTTGGAAGGGTGCCCGAATAGCAGGGATGAACGTCCCTATTTGTGCCTCGGAATGACCCTGTTAGTGAATATGCCCCCTAGATTATGCATTTGGTTTATATGCCAGAAAATCAGACATAAACTGGAGTGTCTAGCCAAAGACATAATCTAAACATAGACACCTGCTTTTGGTGCTCAGATGCTTAAATTATGTGCAGCCTTTTACAAATACCCAGCCGCCTACAAGTCCGACCCAACCATTAGGCATACTAGACAGCTGCCTATGGTGGCAGCAAATATCAGGACCTTCAAAGCAAAATAATACATTTTGACAGGCAGGAGGTGTGTAAAGCTTAAGGTCTGTGTAGGATGCCAACACCTTGAACCAACTCTGGGGCCGGCCCTGGGTGCCTATATTCAGTGGTGCAAAGTAAACACATAACGACACTCAATATAGGCATACATTGAAACATCTTGTTAAAATGTTTCAATTTATGCCTCAGATGCCCTGGTGAAAACTGGGGTCTCCATGAGTTCCTGGGTCCTTTCCTAACAGAGGTGAAAGACCATTTCTCAAGACTGTTTAGGCTTATCGAGATGTCCCTTCTCTTTTCCCAAAAAAAGACAAAAGCCACATAATCACGCCAAGCGGAGCTGTTCAAAATTAAACAGTTTAGTGGAGCAACTGATTAATGTGAGTAGCCTGACAGACAGTACATTTTCTTCTAGTAGAATCCATGCAGGCTCGTCTAAGACATGTTCGGGTATCTTGTCCGCACATTGCTCCACTCCACCAATGGCCCTGTGCCTGCCCAGCTGAAAAAATACCAATAGCATCTGCCCTCTCTACAGCCACCACCACCTCTTCTCTTTAGACACAGTAGCAGAAGCAATAACAGCCCATGAGTATGGCATGGGGCCCTTGAGATGTGCGCACCCCTGCTGGTCACACCTCCTCTGATACGTACGTTTGGGGCCAGAGCGTGCATGAATCTCACGGGTTCTGCCATTGAAGCATTGAGAAAATGCAGCAGCAGACAGTACCCACAGCCTGCCGGGAGGAGGAAATGTAGAAAGGGAATTGGGGATCGGTTTGTGTTGGAGAAGACATGCAGGATCATATGGCAGGGAAGGGAGAAGAGATGGGAGCTACTGAAAACGGGGAAGAGAGCGTCATAGGGAACAGGGTCGGTCCAATGCTTGTTAGGGCATGTTGCCTGCACAGCTGAAAAAATGATGCGTAGCATCTGCTGTCCCTCCAGCTACCATTGCCTCATCTCCTCAGTCGCAGCAGCAGCAATAAGAGCACATGAGTATGGCGCGGGACCTTTGAGATGTCTGCGAGCCTGCAAAGCCCTGCTGGCCACACTACCAGAGGGGCTGTGACTGGCAGGGCTTTAGGCAAACACAGATCTCACAGGCTGTGTCGCTGCAGGACTGAGCAAATGTGGCAGCGGCGTCCATGGCTGGTCAGGAGGAGAAAATGGTGACAGTGAAGGGTTACATAGGGACAAGGAGGACGATGCTGGGCACAGGAGAGGGGGGAATAGGGAGAAGGAAGTGAGATGCTGAACATAGGGGGCATAGGGAGAATGAGGGGAATGATGCAGCGCTGTGTACGTCTTGTAGGGCTATACAAATGTTCAGTAGTAGTGGTAGGATGATGGACACAGGAAGGGGGAGAGATGTTGGACATGGAGCACAAGGAGATTGAGGAGGGATGCTAAACAAAGGGAAGGGGAGAATAAGGAGAGGAAAGGGAGATGCTAGACACGGGGATGGGGGGATAGAGAGAGAGGTAGGACTGCTGGACATGAGGAAGATAAGGAGAGAAGGGAGGTTTCCTATGCATGTTTAGCACAGACGTTTTGCTCAGCAATGTTGTATAATGAACTGTGTTGAAAACGTGCGCGCTAAACAGGAAGACCAAGCCAGGCATATGCGCATAGGGGTCTGCATTAGCAGCAGCTCTATCCTGCACACAAAAAAACCCCAAAAAAACAGTTTGGCACGTGCTGGACTGCTACGTTCTGCTGTTTATGCACCGGATACAATCCAGCACACTTCTCCTGCCAGTTTCTCTTCAGCAAAGTCGGAAAAGAGTTGCAGGTGCTGTGCAGGCCTATAGCCAATCCTTAATGCCTCCTCAGACCTCGCATTAAAATCTCAGGTTGACCTCAGCCTTCTAGTCTTATACAGTACAGATGCATAGATGTGCGCATCACTAATTGCTTCATTGCCAACGATTTAAATAGATTTAAATGCTCGCTGTGCTGCCCTTAGCAGCGGCATTTGTGCATTTTTTTATGCTCGCGTCAGATTCCTTCTTGCACTAGCACAGAAAATTTGACAAACACAGACTCTGTCCAGACCTGCATAGAATCCAGACTTCACTCCCATACAGAAGAATTAATTGAACGATGCTATGAATTATAATGGTAGATTTACTGAATGGCTGATACAGGGAGAGTTTCTGCATGTATAGAAGGCCCTTGAGACTTCTCATGTGGTGATCTATAGCTACTTTAAAGACGGAAGGAAGGGTTATAATGTGTGGAATGGTGACTGACTTGCCTCTTATTGCTACCCCGAATGTTTCTGTCCAGAGTCACAAATGGACTGCTGGCTGCCTCATCCCCGCCTTTAACGGATTATCCAGCCTGCTCGGCTTCTCATAAGCTCTTAGCAGTCCCAGGTCCTCGAGTGGTCCACACTACAGCCGCCCGCTCTTCAGCCTTCTGAGTTATGGCCCCTGTTCTTTGGAACTCCCTCCTAATCACTTGCGCATCAGTTCTCTTTTAAGTCGTTTCAAAGCTCAACTCAAAGGTTATCTTTTGCGCAGGCCTTTCCATCACCCACTCCCTGAGTCGCTTAACCTTGCCTTGACCTGCTTCCGGCCAGCATTCCAGTTGCACTGTTCCTTTGTCTCCCCCTTCCTTTCGTGGTCTTGTGTAGCTGTGCTGATCTTGTAACCTAGGCTTCCTACTCCCTCCTGTCCTTGCCGTTCGTCCGTCATATTTGTTTTTGTGTTTTTGTTATTTTTTGTTCTTTGTTCTGATTTTATTGTTCACCTCCAAGATGTGATTCTCAATTGGTGGTATAGCAAGTTAATAAACTGTAACTGTAACTTTATAGTTTCATTGGAGAACATGTAAATAGATGCACCATGATTTGTGCACTACTGGTTATAGTTGAGTATTTTATAATGACATGTAGGTGCCTGTGTTGCTTTTATCACATGGGTGTCCTGTTATAAAGTTACTCCCCACATGAGAGATGAGCAAACTGGATAGTCCATACGGTCTTTATCTGCCATCATTTTCTATGGGCCCAATATTCAGCACTGATGGCTAGCTACCGCTGCTAAACTTTAGACCCGGCTATTCAATGCCGCTACCCAGGTCTCAGCCGGTGCCGCCCCCTGGAACGCTCCGATGCAGCAGCAACACCCACAGATATTCAGTGGCACTAACCATGTTAGCGCTGCTAAATATCCCGATCAAGGGGAATAACGTGGTTAGCAAATCTGCTAATCACATCAAACCCTTTAACTATTGGGCCCTACGTTTCTACGTCTGTTCACCTACTTCCATGTGCACATACCTCAGAGCAATTTTGTAAGAGTCCACATGAGGGCATAAGACACTTTCCTACACCCTCAAGTCCCTTATAAAATTACTCTCATTTTGGAGAAGGACACTAGCAAAACATGCCTTAATACTCATGTTGCAATGCAATATTTTTGTGGACTATTCTATAATAATCAAGGGCTAGTATTTTCATTATCAATCATATTTTCATACGTTTCTCTTTTTGTTATCATCATCTGCCCCTTATCAACTTTTACCCTTAAAGCTAATATTCTCTGATACCATATATATATATTAAAAACACTTATCTTATGAACTCCCTGTGATATGCGATGTTATAGCCTTATGCTCGATGTGATATCATGTTTTGATAAATTCTGCTTCATGCACATTTTTCTTTTGGTGAACATTCCACTGTAAATGTTCTTTTTAGCATTCTCCAACTGACCAGTGATTATAAGAAAATGGAAAGGTAAGAAAACATGAATAATAACAAAAATACCAGTCCATGAGTAATATATGACTGTACACAAAAATATTGCATTGCACTGTGGCTATTAGCATAAATATCCACAATCAAGGAATCTCTTCAAATCATTAGAATTTGGGATCAGGCCTGCCCCATCTAGACCCGAGGATCTGGTAAGATGAAGGTCGGGGTGAGGAGGGGCTTATTAAAAGTCAGGGGCAGCCCAAGGGGGGTGCGGGGCCATGTGCGGAGACTCGGTGCGGGGCCTCATTTGCATAAGAAGCCTCATTTGCATAAATATTTGCATAATGTTACCATATACTAACTTTTAGTAAACATGCCTCTTAATGAGTGTATGGATAAAGAAAGACTAAAAGATTTCTACATTACTATAATCCAGTGCCAACCGCCAGACACATTAGGAACTACTACAAACACTGCCCATTTAGAACCCATAGCAAACCCGCCGTATCCTAACAGCATTACCAGGACTCACAAAGCACCATACTCTACCTATCAAAAGGAAACACTGCAAATATTAAACCAATACATTTCAGAGAACAACAATACATGACCTACTGGGGAAAGAGAACAAGTGGCAATGTCAAATAGGAATTACATAACAGAACACCTCAGCTCAGTTACACATGCAGAACATAGACCATCACCAAACAAGGAATCACAATTTAGAAATAGGAAGACAATTAAACTGGGAACCCCAAAAGCCAAACTTGGAATATACAACAACACTGTAGAAATAAAACTATAAATTAATTTCCTCTTGTACTAAACAAAGCGCAGACGTTAATGATGCACATTTCCCAGAGCTGACATATTCCAATTAATAAATTCAAAATAAAGAGATATTTTTCTACCTTTTGTGCATTTTTTTCAGCTGCAATTGCTCCAGCCACTTTCTTCTGGTTTCTTCGTGTCTTCTGCTAACTGTCCATCATCTACTGTCCATTTGTCCTTTCTTCTCTCCTAGTTTTTTTTCATTCTCTCTCTACATCTGCTTTAACATACTAATCTTTCTCCTTTTGCTCTTTCCTCATTCCTATTTCATCCACTCAAATTTTACCCCTCCATCCTCGGTCCCCACTTACTCTCCCAATTCCCGGCCAATTGTAGATTTTTCATCCCTCCCACACAAAATATTTTTCCTCTCTCCATTTTCCTCTCCCAGCCCCATCCCATTCTAATCCTCCCCCAACATCAGCTCCCTTCTAGTTCCAGCCTCACCCAGCATCCATACCCTTCTAGTCCCTGCATCAGCCCATTTCCAGTCCTAGCCCCCCATCAGCCCATTTCCAGTCCTAGCAACCCAACCCAATACCAGTCCTAGCCCCCCCCATCAACCCACTTCCAGTCCTAACCCCCCATCACCCCATTTTCAGTTTAAGCCCCCCCTATAACCCATTACCAGTCCTAACCCCCCATCAGCCTACTTCCAGTCCTAACCCCATCAGCCCATTTCCAGTCAGCCCCCCATAGCCCATTGCCAGTCCTAACCCCTCTATCAGCCCACAGCCCATTACCAGTCCTAACCCCATCAGCCCACCTCAAGTCCTAACCCCTCCCCATCAGCCCATTTCCTGTCCTAGCCCCCCCCCCATAGCCCATTATCAGTCCTAACTTCCCCATAGCCCATTACCAGACAGCCCCCATCAGCCAACAGCCCACCCGTCTTAACCCCCCCCCATCGCCGATTACCAGTTCTAACCCCAACAGCCCACAGCCCATTACCAGTCCTAACCCCATCAGCCCATTTCCTGTCCTAGCCTCCCCCCCCATAGCCCATTATCAGTCCTATCCCCCCCCCACAGCCCATTACCAGTCCTAACCCCATCAGCCCACCTCAAGTCCTAACCCTTCCCCATCAGCCCATTTCCTGTCCTAGCCCCCCCATAGCCCATTATCAGTCCTAACCCCCCCCCCATAGACCATTACCAGTCCTAACCCCCCCATCAGCCCACAGCCCATTACCAGTCCTAACCCCATCAGCCCACCTCCAGTGTTAACCCCCCCATCAGCCCATTTCCAGTCCTAGCCCCCCCCATAGTCCATTACCAGTCCTAACCCCCCCCAACAGCCCACAGCCCATTACCAGTCCTAACCCCATCAGCCCACCTCCAGTCTTAACCCCCCCAGCCCATTTCCAGTCCTAGCCCCCCATAGCTCATTACCAGTCCTAACCCCCCCCCCCATCAACCCCCAGCCCACCTCCAGTCAAGTCCTAACCCCCCCCCCCCCCAATCGGTCAAGGAATTTTTTTTTTTTTTTTTTTAAAGCTGGCTGCTACCGCTGCCGCCGCGGCAGAATGGAGTGTCCCACGGGGCCCCCTCTGCCCGGCTGAGTCCCTCCCTCTGCGATGGCTGAGCCCCTCTGTGCCGGCTTTCAGATTCGCGAAGGGAGAGTGTCTCCCTCGCGTCTCTATTAAGCCCGGAGGGGCTGATGGGAAATTTCCCATCTGCCCCTGCAGGTTTAACAGAGACGTGAGGGAGACACTCTCCCTTCGTGAATCTGAAAGCCGGCACAGAGGGGCTCAGCCGGCACAGAGGGGCTCAGCCGTCGCAGAGGGAGGGAGGGAGGGATTCAGCCGGGCAGAGGGGGCCCCGCGGGACACTCCATTCTGCCGTGGCGGCAGCGGCAGCGGTAGCAGCCAGCTTTTTTTTTTTTAATTTAATTTTGAAAAAAGCAGAATGTTCTTTGCGCGGGGCCCCCTGAAACGCGGGGCCCTGTGCAAAAAACATTCTTGCTCAATGGACGGGCCGGCCCTGTTAAAAGTTTACTTGCAGAGGTTGGGGCTGACCGCTAGATTTTATTGTCTACTATCTTCTAGTGGCATGTTTTAGTGTGTATTATTGACAAATGTGCACAAAAAAAAAGAAAGAAAGCACAAAAAACTTTACAAAATCAAAATGAAATTAAATTGTTTTTGAGTGCACACCTCTAATTTTGATACTTTCCTCTGGCTTCTTTCTGCAGAGTATTACAATGATCAAACTTCAAGTTTCATGAAAAAAAAAATAAGATAATTGTACACGTAAGCTAGTCCAAAAATGTTACTCAGACATGAAGAAATCTAACTCAAGGCGGCTGAGCCACTGGTTCCGGCCTTCCCTTGCTGTTTCTTATTGATGAAATAACCTTTGAGATGGTTGAGTTTATCTGTGCTATGGTGCTCTGAAGAAGTGGAACACAGAATAGAGTCGAATCTAGCAGCCCGGACAGTAAACTAACTTGGAGAAGAAAATTGCCTGGAATAGTGAGTGAGAAATGTATGTTGTGAAGCTGAAAATGAACAGTGAAAACTTTCTGGAACCTTTCTGAACATGCACCTATTTCCTCATAACAGCTGGAGTGGAAGAGAGAGGCTGCTAACCCAGACTGGTACTTGTTTGTGTTTCAAGAAAACAACAATTGCATAGGGTCCAGCAGCACTATTACTACTACTTAAAATTTGTGTAGCGCTACAAGGCATATACAGTGCTGTACAGAGACATGTAAGAGACAATCCCTTCTCGTAAGAGCTTACAGTCTAGTCAAGAAAGACAATACAACATCTGGAGAATAGGATATATCTAGGGGAATGGTAAGGAAACACATAGGAGGTAAACAGGAGACTAGGGGGATCAGGATCAAAAGCAGTCTTAAAGAGGTGAGTTTTTAGCCAGGATTTCAACAGGGTCAGAGATGGAGCCTGACATACTGACATAGGTAGTTTGTTCCAAGCATAAGGAGCGGCAAGGTGGAATGAACGAAGTCTGGCATTGGCCGTGGAAGAGAAGGGCACAGATAGAAGGGATCTGCCAGAAGCGCAGAGTTCCCAAGGAGGGGTGTACGAAGAGATAAGAGAGGAAAGGTAATGTGGAGCAGTCGAATGAAGGCACTTATAGGTTAGTAGCAGAAGTTTGAACTTCAAGGCCTTTTGCAGAGAATGAGAATGAGAGTGGTAAAGAATCAGTAGAGAGGAAAACCTGAAAGGCAAGCATGAGTAAATGTGTGACAAATAGAAGTTCAGGTTTTTGCTGTATTCAGCATGAGAGATCTTGCATCAGGGTTATCCAACCAAGAGACAGGAAGATAAATGAGAAGAAACCAAAAGAGAAGGATCAGAGGACGATAACTGGATTGTGTGTTATTAACAAAGGACTGATAGAAATATCCACAGAGGGGCCAACTAGGGACCCAGTATACAGAGAATAGTAGATCCAGGACTGAGTACTGAGGTATAGCCTCTATGGTGTTCATACAGTTTAAAAGAAACATGTTTTTTAGACCTATGGTGGTTGGGTCCCAAGGATACTTGTGTAGCAGCAATCGCTGTGAAAAGCTCTTATTCAATCACTCACCCACAGAAGGAAAACTCACAGGCAGGCTGGAATGCAAACAGGATCTTTAATGTGCACAGGATCAGACAGAGATACCAGCAACCTCCACAAGGGTCTGAACCCCGAGGGACGGCCTACAATGCCTTATATACAGTACAGTTTTAAACTCATTCTACAATCCCATTTGCCACAGGTATTTCCTGCCCACCAATCAGCAGCCCCTGGGGAGGTACCTGGGTGACCTGTCCAAACCGGTATGCTCTGGTCTGTTGGTTTCAGGGCTAGGGAAATACTGTGCTCAGACCTGGAGTGGGGGAAGGGTGCCTACTGGAATCTCAATGTCTCTCTTAGCAGGCTGATTACCTCATGGCTTGCGGGGGAAGGGTCAGGCTGATCAGAGCCTCATGGCTTGCAGCATGGCTTGGGGGAAGGGCTATCTACAGTTCGCAGCATGGCTTGGGGGAAGGGCTACCTATAGCTACCTCATGGCTGCCTCATTCCCCCCTTTTTAAGTAAGACCTCAACCGCTAGAGGCGGTTGAGGGCTGTATTACTGGAGGCAAGCCGCAGAGGAGTATATTGGGTCAGGGCCATGACCGTGGCAGCCGCCTTGCGTTCTACCAGGGTGCCAAGGGTGGAAACAACCTGTAAGGAAAAAGGCACATTGTTAAAATGTACGGTACAGCAATGGGACAAGTTAAGGTAGAGAGTTACGTATACAAAGGTCTGCATGTTCAGAGCAGTTTGGGCAAGTAATACTGCTGTGTTAGTAGTCTCTGCACTTGTTTGAAAGCAAGTCTATATCAGCTAAGGCACCTTTTCTCAGTCTGATCCCGGTTCCAGGAAAGGTGTCTGTAAATCAGTCTCTCCGGTGGTCCAGAGTTCGTCGGCAGTCTGTTAGAACCCCGTACTGGGCAGAAGTGTCAAAGCGTAGGGGCTGGTTTGGAACTGTGACAGAAGTCCAGGCTGGAACAATTTCTGGTGCAGCGGCCTTGACACGAGAGTGATGGATCCTCGGAGCAACTTCAGCCACCTTGACAGCCGTGGGGGTGGTCCGCAGAACAGTATACGGGTCTCGCCACTGGGGAGTCAGCAGATCCTGCTTCCACTCCTGGATCCATTATCACTGGAGGTTCCTTTGCTGGTAGGAAATATTCCATTATGCCCTTGACTGATCTCCACATGTTTACAGATCAGACAAGTGCACGCGCGTGTTCTGTAATTCTGACAAGTTTTAGAATCACACCAATTTTTTTTTTTTTTTTTTTTTGCCTGTGAGAATTTGTCATCAATTTATCCCTCATCATTTTTTATATTCATTAGCCAGATACATCACTTCACATCATTAAATTGCCTTCACCAGTTTACTGTCCATCAGAGTCCTTCCACATCATTAATTACCTTCATCAGTTTACTGTCCATCAGAGTCCTTCCTCTTAATATATCACTTTACCCCTCACAACACTTTCCACCAACTACATACATAGGTCCTTCAATTTTTTTCTTTTTCTATACCATACTAATGTATCCTTATCTGGCAAGGCTGCTAAAACAATTGTTTAGAGACATAGTATTGTTGTAAACAGTGTCCATTTCCCACTAACTTAATTGGTGCAGTTCTAGATTGGCATGGGTGCTCATTCTAAATAGCGACTGTCTAAACAATCTTCAATATAAAACGATACATCAATTCCAATAGAAAGAAATATGGCTCCTAACATGACAGCCACATATCTCTCATGTATGGCTAGAGTCTATTGTACACCTGGTTCCCAGTGAGAGTACTGTAGGAAACTTAAAAATACTTGGACTGATCTTGAAAATGCAGTGGTCCACAAAGATTTATGTAAGCTATCCATTAATTATGGTGTCAAAAGAGATCCTCTTGAGGTGAGAGACTAAGAGGGCACAAGGCATTGGTGGTTGGGCCTCATGGCGATACTCCTTCTGGTTCTTCTTGGCCTGCAAGGCATTTGTGAATAGGCCTCATGGCAATACTTCCTCGGGTTCTTCTTGGCCTATTCCCCCCTGCCTATTCATGTCTCTTCAGAGGCATAAATGTACAAGGTTCGTGTTTTCTCAGGCCTTGTGGGTCCTCGAGGAGTCTTAGAGCAGTCAGAATTCCAGTGGCCCAGATCATCACACTTGGAGTAGCACGTTTTATTGCCTTTTTCCTAGGCTGTCGTCTCACCTTCTGCCCCTTTCTCTCATTCATTTTCTCAAAGCTCTCCTGGATCATTGCTGACAAGTAAGATTTAGTTTTATCCAATCAACTCGAGTTAATGTTATCATTATATTTGTAAATAATATTTTTACAAATATTTCCATATTTCTGGGAATCACAGTTCCATCTTTCCACTAAATTTGCTTTATATACTTGGGAACCAAGCGATTTCAGATCAGCCCCTTTCCAAAATTTAATATTTACTCATCTTATTGCTGTGTATACTGGACCTCTACATAATGTACTCCTACCAGTATATTTGGTAACAAAGTACAAATGTATAAACTAAAAAGATTTGTATCTCACAGTGCTATAATATATTGTGCTCCTGAACTCTGGACACCAACATGTAAAATTCAAATACAGCAGGACAGGTGAATTTATTCTAAATAGCACCTATGATGTTACTGTCCTGTTCATCATTCATGAGCACAGAGCTTAACAAGGCAAAGTGATTACCTTGTATCTTATAGTTCAAAACAGGCATGAAACTGATACTTTATAAGAAGGTTGGTGGATATCTGGAATGCAATATCATTGTAGTATCAGAAAAATGAATACAGTTGATCAAGGCAGTTTAATGTACCAAGCAGGAAAGAACGCAATCATCAGCACAGCATTTACTGTCTGCAGAATAAACTGCCAAAGATGGCATATCATTCAGAAGTATTACTTGCTTAAGTTTGTATGTGCAGTCAAAACCAAATATATGTACCAGAGAAAATCCAGGCTTTAAAGGACAAGTAAAAAAAAAATCTT
Source organism: Ichthyophis bannanicus (assembly GCA_033557465.1). Classification (NCBI taxonomy): domain Eukaryota; kingdom Metazoa; phylum Chordata; class Amphibia; order Gymnophiona; family Ichthyophiidae; genus Ichthyophis; species Ichthyophis bannanicus. The sequence continues at coordinate 106,697,044 of CM066038.1, forward strand.
CATTTCTTTCTTCATGATCTTATAAGGATTTTTCTCCAGCCTTTGTTTGCTTCCAGCAGACATTTGAGGATGCTCAAAGGAGGGCACCTCATGGTTCTAGAAGCTCAAACTCTACAATTAAAATTGATGACAAGAGGATTGTTTGCAGGCTAGGTGTGGCTAGGTGAATTGGGGTTCTTTGTCCTCTAGGAGAAAGACTCCTAGATGATTTTTTTTTTTTTTTTTTGTCCTCTCTAATGGGCCTCCATTCATCTGCTAGAAGAAGGAACTCCTCCCAGTATCTTTCTATAGCTATGCAAACTATTTCAGCAGTTCCAACTATCCCCCAGTCACCGCTGAGAGGTGTGACCAAAACACCTGGTTCCCTGACCACTGATCATGCATGTAACATAGCAATGAAATTGGATATGCATCAAACAATGCAATTGTCTTCCTTCACTGATATACCAGTACCACAGTCCACACACAGCAAACCCCCCCCCCCTTTTCCAAACTGTCCCCTTCCCTGCAATCAGTAGACCTGGTGTTTTTCACTGTTTTGGGACACAGGGGCGACTCGTCAATAACTTCACCTTTTACTGATAGAGTATCAAAATCAATCCTGAAATATAAAGACCTAATGTCTGGACAAAAACTTTCTTTCCCTAATGTCACAACCAAACACAGAGCCACTAACAAACACAGAGCCACTAGCAATTTTTACATAACAGTACATTAACTATATGGGCCAGCCATGAATCCATACAGGGAAGCTGGTCCGGATACTCCCTCACCACAATTCAGCCTCCGGACCCCATGCCCCAATCACAATTCACAAATCACAATGTTCAGTGTAAATTTTCTAATCTCACCTCTGGGAATACAACATACAATATAATCCTGGTAACAGGCAGAGTCTGGCTGCACAAAACGCACAGGACCACAAAGGGAAAAAGAAAGAGGGAAAACAGAAACAGAGACGTCTCAGCAGCGAATACTCACACACTCTCCTTCCCCAGCAGCAGCTTGTTACAAATACATCACAGACACTCTCTCTAGCTGTATCATAGGATCTAACTTTCACCATGAGGACATTAGAAATACAGTATGAGAAATATAGCTAGCTATTTTCTAATGTCCACTAGATGGAGCTCCAGGATCACTTTAACCATAAGGATAAAAATACAGCTAGTTTTTAAATGACCACTAGATGGAGCTCCAGGATCACTTAAAACACAGGTAATAGTAGTAATTACAGCTAATGTCCACTAGATGGAGCTCCAGAGTCACTTTAAGTATATTGCAGTGTAGCTTACACGTGGTCTTTTCAAGATGGCCGCCTCCACGTGTGTTCTACTGCCCGATTCAGCTCTGGATACCTCCGGACAGACTCAGCTGTTCCCAACTTCAGAATCGGGTCAGCCGGGCCTCAAACATGCGGGAGGAGGAGGAGAAAAATACACTTTTAAAATCGGGGAGCCAGCCGGACCTCAAACATGCGGGAGAGGAGGAGAAAAATACACTTTTAAAATCGGGGAGCCAGCCGGCCCGCGGCACACAGAACAAGGACGGAGCAGTTTAAAAAGGGGCCCGCCGGCCCGCGGCACACAAATTACGGTCAGTATGATTTTTTTTTTATTTTTTTTGCTTGGGGCAAAAATTAATTTAATAGCTTTTGGCAGCGCTGCACTCTTAATACCCTTTAAAGGGGCTCAGCGGTGCATCGGGACAGCAGGGAAAGGCAGAAAATTCAGCGGGTCAGCAGGGGGGGCTCAGCGGTGCATCGGGACAGCAGGGAAAGGCAGAAAATTCACATCGGGGCACAACGGAGAGAGAAGTTCACATCGGAGCAGAAATTAACACAGCGGCAGCATGGGAGGGGGGACAGAAATTTACGTTGGAGCACAGAAACTACATCGGGGGTTCAGGGAAAGGCAGTAGATCCACACCGGAGCACATGGAGGGCAGAATTCAACATCGGAGCACAGAAATCACACAGTAGCAGCATGGGGGGAACAGAAACTTACATCGGAGCACAGAAATTACATCGGGGGTTCAGAGAAAGGCAGTAAAACCACACCGGAGCACATGGAGGGCAGAATTCACACCGGAGCAGAAATTAACACAAATTAGAAACGGACGGAAGCATATTAGAGCCCTCTCCTTGCAGTCACGCTTCAGAAAACTCTCCACAAGCAGAACGGAAAGAAGAGAAGCAGCGATCTATTCTTTATCTCAGGTATGTTTAACTTATCAAGTGCTATATTTAGTTACATTTTTTTTTTTCTTTCGGCAGCGCTTTTAAAAGATCTCAGATTACTGCAGTTTCAGATATTCAGATTTTACCGGTATTCAGATTCAGATACAGGACGAGCAATGGCTTCAGGGCCACTAAGGCCCATACTAGGACTGCTCGTGCAGTTGATCAGGCTGCTACAGGTTCCCAGAAATTACCAGGACTCACAGATAGAGTACAGAACTAGCCCCAGACAAGGTAGCAGTACTCACCAGAACTCTGATCAGACAGGAAGTTTGGATGCCAGTCTATCCAGCTGGTTTTTCAATCGGGGATTCAACCGCAGGGACCAGCTGTCCAGACAAATCAAGGTGTCCTTCCGAGCACAAAGTGGCCCGGGGGCGCCAAGGACCGTTAATCACCTGGAGGGGCTGGTCCCTGACTGGTGGAGGCCCAGATGCTGCAAAAGCAGAAGTCTTCCCACCGTGGGTGTGATGAGAGAGGCTTTTCATTTAATATTTCCCGGCCAATGCACCAAAATGTAGCAGCAATCGCTGTGAAAAGCTCTTATTCAATCACTCACCCACAGAAGGAAAACTCACAGGCAGGCTGGAATGCAAACAGGATCTTTAATGTGCACAGGATCAGACAGAGATACCAGCAACCTCCACAAGGTAATGAACCCCGAGGGACGGCCTACAATGCCTTATATACAGTACAGTTTTAAACTCATTCTACAATCCCATTTGCCACAGGTATTTCCTGCCCACCAATCAGCAGCCCCTGGGGAGGTACCTGGGTGACCTGTCCAAACCGGTATGCTCTGGTCTGTTGGTTTCAGGGCTAGGGAAATACTGTGCTCAGACCTGGAGTGGGGGAAGGGTGCCTACTGGAATCTCAATGTCTCTCTTAGCAGGCTGATTACCTCATGGCTTGCGGGGGAAGGGTCAGGCTGATCAGAGCCTCATGGCTTGCAGCATGGCTTGGGGGAAGGGCTATCTACAGTTCGCAGCATGGCTTGGGGGAAGGGCTACCTATAGCTACCTCATGGCTGCCTCACTTGGCCATGTGAATGTATCTTGTTGTTCTTTGCCTGGGTTCATCTCCAGAGAGAATCTTGTCAGTTTGGGAGAATGATGGGAATCACCCTGGATACGGAGCATCTTGTTTGCAACCCATCTGTCATAAGGAGTATCCTGAGACATTTCTTTTGATAGGCCAAAGGCTAGTTCTTTTGGTACTCCCAGGATAGCCTCTGTTGAAATAGCTTAAGTTGAAGTGCCTGCATTGACTGATATTGTGGGAAGACTGAACGGTCTCCTCCTATATACCTCTTTCTACAACTGAAGCTAACGCAATGCTGATTTTCTGAAAAAGAAAGGTGCTGAACCAGCTCCAATGACAGTCTTCACCTTTCACGCTACTTACAGTATGGAAAAGGGAGACATTTACTTCAGTTCAAACACATTGCAGCTTTACAGCCTACTACAAAATCTGCACTAAGATAATGCAAATAACTTATGCAAAACTGAGTACTGAAAACTTACTGGTGACATGAAGGGCAGGCCATGTAGACATTTGCTGGAGAATAGATTAGGCCAGGCAGAACTACGTGGGAGTAAAGAATCTATTTGAGTATACATCTCACAGAGTTTATGATTTATTAAAATACTTGATATGCCGCCTTTCACATGTGTCAAAACGGTTTACAATAAAAACATACATTAACATAAGAAAAGGAAAAAGAACGCCATTATTAAAAGAGGAAAGTAAAGTACAGAGGGGGACAGTGTAAGGAAGCAGAGGTACCAGGCTCAACATCTGAGAGATATATTATTCAGAGAGTAGATAGTGTCGGAATGTTATATTAAATCAGTGGTAATATTAAATTTATGTTGGAACAAATAACGTTTTAACAGCAGTTTTGAACTTGGGGAGAGAGGCTTCCAGCTGAATATCAGTAGGAAGGGAATTTCAGAGGGAAGGATGCTGCGTTGCGGGTGCTCTCGAGGTCAGCTTGCGATGGAGACGGTAAACAGAGACAATTTGCATGTATGGAATTTAGAAAACGGATGGATGCATGCGGTGTAAGGTAAGAGGAAACATATGCTGGAGCACCGGAATCAAACCAAAATGTTATATTGTATACAGTATGGAAAAGGAAGCCAATGGGATTTAATGTATAGTGGTGTCACATGATCATAACGAGATGAGTGATGAAGACGATGAATTGCAGTATTTTGGACAGTTTGCAGATGTTTGAGTGGATATTGAGGTAATCCTGAGAAAATGCTATTGCAGTAATCCATTTTAGAAATAACAAGAGATAAGAGAAGTGTGATGATAGCGGACTCAGGAAGAAAAGAGTGAATAGAACAAATTTGTCTTAAGGAGTAGAAACAACAATGGACAACATGACTAATACGCATATGAAAAGAGAGAGAGGGATCAAGAAAGACTCCAAGGTATTTTAGTCTGAACTAATGGAATAGAAAAGCCATTTATGGAGGTGGTATGGATGGAGGTGTCACAGAGCCAGAAAGCCATAAGGCAGAAGTCTTAGAACGGTTTCAAACCAAGAGGTGACTAAAGTAAGACAAGAATTGATAGGAGAGAGATCCGGAGAAATAGGGTTTGTGCGGAACAGCAGCAGAATGTTGTCTGCATAAAAATATTCAGAGACACCCTGCTGCTGAATGAGTGTAGCAAGAGGGACAAGGAAAACATTAAAAAGTAAAAGGGGCCAGTACAGAACCCTGGGGAACACTACATGTGCGAGGCAAAAGAGAAGAGATAATAGTTTGAAAAGAAACACAATGTGACCATGCAGAGAGGTAAGAATGGAACCAACACAAAACAGTAGAACATAGGTCCACAGAGGCAAGGCGTGAAATAAGAAGAGAGTGATTAACCAAGTCAAAGGCAGAAGGTAAATCCAAAGAAAGTGCTGGAGAAATATCACCCTTTTCCTAGGAAACCTGTGCCTCATTAAGATCTGAAAGCAGCATGGTTTCTGTACTGTGTCCCGGTCTGAAGCCTGATTGACGCGGATGGTTCCTACTGCCAGAGCAATTCATCCATTTTAAAGAGCCGCTTGAGGTCCAAGTCTAGAACCTTTGACCAAAGAGTCATTAACCTGCCATCCTGGACCTCTCCCAAGGCAGAAAGATGCCAGCAGTTAGCATGAATTGAGCAGAGAAATCCTTCCAAGGACTGGAAGCCTTGTAACCATTAGGACTATAATCTCTCAAAGTGAGTAAGAACCAAAGGCGGAATTTTGTATTTGACCATGCACTTCCTACTAGGCTGACTTTATTTACAGTGGTCGATACAGTAGTTGTAGTTCAGCAGCATCAAAAGGCTCTTAAATTTTAATCTTTTCGTGACCTGCTCCGGCTGACTTTGCAGACACAGTCATTCAAAAGTATGGTGTGGTTTCAGTTCAAAACTAAAGCTTGTTTTGTTCCCTTCTGTTATGAGTGACTAGACATGTCATGTTCCTATATATAAATGATCAAGCCTAATCCTCAGGACACATTGACCTTTCAGAAAATGGAGAGAGGGAGGGGGGAGGGAGGATTCCTAGTGTATCATGTGCATGGTGCACTTGACAACATTTTTATAACGTTCAGGCTCTTACGGTAGTACTGGAACTCAAATACATCAGAAGAGTTCATTAGTGGCTCTGGTTTTCAGTAAAGGGCTTTGTAACACTTTGTTGTGTTTTCTTACTATAAATTAAAAACTGGAACCTTTCCTTTAGGCCAGAGGTTCTTCACCCAGTTCTCAGGACATGCCAAGCCAGTAAGGGGATCAGGATAACCACAATGAATAGGCATGATAGCGATTTCCATGCACTGCCGTCTCATACCTATTCATTGTGGCTATCCTGAAAACCTGACTGGCTAGGTGTGTCCTAAGGACTGGGTTGAGAACACTTGCTTTAGACCATCGGTAATCAGATCCAGCAGGCATTACCCACAGAACAGAACAAAAGGCAACAGCCACCTGCAAATAATAAAATCCAAAACCAGAACTAAAAGAAAGGCCAATAAATGTAATACTGTATATATAAATATCAGAAAGAGCTAATCCGCTCCACAAATTTTCATAAGATGGCAATAGACCTGAGAGGAGTCAGACACGGGTGTTTTTTCCTATATCTACATATGTAGGCACATTCTGCAATTGGACTTCATTAATTCTGCATGGAATTTTAGTTATAAATTGAATTTCTTGCCTTTATTTATTTTCTGTTGCTTCTGTTCTTTGATTATGTGACAGAAGTCTCCCATCTCTTGTGACCAATGTGTCGATTTTAAACAGCTGCTGTCAAATTTGAGTTGTTATCTTGTATACCCATGGAAGTCAGTGGTAATGTTACACATGCAAATAAGTATTTCCTTTTTGCTTTTTGCTTTATGAAATACTTAAACAAGCTGGTTCTCTCCAAATTAATCATGTGTGTATGTATATATGACAAACAGTATGGGGGGCATTCCGATCCGCGAATAGTGGGCCTGGATGTGTGGGCCAGACGCCCAACCCACTCTCAGCTCCCCAACCCTATTCCACCACCAGCACTCCCTACATGTACACAGAGTTTGTGCAGAGAGTGCTGTATGTGGGCAGGAGGGGGCGGAGCAGGGGAAGAGCGGGAGAGTGGCCAGGCGCCGGGACATACAGAAGCTATTCAGGAAAGGCCTCTGTACGCACCCTAGCACCAACTTGGATAGCCAACGTATTCCACCCAGAGGGTGGAATAAGTGCAGGCCACAGCCCAGTTGGCGGGGTGAAGCCCCCCCCCACACACACCACAGCGATGGCCCCAGATAGAACCTACCGATATGGCATGCCCTTGTGGGCCTCCGCTGACGGCTGGACAGCGTTGTGCGAAGGCCACTGTAGGGCATGGTATTCCCTGCTACCCGGCTAGATGTGTCGGTGCCATGGCGACAAGACGCCACTGCACCAGCACACTAGCCGGAGCATTGTGTGCTGGGGACTGGCAGCATCGGAGACATCTCGCTCCTGGTAATGCAGTGCATGCCAGGCAGTCTGTTTTCATGATTCTGCAATTGTTTATGTTTATTATATTTGATTTACTGCCCTTCATTTAAAAAAAAACAGAGCAGTGTACAATTTCCAAAATAAAAGAGTGGCCTAATGGCCGAGAAAGTGAAAAGAAGTTACAATGTATGAAAGGACAGAGGATAGTGTAATCAAGCATACCAGACAAGAGGAATAGACAATACAAGAAGAAAGAAAATGGGATCACATGGGGGGGCAGGGAGGTCAAACGCAGAGGAAAATAGATGGGTTTTTAAGCGAGTTTTGAAAGTACAGTGGTCTTGTTCCAATCTGAGGGAGGTGGGTAATGAGTTCCAGAGTGCGGGTCCAATAATGAAAAAAGCAGAGGTACGGGTGGACTGCAGGTGGGCACGGGAAGGAGAGGGGAGGTGGAGGCGATTTATTTGCGCAGACCGGAGAGAACGACTAGGGGTGTGAAATTGAATAAGGTCCACCAAGTATTGTGGGGTATGGGTGTAGATAACCTGATGATAAGGAGTTTATAGTGTATACGATAATCTATAGGGAGCCAGTGAAGGTGAATGAAAAGGGGGGTTATGTGGTCCTGACGAGTAGAGTGGATAATAATGCATGCTGCTGTATTTTGGATACGTTGTAGTCTGTGTGATTGGGACTGTGGAATACCAGCAAGGGCAGAGTTACAGAAGCCAAGATGTGATATAACAAGGGACAGCATAAGAGTGGTGAGGGCCTGTGGATTAAGAAAGGGACGAACAACACGTATCTGACGGAGAGAAAAAAAAGAGGTTCTAGTGATATGGGAAATATGATCACAGAAGGAGAGATCAGGGTCAAGGAAAATAATGAGATAACGAAAGCAGAACACCAAGGGAATGGGAGAGCCAGAAAAGGAAGGGGCTACCTGAGGACAAGTTTAGGTGCAGAGAATTGGTGGTTAACCATTCGACAACAAAAAGGAGACAGGAATTAAGTGGAGAGAGATCCGGCTGAAGGGGGCAAGTGTGATGAAGGAGAACAAGGGCATCAGCATAGTAAAAAGCAGACACTCCAAACTGTTGTACTAGAAGGGCATGAGGCGCCAGGAAGATATTGAACAGGAGGGGAGCTAATACTGAGCCTTAGGGAACACCACAATGCAAAGGGATAGGGCCAGAGGAGGCAGCTGGAGTGGATTGAGAAAAGGACAGAGTAAGACCGAGAGAAGAAAGAAGAATGAAACCACCGATAGACAGTGCAACGAAGACCAGCCTCATGCAAACGGGAAAGAAGAAGAGAGTGATCGACAAGATCAAAAGCTGCTGAGAGATCCAAGGACACCGCCACCAAAATGTCACCACGATCGTGAGCTACATATATCTCATTAAGGAAAGCAAGAAGAACTGTTTCTACACTATACCCTGGGCAAAAACCGGATTGATGGGGGTGGAGGAAGTTGGTGGTATCCAAGTGATGGGATAGCTGGGCAAAGACAGCTTTTTCAAGTATTTTGGAAAGAAAAGGGAGGTTAGAAATCAGACGATAGTGAGCAGGGACAAGAGGGTCAAGAGAAGGCTTCTTGAGAATAGGACGAATGAGGGCATGTTTCCAGAGATGGGGAAAAGTACCAGATGAAAGGCTAGTGTTAATCATGGTGAGGATGGTGGATGGGAAAGCAAGGGAGGGTGTGAGAAGCCATGATGAGGGTAGAGGATCAAGGGAGCAGGTGGTCTTGTGGGAGGAAGAAATCGATTTAATATGTTCGGAGATGGTAAGTGGGTGGAATGAGACCCAGACATGTGAGAACGGAGAGACAGGAGAGTGTTTATAGCTCCCGTAATTGCGAACTCGGGTCCAACTTGGCCCCATCTAAGTTTTAGGCATGCACGGTTTGGAATCGGCCTCCACGGGTCTAATATTCAGCCCATGACAGTCAACACTTGTAAAACACTTGGCAGCTATGGGCAGAAATGAAACTGGATATTCATCTCCAGACACCAGATATCCTCTGGCACAGAATATCCAGTTTCAGTGCTGACCTCAGTCACTATCTGGTTAGTGGAAACATTCAACCACTAACTGAATAACATGACTCCATAGAGTTAGAAAGGCATTGACCTGCTCTAATTTTATGCAGTTATCTATTCGGTTAGTGGGCTGAAAATCGCTGATAACCAGATAGGTAACAGGACCACCCAGCCCCACGCACAGACCACTGCAGCACTATCTGGATTGTAGCAGGCTCAGTGAGGTTTATGCAGTTAGCAGATTCTGCTAACAGCATAAAACCTTTTGAAAATCAGGCCCTACAACACAAAGCACTTATTACACAATAAACACCTCACCCTTACATTGTGTGAAATGTGATATATGGGTCGCTGTTGCCATATTACATAGGTTATGCTGATAATCACCATGTAAATGAAGAATAATGAGCTTAATACTTACCAGCTGAATGCCTAGAGCAGGGACATACCTAGCCAGTGGGATCTTCAGGATAACTGTGATGAATATGCCTGGAAAGATTTGTATACGATGGAGTCAGTGCATGCAAATCTATCTCGTGAAGTACTAGAGGCCATATAGGTTGTGGTTCTGAATATCCAGCAGTGGCAGCCAGGCACTTCAAAAGGACTGACAGCCGCTGCGGAATATTGACCCCTATCCATATATTTCCTATTCGCAATGGCAGTATACGTGTATTTGTAAAAAAAAATCCCCCTATCAACATTTGCACCTGCTCCATGGATGGATGGAGCTTCTCGGAGTTTCTCAAGCATAGAGGCTACAGCTGCAGATTGCACAAACCAAACTGCTCCAGAGGAACAAGGTAACACAGGATCATCATGTTAGGTATCTCAACATATGTTCAATAAGTCAAGCATTTTCCTTTTCTTATGATTGTTCAATATTGAATGGAAAAACCAGCGCACACAAACATTTAGTAAACATGGCTCTATTTATCTGCTGCAGCACCCATGTTATTCCCATCAGCATGGTGGCAGAAAGCACATGCTAGCGTTTAGTAACCATGACCCCACATACAGTATGTAATCCAGCAATTTGTAATATACCCCAACCATACTAGGAAAGATTGATTCTATTTCTCAGAGTCCATCATTTGAAACAATGTGATTGTTATATTACTGTATCAGAAATAAAGGACAAATAAGTTGTCGATTACACATTTTATTACTGTTATTATTAGTTTGTGTAGTGCAGCCTGTTGTATGCAGCACTTTACAGATAAATAAGACTGTTCCCTGCTCCTTGATGCTTACAGTCTACTCTAGACAGACTGACGATACACTCAGAGAAAACCAAATAAGGTTAGAGTTAAAATAGGGAAAAAGACCCCTTTTACCTTCACGTCCTTGCAACCAAGGATCTTCTGTGCTGACCCAATTCTTTTTTTACTTCTGTTAGTGTTTTTGCCTCCATCACCTCCTCTGGGAGACCATTCCATGCAGCCACTGCTCTCTGTGAAAAAGCATTACTTAATGTTACTCCTGAATTTATTCCTTTTAAGCAGCTTGTCAAGACCTCTTCTAGAATCTCCTTTCTACTGTAACAGCATAGTTACTCACCTGTAAAAGATGCTCTCCAGGGACAGCAGTAATCAGTCCTCACATATGGGTGCCAATGGAGACCTTGCAGACGCATCTCCCCAGCTTTCAGAGAAGGCCTTTGGAATTTGCCACCATGCATGCTGTGGTACCCTTCCCGCTCAAGGGTGCCATCTTGCTCAGTCAGATGACATAGCTAAAGAAGGTAAAAACAAAGGGTAGTAAGGAGCAACCCCAAGGGGAGGAGGGAGGATTGTATGGACCGATTCCTGCTGTCCCCAGAGAACACCTGTTACAGGTGAGTAACTACGCTTTCTCCGGGAATAAGCAGGAAGTCAGTCCTCACATATGGGACTCCCTAGCTACAGGCTCACATATGGGACTCCCTAGCTACAGGCTACCTGATTTGACAGGCTACCGAAAGCCACAGTCGCCCTCAGGGGGAGCCGTGCGCAGCAGCAGTTGAGACTGAGGTGAACCAAAGCTCCAGTAGCAGTTGAGTCCGATGGGAACCAACACAGAAGGGTCGGAGGGTAGGAGTTGCCTAGACCCTGAAAAGATTACAGAGCATGGCCTGGCTGAAGGTGCTGTCCCGTCGGCAGAAATGAGCTGTGAAGGTATGGACTGAAGTCCAGGTGGCAGCCCGGCAGATGTCCAGCAATGGGATGTAGTGCAGGTTTGCCACAGAGGCCGCCATGGCTCTGATGCTGTGAGCCGTGACCCAGCCATCCAGCGTGAGCCCAGCCTGTTCATAGGCTAGAGAGATGCAGTCTGCCACCCAGGTGGACAGTGTCCATTTGGTCACTGCTTACCCCAGCCGAGTGAGGTCATAAGAAACAAAAAGCTGAGAAGCTTTCCGGTGGCCCTGGGTCTGCTGAATGTAGAAAGACAGGGCCCTCTTACAATCCAAGATGTGAAGGACAGTCTCTGCCCTGCTGGAGTGAAGCCTTGGAAAGAAGGTAGGTAACACTACCTCCTGGTTGGGGTGAAAAGGAGATACCACCTTCAGAAGGAACTTGGGGTGTGTATGTAGCACGACCCTGTTCTTATAGAATCTGGTATATGATGCCTCTGCCACCAGGGCTTGGAGCCCGCTGATCCTGTGAGTGGAGGTGAGCACTTTCAGGAACATGACCTTCCACAAGAGGTACCTCAGGTGGCAGGTAGCTAGAGGCTCAAATGGTGGGCGAGTGAGCTGCACCAATACTTCATTGGAGGTCCCATTCTGTCACTGGTGGGGGTTTGGACAACAGGAGTCCTCTCAAGAAGCGGGTTACCAGTAGCTGGACCAAAAGAGGCTTGTCCTCAACAGGATGGTAATGCGCCACCAGGACACTGAGGTGCACTTTCACGGAGTTTAATTTGAGCCCGGATTGTGATGTTGCAGCGTTGGCCGGGAAGGTGGAGTACGTGAATACAGAGCACTGGAACATGTCTGTCATCAGCATAGAAGATTTCAACAAAGGATTTATACAACCTTATCAAAAAGCAGTTTAAAACAGTTTCTCTAACTTTTACTGACTTTGGTTTTTCTCAGCATTCTTATTCTCAGGTGGGGGCTGGGACTCAGGCCTAGCTTACAGGCCTCTCATACATTTACAGGCTATTCTAGGCCATAGCCTGCCACATTGAGAGATGAAGAAAGTATTGCAACACCAGATGCACCAAGCAGGAGAACGGGTTCACCCGCTTCTCCGTGTACTAGACCAAGAACCTGCGCCATTTGAAGGCGTAAACCTTCCTGGTAGAGGTCTTACGGGAGGCCAGCAGGATCTCTTCCACTTCTCCTGAGAGGTTGAAAGGGGCTAAGGTCACCCTTTCAGCAGCTACGCCATCAGTGATAGGGACCCCAGGTTGGGGTGCAGGAGAGAACCCTCCTCCTGAGACAAGAGCCCCGGGGAGATTCCTAGTGGGATTGGAGTCTCCACTGATAGCTGGAGGAGTAGAGGGAACCGCGGCTGCCTGGGCCACCAGAATCAGCGATGCCTTGTTCTGAAGAGCCTTGAAGAGTGTTCTGGCAATTAATCAGCAGCATGGGTGGGAAGGCATACATGAGGCCATCCGACCACAGAATGAGGAACACATCTGCTACTACCCAGGATGGGTAGGGCTGCTGGGAACAGGCGCGGCATCCTCTGCTGTTACAAAGATGGTTAATGTGAGAGGAGTTCGTTGGAGGATTTGGGCAGCATAGTCACCTCTTAAAAATTGGCACACTCAGTATATTCTGGACGAAAGGTGTAAAGGCATAAGTTATAAACCCCTGAAGAAACGTTTAGTGAAACGCAGAAGAGTACTACATGTTAGCGTTGGAGATAAGAAAAAATTGTCTAGATTTGTTTTATATCTTCTGGAATACTTATGCGTGATGCAAGATTTTGTTTGGTTTGAGACCACTGGGAAGGTCGTTGATGCTAATAGATTACATGAGCTACGTCTAGTGGTCTAGTATCAATCAGTCTGAGACCTCCCATGTGAGAGTAAGCCATTTAAATTGTTATATCTGGTGGTAAATTAGTGAAGAGAACAATTGAGGCCAGTATCAGAACGTTACCGCCTTTGGTTAATTTTTGAGTGCATTTCTGTAAAATTTTGGTATTCACACTCAAGAACAGAGACCAATATTTTTTGTGTCTGGGAACAGAAGCGAGGCAACTGCTAGTTGTCTGGGCTGGCAAAGAGGTCCACCCATGGGGTCCCCCAGAGCTGAAAAAGCTGGTTGGCTACTCTGGGGTCCAGCTGCCACTCGTGTGGCTGGAGGACCCTACTCAGTCTGTCTGCTAGAGCGTTGTCCTAGCCTGGTAGGTATACTACCTGCAGGAGTATTCCCTGTTGAATTACATAGGAGCAGAGTGTCATCGCTTCGCGGCAGAGGGCGCGAGACCCCGTGCCCCCTGCTTGTTCACATAGAACATTGCCAACTGATTTTCTGTTTGGATCAGCACTGGCTGGTGTCTCAAGCAGTGACAGAATGCTCAGAGAGCCAGATATATTGCTCGAAGCTCCAAGAGGTTGATTTGCTGGTTGCCCTTGGCTTGAGACCAGCTGCCCTGGGTGTGGAGTTCTTTGAAGTGGGCTCCTCATCCCAGCAGGAAGGCATCCGTAGTGAGGACTCTTAGAGGGCATGGGGTTTGGAAGGGCATCTTCGCCTGCAGGTGTTGGGGATTTTGCCACCAAGTCAGAGATTCCACCAGCTGGCAGGTCACTGAGACCCTGTCTTGGAGACAGCCCATAACCTGTGTCCACTGGTCCCGAAGGCACCACTGAGCAGTCCTCATGTGCAGACGAGCGTCCGGGGTGACATGGACCATCGAGGCCAGGTGTCCGAGTAGGCGCAGTAGAAGCCGAGGGACATCTCCAGCCAGTGCCCTGAGACGGTTTGCCTGGTTCAGGGGAAGGAAGGCCTTTGCCTGAAGAGTGTCCAGCCTTCCCTCCTATGAACTCCAGAATTGCGTAAGGAGGAGGTGGGATTTGGGGTAGTTTATTATGAACCCCAGATGTTGCAAGACCTGGATGGTGCGTGCTGTGGCCTGCTGCACCTCTGTGACTGTGCCTCCTTTTATGAGCCAGTCGTCGAGGTAGAGGAAGACAAATACCCCCCTGGAGATGGAGGAAGGCGGCTACTACTGCTAGGCATTTGGTGAAGACCCTGGGGGTAGTGACCACCCCCAGCATGAAACGAAGGAACTGCCTGTGGCTGGGGTGAATGAGGATGTGGGTATAGGCATCCTTCAGATCCAAGGAGCATAGCCAGTCTCCCTGCTGGAGGTAAAGCAGCAATGTTCCAAGGGAGAGCATCTTGAACTTCTCCCTCACCAAGAACTTGTTCAGGTTGTGCAGATCCAGGATGGGCCTTAGGCCCCTGTTCTTTATGGCCCGAGGAAATACCTGGAGTAGAACCCCTTGCCCCTGAGATGATGGGGTACTGGTTCTACCACTTTGTCCACGAGAAGGCCTGCGAGTTCCTTCAATAGGAGGTCCCAGTGAAAGGGAGACCTGGGGGCACCCCCGGGAAGAAAGGAGAAAGTGTCTGAGACAGGTGGAGGAGTGCCCAGGAATCTGTGGTGATGGCTGGCCACCTGTGGGCATACAGGATTAGATGCCCTCCTGTGGGCTGCTGTCCTCCTTGGGGTAGAGAGGCTATGCTCAAGGAGTCAAAAGCTCCCCCCTGGCTGGGCAGGAGCCGGGACCTGTGGCTTGGGAGCCTTCTGCTTACGAGGGCCTTGCCCATGTCCCTTAGCCTGATGACCCTGCTGGGGAGCTGGGGAGGCCTGAAAATGTGGGTAGCTTTTGTAAGCAGCCCCTTTCCTCAGGTAAAAGGGCTTTTTACCCGAGCCCTTCCGTCAGGGAGGGGCAGCAGTCTTCTTGGAGAGCCTGGTTCTTGTCATGAATTCGGACTCCAACTTGGCGGCCTTTTCCATCATAGGTTTGACAAAGAGTTTCTCCCCTTGGCATGGGACATTGACCAATTTGTCCTGAACCCATTGCTCGAGGTCGGAAGACTGTAGCCAAGCCTGGCATCGGGCACCAATGCCAGCCACGGTTACTCTAGTCACTGACTCAAAGCCATCATAGGCTGCTCGAGTCATGAATTTGGAGCACTCATGGATGGCCTTGGACAGGTTCCTGAACCACTGCAGGGGTTCCCCAGAAATCCCAGCCGAGAACCCGGTGAGTTCCTTCGCCAGGTCTCTCAGGTACATGCCCATGTACAGCTGGTAGGCCTGGATCTGGGCGGTAAGCATCAAGCCCTGGTAGCACTTTCTGCCGAGGGCATCCAAGGTACAGGCCTCCCTACCTGGGGTCACCGAGGAGTGCGTCTTCTGGCTCTTGAACCAACGCATGGCCGACTCCACCACCATGGAGTTTTGAGGCAGCTGTGACTTCTGGAAGCCTGGGCTCCAGCGGACCTGATACATCGATGCAAGCCGCTTGCTCACCACCGGCACTAATGCCAGTGTCTCCCACATATGGAGCATTAGCCATTCCAGGACAGGTGGGATGGGTACTGTAAACAATTTTTTTTGGCGGGGCCTCATACTGGAGGATTTCTAATTCCTCCATCCGAGGGTCCTCCTCCGATTCCATCTGGAATGCGAGGGCTTTTGACATATCCCGCACAACGTCAACGAATGCCATATCCTCAAGCAGGGACTGACACTGGAGATCTGAGGATGGCAAGTCTGAGGGGACATCACGGTGGCGAAGGGTGTCCAGGGACTCCTCATCCTCGGTCTTCCACTCCGAGTAGTTGGAGGAAGACTCGAGGAAAGGGCACTTCGTGGGCTCAGGGCCAGAGCCCTGCCCACATCCCATGGAGACCCTGCAGCTGATGCCATGAGCGCTAGTTGGGGAAGACCTCGGTCCTGTCAAGCGGGACCCGGAGCACGACCTAGACCGAGGATCGACTCGGGGCCGATTGGTCTCAAGGATTGGCTCAGCCTCCAGGGAAGGCCTCAATGTCAAGGGCCCGCTGGTCTGGGTGGAGGAACTAGTAGTACCGGACAGCAACACCCGCTGCTGGTCCATGAAGGCAGTCAGACTGTGCTCCAGGGCCACCATCCTGGATTCAAGTCCAGAAGGCTCTGCAGCCGTCGACATGGACACCGAGAAACTCAGGCCTGGCACCAGTTCCCCCAAAGGGGAGTCCTCAATGAACATAGGATCTGGCGATCAAGACTGATCTGCGGTTGACTCCTTTCGGGTGATTTTGGTAGGCCGCTCCTGCTCAGATTCCTCCAACAGCCATCGTTGACTGCGGGACCTGGTCCAGGGCTTACCCGACCCATTGGAGCCGTCCAGAGACACTGCCTTCAAGGGTTTCTTCTTCTTCTTGTGTTCCCTCGAGGGATACCCTCTTTCTGAAGAGCCAGAGCGTCGACTGAGATCCACAGTGGTGCCACGGGATTCCGCGGCTTCAGAGGGGCCTTGGCCTTCGGAGGTGGGGACTCCAGGAAGAACTTGTCATGCTGCTGCTGACACTCTTGAGGGCCTTGGTGGACATCTGTTTGCACAGATTGCAAGCTGTGGGGTTGTGGTCCGGCCCTAGGCAGCAGTCATGTGTGTCAGTGAGGGACATTATCTTGGCACACCAATCACACTTGTTAAAGCCACTGATAGCCATGGGGGAAAAAGGTACCCCAGCGAGGTTGAAGATCCACGGTGCTGCCAGTTGGAGAAAAAAAAAGAGTATGAAGGCGCCAAAAGAAACAAAAAACCCCAAAGGGAACCAAGACTCAATGCCGGGCAGCAGGTTCGTGTGGTGGGAAGAGTACTGGTGCACAACCTTTGAAACTCAGGTTAAGAAAAAAAAACTTTTTTGGGGGGAAAACAGACAGATGTCTGAAGGGTTCCGAGGGAAAAAGAAGACTGAGCAAGATGGCACCCTTGGGTGGGAAGGGTACCACACATGCATGGTGGCATCTCCCAAAGGCTTTCTCTGAAAGCTGGGGAGATTCTTCCATGAGGGTTCCGTTGGCGCCGACATCACCCATATGTGAGGACTGAGTTCCTGCTTGCTCCTGGAGAAAAGTAAATATACACACACATACACAAAACAGATAAACATGCAAAACAGAGATATGCACAGAGACAAAACACAAACACTGGACACACATGCATATATGCACAGTGTATGCTTTCCCCACTTGTTTCTAGATTTGTGATACAGTATCATATCCCCTTGCACTTCTTCTCTGCAGATTCTGTACCATTTTAGTATCCCTTCTCTCTATTGCTTCTAACACCTAAAAGACAAAGACAGTCTCCAACACTGCAGACAATACTGCAGGTGAAGTTTCATCAATGATTTGCAGAGAAACATCTCCTTTTTACAGTCAATAATATCTCTTCCTATGCACTTTAACTTTGCTCTGGCTTCCCATGCCTGTCCCCCACGTCCCCCATTGTACTGGATTTCTGCACTTCAAAAGGACAATAATCAAAGCTATTTGTGCGGGTAAACTCATGTTTTCCCATTTAAAAATTAGGAGTGTGCATGACCAAAATAAATTTGATTTGCGCTCATTTAAAACACATTTTTCCCAATTTTTGGGGATTTTTTCATATTTGTGTGACCTCTTTGTTTTCTAAGCATGTAGCATATGCAAACAAGAGCCGACTTGACTCATGGCTTTCCTTTTTTCTGGATTCATCTTCCCCCTCCATTATTCTCGGGGATTTTAACATTCATGTTGATAACCCCTCTGACCCTTACGCTTTAAAGCTTCTCTCCCTTACCTCATCATTCAACCTCCAGCTTTGTACTACTGCCCCCACTCACCAGCAGGAACAACCTAAGGGGGGGGGGGTACAGCGCCACTCATTGCGGGGCCTCATTTGCATAATGTTAATGTGCGCTAAATTTTAGTAAACATGCCTGTTAATGAGGGTCTGGATAAAGAAAGATTTCTACATTACTATACTCCAGTGCTAACTGCCAGGCACATTTAGAACCCATAGCAAACCCACCATATCATAACAGCGCTACCAGGACTCACAAAGCACCAAACCCTACATATTAAAAGGCAACACTGCAAATATTAAACCAATACATCTCAGAGAATACCAATACATCTCCTACTGGGGAAAGAGAACAAGTGGCACTATCAAATAGAAACTACATAAACAAAATACCTTAGCTCAGTTACACATGAAGAACATAGACCATCACCAAACAAAGAACAAAGGATCACAATTTAGAAATAGAAAGACAATAATTAAACTGGGAACCCAAAAGCCAAAGATGGAATGTACAACACTGGAGAAATAAAACTATAAATTAATTTCCTCTTGTACTAAACGAAAACGCAAAGACGTTAGCAATACACATTTCCCAGAGCTGACATATTCCAGTTAATAAATTCAAAATAAAAAAGTATTTTTCTACCTTTTGTTGTTGGGCATTTTATTTTCAGTTGCAATTGCTCCAGTCACTTTCTTCTGGTTTCTTTGTGTCTTCGGCTAACTCTCCATTTGTCCTTTCGTCTCTCTTCTAGTTTTTTCCCCATTCTCTCTCTACATCTGCTTTAACATACTGATCTTTCCCCTTTTCCTCTTTCCTCCATTTCTTTCTTTATTTCTTTTTCATCCACTCAGATTTCACCCTTCCATCCTCAATCCCCACTTACTCTCACAATACCTGTCAAACTGCAGATTTTTCTTCCCTCCCACACAAAATCTCTTTTCCCTTCTCCATCCTCACTCCCCCAGCCCCATATCCTTCTAGTCCTCCCCCAACATCAGCTCCCTTCTAGTTCCAGCCCACCCAGCATCCGCTCCCTTCTAGTCCCATTCTCCTATCCCCCCGCATTAGCCCATTTCCAATCCTAGCACCCCCATCAGCCTATTTCCAATTCTAGTCCCCCCATCAGCCATTTCCAGTCCTATTCCAACCCCCCATCAGCCCATTTCCAGCCCTAGACCCCCATCAACTCATTTCCAGTCCTAGCCCAGCTCCCCATCAGCCCATTTCCAGTCCTAGCCCCCCCATCAGCCATTTCCAGTCCTATTCCAGCCCCCATTAGCCCATTTCCAGTCCAAGCTCCCCCCCATCAACCCATTGCCAGTCATAGCACCCCCATCAGCCTATTTCCAATCCTAGTCCCCATCAGCCATTTACAATCCTATTCCAACCCCCCATCAGCCCATTTCCATTCCTAGCCCCCCCATCAGCCATTTCCAGTCCTATTCCAGCCCCCCGTAGCCCATTTCCAGTCCAAGCTCCCCCCCATCAGCCCATTTCCAATCCTAGCCCCCCCCATCAGCCATTTCCAGTCCTATTCCAGCCCCCATTAGCCCATTTCCAGTCCAAGCTCCCCCCCATCAGCCCATTTCCAATTCTAGCCCCCCATCAGCCATTTCCAGTCCTATTCCAGCCCCCCATCAGCCCATTTCCAGCCCTAGCCCCCCATCAGCTCATTTCCAGTCCTAGCCCAGCTCCCCATCAGCCCATCTCCAGTTCAAGCTTCCCCCCATCAACCCATTTCCAGTCTTTGCTCCCATCAGCCATTTTCAGTCCTATTCCAGCCCCCATCAGCCCATTTCCAGTCCAAGCATCCCACTGACCCATTTTCAGTCCAAGCCCCCCCCCCCATCAGCCTATTTCCAATCCTAATCCCCCATCGGCCATTTCCTGTCCTATCCTAGACCCCCCCCCCAAAGAGCCCTGCGGCTGTCTACGTTGCTTCAGAGGTGAACTGGGGAGGCCCACGTGAGACCCCGACTCACCTCTGCACAGCCGCCAGCGTAAAGAGCAGTGTTTTTCCTCACACTGGCAGCTGTGTTACTGTGAAGTGCACTGAATGCCGGGAAAGATTAAAGGGCATTTCCTGGCACTCGCCCGCTTCACAGTAACACAGTTGTCAGCGTGAGGGAAAATGCCGCTCTTCACGCTGGCGGCTGTGCAGAGGGAGTCAGGGCCTCACGCAGGCTTCCCCAGCTCACCTCTGAAGCCGTCCATAATTGTGTGAGAATGAAGTTCGCACGTGGCCCTGTGCAAACAACATTCTCGCACAATGGACGGGCCGGCCCTGCTCACCAGCAAGGCCATTGTCTCGACCTTGTATTCTTCTCTAATTGCTTACCCTCAAACTTCTGTACTTCACCTTCCCTTATCGGACCATCACCTGCTAAGCTTCACTCTTCATCAATCGCCACCTCAACCTTGCCCTGTCTCCTCCAACTTCTTTAGAAATCTTAATACTATTGACATGTTGGCTCTCTCCTCCACTGTCTCATCACTTCTGTCCTCCACTATGTCATCTGAGTCTGTTGATGAGGCAGTAGCTTCTTATAACACTGCACTCTCTTCTGCTTTGGATGCTCTTGTTCTGTCCATGCCATGTCCTGTGTGGCGTACTGTTCCTCAACCCTGTCTTCCACTACCCATTATCTTCGTTCCTGTGCCTGCTCAGCTGAGTGTGCTTGGTTTAAATCCCACACCCTTGCAGACTTTCTACACTTCAAATTCATGCTTGTCTCTTTCCAGTCAGCCATAGCACTCACCAAACAAGATTATTATGTCCATCTGACTAACTCTCTTGCATCTGACCCACGCCATCTCATTACAATTCTCAATTCTCAAGGTGCCTCCACCTCTGACTCCTCCCTCCCTTTCTGCCTAAACCTAGCTAACTACCTCCATGACAAAATCCACAATATCACGCTGAAATTCCCCACTGTAGTCCCTTCCATCGCTCATATTTTCAATCTATTGCTTTCCACTGCAACTTTCCCTGCAGCCTTCAAACATGCTGTAGTCACTCCTCTCCTCAATACACCCTCACTAGACCCTACCTGTCCTTCAAACTATTGACCCCTCTCCTCCCCTTTGCTTCTAAACTACTTGAACATGATGTTCAATGCCTCAACCTTTTCTCCTCTCAAGTCCTTCTGGATCCTCTACAATCTGGCTTTCATCCTTTACATCCTACTGAAATGGCTCTTGCCAAAGTCTCCAGTGACCTGTTCCTGACAAAATCCAAGGACCTTTACTCAATCCTCATACTTCTTGACCTTTCAGCTGCTTTTGACACTGTTGACCACAACCTTCTCCTTGATATCTTGTCGTCACTTGGTTTAAGGGCTCTGTGCTATCTTGGTTCTCTTCTTATCTCTCTCATCGCTCCTTCAGTGTTTGTTCTGGTGGAATCTCCTCTACTGCTATCCCACTTTCAGTTGGTTTACCCCAAGGGTCTGTCTTGGGTCCACTCTTTTTCTCTCTCTATACCCAATCCCTCGGTGCACTCATCTCTTCCCATGGCTTTCAGTACCATCTTTACGCTGATAACTCCCATATCTACCTCTCTACACCTGAAATCTCTCTGGCAATCCAGGCCCAGATCTCTGCTTGCCTTTCTGACATTGCTGCTTGGATATCTCACCACCACTTGAAATTGGACATGGCCAAAACTGAACTTCTTATTTTTTCCCCTAAACCCTCCTCTCCCCTTCCTCCTTTCTCAGTCTCTGTAGATAACTCTCTACTCCTCCCTGTTTCCTCAGCTCACAGCTTCGACTCCTCTCTCTCCTTCTCCACACACATCAAACTGATAGCTAAAACCTGCCATTTCTTTTTCTACAACATCACCAAAATTTGCCCATTCTTTTCTGAACACACTACTATTTATTTATTTTTATTTATTTATTTTATTGTTTTTATATACCACACTCTTAAAAATCAGCACGGTTCACAGACAACAGTTTTGTGCAGAACAGGCTCACTATTAAGCACTTACATTGAACTGGGGGTTAAACTTGGGTTTCAACTGGGGGAACTATGTACATCTATTTACAGTTATCTACAGTATGGACATGAGTTGACTATAACTTATGAATTCCTAGCTGGGTGTGATGGATGAGGTTAGGTTACTGGGTTGAGAGTAGTGCAAGAGAAAGAGGTGGTGTTTTAGTGCTTTTCTGAATTGGGCGAGATCTGTTATGGCCCTGATGGTAGTTGGGAGTGCATTCCAGCAGCTGGGGGCATAGAACTTGAAGGCTCGGTTCCTTGTTGTTTTGGTGCATTTTGTTATTTCCTTGGGGATTTGTAAGGTATTGGCGGTGGATGTTCTCCTTGCTCTATTTGCTGGCGTGGGGTGAATAAGGTCAGTTAGGGATGTGGGGGATATTTTGTTGATGGCTTTGAAGGTCATAAGGACTACTTTATAGGAGAGCCGACAGTAGATTGGTAGCCAATGTAAGTCCTTAAGGATTGGGGTGATGTGGTCACCTCTAGCGGCTCCATTCAGTATGCGTGCAGCAGCATTCATTGCCAACTGTAGAGGGTTCAGCGTGTTTTTGGGTAGACCCTGCAGGATCACATTGGCGTAATCAAAGTGGGGGGTCACCAGTGCCTGAAAAACTGATCTGAAGTCGTCCGGTTGCAGCAGGGGTCAGAGATGTCGCAGTGTTCGTATTTTGTGGTAGATTTGTTTGATGGTGTTGCTGATGTGTGTTTTGAAATTGACTGCCTAAGTAGCGGATGCTGGGTCTACTTGGGAGCTCTGCATCTCTTGTTTTTAAGGTTGGCAGAGGAGAGAAGGATTGGTTTCTAGTAATGAACAGGACGTCCGTCTTGTTAAAGTTAATCTTGAGGCTCTGTGAGAGGAGCCAGTCGGTTATGGCATCAAAGCATTTCACCAGTTGGGAGAAGTCCGGATTCTCAATCGTGAATGGGGTGAAGAGTAGTACATCGTCTGCGTAGATCAGGCATGAAATGTTAAATGAGCGGATTATTTCACATATGGGTTGCATGTAAATGTTGAATAAGAGGGCAGAGAGTGAGGTGAGGTACACCATGCTTTTGTTGGAAAGGCTCAGAGGTTGTGGATCCTGTCCATACCTGCTGCCATCTGTCGGTTAGATAGGATTTGCACCAACACCATGCTGATTCACTTATTCCCTTATCTTAGAACCGTATTAGGAGTTGCTCATGGTTTACAGAGTTGAATGCGGCAGCAATGTCCAGGAAGATTAAAGCATACCCGTGTTTGATATTGTCAATCCCCGTGATCAGCGTGTTGATGAGTGTGGTGAGGAGCGTTTCAACGCCATGTGATTTCCTGAAGCCGTGTTGGCATGGGTCAAGGGGAGCTGTAGAGTCAACGTGATCCTGTATTTGACGTTGGACAACCTTCTCGATTATTTTTGCTAGCAGTGGGATGCTCGATATTGGTCGGTATGATTCCACCTTCTGGGAGTTTAGTTTGGTGTTCTTCATGAGGGGCCGGATGGATGTCTGCTTGAGGCATGGAGGGAATTGTCCCATAGAGAAGGATAGGTCAATGATTTTGGCTAATATCAGGATGAATTCATTACGTAGTGACCTTATCCAGAATGCTGGACAAGGGTCGTTTGGGGCAGTGGTGGCGTTGATGTCAGCTATGATGCTCTCAATACTTGTATCCGATGGTGTCATGAGAGAGGTGAGTTGCTTGGGTGGATTCTTAGTGGGGCTAGAGAGTGTAGCTTTGCTAACGTTTTTGGTTTTGGCCATCAGGTAGTCTGCATAGTCTTGAGGGTGTATCAAGGCTGGTTGGGATGATGAGGGTTCCTTTGTTAGGGTCTTCACTATGTTGAACAACTCGTGGGGTTTGTTCAGGGATTGGCTTAGAAGTTCGGAGTGATGTTCTTTAATTTTAGTGGATATTAAGTTCCGATGTGCTTGTAGGTGGGAGTTGTAGGCTGTCTGGTCTGTTGGGGACCAAGTACGTCGCCATTTTCTTTCTAGTTTCCTCAGCATTCGCAGTGAGGTTCATAGCTCAGTGATGTACCAGCGTGCAGGTTTTTTCCTTCTTGGTTGCTTATCTGAAGTATGTGGCTTAGTTTGGTTAGGTATGTATGCAAAGGAACTCAGGTTGTTATTCCATGAGGCCATCACCTCGTCAAGGTTCGGTGATGTAGTCGTGATGTTGGGGAGGACATTTTTGATGATCTCCTCTTTGTCGAAGGGTCTAAAACATCTAGTGTGGGCTGCTGCTATTTCAGTTAATTTTGATGCCTGTTCTCTGTCTTGATGCATAGGTATTTGGAAACTGATTAGATTGTGGTCAGACCATGGGACAGGGGAGATAGTTACGTTGAAGTTGTAATTTGGGCTGACTTCTGGTCGGGGGCTGAAGATAAGGTCTAGTATGTTGCCTTTTAGGGTGTGGGGGCATCAACTATTTGTTCGTAGTCCAGGTTGTTGAGTGCTTCAAGGAAGGCTTTGGAGTGGTTATCCTGCAGGGCTGGTAAGTTAAAGTCTCCTAGTATCCAGTTTGGCTTGCGCGTGTTTTGAGGATTTGAGGCTAGTTCAATTATAGTTGCCAGATCATCAGTAGATGAGGATGGGGATCTGTAGATAAAGTTAATGGTATTATGGTTGTTGGCTATGGTGATTGTATTGAGGTGAGTTGAGCTGTTGGAGCTGATCTTTTGGTAATGGAGGTCTGAACTTACCAGAATGAATGCACTGCCTCCTCTGCGGTCTGCTCTGTGGCAGGTGTAGATTGAGAAATCAGAGGGGGTGAGATGGTTGACGAGGACTGAGTCTGAGCTGGTGAGCCATGATTCTGTCACTAGTAGTATGTCTAGGTCGAGGTGTGATATGAGGTCAGGGATGACTGGCCTCTTTTTGCAGACAGACCGTGCATTTATGAGGGCACATTTTAGGTTGCGTGGGTTTTGGAGTTGCTTGGGCTTTGTGGGGCATAGAAGCGGTATGTGGATTAAGTATGGGTGTGAGTTCTGGGAGGGCTCTGTTGGTGAGTGGTGTGTGTTGCTGTGGTGTCTCCTTCCTTGTCCTCGTACGATCATAATCAGATTGTGGTTAGATGCAGCGGAGAGGGAGCCATTGAGGGCGTTGCTGAGTAGGTATAGAATGATTAAGGTTATGCTGGAGAAGAGCATTTTGAACTGGGTTTGGTGTGTCCTGTGTGTGGCAGGGGACTTTCCTTTATTGGGGAAGTGTGTGTTGAAGGGTGTGTATGCTTTCTATGTGTTATGTGATTCTTGCACAATCCAGTTATGGCTAGCTTGTTCTGTGGCCCTAACTGTTTGCAGTAGTGGGAATACTTGTATATTGTTAGCAGAGAGGTGCTCACCGTAATTTCAGCAATATTTTCGGGAGCATTCACATCAACATCGGAAGTGGGGTATTTGTGCTATACAGTAACTTCATCCGTGATATACTCAAGGTACACAGTAAACTTGGCAATATAGATACTTGCAGTACATAGTAAGCTTAGCAGTAAAAGTACTCGCAGTGCATGGTAAACTGTAAGCGTTCATAGAACCTCGATGAGAGAGATACACCACCTTCGACTGCTCTGTAATTCACAGTCTACCTACTCTGTGAGAATCTCACATGGTGTCGGGGGCTGGCAGTGTCTGTGGTGAGCGAGCTTGACCCAGGAAGGGGAGCTCGAGCTTTGATTGTGGATCTGTGAGGTTGTACTAAGACACTTATCCACTCTTTATTCACCTCCCATCTTGACTACTGTAAGCTACTCCTTGCTGATCTCCTCTGAATCAACTCTCTCCCCTTCAATCTGTTCAGCACTCTGCTGAGCAGTTAATCTTCACCAGCCTCATCATGCTCATATTACCCCTATTCTCAAGTCACTTCATTGGCTCCCTATCCATTTCCACATCCAGTTCAAACTTCTCCTGCTGACCTATAAGTGCATCCACTCTGCAGTTCCTCTATAGCTTTCCTCTCTTATCTCTCCCTACAACTCTCCTCAAGAACTCCACTCTTCTGGCAAATCACTTCTATCTTTGCCCTTCTCTTCTGTTGCTAACTCTAGACTTCACTCCTTTCACCTTGCTACTCATTATACCTGAAACAAACTATCTGAATCTGTACTTCAGGCTTCATCTCTGGCTCTTTTCAAATCCAGGCTGAAAAGTCAACGCTGCCGCTTTCGGATATTGATTCGCCTAATCTTTTTTGTGTTTACTTAGTATTCTCCTTAGATGTATTCTATGTCTACAGCTATTGTGTTGGCTGTCTTGACTTGATTGTAAGCTCTGCTGAGCAGGGACTGTCTTTTACATGTGTCTGTGCAGCGCTACATACATCTTGTAGCGATATACAAATGTTCAGTAGTATTAGTAGTCAAAATGTATACATGGACTGTATGTACGTTAATTTGTAGGTATATATGCATACAAATGATTTGCACACACTTTGAAATTTTAGGTGCCCACACAAACTGAATTGACACTTATGAATACATATCCCTAATAAAAATCACACACTGATTATTGTGCATCCCTTTATTGGCACAACTGTGCACATGTTCACAGTATCCTTACTGACACTCACCTGTAATGTGGACAGAATTATGTCAAAGGAAGCAAATTAAACACTGAGATTGTATAATCAATTGCTGCATGTTGATTGCGGTGGCTATGTTTGCGCCTGCTCTCATGCAAGTGGTGTAAACGTAAGCAGCTATCCTGTACTTGTAATCCACATGCTAGCTACATTTTCAAAAGGAAACTCCTTAACAATTAGCTTGCGATCCCATGGGTGGGTGAATGATTGATTGGTAAATACATTCAGACCTACCCACCTATGAGGCTGCTTGCTATCTCCCAGGAAGTTTCAGTCATGGCCTCTATAAGCATAATATGACTCTCTATTACTTTGAATCTCACCTACCAAGCACATGCTCATTCTTCTGACTTTTTAAAATCATTCTTCATTTTTCAAGATAATTTTTGAAGCTGTGGAACCAGTTAAATGATGCGACTGAAAAGTTGCACCTGTCCTTTTAGCCAGGTCAAAGAGAGGCATTCCCACCGTTGTAGAGAAATTAGGGGAGTAAAACAGAGCATGCCGTAGTTTAGTCCCCGCCCCTTCTCCTGGGCTGCCTGTACAAAGAGTAACTACAAGGCACAAAGGTGATTTTATCATGCAGGCTTCAAAAGAACAAGAGGTGCTGTTCCCTTTGAAAATTTGCTGCTCTTTACTCACACTAAGTGGAGGAGTAGCCTAAAAGCAACTGCCTAGTAGCAGGAAAGATCAAGGGTTCAATTCCCACTGGCAAGTGACTTTGGGCAAGTTGTTTTACCCTCCATTGCCTCAGAAGAAAAGGCCTGGAAATCTACACTGCCAAGAAAATCCAGAGGCAGCTGGGTTGCCAGGAGTCAGCACTGACTTGATGGCATTAAAAAAAAAAAAAAACACACTGAAAGTACTCATGTACTTTATAAACAGTGTGGGCTATTCAGGAGTTACTGCAAATCTTTCTTTATTTTGGTTTGTATTGTTCAGGGGAGGGGTTGGTTGAGGGGTTTGATGATTTAATTCCATTTGTCGACTATGTACAGAAAGAGAAGCATGAAAATATTTGCACTGCAGTACTTAGGCTTCTCATACTATGAGGCCATAGTTTACCAAGAAGGGGCTCAAGCAGGCAATGGGAACTATTTGAAACTGGGGGACTGAAAGTAAAATAATCAAGTGCATGTCAAACTTACTTCACAACAGCAATGGTTCTCAACCCAGCCCTCAGGACCCTAGCCCCCCCCCCCCCCTCCACCAGCCACTTAGGTTTACAGGATATCCACAATGAATATGTATGAGAGAATTGCAGAGAGCAGAGGCATTGCATGCAGATCTCTCATGCATAGTCAGTGTGGACATCCTGAAAACTAAATTTTCCTCGACTTCCTCTCCTCTCATGCCCTCCTGGATCCCTTACAGTCTGGCTTTCGTCCTCTACTCTCTACTGAAACGGCTCTTGCCAAAGTCTCCAGTGACTTGTTCCTGGCAAAATCCAAGGGCCTTTACTCTGTCCTCAACCTTCTTGACCTCTCTGCTGCTTTCAACACTGTTGACCCAACCTTCTCCTCGATACTCTGTCCTCGCTTGGTTTTAGTGGCTCTGTACTATCCTGGTTCTCCTCCTATCTCTCCCATCGCTCTTTCGGTGTGTGTTCAGGTGGCTCCTCCTCCTCTGCTATCCCGCTCCCAGTTGGTGTACCCCAAGGATCTGTCTTGGGTCCACTCCTTTTCTCTCTCTACACCCAGTCCCTTGGTGCTCTTATCTCTTCCCATGGCTTTCAGTACCATTTGTATGCCGATGACTCCCAGATCTACCTCTCTACACCTGAAATCTCTCCGGCAATCCAGACCCAGATCTCTGCCTGCCTCTCTGACATTGCTGCCTGGATGTCTCACCGCCGCTTGAAATTGAACATGGCCAAGACTGAACTTCTCATCTTTCCCCCTAATACCTCCCCTCCTCCTCCTCCTTTCTCAGTCTCTGTGGATAACTCTCTACTCCTTCCTGTTTCCTCGGCCCGCAATCTGAGGGTTGTCTTTGACTCCTCTCTCTCTTTCTCCACACAAATTCAGCTCGTAGCTAAAACCTGCCATTTCTTCCTCTATAACATTAGCAAAATCCACCTTTTCCTTTCTGAATACACTACTAAAATGCTTATCCACTTCTTAATCACCTCCCGTCTTGACTACTGTAACCTACTCCTTGCTGGTCTCCCTTTGAATCATCTCTCTCCCCTTCAATCTGTTCAACACTCTGCTGCGTGACTAATCTTCCGCCAGCCTCGTCATGCCCATATTACTCCTCTTCTCAAGTACTTCATTGGCTCCCTATCCGTTTCCGCATCCAGTTCAAACTTCTCCT
This sequence comes from Ichthyophis bannanicus, assembly GCA_033557465.1. Classification (NCBI taxonomy): domain Eukaryota; kingdom Metazoa; phylum Chordata; class Amphibia; order Gymnophiona; family Ichthyophiidae; genus Ichthyophis; species Ichthyophis bannanicus. The sequence goes on from CM066038.1 coordinate 106,725,989, forward strand.
GCTGACCTATAAATGCATTCACTCTGCGACTCCTCAGTACCTTTCTTCTCTTATCTCTCCTTACAACCCCCCTCGGGAACTCCGCTCTTCTGGCAAACTACTTCTGTCAGTGCCCTTCTCTTCTACTGCTAACTCCAGACTTCGCTCCTTTCACCTTGCTGCACCTTACGCCTGGAACAAACTACCTGTGTCTGTACGCCAGGCACCTTCTCTAGCCCTCTTCAAATCCAGGTTGAAAACGCACCTCTTCGCTGCTGCTTTTGGACCTTGACCCACCTGATCTCCTTTCTTTCCCCTAGTTCTATCCCTGATTACACCTCTGTGTTTTGTCTTGATTAGATTGTAAGCTCTGATGGGCAGGGACTGTCTCTTACATGTCTGTGCAGCGCTGCATACAACTGGTAGCGCTTAACAAATGCTCAGTAGTAGTAGTAGATTGACTGGGCATGGCCCGAGGACTGGGTTGAGAAGCAATGCAGTTACATATATAGGAAGCAATAACCAGGATTCTTAGTTTCTTTATTTAAAAATTGATAGAAAAAGGACAAGCTCATCCCTTAATTGATGTAAGTGCATTGATGACTTGAGCTCATCTACAGCAGCACTTCTTGCTAAGCTGCCATCTGCATTAACGAAGCCAACAGAGGTCCTTTTGAGCATGTGCTGTTCAAGATTTAAGATCAGAAGCTACGTGCTGCATTATGCCATAAGTGAAAGGGCCAAAAGCACATGCACTTTAACAAAGTGATATCCAGTAAAATAGACCCTCTCCTTCTTACAGCCTTTCCCATTGAACATCCCTGTGAAGAGTGAAACCAGCACAAAGTGATATATGTCTTTAAAACGACATTAGTACAGCAATGACGTTTTGGCATTATGTGTTATCTAGATATGAATGACTTAAAAAATGAGCTTCTTCCTGTAAGGATGATTGCTTTTGGTACAGAATGAATCTCTAAAAATAAAATATTCCAGATTCTGAAGCACATTTCACAATGGGACGTCCAAGTGCAATCTGGGACGTCAAAGCCAGAACTCTGGAAAAAAGCAGACACATGCACGTTCAAGCATAATTTCAGAAACGGGAATGTGCTCGATATGCATATGCATCAAACGTCTGTATATACAGCCCCAGGATAGCATGTCAGAACTAAGATGGTAAATAGCATAATAGTTAGAGTAGTGGTTTAAAAGCAGAGTGGTCAGGCCTCAAATCCCAGGGTGGGCCTTTGTAATCTATGGATAATCACTTAATTCTTCATCTTCTCTACACTCTGGATGTTTTAAGGTGAAAACAAGCACTTTTCTGATGCTTATTCATGCCTGGAACAGGCATAAACATTGATGTGCCTGCAAACCTTCTCTGAAGTTTCTCAGATCGAACAGGGTTGTGTAAGTACATTGCACATTCCCGTTTCGGACATCTCTACCACACCCCTGTGCCTACTTGAACATACCTGCATGGCACAACTAATTCTTTTAAAATGATCCTCTTAGTGAATAGCCTGAAAATTACTAGTCACAAATTACATGAGTTTCAATCTTTTTATGGTTGATTAGTCTTGATGGACTACCCAGAGGGACTACTACAACTGGAGATAGATCCGCCAATAAAATGGGGGGATAAGACATTTTTCAGATATGTTAGTGAGAAGAGGAAGGGCAAAAGTGGTATTGTCAGCCTCAAAGGGAAAGGGAGGAATATGTAGAAGGTGATGAGCATAAAGCGGAATTGCTTAACAAATATTTCTGTTCTGTGTTCACAGATGAAGAACCAGGAGTAGGACCTCAGAAAACACCCACAAACAGGAACAGAAGCGAGGGGCATCTTGAAGAATTTTTAGAAGACAGTGTTTGTGAGAAACTAGCTAAACTTAAACAAAGCGATGGGACCGAGGGAACTTGGGGACGTTCTAGCAGCTCCACTGACTGACCTTTTCAATGCCTCGTTGGAGTCGGAAGTGATGCCAAAGGACTGGGGAGAGGCTCATGTGCAGCCTTTACACAAAAGCGGAAGTAAGGATGTGGTTGAAAACTACATGCTGGTTAGTTTAATTTCAGTGGTGAGTAAATTATTGGAAATGTTGCTGAAAGAGAAAATAGTGAGGTTTCTGGAGTCCAGCAGATTACAGGATCCAAGGCAGCATGGATTCACCAGAGGCAGGTCTTGTCAGACAAATCTGATTGATTGATTTATTTGACTGGGTGACCAGGCAGTTGGACTGAGGGAGAGCCCTAGATGTGGTGTATTTAGATTTCAGTAAAGCCTTTGACAACGTTCCTCACAGGCGACTTATAAACAAACTGAGCACCCTAGGGATAGACTCTAAAGTTACTGCTTGAGTTGGTTGAGTAGGAGGCAACAAAGGGTACAGGTAAATGAAACTCACTCTGAGGAGAAGGAAGTTACCAGTGGTGTGCCCCAGGGATCTGTCCTTGGTCTAATTCTTTTTAACATCTTTGTTAGAGATATAGCGGAAGGGCTGTCAGGTAAAGTTTGCCTCTGCGGATGATACCAAAATCTGCAATAGAATAGACACCCAGGAAGGTGTAGATAACATGAGGAAAGATCTAGCTAAGCTTTAAGAATGGTCTAGAATTTGGCATCTGAGATTTAATGTTAAAAAATGCAAGGTCATGCATTTGGGCTGCAACAATCCAAGGGAGCAATATAGTACAGGGGGTGAAATACTTTTGTCCACTAAAGAAGAGCGGGACCTAGGCGTGGTTGTGTCTGATGATCTTGAAATAGCTAAACAGGTAGAAAAGGCGACAGCAAAAGCTAGAAGGATGCTTGGGTGCATACAGAGAGGAATGGCTAGCAGAAAAAAGGAGGTGATAGTGCCTCTGTATAAGTCTTTGGTGAAACTTCATTTGCAGTATTGTGTGCAATTCTGGAGACCGCACCTTCAAAAGGATATAAACAGGATGGAGTCAGTACAGAGGGTGGCTACTAAAATGGTTAGTAGTCTTCATTATAAAACATATGAGGACAGACTTAAGGATCTTAATATGTACACCTTAGAGGAAAGGCGGGATAGAGGTGATATGATTGAGACATTTAAATACCTCTGTGGCATAAATGCACAGGGGGAGAGCCTCTTTCGATTGAAAGCAAGTTCTGCTATGAGGGGACATGGGATGAGGGTGAAAGGGGATAGATTCAGGAGTGATATGCGGAAATATTTATTTATGGAAAGAGTTGTGGGTCTGTGGAATAGTCTCCCAGTGGAGGTGGTAGAGATGAGGACAGTATCTGAATTCAAAAAAGCATGGGACAAACACAGAGGATCTCTAAAGGAAAAAAGGGGACCGTTGTAGCTGTTGATATAGAAGGTCAGACTAGATAGAAAAATGATAACAGAAAAAGACCACATGGCCTATGTTTCTGGAATATATTCTAAATCTTGAGGAAAAGGGGTAATCTTTGGGTTAAAGCAGTTAAATCTGTATATTTTAGAATGCAGTGTGTTTGCTGAGTCAGTTTGATCTTAGTACCACCAGAGAGCTTTTCATTTAAATCAAATCAGAGTATAGCTTAGCATAGAAAGAAAAATAGTTACTGAAATAACTTTGTTTCTAGAGAGCTTTTTTATTTAAATCAAATCTGAGTATAGCATAGCATACAAGTGGAATAAATAGTCTCTGAGTACAAAGAACTAAACTTGTTTCTAGAGACCTTTACAAACAGGCCTTCTAGTTAGGAAGCAAAAGATCTGTGAAGTTGCCTTAAATAGGTATTAAAGGCAAGTGAAAGGGGAAATTTGAAAAGCCCCCTCGCTCAAACCAAGGGCTGTGTGAATCACACAGGAAATTAGTAAGACTTTACCTTGGAAGCACAGGTCAGGGCACCATGTAGCAAACCAGCTTGTAAGTCTTCTTTTCCTCCTTCCCACCCCAAAAGTGCACCCACCGCTGGGATAATCTTGGCTTTATAGATTCTTAAACCTATTAAAGGGGGGAGGTGCCCATAATAGCTTTCAGGTGCAGCTGGTTATCCTCATCAGGATGACATTTATTAAAGGACCTGAGATTAATTATTCTTGAGATGCAGAAAGCCCATTTAACATATACTAGGAATAGCTGTATTAGTATAAGTATCCCCTGCAAACCTAAGTAAGTAAACTTTAATATCTGAAGAAAACCTTAAAAATAAGATGCAGGCAGCAGTCCAGCAGCAAGATGGGGTTTTCCTGTCTTTTGCATTGTCATATGTATGATTTTCTCCCAGTTGGTGAGGAGTCCTACATGTGCACAAGATTCAAGGAGCTCTTTGCTCTCAGGGAATGAGTCTGATCTCTGGTGGCTAGAATAGCAGACTTGAAGGACATAGACATATATAGATGAGACCTACAGGGACATAATACTGACGTCCCACTCCAGTCTGGCAATCTCCCTGTTGCCACAGAGGAGAGAAGTCACATGACAGGAGAGCATCATCCTGGTGCAGCAGGAAGTGATCCTGTAGGTAGGACGTGTCCTCCAGGTGATGTAAAACCCTTTTGTACCGAGGAGGTTTCTCCAGGGTCATATGCCCATGAAGGGACAAAATGACAGCTATTATAGTTGGTGATTCAATCATTAGACATATAGATAGTTGGGTGGCTGGTGGACAAGATGATTACCTGGTAACATGCCTGCCTCGTACAAAGGCAGCAGACCTCAGGCGCCACCTAGACAAGGTGTTAGCTAGCACTGGGGAGGAATCTGCAGTCTTGGTACAGGAATCATAAGGAAAGGAATGGAGAATAAAACAAAGGATATTATGATGCCTCTGTATCATTCTATGGTGTGACCGCACCTTGAATATTGTGTGCGATTCTGGTCACCGTATTTTAAAAAGGATATAGTGGAATTAGAAAAGGTACCAAGAAGAGCAACCAAAATGGTAAAGGGGATGGAAGGATACCCCTATGAGAAGAGGCTTAAAAGATTAGGGCTTTTCAACCTGGAAAAAATACAGCTGAGGGGAGATATGATGGAGGTCTAACACTTAATGAATGGAGTGGAAAGGGTAAATGTAGTTCGATTCTTTATGGCATCAAAAAGTAGAAAGATTATGGGACATGCAATAAAGCTACAATATAACCTGTTTAAGACTAATAAGAGAAAATATTTTTTTGTTCTATGCAGAATCAAACTCTGGAATTCATTACCAGATGATGTAGTAAAAGCTGTTAGTGTAGCTGGGTTTAAAAGGTTTGGACAAGTTCCTGGAGGAACAGTCCATAAACCATAATTAAAGAGGACCCGGATAATCCACCGTTTGCCCCAATACAAGCATTATGGAACCTGTGTGTCTTTTTGGGACCTGGATTGGCCACTGTTGGAAACAGGATATTGGGCTTGATGGACCTTGGTCTGACCCAGTATGGCATTTCTTATGTAATGTCAGTCACCACAAACAGAGGAAAACTACCACAAGGGTATAATACACACAAACAATGGAAGTTCAAAAGAGACCAAAGGGACAGGTCCATTAAATGACTGATCCAATTCTTACTTTGCTGATACAAAAGTGCTAAAGTGGTAACAGAGACGAGATGACCTGCACATATATTGGCTGACATCATTGTCAGTAGCTACACACGACAGGGGCACTAATGGTATACATTCAAAAGCACTCGAGTTCACATAACCTGTGACATTGCAATCTTCAATTCTGGAATGCAACTAAGCAAGTTTCACCTATGCTAACCTTGAACAGCCACCACTGTAGCTTAAGAAGGTGATGCCACAATAAGTGATTCAAAGATGACCACGTCTAGTCTTAGCCTAGAATAGCAATACTTGCTATCTTTCTTTTGGGAATTCTTTTGCTGCTGACATAGTCTATGTAGTAGACCGTGTAGGAACAGCACTTACTCCATTCCATTTTAAAATATAGAATGTCATGATAGCAGCTGTCCACGATTTGAATGCAGTATGCTTCCAATACACACATGATCTTAGCTAGCTTTAAAAATTTGTAGGCTAGAAAGATGGAAGCTATGTTTTATTCCATGAGCATCATAAAATAATGAATACTCTGACTTTTCTTCTAATCTGGTGTGAGAGAAAGATTAACAGGCAGAGAACCAGACACTCAAAGTAACATCACAATGGTGGTACTAATATACTAGTTGGCAAAACAAGTAGCTACTGCAGCAAACAGAAAGCATAAATTTTGAGAATAGCTCAGGTGGACCTTAGTTGTTGTTACATGCTGTTGAGTCTGTGGCTAGTTGTCCTAAACTATATTTGGTCTTCAGTCAGGTGGCTAATGGCTGATAAGAGTGACAATGTGATGGATCAATACAATAGCAGCAGCTATGGATGCCAGTCCTCCTCTTTTGAACAGACCTTCAACATTGCCAAGCATGCTTTTCTTTAAAGATCTCTCGTTGCACGATGGGTCCAAAAGAATGAAAGTTGAAGTCTTGTCATTTGAGCTTCTAAGGAAACTTAGGATTGATCTCCTCTAGTACCAACTGATTTATTCTTCAGACAGTCCATGGTCTACACAGTAGTATTCTTTGCCAGCACCATAATTTGAAGGCATCATTTTTTTTTTACCTGTCCAATTTTCACATCCATGTGATCTTACTGAAAACGCTATTGCTGGGATAAGTTGAATCTTTGTATACAGATACACTTCTCCCTCACTTGAAAATCTATAATGCAGGCCCTTCATGATTGTTCTGCCAAGAGCAAAGCATCACTGTATTTCTTAACAGTTTGTCATTTCATTATTGAGCCAAGCAGGTTCGTCATCTACTATTTCTATTTTTTCTCCATCAAGGATGATATTGATTTTGCCAGCTGTCAGGATTTTTGCCTTCTTTACATTAAGGTGCAGGCCCATTTTAAGATTATTCCAGAGCCTAAGTAAATTTGAGCTCTTCTACAGCTGGACGGACACACACACACACACACACACGAGTATGCACAGATAATTTTGTAAGTATTAGAACATTAACATTAAAAAAAAATATTTCCCAGTGTCATCTATACACAAAATGGTTTGCCTCGATCAAGATTGCAATCCATTTTGGGACTAAGATAATCACATTACAACAATCTTAACACAACATGGGCTGGCAATCTGCCCCACTAAGTTAAAAAAAAATCACAATTACATCATTTTAAAAATATGTAGATTGTATTATGGAAGTGCTCAGATGAGAGAACAGCTGACAACCACCCACATCTGTCCCTTGCCTCCATGTCTTTTTTTGTGAAAACATTTTATAATGGTGGAAAAGTGGAGTACAAGAGAAGGTGCCCTACTTCGCTAGTCACTTGCTTCCACTGGGAGCCTCCTTGGAAAGGAGCCTCTACTTTTGCATCTAGCCAGGGGAGTGATGGAATGAGAGATCTGCCCCCCCCTAAAAAAGAAAGAAAATGCTATTTTAAGTTGAAGCCTCAGAACACCTTCACTTTGCCTTAGAATGACCAATCACAAGGGCAAAATTGTTCATTCTAACAAAGCCAATATCATGGAAACTGCTTACACAACCATTAGATGCACTTGTGTCTCGTACATTGTGAGATGTGGCATAATGCTTTGACAACTTCTGTCATGTAGCTCTTTTGTGCAAGATAGCATATTTATGAAGTGTAAGAATGCCCAGAAAAAGCTTGGCTTTAGTTTAGCACAATTGTTCTTAAGACAAGTATATTTTCCTGCACCCTCTCTACCACCTCTCTCCTGCATTTATTGCCAATTTTTCCTCCCTTCTGTTGGTGTTTTTTTTTTTTTTATTTGCAAACCACTTTGCATTATTGCCTTTTGTATATACAGCAATGTGTGCTGTTGAGTCAGTGCTGATGCCTGGAGGCCCAGCAGTTGCTGGGTTCTTGGCAACATGACCAGAAGTAGATTGCTAGGTCCTTCTTCCAAGGCAATGGAGTGTTAAGCGACTTACCCAAGGCGTGCTAGTAGGAATCAAACCCTGGTTGCTTGGTTATTAAGCCTATGCTCTAACCACTACATTACTCCTCCACTCCCAGCAGTTAAGTAAAACATATTAATCCTCAGTGCCTATGGATATTTGCACAGCTTTGTCCTGTACACAGCTGTCCTGCCTTTGTAGTTCAGTGAACTGTCTTATTAGTATGCACTCCAAGACTGGATAGCTTGGGTCTAGACTTACAAGTGTTTATCTGATCGCCAATATACTTAAACTCATGTTTCAATTAGCTGTAAGTGGGCAATTGGTAAGAGACAAGAGAGTGGCTTAGAAGATCAGGAAAGAAGTGGTCTAGGACAGAGGCTAGGAATCTAACCATGACCTACACCAACAGGATCTTTGTTCAGTTGATAATCAGGCAGCTAGCTATTGGGAAACTCAAGAGAGACAAGTTTAAGTGCAATATCTGCAATATCAAATATCTGCCTGCTTAAATGCTCTGCTGCATTAAGCCATGCACAGAATCTGTAACTACCAAAACTCCAGTCACTAGAATAAATTAGGATGTAATTATAAAGGATGTAGACATCACATGGACTTTGCTGGCCTACAGTTGCATTTATATTATTTCATTTGCATACACAGGCCAATTTTAGCTCATGCCACTTTAACAAACAGAACAGCCTTATTGAAGAGTATACGATCCTAGGAAACCTATGAACCATGGGTAGGACCTGGCCATGCAAATGGCATATTTTCATGAATGTACCTGCCATGGCTATCTACATAAGTTACCATATGTTCTTAGCAACCATTTCATTAAGCCAGTCACCACTTTTAGGCAAACTGAAGTATGCATGGATCTGTGGTCACTCATGGTTTTTGAATGGACAGACATCTGTAAGTATTCTTAAAAGCTTTTCTGGAATAATTTCCAGATAGGTTAGATTCTGCTGGTTGAAGTCTTAAGCAATACAATAGGACTAAATGGTCCCTGTCACCCTCAAAGGACAATGAGCAAGTTACTGCATAAGTCATTAATTATATGAGTCAGAGTGATGAAGGGGTAAGTGCATCCCCCATACTGGATAAAAAGCCAGCAACTACACATGTTGTCTTACAGCTATCAGATAGAGGGATAGAGTGCTTCTACCATACCTTTCAGGGTGCATTAGAATTGGGTGAAACTAACAGGGGATCCAGATGCTAGGAAGCAAGAACAAATGGAGTCATCACCCTCTAAGGGTATGCATCTGCAAGCACATATTTGGCTAATTTCAGCTCCTAAAATGTACTCAAATCACACACACACAAGTCCATGCCTACATACAATGTACCTGAATAGAACATGTCATGAACTACTGGAAAGGCATGAGCTACATATACAATTTTAAAAAGTTGCATCTAAAAAACAAAATTGGTTAACCAAACATGAAAATATTCCATCAAGAAAAAATGAGTTAAGTACAAACGTCTTTTTTGGTTGTGCATATTTTTTATCCTCAGTGATAGCAGTAGGGTTTGGTCTAAAAGACATTTCATGTGTACTTGTTTGAAAGAGACTGTGCCTCACAGCACAGCAGCAGGAAGGAGAGCAGATACAGAGTCTACAATTATATAACTTTGTCTAGTTAGCAGTCTCAGCCTCCACACCTAAACTGTAAGCCCTCAAGGGACAAGAAAATACCTACAGTACCTGAGCAGCTTGCCTTGACCTACTACTAGCAGTCATCATGCTAAACAAAAGAATGACACACTGCATCCAAATCAAATGACCCACAGTCTTATTTTGCTTAGCAGACCATAAAGACAACATTTAGAAACAAGTAGAACCAGCTGAACCACAGGCCGTGCTTAAATCTGTTAATTTACTTCACCTAAATTCTGCTGTATCTATGAATAGCTGATTTGTAAATAATACCTTGTAATATAGTTTGATATGTTCTTTGTAAACAAGTTCTGTTCACTGGAAGGGGCAATATATAAAAACATAAATAAGAAAGTAGGGTGTGTCGTATTATTACCTTGCCATTAATTTGTGGTGGGGTATTATTGAAGCTAGTTACTGGGGGAAAGCAATGCAAGGTTTGTTTGTTGGACATGGGCTTCTTGTACTGCTATAGAGATTCTAGAGCTGAGAGCAATGTGAGATACTGTTTATGCAAAAATAAATACTACCACAAAATACCATTAGCTATCCCATTCCAAGGTTAACCCATCAATGCACTGGAGGCTACCTCAAATCCACAAAGCAGCCCTAAAAAGAAGGCAATTTGGTTTGACTATAGCTCACATCTTCCAAGATCTCATACCTTTTTCAGTAGTAGCTTACAGCAAATTACCTACTGTACCTGAATGTATTTCCCATGTCCAGCAAGCTTACGCTCTAAAGTTCACACACAATAGAATATAAGCCTGTACTAGTTTAGAAAACTGCTGCTAACCTGCATTCCAAAGGTAACAGATCACCATTTTTTACCACTACTAACTATAGTGTTTCAAGGCAAGCCTGCAAATTTTTTTTTTGAGACAGAAAGTATGCAGTCACATCCTAACTCTTTCATACCTCTGCTGAGCTTTAGTCATGTGCAATTTTTTTTTATTTTATCAACAAACTCCCCCTGTACAAAAAACATAATAAAGGAAGCCACTGCAACATTTAAATAGTAAAATGACTGGGGAGAAACAAACATGGCTGATCCTGTTTACCCAGTTGTCATCCATCCACTTGGGTAAATAATGCCTAACTACTATACTGATCATTTGTAGTGTGTTACAAAGCATACACAGCACTGCACAGGCACATGTAAAAGACTGTCCCTGCTCATCAGAGCTTACAATGTAGTTAAGGCAGACAATACAAACAAGGGCAAGACTACATTTAGAGGTATGGCAAGGAAACAAAGGAGACTGTGGATCAGGATCCAACAGCAGCCTCAAATAGGGGAGCTGTCAGCCTAGATGTAAAAAGCACCAGAGATGAAGTCTGACATACAAACCTAGGTAGATTGTTCCAGGAACAAGGAGCAGCAAGGTGAAAAAGAACAAAGGCTGGCGTTGGCAAATGGAAGAGAAGGGCAGCCAGAAGTGAGCCACCAGCAAAGCAAAGTTCCCAAGGAGGGGTAGAGGGAGAGATAAGGAAAGGTAATAAGGAGCAGCAGAATGAGTGCTTTTGTAGGTCACTAGAAGTTTGAACTGGATACAGAGCCAATGAAGCAACTTGAGAAGGGCTATTATGAGCACACTGAGGTTAACAGATTAGCTGTGCAGGTGAGTTCTGAACAAATGTAAGGGGAGGGAGACCAGCAAAGAAGAGGTTGCAATAGTCTAGATGGGAGGTGAATAAAGAATGAATGTACCTTAGCACTATGGTCAGAAAGGAAGGGGTGAATTTTGCTGGATGTGATAGAGGACTGGGTTGAAAACCACTGCTCTGAGACCTCAAGGCCAGGCAGGTTTTCAGGATATCCACAATGAATATTCATGAGATCAATCTGCATACAGTGCTTCCATTGTGTGCAGATCTCTCTCATGCACATTCAGTGTGGATACCCTGAAAACCTGACTGGCATGGGTGTCCCAGAGGACTGGGTTGAAAACCACTGTTATAGAGAATGAAACATGTTCTAGCTATTAGTTGGATGTATGGGGGGGGGAGGGGGGGGAAGCAGAGGAAGGAGTCAGATGACCCCAAGATTGCAAGCTGACGAAACGGGGAGTAGTAAAGTGTTAACCAGAGAGATTGAGAAAGGAGGAATGGGAAAAGTAGGTTTAGGGTGGAAAAATAAGCAGCTCAGTTTTAGCCATGTTCAATTTTAAACAGCAAGGAGACATACAGGCAGCAATGGTAGATTGGCAATCCAGGCCTAGATCTCTGCCTGCCTGAGAGATTTCAGGTGTAGAGAAGTAGAACCAAAGTATCAGCGCAAAAATGGTACTGAAAAAAATGGGAGGAGATGAGTGCACCAATGGACTGGGTATAGAGAGACAAAAAGAGTGGACCCAAGCCAGATCCTTGGAGTATACCAAAAGAAAGATAGCAGTAGATGAGGAACCAACAGAATAAACACAAAGTGGGATGAGAACCAGGACAGCACAGAGTCCTTAAAACCAAGTGAGGACAAAAGTGTCGAGGAGACAGTGGTGATCAGTGATAAAGACAGCAGAAAGGTCAAGAAGGATGAGGATTGAGTAAAGGCCCTTGGATTGTGCCAGGAACAGGTCGCTGTAAACTTTAAATTCTACTAAAACAGTTTTTGCCAAAGGTCAAAAGCCAGATTGCAGGGATCAAGAAGGGCTTGGGAGGAAAGTTAAGGAAACAGTGGTGAACTGCACCTTTAAGTAGTTTAGAAATTAAAGGGAGGAGGGATATAGGCCAATAATTAGGACAGGTAGGATCTAGTGAAGGTTTCCTGAGGAGAAGTATGACCACAGCATGTTTGCAGGCTGCAGGAACGGTTGCAGTGGGGAGCAATAAGTTGAGAATATATGAGAGAGAAGGGATGGTACTGGAGAAGATGGAGCTTAGAAGATGTGTGGGAATAGGATGAGAGAAGCAGGCAGTAAGTTTGGAGGAGGAAAGAAGAAAACAAAAGTGTGGTTTCCTCCTCAGATCTTAGAAAAGGAAGAAAGGGTATTACAGGTTGAGGGGAAGAGTTGGGCATGGTTGAGGGGAAGAGTTGGGCATGGTTGAGGGGAAGAGTTGGGCATGGTTGAGGGGAAGAGTTGAGCATGAATGAGGGGAAGAGTTGAGCATGAATGAGGGGAAGAGTTGAGCATGAATGAGGGGAAGAGGGAATGGAGCTAAACTCATGGGGAATTGGAGTGTAATCTTGTGGACTTTGTCATGGAAATAGTCAGCCAAGGTTTGGGCAGAAAGGGAAGGAGGGATCAGAGGTGGAGGCACCTTGAGAAGAGTTAAGAGTTGTAAGCGATAGCAAGAGTCAGAGGCAAAAGAGTTGGTCTGGTGGATATTGTAGTTTTGCTTGGCAAGTGCTATGGCTGTCTGGAAGGAGAAAAGCATGAATTTGAAGTGTAGGAAATCAGCAAGAGTGCAGGATTTGAGCCAAATGCTCTCAGCTGAGCAGGAATAGGAATGTAGATAGTAGGTAGTCAAAGACAGCCAGGGCTGAAGTGCAGTATGCCTCACAGGAAATAATATGGGCATAGCAAGTGCATCCAGAGCAAAGTGCAGTGTTATAGAAGGCTACTGCCTCAACAGATCCAGATGACATAGTGAAGGAAAAAGGTGATGAGACAGTAGTGGAGAGTGCCAATGGGTTGATAGCACTCTCCACCATTAAAGATTTCTAAAGAGATTGGAGAAAATTGGGCAAGATTGAGGCGGGGGGGGGGGGGTATGAAAAGCTAAGCTTAGCAGGTGATGGTCAGATAAGGGAAGAACGTATGTACAGAGGTTTGAGGGTAAACAATTAGAGAAGACAAGGTCAAGGCTGTGACCATGCTGGTGAGTGGGGGAAGTAGAGCAAAGCAAGAGGTTGAATGAGGTGGTAAGGGAAAGGGAGCTTTAAAGCATAAGTGGTTATCAACATGAATGTTAAAATTCCCAAGAATACGGGAGGGGGAAAAATAATTTGTGTCTTTCCTTCTTTCTGGATTCAGAGTCATTGAGAAAGGTAGAGGTAGACTTGTCAGGGGGTTAGAAACATGACAGAAAAAGACCACATGGCCTATCTAGTCTGTCCTTCCATATCAATAACTACAACAGTCCACTTTTTACCTTTCGAGATCCTGTGTTGGTCCCATGCCCTTTTGAATTCAGTCACTGTCCTCATCTCCACCACCTCCACTGGGAGACTATTCCACAGATCTACTACTCTTTCCGTAAAGAAATATTTCCGCATATCACTCCTGAATCTATCTCCCTTCACCCTCATCCCATGTCCCCTCGTAGCAGAACCTGCTTTCAATTGAAAGAGGCTCTCTCCCTGAACATTTATGCCACGGAGGTATTTAAACATCTCAATCATATCACCTCTATCCCGCCTTTCCTCTAAGGTGTACATATTAAGATCCTTAAGTCTGTCCTCATATGCTTTATAATGAAGCCCACTAATCATTTTAGTAGCCACCCTCTGCACCGACTCCATTCTGTTCACATCCTTTTGAAGGTGTGGTCTCCAGAATTGCACACTATACTCCAAATGAGGTCACACCAAAGACTTATACAGAGTTATTATCACCTCCTTTTTTCTGCTAGCCATTCCTCTCCGTATGCACCCAAGCATCCTTCTAGCTTTTGCCGTCACCTTTTCTACCTGTTTAGCTACTTTAAGATCATCAGACACAACCATGCCTAGGTCCCGCTCTTCTTTAGTGGACAAAAGTACTTCACCTCCTATACTGTATTGCTCCCTTGGAATTGCTGCAGCCCAAATGCATGACCTTACATTTTTTAACATTAAATCCCAGCTGCCAAATTCTAGACCATTCTTCAAGCTTAGCTAGATCCCTCCTCATGTTATCTACACCTTCCTGGGTGTCTACTCTATTGCAAATTTTGGTATCATCTGCAAAGAGGCAAACCTTACCCGACAGCCCTTCCGCTATATCACTAACAAAGATGTTAAAAAGAATCGGACCAAGGACAGATCCCTGGTGCACACCACTGGTAACATCCTTCTCCTCAGAGTTGATAAATAACGGCTATCTGGAGAGGTAATGGAGTAAAAAGGCAGATAGAGTGGACTTCAAAGAGGGAAAGGAGTGAGACTGAGGTAGAAGGAGGGGTTGAAATTGGCAGGAATGAGTAGAAACCCAATACCACCACCATGCCCTGTGGAACAAGTCGTGTGGGAGACTTGGTAGCCGCCCTAACAGAGGGAAGTAACTGAAGTTGTTTTCTGGGAAGAACCAGGTCTCAGAGCAAGATGGAGAGCATTAGAGGTAGAGAGATCATGAATAAAGGCAAGTTTGGAGTGTGTATGCCACAAGATGCATGAGAAAGGGAGGAGGGGAAAAGGAGAGGGATATGAATAAGATTTGAGCAGTTGCGTGAGGATCTGTCCTGGGCGTGAGAAAAATCTAAAGGTGCCAACGTTGGGGTTGATATTTCTAGAAGATAGAAGAAGCGTACAGGGCAGAGAAGAGACAGTGCAGTGGTAACAAGGGCGAGGTTCTTTGAGAGCGAGAGAGCGAGAGAGCGAGCGAGCGAGAGCGAGCGAGAGCGAGAGAGCGAGAGAGAGAGAGCGAGAGAGAGAAGGAAAAAAGTAAAGCTCAAGAGCTGACAAGATGGGTTGGAGGAGAAGTGAGGATGGTAAAGAAGGGATAAGGGGGGGTTGAATTTGTTGGTATAATGGGAAAAGATTAGGGAGTGTCAACAAGAGAAAGAAAAAGTGATGTGGAGTCATAAGAGGTGGAGAAATGAAGGATAGGCAGGAGAAAGATATAGGGGAATAGGGAGCACTTGGGAAAGAGTAGTTACTCACCTGTAACAGGTGTTCTCCAGGAGCAGCAGGAATCAGTCCTCACATATGGGTGACGTCGGCACCGACGGAGCCCTTGCGGAGCAATTTCCCCAGCTTTCAAAGAAAGCCTTTGGGAATTGCAGCGCACATGCGCGGTCCCCTTCCCGCCCAAGGGTGCCATCTTGCTCAGTCTGACATAGCTAAAAGACAGCAAAAAAATTAGCAAAAAACGAAATCATAGGACTGCAACTCCAAGGGGAGGAGGGAGGGTTGTGAGGACTGATTCCTGCTGCTCCTGGAGAACACCTGTTACAGGTGAGTAACTACTCTTTCTCCAGGACCAAGCAGGAAGTCAGTCCTCACATATGGGACTCCCAAGCTTAAGGCTACCGGAGACCTCAAGCACAAAAATGAGCTCCCTCTAGCTCAGCAGCACAGAAGGAAGGAATCTTCTCTGAAAACGCCCCCGACCGGTAGCCCAACACCAGAGCCGGAGGGTAGGAGTTGCCTAAACCTCAAAGAGATTATGGAGGACCACCTGACCGAAAGCACTGTCCCTGCGGGACTCCCTCTCCAGGCAGTAATGGGCCGCAAAAGTCTGGCTTGAAGACAAAGTAGCGGCCCGTCAGATGTCTGCCAATGGAACAGAGCGGAGATGAGCCACTGACGCAGCCTTCGCCCTAACACGATGAGCCGTGACTCGACCCTTCAACGAGAGGCCGGCTGCCCCATAAGCCCAGGCGATACAGTCAGCTACCCAAATGGACAAAGTACGCTTGGAGACAGGTAGCCCCAATTTATTGGGGTCAAAAGAAACGAAGAGCTGAACAGCCCTCCTATGCTCCCGCGTACGGTCAAGGTAGAAGGATAAGGCCCTCCTACAGTCCAGGGTATGCAGGACCATTTCAGCCCGGCTGGAGTGCGGCCTGGGAAAGAAGGTCGGAAGAACCACCTCCTGGTTGAGATGAAAAGGAGAAACCACCTTTGGAAGAAACTTAGGGTGAGTCCGTAAGACCACTCTATTCCTGTAGAACCTAGTGTAAGGAGGATCAGACACTAGGGCCTGCAGTTCACTAATGTGCCTAGCAGAGGTAAGGGCTACCAAGAACAAGGTTTTCCAAGAAAGAAAACGAAGAGGGCAGGTAGCCATAGGTTCAAAGGGCGTACAGGTAATCCGCTGCAAGACCACATTCAGATCCCATTCAGGGGCTGGTGGGCGCAAAGGAGGCTTAAGAAGAAGGCGGCCTCGGAGAAAACGAGCCACCAAAGGGTGGTGGGAAAGAGGCCTGCCATCCACCGGTGCGTGATGTGCAGAGAGAGCACTGAGGTGGACCCTGACAGAGTTGGATTTAAGGCCCAGATTGGAGAGGTAAAGCAAGTATTGCAAGATCACTGCTACCAAGCAGGAGAAGGGATTCTCAGACTGCTGAGCACACCACATGGAGAACCGACGCCACTTAAGAGCGTAGGACTTCCGGGTGGAAGGCCTCCTCGAGGCCAAGACAACCTCTTCCACCTCCCGAGGCAGCTGGAGGGGAGCAAGAACTACCCTTTCAGCAGCCAGGCCATCAGATGAAGGGACCGGAGGTTGGGGTGTAGGAGAGACCCTTGATCCTGTGTCAGGAGATCGGGCTGAAACCCCAGAGGAAGAGGAGTGTCCACCGCCAGCTGCATTAGAAGCGGGAACCAAGGTTGTCTCGGCCACCGGGGAGCCACTAGGATCAGCGAGGCTTTGTCTCTGAGAACTTTGAAGTGTTCGAGACACCAGTGGCATGGGAGGAAAGGCATACAAGAGGCCTGTGGACCATGGAATCAGAAAAGCATCCGCTGCTACTCTGAGAGGATGCGGTTGTCGAGAGCAGAATCTGGGAAGTTGCCGGTTCAGAGGACTGGCAAACAGATCCATGGTGGGGAGTCCCCACTTGAGAAAGATCCGCTGAACCACTAATGGATCCAATCTCCACTCGTGTGGTTGGAGGATCCTGCTTAGTTTGTCTGCCAGGTAATTTTCCTGACCTGGGAGATAGACTGCTTTGAGGAGTATGCCGTGGTGGACTGCCCAAGAGCACAGCCTTCGTGCCTCCTGACAGAAGGAAGGAGCCTGTGCCTCCTTGTTTGTTCACGTAGAACACTGTAACTTGATTGTCCGTCTGGACCAGTACAGACTGGTGAGAAGTGAGGTGGGAGAAGGCTCTCAGAGCTAGGCGGATGGCTCTGAGCTCCAGGAAGTTGATCTGCTGCGCAGACTCCCAAGGAGTCCAGAGGCCTTGAGTACATGTCCCTTGGCAATGTGCTCCCCAACCCAGGAGAGAAGCATCGGTTGTTAGTACCTGAGAAGGCGGAGGAGATTGAAAATCCACTCCCAGTAGCAGGTTTGGCAGATGAAGCCACCACCGAAGAGAAGAGACCAGCAGGTCGGAGACCTGTACTGAGTCCGTCAGGCTCCCCATGGCCTGATGCCATTGAGTGCGAAGGCACCACTGGGCAGGTCGCATGTTCAGGCGGGCATTGGGGGTCACATGGACCGTGGAAGCCATATGGCCGAGCAGTCTCAAATTGCCTGGCAGAGACCAGGGAATTGCTGCGAAAGTGGCTGGCGAGATCCATGAGCCTGTGGGCCCTGTCCAGAGGCAGGAAGGCCCGCGCCTGAAGTGTGCTTAACCTTGCGCCGATGAATTTGAGATCTTGAGAGGGGAGCAAAGTGGACTTTGCGAAGTTTATGACAAAAGCCCAAGTGCTGGAGCAGAGACACAGTGCGATGAGTGGCCTGAGTGGCCTCTTGGGAAGACTGGGCCCTGATGAGCCAGTCGTCCAGGTATGGAAACACAAAAAGGCCTTGAAGTCTGAGATAGGCCGCCACCACTGCTAGGCATTTGGTGAAAACCCTGGGGGCGGAGGATAGGCCAAAGGGCAGGACTCTGTACTGGTAATGATTTCCTCCCACAACAAATCTGAGATATTGTCTGTGGTCTGGATGAATAAGGATGTGAGTATAGGCATCTTTTAGATCTAAGGAGCATAGCCAGTCTCCCTGCTGGAGGTATGGCAGCAGGATTCCAAGGGTAAGCATTTGAACTTTTCCCTCGCCAGGAACTTGAGGTTTCGCAAGTCCAGGATGGGTCTGAGGCCTCCTGTTCTTTTTGGTATCAGAAAGTACCTGGAATAAAAGCCGTGACCTCTCAGGTGGTGGGGCACCGGTTCCACAGCCTGTTCCTGAAGAAGACTTGCCAACTCCTGAAGGAGTAAGTCCCTGTGCAGAGGGAGTCTTGGAGGCTCCCCTGGAAAGTAGGAGGGAGGTACCTGGTGAATGTGTAGAAGATAGCCTTTCTGAACTATATGAAGCACCCAGGTATCTGATGTGATGGCCTCCTGTGCTGAGAGAAACCAGCTGAGGGGAAGAGGCTATGCTGATGGAGTCAAAAACCCCCACCCTGCTGAGCAGGAGCCGGTGTAGTGGGCTTGGGGGCCTGCTGCCTACGGGACCCATTACCCCGTCCCTTGGCCTGCTGACCCTTTTGGGGAGCTGCAGAGGCCTGATACTGAGGGTAGTATTTATAGGCAGCCGCCTTCCTCGGGTAAAAGGGCTTTTTCCCCGAGCCCTTCTTTTTCTGAGAAGGGGCAGAGGTTTTTCTGGACAGCCTAGTTCTGGTCAGAGTCTCGGTCTCGATTTGTGCAGCCTTTTCAGCCATGGGTTTGCCAAAGAGGTTTTCACCCCTGCAGGGGACATCGACCAACTTGTCCTGGACCCATGGCTCGAGGTCGGATGACTGAAGCCAAGCCTGTCGGCGGGCACCGATGCCGGCCCCGGCTACTTGAGCCGATGCTTCGAAGCCATCGTAGGCTGCTCGAGAGATAAACTTCGAGCACTCTCGAATACCAGTGGACAAGGCTTGGAACCTCTGCAAAGGTTCCTCGGAGAGACCAGCAGAGAACCCGGCAATTTCTTTTGCCAGATCTCGGAGATACATGCCCATATAGAGCTGGTAGGTCTGGACTCGACAAGCAAGCATAGAGCCCTGGAAACACTTTCTACCGAGGGCATCCAGGCTCCGGGCCTCCCGGCCGGGAGGCACCGTGGAGTGCATCTTCTGACTCTTGAGTCGATGCATGGCCGATTCCACCACCATGGAATGGTGCGGTAGTTGTGCCTTTTGGAACCTGGGGCTCTTGCGGACTCAATAAATGGAATCGACCCGCTTGCTTTAACACCGGCGCCGGGCTCTCCCACATGCGGAAGAGAAGTCGTTCCAGCATCGGAGGAACCGGTACAGTAAAGGCCTCCTTCGGGGGAGAGTCATACTGGAGGGCATCGAGCTCCTCGGCTTGAGGCTCCTCCTCGGGATCCGTGGGGAACGCCAAGGCCTTGGCCATATCCCGCATGAAGTCCGAGAACCGGGTGTCCTCCGGGGGGGACCGTCTCCGAGGTTCGGACTCGGGCGAGTCTGATGGGACACACCGAGTCTGAAAACTGCCAGGTGACTCTTCGTCCTCCGTTTCCCAGTCGGACTCCTCGGAGGAGGAATTGAGTGGCTCCGGTCGGGCGGGCACCGATGCCCTCCGCCCTGACGCCGAAGGTGTCGGCATCGACGACCTCGGTCCCGAACGGGAGGCCGAGGGAGACTACGACCGAGGATCGACTCGAGCTCGTATGGACTCGAGGATCGGCTCAGTCTCCGGGGTCGACTTGGATGTCGACGTCCCGGTGGCCGGGGCAGATGCATTGGCGAGGCCATCGATCAATGCCCGCTGCTGGTCCATGAAGGCAGCCAAACTGCTCTCCAAGGCCGTCAACCTGAGTCCAAGCTCAGGAGACCCAGCAGCCCCTGACTCGGGCCCCGACAGCGTCGGCCCCGACGTCAGCTCCTTCGGAGGCGAGTCCACGAGGACTACAGTACTCATGTGTCCAGGCGACTCCATTTCGAGACGAGAAAGAATAAAAAAATGAGAAAATCAACTTTTTTAGCGGTGATCACAAACAGCGTCTGTAGGGCTCCACGGAAAAAAGACGACAGAGCAAGATGGCACCCTTGGTAGGCGACGTCACCCATATGAGAGGACTGACTTCCTGCTTGGTCCTGGAGAAAGCGTAGTTACTCACCTGTAACAGGTGTTCTCCAGGAGCAGCAGGAATCAGTCCTCACTTATGGGTGACGTCGGCGCCGACGGAGCCCTCGCGGAGCAATTTTCCCCAGCTTTCAAAGAAAGCCTTTGGGAATTGCAGCGCGCATGCGCGGTCGTCTTCCCGCCCGAAGGTGCCATCTTAGCCAGTCAGATGACATAGCTAAAAAAGACAGCATAAAAATTTGCAAAAAGAACATAAGCAGACGATTGCAACTCCAAGGGGAGGAGGGAGGGTAGTGAGGACTGATTCCTGCTGCTCCTGGAGAACACCTGTTACAGGTGAGTAACTACGCTTTCTCCAGGACCAAGCAGGAAGTCAGTCCTCACTTATGGGACTCCCAAGCTCAAGGCTACCGGAGACCCTAAGCACAAAAATGAGCTCCCTCTAGCTCAGCAGCACAGAAGGAAAGAATCTTCGCTGAATTATCACCCACCGGTAGCCCACATCCGGGATGGAGGGTAGGAGTTGCTCAGACCTCAAAGAGATTACGGAGGACTGCCTGTCCGAAAGCACTGTCCCTACGGGACTCCCTCTCGAGACAGTAATGGACCGCAAAAGTCTGGCTCGAAGACCAAGTAGCGGCCCGGCAGATGTCTGCCAGCGGAACAGAGCGGAGGTAAGCCACTGACGTGGCCTTTGCCCGAACACAATGAGCCGTGACTCGACTTTCTAAGGAGAGTCCGGCTGCCCCATAAGCCCAAGAGATACAGTCCGCAACCCAGATGGACAGAGTACGCTTGGAGACCGGGAGCCCCAATTTATTGGGGTCAAAAGACACAAAAAGCTGAGCAGCTTTACGGTGCTCCCGCGTACGGTCAAGGTAGAAGTTCAATGCCTTCTACAGTCCAGGGTATGGAGGACCGTCTCAGCTCGGCTGGAGTGTGGTCTGGGAAAGAAGGTTGGAAGTACCACCTCCTGATTCATGTGAAAAGGGGAGACCACTTTAGGCAGAAACTTAGGGTGAGTCCGTAGGACTACCCTATTCTTGTAGAACCGAGTGTAGGGGGATCAGACACGAGGGCCTGCAACTCACTCACGCGCCTAGCGGAAGTGAGGGCTATCAAGAACAGCGTTTTCCAAGACAGAAAACGGAGGGAACAGGTAGCCATAGGTTCAAAGGGCGGACAGGTGATCCGCTGCAAAACCACATTCAGGTCCCAGTCAGGTGCTGGCGGGCGCAGAGGTGGTTTAAGTAGAAGGAGACCTCGGAGAAACCTCGCTACGAGAGGGTCGTTGGAGAGAGGTCTGCCGTCCACCGGCACATGATGTGCTGAAAGAGCACTGAGGTGAACTTTGACGGAGTTGGACTTAAGTCCCAGATTAGAGAGGTGTAGCAAGTACTGTAAGATCACCGACACCGGGCAGGAGAAGGGATCCTGAGACTGTTGGGAACACCAGATTGCAAAGCGACGCCATTTAAGGGCGTAGCATTTGCGGGTAGAAGGCCGTCGCGAAGCCAAGACGACCTCCTCCACCTCCGCCGGCAAGAGAAGAGGAGCAAGGACTACCCTCTCAGCAGCCAGGCCATGAGGTTGAGAGACCTGAGGTTGGGGTGCAGTAGGGACCCCTGATCCTGAGTGAGGAGATCCGGTTGTACCCCCAGAGGGAAGGGATCCTCCACCGCCAGTTGCAGCAGGAGCGGAAACCACGGCTGCCTGGGCCAGCGAGGGGCCACCAGGATCATGAAGGCTTTGTCTCGGAGAACCTTGAAAAGAGTCCGAGAGACTAACGGGATGGGAGGGAAAGCGTACAGAAGGCTCCCCGACCATGAGATCAGAAAGGCGTCCGCCGCAACCCGAAGGGGGTGTGGCTGACGGGAGCAGAAGCGAGGAAGCTGCCGGTTGTGAGGACTGGCAAAGAGATCCACCGTGGGGAGACCCCACCTGAGGAAGAGCTTCTGAACGATCGAGGGATCCAGACGCCACTCGTGCGGCTGGAGGACCCTGCTGAGTTTGTCTGCCAGGCAATTTTCCTGGCCCGGGAGGATAGACTGCCTTGAGGAGAATGCCGTGACTGACGGCCCAAGAGCAGAGTTTCTGTGCCTCCCGGCAGAGGAGGAAGGAGCCCGTGCCCCCTTGCTTGTTCACGTAGAACATGGCAACTTGATTGTCCGTCTGGACAAGGACGGACTGTTGGGAGGTCAGGTGGGAGAAGGTTTTGAGAGCCAGGCGGATCGCCCTGAGCTCCAGGAAGTTGATCTGCTGAGCAGACTCCCACTTGGTCCAGAGGCCTTGAGTACGTGCCTCTTGGCAATGTGCTCCCCAGCCCAGGAGGGATGCATCGGTGGTCAGCACCCGGGTCGGCTGAGGTGACTGGAAAGGCATTCCTAATATCAGGTTCGGCTGCCGGAGCCACCACCGGATAGACGAGACCAGCGGCTCGGAGACGCGCACTAGGTCTGCTAGGCCGCCTGTGGCTTGTCGCCACTGCCGGCGGAGACACCATTGAGCAGGCCGCATATTCAGGCGGGCATTGGGGGTCACATGGACGGTGGAAGCCATATGGCCGAGCAGTCTCAGGAAGCGCCTGGCGGAGACCAGGGGCTGGCTGCGAAAGCGGCCGGCTAGGTCCATGAGCCGCTGAGCCCTGTCGAGCGGTAGGTACGCTCGCGCCCTGAGGAGAGTGCGCAGTCTTGCGCCGATGAACTCGAGATCCTGTGAGGGGAGCAAAGTGGACTTTGCGAAGTTTATGACAAAGCCCAAGTGCTGCAGCAGAGTCACCGTGCGGGACGTGGCGTTGGTGACCTCCTGAGCGGACGCTGCTCTGATGAGCCAGTCGTCGAGGTACGGAAAAACATAGAGGATGTGCGTGTAGGCATCCTTTAGATCCAAGGAGCATAGCCAATCTCCCTGCTGGAGGTAGGGCAGAAGGATTCCAAGGGTAAGCATCTTGAACTTCTCCCGCACAAGGAACTTGTTGAGGTTGCGCAAGTCCAGGATGGGTCTGAGGCCTCCTGTTCTCTTTGGTATCAGAAAATACCTTGAATAGAAGCCTTGACCTCTCAGGTGGTGTGGCACCGGTTCCACCGCTGTTCCTGCAGAAGACCTGCTAACTCCTGAAGGAGCAACTCCCTGTGCAGAGGGGGGCGCGGACGCTCTCCCGGAAAATAGGAGGGAGGGATCTGATGGAAGTGGAGGAGGTAGCCCTCTCGCACGCCCTGAAGCACCCAGGCATCTGTGGTGATGCTGGACCCCCTGTGGGCGAAGTGAACCAGCCGGCCTCCGGTGCTGGGGGGGACCAGCGGGGGGGGAGAGGCTATGCTGAGCGAGTCAAAAGCCCCCACCCTGCTGAGCAGGGGCTGGTGGTGCAGGCTTGGGGGCTTGCTGCCTACGGGACCCGTTACCCCGTCCCTTGGCCTGCTGGCCCTGTTGGGGAGCTGCAGGGGCCTGATAATGGGGGTATGGTTTGTAGGCAGCTGCCTTCCTCGGGTAAAAGGGCTTTTTTCCCGAGCCCTTCTTTTTCTGGGAAGGGGCGGAGGTCTTCCTAGAAAGCCTGGTCCTAGTGAGAGTCTCAGTCTCAATTTGTGCAGCCTTTTCCGCCATGGGCTTGCCAAAGAGGTTTTCGCCTCGGCAGGGGACATCGACCAACTTGTCCTGT
Organism: Ichthyophis bannanicus; assembly: GCA_033557465.1. NCBI lineage: Eukaryota > Metazoa > Chordata > Amphibia > Gymnophiona > Ichthyophiidae > Ichthyophis > Ichthyophis bannanicus. The sequence goes on from CM066038.1 coordinate 106,750,027, forward strand.
ACCCAGGGCTCAAGGTCGGACGACTGAAGCCAAGCCTGTCGGCGGGCACCGATGCCGGCTGCGGCTACTCGAGCCGAGGCTTCAAAGCCATCATAGGCTGCTCGGGACATGAACTTTGAGCATTCCCGAATACCCGTGGACAAGGCTAGGAACCTCCGCAAGGGCTCCTCGGAGAGACCAGCGGAGAATCCGGCTAGCTCTTTAGCCAGATCCCTGAGATACATGCCCATGTATAGCTGGTAAGTCTGGACACGACAGGCGAGCATAGAGCCCTGGAAGCACTTCTTGCCAAGGCCATCCAGGTTACGGGCCTCCCTTCAGGAGGCACCGAGGAGTGCATCTTCTGCTCTTGAGACGATGCATGGCCGATTCCACTACCATGGAATGGTGTGGCAGCTGTGCCTTTTGAAAGCCAGGGCTCTTGCGGACTCGATAGATAGAATCGACCGCTTGCTCAGGACCGGCGAGGAGGCCGGACTCTCCCACATGCGGAGAGTAGTCGTTCCAGCATAGGAGGAACCGGCACAGTAAAGTGTTCCCTCGCGGGAGAGTCATACTGGAGGGCGTCGAGCTCTTCGGCTCGAGGCTCCTCCTCGGGATCCGCAGGGAAGGCCAAAGCCTTGGCCATATCCCTAACGAAGTCCGAGAACCGGGCATCCTCCGGGGGGGACTGCTTCCGAGGCTCGGACTCCGGAGAGTCCGATGGGACACACCGAGTCCGGAAAGAATCAGGTGACTCTTCCTCCTCAGACTCCCAGACCGACTCCGACGAGGACTCGGTGGGGTCGGCCCGGGCAGGGAGCGGCGCCAGCCGCCCCGACGCCGAGGGAGTCGGCGTCGGCGACCTCGGTCCCGAACGGGAGGCCGAGGGCGACCTCGACCGAGGATCGACTCGAGTTCTCATCGACTCGAGGATCGGCTCGGTCTCCGGGGTCGACTTGGACGTCGACGTCCCGGCGGTCGGGGCAGCGACGCCAGCGAAGCCAGCGAGCAGTGCCCGCTGCTGGTCCATGAAGGCAGACAGTCTGCTCTCCAAGGCCGTCAACCTGAGTCCGAGCTCAGGTGACCCAGCAGCCCCCGACTCGGGCCCCGACGGCGTCGGGCCCGACGTCGGCTGTCGCGGAGGCGAGTCCAGAAGGACTACAGGACTTACCCGGGCAGGCATCTCCGACTCCAGGCGAGGTCGCTTCGGGAGGTGTTCCTTCTCCAAGGACCCGGGGCGGCTGTCGGGGCTATGCGACCTGGCCCTCGCGGAGCCAGGAGCGTCCACCGACGCCGCTCTCGCGGGTTTTTCCTTCCGACGATGGTCCCCGGAGGGAGAACCCCGGTCGGAGGAGCTCCGGCGATGGTCCGAGCTGGAGCCCTTTGACACGGAGGCCTCCGACGAGGTCCGGTACGGCTGGGGTCAGCGAAGATTCTTTCGCGCTGATGCCGCCGACTTCTCAACGCCTTCGAGGACAGTTTGCTGCAGGGCCCACAGATCAATTCCTCATGATCCGGGCCCAAGCAGCGGAGGCAAAGGTCGTGTGAGTCGGTTAGTGACATATTTCGGTCACACCGACCACACCGCTTAAAGCCACTGGCAGCCATCGGGGAAAGGGCCCCTGCGAGGTCAAAGGACCGGGCTGCCAGGGAAAACGAAAACGAAAGCTGACTAAGTCAGAAAAACCGAAAAAACGTTAGAGGACTCGAGACCGGCGTCGCGAGTCCGGGCGGGAAAACGATCGGCGTCGAACCGAAAGAAAAAATTATAAAATAAGAGTAAAATCAACTTTTTCGCGGGGACAAGACGGGGACGTCTGCAGGGCTCCGCGGAAAAAAGAAGACTGGCTAAGATGGCACCTTCGGGTGGGAAGACGACCGCGCATGCGCGCTGCAATTCCCAAAGGCTTTCTTTGAAAGCTGGGGAAAATTGCTCCGCGAGGGCTCCGTTGGCGCCGACGTCACCCATAAGTGAGGACTGACTTCCTGCTTGGTCCTGGAGAATAAGTGGTCTAAGTAACCTTTTATGAAGTGGCAGTGTAGCATAGGTTCAGATGATATGTAAAAAATACAATTAAATCTATCATCTAAAATTCAGTTGATGATAGAGACCATCTTGGTTTATTCAATTTCAAACCGCCATCATGCAAAACGCTGGAGCCAGCACAGAAGTTTGGACCAGAGCTGCTGCTCTTTCCTTAGTTTTTCAAGTTCAGCTATTAAGGCAGATTCTTGTTCACAGTCTTGTGGGTCTTTGGTCACTGATTCATAAGGTTGGTCGGCCAGCTGGCTTCTCGGTCACCAGATGGTGAGATTCTTCCAGTGGCCTGTCGCAGAGTCCTCTGGTTCCATGAGTGTCTGTTTGCTGTTTCCTCGCTCTGAAGACTCCCTATTGTAGGGGCTCAAGTGGCTATCCAGTCCTCTCAAAGAATACAAAGTTCCAGGTAGTGGTGAATTTAGGGTTAGTCTGTTTTACCTGCTGTTTTAATCCTTTTCAGCAAGATTTTTCTTCTGCTACAGAAGCAAAGCAGACCATAGCTTGCAGTAAATCAAAACTGCAGGGCTCCATGTCCCTCCTCTGTGCTGCAAGCTAAACTAGTAAATCACTATGCTGCCGCTGCATCTTCCATAGCTCGGTTCTGCTCACGGTGGGCTACCACAGCCAAATCTGGATCACAATTACCCCCACTGCAGGTTGTACCACCACCATGTCTTTAAAGAAAAAAAGTTACTTCAAAAGCAGGAGTCTCCCACTACAGCCCATTTGACATTTTGTTTTTTTACAGGTCCAACAAAATTACAGTGTTCCTGATTGGTTATAAACCATTAATGTCCTCATTGCTCAGGATAGCTTCTATTCCCTAAATACAATAGTCACCCTCTTTTCAAGTTATAGATGTACAAGTGACAGCATGATGAGATGCAGTAGGGTAGGAAAGGGGAGATCTACTAAGAGGAAGAAAGTTCGCAACAATGGATACACATTACTAAGAAAAAATGGTGTATAAGGGCATGATTAGAAAACAAGATATGCCATACTTGATCAGACCAAGGGTTCATCACGCCTAGTATCCTGTTTTCAATAGTAGCCAATCCAGGTCACAAGTACCTGTCAAGTTACCAAAGGTATACAGATTCGATACTGCTTGTCCCAGGGCTAAGCTGCGTTTTTCCCAGTCCATTTTAGTGTTTTCTTGTCCCTCTTCTAATTCTTTGCAGAGACGTCTACAGGAAGCTACTACCCAGTCAGTGCTACTGTAAAGCTCCTGTGCTTTTCAACACTTATGTTCCACTGGCTGTTTTGGATAGCAGGAGCAATGACAGTGGGAGCTGTACTCAGACCCTACAATGAGCAAGCTACCACTCCACCAAGACAGTTACAATCTTCAGGAGGAGAGGGAAGACCTATCAAAATGCTAATAACTACAAATTGTATGTTTAATTTGTCAATTGTCAATTTTCTAAATAGTGTCACTGTGCCATGCTACCTACACAAAAAGCACTGCATGCATGCTTAACATAAAATTTAGTAAGATTTCAAATTAAAATACTTCTTAATATGTTTAGAAATACATTATGGTTGCAAAGCATGAACATATTTAAAAAGTTTGTTTACAAACACTAACTCAAGCAGCTATCACTTTAACTGAATTTATTGTCTTTCATAACTTATTACAGGCTCTTATCCAGTGCTGAATACAATAAGAACTAACATACAGTTAGTTTATTAACAGACACTCCTTGCACTGATCTTTACTGGAATGTAAAATAAGGTATTTAAACTGAATTAATGAATTCTGGAGAATAGAACAGCATTTGTTTTATTTTCATTCCCTGTAAGACAGGCATCACTTGAATCTTGCTTTTAATTAGATTTTTAGTTCATAAGATAAAAAAAAGAAACTGATCAATTTTGCACCAAATCATTTATAAATAAGTTACTTTTTTAAAAAAGCCTCACAACTACTAGCTTCAATAGAGAAACTTACAATACAAAATGAATAGGCCAGTGATTCTCATTCTAGTCCTCTGTTCCCACCACATTGGTTTGGTTTACAGGATATTCCTAATAAGTATACAGATCATATTCTTGCATTGTGCACCGTTAAATAAATCTTATGCATTTTCATTGTGGATATCATGGAAATCAAACCAGCTGGGCGGGTTCTGAAGACTGGGTTGAGAACTACTAAAGCACAACATTCAAGAACAAAACATTTACAAATCTAGTAAATAGGTCTGCTTCTATTTGGAAGAATTCAGATATTATATGGCTGAAGCGCTATGGTATTTTGTATAGCAATTTTTGGTGCTATGAACAATTTGGGAAAATTCCCATCATTAAGTACTAGCAAGGGCCCTGGTGTATTAACAGAACTGTTATGTTATAGCTCTAGCAAAAAAAAACATGGTTGAGTCCCATCTTGGCAAAATAATCAGGCACCCTACAAATACATGAAGGCCAAGTTTATCAGATTGGATTTCTAGTTTATATCCCTAAAATACTTGATATTTTCTCTCAGGCTTGTGCCCTTAGTCCTTCAAGTCTTTTATAGAAATGGACTTGGGACCTCACCAGCACCATAAACTGCAAATTACCAACACTGAAAAAGAAAGGACATTGACACTGAAATTTAATACATTCAGTACTATAACCAAGATTACTCTGAGGTCTCCAAATAACATCTGAACTTAAATAATCAGACAGACATTCATGTAATTAATAGTGCACACAATCTCCAACATGTTCTCTAGATTCTTACATACAAAAAAAGTCCTTTTGTTGTAGTCATGGGCACAATCTCTTGGTTCAGAATAAATGCAGTTTTATTTTGCTAAGCACTAGCAGTTTCCAACTGGTTCTGAGAAAAGGCATGAAATATGTATATATACATTCTCTGTATTAATGAAATCTTGGCAAACCATTATATACATGTTAAAATTTCTAATTAAATTGTGATTAAGAAGGTAACAGCCAGAAGGCAGCAGTTTAAGAGCATTCAAAAAACCCATACCACTTTTCACTAAAGAAGCATATTGTAAAAAGACAATTTCACAAAAAAGGGAAAACCAATTTGATTAGAGGTACGTTCCTCTTTAAAACGGGACAAATTCAATTGCACAAGCTTGGCAATAATGGTATTTGCATTGTTTTAATTTATGGTCAAGACTATAACGTACCTTCACAATGTTGAATTTTTTTTTTATAAGCGAGAGCACAGAGAATTCAGACTTACATTCATCTAAAAGGGAATACGAAGAAACTATTCCATACAGGCCACTAAACTCACTGGGATACAAAGAGGACTGTCTATGAACTGCTGACCGTCTATGCTTTCCCCAAGAGGGCGACCACGAATTTTAAAGACAACCTCTCTTTTTAGATGATATATATTCTGATAATGTTAATAAATAGCATGGCAATTTTCTTATTATACCTACAATGCACCACAATAAGCTGCCATCAAAATACATAACTATATGGTCATTTGTTGCCTTGCCTAAATGTCATTGACAATATGTGATGAAAGCATAGTTACTCACCTGTAACAGGTGATCTCCAGGAGTCAGTCTTCACATATGGGTGACATTGGTACCAACAGAGCCCGTATGGGAATGCTCCCCAGCAAATAGGAAAGCACCTGCACATCTGCCTTCCCAACTCCTCTCCTCAGTTGAGTTTGTAGCTGGGCGATAGAGGAAAAAATAAAAAAATTACCCTACAACTCCTAGGGGAGAAGATTGGGTTGTGAAAACAGATTCCTGCTGTTCCCGGAAATCACCTATTACAGATGAGTAACTACGCTATCTCCAAGATAGTGTGGTCAGGTTATTCAGATGTGCTCCTCAACCTAGTTTGGGGGCATCCCTTGTCAGGGGGCATTGAGGTGGAGGCATCTGAAGAGGTGACCTGCCGAGTAGGTTCTTTGGGGAACATCACCAGTGAAGAGACCTGATTAGTTGAGGGGTGATATGTATCTATCTTTAGGATGCTTCTTTGCTTGGGTCCATTGAGAAGACAGTACATTGGGCTTGCCGCATGTGCAAGTGAGCATAGGTGACTACATGGACCATTGAGGTCATGTGCCCCAAGAGGCATAGGATCTCTTGAGCTGTTACTAGCCTGTGTTGCTGTATTTGTTGTACAAACTCAATGAGGCGGGCAGAGCGATCCTGTGGAAGGAAAGCTCGGGTCTGCTGAGTGTCCAAGATTGCTCTGATGAACGCAAGCCTTTGGGTTGGAATGAGGTGCGACTTTGGGAAGTTTAGGACAAATGCTAGATGTTGGAGCATGGTGATGGTGCGATATAGTGAGAGTTTTAGCTACTGAGGGGAGTCTCCCCTGATTAGCCAGTCTAAGTAAGGATTGCAGTGCATTTGTGAACACTCATGGTGTGGAGACTAAGCGGAAGGGCAGTACCCAGTACTGATAGTGATTTTCTGAAACCTGAAAAAACACAGATACTGTCTGTGCCAAGGATGGATCAGTAAGTGCATGTGCACCTCCTTTAGGTCTAGAACATAGCCAATCATACCTCCTGAGGTATGGGAGAAGAGTTCCTAGAGAAATCATTTTGAATCTCAGACCAGAAATTTGTTTAGGTCCCCAAGATCCAGGATGGGCCTGTATCCTCCTGTTTTCTTTGGAATGAGATAATATGGCAAGTAGAAAAACATCCCTTCCTGAGGGGAAGGAACTCTTTCTATGGCACCTGAGAACATGGACAACTCTTCCTTCAAGAGTGTACTTTGAAGAGGGTTTGCGGGATAGTCCCCTGGGAAGCTGGTGGGGGGTAAGTCTTGGAACTGAAGCAGCTACCCCCCTTTGCACAATGTTGAAAGTCTACTGTTCTGAAGTGATGAGGTGCCATCTGTGGGCATAGGAACAGAGTCTGCCTACTATGTTCAGGGGCTGGGGACCCTGCAGAGGCAGTGGCAATGCTCTCTATAAAGCAGTCAAAACCTAGGTGCAGGCTGTACCTATACCACTGGTTTGGGCTTAGGAGCCTTGGACTTCTTGGGTTGGTGAAGGCACTGCTGGTGCTGCCGAGGTTGGTAAGCACCTGCAGGGGTGTAGGAAGGATAATCTTAGAGTAGAGAAAAGAAGTTTCTTTGGAAGAGCTTTCCTCTTGGAGTCAGCCGTCTTCCTGGAAAAGGTGTTTGAGGGCGAGATCACTTGTCTCAATCTCAGACTTCTCTCCAACCTTTTCCAAAAAGGTTCTCTCCAGTACATGAGATATAAGCCAACTTCTCCTAGATCCACTGTTCGAGATCTGAGGTCTGTAACCAGGCCATCCTTCAAAACTCCAATGCAGATTGCTGAAGTTCTGCTGGTTGATTCAAAAGCATCAAAAGATGCCCTGGTAAGGAATTTAGAGGTATTTTGACCTTTTCTGGTAAGAGGAGTGCATTCCAAGTCCTTATCAGGAAGCATGGTGGCAAACATCCCCAGATCCCTGGTGACATTCCTCAGGAACATGCCCATGTATAGCATGTAGGAGATAATCTTTGAGATCAGCATGCATGCCTGAAAACATCAACCTGGAGACATGGAAGTGTGATTCTTTGAACGCTTTATTTGGCACATGACTGATTTCACCACCATTGAGTGGTGGAGAAAGTTGAGGCTTCTGAAAGCCTGAACACGCAAACTCTGTACATAGTATTGACCCTTTTCCTGATGGGCGGAACCATGAAAGGAACCTCCCACATGTGGAGCACGAGATCCTGTAAGATGCGATGCACCAGTAGAGTAGCTGCCTCCTTAGGCATAGGAGGGTATTAGAGGATCTCTAGTTCCCCTGCCCTTGGTTCCTTCTCAGAGGCCACGGTGATCTGCAGCTCTGCTGCCATGTTCTGGATGAATTCTTGGAAAGACATGTCCTCTGGTGAGAACATAAGCCACTCAAGGAAGGGACAGGTCCCAAGGAATTCTGAGAGTCCCCATCAGAATCAGATTTAGTGAAAAAGTCTAATAAGAAATTGAAGTATCGGCAGTCATGCTTTTGACCCAGATACTTCGTCAACGTCTAGGGTCAATGCTGATACTCTGAGGTATCAGAATCTTTGGCAGTTTTAACCTGTTTGGAACCGACAACACCAGTACCCATTGAGGCATTAGTGATAAGAGGTCAACCAATAAAGGCATCGGAGCCAATACTGTTGGCAGGATACCAAAGCCTGCACTGCTGGAGCTGTCAATACAGTCACTACAGAGGCTGCCAGGAATGTGGCCAAACTCCTCTTGAGAGTCAGCATGTGCTGGTCCAGGAAGATGGCTGATGTCTGGGTGGATTCAAATGATGCTTTGAGCCAGCATCCCAGAACACGGTACTGATTGCTCTCCAGAAGTTAATTCCTCAGGAGCATCCCAGAACCCCTCTCATGCTTTGGAAGACAGGTCTTCCCACTGGGGCCATTTGGCTGGCTGGTTTGCATCGGAAGCACCTTTCAGTGAGTCTCGATGCAGATGGTGGGACTTTCCTCTTGACTCCGGTCTTCGATGCCGATGTCTTGGACTTATGTTTATGTTCGGACTTTGACGAGACCCATGCAAGGAGGCAGATGTGGAAACCACTGAAAGAGTCCGGGTCGAATTGCAAACAATACTGCCTGGCTCTATTCTGTAGGCCTCTCATTTGTTGACAAAGGATAAGGTTTTGGTAAATGGTCAGGGCCCAAACATTTTAAACACCAGTCATGTCTATCCAAGACTGATATTGTACCAGAACATTTGGTACATTTTTTAAAGCCAGACTGTTTTTTCCATGTTTGGAGGTTCTCTTCAGGAATGAAGAGAAAAATGTAGGCCAAAGGTCTAGCTGACTATCAACACCACAGTAAACAAAAAGAAAAAAATTGTAAGTAAAACAAACAAAGATTTCAGGGCCGGTGTCAGACTGATGGAACCAGTACTGACGGAAAGGCAGAGCACAGTATGAAACCAAAAAGGAAAAGGTTTTCGGTGGTGATCGGTATGAACAACCTGCTGGCTCCACAGAAACTGAAGAACTGAGAAGAGGGGTTGGGAAGGCAGATGCACAAGCGCAGTGGACTGCTCTCAAAGGCTTTCCTATTGGACGCTGGGGAGCGTTCCCGCACAAGCTCCATCGGTACCAACGTCACCCATATGTGAAGACTGCATGCCTGCTTGTTCCTGGTGATAATTAGATTCCATAGAGAAAGTAAGGCGGATACTTTGGCCACAAAAATCAATGCATTTCCCTTCAGAGGGTTTAATCTTAGAAGGAACACACATTTGATGTTCATCCTTATATTTGTTTCCTCTCTGTCATTCTTTTTCTTACGAAAGGAATTACTCCATCATGATAAACGTTTAATAAAAATCAGACCTCCTGCCATAAACCATACTAGGTAAACTGGTTGCCAGTAGGACTTTGGCAGGCACTGTCTCTTCCATCATTAGGATGTATAGTGTAAAGTTAAGTGCTATCAGAAAATGTACTTTTTTTTTTTTTTAATCATGGACTAGTACAAATACTAAGCGGAAAATAATGAGTAAAATATTGATAAATATTGTAAATGTCCTATTAAAATTTAAAAAAATGAACAGAAAATGTCTTTTTACAATTAGATATTCAGCTTTGAAGGCAAATGAAAAAAGATACAAGAGAAAGTTAGCCAATGCAGTCGTCTGCTCTAAACTAAGGTCACTTGTACAATATGCAAAATAAATGTAGATGTATGATTGCATTAAAACAGTCTGCTTTGAAAATGATCAGGCTTAGTCTTAAGAATATTACTCATAAATCTTGAAGTGCATAATAGCCAACTGAGTTTTACTTGTCAGAGGATAAACTGAAGTCTCCATTTTAGATCTCAAAAAAAGTATAGCATGAAAATAAAGGAATGAAAACAGATATAACATCAAGTAAAAAAGAGATTCATGCCAAACCTAACATATAGGGCTCCAAAAATTACTTCATATAAATGTTTTCCCAGAGAAGAAAGGCTAAATCAGAACATCTCCAACCGGCCAATGTGCCTGTAACATAAGAACATAAGATATGCCATACTAGGTCAGACTATCAAGCCCGGTATCTTGAGTCCAACAGTGGCCAATCTAGGTCACAAGTACCTAGCAGTTTCCCCAAAAGACAGGGTTCCACAATGTTTCTACTGGGGCAAGCAGTAGATCTCTGGTCCCCTTTAATAATGGTTTATGGACTTTTCCTCCAGGAACTAGTCCAAACCTTTTTTAAACCCAGCTACACTAACAGCTTTTACTACATCTTCTGGTAACGAATTCCAGAGTTTGATTACACGTTGAGTGAAAAAAATATGAGCAGGGCATTTGATGAAAAACATCTGTGCATTTTGGAATATGGTGGTTGCAAAAGTAGGTGTCGTGCTTTGGTGTTAGTTAAGTGTTCTTATGTGGGGCTAATCTGATTTGAGCATGAGAGGAATGTGATAGTGCGCTTTTCAAACTATCTAGCTTCTTTTGTTGGGGTGTAATGTTACAGCTTTGGGAGTTTAGGAGCATAGGCTGTTTTATGTGCTCTGCCTCTGGATTTGCAGAGGTATAGGTATGAATGAATGGGAATGTCTGGTTTTAGATCTGTTTGACTGGGTTTTTAGTTTCCCTGGTATAGATCAGATTGGGGAAGGGGTAGACACATGGACTGTTTAAGTCTTTCAGTTTTGCCTTTTAAGTTTGAATGAATGGGAGAGGTGGATATGTCCTGGGAACTTGCGAGGGTGGATTTAGCTGTTTGGATGATTTTATTGTTTCAATACTTTATGAATATTGTTTGTGCCTTTTCCCTCACAAAAACACGGAAGTTTGGATGTGATATGTGGTTACCCCTGAGGAAGCAATGGTGAAACACCTTGACATTGCTTGCGGCGATGGGAATGGTGTCAATACATGGTAAGCGTTGACTGAAGTTCTTAAACAATGGACTCTAATGGAAGAATGTTTACTTAAAGTGTTGATTGCTTGCACTGTGGGAAAGTGGCACTTTTCTAATAGGTTATTAGGTAGATTTTCCTTTGTATAATTGGTTCTATATAATTTTTTTTATAAAAACAAGGAGTTTAGGATTGTTGATGCTATGATCCCAACGTAGTGCCTTGGTGCTTTGGTACATGCACATTGGCCAGTTGGAGATGGTCGGAGATCCTTTCTTCTCCGGAAAACAAGCGTTTATATGAAGTAATTTTTGGAGCCCTATGTTAGGTTTGGAATGAATCTTATTCCATTTTAGATCCGACATTCCATTTGCATGTATCTGTATCGTGACCAGATCTTTCACAACACAAAAAAAAACCAAAACCACACACCACACCATACGTATTTTCAGGGTAAAAATATTAAATACAAATACTGCACGAGAGTCATTTCAGAATCTAAAATGTACAACAGTTATACTCCAAATTCAGTTTCCTGCTCTTACAAAAATGTTATTCTGAGAGGCCAAATTTTATTTGGTGATCAATGGACAATATCTACCTACTGCTTTACAGCTGTTCTCTTTGTAAGTCTGTGCTTGTAAAAGTGGAGAGAGTTGGAGAGATCTATCATTTAAAATCTTCAATATAATTTTTTTTTTACACATTTTTGGTACAAAAATACAAGTCTAAACTTAAAATTTTAGCAACCACATGAAAATGCATTTTAGGTGATATGCTGTACATAAAGTCACTTACTTGTGAAAAGATTGGTACTAGATAGAATACGTGCCTCAGAAGACTCCTATAAAACCTACATCAGGAATCATAAGTTTAGCTTACAAGTTTAATTTCCTGATTATAACTTTTCTAGATAATATAAAAAATAAAATGGCAGTGCGGTAGGTCCATAAAAATTAAAGTCTACAATGTTTCCTACACATTGAAGTTACACAGATCTGTACAATAAACCCATAATCTCTGCTTTACATACATGATAGACTGTCACAGAATGAAAATCAATGAGACAGTTCAAGTTCGTGGTTCTTCAGTCCAGCATTGAGTCGTATTTCATCAAATGAGTAACACTTCATAACTTTGCCATTCTTGAAAACCGTATGGAGAAGATCCTGCAGTAGACACCAGTGGTTATAATGAATATGACTTACATGTAAACTTCTTAAAAAAAAGAGCACTGGTCTTGTAAGCTGTGCCCAGAACCACAAATGGATGCAAATATATAATAGTTTCTTCTGATCTTCAAAATGTGAACACTAGTCACTGAAGGGGGGAGGGGGCTATCAAACCGTACCATCACACAATACACAAAAGAATTCAGCATTCTGGTATAATCAATGTCTTCACTAATTTTCCCCATAGTCTTCCAACAAAAAATATTCCAGGCATGATACAGAAGACAAAGCATGTACATTTAAGAGCAAAGTTATATAGGGACCATGGTGCAAAGGATCACAGTTTTACTGCAGTGATAACGCCTGTTGACTGGAAGCCATTCACTCAAATGAAATACTTTTCAAAATAGAAAGACAGTACGGCACAATGGCTGTGCACTTCCATGTGGAAGATTCCCACGATCTGATCTTCTGCAGCCTGGGGATGCTGTTCACAGCCTCTACAGGTAGTCACAGTCAAAGTCAACAGCTAGTGGCTCAATTAGACTAAGATATATGGTTCCCAGGAGCCCTAGTGCATGGACTCTTGGCTTCAGGCCACTGTTGCAAAGACTACACTAGCAGGACTATTAAAGCGAAAAGATCCCCAGATAGTTAAGTAAGAACAGTGCAAGAATCCCAACACTAGTTCTGACTGAGCTGAAAGAACAAAAAAAAAAAAACCCAGTACTTACCTGTAACATGTTTTCTCTGAACAGTAGTCCTCACAAATCTGCATAATTCGAAGTAGCCCCCCTGCCCCCTCCTCTCACACAGGATAAATACCTTCCCAGGTCCACATTGTGACTTTCACAAAATAGGAAGTACAAAACCATTTAACTGCCTTATTAATATCATACCAAGGCAGTGTACAATCTAAAATAGTTTGTTGTGCTTATTGCTGAGCAGAGTAAAGTCAAGGGTGTGAAGTCCATCTACTTGAGTTCTAGTCCAGCCTGGAGGTTTCTGGTTATGAAATATGAACTGGTGTTAATTTGGGAGAGAATTCCCTTTGCTAGGTTAGATTGGTTCAACCACGACAACGAGGAATTTGTTTATTTTTTTAAAAAGAAAGTGTGACACTGAATATATTTCTCGTAGGCTCAGAGTAGCACAAGTCCAAGTGTAGGGTCCATGGGACCTCTCTCATCTTGAGACCTGCCAAGGGAGTCACATGCAAAGCCAAATCAACATGCCCCATATACTGATGTCTGCTGACTCAATGTTACCTTCTAAACCACAGACAAGCATTACAATAATTTCTAGTAGGAAAAAGGCCTTTGCTGAAGTCATGCAGAGCTCTTATGTATTCCAAATTGGAGGAAAAGGCTCGAGGGGACTTTGGGCAATTGATGAAGAACCCTACTGACTCCAGCACTTGATGGCTTTGCTGACTGATCAAAGCTCCTGACCAGCCAAGCACTGAGATGGGAAGACACAATCTGTTTGTCGAGGTGTGCTGCTGCCACAATGAAGCATTCTGCAAACATGTGAAGCTGGTACTAGGCAAAATGGTAGAACACGATACTGCTAATAGTTCCCTATTTACTTGTGATGCTTCCTGAAGCTAGCATTTATCTCCAAGTGGGTAATGACGCCCCCTTAAATCTGGAGGACATGACCTGTCCACTTTGACTAAAGCAAATTAAGGTGCCTAGAGAAACCATCTTTAAACTTTTCTCAAACTAGATATTTGTTCGAGGCCTTTATATCTAGAAGGGAGTAAATCTTCACCTGTTTTGAGACCAGGGAATACCTGGAATAAAAATTTCCATCCGTTTTCCTACTTTTAGTATGAGCTTGACTGCATCCATTGTGTAAGAGGGAGCAGAATTAGCGTAGTTACTCACCTGTAACAAGGATTCTCCAGGGACAGCAGGAATCAGTCCTCACATATGGGTGACTGCGCCGGAGCCCATGCGGAGCATTTCTCCAGCTTTCACAGAAAGCCTTTGGGAATGCTACCATGCATGTGTGGTCCCCTTCCCATCCAAAAAGGTGCCATCTTGCTCAGTCAGATGACATAGCAAAAAAGAACTTAAACAATGTAGGAAGACAACTCCAAGGGGAGGAGGGAGGGTTGTGAGGACTGATTCCTGCTGTCCCTGGAGAATACCTGTTACAGGTGAGAAACTACGCTTTCTCCAGGAACAAGCAGAAAGTCAGTCTTCACATATGGGACTTCCTAGCTCCAGGCTGCCAAGGACTGAGCCACGACAGTACCACTGGCGACCTCTCGGGTAGCCATGAGTTGCAGAAGAGGAATCCCTACTGAGACTCTGCAAGACCCAGTGTCCAGCAATACTATCTCTCCGGTAGCCTGAGCATAGAAGGGTTGGTGGGCAGAAGTTGCCTACACCCCGAAAATATTACAGAGTATTGCCTGCCTGAAGGCACTGTCCCTGCAGGACTCGCTGTCCAGGCAGTAATGAGCTACAAATGTATGAATCGAAGACCATGTGGCAGCCCTGCAGATTTCGACACCAGAACTGAGCAGAAGTTGGCCACTGATATAACCATGGCCAGCATACGATGTGCGGCGATCCAGTGCTCAAGAAAGAAGTGCTCACTCATAGGGGAGGACAATGTAGTCTGCCACCCATGCAGACAGTCCGCTTCGTTACCAGGAGCCCCAGTCTACCGGGGTTGTATGACAAAGAGCTAAGGAGCTTTGCGAGGGGTCTGGGGATTTGCAGGTAGAAGAACAGGGCCAGCTTGCAGTCTAGCGTATACAAGGTGAGTTCCTCCCTGCCAGAGTGGGGTTGTGGGAAGGACCACCTCCTGGCTGAGGTGGAAGGGGGATACCATCTTGGGGAGGAATCTGGGATGTGTGCAGAGCACTACTTTGTTCTTATAGAATCTTGTATATGGCAGATCCGCCACCAAGGCCTGGAGTTCGCTCCAAGTGGACATGATATCTCTCCTGGAAAGTGGTCTTTCTGGTGGTTCTCTCAGATGGCAGGTGGCCAGGGGCTCGAACAGCAGCTTGATAAGTTGGGAGACCACCACATTAAGGTCCTATTCCGCCGCCGGAGGGCAGAGGGTGCTTCAATAGTAGGAGGTCCTGTAGGAACCTTGAGACCAGGGAGTGGTATGGGAGGGATTTTCCTTCTACAGGGTGATGGCGAGTGGCTATGGCACTCAGGTGTACCCTCACCGAATTAGACTTTAGGCCGGCATGCGAGAGGTGCAGCAAGTATTGTAGCACTAGTTGCACGTGACAGGAGAAAGGGTTCTCTGCACACCAGATGCAGAATCTCTCCATTTGAAGGCGTATGCACATCTGGTGGAGGGTTTTTAGGAGACCAACAAGATCTCCTCGACTTCTCCTGGGATACTGAAGGGAGTTAAGGCTATCCTTTGAGCAGTCACACCGTCAATACTAGTGACCCTAGGTTGGAGTGCAGGAGGGAGCCCTCCCCTTGGCCAGGTCTGTATTGCAACCCAGCAGGACCGGAAGTGCCACTGACAGGGAGAGCAGAGGGAACCAGGGTTGTCAGGCCCATCTGGGGGTGATCAGGATCACTGATGCCCCCTCGCTCTGGATTTTGAGAAGAGTCTTGGCCACCAGAGCAGTTGGTGGGAAGGCACAGAGGAGGCCCTCAGATCATGGGATCATGAAAGCATCTGTTGCTACTCTCTCTGGGTGCAGCTGGCATAAGCAGAAGTGGGGCAGCTGCGTGTTGTCGCAAACAGGTCCATCTTGGGCCTGCCCCAGAGGCGGAAGAGTCGCTGTGCCACTTTGGGGTGCAGACACCATTCAAGTGGGCGGAGAACTCTGCTGAGCTTGTCTGCCAAGCAGTTCTGGCCTGGAAGGTATAATGCTTGTAGGAGCATTCCATGGTGTACCGCAAAGGCAAGGAGAGCTACCACTCCCTGGCAGGGGGAGTACAAATCATGCCCCCTTGCTTGTTCACATAGGACATGGTGGCCTGGTTGTCCATCTGGATCAGCACAGGTTGGTTGCACAGGCAGGGGGCGGAACATTCACAAGGCTAGGAAAATGGTCCAGAGTTACAGGAGGTTGATCTGCAGGAGATACTCTCCTTGCGACCAGCTGCCTTGAGTGCTGAGGTCTCCACAGTGTGCTCCCCAATCTAGAAGGGAGGCATCCGTGGTTATGACCATCTGCAGTGCTGGTAACGAATGGCATCCCTTCCTGGAGGTGGCGTAGGGACTACCACCAGTTGAGGGAGACTGCCAGTTGGCGGGTGACTGACCCTGTCGCATAACCTGCCCGAGGCTTGGGTCCACTGGAAGCAGAGGCACCACTAGGCCACTACATGTTCAAGCGGGCTAGGGGCATGACGTGAACTGTTGAGGTCATGTGGCTCAGCAACCAGAGGAAGAGGCAAGCCAGTACCTACCAGCGAGTCTGTACCTCTCTCACTAGCTGCACGAGGTTAAGTGCCCTCTCCTTTGGAAGGAGGCCTTGACTTGTAACATGTCCAGCTGGGTGCCTATGAACTCCAGGTTTTGGGATGGAGAGAGGTGGGATTTGGAGTACTTGACGAACCCCAGGTGCTACAGGAGGCAGATTGTTTGCCCTGTGGCATGGCTGGCCGAGGGCTGTGCTGCCTCTGATGAGCCAGTCATCCAGTTAGGGGAAGACGAAGGCCTTTTGTAAGCGCATGTAAGCGGCCACGACTGCCAGGCACTTTGTAAAGACTATGGGCAAGGAGGCCACGCCGAATAGAAGTACCCTGTACTGGTAGTGCTCTCCTCCCACCACAAACCTTAGGTACTGTCTGTGGGATGGGTGGATCAGGATGTGGGTATATGCATCCTTTAGGTCTAAGGAGAACAACCAATCTCCCTGGTGGAGGTAGGGCAGCAGATTTCCAAGGGAGAGCATCTTGAACCTCCCTCACCAAAACCTTGTTCAGGTTTTGCAGGTCTAGTATGGGCACGAGGCCTCCAGTTCTTTTGGGGACAAGGAAATACCTTCTTTTCCCCACAGCTGTCTGGGTACAGGTTCTACCACCTTGTCCCCAAGCAAATCCTCGAGCTCTGACAGAAGCAGGTCTGCTGAAGGAGAGGCCGAACTGGCTCTCTTGGGAAGAACCCTGGAGATGTTTGTTGGAACCTGAGGAAATAGTCCTTTACTACTTGTAGGACCCACTGGGCCATGGTGACCCAGACCACCTGTGGGCAAAAAGCACCAGGCAGCCCCTGTGGGCTGGGGAGAGTCTCCTGGGGGAGAAGAGGCCCTGCCCAGAGAAGAAAAAACTCCCCCCCCCCAGGCTGGGTGGGATCTGGTATCTAAGGCTTCTGGGCCTTTGGCTTCCTCGGCCCATGGCCCTGGTTCTTGGGCTGGGGGCCCTGTTGCTGTTGCTCCAAGAAGGGCTGGTAATGGCCCTGGTGAAAAGGCCCCTTCTTCCTTAGGAAGGGTGGTCTCTTTCCCAACGTCGTCTTCTGGAGAAGGGTTGAGGTTTTCCTTGAGAGCCTTTGTCTGGTTATGACTTTCGCCTCTATCTCAGTCGCTTTGTCGGCCATGGGCTTGCCAAAACAAATTTTCCCCAGTGCAGGGAACATCCAGCAATTTTTCTTGCACCTATTGCTTGAGGTCAGAGATTTGTAACCAGGCCTGGCGCTAGGCTCCAATGCCCACTGCTACTACTCTTGCTACAGATTCAACGCAGTCGTAGATGGCACGGGAGAGGAACTTTGAGCAGTCCCAGATCCTGATGGTCAGGGCTTGGAACCTCTGAAGGAGTTCCCCGGTGAGGCCTGCAGAAAAGCCTGCCAACTCATGGATAAGGCCCTTGAGGTACACCCCAATGTACAACTCAGGCTTGTATCTAGCAGTTCAGCATGGATCCCTGGAAGCACTTGCGCCCGAGTGCGTTGAGGGCTCTGGCTTCCTTGCCTTGGGGAGGGGGACAGAAGAGTAGTTCTTCTGGCTTGAGATTTTGCAGAGGACTCCACGACCATGGAGTTATGCAGGAGTTGGGACATTTGGAAACCCAGGACCTTCTTGATATGGTAGATGGCGTCGAGGTCCCTGCTGACCACCGGCACTGTGGCCGGGGTCTCCCACATCTTCAGGAGCAAGCACTCGAGGATGCGCTGCACCAGCACCATGAGAGAGTCTCCTTTGGTGGGGACTCATACTGGAGAATCTCCAGTTCTTCGGTGTGCGGGTCCTCCTCTGACTTGGATGGGACAGAGGGGGCCTGGGCCATATCCTGTACGAAGTCGTGGAAAGCCACATCCTCTAGTAGGGAGCAGCACTGGGGATCCGGAGGGGACTCCTCCAAGGGGACGTCTGAGTTGAGAGGTCTCGGGGGAGGCTGTCTCATCAGTCTCCCAGTCGGAGCCCGAGGGTGTCGAGGATTCCGAGGCTTGGGGCTCTCATGCCTTGAGGCTGGCCCCGAAGTCCACCGATGAGTCTGTCGGACTCCTGGAAACTGGCCTTGGAGGACTGGACACCTGAAGAATGGGATTGGGATTGGGACTGGGACCTCGATCAGTGCTGAGGGACTCATCCGAGGCCAGTGGCGCTCTGGGCCTGGCTCGACGTCTGGGAACTCCCCTGCAGTCTGGAACCCAGTTGTCAGGGCAGATGTGGGCAAACCCGAAATCGCCTGCTGCAAGGCCAGGATGGCAGAGATTCTGTTCCAGGGCCACCATCCTGGACTCGATACCAGGAGGTTCTGCAGCTTTTGGCATGGGCACCGAGGGTCTCAGGCCCGATGCTGGCATTCTCGCAAGGGCATCTTCGACAAGGAACACAGCCTCGGGGAGCCTCATACGGTCGCTACCGGCCAAGGACTCCCTCTTAGGGACCTTACCTCTTAGGAGTCGCCCGAGTCTCTGTGGGATCTTACCAGGTTTCACAAGTGGAACCTCGACTGGCTTCAAGGATTTTTCCTCTTTGAATGGTCTGGCGTCTTTATGGAGGAGCCGCTGCCGTGGGACTCCGAAGACACCTGGACCTCATGGGATGTGCTCAGCATCGGAGAAGCCTGTGCCGAGTCAGATCACAGAAACAGCTTCTCCTGCAACTCAGACCATTTCCTGTTTGTTCTTGGAGTCATGGCCTGGCACAGGTGGTACTGTCATGTTGGGGCCGAGACAGTGCAAACAGCAGTCATGGGTGTCTGTGACAGTCTGACTGCAGCGGTTGCACTTCTTGAACTCTAAGGGAGATGGTGGGAGACACCTGGTCAGGGTCGAGGATCCCCAGGCAAAAAAGGGCACGAATGCCAGTCAAGGCAAGCCTCGTCAAAAAAGAAGGGAAGAGCCGAGGATGGTGTCGAGGACAGCGCTGGCTCAAGGCAGGAAAAGGAACTGGGTGGGAACAAACACCCCACCAAAACAGCTTTTGAGGATAATTTTTAAAGGATTTTTCCGGGGAAACAGGACATATGTCTGTTGGGCTCCATGGAAAAGAAACTAAGCAAGATGGCACCCTTGAGCAGGAAGGGGACCACGTATGTGGCAGCATTCCCAAAGGCTTTCTGTGTGGGCTCTGTCAGCACTGGCGTCACCCATATGTGAGGGCTGACTTCCTGCTTGTTCCTGGAGAACCTCAAGTACCTTCCTGATGCAGAAAGTTTGGCCAACATACTTTCAGTGGAAAATTTGATAGTGGTCCAAATAAATGCAGATCTAACCTCTCCATATGATAGAGAACCCAAGTGTCAGAAGTTAAACTGGGCTAATGACAGGGCCAAATCTTCCTCTAGATGAAGTAGATGGTCGCCTAGGGTGGCATCACTAACTACCCTCCCCCCCCCCAAAAGTGGCAGCTGATCTGCCACTTTAGCACCGTGGTGGGCTTCAAAAGCTCCTGCCCCCCCTCCAAGGAAGTTGCATCGTAGGGGGGACAGGAGCAGTAAGCCATGAGCATATACATGCACAAGCACTTTTAAGGTCTAACGCAGTGCTGAAGTGACAGTTCAGCTGCCATTTCAGTACAGCGGAGGTGGCATGGCGGGCTGGATGGCAGCACAGTTTAGAGGGGGGAGCAGCACAAAGGGTCTACCTAAGGCAGTAGAAACCCTTGGGCCACCACTGGCTAAGGGTTTATGTAAAATCTCAGCCTCCCTCCAACAGGTGGACTTGCCCAGAATGAAACTGGGATACTGGTTGTGTCTCTGGAGAGAATCAAAACCCCATCTTATTTCTGGCTGTGACCTCTGGGCCTTCTACTGTCTCGGACAAGGTTGTTGCAGTGTTAGGATTTCGAGGGGGGGGGTGGGGGGGAGAAGACACTGCCACATCTGAAGCCAGTATATCTTCTCCATCAGGAAGCTGGGTTGCAATTTGCTTTAGAGAGGGACCCAACTGGATCACTATCTCCAAAAAAATATAATTCTCATCTACTGTATATGGCACATTTGCAAGCTTGTCCTGCCTATTACTGGAAGTCATAAGCCCACAGTCATGACAGTCTCAGCTCCTATACCTTAGCGGAAGTGCTTGATGTCTTGAAAGCATCAAATGTTGACACGGCTATATGTATTGCACTCTCCCTCTTTCCCCACCAGTGATTTAACCTCTTCAGACCTCTTAAGGGAGACATTCTGAGGGGAGGGGGACATATGGCACCCAAAAAAGCAGAAATGTTGCTTTGAGCCATGAGCTGAATTACTTTACTGGTTGCTGAGATAGGGAGGCTACTGAGAAATGTAAAGAGAAGATGCGGTTGATGCCCTATGACACAGCAGATTCTTCTGTTCATTAAGGCAGCCAATCAAGCAAACAACTTTGCGAGTTTCTTTCTTCATCTATTAGAATATAAGATATGCCATACTGGGTCAGATCAAGAGTCCATGAAGCCCAGTATCCTGTTTCCGACTGGCCAATCCAGGTCACAGTACCTGGCAGGTTCCCAAAAGGTATACAAATTCCATGCCGCTTGTCCCAGGAGCAAGCAGTGGATTTCCCTAGTCCACTTTTTTTTTTTTTAACTTTATAAACATAACATCAATAAACATCATACAAACATCTCCAATGGAGGGGTGTACTCTGATCCCCTCCCGAAGAACTTTCCAAATGCAAAGGACCAGGTGGGATTTTTACCATGTATATCCCCCCACCCTTCCCTTCCCTCCCCTCCCCTCATCCCCCCCACCCAAAGCCACCCACCACCAGAGATCTATTACGACCTATCCCTGTAACTACATTCCACATGACTCTCTCCCTCACCCCTGCCTAAGCCTCCATCAAATACCTACTTGCAGAATTTCATTATGACAGCAAGGTCCCACACTGAGAATATAAGGCTCCCAAACCAGCATAAAAGCTGCCCAGCGTTTGACACTGCCCCGCGCCATCCATCGCTCCGTTAACATTAATTGATGGAAACCATTTCACCACTCCCCAAAAGTAGGGGAATTGCGCTCCCTCCAGAGACGGAGAATCGGCCCTTTCCCCACCAGACAGGCCTTACGCAGCAGTAGATGTTCCCCTACTCTTGCAGGGACTGGGGGGTCAATTCGATCCAATACCACTAAGGGGCCCGTCCATCGCAATCTGTCTCAACAGCCCACTTAGGAACGCACAAATCCGAGCCCAATATGTCCGAAGAAGCCAACATTCCCACCACATATGCAACAAGGTCGCCAATCCCGCCAAGCACTTAGGACAGCGACCATCAGTTGCTAAATGGCTACGCAGTGCCCGCCGTGGTGAGAAGTGCGCCCTAGTTATACACTTGAATTGTATCTCTCTCCACCTCGCACCAAAGGCAATTTTCACTATTCTTTTCAGAGCCATACGAACCGTTCCAGGAAGCACCTCTCTACCTAATTCCTCCCCCCAAGCATCCTCCACCGCCCGATAATCAGGGACTACCCCCCACCCGTCTAAACGAATCTTTAATTCTGATATCATCGGTGGAGTGTTCCCCCCCCCCCACGCGCCAAAAAATTCCATGATCTGAGCGGACCGTTTAATCAGCAACGCCTCTCTTGGCAAGGAGGACACAGTGAAATACTTGTAGATAAGCAAAGCAATGTCGAGAAGACAAATCATATTCCCGACTCAACGCCAAAAATGACTTGCACTTCCCTAATGGGTCTACTAAATGTCCTATATTCCTTATGCCCCGTTCGCCCCAATCCCAAAAGATCGCCGTCTCAGATCCAGGGGTAAATTGCACATTCCCTTGCAACGGCAGCCAAATGGACGCGCTCCAAGATGTATGCCAAATCTCATTTAGTTGCCGCCAGGTTCGTTTAGCCGAGCCCATCAACTCACTACGCACTATATTACTAGGCAAATCGCGATTCGCCCCATGCAAAACTCCCAGCAAAGTGTGGGGGGCCACAAGGCCCTCCTCCAGTACCCTTGGTGTATAAAGTGTCCGTCCCTCCCAACCAGTCCCCAATATGCCTAGCTTGACAAGCCAGAGCATAGACTTAAATTGGGGAGTCCCATCCCCCCTCCCGCCACTTCCCCAACATCCGTGCCCATGGGATACGTGCCCTACCCCCCTTCCACAAGAAGGCTCTAAAAAGAGATTCCAACCGATGGACATCCTGACGTAGCAACCAAACCGGCAGAGTCTGCAGCCAGTACAAGATCCGCAGCAGTATCACCATATTAATCGCTGCCACTCTCCCCGATAAAGAGAGTGGAAGCTGTCCCCAAGCCCTCAGCTGGCTCCTCAGGCCCCGAATGGTACGCTCCAGGTTCCTCGTATATAACATCTGAAGTTGACTAGGAAGCACAATACCGAGGTAGACAAACTCCCTTATCAGCCCATTTAAGGGGAAACCTCTCCCACCGCCCCCTCAACTGGCCTAAAATATCCAACGCTACCGATTTCTCCGTATTGATTCACAGCCCCACAAAGCGGCCAAATCTCGTAAATTCCGCCAGGAGGCATGGTAAGGAACGATTAGGGGAAGAAACATGTACTAGCAAGTCATCTGCAAAGGCCGCAAGCTTAAACTCATGCGTCCCTATCCAAACGCCCGGTATCGCTCAAGAGGCCTCTATAGTCCGAATCAAGGGATCCAACGAAAAGGACAAATAAGGGCGAAAGTGGACAACCCTGCCTGGTGCACCGTTCCAGGGGAAAAGCCTCCGACAACATTCCATTACAAAGTATGCTTGCCGACGGCTGAACATATAAACTGTCCACCATCCTACAAAAATAACCCCCTAGACCATACTGTGGTAACAAACAGCGCAAGTATTGCCAGTCAACCCTATCAAAAGCCTTTTCTGCATCGAAACTCACGAGTAACGAAGGCAGCTGCCGGTTGTGCACCCATTCCAGCGAGGCCAGAATTTCTCAGGTTCCTAACCGCGTATCTACCTTTAACAAACCCCACCTGAGATTCATGCACTAAATCCAACATTACGGCCAGTCTCGTTGCCAAGATCTTCGCGAGCAGTTTTAGATCGAAATTCAGCAATGAAATAGGTCTGTACGAGGTTGCTAGGGCTGGGTCCTTGCCCGGTTTAGGGATCAATGTAATATGAGCATGATTACGCCCCCACCGAAAAGCTCCTTGTTCCGCCCGCCTATCGAACACCTCTACTAACATGGGGCTGACATACTCATTGAGGAGCTTATACAGTTCCGCGCCCAGACCATCTGGACCCTGCGCCTTGTAACAGCAAGCTGCAGAAATAGCTAAGCACATCTCTTGCGAAGAAATGGGCTGTTCCAAGAGCGACTTCTGGTCCTCAGTCAGCTGGGGCAGATCCAACTCCCTCATATACTGATGTATATCCGCACCTGACGTAGGCTCCGCTGCGTACAAGTCTTGAAAAAAGGTGCGAAACACATGCAAATTCCGCACTCTTTTTGCATAACTTCCCCCTATCATCCCGAACCGCCGCCACGAATGACAGACCCCTATGTCCCTTCAGACATCTAGCGAGCAGTTTCCCCGGCTTATCTCCATAACAGTGCAGTTGATACTGATAATAGAGCGCCGATTTCTTGGCCCTCTGGTGCAAAAGTTCATTAAGGTCAACCTGAGCCTCCCAAAGCTTCTTCTTATTCGCAGTCGTAGAGGATCGCGCATATAAACGTCGCAATCTAGTGACCTGCTGTTCTAAGCCAATAATTCGCTCCGCTATCATCCAGCGCTTCCTGGCCGCGAATCCGATGATATCCCCCCTTAACACTACTTTAGCCATCTCCCAAACTAACTCCGGATCATCCTTATGGCACTGATGATAGTCTGAACTCGTGCCATCTGTTGTATAAATTGATGAAAACTAACATCCCGATAGAGCTCCAGCGGAAATCTTCAGATCCTTGCCCTTTCCTGATCCCCACCCCAGTGGAGCTCCAACCAGACCAACGCATGGTCCGAGATTTCCAAAGGGCCAATCTGCACATCTCCTGTACAAGCAAACAACCTCCCGGACAACAAAAAATAATCTATACGAGCGCTGGTACCATGTGCCTGGGACTGATGCGTGAAGTCTCTCGAGCGGATGTACCAGCCGCCATGGATCTACCAGGCCTAATCATTTATAGAAACGCTGCAACATTCGGGCCATCGATACCCTATCCCTCGCCTCCCCCCCTCGGGAGGTGTCCAACTCCATATCTAGGACTCCATTAAAATCCCCACCCAGCAATAGGGGGCATTCCGGCAGCTGCTCCACTTTAGAGGCCAACCCGCTATAGAATCCAGGGTCTAGCACATTGGGACCATATA
The DNA here is from genome assembly GCA_033557465.1 of Ichthyophis bannanicus. Classification (NCBI taxonomy): domain Eukaryota; kingdom Metazoa; phylum Chordata; class Amphibia; order Gymnophiona; family Ichthyophiidae; genus Ichthyophis; species Ichthyophis bannanicus. The sequence continues at coordinate 106,774,733 of CM066038.1, forward strand.
GATTCCCCACAATCACAGGCTTCCCTTCCAAGTACCCATATAGTAACATTTTATTTATTTATTATTACAATTTCTTATATACCGCGCTATTCGGTATCAGCGCGGTTTACATCATAACGACCATAACAAGCTGTCTGGTTTTACATCGAACAGGAGTATCGCCCTTCCGCATCGCCTATAGCAGTTTCCACCGCAAATCGGACTCACTTGTGTATCAGAATGGCCACCCCTCCCTTCTTACCCATGGCTGGTGAGCCCCACACTTGGCCCACCCAGTCCCTGAGTAGTTTACTGTGTTCATCAGCTGTCTGGTGTGTTTCCTGCAAAAGCGCTATATCGCACTTCTGCCTGGCCAGCGCTTGCAATACTTTATATCTCTTGATGGGGTGGCCCATCCCACAGACATTCCATGTAATAAACTTCAGAGGCGCGGGGCAGTGCCAAGAATCCACATCGTTATCTCTTCTAGTCGCGTGTAAGGGGCCCCCCCAGCCCGGGAGCCCTCTTCAACACAAATCCAAAATTGACAGACCTGATAACTATACTCCATGTGGGTGTGCGCTATCCCCCTCCCTCCCCGCACTCTCCCATCTCCCCCTCTCAATCTCCCATACCCACTCCCTACCATTGTAATCTAACCCCCTCCTACCATCCTACCCTCAAAACCCCCCCTAACCCCTTATCCCTAGCCCACCCCACTCCAACCAGCCTATCAATGGCCGATCGACTTCCTGCGACAGCCGGGCCCAAACCCCCGCTGCTCCCCACTCTTTTCTCCATCCGGGTTGTTCCCAACCCTCCCCCCCCCCCCCAAAGTCTCCAGACCCCCTTACTATACTAAATTGCTACATGCACCTACACTCCCCCTCCCATCCCCCCCATATACCACCTCGGGCCATGAGCAGAACACACACTGCCTTGGACCGCTCCCCCCTTCCTCTATCCTCCCCAACCCTCCAGGACGGGACAACGTTATTTAGGATAGCACATTACGACCTAAACACCCAACCCCCCCCCCCTATAGGTTGGCACAGGGGAACGTTCCATAGACCAACCAGCCAACTCACTCGAAAAGCAGGTTAGCGGCATAGCCAAGCCTCTGCATTAGGGCTCTGTTCCAAATCTTGCATATTTCAATCAACAAGAAGCCCCAACAACCCCATATCCCACCATCAGTCCCCTGAAATTAAAAAATACCTTCCCCAGTAGTTTATAAAGCGCAGCTAACATCTGCAACAGGATACAAACAAACAAAAGCAAAAGCCTATAATACAATTCCTATTAAATATCTTATCAATACAAGAGCTGGCATGGAAAAACCTTAAGTCCTGAGACACATGACTGGTTTCTTCAATAAAGATATTATCATGTAATGTACACTTTGTAACTGAGGAAAGCTGCTGACGGCATGCACACAAGCAAATGCATCCCATACCATCATATGTACCATGGACATTTAATATAGGCCCTTTCATAGCCCGAATTGTTCCCTTCGGGACTTCAGACAGTGAAACAGCCACACTGAGTGCTCCCCAGCTATCTCGGCCTGCTAATGCAACAAGAAGCTGGTGGGCACCGAATGCAAATCAAAGACAAAATAAGAAATAAGGAAAACATATTATACTGCATTAAGCCCAGCACCCAAGACCATCCTGCTGAGTGTAGCCCATTTTATGCCCATATATTCTACTCAAATATATGTACTCTTGCATACTATAGCCCATCATGGCTCATTAGAACAATTGGGCTCACATGACTTTCTAGTAATGTTTCTAGTATGCGTCAATAAGTATAAACTGGGCCTCACTTTGCAGAAGCACCTGCTACGCGGTAGGAAACCAATCCAATTACATGGAATAATCCCCTATGCTCCTTTAGTAAAGGTTCAGCCCAGCCATATCCAATTTGAATTCCCTTCATTCCTAGTCCATAGGAGCTAGAGGGGCGGGCAGTGATCTATGTATTTGTGCCGTAGGTTCCCGCTTGATAGGGTTGGGCAAGAAAAAAAAAAAAACACACCTCTCCCGCCTTAGCTAAAGGCTGCCCGAGCAACAAAGGGCCTCTAAGAAAGGCAAAAACCCCGCCTCCAGACCACCCTAGAGATCAACTGACACCCTCGCACCCGGGGAACAAACAACCCCAGAGCCTGCCAAGGCATATTCCTTTGGCACAAGCGATCTCAGAGGCTTCCTTAAAAGAACACGCAGCCCGAGAGCAGTGTGTAAGGGGAAAATACAACACGGGAATATATTCTCTAGTCCATCTTAAGCAACTCCCCGAAGGGAAAACTCCAAAGGCACCACAAAGTTTTTTCCTTATTCTTCTCCTTTTCTTCCCTTTGTCTCTCTCCTCTCCCTTCCCCTCTTTGTTTCCCCTGTCTCTTTGTCTAGTTTTTTGGTGATGAGACTGTGTGTCACTAATGTGCATGTCCTCTTGCCGACCGCTGGGTCTGTCATGCCGGTTACACTTTACCACAGACAAGACTCCACTCCGAGGCTCTCTTATATATATTACAAAGCTACACCCCTGTGATCATGGGGCGACCGCTGATGTTTCAGTCAGTTGTTCTAAGAAGGTGAGAGCGTCTGCGGGGGACCCCAAATAGCGCGTTTGTCCTTGGTGTTCTACACGGAGCTTAGCAGGGTACAACAAGGAGAAGCGTATCCCCTTACTCGCCAATTGTGCGCAGGCAGTAGAGAAAGCTCGTCGCTGTTGGCTCATGAACAGGGAGTAGTCTTGGAAGACTAAGATCTGCTCCAACTCTCCTGCCTGTCTCCAACGATTGCGGGCCGCTCGTAGCACCTCCTCCTTTTGATGGTAGTCAAGAAAACGTGCAATCACCGCACGTGGCCGTCGAGCTTGTTCCCGTCGGGGGCCCAGCCTGTGCACTCGTTCCAATTGTATAGGGTTCTCCACCCCACCACTGAGGATTTTTCCCATCCAGGCTAGTAGGTAACTGGAGAGGGCATTATCGGCTACATAATCGGGAATCCCAATGAACCGAAGATTCTTTCTACGTCCCCTGTTCTCCAGATCTTCTAATTTATCCCCTTGTTGCTTTACTAGTGCCTCCAGAGTTTGCACTTTAACGATCAGGGATTGTTGGCCATCCTCTAAGTCAGATATTCTCGTTTCGGCATGCTCCATCCGCCCCGTGAACTCGGTGATATTCTGGGCCACAGAATGCAGCTGATCCCCCAGATCACGAAAACGTTCATCCAGGGCCCGCACCACCGTGGCACTCACTTCTGCCACCATGCTGTGCTCACCGTCCGACCCCGGACTTTTGGGTGCCCCATCTGCCATTTTCAAGTCCGGGCCTCCCTTCTGGTCACTTTCGCAGCCATCAGATGTTCCAACACACGGGGATGGTCCCACCACGTTCCCACCTCTCTCTTTAATACTCCTCCACGCAACCAGGGGCATTCAGCCGCTTTTTATCTGGAAAATGTGCCGCTTTGCGGGGTATGGTGCCCGGAGCCGATCAGCACACGTCTGATCAGCTCATTACCACACCAGACGTCCTCCCCAGTCCACTTTAATAATGTTTTATGGACTTTTCTTCCAGGAACTCACCCAGGCAGAGAGGGAATGGTCAACTCAGATACAGAGCCGGGGAAAAACACAGCAGTCAGCAAGACATGGATGTGCTGCTTTTTAAGCAGGAAAATCTGCATAGTACACAGACAAGTGAAAATTCATCTATTAACTTGTCTGTTGGAGCTGGAGCTGCTCTGCAAGCTCCTGTTGAGGCCGGGATTGTTGCTTTGGGTGCAATTGTTTCCAAATTGAAAAAACACCCATTATCCTGGATAGTCTATGGGAAGCCATTGCAAGTATCAATTTTATCAGTGCCCAATATGGTCTTTCAACAAAGTCCACATGTCAAAGTTTCTGGCACATCACTGAAAAATGTGGCAGAGGTGAAATCAAATGACTATTTTGAATAAAATGGCCTGGCTGACCTGCCCAAGAGCACTGAAATAGCAAAGAAGGGTGGACACAAAAAATGAGAAAGTAAAAACCCCACATCCCCACCAACAAAAAACACGACACTGACTAGACAGGCTGGGGCCTCTTGAATCTCCCCTTCCCAGCTCAGATCAGGGTCACAGCTTTGTCTTTCATTGTCCGACGCTTCTTGCTTACAGCAGCAGTTCCTCCCCTTCCCTCGAGTTCTTTAATTGCATGAGGTCAGCACAACATATCATCCTAGTGGTCATCCTTGAGATAACGGGATGATTCAGATATTGATTTAATTAAGGGTATCTGAAGACTTCTCACAATCAAAGAACAGTCTCAAAATGGGCCTGCACCTTAATGTAAAGAAGACAAAGATCATGACAACTGGCATAATCAACAGGTTCATCGTTGAAGGAGAAGAAATTGGCTCATAGGGTATTGCACACCTCCACCCCACAATACCTGGCGGATCTGCTCCACTTCCACACTCCCCACCATACCCCTCGTTCTTTCCACCTCAACCGCCTAGCTCTACCCTCACCTTCTCGTGCTCACCTCCAGTCTACACGCTCCTCAGCCTTTTTCTTTGCAGCCCCTGCACTGTGGAACTCCCTCCCCCCTCCACTTCGGCTCGAACCCCATCACCCTACCTTCAAGCGCTCCCTTAAAACCTATCTGTTCTCCCTTGCCTTTGACCTCCCCTTCCCCTAGCCCCTCTCCATCTCCTTCTCTCCCCCCCCTCTTACTCATGTCTCTGTCTCTTTCTCTTCATAAATTGTAACTTCCTTTCTAAGCTCATGGCTTATGCCATTCTGTATGTATTTTTGCTGTACACCGCTCTGCCTACTCCTGAAGGGCGGTTAATCAAATAAATGAATATGAATATGAACTTTAACCTACTTGGATCAACTATCAATAAAGAACCAACAAGCAGTCAAGAAATCAGACAATGCATTGCTCTTGGCAGAATGGCTATGAAAGACCTAGATAAGATCCTCAAGAGCAGAGATGTCTCTCTCCATACAAAGATTCGACTTGTTCAAGCCATGGTATTTTCATCATATGGATGTGAAAGCTGGACAGTGAAAAAGACAGACAGGAAGAAAATTGATGCCTTTGAATTATGGTGCTGGCGGCGAATACTGTGTATACCATGGACTGCCCGAAGAACAAACCAGTCGGTACTGGAGGAGATCAAACCTAAGCTTTCTTTAGAAGCTCAGATTACAAGACTTCGACTTTCATACTTTGGACACATCATGCGAAGAGAGAGATTAGAGAAGGACATCATGCTTGGCAAGATAGAAGGTCAGCGCAAAAGAGGAAGGCCAGCAATGAGATGAATTGATACAATAGCAGCTATGGGTACCAGTCTGTCAACAATGAGCCGCCTGACTCAAGACCGAACACAATTTAGGATAGCTATCCAGAGGGTCGCTATGAGTCGACTCCGACTCGACGGCACTTAACATCTGAAGACTAGATGTACGTTTAACAGGTCTTCTCTACCACATTTCTTTAATTCAGTTGTCTAAAGAGATCCATGTACATCATTTTATGGTGTGCTGGTAGCCAGAAAATAATCAACCAAGTTTGATGGACAAGGTGGGTATACTAAACAATCATAAGTGCTCACATTAAAAATGCAACTGGCAGAAGGCTGCAGAGAAAGCTGGCCAAGCCTTTTCATAATTTGACAAAGCAAACTGTGACAACCATACAGCACAATATTATATTTTCCCCTCTCCCCACAGGCCTGAAAGCATTTTTTGCAGTGCTCACCCTATCTTGTTAAATAATGGATCTGAGCACTATTACATCTTTCAGGCCAGAAGACTTGTTATCCTAAAAAGTGCTAACAAAGATCTTTTAGAAGATACTGGCAACTGGGGCATGTTTTCTGCTTCTATTGCTAATTTTGCAGTCTTTTTCTTCTTAAAGTACTACAAGTTTACTCCATTTTATTTAAACACGCTTATGCATGGATGTGGTTCTTTCTAGAAAGTTATATCCAAAATGGTCAAGGCAATATTTCTATTGCAGTTTAGATACTAAAATAACATTTTCTTAAATGACAAATACGTACAGGTCCATATTCCTCAAGATCTCCTTTTCCTTCTTCAAGGGTGACATAATCGCCAGAAGCTGTCCTATGCAAAGACAGACGACCCTTCTTTGATCTTTTATTAGGATCAGCAACTGGATCCTTAAAAACATTCACCTAGAATTTATTAGAAGAGAAAGATGTTTTTATGTTTGCAGTGTGAATTTTTCTTGAAGTTAATACCGTGCCAATAGACATAACAAATCTCCAGAAATTTCATAAAAAGTTTCACAGCTACAAAATTACCAGGCTCCCCAAAAATATAATCTGACAAGTAAAGCATAGAACAGTTATGAAATACACAGTGATAATGTAACAGACACCAAACACACATTTGAACATCCACATTTGATCACTGATAAGACTCAGATCCCCAATGAAGCAGTTAAAAGCAACACACTGTAGATTCCCAGGCAATAAATATCCATGGCCGTTGTGTCCTAAAACAGAGCATTCTATTTGTCAAGAGACTCACTGTGATCTGTTCTGCACTCTGCATATCAGAATGTGCAGGTGAGGGGGCCCCACAATGCAATTTTTTTTTTTTAAATTTAGTAATAACTGTTCTTCAGAACATACCCCAAGTCCATTGGTTACTACATAACTGCATTTGAACGAACAATTCAAAAGATCTCTGGTTAACTTTTGCAGCAAAGCTCCACCAGATCCAAAGGCAATGTTTTCAATGCTCCATTTATGCTTCTTCATTCCTTCCACAATCTGATAATAGAAAATATAGTGTTAAGCAATTTAATAAAGCCAACAGTTATTGATCATCCCAAAAAGACAAAGGGCTCCAAAATGTACAGTTTATTTTTTGGGGGGAGGTTTACATAAAAGCAGGTTTTCTAAAGTCAAATATATTAAAGGTCAATGGCCAAGTTCAGGCAGTTCATGATTATATGGCCAGGAACTGTGGAACCTCTTGTTAACATAAGAATCAATTCTGTTATGGAAGGCTCTTCCCATGTAAGAGGACCATGTGCATATTGGATAAGCAGTCGATTGCCCAATATATGATAAGCTGAAAGCCCTAAGGGGACCATCAAAGAGATTTATCCAATAAGCTCTTATTCAAAACTGCTTTTGCAAAACTAAACATTTAGAAATATAAAACCATATTAATCCTGTGTATACTTTTTAATAGAGGGTATCCTCTTCAGGAGCCAGAACAAGAAAACCAAAAAAAGAAACTCCCAAGTTAGGCATAAACACCACACACGTAAAAAAAAAAAAAAAAAAAAGGAAAGAGCATTCAGAAAAAAACAAACACTATAGTATCTTTGAGGAAGAGATCTTAGATGCCCTCTTGTATAATCAAAGAGGGCAAGTCAGTCAGTCGGCAAAAACATTAACCAACCCTGCTCAAAACATCAGTAGTCAAAAACCTCTAAAGGTGGGGAGAAAAATCCTTTATATCAGTCCATGAATAACTTCAGAGGTCCATAACTTCAAAAAATGAGAATCTTATTTATTTATTTGTGTGCTTTTCTATACCGCCCCTTCCAGAGATCAGGGGCGGTTTACAAGGAACTTAAACAACAATATAGCAAAACAGAGCAATATTGCATTACATTAAACATTAAGTAAACAAACTAGATTACATAAGAACTAGGTTACATGTAAAATAATGTGTAGGTTATTAACAAAAAACTATGTTACAAAGAACCAAAAAGTAGGTTATTTACATGGTTAGCAAGAGTTATTTGCGGTCATAAGTACAGTGTTGGGAGGAGGCTAACTTGGGTGGATATTAAAATGAAGTCTGGGATTTAGGTGGGGTAGACTAGTGTTTGGTTAGTTGCATGTTCTTGTGTAGTAAATTTGATTTCAGGTTGTAGGTTGCTATAGTGTTGACTAAATAGGTAGGTTTTAAGTTCCTTCCTGAAAGATGTAAGATCCTTAATCTCTCTTAGGTTTAGTGGCAGTTTATTCCATTGGCTGGGAGCATAATATGAAAAAGCAGTGTTGGAGGTTATTTGTTTTGATTTTGTCATGGCAATAGGAATTAGTAGCATCTTATTACCATCTCTGTACACCTATTGATACATAGCTTGATATCCACAAGGTGTCAGTAACAGAAAATATACTTCAGTAATGCTGGTTAAATCAACTCAATGGCTATAGGTGAAACTCAATATATAGCACCCTAATAGAAGAGTACTTAGCTTAGCTTCGCTTCATCTTGCTGGGAAATGTTTAGGTTTTGCCACGTCTAGCCAATGCAGAGTCTGCTGACGATCTGGACCCTGGTCCTCTCAGAAGGTGGGCAGAGACACCGACTGATTAAGATGGAAGTCAGAGGACTTTTGGCAAAAAGGCTGGGATGGTTTGGACTGTGACACCTCCTAGTGAAAACGAAAGGAAAGGGGGTCTTGACAAGATAGGGCTTGAAACTCAGATACATGCCTTGCGGACACAACTGCCACGAGGGGGACAGCTTTCAGTGTGAGACCTTTAAGGGTCAAGGTGCAGAGCAGCTCAAAAGGGTGCGCGAGTGAGCGTGGCACACCAGGGACGGCCAGATGGACTGGCGAGCGCAAAGAGTAGACACCCCTGAGAAAATGGGAGACATCTGCATGAGAAGTGAGGGAGTGCTCTTGAATCGGCCCCCAAAAGCATGTCAAGACTGCGACCTGTACTTTGAGTTAAGGGCAAGTCTATCAAACACATCCTGGAGGAAAAAAAAGAATAATCGATACTGGAAAAGTCCACAGGGAGATTGCCTGCCGTCAGCATCTGGAGGAAAAAAGGTGACAAACTCTGGCATATGCCTGAGAGGTGGAGGATCTCCGTGTCTTCAGCAAGGCGGCAACAAATTTAGGGGAATAGCCCTTGCACTCTAGTCTGCGTCACTCAAGAGCCAGGCTGTAAGTAAGGAGCAGGGTCGTCCATGGAGATGAGGCCCTGTCGTAGAAGACCCCGCCTCGTGCCGAGAGGTGGCCCCACAGCAGATGCACCAAGTCAGCATACCAAGGTCTCCATGGCCAATCTGGTGCCACCAGGACAATTCGGCCTGGATGCACCTCTATTCAATGCAGGACGTGTCCGATCAGGGGCCACAGAGGAACGATGTACAGTAGCTGGGAGCAGAGCCAAGGCTGAACCAGGGCATCCAGTCCCCGTGAGCACATGTCCTCTCTCAGGCTGAAGTGTGGCGCCTTGGTGTTACCTGAGATGGTCCAGAGTTGGGCGTCCCCACCAGCGCAGTATGGTTGCAAAGGCAGATGGGGTGAGTCCCCACTCACTGGGATCCAGTGTGCCGACTGAGAAAATCTGCCTGAATGTTCTCCACTCCCACTATATGTGCACTGATAGCGCCTGAAGGTAGCATTCTGTCCAGAAAAAAAAAAAAAGGAGGCTCATCTCCCTGGCCACCCCTGGGGATTTTGTCCCACCCTGTCAGTTGAGATAAGCGACTGTCATGGAATTGTCTGAGAGGATCCACATGGCACAATCTCGCAAGAGAGAGTGAAAGGAGAGGAGAGGAGTGCCAGCCAGACTGCCTGGGCTTTGAGCCAATTGATTGTCCAGGTGGATTCACGAGTTGTCCAAGAGCCCTGTGCTGTGTGTCCGAGTGTGCGCTCTCCCCAGCCTGCTAGACAGACAGGCATCTAGCCGTATGATCCACTGTGGGGTTGCTAAGAGCATGTGTCTTTCAAGGTTCCACAGGCACAGCCACAGCCACCATTGGAGGTTACAGCAGACCGATAGTTGCAAGGATAAGGGAGTTTGATACTCTTGGGAGAAGGGTGACTGCTATGGTGCCAAGTACCTGTAGACTGGCCTAGGCCGTCTGAGACTACAGACACTGAAAGGCATTGAATTGTGTGCACAACTTCCGACACTGGTCCTGAGTGAGGACGACTCAGCCCAATGTGGTATTGAACTGGGCCCCAAAGAGGTTGAGGGCCTGCATCAGCTGGAAATGACATTTGGCTGTGTTGACCACCCAGTCGAGCTGTCTTAGGTAACTGACAATCTGGGTCACTGCTGCCTGGGTCTCTGGATATGACTTGGCTCTGATGAGCCAATCGTCTAGGTAGGGATGGATGAACACGGATGCCCCCCCACAGGGCTTTAGCGAGGCCAAAGGGGAGGACTCAAAACTGATGTCGTCTGCCGAGCACCATAAACTGCAGATACTGCTGGTGTGCCTTGCAAATGGGAATGCGCAAGTAAGCTTCAGCCAGATCCAGAGAGGTGAGAAACTCGCCCAAGTGTACTGCTCGGATGACAGACTGGAGTGTTTCCATGCAGAAGCGTGGCACATGCAGGCATCGATTGACCCCTTTGAGGTCGAGGATGGGACAGAAAGAACCATCCTTCCTGAGGACCAAGACATAGATGGAATAGTGCCCTGTGTCCCTTTTGGCCGGTGGGAACAGACAAATAGCTTGGAGCAGGAATAGATGCTGTATGGAAGGTACACTGCTGCCTTCTTGGCAGAGGATCCACAAGGGGAAAATCAGGAAGGTGCTCAGGATCGGTGCAGCCAGGTCTACAGCATAGCCTTTGGAAATGACCTCAAGAACCCAGTTGTCTGATGTAATTTGGGTCTATTTGCAGGACAAGAGATGCTGTCGACCTTAGGCATATTGTACTCCGGATTGGACCCCAAGCCTGTCAACAAGAGTGACCGGAAAACTTAGCTGCAGTGGAGTAATTATCTCGTGCGTGGTGGACGCCCTGAAAAGGCTGTGGCTGGGCTCCAGACTTATTTGAGGAAATGCCAGGCTTTCCAAGCCAGTATCGATAGGCATCCCAGAACAGACTCCTGTAACCGGAAGACAAAGGGGCTGCCATTGTAGGGCAATGAGAGGTCAACTATGGCTGGTCTTCCGGCAAGTGCTGAGGCTTCACCCGACCTCCACTCGAGGGTCCCCCCAGAAGATTTGCCCTGCAGGTAGCATAGAGGCTATTAATGAGAGTTCTGCATTTCCTCCCACAGGCCACACATCGCTGCAGGAAGGCATAGCCACAGATCACTCAACTGAAGCAGTAGAGCCCAGGAATAGCAAGGAAAATGGCCTGTGCTCAAAATGGCCACCAAAGTGCAGCTCATTTTGGCAGGAAGGAAGATGCTGCCTGCCGAAGAACTGCTTTCTCAAAATGGCCACCACAGGGAGCATTTTGGCAGGAGCAGCAGCGGGAGACAGATGAGCTGGGAGCTGCAAGATCTACGTGGAGCCAGAAGCTGCGACCTGTTCAAAGAAAGCCATCCCTTAGCCGCCCCGATGTCCGGAGGAGAGGAGAGTTCGCAGGGGGTGTGGGGAGGGGGGTGAGACAGCTGCTGCTGAAGTCAGACTGAGACCGAACAGACTGCCCAGATGCTGACAGTTGCTACAAACCTCTTGCTGGAGCCTTGACGTTTGTACTGCTGTTGGCTTACTGTGCTTATTTTTTTGAAGACTAACTATTGTAGTAAGAACTTTAGTGAAGCCTTGTGCAGCCCTTAGTGCTGTCAGGAAGGTGAGACTAATGGAAGTTGAACGGCTGAAGAGGAAGACTGCACTGGAATGTCTGGAAATAGTGGGAAATTCTCAGAAAGCACCACAGAATGTCCAGGGGCCTACTAATAAGAAGGAACTCCAGCATATTTCTGAAGAATCCGTCAGGAGCAAAGTCATCACCCATCTGCTGAGACAGAGAAAATACTGATGCTGACCCCTAGGAATAGGACTCTATATACCCAGTGGGAGGTCACAAAGCTTCTGTGATCTTCTCTGTCTCACCATCTGCAGACAGGGGGACACAACCCACTAGTCTGGACTGGTCTAGCAGGACGGGTTGGAAAACCCTTAATCCTTCCCATCAAGGCTGGCCGAAACAAGCACTTTTAAAAGCTCATATGTGCCAGAGAGCAGCTGTAAATAAACATGGGCAGTTTTGGTCATACCTGTGCATGCCATATATGAAGTTGGGAAATGTGTAGTTTCCTGACCCACCCAGTCCACACCCCCAACATGCCCTTTTCCAGTGTCTACTTTATTATGGACATTCATGTATAAATCACCATTTGCACGTGGATGCCACTTCTATGTGTAAGTGCTGGATTTTCAACATGAAAATTGTTAATAAAGCTCCAAAATAACCCCCACTGTATATAAATGTAACATTTACCACTTCTATGCTGATATGCAAATTCTTTTCAGTTAGTGAAGATGTTTCAGCTTTTATTAATGTTATGTTTTGCGTATATACAACCTTTATGCCAGAGCTGAACTAATAGCTGTTTGGCTGAAGTTCCTTCATGGTTAGTGACCAGCAAGTTGAAATTAAATAAGACAAACTAAGCATGAAAGGGTTTGTGCCACCACTGCCACTGTCTTCCATGGCTATTGAGGATATAGTGTCAGGAAGTGGGCAAGGTGAGCAACCTTGGACTAGTCCTTTTAAAGGTGGTGGGAAAAATTCTGCAAATGGAGGTTAGTGCAAACAGTTGCATACTTTATTTCAGGACTGATCATGCTGAAAAAGGTAACTGCCCCTCAATTATCCCAATTGAATTACTGCATTGCCCTTCCGGTCAGCTTGCCTGGTGGTTTATTAAAAGCTTCTGCTTATCCAAAATGTCACTGGAAGGCTAATTTTAGAGAAGTTATGAAGGACAGGGCTTAGTCTTAAACTACAGAAAAGATTACTTGCCTAACTCAGCTAGGGCAAAATTCAAGCTGCTAATGGTGACTTAAAGCACTGAGGTGGTGGAGAAAGCCTACCTGTGGCACAGACTGGCGTAGTATAAATGGTCCCAGGACTTAAGATACAGCCAGGACATGTTACCATCTTTTAAGGATTATAGACACATGCTTTTAGATCTGCTGTCTCTTTACTGTGCAGGACTAAGTTTTGCTATATTTAGAAAAAGGAGTGAAAAATGCTTTTTTAATGGGGCTTAACAAAATATCATGGTCAAACACACAAAAATGTTTTGCATTTTTTTGTATTGTTAAAATATTGCTTTGTTTAGTTTAACTTTGTACAGCAACCTGGTACAATTTGTTTAAAAGGTGGCATAATTAAATTTTCTACTACTACCACTACTGTGGTATTAATAGAGACACTCCTGCTGTTTCAAACATTTGTCTCAGTCGAACACTTTTCTATTGCAGGGTCTGAAGATTGGAGGTACCAATGAGCTAACTGTGCCATAAAAAAACCTGGTGCCATGACCAAAGGCATCTCTGCGCCAAATATGGTCTCTGACTGTTCAGCATACTTTGTGCCACACACATTGGAGGACTATTATTTGAGGCCTTTTTTGATATGATCATTTTGGCAACCGATTTGGAGATTCATTATTGTTGACACACTGGAGATGGCACAGATTTAAAACTTTTTTTAGCATTCTGCATACTTGGTCCTACCAGGTGAAGTTTACCTCCTCCTTTTCTAAAAGGGGGAAAACAGCACTACCTCTTGACTTGCTTGAATCAAGTCACCAGCCATAAGTTGACCCTCTACCTCTGGAAAAAGAAAACCTTCCTTTTTAGGAACATTTCACATAAGCTAAAGAGTAAATTAGACTTACCTGCTAATTGTTTTTCCTGGAGTAAATCCAGTCTAGTCCCGACCTCTGGGTTTTGCTCCTCCTCCAGCAGCTTTGGAGACTGAGACAACGTCATTTATTTTATTTATTTATTTAATTTATTTATTTACATTCTCTTATATACCGTGCTATTCTGCATCAGTGCAGTTTACATTGAACAAACTGAAATTACATTGAACAAGGCATTGAACTTGGAGATAACTATTTTACAGGGAACATGGGCTATGGAGGGTTAAGTGGCTTGCCCAAGACCACAAGGAGCACCTGTGGGACTAGAAACCCCAGTCCTTCCGGCCCAAGGTTGCTGTCCTCTAGTGGGATTTGAACCCCCGACCTTCCGGCCTAAAGTAACTTGCCCCAACCACTAGGCCACTCCTCATCCTTTTCTGATGACCCTGCTATATCCTCTGGGGATCTGCCTTCTCCATCCAGTAACCTATTGACAAAGCAAACTCACCGGAGCAACAATTAAGTAGTCAACAGTACTAAACAAACCAATAACCTTAACAACTTAGGAACCTCACTCCCACTATGCTCCTGACTTGAAGCAACTTCTCAGGCCTGCTCTCCCTTCCCAAAAGGAACGAAAGCAGAGAGAAAAAGAGAAAGATAGGAACTGCCCATTTTACTCCGATGATTAAGAAAAAACTGCAATTGCTCACAGTCAATGCTTCGAAGACTTCAGGCTGTCGTACCCTGCAATAAACACCGGGAGGGATACGGGACTAAAGTGGATTTACTCCAGGAAAAACAATTAGCAGGTAAGTCTAATTTACTCTTCCTGATCGTCTCTCCAGTATAGTCCCGACCTCTGGGCATGTACCACAGCAGTAAACACACTTAAGGGGAGGGATCTGCTAGACCAGCCTGAAGTACTGCAGACTCAAAACACGCAGCCCCCCTTTCCTGTACGTCCAGGCGATAATGTCGGACAAAAGAAGTCAAGGACGACCACGTAGCCGCCTTACAAATCTCAGCTGGCAGCACTAACCGGCACTCTGCTCAAGACGCCGCTTGCCCCCTAGTGGAGTGAGCTTTAAGCCCCTCCGGCACTGCCTTTCCTTTCAAAAGATACGCCGACGCTATTGCTTCCTTAATCCATCTGGCAATGGACGCCTTAGACGCCGCGGCCCCTTTCCTGGGACCTGCAAAGAGCACAAAAAGCCTATCCGACTTACGGAAACTAGCAGTTCTTTTGATATACTTCAACGCCCTACACCACATCCAAAGAATGACACCGACCCGATGCGGCATCCTCCATCGAACTGCTGAACACGGGCAAAGAAACCACCTTATTCAAATGAAACGGCGAAACTACCTTGAGCAAAAAAGATGGCACAGGTCTCAGAACCACCTTCGTCTCATAGAAAGACAAAAAAGGTTTCCTACAGGATAACGCCTGCAACTCTGAAATTCTCCTAGCTGAGCAGATCGCCACCAGGAACACCACCTTGAGAGTGAGCTCCTTTAATGATGCCCTAGATAACTGCTCGAACTGTTCCTTCCCCAAAGCCTTTAAGACATAAGGAAGACTCCACTTTGGTACTACCTGCCGCACCGGAGGCCGCAACAGCCACACTGCCCTTAGAAATCGTTTGACGTCAGGATGGACTCCTAGTGCCACTCTCGAAACCTTATCTCTATAACAGGAGATCGCCACAACCTGGACACGCAAACACGCTGCCGCCAAGCCTTTCTCTACCCCATCCTGCAAAAACTCCAACCCCTGTAGGGTAGCTGCTCTTAATGCCTGCACCTGCCGGCTCTCACACCACACTTCAAAGACGCGCCAGATGCGAACATACTTCAATGATGATGATCTTTTCCGGGCCTTCAACAATGTACTAATTACGGAAAGCAGAGTTACTTACCTGTAACAGGTGATCTCCGGAACAGCAGGAGTCTTCACATGTGGGTACGTCGGCGCCGACAGAGCCCGCACGGGAATGCTCCCCAGCATCCAATCAGAAGGCTTTTGGGAGCATCCCTCGCGCCTGCGCGGTGACTTCCCGCCTTTCCACCTGCCTCTCCCCAGTTGAGTTTCTTAGCTGAGACAGAAGGAGAGGAAGAGGAAAGGAGATAGGTAGATTCAACTCCTAGGGGAGGTGGGAGGGTTGTGAAGACTAATTCCTGCTGTTCCGGAGATCACCTGTTACAGGTAAGTAACTCTGCTATCTCCAGGAACAAGCAGGAATGAGTCTTCACATGTGGGGGACTCCCTAGCTGAGGGTGCCAGGGGAGATCCCCTGAAATGCGCGTCCCTGGGAAGACGCATTTCCCCAACCTGGATCCACGGCATCCCCTGAGGGACGGGGGGTAGGAGTTGAGAAAAGAAGAGGAACAGCAAGAACTAAAGACTACCGGGGAGGTGAGTCTTCAGAATGCATGCCAGTTATCATTAAGTAGTTAATGCACTAGTACAATAGAGAGCTTACCTACTGGATTGTAGGAGTAGAGCTGTGACGGAGGTGACTGAAGACGCAGTAGCGGAACCCCAAGGGAACTTCACAGCAGTGAGGATGAGGCCCCAAATCCCGAATGGGCAGGTGACCCAGGTGACAACTGGTGCAGGAGAAGAACGGCAGGTCTTCAATGGAAAGCTTATGTGGAAAAGCTGAGGACTCTTTCAGATACAGAGTTAGTAACACTGCGGACTAAAAGAGGAAGACTGACCGATCTGGAGTTTAGCTCAGTCCGGCAGGGAAGAGGGGGTGTAGAAGAAACCCCTTTCCCAGGGAGAACAAAAGTGTGCTCTGGAATACTGAAGGAGTACACCATCATTCCTAGCTGGTAAGAGATAGGGAGACATGAAAGCAGACACCTCACAGGTAGGGAGGTGCATACTCCAAAAATAGAAGCGGTAGGGAGTATAACCCGACCCAGTTACCGAGCCGTATAAAATCAGGCAAGGACTGTCTGGACCTCTCAAGGAGTAGAAACTTTAAGGTCGACAGTCAGGGGGATAGAGGCAAAACACAGTGTGCTTGACTTCTTCCAATATGCGCATACCCATACGGCATACAGATAACCATTTTGGCATGGGACTGCAGACATATCTATACATACTAGAATAGATATGTCCAGGCAAGATCGGCATATATAGATAGATATATAGATAGATATATAGATAGATATATAGATAGATATATAGATAGATATATAGATAGATATATAGATAGATATATATATAGATATATAGATAGATATATATATAGATATATATATAGATGTATACAAATACAGGGACAGTATAGATGGGCAGGGCCTATGCCCACCCAGGGTACCAAAACATGTGAAGACTCAGTACATGAAAAATCATACTGAGAATCCAGGCCTGCCACTGGGCCACAGGAGAAACACCCCCACGAGGGATGTGACGGAAAAAAGATTCATCCAATACCCACCAGAAGAATATCGAGAATCTATTTCTGCGGTGCAGGAGGCAGAGCCATGGAAAGAGCAGCATGTTTGCGTGAGGAACAGATGCCATCAATCTGGTAAGAGCACATCAGGAGTACTTTAGGCTCCTGATGTGTCCCAAGGACAAGAAGCGCACAGATCAAGATACCGGGAAGACCCAGCCAAGGGACTCAGGGGTATCATGCCCAGTAGAAGGGCATGCACTGTCCAAGCGGGGCAGAAAACAGAATGCCAAGCTACAAGGAAAAAAAGGGGGTAGAGTCTGGCCAGATTGGGAACTCCTTGGACATTCACGCAGAAAACTTTGACCTCGGTATCCCAAAGAGAGACCAGAGGGCATAATTAGCTATATAGCCCTGGAAGGACTATACAAGCCGCTTCTATGAAGAGGACCCCCAGAGACGATGCCCCCCCCCATAGTGGAAAGCTTCTCTGACGGTTGCAGAGATCATAGAGGAGAATCATGAGATAAACACGTCAGGAGTCAGGCCTGACGCCACGTCATAAAAGGATATGGCCCGAAGAAGACAAGAAAACAGGGAGAACGCAGACAAAGGGAGCGTGGATACCCTGGCCCTGTCAGATGTCCAGAGCATGCGTTAAGGATAACAGGAAATCTACCCTGGAAGGGAGAGAGATGTTCCAGTATTGTACCCGCTCCAGCAGGGGAACCCTGAGAGATAGGGGTTGGGGGTGACGTACCACAAGGCAAGTCACCTGAAGGAAGAATGTCCACAGTGGCGATCTCCCTTCGAGTAATAAGAAGAGGAGGGCATGGCAGCCCATGGGCAAAGTACCCCGGCATACTGAAAGAACACCACCGCGCAGCGGTGGAAGAGCAAACTTCTGGTAATAAGAAGTTAAATTGTAGCCTATGGATGTTGGTTCTGGGTAGCCTGGTGAGAGCCTGGGAACTTCAGACCAGGACAAGATGCCCCAGGCTGGGGCACAGCTGGAGGATGGGCAGAAGGAGGACACTTTATTTTCCTAGGGAAAGAAGGTTTGGTAGGGCATTTCCTCCATCCTGGGGAAGAAGGCTTAGGACGGTTCCCAGACTTAGGAAAGTCAGTGGAGCACTGAGCAACCTGACGTAAAGCCTCTCTATTGAAAAGATTTTCCCCAGTACACGGAGAGTTACCCAATGTATGTTGTGCCCATCTGTTCAAGTCTGAAGCCTGGAGCCAGGCTGTACGACGTGCTCCAATGGCAATAGCCGAGGACCTAACAGACTCGAAAGCGTCTAGAGCAGCACGGGAGAGAAACCAAGCGATATTCCTGCTATGATAAAGAAGCAAGGAATAGTCAGAGGCCCTAGGTTCTGACAAGAAGGGAGACATAAGAGATAACTTCTCCGTGACCTCCCGAAGCGTTAGACTCATAAAAATATATGAGATAATCCTTGAAGCCAGCATCGAAGTTTGGAAGGTTCGACGTCCAAAGGCATCCAGTGTCTTGGATGCGCGACCTGGAGGGTAGGAAGAATGCTTCTTCTTACTCCTGACTTTCCTCATCGCTGACTCCACTAAAATAGAATGATGTGGGAGCTGGTTTTTCTGAAACCCCGGAGAGGGGGGCACCTGATACAGAACATGCATGTCTGTAGAAGGCGCTGGAACCCTCAGGGGTGACTGCCAAATCCCTAGAAGGAGATCCTGCAAGGAAGGATGCAAAGGAAGCATAAAGCTTGCTACTCCTGCAGGACTCTGGGTAAGAGTAGGACCAGGAATAGGAATGGCAAGAAAGGCTGCCATAGCAAGGAGAAATTCCTGAAAGGAAGGATCTCCCAGGTGAACTATTCCTGGGTATGCTGATGTGGCTTCAGCAGCTTGAGCGCCAGAAGGAAGCCCGCTAGAGGGGGGGCGGAGCCCGATGTCCAGCGGGATGGTCGCATAACGCTGAGGCTCCCGAGAGGCCTACTCAGAATCCTGAATTAACACCGGACATACTTGAATTTCTGCTCTGATCTTGCCGGGGCACATTGGTGAGATGGCGGGGACCAAACCCACGCGCCTGGAATTTGGATCTCCAGCGGCTTCTCACGGTAAACGCTCCAAAACAGAACCCCCGTCCCCGCAGAAGGGGCTGGCTTTGCGCGAGGGCCCCGAAATGCAGCAGGAAATCCTCGCAGAAATTAGAGGGGTTAAGGACCTCGTGCAGTCAAACGGTGAAGCACTTCGAGCGCTGAGGGAAGATCTTGGTGTACTGCAAGGCAGGCTGGAGGGGCTCTCTTCGCGTCAGGACAAAATGGAGAGTATATTAGACTCCCATGCGGTCCGGCTGTCCAAACTCGACAAAGTTGAACGTCAGGTGCGGGCCTTGCAGAAAGAAGTGGAAGATGGCAATAATAGAGCGCGCCGCAACAATCTTCGACTCGTGGGCATACCGGAGGGAGCGGAATTGGGAGACATGAAGGAGTTTTTAGGTAAAATCCTCCCTTCCCTGCTCCAAATCACCTTTACCAAAGAATTGGAGATCGATCGCGCTCATCGTGTACCCACAAACATAACGCTCAACAGGAAGACCCCGCGGCCTATCATCTTTCGACTTTTGAGATATCAACATGTGGAACAAATTCTCAGTGCCTCCCGGGCAAAGGGCCATATGGAGTTTGAGAGCCACAAGGTCTCCTTCTATCCTGACTTGGCTAAACCCACGGTCGACCGCCGAAAGCGCTTTCTGGAATTTCGGCCGAGGCTTCAACTACAAGCACGCTATGGCCTGATGTACCCGGCCAAGCTCCGAGTCACGCTTCACAATCAGACAAGAACATTTGAGGACCCTGATCTACTAGCGGAGTTTTTGGACTCTAAAGAAGCCGACTTGATGCGCTGACTTCCAGAATATTCCTACCAGTACTCTCATATCCGCTGTGCCTGCCATATTGGATTTACCGCGGCTCAGCGAAGAGTCTGTCGAGGGCGGTTTGTTGCCTTATTTTGAAGATATCTGGGACCCGACTCCATCTACCCATAGTAGCCTCGACGAGTATCAGAGACAGTGTTACTTATGGACTCTGGTGTTTCTTTTCTTTTACTATGTCTCTATCTTCCTCTCTAGGGCCTCCTCCCGCAGACATCTGGTCGCCATATTCATTGGGGGTTTTGCTTCTTCTCTAAGTTACTTTGGTACATACTTTTCAATATGGGTGTATTGGCCAGCATACTTGGTGCTTATGTCATTATTGTACAGATTCTGATTATGTTGTAAGTTTTCAAGCGCTCTTACCTAAAATGTCTGTTATCGATTGATGGCACCATGTAAGATTTTCTCATTGAACGTACAATGAATCAATAATCCGATAAAACGGAGGAAAATCCTAAGTTATTTAAGTCATGACGCTGCGGACCTGATTTTCCTCCAAGAAACACATTTCAATTTGAAGGAAACTCTCAAACTCAATATTAAACCTTACATGGTGGCCGCCTATTCCCCAGCCGTTTCTAGGGAATGTGGGGTTGCCATATTGGATAGGAACTCTCTGCATGCTACTATTATAGCGACTTGCTCAGATACAGCGGGTAGATGGTCCCGAGTTCACCTCAAGATAGGTAACTTTAAAGTTACATGTATATGCCTTTATGCTCCTAATGTAGATGACCCGGCCCCTTTTGCTACTATAGCTCAGGTTGCGCAGGCCTCTGCTAATACTTCATTGATATTGGGGGGGTTTTCAATTTAGTTCTTGATCCCCTGATTGACAAATAGCCGCCTAGGACAAGTGGTCCCCCCAAGAGTCACATCGCGCTAATCTCTGTGAACACAGATATTGTTCTAGTCGATCTATGGAGGTTACTACACCCCAATGAGCTTGACTTTACCTTCTTCACTTCCCCTCACAAATCCCAGTTTCGCATCGATTTCTTTCTGATATCAAAACTGTTGGTTCCTCAGGTGGACGCTGCAAAGATTCACTCTCAGCATCTTTCAGATCATGCTGCTATTTCTTTTCAATAACATACTACTGCACTCCAAGGGAATCCGGGGGCCTGGTTCTTTGATAGAGCCCTATTAACTCAGCCAGAGTTCCGGTCAGAAATTCGAGCAGCCATGTATGATTACTTCCAGACCCTGGTACTCTAGGGGGATCTGGACACCCCAACAGCTCTTCTCTGCAGCTCGTTGGAAAACCTTTTCTGATTTATACAGGGAATTTGCGTTACCAGCGAAACATTACTTTCAATTGCTGCAGCTTCCATGCTGCCTCAAAAGTGCTCCAATCATGCCGCCCTCTGTCCCTACTAAGGACGGGCTATTAGAACTAATTCACTCTATTAGTAGTACACATGGGGTAGCCTCTAACTGTTATACCTATTATGTCAGGGTACAGATACTGTCACTTGTAGAGTCCAACAAGCCTGGGATCGCTAACCGCAAACCACTTTAACCCCTGTGCATTAGAGCGTTTTCTGGAGCAAAATAGTGCGGGTTTCCCGGTCTGCCTCAGTTACCCAAACTCTCTTCCTTTTTGCACATAGATGTTCTTATATTCCAGGAAAATAGCCAAATGGAACACAACTGCCAGGGATCAGTGTAGGTCTTGCCATACTGATGTAGGACCCTCGCTCATGTTCTTTATGAATGTCCTTAACTACAGATTTACTGGGGGCGGGTCTGGGGTCGTATTCCATTTATCTTACACCTTCACGAGCCTCTTTCTTGGAAGACTGTGGGACTCCGCTCAGTGGCGGAGGTCCCCTCTTCCTAAGAAGGGTCGCTTTCTCCTGATTTCATGCTGGGTATAGCCATATGTTTAATCACGAGGACTTGGAAGGATAGCTCTCGACTTACTGTCAATGAATAGTGGAACCTTGTCTGCTTATATAGTAAATCTGAGCAGATATCTCGGAGAGCTATTTTCCATACCCAAATTCATTCTCGCTTGTCTAAATGGCAGATGCTCAAAGATCATGTACAATCTGCTCATTGCTTCGACATGTCTGTTTAATGTACACTCATCATGTTTCAGATCGCTGTTAGGTTTTGTAACACAATAATGTCAGTACACGCCCGCTTCGAGAATGATTCAGTTTCCTAGAGAAGAAGCAGGGGGGAGGGGGGTGGCAGGGGTTTACTTTGGTGTATGTATCATATTCCATGTATGTATTTGTCTTTTAGCTGTATGTCTTCCTTTCCGTTGTTGTAAAACGAAAATAAAGAATTAAAAAAAAAAAGAAGGAAGCCCGCTAGAGGGAGAGAGATACCGACTGCTCCGGTTCGAGGCAGTGAGTACTGCATCGTCGGTTCCCAGTATCGATTCCAAGCTAGGCATAGAACAGATCGACGACACCGATGGAACAGCAGGAGTCGACCTCGATACCGGCACCGGGGGCGGTAAGGTCCTCGTAGCAGGCAGCGGGGATTGCCAAGGCGGTACCGAGGCCACCAGGGAGCTTCGGTGATTATCCTTGGCACTGTGTAGCCGGAGGGGACATGGAACGGACGCGAAGCGTGCCGGAATCCAGTCATCCAGGCTGGACAACGATTCTAGACTGGGCATCGACCCAAGCGAGGTTACCGATGCCCGCCTGGGGTTCACTGGCGCTGGTGGAGGCGCCGGCAATGCCGATCCCTGAAGGTCAAGCGGAATCGCCTCGATCGGCGCCAAAGGCGCCGAGGATGTCCGCAGACGCCCGGCGAAGAGGGGAATACTCGACACCTACGCTGAGGTAGGGGTATCGGTACCGCTCGAGGCTGGTACCCCCTCCAAGCATGGAGGAAAACCCAACCATGGCGTATCAGTCGGCCCCGAGGCCCAGGACACTCGACGACGAGCCCCGGTGGAGAATAGGACACTCGACACCGACGCCAACGCTGGGGCATCGGCGCTGCTCGAAGCCGGAACCCACCCTGCAGCTGGTCCGGGCCGAGGGAACCCAGTCTGGGTCATATCGACCGAGGGCCCCGGGGACCCCGGATGACGGCCCCTAGTGACGAGCGGAGCACTCGACACTGGCCTCGACGCCGGGGAATCGGCACCGCCCGAAGCAGGTACCAACCCCGTGCCTGGGTGGGTTGCCGGAAAGGCCGTTCGGGTCGGATCGATCGGCCCCGAAGGAACCGAGGACACCCGACGCCGATCCCCAGTGACGAGCAAGTCACTCGACACCGGCACCGATGCCGGGGAATCGGTACCGCTCGAAGCCGGTACCGACCCCACGCATGGCCGGGGTGCAGGAAAGCCAGTCTGGGTAGAGTCGATCGGCCCTGAAGGCACCGAGGACACCAGTTGACGATCCTCGGCAAAAAGTGGAGCACTTGACGCCGATGCCGATGCTGGGGGATAGGTACCGCTCGAAGCGGATACCACCCCCGAGCATGGCTCAGGTATGTTCTGTGAGGAGTGAACCCCAGGAACAACCTGAAACCCCGTGAATGCTTTGGAGCCCGAAGACTCCCGCCGGGGTTTTCTTGCCAATGATGTCTTGAGGGGAAGGCCGGAGCCGTCATCATGCCGGGCATGAGACTTACCCCGCAAGGATTGGCTAGTCTTAACAGACTGTTTGTGGGTTACCTGATCCCGGAGAGAAGAATAAACCGGTATCCGCACCTCAGGAGGAAAGACGGCGTCGAGGGACACCCGAAAGAGAGGTGGTCTTCTCCCGACACTAAAGCCCAATGAATTGGGGGAACAAGGGTCAGGCCCCAAACAGGTTAGACACCAGGCGTTGGAGTCTAAAACGAAAACTAAGTTTCCACAGTGAAGGCACTTCTTAAGGGAAGAAGGCTCCATGTTGGAAGGGCCCGTAGGCCTCTAAAGAGAAACCGAAACTGGTTCTGTCGGAAGGAAAAAGAAGGGATAAAGAAAATTAGCGCACCGGCGACGCCGGTATCGGTGGGAAAAAGCCGCGACCACAAGAAAACAAAAACAAAGGATATTTGAGAAAAAATTTCTGCGGTGACAGGAGGTACGTCCTGCCGGCTCCGCGGAAAAACGAAAACTGGGGAGAGGCAGGTGGAAAGGCGGGAAGTCACCACGCAGGCGCGAGGGATGCTCCCAAAAGCCTTCTGATTGGATGCTGGGGAGCATTCCTGTGCAGGCTCCGTCGGCGCCGACGTACCCACATGTGAAGACTCATTCCTGCTTGTTCCTGGAGATGCAGAGTATCCTCTCATCCTTAACTGTGCCCTCTCAATAGCCAGGCCGTAAGCGAGAACCGATCCATGTGCGGCATGTATAGCAGCCCCTGTGACAGATCCAGACGCCACAGGAGCCGCCATGGCTCCTCCACCAAGAGCTGCATCATATCCGCATACCACGGACGCCTCAGCCAGTCCGGCGCTATCAAGATTACCTGTCCTCTGTGGTGCTAGATGCGCTGCACCACTCTTCCGATTAGCACCCAAGGGGGAAAAACGTAGAGAAGAACGTCCTTCGTCCAGGCCTGAATCAACGCATCTAGGCCTCTGACATTCTCTCTTCTTCTGCTGAAGAATTGGTTGACCTGTGCCGACTGACAAGTTGCCATGAGATCCATCACTGGCGGACCCCACCGCCGCAACAGCTCAAACACGTCCTGGTGAAGAACCCACTCTCCCGGGTCCACCTTCACTCGACTCAAGAAGTCGGCTTGCACATTGTCCACTCCCGCTACATGCGCTGCCGACGACAACGCCGAGAGGTTTACCTCGGCCCACTCGAACACTTTGGCCTCTACTTCCATAGAACGACTGCTCGTGCCACCTTGCCAATTGATGTAGACCACTGCGGTTGCACTGTCGGAAAACACCCGAACCCCTTTGCCGTGGAGGCAAAGCCGAAACACCTGGAGCGTCATTGTAACCGCTCTCAACGCCAATCTGTTGATTGACCAGCTCTTCTCCTGCTCGGACCACTGCCCTTGTGCGAAATTTCCCTGACAATGAGCACCCCAGCTGAAGAGACTAGCATCCGTTGTGAGAGGAATACACTCCGGCGCCTCCAAGGGCATTCCCTTCTCCAGACACCCTGGGAGTAACCACCACTGCAACGACTGCCGAACTATCCCCGGGCATGGCAGTCTGCACGTCAACGAGTCGCTCTGATGCGACCAGCGACTGAGCAGAGCCCTTTGCAAAGGTCTCATGTGCGCCTGCACCCACGGGACCAGCTCTTAAGTCGCCGCCATTGTCCCGAGCACCTGCAAATAATGCCATGCCAAGGGGGCAGCTTTCGCTAGAAACTGCCGGACCAGGCTCTGCAACTTGCTCACCCTTAGCTGAGGCAGAAAAATCCTGCCCGCTTCCATATCGAAACGAGCCCCCAGATATTCGAGGTGTTGAAGGGACCAACTTGCTTTTTGCCATGTTGACCACCCAACCAAGACTCTGCAAGAACGCCACTACTCTGCTTGTAGCCGCTTCACTCTTGGCTTCGGACTTTGCCAGAATCAACCAATTGTCTAGATAAGGGTGTACCAGAACCCCTTCTTTCCGTAGAGCTGCCGCTACCACCACCATAACCTTGGTGAACGTTCGCGGTGCCGTTGCTAGACCGAAAGGTAAAAGCCCGGAACTGAAAATGTCCCTGTGGAACTGCAAACCTGAGGAACTTCTGATGCTCTTGTCGAATCGGAATGTGCAGGTATGCTTCAGACAGGTCTAGGGAAGTGAGAAACTCCTTTTCTTACCGCCACAATCACGGACCGCAAGGTTTCCATGTGAAAATGGGACACAGACAATGATTCACCCTCTTTAAATCCAGGATTGGTCGAAAAGTCCCGTCCTTTTTCGGGACCACAAAATATATGGAGTACAGACTGCAGATGTATTGGTCTGCTGGCACCGGCACCACCGCTTTGAGGTCGAGAAGTCTCTGCACTGTTTCCCCCACCGCTTTGGTTTTCAATAATGCCTTGCATGGAGATAGGATGAAGGAATTGTTGACGGGCCGCTGGGACTCCAGAGCATAGCCTTCTCGAATGACCTCCAGCACCCACTGGTTTGACATTACCTGGACCCAGGCGTGGTAAAAATCCCGCAGTCGACCCCCTATGGGCACCAGGTCCACCCGGGTCCCCCTGGCTTCATTGTGTCTTACGCATGTTGGTAGAGGAAGCGGAAGAAGCTCCAAACTCCCTTCCTGCCCCCCGAAAGCTCCAAAATCCATGGTTTCAACTGGGAAAATGTCTGAGCCTGATTGAACTTCGGGAATCAAAACCACCGAAATTCCCTCTGTGGACCTCTGGACATGGAAGCCAGGCGCCCCTGCTTTGGTTTATCCTTGGGCAGCCGGCCTCCCTTAGACTCTCCCAGATCTTTTACCAGCTTGTCCAAGTCCTCCCCGAAAAGGAGCTTTCCCCTGAACGGTAACTTACTAAGCCAGGCTTTGGAAGAGCCGTCCGCTGCCCAATTGCGCAGCCAAAGGCACCGCCGAGCAGCTACCACCGATGCCATACTCTTGGACACCCCTCGGATGAGGTCGTAATGAATATTGGCCAGATAAGCCGCTCCAGATTCCAGATGCGACGTCTCACCCATGGTCTCGTCCCCTTGGATACATTGAGACCACCGCAGGCAAGCCCTCACTACCCACGCTCCACAAATGGCCGCCTGCATGGAGAGAGCATTTACCTCAAAGACCTGCTTCAGCAAGGTATCTAGCTTTCTGTCCTGCACATCCAAAGGCTGCACTCCCCTCCACTGGGATGGTAGTCTTCTTCGTGACTGCCGAGACTGCGGCATCCACCTTCAGAACCTTGAACAAGTCCCGATCCTGGTCCGCCATCGGGTAAAGCCGACTCATTACTCGGGACCCTTTAAGACTTACCTCCGGCATGTCCCACTCTTCCTGAATCATCTCCCGAAAAACTGTGCACCAGAAACGCCGTTTGAGTTTTCCAAAAGACCTGAAGCAACGGGTCCTCCAATATGGCATCCTCTGCCGGCCCAGAAGGCATATTGAGCGCCTTAAGCGTCTCCAAGATGAGCGCTGGCAACTCTTCCCTTTGGAAAACGCGGACTACTCTGGCCTGATCCTCAGTGATTTCACCTTCCTCCAGGTCATCGTCCGCCTCTAAATCTGGCTCCCCGTCGTCAGACTGTAGACCCTCTGAAACCACGGACTGATCCTGTGCCTCTATCCATTCGTGATTTCTTGGCCCCACTGCAGGAAGGAATCACACTCAGCGGCGTCCCCGGCCTCTTATCCCCGTGCTCCCTCTCAACGGAACCCGACAGCTGTCCCATCTGTTGACTGCCAAGCGCTCTCTGAAGCAGCGCCACAAATGCCAGGGAAAAAATGGCCGCCAGTCCGCTCGGCCCTGCAGCCTGTGCGGACGGGAGCTCCGGCGCGGACGAAGTTCCTGCCAGCGGCTCCTGAAGGGGCAACTCCAGGGAACTTGTATCCTGCAACTTCCTTGACGCCTCCTGTAGCTCTGATTCTCCAGCTAACGAGGTATCCATGGTAACAGCCTCCTGCACACAGCCCTTACAGACCGCCGTGTCTGAAAGTGATCCCTTTTTGCCCCGCATACTAAACAAATCTGTTTAGAGGGCATGACTTCAAATTGCTTGTACTGGTTGTCCTGGCCTGCCAAGGCTCTCCGCTGTCACCCTTTTCAAGGCTGCCAAAAATGCGTTGTTTTTTTTTAAACCGACGCCTATTGAATCCTTCCAGCTCTGAGTCTGAAAATCCACTTTCCTTCAAAAGCCGCCGCTTTCCCAGCAACTCCCGCCGCCTCTACCGGCTCTCAGGCAAAACCGCGGTTTCCTGCACTGATGCCACGAGGAAGGCCTCAACACTGAAGATCGTGCTGCAATCCCCGCCGGCCCCCTTACCTCAAAAGTAACATGCAGCCAGACTCTCGGCACCTCCGCGCTCTCCCAAATCGCTGCTCACAGAATTGGGAGGACCGCAGAGTGCTGGATAGCAGGGGAGAACACTCTTGCCTTTCACCTGCTCAGCTGCGCTTTGGACGTCCTCTTCACAGCGCTAGCAGGCAAAGACCTCTGCGCGCGCTGACTCCCAATGTGAGACACTTACATCTGCCCTGTCCGCCTTTACCAGTTGGGGGGGGGGGGGGAGGGAGAGAAGGCCTCCGAAATCTCTTAAAGAGCCAGAATGCAATTTTGGTCCAAAAACAAAAACACACAACCCCCAAGACTTTATCCTTACTAAATTACTAATCCTCCTTAATTGTTTCTCCAGTGAACCCGGAGCTCCAGGTTCACTGCTCCTCCAGCTGCTTGGAGACTGAGGTAACTGGATGCAGAAGGCGGATCCCCAGAGGATATAGCAGGGTCATCACAAAAGGATGATGTCTCAGTCTCCAAAGCTGCTGGAGGAGGAGCAAAACCCAGAGGTCGGGACTAGACTGGAGAGACGATCAGGAAGCAGCTATTATTGAGGCTCTAGCGGTATGTTTGAGCAAGTGCAAAGAACCCTGTATATACAGGCAGACAAAACAAAGAACCCTATGGGATTAGATTAAAGCAGGCAAGAAGGGCAAACCCACTGCTGGAATTCTTCTGTCTGCCGATGTGGATCCTATCTGCCATGGGCCAAGGAAGAGGCAAGGGCTACAATTATGGCAAAGAGCACTTCTGTCTGCCTAAAGGGATCCAAAGGGCAGTGGAAGAGAGTGCTGGCCTATCTGCAGCCCGGAAAAAGGTTAGAAGCAGGAGGGTGGGTTACAGAGAAGGCAGGAGAAATTTTAAGGGGCAGTGGGCTTGTCAAAAAATAAAATAAAAATAAAAAATGGTGGGGGAGAGGGGGGGGGGGGAATGGAAGGTGACGAGATTAATGCATAGGGACCAAAAGGGCACAATGTGTATATGTAAAAAATGTACATATGCACATAGGAGCTCAATACCACAGACAGATGCATCACATCACCACACCCTACATACAAAAGGCACCCCACCCCTGCACCACACACAAAAAAACTCACTATTTGAAGATAAGACACAAATATATAGATGACATCAGTTAAGGATACCTCATACAGCTATGACTACCTCATCAAGTTCTTTGAAATCTTCTCCTCCCCCCATAAACACGTGTGAGTTTGCAAAGTGAGAAAGGGGGAAATATGTTTTCAACTTTGTTTCTGGATTTGGAGCAGGATGATTTCCTTATTTCTATTTACTTAGACTTTTTTTTTTTTTTAATACCGCCTTTGCCTAGGATCAAAGCGGTTTACATCAAACTTCAAACTTCTATTACCTGAAGATGTGTCTTGTGAAAACACTACACTGAGTGAAGATCATCATGTGAACAGAGGGGATTTGAGGAATTCCCAGAATGTTATGCTCCTCGCCTTCCTGGCCTTGGATAGCATGTGCGCACATAATGCACAGTTGGTAACATCATGGGATGGACACACAGACAAGAGTTTTTGTAAGCCTGTTAGCCAGCCACTCTTTCCACAATTTAAGAATCCTGAATAGAGTTTCTTCAAAATATTGAAGAATGTCAATGCAAAAATATCAAATTATTCTAATTATCACCCCTCCCCTAAAACTGTTCTTTTGAAAAAACTATGTAGATGAACTTCAAAAAGAGAAACACTGATGAAGTAGCAAGAAGGCCAAAGAAAGGAGACTTGCATGACTAGCAGTCATGTAGGAATAGTCACGCAAGCTCAGAGCCATTTCATTTCAGCACTGTCAGACATCATCCACTTGTGCTGTTATCCTGCTCGAAAAGGAGAAATCTTGCACTCTGCAGAGCTAAACTCTGAAAGGTGCACCTGAGTGTTCTGCTTCAAGAGGCTGTGTTTTCATCTTTTTGCCTAGCAAGGATCTCAAGCCTCCTAGTGTAGAAAAGTGCAAAGCAGTTTTGAAAGACAAAAAAACCCCACACAAACGTTGGGTTTTAACCCCATTTTCCAATCAATGCCGTTACTTCAGTTCTGTACATACATACTTCTGGCCAGACAAAAACAGCACTTGTTTCTCAAATTTAGTAGAGCTTTAGGTAAAATTAGCAACCCACAATTTCTGGAATTGCTGGAAGCATTCTCAGACAACCCATACCTCTTGGAGAGTATTGATGTCA
The DNA here is from genome assembly GCA_033557465.1 of Ichthyophis bannanicus. Lineage (NCBI taxonomy): Eukaryota > Metazoa > Chordata > Amphibia > Gymnophiona > Ichthyophiidae > Ichthyophis > Ichthyophis bannanicus. Next base: position 106,804,745 of record CM066038.1, read on the forward strand.
ACACCATCTCCCTGAATAACACGGATATATGGTGGTAGCACCTTGTAGCCTTTTGAGTTTTCAGTTGGAGGAAACTTCTTTCCTAAAATCTCCAGTACCTGTTAAAGACAGACAAAAGTTGATCCTACAGAAACAAAAATCTAACAAGTGGCCAAATACACATGTCATAGCTAGAAACCTTTTCAAAAAGAATTTTTTTGTGAACCAAAATCCTTCATTTCTTAACTATGGGGCCCCTTTCACTAAAGGATACTAAGCTATTAAATGTGTGTTTTAACGCATGGTAACAGCGCTCAGTAGCCATTATTCTGGCCTGCACTAAAAGCAGCCAGCACAGTAAAAATCCAGCAATAACTTCAGTTCACAATGGAGTGGGGACTGAAAGGGTGCAGAGTAGGAGTGGATTGCACAATGAAGTTAGTGCACAGTAATTACTGCATGTGGTCAATTTTGCAGTTAGCATAGATGCACTTAATGCCACCTCTTGAAGTGTTAAGTGCAGCCACACTTACTGCGAATGAACCAAACAGTAAAGGACTTTTCTGTGCATTAACTTTAGGGGGGCGGGACATGCTAGTCACACAATTTGTGTGTTTATCACACATTTGTTCTTGCTCTTAACACATAAGTGCAATAAGTTTATTTTGCACTTAAGTAAATGGGTCACTATATTTTCCCCCATTTTTGCTCCATTCCCACCCCCTCCCCCCCCCCTTTTATCACTTCGTTCATTCGGGCATATTCCCTTTTCTTTCCTTCTAACCTCTTCCTTAGTTTCCCTTCAGCTTTTTATTTATTTATTTTTTTTTTTTAGAAAATTCCAGTGGCAGTGACAGACACTTTAGGAACCTAGCTGCCCAGGCATTAGGGGAATTTTCCAGCACTCAGTTTTTCATGATAGAAAATAGTGTATAACAGATCCCAATTACAAAGTTTATTTATTTTATTTAACAGCTTTTATATACCGTGCTCTTTATCAGTGAGGTTTACAATTAACAATTCTTGCTCAATTCAGTCAAAACTGTCTTGTGCTTACATTTTAACAGGATAGTTAACTTGGAGCATTAACTGGGTAATTTACATTTTGGACCTAGAACTTGGTATTCCATCATTGATCTAATATTTACACTTCAGATTGGTATTGTTGCACATACCAATGGATAGTTCTGCTATTAAGTTTGTCCTAATTTGTTTATGTAGTGTCAAGTGCTGCTTAAAAGGATTGGGGTGTGTTAAGTGGAGAGGGGCTGTTTGGTTGCGAGAAGTATAGGAGGAATAGGTGATGCTTGATTGCTTTCCTGAATTGTGTAAGGTCTTTGATCAATCCTATTTTTGGTGGGCGTTTATTCCAGCACTTTGGGGCGTAGAAGGCGAATGCTCTGTTCCTAGTTTGAGTACATTTTATGGATTCCTTAGGGATAAATCAGCGTGTTGTCTGCTACTGTCCTTCTTGACCTGTTGTTGGGAGTGGGGGTGAGGAGGCCCGTGAGTGACGAGGGAGATAATTTGTTGATGATCTTAAAGGTGAGGAGTAGAGCCTTGTATGTGATCCTGCAGCTTATCGGTAGCCAGTGAAGTTCCTTGAGGATGGGAGTGATGTGGTCTCTTCTGGATAGACCACAGAGAACGTCGTCTTTTTATATTTATACACACACACACGTTTTACATAGTAAATCACAAGCAGTACATTAGTACAAGCGAAAGAAGGGCTAGGAATATAATCATAGAAAGCAAAGTACAACCCTATCCCCTCTACTAATACACCATTAAAGGGGGGGGGACCTATTTCTCAAATCTAGAAAAATAATTTCAACGAGAAATTTAAAAGTGAGCCCAAAAAACCCTCCACAATAGTTAAACTTGTGGCAGCCAATTCTGAACCAGAGCCATCCAAAATCTGGACGGTCCAGAGCTGGCCCCGATTCTGCACCCGGAGCAGCTAGCCATTCACATGGGAGCAGAACTGAGGCACTTGGACAGCTCGGATGTGCCCAGATTCCGACCCACTGCATACCTAGCAACCCCCCCCACTTTGTCTAGGCCTCCCTATGCGCCTGCATGGAGCCCAGTGCCGAGGTGTCCCGTCACCATGGCACTGGGACGCCATGCAGGAGCCCCGATCTGCCGCCTGGGTTAACAAAGTGCTTTTCCCAGCCCCCCACAACCAAGGGGTCTGCCATGGCTGGGATCGGGCTGCGGGGGAAACCCATGCTGCCACTCACCTGCTTTGGTTGTCCTCCATGTCTGGCCAGCAAAGTCAGAGGGACTTATTCCACCTCTGAGGTGGAATAAGTTCCCCATCAAACCTTCAGCCCCCAGACATATAGGGCTGAGACCGGAATCGGCCATGTATGTCCATGGTCAAGGTCCTGCCTCTGCCCTGCCCTCATTCCTCCTCCAGCCCACCCCCTCCCACCTCCATCAACAGCTCCCCACACAAAGCTGATGTACATGCGTGGAGCTCTAGGCACTGAATACAGTCCCTACAAATAGCAGGAAATTAATGTCCAAACCGGATGTTCACCCTTCTATTCGCAGGGCAGAATCTATTCCCTAAGCTTTTAAACAGGAGAAGAGACAGGAGTCTCAATGGAGGCTACACAAGTTCCAGATGGCAGATGATTGTGGGTCTTAGTGCTGAGAAACACTGACATTTGCTGGGGCTCACAAAACATAATGAAGCCCCCAATAGTTGATCAAGCGTCTACAAGGAAGATACAAAAACAGCAGTCCTAGCTGAAGGACCTACGGTCTGAGTAATAGGAACCGTTTTCTTCTTTTCTAGGTACTGTTGACCACATCTAGAAAAATCCTTACTTTACAGTTCATAAAGGAATCCTTGGCTCTAAACCAGACATGTATAACCCAATCTCTATCTAGATTCAATACACAAGTTATTAATATTGCAGTGTTAGGCATCTGTCCATTGTAATCTGTCCGGGTTGGGCTGCATCCACTGCCTCTCCTCTTAGCTTCAGGGAGATAAGCTCTTGATGGAGAAGCAATGGATTCCAATGGAATCTGCAATACTGTTGGAGCATCTCTTGAACATCTCCCCAGGGGATGCAGCGGAACACAAGGAAGATTCAAGAAATGCAAATTATACCATCTCACTGTGTTTTCTGAACAGCATTTAAATCTAAGACACTAAATCAGTCCTAAGATGCCAGACACTTTTCCTCTAACAAAAATATCCTATTCCATAGTGGTTACTGAAGACTGAAAGCTCTCAAGTTGCCTCGCTTCCAGATTCAATCTACTAGATCGAGATTTCTAAAAGAATAAGACTATCCCATACTGTTTGTAAGTCTAATCACTGCTCTCTGAAACAGGAGACCCAACGAGCTTTCTTGGGCACCAGTCTTTGAGAAACCACTTATCTCCTCCACCCGAATAGTACTCCTTTTTGTTGCTTCATTCCTCTGCCACATGCTCAAAGGCCCTGCCAGTGCAACCTTCCATGGCACCCCCGATTGGTGCTTCTAATGCTGGCGGAGTTACAATCTCCTGCACTCTCCAAGATAAGAGCAAATCCAGCTCTGGGTAGGATAAGAGCCTTTCTTCCAACCTCGCATTTTCAAGCAAGCCCATCAAGCGAGCCTGCAACTGAAGGATAGCCTTGCCTTGTGTTACAGGACAAAGCCATCCATCAGTCCCTGACAAGCTGGCACTGGTTGAGAGCCCACATGGGTTGAGGGATTTACCCTTCCTCCACATTCAAACAGGTAAACAGTTCACCTAAATGTAATTTTGGACCAGTAACAGAGTAAACTCAGCTTGCCGCCATCTTGGGTTCCCCAGCCCTGCTCAAAGTCAAATGTTTTTCATATTAGAATGCCTCCACCCATTACCAAGGGGCATGAATAAACTTAGTGGTTCAAAAATCACTTGACATTTTCTGTAGAAACAAGCTCAACATTTTTAGGCTGCTTCAATTAGCATAGGCATTTACTAGCCAAATGAAGCAGCCAGGATCTTAAGATGGAATTTTTTTTATGAGCTAGCAACTTAATGCATAAATTAAAAATGAATGATACATCTGTTTAGTAAGTACATTAAACCTGAATAATGAATGCACGTGAAAAGGGACAATTTTATCATCTCTGATATCTATATATATCTCCATATCCATATTCCAAGGGCTCAATAGCAACCAATAGCAACACTGCTATGCAAAAGATTCAGGTTTGAATCTCAAGCTCATCTTCATGATCCAGGCCAACCTAGACTGAGGCATAGTGCGTCATGCCCAGGGCCCTGTTTACAACAAAGACCAATGTATGTCAAATATCAGACAATATCCCAAAAAACAGCTTCCACACTGCTTACCCCCAGGGATAACAGCAAGCTCTCGCTAAATCTACTGCCTGATCATTCAGACCTTTAAGACCAGATAAAATAAATGCTTTTACTATAAATTACCGAATTCGTTGCCATAACAATTGTATATTGAGTGAAAAAAATTCTGATTTAGTAGCTTAATGAAGTGTCCCCAGTTTATACTTGTTGAAAGTAGTAAACTACACAATCATGTTTCCCCTTTCCACTCCATCTTTCAGCTAAAGATGAAGAGCCCTTAGCTCTTTAGTCTCTTCACAAAACCATTATCCCTGCAATTCTCTGTACCTTTTCCAATTTTACTTTACATTGCTTGAGTTCGATGCCTGGAGCCAGGCTTGGGGTCAGGTGCCAATGCCTGTGGCAGCCATCCTCGTGTTGGCCTCCAAGCAGTCATAGGCCGCTTGAGAAGTATTTCAAGCACTCGCCGATAGACTTCGTAAGGGTCTGGAAGTGTTGGAGGTGGTCTCCATCGAGGTCTGCTGTGAACACCCCCCCCCCCCCCCCCCACCGAGTTCCTTGGTTAGGTCTGAGGTACATGCCTATTTACAGTTGGTAAGTCTGCATGCAGCATGCCAGCATCAAGCCCTGTTAACATTTTGCCCGAGGGTGCGGGACTCCCTGTCCGGGGCACCAAGGAGTGCATCTTCAGGCTTTTTTTGTGGAAGCATGGCCAACTCAACCAACAGAGAACCAGCACTCCAGTAGTTCAGCACAGAAGGATCGGAGGGCAGGAGTTGCCTACACCCTGAAGAGACTATGGAGTACGGCCTGACCGAACATGCTGTCCCGTCAGGACTCCCTCTCCAGGCAGTAGTGAGCTGTGAAGGTATGGACTGAAGACTAGGTGGGTGGCCCGGCAGATTTCTGTCACATGGACGGAGTGCAGATTTGCCATGGAAGTAAGCCATGGCCCTGATGTGGTGTGCCGTGACCTGATCCAGTGAAATCCTTGCCTGCTTGAAGGCAAGGGTAATGCAGTCCCCCACCCAAGTGGACAGAGTTTACCTAGTCACTGGGAGCCCCAGACAGCTGGGGTCATAGGATATGACAAGCTGAGTTCTTTGTGGTGGCCACGAGTTAGATGTAAATAGGAGGACAGGGCCATTTTATAATCCAGAGTACGGAGGAAGACTTCTCTGCCTTGCCGGTGTGAGGCCTGAAAAAAGGTGGTGGGTAGCACCACCTCCTGACTGAGGTGGAATGGGGACACCACCTTTGGTAGAAACTTAGGGTGTGTGCGGAGCACCACCCTATTCTTGTAGAACCTCATGTAGGGGGCTCTGCCATCAGGGTGTGGAGCTCACTAACTCTGCAAGCTGATGCGAATGCTACAAGGAATATGACCTTCCAGGAGAGGTAGCCAGGGGCTCAAATGGAGGCTTAGTGAGCTGTGAGAACCATGTTTAGATTCCACTCCACCGCTGAAGGGCAGACGGGGGGAGGCGTTTGGATAACATGAGGCCCGCAGCAATCAGGACACAAGGGGCTGTGCCCAGAAGGACTTTCCCTCAATGGGATGTGATGTGCTGTGATGGCGCTCATGTGTACTCTGACTGAATTAAACTTTAGACCCACCTGTGACAGGTGGAGCAGGTACTGGAGTACTACTTGTATTGAGCAGGAGAACAGGTTTACCGATATTTCTGCACATCACATTGAGAAACGGCACCACTTATGCGAGGTTGGAAGGACTTCCTCCACATCCTGTGGGAAGTTGAAGGGAGCTAATGCTACCTTTTCAGCAGCCAAGCTGTGAGCAACAGGACCCCAGATTAGGGTGTAGGAAAGAGCCCTGTTCCTGTGAGTGAGTATCCCAGGGGCTCAGCCCAGAGGAATCAGTGACACTGCCGATAGGGAGAGGAGTAGTGGGGACCAGGGCTGCCTGGGCCACTGAGGAACTCTCAACATTAGTGATGCTCTGTCGCAATGGACCTTGAATAGGGTCTTGGCGACCAGTGGTGTCAGTGGAAAGATGTACAGGGGTCCACGGGATGAGGAATGCATCTGCTGCCACCTGGGAAGGGTGCAGCTGATGGGAGCAGAATTGGGGCAACAGCACGCTGTCCGGACTGGTGAACAGGTCCATCGAGGGGTTGCCCCAAAGACAGAAACAGCTGGGAGACTACTGGATCCAGGTACCACTCGTGCGGCTGGAGAACTTTGCTCAGTTTGTCCACCAAGGTATCGTCCTGGCTTGGGAAGTAAGCCACCCTTAGGGCATCCCCCTGTTTGCCACACAGGCGCAGATGGCTACTGCCTCCTGCGGAGAGGATACGACCCTGTGCCCCCTTGTTTGTTCATGCAGAACACTGCGACCTGGTTGTCGGTCTGGATCAGCATCAGGGGGTGCTGTAGCTGGTGGCGGAAAGCTCGAAGAGCCAGGAATATCGCCTGGAGCTCCAGCAGGTTAATTTGCAATTGGGATTCCTCCTGGAACCAGCAGCCTTGCATCAGAGGACCTTGCAATGCGCTCCCCAGCCCAGTAGGAAGGAGTCTGTGGTGAGGACCCTCTGGGAGGGCATCCTGGCCTGAAGATTTCGTGGACTGCCACATCCAAGGGAGTCTGCCAGCTGATGGGTGACTCATTCTGTCCCTGAGCCTACCTGTGGCTTGTGTCCACTGAGAGCAGAGGCACCACTGGGCTGCCCTCATATGCAGGTGGGCATATGGGGGTTATGTGAACCATGGAGGCCATGTGTCCCAACAGGTGGAGTAGAAGCAGGGCAGGTAGTGTCCAGTTTATGATGAACCCCGGGTGCTGCAAGGCATTTATTGTACCTCTGTAGCTGTGGCCACCTTTATGAGCCAGTCATCCAGATAAGGGAAGATGAAGGCCCCTTGAATCTGGGAGGTGGGTTGTGACCACTGTGAGGCACTTTGTGAAGATCCTTGGCGACTAGGCTAGACCAAAGGGCAGCACCCTGTATTAGTAGTGCTGTCCCATCATGAACCAGAGGTATTTTCTGTGGCTGCGGTGAATTAGGATGTGCATGTTGGCTATGCTTCTTAGACCTAAAGGATGCCTATCTCCCTGCTGGAGGAATGGCAGCAATGTCCCAAGGAAGAGCATCTGAATTTCTAACTGATCAGAAGCCTGTTGAGCTCTTGCAGGTCCAGGATGGGCCTGAGGCCCCCCCCCACCCCAATCCTCTTGGGGACGAGGAAATATCTGGAATAGAAGCCTGTATCCCAGAGATGTTTCAGAACTGGCTCCACTGCCTTGTCCTGGATTAAACCTGCTAGCTCGGTGAGAAGCAGGGTCTGGTGAGCTCTCCTGGGACATACAAGGGTGGTGTCTGCTGTTGGTGGAAGAAGCAGCCCTCCTTGACCACCTGTAGCACCCACGTGAGCTGCAGAGAGGCCCCTGGGGGAGGGGAGAGGGAGGTTACACCCAGGCAGTCAAAAGCTCCCCCCAGGCTGAGCTGGGGCTGGCACCTGGGTCTTCAGAGCCTTTTGCTTTCGAGGACCATGTCCTTGGCCCTTTTGTTGCTGGCCGTGCTGAGGGGCCAAAATGGCCTGGAAATGTGGTGTACCACCAAAGCCCCTCTTCTTCCTTGGGAAGAAGGGGTTTTCCCTGGGCTTTCTTCCAGGGTTGCACTGAGGTCTTTAAGAGCTTGATTCTAGTCAGGAAGTCTGTTTCTATCTCTGCAGCCTTGTCCGCCATGGGTTTCCTGAATAGGTTGTCACCTATGCAGGAGACAAATTAGTTTGTCCTACACCCATTGCTCCAGGTCAGATGACTACAGCCATGCTTGGCATCATTGCCCGATGCCTGTGGTAGCCATCCTGGCCAAAGATTAAGCCATCGTAGGCTGCTTGAGACAAAAAACTTCAAACACTTACCGTAGAGGTCAGGGTCTTAAACCTCTATAGGGGGGTTCCCCCATCGAGGCCTACCAAAAATCCACTGAGCTCCTTTGACAGTTCCTTCAGGTATATGCCAAAATAGAGCCGACAGAACTGGATCTGACAAGTTAGCAGAGCCCTGAAGGCCTTCCGGTTGACAGTGTCAAGGGTTCGGACCTCCCTGTTGGGTGACACCGATGAATGTTTTTGGCTTTTGAGCCAGTGCATGGCCAACTCCACGACCACCGAGTTGTGGAAAAGCTGGATCTTTTGGAATCCAGGGCTTTGGTGTACCTGGTACATGGCGTTGAAATACCTACTGACTACTGGTACAGATGCCGGTGTTTCCCACATCCAGAGTAGATTGTCAAGGATTGAGGGCACTGGTACCATAAAGGGGGTGCCTCATAATGGAGTATCTCCAATTCCTCGGTGCACGGGTCCTCCTCAGCCTTGGTCTCAATAGTGAGAGTCTTGGCCATGTCCTGCACAAAGTCGAGGAAGGCAACGTCTTTGGGTAGGCAACGGCACTGGGGAAGACTGATCCGAGGCAAGTCTCTCTGTCTGGGAAGTCTTTGTCCTTGGTTTCCCATTCGGACTCAAAATCAGAGTATGACTCCGATGCAATGCAAATAGACTCAGTTGAGGTCTGCTCCAGGTGGTCTGAGTTAGCCCTCTACGTCAAGGATCCCATCGTCAGGGCAGATGAACCAGACAAATGTCTGCTGCATGGCCAGAAAGGCAGATATACTGCTCTCCAAGGTTGCCATCCTGGTCTCCATACCAGTTGACTCTGCAGCCTTCGACACAGGTACCGAGGGCTTCGGGCCTGGCATAGGTACCATCAAGGGACAGTCCTCAAAGGCCTGAGGCTGGTCAGCAGGTGCTGACAACTTACGGGGTAGCTTGGAAGGCTGCTTCCACTCTGACTCTGACTCACGCCTGGGACTGCAGGACCTGGGGTGGGATTTCCCCTTCTTCCCGGACCTGTCCTCCAAGGTATTCTAGGGTTTCTTTTTCTTGCACTCCACCTCCAGGGATTTCCTTTAGGAGGAATCGCAGCCACGGGACTCCAAAGAGGCTTGGAATTCATGGGGCATCGAGGTATCTGAGAAGGCCCTGGATCATGGTGTTGCAAGAGTCTGGCACACAGACTTCTAGAAAACTTTCCTGCTGCTGATGGCTCTTTAGGGTCTTTGAGGTCATGGTTCTGCAGAGTTCGCAGTTGAAGTCATTATGCTTCAGGCTGAGGCACCAGAGAGCAATCGTGTGGGTTGGTGAGAGACATTTTGCCACACCGGTCGCACTTCGAGGCCACTGGAAGCTGTTGAAAAAGGGAGACCTTGCTGCCTGGCATGGGTCAGAGGTCTTTGGCTAAAAAAGAGCACAAATGCCAGTTCGAGGGACACCAATGAAAAATGAGAAACTGAGTAAACAAACCCGAGAACAAACGCAGAGGCGAGCTGGCTCAGGGGCAGGAAGAACTGGCGCGCAAACCAAACAGAAGTTAAAAATCACATTTTTTCTGAGGAAAATTGGACAACGTCTGAAGGGCTCCTTGGATAAAAGGAGACTGAGGCAAGATGGCACCTTTGGGCGGGAAGAGGACCACACATGTGTGGTGCATCTCCCAAAGGATTTCTTTGAAAGCTGGGGAGATGCTTCCACACGGACTCCATTGGTGCTGTCACCCATGTGAGGGACTGACTTTCTGCTTGTTCCTGTAGAAACAAATCTTATACGTTGCAAAATGCAAAGTCTGCGTAAGTTCCATCAGAGACAGAGGTGTAAAACACATGTGCCTTCTAACGCCAGACTGACAAGTTTCCCCTCCTAAAATTGCCATTTGTGTAAATAGTAGCAATTTTTCATAAGGATACGTAAACGTACTAGCCACATCCACGTATGCAGACAGTTCTAAAGTTAATGTTTTCTAAAACCCGACCAAGCTTTTCCCTCCTTTCATAAAAAAAATTCCATGAAGAATATATGTAATAGTCGGGCTCTAAAAATTTATGATCAGGTAAAATTCAATTTTAAAAGAATTTTGTTATTTAACAGAAGCGATAGACAATTTGATTACAAAGAGGGTCTTACCTTCAATACAGTATCAAGAGGTTTTCCGGAATCTGGTCGTACTATAAGTGGTGCCTCTGGACTTCTAGACTCAATAATATTTCTTAAGTCCTCACCCCAAATTTTTTCGCAAGCATTATAAATATCATAGCTATCACTGACCACAGAAACAGGCACAGAGGAAAACTGTGTCACAATGTGTTCAAAAGCATCTCGTTCATGGTCTTTGCCCCAGGCTGTAATGGTACTGTAAAAAAACAGGCAGACAAATGTTAGTAGGCAAAATGAAAAACACAACTGATGTTATTAAAATGGTGAAATTAGACTTACCTGCTAATTGTTGTTCCTTGAGGAACTCCAGTCTAGTCCCGAACCTCTAGGGTTTTGCACCTCCTCCCGCAGCTTTGGAGACTGAGCATGTCACATTCTTTTGTGACACTGTATAACCAGTCCAGGGTCCGCCCCCACTGCTCCAGTAACCTATTGACAAAGCAGACTCACCAGAGCAATAAGTACATCGTTAAACATTAACACTAACTCAAGTAAAACCAATTTAAAAACAGTTAACTTTGAACTGCACTGTTACCTTTTCGGCTAAGCACTGCATAGGCTTGTCCTGCCTTCACCCCAGGCCTCCCAGAAAGCCCACAGTACTACCGAGAAGCCTATACTCATCCCAAGCGACTGCCTCACGAACAAAAACCTTTTGATCGGTCCACGTATAATCCTTACCTTGCTTCAGGCTGCAGTCTGGTACTCATTATCCGGGAGGGAAGCGGGACTAGACTGAAGTTCAAGGAACAATTATCAGGTAAGTCTAATTTCACCTTCCTTATCGTCCCCTCCAGTCTAGTCCCGAACCTCTAGGGATGTAACAGAGCAGTGATCACTTCAATGGGAGGGCCCTGCCAAACCAGCCTGTAGCACCGCTGATCCAAACTGAGAGTCACCTTCCGCCTGAATATCAATCCTATAATGCTTCACAAATGTTCAAGGACGACCATGTCGCCACCCTACAAATTTCCACTGCTGGCACCAAGCTAAACTCTGCCCAGGACGCTGCCTGAGCCCTGGTCGAATGAGCCTTCAGACCCTTCGGAACCACCTTGTTCTTCAAAATATACACTGTCACAATAGCTTCCTTAATCCACCTAGCAATGGACGATTTTGATGCTGGATTGCCTTGCTTTGACCTCCCAAACACCACAATCTGTCTGTCTTGCGGAGTTCCGATGTTCGCCGTAACTAACTCTTCAAAGCTCTGCCCACATCTAAGCGATGAAGCTTTTTACCTGACCTATCCTTGGCCTCAGCTTCAAACACTGGCAGAGATATCACTTGACTCACATGAAACGCCGACACCAACTTCGGTAAAAAAAGGTGGTACCATTCTCAAAACTACCTTCTTAGAATCAAAAGTCAAAAAGGGCTTCTTACAAGACAATGCCTGTAACTCCGAAATTCGCCTCGCTGAAGCTATAGCCACCAAAAACACCACCTTGAGCGTCAAATTCTTCAACATCGCCTTCGCTAATGGCTCAAATGGTTCTCTTACCAATGCCTCCAGCACCAAGTTAAGATCAAAGACCGGTACTGTGGCCCTGCTTGGTGGTCTGAAAGTTGATGCTCTCAAAAATCTTTGAACATCTGGATGTGCCCCCAGCAAGAATCCCTGAACTTTTCCCCTAAAACGAGAGCGCCGCTAACTGCACTCTTAAGGAAGCCACTGCCAGACCTTTATCAAAACCATCCTGTAGAAAGGAGCCTCTATTCCGCAGATTTTGTCCTAACGCCTTAACCTGTCTCTCACATCACGACTCAAACCGCCATACCCTGATATATGCCAGGGATGTAGACCGTCATCAGGACTTCAGCAAAGTAGAAATCACCGCTGCAGAGTATCCCTTGGACCTCAACCTTGCCCTCTCAAGAGCCAAGCCGTAAGTGAGAACCAATCCACCCGAGGCATTCCTAACGGCCCCTGCACTAACAGGTCTTCCCTGACTGGAAGCCACCACAGAACCTCCACCAGCAGACATGTCAGGTCTGCATACCATGGTCTCCTTGGCCAATCCGGAGCAATTAGAATCACCAGACCCTGTGCCTTTCGATTCTCTGCAGAACGCGACCTATTAACACCCACGGAGGGAACACATACTGTGGCAGTCAGTTATCCTGAGAGTGGGGGAGGTGAGAAGCATAACGAATTCACCCTAGTTAAGGATCTCCTCCTAGGAGTGCAGGGAGAGAAAGCCACAGGCAGGTTTCAAAGACAGAAAACCCCCAGCTGGTATAGGTTTCAGCCAATGACTGATAAAATAAGAAAGAGGGACTGCAAGCACGAGGACCAAAGCCCTTACTTTAACAAGTGCACTGATTATTCTAATATCAGAAGGCAGGGGGATTACCAACACCTGGGAAAGAAAGAGGTGGGGTTAAGACCCTGGAGGTATAAGCCTGGGTTAGATTATGTAGAGAGGAGACGAGAAGGAGAGCAGCCAACTGAGACAGAAGGAGTGGATTCTTGGAGAAGAGCTGAGCTACCCAGAGCTGAGCGCGCTGAATTCCCTGCAACAGGTTGGCAACAGAGGTGGGGACCAGGAAGTAGAGAAGCTTTCAGACTACTAGAGAGATTGTCAGCTGAGCAGTCTTACCAGGTCGGTGAGTCAGAACCCATGCAGTTGGGAGAACCAGTGTCAGAGTTGGGGGGAAGAAGACTGCTTTATGGATTGCTCTCCATGCCAAGCTCTAAACAGGAGGGCTTGAGGCAAAACTAGCCCAGAAAGTAGTAATTCTCCTTGGAAGTTAACCATATGGCACAAGCAGTGTGGAGGTAAATTCCTGTCTGTTTTAAAAGGGAAATTTACTGCAACGTAAGCCTGATCAGGAAGCTCTGATTCATGCTTGTTTGTCACTTGTGTTTGAACTGTGCAACGGCAAGAAAAGCCAAGTTAGCTGCTATAAGAGTTTTTGCTTGCTCCTCTCCTATATGAAAAGCCTGCTAAGAGTTTTGATAACAGCTTGGAATGTTTGTTTTGTTCTAAGTTTGGTTTCACGTAGAAATGCAGCCTAGAGGTTTTTGAGGCTGGCAGAAACCAAACTGCTGTAGAAGAATTAAGCTTGAATTTCTTTATGCTCTGATTAACAAGGACTAAAAAGGAAAGTGGCAGCCTAGTTTCTAAAGGCAATTGCTTCTGCAAGTAAGAGAACTTTAAAAAGCCATTTGAGTTCTTTTGGTTTGTTTGCCAGTATTTGCTGTACCTTAAGCAAATCCTAGTTATAATCCTGTAAATGATACCTTGAACCTGCTGTGTTTTGTGTTATGGAAATAAACTTTGTTACAAGCCTTACCCTCTTACCTCAACTACAAAACTTCTACTTAAGGCACCAACATATTTTAGCAGTACTACACTTCCCAGAAGCCAACATGGAGAAATAGGCTGCTAGGAGCTGATAGAAGGAATCCTCAACCACCACCGCCCCTCGACCACCAGTGGCTTCGGGCGTTGTGCTTGTGACAATACAGAAGCTTGTCCTCCAGCCATCTTTGCATCAGCGCACCCAAACCCTCCAACATCCTTTCCCTTCTGCTGAAAAATCTGCTGACCTTCGCTGATGTGAATGACGCCAAGAGGCCTTCACTGGAAGGCCCCAGTGAATCACCAGCAACTCGAAAACCTCCTGATTGAGAACCCACTCTCCGGGATCCACTTTGACTCGACTCAAAGTCGGCAGTCACATTGTCCACCCCCGCGACATGTGCTGCCGATAAGGCCTCCAGATTTCTCGGCCCATTCGAGAAGTATGTCCGCTTCTCCCTCGAGAGCCCTGCTGCTGGTACCACCTTGTCGATTGATGTACGCCACTGCCGTGGCGCTGTCAGACATCACCCGGATTGCTTTGCCCTGCAGAAGGTGCCAAAAGGCTTTCAGTGCCAAGGTGACTGCTTGCAACTCCAACCTGTTGATTGACCAAGACCTCTCCTGGTCTGACCACTGCCCCTGGGCATACTGCCCTTCGAAATGAGCTCCCCAACCGAACAGGCTGGCATCCGTCGTCAAAGGTTTCCATTCTGGTGACCAGAGGCATTCCCTTCTCTAAACATCCCTGTACCAGCCACCACTCTAGAGCCTGCCGTGTCTCCAGCAGACATACCAATCTCTGGGACAACTGATCTGATTGATGCGGCTATCTTCTGAGAAGCGATCTCTGCAGTGGTCTCATGTGTGCTCTGGCCCATGGCACCAAGTCGATAGCCGCCCCGCCAATGTTCGCAAGAGCTGCAAATAGTGCCACACCGAAGGAGCTTGTTTCCTCAAAAAGGCCTTTTTATCAGCCCTCTCAGCTTCTGAGCCCTGAGGCTGGGCAGAAACACTCTGCCCCCATTCGTGTCAAAGCAAGCCCCCAAATACTCCCAACTCCTGCGACACTAGCAGCTTGCTCTTTGCTACATTGACCACCCAGCCGAGTGTCTGAAGGACATGTACCACCCTGCAGGTAGCCTGCTCGCTTTCGCTCCTGGACTTTGTTCGAATCAGCCAATCGTCTAGGTAAGGATGTACCAATAGCCCCTCCTTGAGCAACACCGCAGCCACTACCACTATTATCTTGGTGAAAGTTCGCGGAGCTGTAGCCAAACCGAATGGTATTGCCTGAAATTGAAAATGCCCCATGGGCACCGCAAACCGAAGAAACTTCTGATGCTCTGCTCGGTTTGGGATGTGTAAATACGCTTCCGAAAGATCCAAAGACATAATATTCCCCACACCGGACCGCCACAATGACTGAGGGCAGCGTTTCCATACGAAAATGCAACACCTTGAGACACCTATTCACCCTCTTGAGGTCCAGAGTAGGTCTCCAGGTTCCTTCCTTTTTTGGTACCACGAAATATATTGAGTACCGACCGCAACCTCGGTCTACTGGAACTGGCACCACCGCCTGTAGGGCTAACAGTCGTTTCATGGTCTCGCGCACGGCCGACAACCTTGACTTTGCTCTGCAGGGAGACTGCACGAAAGTCAATCGCTGGCCGTTGGAACTCTAGCGCATAACCTCTTTGAATGACCAACACCCACTGATCTGATGTAATCTGGGCCCAGGCAGGGAAGAAGTCTCTCAAACGACCCCCCACGGGTACCAGCCCTGCCTGGACCCCTCTTGCTTCATTGCGACTTCTTAATATTCGGGGAAGAGGCGGCTCCAAAACCCCTGCGATCTAAACTGCGAACACCCCCCTCTGAAATGGAGCCAAGCGCGATTGCTGAAACCTACGCAACTCCCTTTGAGTCGGAGGGTGCCACCAGACGACTCTGCTTCTGCTGGTCTTCCAGTAATCGTCCACCTTTAGATTCTCCGAGATCCTTTACCAATTTATCCAAATCTTCCCCAAACAGTAAATTGCCTCTAAATGGTAGTTTACCTAACTGTGCCTTAGAGGCCCCATCCGCTGCCCAATTACGCAGCCACAGATACCTCTGCGCTGCCACCACGGACACCATAATGTTTGAAAGACCTCGGATAAGATCATACTGAATAGCTGCCAAATATGCAGCTCCTGACTCCAGCCAGGACACTTAGACTGCCTCTTCCGGCCCCCCTTTGATCCTTTGGGACCAAAGGCAAGCCCTCATCACCCACGCCCCACAAATTGAAGCCTGCACGGAGAGCGCATTTATCTCGGTATCTAGCCTCCTATCCTGAGAATCTTTAAGTGCAGCGCTGCCTTCCACTAAAATTTTAGTTTTCTTTGTAACCGCCGAAACTGCCGCATCCACCCTAGGAGACTTAAGATCCTTATCAGGCTCCTCTAACGGCTACAGGCATGCCATTACTCGAGAGCCCTTCAGTCCTGCCTCTGGCGTGTTCCATGCCTCCTGAATCGTTTCCCTAAAGACCCTATGAATTGGGAACACCCGGTGAGTCTCTCACCGTCTGCAATAAGGAATCCTCCAATGTAGAATCTGCCGCCGTCTCCGACACCGGCATATTCAAGGCCTTCAGCATCTCCGTGATGAGCGCTGACAACTCCTCCCGCCGGAAGACCCAAACCACCCTTGCATGGTCCTCCGGCTCTGGTATCTCACCTTCCTCTAGGTCCAACTCCAAATCCTCCAAATGCTCTGACTGCTCCTCTAGTCCTAACCTTTGCTCATCCTTATCTGGGACCAGCCTCGGCCTCTTAGGAGGCCTGCTACCCGGTTCTCCCCCTAGCAGAGCCCCTGATCTCTTGGAGCCAAGAACCCCTCCACTCACAGGCCCTGGCGCAGTACTTCCAGGCCCCCCTAGAGCTTGCTGTAGCAGCACCATAAAATCCTGTGAGAAAATAGCCGCCAACTCCCCCTGCATGAAGGGCTGAAATGAGGGGGGTCTTCCGTACTGTGGATGGCCCCGGCACGGGGACCCAGAAGCGGAACAGATGGATCTAGCAATGCCACTGCCTCCACCTGTCCTCCCAACTCCTCTGACACACTGTCCTCCGTAATCGGTGCCCTGGCTGTCTCCTGTGTACAGCCCCTGCACACCCTGGCCTCCGACACCGACCCCCTTCTAGCCCCACACATCATGCACAGAGGCTTAGAAGGCATCTGGAAGCTGGCCAACAATCTAAATGCAATCCCTACCAAAAGAAAAGCAAAATTACTCAAAAGCTGCTTTTACTGGGGGTTT
The DNA here is from genome assembly GCA_033557465.1 of Ichthyophis bannanicus. NCBI lineage: Eukaryota > Metazoa > Chordata > Amphibia > Gymnophiona > Ichthyophiidae > Ichthyophis > Ichthyophis bannanicus. The sequence continues at coordinate 106,821,677 of CM066038.1, forward strand.
TTCTATAACTTTCAATTATTCTATCTTCATAGCTCTTCAAAACCACAAACGGCCCGATTGAAAGAAAGCAATCCCGAGGGAGAAAGCCAGCAAAATCACCTCCGCTCTGCTTTCCCGCTCTCCTGACATGCGGTTGAGGCCTGCTCGCACCTGCTGCTCTGCTCAGATGCCGACCTTGACTGTACCCTTGAGCGTTCACTTTCCGGCGCTACGCTTACCTTCGGCAAGGTCCGTGTCCTGCAATCACTCTAGCCCCGGTCTGACACTCGCCGGCTAGCCAATCAATCAGCGATCCGCTGCTCTGCTCCCGCAGCTTGCCTGAATGCAGCTGCAGCCCGGCTGTGCAGTCTGCACGCTCCGGGTGCCTCGCCTCCACTGCTTCACACCTGCTCAGGGGAATCAGAAGCAGGAGGCCCCCACACCAGCTTCCTCACTCTCCCTTGAACAGCCACTACTTCCGGGAGGAGGGGGGTGGAAGAAGGGGGGACAGCCAGCACAGACCTTTTTCCTTATCAATTGAACTCCTAACCAAATTTGCCAATTTAAAGAGATATTACCTCCATATTTAAAAAAAAAAAAAAAAAAAAAAAACCTACATATAGGTTCTAATTGCTATCTACCCTAGGCCTTAATTATTCCTCCAGTGAGCCCCGAACCTCTAGGGCTCACACCTCCTTCTGCTGCATGGAGACAGATTACTGGAGCAGTGGGGGGCGGACTCTGGACTGGTTATACAGTGTCACAAAAAAATGTGACATGCTCAGTCTCCAAAGTTGCGGGAGGAGGTGCAAAACCCTAGAGGTTCGGGACTAGACTGGAGGGACGATAAGGAATATTTGATTAAAGTTTTGTTATGTTTAGGGCAAAATACATGTGAAACACTAAAATGTTTGCCCTTAAAAATGATAAATTGATGCATGCTGAAGATTTTAGTTCCATTAAGTGCCATTTTGGCTTTGGATGTTTTCTGTGCAGCATGATAACTTATGCTGGGGGGCGGGGAATGTAATGAATTTTTTCAGAATTGTGCAAACAAGGTAAATATAAGCTGAAAAATGTGCATTCCCCTTCAGGTTAGTTTCCTTTAAAAATTAAACTAAAGCAACCTAAGCTTTCTGCAATAATAACATACACAATTCTTGCCATATTTGCATAATTTTAGACATCTAAAAAAGTGGTGTCAGCGCTATTGTACGTATGTTTTCTGAGCTACCTTTAGCCTATTACAAATGTGTTGAACAAACATTGTACTTTCAGACCTGTATGCTAGGTGCTTACTCAAACATGCAATATTTTTTTTAATACTAAACAAAAGATTATGACTAAACAAAACAGTCATTTTATAACCTAGTGAGAGCAATAAAAGTTGGCATGTTTACCTAAGCAACTCTATAACAGTCAGTCAGTCATATACCAGGTGTGAACAATCCTAAGTCAGTCTGCAGCTATTATATTAAAAGCTTACCTGACGCTTTAAAATAGCTGTATTCTTTTTAGTTGCTAGGAAATTTAGGGAGAGAAGCCTCTGTATGCTTACTGGGAATGATGGAATTTACTTCTGAAGGAATTGTATGCAAACTTTGCATTGCATGGTTGCACCAACTTCCCATTACACACGCAGGAACCCAAAGGCAGTCAGAGCTCTGGAGTCTCAATGTGTGGATGAGACGATGGTGCAAGGACGAGGGTTTTGGATTTGTTAAGAAATGGGGAACATTCTGGGGAAAGGAGGGGCCCTTCCAAAGGGATGGGCTTCACCTTAACAGGGATGGAACCAGGCTGCTGGCATTAACCTTTAAAAAGGAGATAGAGCAGCTTTTAAACTAGATTAATAGGGGAAAGCCGGACAGTCGCCTAAGAGCGCATGGTTCAGAAGAATGAATCCTTGAAGGATACTACCAAAAGCAGAGAGGTTCCAAAAAAAGAGTAAAGTAGCCCAAATGCCCTTAAGTATGGAGCAGATAGAGCATAAAGATTCCAAATTACCCATGCCTACCAAAAGCTAGATTAATATGAATAAAATACAGTCTTTAAACTGCTTGTATGCAAATGCTAGAAGTCTAAAAAATAAGATGGGAGAGTTAGAATATATAGCACTAAATGAGAGGTTAGATATGATTGGAATATCAGAGACATGGTGGAAGGAGGACAACCAGTGGGACACTGATACCTGGGTACAAACTATCGTAATGACAGAGCTGATCAAATTGGTGGAGGGGTTGTGCTCTATGTGAGAGAGGGCATTGAGTCAGAAAGGATTAAAATTTTGTAGGAAACAAAAATTTGCTGTAGAACCTCTATGGATTGAAATTCCATGTAAAAAGGGGAAGGCGATGGCAGTGGGGGTGTACCATCGACCGCCTGACCAGAATGAACAAACGGATGATGAAATGCTCAAAGAAAAAAAGGAATATAACAAAAGTTACAGCATAGTAATAATGGGTGATTTCAATTACCCCGGTATCGAATGGGTCAGTGTCACAGCAGGACATGCTAGGGAGATAAAGTTCCTAAATGAAATAAATGACTGCTTCTTGGAACAGCTGGTTCATGAACTGACCAGAGGGGAAGCCATAATAGACCTAGTCCTTAGTGGAACACCAGATCTGGTGCAAGAGATAAGGGTGTTGGGGCCACTTGGCAATAGTGATCATAGCATGATCGCATTTGATTTAATTAGTGGAGGAGGGATGGTAAGGAAATCCACAGTACTACCTTTTAACTTCTGAAAGGGAGACTGATAAAATGGGGGGGGGGGTAAAAAAAAAAAAAAAAAAAAAAAAAGAGTTAAGAAAAAACTAAAAAGGAGCAGTTGCAAAGGTTAAAAGACTTACATCAAGCTTCGGTGTTGTTGAAAATTACTATCTTGGAAGCCCAGACCGGCTATATTCCACGCTTTAAGAAAAGTGGAAGGAATTCCAAAAGACTGCCAGCATGGTTTAAAGGTGAGGACAGAGGCTGTTGCCAAAAAAGCATCTTTCAGGAAATGGAAAATAAAAGCCAAATGACAAAAACTGGAAACAGCACAAGCACTGGCAAGTTAAATGCAAGGTATTGATAAGACAGGCAAAGGGAGAGTTTGAGAAGCTTGCTGCGGAAGCAAAAATGCATAATAAAGACTTTTTCAAGTATATTCATGGCAAAAAAACTGAGTGTCAGTTGATCCATTAGATGATAGAGGGGTTAAAGGGGCACTAAGAGGCGACAAGGTGATAGCGGAGAGACTGAATGAATTCTTTGCTTCAGTCTTTACTGAGGAAGATGTAGGGGATGTTACTCATGACTAAAGTGGTATTTAAAGGTGCGGAAGAATTGAAGGAAATAAATATCGATACATCAGGAAGATGTATTACAACTATTTAAAAAACTGAAGAGTAGCAAATCATCTGGACCGGATGATATACATCCAAGGGTGTTGAAAGAACTGAAATATGATACTGCAGACCTGCTATTAGTAATCTGTAATACCTGAAGATTGGGGGATGGCCAACGGAACGCCAATTTTTAAAAAGGGTTCCAGGGGTGATCCGGGCAACTACAAACTGGTGAGACTGACGTCAGTACCAGGAAAAATGGTAGAAACCATCATAAAGAACAAAATTGCTGAACATGTAGATAGTCATGGCTTAATGGGAGACAGCCAGCATGGCTTTAGACAAGGAAGATCTTGTCTTATTAATATGTTATGTTTTCTTTGAAGGTGTGAACAAACAGGTAAAGGTGAGTCGATTGATATAGTGTATTTGGACTTTCAGAAAGCCTTTGACTAGGCCCCTCAGAGACTTTTGGCAAAACTAAAGAGTCATGGGATAGGAGGCAGTGTACTACTGCGGACCAGGAACTGGTTAAAAGATAGAAAGCAGAGGGTAGGACTAAATGGCCAATTTTCCCAATGGAGAAAGGTGAATAGTGTACCCCAGGGATCTGTGCTGGTTCCACTGCTTTGACATATTCATAAATGACCTGGAAAAGGGAATGAGTGAGGTTACCAAATTTGCAGATGAAACAAAACTATTTAAAGTTGTTAGGGAGGAGTGGCCTAGTGGTTGGGGCAAGGTACCTCAGGCCGGAAGGTCAGGGGTTCAAATCCCACTAGAGGACAGCAACCTTGGGCTGGAAGGACTGGGGTTTCTAGTCCCACAGGTGCTCCTTGTGGTCTTGGGCAAGCCACTTAACCCTCCATTGCCCATGTTCCCTGTAAGTATTAGTATGTGTCTCATTCCCTCGTGTTAAATGTATTCCACAATTGTGTTGTGACCACTTTGATTGAAGGATAAGGTGGTATACAAAAAAACTGTCTAAATAAAAAACCCATGAGGATTGTGGAAAATTGTAAGAGGATCTTGATAAATTGGAAGACTGGGCATCAAAATGGCAGATGAAATTTAATGTGGACAAGTACAATTATGCATCTAGGGAAGAACCACCCAAACTATGGTTACATGATGCAAGGTTCCACATTAGGAACCACCACCCAGGAAAAAGATTTAGGCGTCATTGTGGATAACATGTTAAAACCCTCCGCCCAGTGTGCAGCAGCAGCCAAGAGAGCAAATAGAATGCTAGGTATCATAAGGAAAGGAATGGAAAATAAAACAAAAGATATTATAATGCCTCTATCATTCCATGGTGCATCCGTACCTTGAATACTATGTGCAATTCTGGTTGCTGTATTAGAAAAGGTGCAGAGAAGCGCCACCAAAATGGTAAAAGGGATGGAAGGATAACCCTTATGAAGAAAGGCTAAAAAGGTTAGGGCTCTTTAACCTGGAAAAGAGACAGCTGAGGGGAGATATGATAGAAGTCTATTTATTTTTCTTATATACCGCACTAATCAGCGCGGTTTACATGTAACGATAACTGTTCAGTGAAGACAATCTACACTGAACTTACAGTATAACAGAAATGAAACATTTTTAACTTACAATATAACAGAAATGTACAGTTTTAACAGCGTATCTACACAGGAGTAGCAGCTAACTATTTACATGTTGGCTTATCTGAGAATTGTAGATGGTTCGGGTGAGGGAAGTGCTATTTGTCAGGTGGAGCAGGGTCTGGTGTGTTCGGATTTGATCCTGAATGGTTGTTGCTTGGGTTTTGCCTGTATGTACTACTGGGCGTGTCAAGGTGTGGAATGTGATCTTGGTCCGCGTAGTGCTGCAGGAAAAGATGTTTGACTGCTTTCCTAAATTGGAAGAGGTCCTTGATAGCCCTTATGGCAGGAGGGAGGGTGTTCCAGCACGTGGGTGCATACAGCGCAAATGCTCTGCTCCTGGCTGTTTGTGAGCATTTCGTGATCTGCCTTGGGAGTATCAAGGTGTTGATAGCTGCTGATCTTCTTGCCCTGTTAGGGGGAGTAAGCTGGATGAGGTCAGTTAGTGAAGAGGAGCATTTGTTAATGGCTTTGTGGATAATCGTCAATACTTTAAAGTAATCCTACTTTGGATTGGGAGCCAATGAAGGTTTTTTAGGATGGGGGTTATATGGTCCCCTCTTATGTGCTCCAAGTAGAATTCTAGCGGCTGCGTTCATGGCCAGTTGCAGAGGGTTTATAGTGTTCTTTGGGAGGCCATGTAGTATGGAGTTCGCGTAATCAAAATGGTGGGTGACAAGAGCTTGAAATACAGTGCAAAAATCTTTAGGTTCAAGCAGCTGTCTCAAGTGACGAAGCGACCTTATTTTATTGTAAACAGATTTGACCATATTGCTAATCTGAGCTTTCATATTGAGCTGTTGGTCAAGTATTACTCCGAGGTACCGAATTGTAGGCTTCGATAGGAGTTCAGCATCCTTGACCTTGATGGAGCTGGGTGGTATGAAAGTTGAATCTCTTGAGAGGAAGAGGACCTCCGTTTTATTAAAGTTTATCCTCAGTTTCTGTGAATGTAACCAATCTGCAACTGCATCGAAACAGGAGGTTAGGGGAGATAGGTCTGGTTTGTCTAGAAGGAAAGGCGTGTATAGCAGAACATCGTCGGCATAAATTAGGCGGTTTACGTTGAATGAGCGGATAAGATTACATAAAGGCTGCATGTAAATATTGAATAGCAGGGCCGACAAAGATGAGCCCTGTGGAACGCCTTTTTCTTGTAGGAAAGGTGTGGAGGTGGAGGGACCGGTAGGATATGTTGCCATCGATCAGTCAAGTAGGACTGACACCATGAGAGGGCCTTTCCTTGTACTCCCTTTTCGCTGAGCCGGGAAAGGAGCACTTCATGACAAACAGTGTCAAAGGCTGCAGCAATGTCCAGGAAAATCAGTGCAAAACCTTGTTTGATATTCTCCATCCCGATGGTTAGGGTGCTAATTAGAGTGGTTAGCAACGTTTCAACCCCGTGAGATTCTCGAAAGCCATGTTGGCAGGGGTCAAGGGGTGCACTGACCTCAATATGTTGTTGAAGTTGATATTGTACAACCTTCGATGATCTTAGCCAGTAGCGGGATGCTTGATATTGGCCTATAAGACTCCATCTTTGCTGGGTCCAGCTTACTGTTTTTTAACAGTGGTCTTATTGCTGTCTGCTTTAGACTTGGGAAATGACCCGGTTGCAAAAGAAAGCCCAATGAGTTTGGAGAGGAAGGGACTAAGTTCTGTCCACAGGGCTTTTATCCAGAATGCTGGACAAGGGTTGTTGGGTGCTGTAGTAGTGTTTATGGAAGAAATGATATCTTGAGAGCAGAAAACATGGAGATTGTATGTTTAAAGACATTTGTAGCTATTGATGTGGTATATAGTTGAGTTGTTGGGGGGGGCTAGCAGTAGTAGATGTGTAAGACTGGCTTACCTTAGCATGTAGGTAGTCAGCATATTCTTGTGGGTCGGGAAGTTTTGGTTGTGATGGAGAGGGTTCCTTCGCTAAGGTCTTAACTAGGCCGAATAGCTCATGCAGTTTGTTTAGTGATCGTTGTTTCTCAGCATAATATTGCTTCATTCATTTTGTGACTTCGTCTCGGTGTCTTTTTAGGTAGAGAATGTATAATTCACACTTATCATCTGATGGGGATCGGCGCCATCCTCTTTCGAGTTTTCTAAGTTTAATAAGTGATGTTCGGAGTTCGGGGGAGAACCAGGGTGTATTCTTCCTTCTTGATGCTTTCTTTGAGGGTTCTCTCGATGGAGGCGTCAAGGTTAGAATTCCATGCGGCAATCATATCCTCAAGGCAGTTAGCTGGGTGATTTTGAAGGGGCTGAATTTTGTCGATGGTGTCCTCCCTATTGAATTGCCGAAACCGTTTTTTGTATGCTTCAGTAGATTCTTTTGGGACAGTGGAATTATTTTTTAGGCAGGGCGATGGTATCTGGAACTTTAGACTATGGTCGGACCAAGGTACAGGGATTACAGAAAGGTCCTGATTAGGCATGGCATCAATTGTATCTTTTGGGGCAAATATCAAGTCAAGCTTGTTTCCTTTTATGTGTGTGGGGGCGTTTACTAGTTGAATATAACCTAGTTCAGTAAGTGCTTCTCTGAAGGCCTCAGAGTGAGTGACGTGAAGAGCAGGGAGGTTGAAATCTCCCATCACCCAGTTTTTAGCACGAAGATTCTGGGGGTTTCCAGTGGTGTCAATGATGGTGGCTAAATCATCTGGGGAGGGAGATGGTGCTCTATAGAACAGGCTGATGTTGCTGTGTTTATTTGATATGGTGATGGAATCCAGATTTGTAGTACTGCTGGCTGAGGTAATCTGGTATTGTAATTCTTGTTTCGTTAGGATGAGTGCTCCTCCCCCTCTTTTGTCAGCTCTGTGGCAAGTGTGAATGTTGAAGATGGGTGGGACCAGCTTGTGTAGGATGACTGTCAGATGTGGATAACCATGTTTCGGTGATGAGGAGAATGTCAAGGTCATGGTTTGAGAGTAGTTCAGACACGGTTGGCCATTTGTTCCTGATCAAACGTACATTTATGAGGGCACACTTCAGGGTGCGAGGGTGGGTGCTGAGTTCGTCTTGGGTAGGACTTATTTGTTGAAGGGCGACGTAGATTAGATGAGGATTTGATGGGCGTCCAGAAGGGAGTGGTTGTTGGTAGGGAGGGCTTGACCGCCATCTCCATGAGCTTTTTAATATTGGGATGGAAATTAATGAACAGAGTGGAATGGGTAAATGTAGATCGATTGTTTACGTTATCAGAATATAGAAAGACTAGGGGACATGCAATGAAGCTACAAGGTAAACTATTTAAGACAAAGAACTTTTTTTTCATTCAACATGTAATCAAACTCTGGAATTTGTTACCGGAGGATGTAGAAAAGGCTGTTAGTGTTGCTGGGTTTAAAAAAGGTTTGGACAAGTTTCTGGAGGAAAGGTCCATAAACCATTATTAAAAGAGGGACCCAGGATATCAATGCTTGAACAAATACAAGCATTGTGGAACTTGTGTCTTTTGGGGAAACTGCTAGGTATGTATGACCTAGATTGGCCACTGTTGGAAACAGGATACTGGGCTTGATGGACCTTGGTCTGACCCAGTATGGCATATCTTATGTTCTTATTTAGGGCTTTGTCTACTAAGCTGCACTAGATTTTGCAGTTACTGTACAATAAATTGTCAAAATTAACATCCACTAAATGCGAAACATCTATTAATTGTTTGGGTCATTCCCAGTATTTTGTTGTGCAGTTAATGCGCAATGACAACTGTTAACTACATGGCAGCTAAGGCACAATGCATTTAAGCCACTAAAATGTGACTAACTATGTACTTTTTTCCATGTTAACAGCTAATGCACATAATCATCTCTGCGTGAACCCTCACCCATTCTCCACCCTCCTTCAGCATTAGTTGTTTAATGCTGGGATTAATACTTTTATGGTACTAGGTTACCAACAGCATGGGCATGCACTAACAGTAAAATTTAAGCAAAACTGCTAATGCAGCTTAGTAAATAGGCCCACTTCCTCCCCCCTCCCCCATATAACTTAATATTGCTAATAGCCAAAATGGCTGCCAGCCTTGGTTGTAGGGTAGGTGGCAAGAACAAAAATGCTTATGTAGTGAAGCCTTCCACTACAGGATTTATCTAAACTGATCGAGTGTCATGACAAATCCTCTTTTTCCACCTTTGATAACAAGCTCTTCTTCCAGAGTAACCATATTATCTCCATTTTTCACATTTGCGGATCTCGACTTCACGTACCAGACTTTTGTTATTCCTTTTAAGAATATGAACAGAAGTGTTGTTGGCCATCGAATCTGTCTCAACTCAGTGACCTTCTGGATAGTTGATCCAAACTGTTTTATCTTCAGTCAGATGGCTCATTGTTGACAGAGTAGCACCCATAGCTGCTGTTATTGAATCAATCCATCTCATTGCCAATCTTATACGTTAACCTTCTACCTTGCCATGCATTTTATCTTTCTCCAATGATCTCTTTCTGCATGATGTGTCCAAAGTATGAAAGTTGAAGTCTTGTGATCCGAGCTTCTAAAGAAAGCTTAGGTTTTATCTCCTCTAGTATCCAATAGTTTGTTCTTCAGCAAGCCATGATATACACAGTATGTTGCAGCCAGCACCATAATTCAAAAGGCATCAATTTTCTTCCTGTCTATCTTTTTCACTGTCCCAACTTTTGCATCCATATGGAGGTTATTGAAAACATCATGGCTTTGAACAAGTCAAATCTTTGTATAGACACAACTAGGGCCTTCATAACCAACAATTCTGCTAAAAGCAACGCATAGTCTGATTTCTTGACTTCTTGTCTTTTCTTTGATTATTGATCCAAGTAGGTAAACGTTGTCAACTATTTCAATTTCTTCTCCATCAGTGATGAACTTATTGATTTTACCAGTTGTCAGGATCTTAATGTTAAGGTGCAGGCCCATTTTAAGAGCATGTTCCTCGATCTTGAGAAGCAAAATGTTTTAGATCAACTTCACTTTCAGCCCATAATGTGGTATCATTAGCATAGATGAAGGTTGTTGAGTCTTCCAATCTTCGCACCTCGATAGTCTTCACAGTCCTGCTTCTCTGATGATTCGTTCTGCACATAAATTAAACAGGAATGGGGAAAGTATGCAGCCTTGTCGTACACCTTTGCAGATTTTAAACCATTCTGTTTTTCCTTGTTCAGTTTGAATTGTTTTTTTGATCAGCGTAAAGGTTGTTGGAATGGAGTAGCAGCCTAGTGGTTAGAGCAACTGCCTAGTACCCGGAAGATCAAGGGTTCAATTCCCACTAGCACTCCTTGTGACTTTGGGCAAGTCACTTTACCCTCCATTGCCTCGGAAGAAAAGGCTGGCAATCTACTTCCGGTGATACATTGCCAAGAAAACCCAGAGGTAGCTGGGTCGCTATGAGTCACTGACTTGACGGCACAAAAAAAAAAAAAAGTTGTTCAAGAAAACAGGTGTTCTGGTATACCCATGCTTCTTAATGTGGCCGAGTTTCTCATGGTTTACACCATCAAAAGCCTTGCTGTCGTCAGTAAAACACATATGGATCTCTTATTCTTTTGTCTTTTCAAGGATCCATCTCACATCTGCAATGTCTCTCATTCCTCACCTTTTCCTGAACCCTGCTTGCACTTAAGGCAGTTCTCGTTCCAAGTATAAGCCCCTAAAAAAAGGAAAGTTTTCTTCAAGACCAATGGTTAATAGAATACTATTTCCCCCACCCCAAAAAACAAAGACCCCCATCGTAGCATGTCCTTCAGCTCTCCACAAGCAATTCATTGTATATTTTCAAGAAGGGGTGGGCCCTGTTTTGCACAGGCATGAAAGGGCAGCTATAGTTGTGATCAATATTACTGGCATCCTTGCATTTCAGGTATGTCGTGTACAATACCTTGAGACATAATTGGAAATACTCCAACTGTATGTCATATTTTCATAGTATGTTCAGAGGTATACAATAAGAAAAAGATGTCTTTCCAACTTAGATGTAGTAATTTCAGAGAAAAAAAAAAATACGGACAAGAATGGCACCCTTCACATCATGGGCACAGCAAAGCACAAACACATCACACCTGTACTACAGCAGCTCCACTGGCTACCCATAACAGCAAAAGCAAGATTCAAGACAACGCTAAATATCTTCAAAATCATACATCAACCATCAGCAAATGTTCTGCATAGCACACTGATCAAAGAAACTAACAGCAGGCCTAGAAGAGCCAGCGGCATAAACTCTGCACACCCTCCGGATACCAGAAAACAAAGCAAACTACATCCAACAGAGCTCTGTCTTGACACCAGCCCTTTGGAACTCCCTCCCAGACGAACCGAGAGCCCTAAGTGACATTAAGGACTTCCGCAAGGCACTGAAAACACTCCTGTTCGCAGAACACTATTTACATCTAACCTAGGACACCAAGCCCCCAACAGCATAGAGGAGAATGTCCTAATTGTCCAAAGTCTTTATGTACGTCATGTTACCCTACCCCACTCGTTCAATGTAGACCCTTGTTATCGACCACTCTGATTGAAGGATAAAGTGGTATATAAAACTGGCTAAATAAAAAAAATAATATTTGGTTGCACAACCCTTGGAAGCGATGACAGCCTCCAAAGGTTTCTTGTAGTCATCTATAAGTTTTACATCTGTCTGGTAGTTTCTCGAACTCTTCAACTGCGATTTGTTCTACCTCATGGATGTTTCCAGGATTCCCTTTACCAATGATAGATTTCAGCTCTTTCCAAAGGTTCGAATGGATTGAGATCAGGACTCATTGCTGGCCATTTAAAAAAAAAACCCCCAAAACAGTCCATTTGTTTCTTTTTAAGCATTCTTCTGTACTTTTGGATGTATGTTTTGGGTCACTGTCCTGCTGGAGGACCCATGATCTTTGATCCAGACCTAGCTTTCCGACACTAGGTAGAACATTTCACCCCAAAATACCTTGGTAGTCCTCTGTCTTCATAATTTCTTTAATATGTTCCAGGCCTCCAGTTCAAGGCAGCAAAACAGCCCACAACATTATGGAATCTCCACCATATTTAACTGTAGGAAGGGTGATTTTTTTTCCCTTATAAAGCTTCATTTCTTCACCTGCAAATGTATCGCTGGTCAGCATTACTGAAGAGCTCATATTTGGTTTCATCTATCCACAGAACGTTTTCCCAGAAAGACTGTGGTTTCTCAAAGTGGGTTTGGCCCAAGATCAGGTGAGCCTGTTTGTGTCTGTCTTTGAGCAGTGGGGTCCTCCTTTGTTTAGTGCAAGGCATATGGTGTGGGTTGAAACCACACTCCAGATTGCTCCAGGTCAGCCTTAAGCTCTCTGGATGTTGTAGTAGGTAGTGGTGTTTTTCCAGCAGTTCGCAGTAACCTTTGAAGACTTCTTGGATTAACTTTTTTCATCCCACCACGTCCTGGGAGGTTCTTGACAGTTCCATGAGCAGAAAACTTAACACTGCAAACTGTAGACAAAGGAATCCCAAGGATTTGGAGATGGCCTTGTACTCCTTTGGATGTTTGGTGACATGGCTTTTCTAACAGTCTCAGGCAGCTCTTGTCTTCACCATTGTGAAAATGGAACAGATATGGCCATTTTAAACATTAGAGACATCATTTGATTCAAGTCATTTGAGTACTGACAACTGATCACAAGTGCGTCAATTTACTGTAACAGGAATGAGATTCCTCTGTTCAAACTAATTTTGAGTTGTTTATAAGGGTGCCAATAATCATGTCCTCAAAAGTCAAAGAAAACCAAAAGCCCAGCCCACTAGGTTAAACACATCAGGAGTTCAGGATAGTGAATCAAGAGCACTGTAGAGATAGCATAGTTACTCACCTGTAACAGGTGTTCTCTAGGGACAGCAGGAATCAGTTCATATAGGAGTGACATAGATGCCAACTGAGCCCTCATGGTAGCATCTCCTTAGCTTTCAAAGAAAACCTTTGGGAGATGCCACCAAGCATGCATGATCCCCTTCCTGCCCAAGGGTGCCATCTTGCTCAGTCAGATGACATAGCTAGAACAGACAAAAGAAGATGGCCAAAAATGAACAGCAACTCCAAGGGGAGGAGGGAGGGTTGTGAGGACTGATTCCTGCTGTCCCTGGAGAACACCTGTTACAGGTGAGTAACTACACTTTCTCCAGGAACAAGCAATGAAGCAGTCCTTGCATATACGACTCCCTAGCTACAAGCTACCGAAAACCTGTAGAAAAGCCCAGCCCAGCCATAAGTGAATCTGAAGACAGACTCAGAGGACCCCAGTGTCCAGGGAGAACTATGGCTCCAGTAGCCTGAAGAGGGGGCAGAGGGCAGGAGTTGCCTAAACCCCGAACAGATTACAGAGTACAGCCTGACTGAATGCACTATCCCACTGGGACTCCCTCTCTAGGCAGTAGTGGGCCAGAGAAGTGTGGATGGAAGACCATGCGGCGGCCTGGCAGATGTCTGCTATAGGCTCAGAGTGCAGACTTGCAACTGAAGTTGCCATTGCCCTGACTGTGCTGTGACTGCACTCCAACAATAGCCCAGCCTGGCTGTGGGTGAAGGCGATACAGTCCGCCACCCAAATGAATAGGGTCCGCTTGGCAACAGTCTCCCCCAGACGACTGGAATCATAGGAAACAAAGCTGTGAGGCTTTGTGGTAACCCCGAGTCCGCTACAAGTAAACGGACAGGGCCCTTTTGCAGTCCAGTGTGTGGAGAACAGCTGATGCCTTGTCTGTGTGCAGTCAGAAAAAAAAAATAGGAAATAGCACCTCCTGGTTGAGGTGGAAGTCAAAGACCACCTTCGGAAGGAATTTCAGGTAAGTGTGGAGCACGACCTTGTTCTTATAGAACCTTGTGTAGGGTGGCTCGGTCACCAGAGCCTGAAGCTCACTGACTCTGCAAACGGAGGCGAGTGCCAGCAGGCAGCAGACCTTCCAGGACAGGTAATGCAAAGGGCAGGTAGCCAAGTGTTGGAAGTGCAGCTTAGTGATCTGTGCCAGGACCACATTTAGATCCCATGCCACTGGGGGCGGTTGGATGGGAGGTTTGGAGAGAAGCAAGCCCCAAATGAACTGGGTAGTGAAGGGCTGCACGGACAGAGGCTTGTCCTTTACAGAATGATAGTTCGCAGAGTGTGAACTCAGGTGTACTATGACAGAGTTGGGCTTAAGCCCAGACTGCAAGAGATGGAGCAGGTATTGCAACACCAAGTGCACTGGACAGGCGAGTGGGTCCACCCTTTGCTCCGTGCACCATACTGAGAACCGGCACCATTTAACCCTCGGATACACTATCCCCGAGTCAGGGGTGACCCGGGTGTCGGTTTTTGTGTTTTTTCTTCAAAATGGTAAGGGATTGTATTTTGGTACTCTAGGTATTCCTCAACGAACATTTAAGTATTTTCATACATATGGTTTGCAATAATAACATTTTTATACAGTACTGCATGCTGCTGAACAAACAAGGGGTGATTTGACACTCGCACAATAACACTCCTTTGTTTTATAGCAGCAAAGAAAGTCACCACTCCAAGTCCACATTACAATCCTGTGTTTTCTAACGTCTTGCTTACATTTATGACGTCACCTGACGTCAGTTCCTTGTTTGTTTCTGTGGATTAAAATTTTTTTACGACAAAGGTAAACAATGCCACTCCCGAAACGCTTCAGCAGCTGTGCAGCAACTGAAAAAATTAGACGGTTGAATGAAGAAAGTGACAGTAATGATAGTTTGAGTAATGATACTGAAGGTGCTGATACAGATAGTGCAGTTGTTCCCACCCAGTCCGATCAGCTTGATCTTGATGATAGCGGCAGTGAAACGGAAGATGCTGTCGAAGAAAATAAAACAAGTGATGACGATAGCAGTTCATACAGCAATTCTGAAACTTCTGAATCACATTCTGAAAATGAGGAAGTTACTGACAGTCATTACACAGCTCGTTCTGGCATACATTGGAATAAAACTGTACCGCCATCAAGAACAAGGGAAGCAAATATAGTCAGAGAATCTTCTGGACCAATTGCTCTGCTCAGAGGTATAACTAATGCTAAGGATATTTTTGACATGTTTGTAACTCCAGATATATTGTCAGCAGTGTTAGATTTCACAAATTCTGAAGGCATACGTAGAGCTGAAGCAATGCAGCCACCATGTACTGACTGGAAGCAGGTAACAATGGAAGAGCTCCAAGCAACATTGGGTCTTCTGTACATGAGTGGTGTTTTCAGGTTGAACAAAGTATCTGTACGCAGAACTTGGGCTAAAAGTCCTATCCAGAATCCTATATTTCCAGCTGTTATGTCAGGTAAAAGGTTTGCAGAAATATTGAGTTTACTTCGATTTGATGACAAACAAACCCGTGAATCACGAAGGGCCAATGACAAATTTACTCCAGTCAGAGATGTTTGGAATTTACTCATTTCTCAGTGCATGAAAATGTACACACCATCTGCATACTTGACTGTTGATGAACAATTGTTGGGGTTCAGAGGCAAGTGTCCGTTTCGTCAATACATCAAGTCTAAACCAGACCGATACGGTATAAAGTTATGGGTGTGTGCAGATGCCGAAACGTATTATGTATTCAACATGAAGCCATACCTAGGGTGTGAAGAGTCAGTTACTCGTGACAAAACAGTATCTCTAGGAGCTGATGTTGTTTTGAAGCTTATTGAACCTCTGGAACGGTCTGGCAGGAACATTACTTGCGACAATTTCTTTACTAACGTACAACTGGCTGATGTTCTTCTTAGCAAGAATTTGACACTACTGGGCACTGTAAGACGTTGCAACCGTGACATACCTTCAGAATTCCAGGCAAATCGCTCAAGAATTGTGGGATCCTCAATATTTGGCTTCAGTGGAGACAAGACTTTGGTGTCATTCGTCCCAAAACGAAACAAATCAGTTATGCTGCTGTCAACACTTCACCATGATAATAAAATTGATGAAACATCAAAGAAGCCAGAAATAATACTTGACAACAGAACGAAAGGGGGTGTTGACACAATAGATCAGTTGTGCCACACATACAGTGTGAAAAGATCAACTCGATGGCCACTTTGCGTGTTTTATGGACTGCTTGATATCGCGGCTGTAAATTCATTCATAATATTTATGTACAACAATCCTATGTTTCATCACAAGGAAAACTGCAAGAGAAGGTTTTTTCTGGAGGAACTCGCTTTGAATCTCATGAAGCCTCAGCTACAAAATCGTCAAAGCCATCCAGAAGGTCTGACAAGCCATGCACGTCAATCCATGGCCAATGTTGGCTATCCTTGCCTTGAAATGCCTAAGCCACCAAGACCGTTGACCACACGGGCATCAGCAAAGAAAAAGATGCTCCTTTTGTCCAAGTGACAGATCGAAAAGTATTTACCGAATGTGAAATCTGTCTGAAGCGAGTGTGTCCTGAACATTCAAGACCTACTAGCACATTGTGCATAAACTGTTGAAAACAGTCAATGTACTTCATGTATTGCTTACTAGTTTTCTGTTGTTTACAATGCACCATTGTCAATTTGTTATAACACGGTAATTTTTTTGTCACAATTTGCATCATGCCATTACTTGACATAATGGCACCATACTTTGACTGTTGCTGTCCACCTAGCGAATATAGAACTATTGTAGTTTGCAAAGCGTGCAGTGCTGCACACCATTTTTAAGCTTGCAACTGAATAGTTAACAGGTATTGACATTATGCAGCATATATCTGACCTTGTACAACTTGTCCTGCCTGATCTTGGCTAGCATTGCACATTATTCACTTGAAAGGGTGAATTAATAACAAGTATTATAAAAAATAAATAAAAGTATGTCTTTTTCTTCACAATTTAACCATGTTTTACAAACAAAAGTAGATGTTTTACCATATTTCTACATATGGGTCAGGGATGACCCAGGGGTAGTGTATATGTGTCAGTCGATTTACCGAGTGTATTCGAGGGTTAAAGGCATAGGCTCGCCTCATGGAGTCTTTATGAGAGGCCAGGAGGATTTCTTCCACTTCCCTGGGGAGCTTAAAGGGTGCTAGAGCGACCCGTTCAGCCACCATGCCGTGAGACGGAATCCAGGTTGGGGTGGAGGATCGAGCCCTAGGAAACTCCCAAGCAGGACTGGAGACTATCAAGAGATGAAGTAGCAGAGGAAACCAAGGTGCTTGGACCACCATGGAGCCAAGAGGATCACCAAAGCCCTGACTCACTGGGCCTTGAAGAGGGTCCGTGCTATCAGTGGCATAGGAAGCAAGGCATACAAACAGATCCACTAACTACGAAATGAGGAAGGCATCTGCTGTTACCTGGGCTGGGTATGGTTGGGGACTACAGAAACAGGACAGCTAAGTGTTGGTCGGGTTGGCAAAGAGGTCCAGGCTTGGGCTGCCCCAAAACCAGAACAGGCACCCTAGGGTCCAGGCACCATTTGTGGGGATGGAGGACCCTGCTCAGCCTGTCCACTAAGGCATTGTCCTGGCCCAGGAGGTAGACCGCCCTGAGGAACATCCTCTGGCTGGTTGAATATGAGCAGAGGGCTATGGCCTCCTGGCAGAGGCAGTAGGAGCCCATGCCGCCCTGCTTGTTCAGGTAGAACATAGTGACCTGATTGTCCGTCTGTACGAGCACAGACTGATGCTGCAGGCAGTGCCTGAAAACCTTCAGCATGAGGAAAATGGCCTTGAGTTCCAGCAGATCGATCTGTTGCTGGCTCTGAGGGACCAGGTCCCTTGGGTGTGCAATTCTTTGCAATGGGCATCCCAGCCCGGTAGGAGACATCTGTCATGAGAACCCTCTATGGGTTTGAGGTTTGGAAGGGCATGCCCATTTGCAGGTGCTGTGTATCCTGCCATCAATTGAGGGACTCTGCCAGTTGGCAGGACACAGAGACCCTATCCTGGAACCAGCCTGTGGCCTGGGCTCACTGGGAGCAGAGGCACCACTGAAACGCCCGCATGTAGAGTTGGGCATTTGGGACCACATGGACTGTGGAAGCCATGTAGCTGAGCAGGTGGTGCATGGATCAGGCTGACACTGTGGTGGCATTGCACCTTGGCAGCTAGGGCTGAGAGGCAGTCCGCCCTGTCCATGGGAAGGAAAGCCTGGGCTTGGAGAGTATCCAAGTGAGCCCCTATGAACTCCATGACTTCTGTTGGAGTAAGGTGGGATTTTGTGTGATTGATCATGAATCCCAGATGTTGCAGGTCTTGGATGGTGTGGCCTGTGGCTTGCAGGGTCTCTGAAGCCATATCCCCTTTCAGCCATTTGTCGAGGTAAGGGAAGACAAAGGCCTCTGGAGGCAGAGGAAGGCAGCCACCACTGCCAGGAATTTGATGAAAAACCTTGGTATGGAGGCTAAGCCGAAGGGAAGTACTCTGTACTGGTAGTGGTTGCCCCTGACCATGAATCTTAAGTACTGTCTGTGACTTGAATGGATAAGGATGTGGGTGTAAGCATCCTTGAGGTCCAAGCAGCATAGCCAAATCTCCCTGCTGAAGGTAGGGCAGCAACGTTCAAAGGGAGAGCATCTTCAATTTCTTCCACATCAGGAATCTGTTCAGATTTCTCATGTCCAGGATGGGCCTTAACCTTTCTGTTTTGAGGACCAGAAGGTATCTGGAGTAAAACCTCTTTCCTTTCAGGTGGTATGGTACAGATTCCACAGCCCTGTCCCTGAGAAGGCCTGCAAGTTCTTGTAATAGTAGGGCCTGGTGTAGGAGAGACTGAGGGGGCTCCCTGGGAAAGAAGGGTGGAGGCAGCTGGCCCAGGTGGAGGAGGTAACCCTCCCGGACCACCTGAAGTGCCCACGAGTCGGTGGTGATGGAAGTCCACATGGGCAAAATGAACCAGGCGTTCTCCCCCCCCCCCCCCCCCATTGGGAGCTGACCCTCCAGGGAAGAGAGGCTATGCTTGAGGCATCAAAACCTCAACCTTGGTTGGGCTGGGGCCAGTGGTTGGGGTTTAGGGCCAGTGGTTGGGGTTTAGGGCCCTTGGGTTTGCACAGGCCCTGGTCCATTTCCTTGCCCTGGTGACCCTGCTGAGGGTCTGGGTGGCCGGGTATGGAGGGTTTCTTTCCCTGTGGCTTCTCTCGGGAGAGTGGAGGTCTTCCTCGAGAGCTGAGTGCGGGTAACAAACTCTACCTCTATTTCAGCCACCTTGTCCTCCATCGGCTTGCTGAAGAATTGCTCACCAAGGCAAGGAACATTAAGGAGTTTCTCTTGTACCCATTGGTGAAATGACTGGAGCCAGGCCTGGCGTAGAGCACCGATGCCAGTGGCAGCAACCCTCACACTGGATTCAAAGCAATCTAAGAGGCTAGGGACAAATATTTGGAACACTGACAAACTGTGTAAGAGTTTGAAAGCACCAGAAGTGGTCTCCATTGAATCCAGCCACAAAGCCTCCAAGTTCCTTGGCCAGGTCATGGAGGAACATGCCGATGTAAAGTTGGTAAGTTTGTTGGCATGCCATATATATCAAGTCCTGGTAGCATTTTTGTGTAGAGGGTGCAGGATTCCCTGCCCAGGGGCATTGAAGAATGAGTCTTTGGGCTCTTCTGCCAGCTCATAGCTGACTATCACCATGGAGGTGTGGGGGAGTTGTGCCTTTCGGAAGCCAGGGCCTTCCTGGACCCGGTACATCAATCCAGGCACCAGCTGACAATTGGCACAGATGCTGGAGCTTCCCACATCCTAAGGAGCTGCTGGCTGAGAATGGAGGGGACAGGGACCTTTAAGGTCTCCTTTGATGGTGCCTCATACTGGAGGATGTCAAGCTCCTCCATACAGGAGTCCTCCTCTGACTTAGTAAGGGAGAGTGCCCGATCTATGTCCCTGATGAACTCGAGGAATGAAGTGTCCTCTGGTGAGAACCTGTGCCTCGCAGCTGGTGGAGATGGGTCCAAGGAGAGGTCTTGGTGGGCCAGAGTCTCTGGAGATGTCTTGAGCTTGGACTCCAAGTCAGTAGTCCGAAGAAGACTCAAGACCCAACGGTTCTAAGGGTGTCTGTTCCAGTCTTTGGTGTATCAAGGCTGGGGCTTGCCTGCACAGACTTCAACCCAAGGATGAGGAGCGAGAATGAGAGCCTCACCAAGGATCCGCCTGAGGTGTCTGACTCTCGGGAATTGCTTCGGCAGCCCGGGGAGTCCTCAGCATTGAGGTCTCTAAGGTCTCTGTGGGGCCTGGCGTCAACACCCACTGGGAGGCGATGAACACAGAAATGCTGCGTTCCAGTGCCAGCATTCAAGCTTACCACGCAGGGGTAACGGCCATTGACAGACACTGGTGTAACCAGGTTGGGTGTCGGGGAGGGGAGGGGGTCCGACAGAACAGCCCTCGGGAGACCAAGGTCTGTTGCAGGAGGCCTCAACTTCAGTCCTGGGAACATTTTGGGAATGCTCCCACTGACTCCTCAAATGCCTGTTGGGGCTGAGGGACTGTGCATGAGACTGTTTCTCTGCCTCCTCGGTCTTGCGATCTTCTTACACTCAGTCTGGGGACCCTTACTCTGATGTCTGCAAGTCCGCTGAGGAACAACATGGGCCTTCAAGCACAAGGCTACCGGGGATACCTTGTACTCAAGGGGTCGAGTCTGCCTTGTGGAAGATGTCATCCTGCTTAAGCTGACAGCTCTGGATGACTTTTGTAGATATTCTTACACAAGGAGCATTCCTCTGGGTGATGGTCGGCACCCAGACACTGGAGGCAAATGAGTGTCGGTGAGGGACATGTTCTTAAACCAATCACATTTTTTTTTAAACCAGTGGCCATTGGAGAAGCCCTCGGTAGCCGTGAAGAAGGGTCGGAGGGCAGGAGTTGCTTATATCCTGAACAGGTTACGGAGTACAGCCTGGCCAAAGGCGCTGTCCCGGCAGGACTCCCTCTCCAGGCAGTAGTGAGCAGCGAAGGTATTTGTGGAAGACCAGGTTGCTGCCTGGAAGATGTCCATCAGGGGCACGGAGCTCAGCAAGGCCACTGAGGCCGCCTTGGCCTGAACCCTACGTGCGGTGACTTGACAATCCAACGGTGCACCCGCCTTCATGTGAGCAAAGGCAATGCAGTCTGCCACCCAAATAGAGAGGGTGCATTTGGTAACTGCCTGCCCCGGACGATTAGGATCGTAGGTAAAAGTCAGCCAGAATTGTGATGAGCCTGGGTGTGCTACAAGTAGAAGGCGAGAACCCTTCTGCAGTTGAGGGTGTGGAGAGCCGCTGACGCCTGGCCGGTGTGGGGCCTTGGGAAGAAAGTCGGCAGGACTCTCCTGGTTAAGATGGAAATCAGATGACTTTAGGCAGGAACTGAGGGTGGGTACAGAGGACCACCCTATTCTGATAGAACCTGGCGTAAGGGGTGTCAGCCATGAGAGCATGGAGCTTGGCAGGCCAAGGTCAGTGCCACCAGGAAGGCCACCTTCCAGGACAGGTGCCAGATCAAGCACGTCACCATTGGCTCGAAGGGTGAACAGGTGAGCTGTCTGAGCACCACATTCAGATCCCATTCTGCAGGAATAGGTCAGATGGGCGGCTTGGAAAGCAGAAGACCCCACATAAAGCGGGAGACTAACAGCTGCCCCAAGAGGGGCTTTCCCTCGATGGGGAGGTGGTTTGCCGAGATGGCACTCAAGCTTACCCTGACAGAGTTAGACTTCAGCCCTTTCTTCCAGAGATGGAGGTGGTACTGGAGAATCCATCGAATGGGGCATGAGAACAGGTCGATCTGGAGCCCGGAGCACCAGATCGAGAAGCGCCTCCACTTGAAGACGTAGGCTCATCTAATGGAGTCCTTTCTCGAGGCGAGGACGACGTCCTTGACCTCCTCTGGAAGGGCCAATGAGGCTAGGGAAACCTGTTCAACCGCCAGGCTGTGAGAGACAAGGAGGCTAGGTTTGGGTGCTGCACCTGCCCCTCCTCCTCTGTTAGCAGACCTGTGGCAGAGCCCAGGGGAACAGGAGGCTCCGTTGACAGCTGGAGCAGAAGCAGGAACCAAGGCTGCCGAGACACAAGGGGGCTATGAGGATCAACAATGCCCGATCCCGCTGAGCCTTGAAAAAGGTTCTCACAATGAGAGAGAATGCATAGAGTAGACTGGATGACCAGTCTAGAAGGAATGCAAACAGGGCTCTCCCTGCTCAGGTGCAGTACCGGCACACAAAAGTGGGGGAGTTGTGCATTCTGGGGACTAGTGAAGAGTTCTATCGCTGGCGCCCCCCAACGAAGAAACAGCCAGCTCGCTACCCCTGGATCCAGCTGCCATTCGTGGGGGCGAAGGATTCTGCCGAACCTATCTGCCAGGACATTCTCCTGACCCGGAAGGTAGGTCGCCTAGAGGGAGACCTTCTGTCGGACAGCGAAGGAGCAGAGGACTGCTTCCTGGCAGAGGGGGGTGCGATCCTGTGCCTCCCTCCTTGTTGATGCGAAACATCGCCACGTGGTTGTCGGTCTGCATGAGAACTGACCTCCCCTTGAGGTGGTCCTTGAAGGCCCTCAGGACCCACCAAATCGCCCAGAGTTTGAGCAAGTTTATCTGCTGCTGAGACTCCTCGGGCGACCACTGCCCCTGCGTGCACAGTGGCCTGCAGTAGGCTCCCCACCCTAACAGGGAAGTGTCTCATCAGCACATTGTGTTACAGGACCTGGAAGGGCAACCCCTGTAGGTGGTTGTGGGGGTTTTGCCACCAGCTCAGGGACAAGCGGAGGTTGGGAAGGATCCTGACAGGATCCCTGAGGTGACCGAGGGATGGGCTCCATTGCACACCGAGGCATCAGAGCCGTCACCCACTTTCCCTAGGAAAAAAAAGATTCTCAAACCAATCCTCAGGACACACCTAGCCAGTCAGATTTTCAAGATAACCATAATGAATATACATGAGATGTCTGCATACAATGGAGGCAGTGCATTCAGATCTCTCTCATGCATGTTCATTGTGATCATCCTGAAAACCTGGCTGGCTAAGTGTGTCCCAAGGACTAGGTTGAGAACCCCTGCCCTTGTACATAGACTGAACACAAAGTCTTGCAACTCCTGCACCAAGGGATGTGGTATTAAATATCAGCTTCCAGGCTGGAAAGGGGACTCTATATTCCTCTTTGCAATCATTTCATCAGTATGCAATTAATCGGTTGCCCTAGAAAGTGAGGTGGCGGTGAAGTGCGAGAAGCTCTCTTGCTGCTGATGATGCAACTGCTACTACTGAACATTTGTACAGTGCTACAAGGCATATGCAGCACTGTACAAAGACATATAAGATGTTCCTGCTCAGAGCTTACAATCTAGTCAAGACAGACAACAGAACAGCTGCAGATTAGGAAATGTCAAGGGGAATTGTAAGAAAACAGTTGGAGAGCAGGAAACTATGCAGATCAGGATCCAAAAGCAGCCTCGGAAAGGTGAGTTTTTAGCCTGAATTTGAAAAGGGCCAAGAATGAAGCTTGACATACTGACTCAGGTAATTTGTTCCAGAAAGTCATGCCAAACAGGATGTCAATTACTGAAGCAACTCCTCAAAAGAAACCTTTAATGGGCTACTCATTTCTTTATATTCAAAACTCTCTCTCAAAATCTTCTAGATAAGGAAATTATCAAGGCATCCTTATGTTGTAATACCATGAAATGAATGTAGTAATACCATGCTTCTTTTCCATAGAAGCTCTCCTACAGCTTTTACTATTTCCTTAGTATGTACAGTCCTCAAGATAAGCACTTGCTTTAGTAGTTAGATGAAATTGGCAATTGGTGGTGCGTGTGCGCCTATATATAGCAGCAGTGACTTTTACAGATTAAAGAACTTTAACAGTAGGGTTGTGCAAATATGTAAAGGAATTACCATGGGTAATGAGGTATTTAACTTAGGGAAATGTTTCTCTTCTTCCTGAAAGGCAGTGTTCCTCTCTTTTGTGAGCAAAAGTACACATACCAATCGTAGCATGTATACTTTTACTTGCTTTTACCCACATAAAAAGTTAGTTTATATAAAATAGACCTTAAATAGGTGTGCACTAATGCACGTAAAAGTGAAGAATGCGCATACTTTGCTTAATAAAATAAAGGTACATTAAGTAAAACACATATGAACTAGTGTTGAATAGCAACACCTGTCCTGACAGGTGTGAATGGCCATGCCTAGATTTTAAGCCTGTGCTTAAGTTAGAAATACTATAAACTTACATGTTTAAATATGCACGCCACCTATGCTCGGCCCAAACTGCACCCCTGTGCAAATCCACACACAGAGTATACATGATCAGTCTTCCATGCATGTTCACATAATAGTATGCACATGTACGCTTCCATACACAAGTCCTTGAAAATAACCTCCATGCTTCAATTACACATCTTTGCATTTCCCCTGAAAGAGGGGCGAGGAATTGATGAGAGAGTCAAAGCAGACATTAAGATTTTTAAATCAAAACAAAAAAAGGCAGGGAGTCCAGCACCATGGGTCCTCATTCTTTATTTCCTGAGAA
The DNA here is from genome assembly GCA_033557465.1 of Ichthyophis bannanicus. Lineage (NCBI taxonomy): Eukaryota > Metazoa > Chordata > Amphibia > Gymnophiona > Ichthyophiidae > Ichthyophis > Ichthyophis bannanicus. Next base: position 106,846,031 of record CM066038.1, read on the forward strand.
ATTCTGCCTATTTTATATCATTTCAGTTTTACTCCAGTCATTGCAGCAAATGCCCTCGTCTACAGGCCATGCACCAGGATTTTTTTTGTAAGCTTGCAATGCTAAAATCTAGCCATTTTGGGATGATTAAGTGACACCCTCCCTCATTGCTTGTGTCTAATCTTAAGCAAAGCCAGTGCAAGGATATGAGGCACCCTCTTGCTGCCCCCTGCTTTCCCTGATACCTCTCTGGGACCAGCAGCATGGCAATGGCAACAAAACAACGTGACACTTAGGGCCTGAACCACTGTGTGCTAGTGTTGTGCTCTGAAAGGCCAGCTGAGTCTACCCTAAAACAAACAGGAAGTCTGGGTTAGAGGGGGGGTGGACCAGCTAAACTTTCAGAGTACAGCACTAGCACACAGCAATTCAGGCTCTGCTAAGTGCTTGTTTTGCTATTACTGCAAGTCCTGGAGAGGTGACAGTAGCAGCAATGGTAGGAATGGGCTGCCCTTCAAAGTCTGGAGCTCTATGCAACTGCTTAGTTCACCTAATAGTAGCACCAGCCCTCATCTTAAGGTGATTGACAATACTTTGAGCAGACTTGATTTATTTAACAGCTTTTATATACCATCTTTCTACAATCCAAGACTGTTTACAAGGAACAAAACATAGCAGTGTAACACAGCTGCTTTACATGGAACAGTAAATTTTGAACAAGGAACTGCGTAGTTTAAACTATGAATTATTTACATGATGAGAGGCAGGGGTAAGGGGAAGTGGGTGGAGGGGGAATGGGGGAGATAATGGGGGAGGGGTAAGTAGTGGTAGCAGAGAGGTTGGAGTATTAGGAGGGGGGAGTCTTTAAGGGAGCAGAGAGAAGTGTTCTTGGAAGAGGTAGGTTTTGAGTTTTTCAGAATTCAGAGTGGTCCGGGCAAGTACGAAGTTTGGATGGAAGGGCATTCCATAATGAGAGGGCACAAAGGGAGAAGGCCCTATTACAGGTGGTTTGCTTGCTTTCTTTCTTTGCTGCTGGTATGTTTAGGATGTTGACTGTATTAGGTCGACATGATCTGGTGTTCTTGGTTTTGGATAGGAGTGAGGATAAGCAGGGGACTGATTCGTTGTGGATAATTGTGTATGAGTGTGATTGTTTTAAATTTTATTCTAGACAGTATGGGGAGCCAGTGGAGGTCGTAGAGGATTGGGGTGATGCAAGAATGTCTGGAGTTTTGTGATTAAGCGTGCTATTGATGGGGTGACAAATTGTTTAGGCCTCCCCTAGGATCTGATTGGTAATATGAGCACTGATTTAGATTAACAAATCTGATTCTTATTCTCACTGATTAAAAAAAAAAGTACGCTAAACAAGAGCAGGCCTAAAGTTAATTTATTACTTTTAGCTGTGGAAGTTTAATGTGCTCATTTTATTCATAGGTTTTGTTGTTCAAGGATAATAGTTTAACCTTTATTTGAAAGCAAGAGGTTGTGCCAAGTGAAGTTTTTGATCAGCTGAAGGCTTCAATGTCTCAGTTTCTACGCTAACAGAGTTAGATGCTTTAACTACCTTCTAATCACTGCACCAGAAGAGACATTACTTCTTGTGTTTCAAAATTGCTTTCTTCCCATTTCCTTAATCACCTGTCTAGTTTTATGCCATGAGTGAGAGTTTAAAGGGAGGTGAGGAAGTAACAGGACTTGTCTTTTTGGACCTCCCATTCCAATCCTCTCTCCCCTGTATCTTCACCATGTTTTACACCCTTCTCATACTATTACTCATTTTACATTTTATTTCAGCATTTCCTTCACCCTTCTGTCAATCCTAAACCTTCCCCCTTTCCCAAGCTCCTCCCCTCCCCAGGTTTAAGAATTCCTCTCCTACCTTCATGTGTGTTCCTTTCTCTTAGTATCATGGCAGTAAGGAACACAGGTAAATGTGCACTTAGTCCCTGTGATTGCTATTCCTCCACTCACACGCTTCCTTCTTAAACTCACATACCTCCTTTCACCACTCCGTCTAAATAGGACAGGAAAAGGGTCTGTACTATCATCTTTTACCATCAGAGTCCAAACCCGGAGATTATGACTTACGTGAAGCTGATAGTGGCAGCAGTCTACTCACTAAAATTGCATACAAGAAAGATGGTGGGATATAAGTCTGCACACATACAAGCCAGAAAAAAAACTAAGCAATCTACCACACACTATAAGTGGTGTCCACTGAGAAACAATGGAAAAATTGGAGAACCAACCCTGAGAAAAACACCTCACCATCTCAGCAGCGGTTGAGCCGTTTAGGACATTATGGAAATGCCAGACTTACAGATTTAACATTTATTTTTTCGCCAACATGACAAAATGGACTTCCCTGCACCTGTGAGCAAAACATACTATGAAAATATCTACTATGGCTATGCAGCACTCAAAGTACTTCACTTGCAGATCTTCTCTTTTCAGGGGACCATGTCTTTTTCCACACATCTCATTGAGCATGCTATGGTGATGTGGTGTACTAATTTGCCTGCTTTCTTCCTCAGATTTCAACCCTTCCTCATTCCCAGTCCTTTTCTTACTTTGATGGCCATTCCATTTGACTATGCACGCTAAGCAACTCATCTATAGAGCCCCAAATTAAATGTAGTATGAGAGGGAAGGGTATTAGTCACCCTCCCTTTCCCCCCATTCTTAGAAATTAACTTCTAATAAGATGGCCCTGTTGACTCATATGCCTGTAAACTCTGCCTTTACCTTACTGCAGCCTCCAAATAGGCTATATATTCCCCCACTCAGCATGGCTATGCACTGCCCTAGCCTTCTCACATGCACTTCAACTTTCTCCAGCTTTGCACTTCCCTAGTCATTCTCTCACTTAATTTCCCCTCAAATTAGAAGTTTCCATTAGAGATTCTACCACCAATTCTACTACAGTCATTTTTCGATGCATGAAGGTGAAGAAAATGGAAAAAACATTGGCTTATTATAACTAAGAGGGAGGGAGGCGTGGCCTAGTGGTTGGGGCAAGTTACCTCAAGCCAGAACGTCGGGGGTTCATATCCCACTAGAGGACAGCAACCTTGGGCCGGAAAGACTGGGGTTTCTAGTCCCACAGGTGCTCCTTGTGGTCTTGGGCAAGCCACTTAACCCTCCATTGCCCATGTTCCTTGTAAAATAGTTGTCTCCAAGTTATAATGCCCTGTTCAATGTAAAATCGCCTTGATATCATGAAAAGCAGTATATAAAGTTAAATAAAAATACTTCAGGAATCATATTTATTCTTCACTCTCCATCTGTCAATGTCTGTATTTCTCAACCTCAATTAAAGTAGACAAAGCATGTGCAGCTTTATATAATATTTGGTAGCAGCAAGCAGCTTCTGAGGAGGAATGCAAGCAAAGCGTAGTTACTCACCTGTAACAGGTGTTCTCCAGGGACAGCAGGAATCAGTCCTCACATATGGGTGACATCAGCACCGACAGAGCCCGCGCAGAGCATGTCTCCAGCTTTCAAAGAAAGCCTTTGGAAATACTACCATGCATGCGTGGTCCCCTTCCCAAGGGTGCCATCTTACTCAGTCGGGTGCTATAGCTAGAGCCCAGCCAAGAAGATGGCAAAAACGACAGCAACTCCAAGGGGAGAAGGGAGGATTGTGAGCATGGATTCCTGCTGTCCCTGGAGAACACCTATTACAGGTGAGTAAGTATGCTTTCTCCAGGAACAAGCAAGAAGTCAGTCCTCACATTTGGGACTCTAGCTACAGGCTACTGAGCACCCGAGAAGGCATGGCAGAGCTGTGAGCAGTCAGTGAATCCGAAGACAGGCCTGAAGACCCTGAGTCCAGGGAGAACCAGTCTCTGGTAGCCTGAACAAGAAGGGTCGGAGGGCAGGAGTTGCTTAAACCCCAAACAGATTACAGAGCACAGCCTGGCCAAATGAACTGTCCTGACAGGACTCCTTCTCCAGGCAATAATGAGCTGTGAAGGTGTGAGAGGAGGACCAGGTGACAGCCCACAAATCTCCACCAGGGGCACCGAGGGGCAAGTTTCTATTGCTCAGACATTGTGCACCGTGATTTGGTGTTCCAGTGGTAGCCCAACCTGGGCCTGGGTGAAGGCGATGCAGTCTGCCACCCAAATAGATGAGGTCTACTTGGTGACTGCCTGACCCAGACAGCTGGCATCACAGGAGATGAAGAGCTAGCTAGCTCTGCGGTGGCCCTGGGTCTGTTGCAAGTAAAAGGACAGGGCCCTCTTGCAGTCCAGGGTGTGGAGAATGGCCGACGCCCGGTAGACGTAGGGCCTCGGGAAGAATGTGGGCAACACCACATCCTGGTTGAGATGGAAGTCAGACCACCTTCGGAAGGAACTCAGGGTGTCTAAGAGCCACCACCCTGTTCCTGTAAAAACAGGTGTACGGGGCCTCACCCATCCATCAAGGCCTGTAGCTCACTGACCCTGCGGGTGGAGGCGAGTGCCACCAGGAAGGTGACCTTCCAGGACAAGTGCTGCAAGGAGCAGGTGGCCAGGGGCTTAAATGGCAGCTTGGTCAGCTGTGTGAGGATGATGTTGAGGTCCCATTCCACCAGGGGCAGGCGGATAGGAGGCTTGGAGAGGAGCAAGCCTTGCATGAAGCGGGAGATGAGGGGCTGCCCTGAGAGGACCTTGCCCTTGACAAGGCGATTGTTTGCCAAGATTGTGCTTAAGTGAACCTTGACAGATTTCAGCCTGGACTGTGAGAGAGAGCAAGTATTGCAGGACTGGGTGCACTGAGCAGGAGAATGGGTTCACATGTTGCTCTGAGCAACACACCGAGAACCTGCACCACTTGAAGGCATAAGCCCGTCTTGTAGAGTCCTTATGGGAGGCCAGCAAGATTTCCTCAACCTCCCTGGAAAGGTGAAGGGGTGCTAAGGTGACCCACTCAGCAGCCAGGCTGTCAGGGACAGGGACCCCAGGTTGGGGTGGAGAAGCAAGCCCTCTTTTTGCATTAGGAGCCCCTGTAAACTCCCGAGAGAAAAATTGGGGGAGGGGGGGTTGCATCGAGGTGAAGTAGCAAGGGGAATAATGGCTGCTGGGGCCATGAGGATCATCAAGGCCTTATCCTGTTGGAACATGAAGCGGGTCCGAGCTATCAGTAGCATGGGGGGAAAGCATATAGCAGACCCATCGCCCATGAGAGGAGGAAGGCGTCGTCCAGAGCCAACCAGGCTGGGTACAGATGGGGACCGCAGAACCAAGGGAGCTTGGTGTTAGACGGGCTGGCAAAGAGATCAAGGTCTGGGGTACCCCAGAGCCAGAACAGCTGCTGCACCCTTCTTGGGGCTCAGGCACCACTCGTGTGGCTGGAGGACTCTGCTCAGCTGGTCTGCCAAGATATTGTCCTGGCCCAGTAGGTAGACAGCCTAGAGGAGGATGTCCTGGCCCACTGTGTACAAGCAAAGGGCCACAGCATCCTGGCAGAGATGTAGGAGCCGGTGCTACCCTGTGTTCAGATAAAAAATGGTGACGATTGTCTATTTGCATGCGCACTACTTGGTGCCACTGCCGGTGCTGGAATGCCCTCAGTGCTAGAAAGATGGCTCATACCTTCAACAGGTTGATCTGCTGCTGACTCTTGAGTGACTAGGCCCCGAGTGTGCAGCTCCTCACAGTGGGCCCCCCAGCCCGAAAGGAAGGCATCCGTCAGGAATTTTGGGGGGTGGTTCGGGATCTGGAAGGGCATGCCCTAGAGCAGGTGCTGGGCATCCTGCCACCAGATCAAGGACTATGCCAGCCATGGAGAGACTGAGATGGGATCGCGAAGCCAGCCCATCGACTGAGCCCACTATGTGCGGAGGCACCACTGTGCTGTCTGCATGTGGCGACAGGCATTGGGCACAACATGCACCGTGGAAGCCATGTGGCCCAGGAACGTAGCATCAATTGAGTCTGTGCAGCAACTCCGTACCTTGTATGCCAGAGACATGAGGTGGTCTGCCATGTCCTGGGGAAGGCCGGCCCTGACCTGGAGAGTATCCAGGTGAGCTCCTATGAAATCCAGGGAGTGCGATGGAGTGAGGTGGGATTTGAGTGGTTGAGCGCAAATCCCAGGTGCTGCATAAGTCGGATGGTGCGGCAGGAGGTCTGAAGGGCCTCCAAGCCCTGTCTCTCTTTAACATTTTTTATATACCGCACTATTTACATCAGCGCGGTTCACATGTAACACAAATGTCCAGTGTGGGAAAACTACATTGGACTTACAATAAACAGGAATTTGAACTTGGAGAACATGTCAAACTATGTACATCTATAGTACATGTACAACTATGTATATTTATGAGCCAGACGTCTAGGTAAGGGTAGATGAAAGCCCCTTGGAGACTGAGGGAGGCCGCCACCACTGCAAGACATTTGGTGAAGACCTGTGGTGTGGAGGCGAGACCGAAGGGAATTACCCTGTACTAGTAGCAACTGATCCCGACCACGAACCTTAGGTACTGCCTGTGACTGGGATGGACAAGGATCGAGTATACAACACAAAAAACAGTCTAGAACTATGGCAGCAGGGGCAAAAGCAGTTATAATCAATATAACTATAAAGTGCATGCAGTCATAAAAATGTTCACAATGGGTATTTCATACATAAATTTACATTATAAATATGTATATACATATTTATGTATGAAATACCCATTGTGAACATTTTTATGACTGCATGCACTTTAGTTATATGGATTAATGTACTTTTATGTTTATATGTATATGGTTGTTATATGTGTTATGAAATTAATTAAGATGTTGCACTTATTTTTTGGCTATCCTTGTTTTGTTTAATTTCGTTTTATTTTGATTTTTAACTTGCATGCTCTTATTAATTTACTATTCTTATTCATGTTTTAACTATTCATTTATTTATCTGTGAACCAAATACCCCTGAGGAAGTATTTTATGAAACATGCCCAGTGTCGGGTTTATTGGCACACTCGTCCTTTTAAGAATAAAGGCTGCTTTTGCCCCTGCTGCATCTAGGCTGGTTTTTGTGTTGGCTGCTTTCGTGGCAGCTTGCTGTTTTTTTGGTGGACAAGGATTGAGTATACACATCCTTTTGATCCAAGGAGCATAGCCAATCACCCTGCTGGAGGTAGGGCAATAGTGTTCCAAGGGAGAACATCTTGACCTTCTCCCACACCAGGAATTTGTTCAGATTTCTCAGGTTGAGGATGGGCCCAAGACCTCCTGTTCTTTTCAGGATGAGGAAGTACCTGGAGTAGAACCCCTTTCCTCATAGATGAGGCGGCACAGGCTCTACCGCCCCGTCCCTGAGGTGGTTTGCAATCTTCTGAATCAGCAGGGGAAGCCACCGGGGCTCCCTGGGAAAGAAGAGGGGAAGAAGGCTGGTCTAGGAGAAGAAGGTAGCCCTCCTTGACTACCTGGAGAACCCACAAGTCTGTGGTGATGGAGTTCCACCAGTAGGTGACGTGGACCAGCCAGCCCCCCTGTCGGCAGCTGGACATCCAGCAGACGAGAGGCTATGCTGAGGGTGTCAAAGTCTGGAGCCTGGCTGTGCTGGGACTGGGTTTTTTGGTCCTTTGGGCTTGCGGGGGCCCTGGATGGTGCCTTTACTTTGACCACCCCACAGTGAGGTCTGTGTGGCTGGATACAGGGGCTACTCCCAGTAGGGCTGTCCCTTCTTGTGGGAGAAGGGTTTCTTCCCTTGTGGCTTTTTTCTAGGGAGGGTAGAGGTCTTTCTGGAGAGCAGAGTACGGGTGACATAATCCATCTCAATTTCAGCCACTTTGTCCTCCATAAAGCTTACCAAAGAGTTACTCCGAGGCAAGGGACATCAAGGAGTTTCTCTTGGACCCACTGCTCCAATTCGGAGGTCTGAGGCCAAGCCTGTCAGCTACTCTTGTGGAGTATTTAAAGCCATTACAGGCAGCTTGAGAAAGGTATTTGGAGCATGCACTGGACTTCAGCACTTCCAGGAGCTCTAGGAGGTGGTCCCTGTCTAGGTCAGCCGCAAACCCACTGAGTTCCTTAGTAAGGTCCTAGAGGATCATACCAATATAGAGTTGGTAGCCCTGGATGTGGCAGGCTAGCATGGAGCCCTGGTAACATTTGCGTCCAAGGGCATGAGACTCTCTGCCCAGGGGGACTGAAGAGTGAGACTTCAGGCTCTTCTGCTTATGCATGGCGACGCGACCACCATGGAGGTGTAGGGAAGCTGCGTCTTCTGAAACCCTGATCCCCACAGGACCCTCATGACGATCATGACAGAAGCCAGGGTCTCCCACATGCGGAGAAGGTGTCTGTTAAGAATGGAGGGAACCGGAACCATAAGGGTTTCCTTTGGTGGTGCTTCATATTGGATGATATCAAGCTCCTCCACTCAAGGTTCCTCCTCAGACTCTGTGGAAAGCACAAGGGCCCATGCCATATCCCAAAAAAACTCAAATGTCCTCAGGAGGGGGATCACTGCCTTTGGGTTGGCAGAGAGGGGTCAGAGGGGAGATCTTGGTGGGCCTGAGTATCTGGTGAGGCATCACCATCAGATTCCCACTCTGAATAGTCTGTGGAAGACTCTAGGTCAGGTGGATCAATGACCCATGCTGAGCTCCCAAGGTCAGAGCCTGGCCGGAGATGGAGGCACTTGCCTGAGATGATCTTGCCCCCGAGGAACAGGAGATATAGACCTTTGCCAAGGATCCTCATGAGGAGTCTGGCTCCTGGGAATCACTGCGGGGGCCTGGGGAATCCTCAAGGCTGAGGTCCCTGCGGTCCCCAAGGCATGTGCCAGCAGGGCTGGGCACCTGCTAGGCAGCGAGGAATGCAGAAACACTGCATTCCAAGGCCAGCATTTGGGCCTCCCACTCTGGAATGGGGCCCTGGGACACTGACACCAGGGTGACCAGGTTGGGTGTCTAGGAGAGCGGGTCCTTGCCCAGACAACCCTCAGGAAACTGAGGTGCCCTCGCCAGAGGCCTCCACATCTGTTTGAGGTACCTTCTAGGCTGCTCTCTCTGACTCTTCGAGCTGATGTGAGTGCTACCAGGAAGACGACCTTCCAGGAGAGGTACTGCAGGTGGCAGGTAGCTAAAGGCTCAAAACAGAGCCCAAAATTGCAAGACCACCACATTAAGGTCCCATTCCACTGCTGGAGGGCAGACGTGAGGTTTGAACAACATGAGACCCCATAGGAACTGAGACATGAGGGGCTGAGCCGAGAGGCACTTCCCCTCAATGGAGTGATGATACGCTGCAATGGTGCTCAGGTGTACTCCGAGTTGTACTTCAATACCTGCCCCATCTATCACAGGCAGGACTGGAGTAGCACGTGCTCTGAGCAGAATGGGTTTGTCTGCTTTTCTGTGTGCCAGTGAGAAACATCACTTTAAGGTGTACGCCCTTCTCGTGGAGGCCTTCTGAGAGTCCAGGAGAATGTATTCCACATCCCATGGAAGATTGAAGGGAGCTAGTGCTACCCTTTCAGCAGCTAAGCCATGAGTGAGAGGGACCCCAGGTTGGGATGTAGGAGAGCGTCCTGCTCCTGCGAGAGTAGTCCTAGGGCTCGGCCCAGGGGAATCAGCAGTACTGTCGATAGGGAGAGGAACAGTGAGAACCAGCCTCTCGGTGGCGCAGACAGCCCCCATCAGCACTAGTGACACTGTCGTGTTGAGCCTTGAACAGGGTTCTTAGCAATCAGTGGCGTTGGGGGGAGGGGGAGGGCGAAGGGGAGGGAAGGTGTACAGGAGGCCTTCTGACCACAGAATGAGGAATGCATCTGCTGCTACCTGACACGGGTGTGGTTGGCAGGAGCAGAAACAGGACAACTGTGTATTGTCCAGGCTGGTGAACAGGTCCATCACTGGGACACCCCAGAGCCGGAACAGTTGGGTCCAGGCACCACTCGTGTGGCCAGAATACCCTGCTCAACTCATCTACCAAGACATTGTCCTGGCCCGGGGAAGCAGACCACCCTCAGGAGCATCTCTCTGCATGTGGCATAACAGGAGGTGGCTATTGCCTCCTAGCAGAGGTACGACCCCGTCCCCCTGTTTGTTCAAGTAGAACATTGCAACCTGATTGTCGGTCTGGATCAGCAGTGTGGTGCTGCAGCTGGTGGCTGAAGGCTTTGCAAGCCAGGAATATGGCCCTGATTTCCAGAAGATTGATCTGCATTTTGGATTCCCTCTGGGACCAGCAGCCTTGTGTTTGGAGGCTCTCTCAATACGTTCCCCAGCCAATGAGAGGCATCCATGGCGAGGACTTTCTGGGGGGTGAGTGCCTGGAAGGGCATCCCCACCTGAAGGTGACCTGGATTCTGCCACCAGAGGGAGTCTGCCAGTTGGCAGATCACATGCACTCTGTCCACAGAGTGGAGGCACCACTGGATTGCTCTGTTGGCAGGCATCTGGGATCCAGTGGATCCTGGAGGCTATGTGTCCCCAAGTAGGCAAAGACGACAGGCAGTCAGTCCTGTGCCGTTGCATCTCTGCAGCTAGTTCCCTGAGGCGTACTGATTTCTCCTGAAAGGAAGGCTTTTGCCTGAAGGGTGTCCAACTGTGCCCCTATGAAGTCTAGGCTCTGAGCAGGCGTGAGATGGGACTTGGGGTAGTTTATGACAAACCTCAGGTGCTACAGGGCATTTATGGTACATCTGGTGGCACATTGTGCCTCTGCAACCATGCCCCCCTTTATGAGCCAGTCATCCAGGTGGAGGAAGATGAAGGCCCCTTGAAGCACGAGACGAGCTGCAACTACCACCAGGCATTTTGTGAAAACTCTTGGAGACAAGGCCAGCCCAAAGGGCAGTACCCTGTATTGGTAGTGCTGCCCCCCACCATGAATCAGAGGTATTTTTCTGTGGCTGTGGTGGATCAGGATGAGAGTGTAAGCATCCTTTAGTTCTAAGGAGCAAAGCCAGTCTCCCTGCTGGAGGAATGGCAGCAGTATGATAAGAGAAAGCATCTTGAACGTCTCCCTGACCAGAAACCCGTTGAGCTTTTGCAGGTCTAGGATGGGCCCAAGGCCCCCAGTCCTCTTCGGTACGAGGAAGTAGCTAGAGTAGAAGCCAGTGCCCCAGAGATGTTTTGGGACCGACTCCACTACTTTGTCCCAGAATAGTCCTGCTAGCTCGGTGAGGAGCAAGGTCTGGTGGAGAAGAGGCCTTGTGGGCTCTCCCGGGAAGAACAGGGGGGTGGTGTCTGTTGGTGGTCAAGGAGGGTTACAGGAGGTGGAGTAGGTAACACCCAGGCATTGGTGATGGCTGTCTACCTGTGGGCAAGCAGGCTAGGCACCCCCCTGTGGGCATGGTCACACCCAGACTGTCAAAAGCCTCACCCAGGCTGGGTCCGAGCCAATGCCTGGGGCTTCAGGGCTTTATGCTTTCTGGGATCATGTCTCTAGCCTTTTATGTTTCTGGGCCTGCGGAACAGTACTGAAGCCTCCTTTCTTCCTTGGGAAAAAGGGCTTTTTCCCCCCAGGGTTCTTTTTTGGAGTTGTACAGAGGTCTTTTTCAAGAGCCTGGTTCTCGTCACATACTCTGTCTCTGCCGCTATGTCTGCAATGGGTTTCCTGAACAGGTTTTCACTTGTGCAGGGGACATCAATTTGTCCTTTACCCATTGTTCCAGGTCGGACAACTGCAGCCATGATTGGCGTTGTGCTCCAATGCCTGCAACAGCCACCCAGCTGAAGACTTGAAGCCATCATAGCTGCTCGGGATAGGAGCTTGGAACATTCCTTTACTGCCAAGGTTAGGGGTCTTGAACCTCTGTAGGGGTTTCTCCATTGCGACCTGCCGAGAACCCCCTGAGCTCCCTCAACAGTTCAAGTACATGCTGATGTAGAGCTGGTATGAGTGGATTCAGCATGATAGCATCAAGCCCTGAAAAGCCTTTCAGCCGAGGGTCTTGAAGGTTTGGCCCTCTCTTCCGGGTGGATACCAACAAGTGTATCTTTTGGCTCTCAAGCCAGTGCATGATCGACTCAACCAGTGAGTTGTGGGGGAGCTGGGCCTTTTGGAATCCAGGGCACCAGCGTACCAGGTACATGGTGTCAAGGTGCCTGCTGACAATTAGTACGGACACTGGTGTTTCCCACATTTGGAGGAGGTGGCAGTCTAGGATTGGGGGCACCAGGACTATAAGGGTTTCCTTCGGAGGTGTCTTGTACTGGAGTATCTTGAGTTCCTTGGTTTGTGGGTCCTCCTCTACCTTAGTCTTGATCACGAGAGCCTTAGCCATATCCCTCACAAAATAGGAGCAGCACAACGTCCTTGGGTGGAGAGCAGCATTGGGTCATCAGAGGAGACGGGTCAGAGGGTATGTCACAGTGTCGCCTCATGTCTGGGGACTCTTCGTCCTCTGTCTCCCATTCGGACTCAGAGTACAAGTCTGACACTGCACAATCACCTTGGTTGAGGACCACTCTCCACGGTGCAGGACCTCCAGAGGATCATCTGTCTGAGCTGTAGGCGCTCACCAGGGAGGACTAGTGTCCCAAAGAATGGGACTAGGAGCTTGACTGGGGCCTCTCCCAAGGTCAACAGCGCTTGAGGACTAGCTCGATGTCTGAGGAAGCCCTCGATGTCGAGGGTCCCATCAGGGTGGATGAACCAGATGAGCTGGACAAATACCTGCTGCATGGCCACTAGGGCAGATATGCTGCTCTCTAGGGCTGCCATTCTGGTCTCCATGCCATTTGGCTCCTCAGCCTTTGACACAGGCACCAAGGATCTTGGGCCCGATGTCGGTACTGTTGAGGGGGAGTCCTCTATGAAGATGGCCTCAGAGGCCCGAGGCTGGTCAGTGGGAGCAGACAACTCCTGGCGGGGCAATTTGGAGAGCTGCTCCTGCCCCAACTCCTGACTCACACCTGGGACTTCACCTTCTTCACTGATCCGTCCTCCAAGGCAATCAAGGATTATTTCTTATGCTCCAGCTGCGTGACTCAGAGGTGGTTCTGGCTTCGCAGGGCACAGAGGTATCAGAAGGGGCCCTGGGGCATGGTGTTACTGGAGACTCTAGGGTAGAGTTGGACTTATGAAAAATAGTTTCCTGCTGTTGATGGTAAATCTTTAAGGCTTTTGGGGCCATTGCTCTGCAGAATTCGCAGTCAGTTGTTGTGCTCTAGGTCAAGGCATCTGAGGCAGCAGTCATGTGGATCGGTAAGTGACAAAACTTTACCACAAGTGTTACACTTTTTGAAGCCACTTGAGGCCATCGGAAAAAGTGGGTCCCTGCCTCCTAGCAAGGGTCCAAGGCCTTCAGCTGAAAAACAAAAAGGGCATGAATGCCAGTCGAGGTGAACCTCGATGAAAAGTGGAAAATGGCTAAATGAACCTGAGGAGTGATGCAGAGGTGAGCTGGCTCAGGAGAGAGAGGGAGAGGGAGAGGGTGAGAAGATGGCACACTTGAGTGGGAATGCTGGAGAGATGCTTCCATGTGGGCTCCATCGGTGCCGATGTCACCCATATGTGAGGGCTGACTTCCTGCTTGTTCCTGAAGAAACTGAAGAGTAAAGACTTATTTTAAAAAAAAAAGAAAATTAGAAACAAACCAAGCAGAAGCAGTACCTGTGTTCAGCAGCTGGAACAGAAAATCCTGGAACTGGGTCCTTTGTCCCATAGTATCTTTTAATTAAAGCAATTCCTGCTACTGTATCAGTTCCTTTAAAGTTCACCAAATGAGCAGAGGCTCCAATCCCTGCAGTCTTAAAAAGGAAAGAGGCGTTTAATGTTTAGTTGTCCATGATGTATATATTGCAACACCAGTAAATTATGCTTCTTATATATAAAAATAAAAAAAGCCACACAAGCACCTCAAACTGCACTTTACCTCCAATCTGCCCCCTTCCCCCCACAAGTCAACCATGTCTGCTGCCATGAAATGTTCTGTTATAGGTCTTTTATGTCATCTACCATCCTGAGCTTCATTCTCCATATCACCAGATCCACAGCAGTAGGAACCTTTGGCCTAGCTGCAGATCTCCAACCAATGGAAAGCCTACTAACTTAGTGCATGCCCTAGGAGAAGAAAGGCAGCCACTCCTTGTCTTAAGTATTCCCATGCCACAAAGAGGACTAACCAGTTTGATGCTCCACAGTATGGCCAATCAGGAGGGTGATAGGCCTCAGTATTATAAATTCCCAGAGCCAAGGAGCCTCTCCAAACCCCTCATGCTCTTAACAGGCAGCCAAGGAGAAGGCTGGGAGCCTCAGCCTTGCCAAATTGGCATTTTAACCCAGCTACCCTCTCAGTATGAGAATATTTGGACTGCCTGAAGGAATATGGAGATCTAATTTTATTTTCTTCCATTCTTAGTTTTGTTTCTTGATGGTATTTAGGGGGCTAATTACTAAAGGTATGCTAATGTTAACATGTGTTAATTTCACTGTAATGTGCATTATTTTAGCATAGGTCCCATGCTATTGAATAGGATGCATGTTATTAGTAACTAGGTCCTATTGAACAATATGGGACCTGCACTAATTTAACGCGCATTATGGTGAATTAACGCACGTTAATGTTAACACAACTTAGTAACAAGATACCTTAGTTTAAGATTCAACTTACTCTTGCTTTTTCTACATCAACACTTCTATAAGAAGTGATGCCAATAAGCACTCTCCCCTTTTCCTCCTGAAATGTCATTCATTGAACAAATGCAACAAGTCTTGTTTTGGTTTTGACTCCTGCACCAAGAAACAGCATTATCGGGTGCCAGAATGGACAACTTTGCAGGAAAGGCCACCAGATTCCTCTATGCAACCATTTCATCAGTTTGCAACAATAAGGGGGCAATTGGAAGCAGTACAAATGAGTTGTCCAGTGAACCTCTAAGGCATTCTGAACTATCAATGGGCGGGTTTTGTAATTTGTCTACTGCAGGATTCCACAGTGAATGTTTGAGAGAGAAAAGGTTATGTAAACTTTTGTTTCACAGACTATTTCTCCAGAAACAAAGCCACAGATTTCAAAATTTCCAAAAAGATGACTTGTTAACACACCCTTATGTTGTAAGTAATGCCACACTTCTATTCTATGAAAAAGTTCTTAGTTTTCAGTATTTATTTTTTCAGAATATGCATGGTTACTAAGGAATTGCTAAATTGAATTCAGAATCCTCCTCCAGTTTATCTAAAGACATTCCTCAATGAGCTGGATCATTGCCTAATGGTGGGGCTGGCCTGGAATTAATGCTATTGCCCAGAATGCTGACCCTTCAAGGGCATACTTCTGGCTTGTAAGAGCCCAATGAATCCATGAACTGAGAACAGACTTGCACATTTCACACATGTAAAAGAGGACTGTGGTGGCTAAAAAGTAAACTCCTCTTGTGAACGCTAACATCAACTTTGTGTTATTGTTCAGTCATAAGTGTTTTTGCACTACTTGCTGCTCTCCCCTGTGGCACCATCTTTCTTTTGGCATACAAGGCACTTTCCTTGTTACCTGCCTTTAAAGCCAAGCGTTCTCTGTATTGGTAGAATTACTTTTCCTTCTACTATTTTGACCCTATATCACTACTTGGAAAAAAAGTGTGTCAAATGCATCAAGCCTGCCAGAGTTGAGACAATTGCAGATAGATTTTTGAAATTTTAGTTGTGCTGGCATTTGCATTTATTTTTCAGCTTAGTTTCAGGAAAAGAAATAATGCTGGTTGCCTGCCCACCCACCCACCCTCTGCAGGTCTTAGATTATAAGGCAAAGAATTTCCTGCCAATTTGCCTAATTGGGTAATCTTGTCCCTGTCTTCAACTGAATTTTTATTATCCTAGCTGCAAGACTTGTATAAGAACTTGGTGAGAAATGGAGATAATGGGGGCCATTCTGTCCCACTGCTGGCCCCATCAATACCCTCCCCATATATAAAGCAGGTTTGTACGGGGAGGCCTAGATGGGGGTGGGGGGGCACATTTTGGAGGAAGAGCTAGGGAGCGGGGCGTGGGCAGGCCATGACCCCAGACATACAAGGCCGATTCAGAGGTCAGCCCTGTATGTTCAGACCTCAGATCTAGACGGGGGACTTATTCCACCTTGAAGGACAGAGGGGAATCATGGCGCAGAACCTGGGGACATGGGCGAAGGGGCACAGGGGGTTCCCCACAGCCTAACTCAGGCCTTGGAAGGTCGGATTAGGGGTCAGGCTGTGGGAACAGGCATCCGGGTTTGGTGAGCCATGTATTTGTGACCTGGATTAGCCACTGTTGGAAATGGGATACTGGGCTTGATGGACCTTGGTTTGACCCAGTCTGGCATTTCTTATGTTCTTAAGTTGCTGTCACATCAGACAGTAATGAGATACATGTGGACAGAAGACCATGTTGCAGCCCTGCAGATCTCTTCCATGGAGATTGAACACAAGTTGGTCACCGACGCTGCCATGGCTCTGACATTGTGTGCTGTGATATACTTAGGCTGGCCTGAGCCTGGATGGTACTAAGTGAAAGAGATGCAGTTTTGCAGCCAAATTGAAAGAGTACATTTGGAAATCTGCACCCCTGGCTTACTGGTATCAAAACAAACAAACTTTGGTGGGCCTTCATCCACTCTAAGTGGAAGGCTAAGGCTTGTTGGCAGTCCAGCATGTGCAGCGCCGCTTCCCCTCCGCGGGCATGAGGACTCGGGAAGAAAGTTGGTAGAACGACTATCAACTCTAGCACCTGAATGGTCAACTATGTTGATATCTGGATGACTGGCTCATAAAAAGCACCACTAGAGTCTAGCAAAAGGGAAGTTAAGAAAACAGATACCACCTCTGGAAGGAATCAAGGATGAGTGCACAGGACTGTTCTTATGGTGGAACCTTGTGTATGGCGGATGAGCCACCAGAGCCTGGAGCTCACTGACTTAATTGCCACCAGAAATAAGACCTTCCAGGTCAAGAGCTTCATAGGGTAGGAATCTAATAGCTCAAAGGGAACCATAATGAGCTATACCAGAACCACATTTAGGTCCCAAGCCACTGCCAGGGGTTTGAAGGGAGACAGAGAAGCAAACCCTGTATGAAGTGAGCCACTAACAGCTGAGCCGAGATGGACCTTCCTTCAATTCCACAATGTTATGCCTCAATCACGCTGAGATGAACCTCGACAGAGTTGGACCTGAGACTTTACTCAGAGAGGTGTAGGAGGTACTTGAGTAGTCTTAGTGGATCAAGCTCCTGTTCTGTACACCAGGTCACAAATCCTCCCATTTGAATGCATAAGACCTTCTTGTCTAGGCCTTCTAGAGGCCAACAGAACATTTGCTACTCTTGTTGGGCAAGTTAAGCTCTGAGAGGACTAGTCTCATTGTCCATGCAGTTAAGGCCAAGGATTGGACGTTGGGATGTAACATCTTCCTCCTATATAAAAGGTCTGGGGCAGAGTACAGCCAGAGGTTCCCATTGTGAGAGCTGAAGCAGAAGGGGAAACCACAGCTGTCTGTGCTAATATGGTACGATGACCCGGTGAAAAGCGGGATACAAATACAGCTAAATAAATAAATAAATCATTGTACCCGTGTCTGTCTGAAGTTTCAGCAGGGTCTCTGCTATGAGAGGTATGGAAGGATAAGCATATAGCAGGCCCTTCCTCCAGTGCAGGAGGAAAGCATCTGGCGCCAGACTGTTGCTTGAGGTGACTCTGGAGCAGAACCAATCAACTTGGGTGTTTTGTTGAGTGGTGAACATGTCTATTGAGGAGATACCCTACTTCTGCAAGTTTTGGGCCACCACATCCCTGTCCAGCATCCATTCTTACAGCTGGAGGATGCAACTCAGCTAGTCTGCCAGGGTATTCTGCTCCCCTGACTGATGTATCCCCAAGCTCCATCCTGTAGGTGATGGTGAATCTCCATAACCAGACTGTTTCCCAGCACAGGAGATACAAATCTGTGCCCCCTTACTTGTTTATATAGTCGGTCTGAGTCAGGACAATCTGGTTGGCTAAACTAGTTGTTCTCAGGGCTCTCAAGTCCAAGAAATTGATCTGGTGCAGGCTCTCCTGTTTGGTGCAGGCACCTTGAGTGTGAAGGCCATCCAGATGCAGCCAAATTGGGGGGGTGAGAGTGCATCTGTTTTCTGGAGGTGACTCCTTTTGAAAAAGAGGAGACCCTTGAGCAGGTTCTGATGATCCAGCTACCAGTGCAGGGACTGGACGAGAGGGCTGGTGACAGCCACCTGATCTTTAAGGTGGCTGGTAGCCTGGTTCCACTGAGTCCTCAGTGTCCATTGAGCCTGTCTCAAAAGATGAGCCATGGGTGTGACATGTAGAGTAGAGGCCATGTGGCAGAGCATGGTCAGCCTCCTGTGAACTGTATTGTGGACGACTTCACTGAGTATCTCTGACCAAGGCCATCAATATCAGGAGTCAGTCTAGTGGAAGGAAGGCTTTAACTTGAGTAGTGTTGAGGAGAGCCTCTATGAACCCCAGTTGTTGGGCAGGCTGAAGGCAAGACTTTGGGTAACTGACTAAAAACCCCCAACAGCTCTAGCACCTGAATGGTCAACCATGTTGATATCTGGATGACTGGTTCATAAAAAGCACTACTCCAGAGTCCAGCAAAAAAGAAGACAAAGGCCACTTGGAGATTGTGTAGACTCAGGGTGGCAAGGCCCAGCCCCCAAGTTAAGTACTTTCTGCCAAGACAAATCTAAGATGCATCCTGTGATCAGGATGAATGATATGTGGGTATTCATATCTTTTTGATCCAGGAAGCATAGCCAATTGGGTTTCTGAAGATAAGGGAGCAGGATACCTAGAGATACCATCTTGAACTTTTCTTGCACCAGAAAGAAGTCAAGGTTTGAGGTCCAGGATGGGCCGAAATCCACCTCATCTTTTTTGGGGACACAAAAGTACCTGGAGTAAAAACCCCCATTCAATTTGTGGCACGGGGTCTATGGCAAGACTGGCCAGAAGGGAGGAGATTTCTCCCTGAAGGAGGTCTAGATGCAGAGAGTCAAGGGATACAACCCCTTGGGGAAGGGGAGGGCAATGTGGGGTCAGCTCAGTGAAGCGCAACATGTAGCTGCTTTGGACTATCTGCAGTACCCACAAGTCTGAAGTTATAAGGGGCCACCTGTGGGCAAAAAGAGTGAGCCTTCCCCCCCACTGGAGGGCTCCCCCTCTGGACACTAGCAAATTGGCTATGCTCCAGAAGAACCAGTCAAAACCCTGCTCCTGGCTTGGATGCCCTTTAAGGCTTCTCTCAATGCTGCGAACAAGGAACCTGCGTCTTTTGCTGGGAGATCGGAGGACCAGGGAAATACCTTTGCCTATGTGGGTAGAAAGCCTTCTTCTGCCCTCCACTTTGATACACGTCCAAACCTGCTGCCTATTGCAGAAGGTGTCTCGAAAGCTTGACGAGGGCAAAGTGCTGCTTCTCTACAATGCCCGCCTTTTCCTCCACCTGCTCTCCAAAGAGGTTCTCTTTCCAGTAGGGAACATCCACAAGCTTATTTTGAACCGACTATTCCAAGCTGGAAGACAGAAGCCAGGCGAGCCTGCTGCAGTTATAGATACTGTCTCAAAGGCATCATAGGTTGCCTGGACCAGGAACATCGAGCAGTCCTTGCCATGGCCCACAACAGTGTTCCAGTTTCTCTGGGGGAAGGAACTGGCACAAATCTGCAAGATCACATGTCCTTCAAGAACATGCTCATGCAGAGCTGATAAGAGTGTACTCAAGCTGCAAGCATGGAGCTTTGGAAGCACCTCCTTCTGAAGAGGTCCAGCACCCCCCTACCTGGGGCATCAAGGAATGAGTCTTGGTGCTCTAGATCCTCTTAAGGGTTGACTCTACCACTAGGAAGTGGTGTGGGAGCTGAGGCTTCCCCAAACCCAGCAGCTTTTTGAACCCTGCACATTAAGTCCAGCCTTTTAAGGATCAGTAGCATAGTGAGGGGGGTCTCCCACATCATTTGTAGCTGCTGCAGGATGCAGTGCACTGACAGTCACTGCTTCCTTATGGGCCGAGATGTATTGGAGGACCTCCAAATCCACTGCCCTAGGATCATCCTCAGACTCCAGTGAAAACAGGATGGCCTTTGCCATATCCCTCATGAAATCCTAGGACATATCTTCTAGAGGAGACTTTCATGCAGAGGGGAGGGATCTGACAGGAGCTCAGCAGACCTGCCCTCTGACAAGTTCTTGGAATTCACATCAGTCACCCAGCCAGACTCTGAAAGAAGTCGATGTACTTCCGAGACTTTGCCTGGAGCTACCTCCTGCCTCGAGGGGAGTGAGAGCCTCGATGGTATCAATGATGCATTGCGTGCTTCCGATGTTTTGTCAGGGAAATGGAATGCAAGATGCTGTAGAGGAAGATGGCCCTGCCAGGAACCAGCATCTGCTCTGATGCCCTGACATCGATACCTCCACAGGCAGGGCGTGTGTCTTGAGGATCAGCTGCACAACACTTGACGATGCTGTGGGCACAGAGGCACCAGCCAGCTATATCGCTGTCAACAATGCAATGCAGACTTAGAGTGCCTAAAGAGGCACTCCTCCATGACTGCTGATTCTGAAGGCCTCAGGCCCTGAGCAGCTTCGACCGATGGTTCTGGGATCTGTGTGGGGATATTGACATGGTCTTGGCTGGCTTCACGCCCATCACTCTCCATGTCTCACTTGGAAGGGCTCAGATGCCTTCGGCTGATGCTCAGCTAGATCCCCCTTCAATTTCAGAGACAAGGCCAAATCCTCTTGGCTCCAAGCAAGAACAGACCGATGACTGATGCTTCAGGGCACTGTGGGTTCTTGACTCCAATGCCGATGCACAGTAGACAGATTCCTGGGAAGCCATTGAGACCGATGGCAGTGCCGAAGATGCTGAATCAGACCTTTGGTCAAAGAGGGATTCTCTGTTTGACCCTTCAGGCCTCTCCTTGTCATCTGCAAACACAAAATTACAAGAGGGCTGGTGATCGGGACCCATACACTGGAGGCACCAATTGTGTCTGACAGAAATGGTACTGGCACGCTTGGTGCGCTTCTTGAACCTGCTGACCGGTTTCTGGTTGATGTCTGGGAAGACTGCTGTGGCAAAAGCAAACGGCTCAATGGTGACTAAGGGCCCAGCCAGGCCACAAGGAAACAAATTAAAGGTTACTGAAAAGCGCAGGAACTGAAGGCAGCAATGCGACCCATGGAACTTACGCGATCAACGGCAGGCACTAATACAAAATTCGTCAGGAAGGCCTCTGAAGGGTGAAAAAAAAAAAAAAAAGAAATCACTTACCAGCGGAGGACAAACAAAGACTGGAGAAAATGGTGCCACAGCAGCAGGCGGGAAGACATAGGCACAGTACAGCCTCCCAAAAGCTTAAAAAAAAAAAAAAAAAAGCACGCTAGGGAGCGTTCCCGCACAGAGCTCAGTCAGAGACATCACCCATACTTGAGGGCTTACTTCCTGCTTTGTCCAGGGAGAAATGTGATCTCTCAGAATTCAAAAGGCGAAGTCTGCTAAGGTTTAATATGGTGCTACCAGGGCTGAATTTCTGGAACAATGGCCTGGAATGCAGTTCTGCCAAATCTTTTCAGAATCCAGAGCAGTATGCTCTGTTCCAGCCCCTCCCTTCCAAGCAGTCCACAGGGAATAGGAGACAGAGTGTAGAGCTGAGCAGAGAACAGTCACTACTCCCTAATCCAGCTCCCAACTGTTGCTCCTGTCCCTGGCTTGCCTGCCCCCTCCCCTGGCTCTACAGTTCCACTACCTTTTTGACTACCAGCTTTGCTTTAAATTTCAAAGCCACTAGAAGAGGAATTGAACACAAATGCTAGGAGAGGGCAATGGAAGACAGTTTACTCCCCAAACACAGAAGGGGGACTACTGTAAAAAGATTAGCACACTTAAACATCCAATAAAAGATCAATTCTGTCACAGCATATAGCAAATTAGAGTTTTACCTCTTGAGAAGAAACGCCTCTGTAACCAAAGTCATGTAGTTTATAGTCCAACCCATCCAAGTTTCCAGATGTATCCATCAAATATTTTGCCAAAATTTTCTTCTGTTCTCTAGAATTTGTAGCGACTGTGATTGGATACCAAGTTTGAACAAGGATAGTCTAAGTAAGAAAAAATCATTAGCAGGGCTTTGCATATAATAGAAGACCACATTACTCCGGAGGAATTGTTAACCACAAAACAAAAAATATTCAATTTTTTTCACACACATTCAGGTCAAGTCCAAGACAAATCTTCAAGCAACAGTCACGACAGCCTGTGTATAAAGAAATGCATGTTTCAAAACCAAACCACCATGAAAAAGGAGTCTTAAACAGACCTCAATCCAATTTGTCAGCCAGTAGCACTCAGGATCTGTGTTTTCCACTGTAAAAAGAACATTTCCTCTGGGAATGACACTGCCTTCAGGAACAGCCTTCACTTCTATGGGAAGATGTCCATCATATTTCTGTATCAAATAAGACAGCCATGATTTTAGCCGTTTAACTCTTAATATCTACTCGGGCAGATTTACTAAAGGTGCTGCTGTGTTGAGTGTACTAACATGCATTAATACATGCTACAAGACATGTTTACTAACACTAAACAGTTTAACAGTAGTGCATTTTAGTAAATCTAACCTTAAGCGGTCATTTCATAAAGAAATCTCCATGTGTAAACATGTTTTACGTGCAGAAAATGAATTTTATAAAAATGTGTACTTAACACCCATAACTATGCATGCCGACAAGATGGTGCCTACTTCCACACAATAGGCATAGTTGTTCCAATGGCAAGGAGCAGGGCACAGATGGATATATACACACACACACACACATATACATATACACACATATACATATACACACACACTTACATCTTCAGAGCAGGTGTAAATATGGGCACTACTGGGGCTGGTTCTGGGTGCTTATGTTGCCTTTATGCATAACCCGTATAATAGGGGCCAAAGGAATTTCAATTAAGCAAAAACAAAACAAAAAAAGCTTCCGTTTGTACTTGACATATCAGGTTGGATCACCTTTATATATAATACATATATCTTAAAATAAAAGTAATTCAACATATCATGCCAAGTACAAACAGAAGCTTTGTTTGCTGAAATAAAATTCCTTTATAGATATATAACCTATATAATGGCCATCATAAACTGTGGATATTGCCCAAGTGTGAGCCTTTGCTATTTGTACAGATTGTGTTTCTCTTGCTATATTGAGTCTTTTTGCTAGCCTTTATAAAACAGACAACGTTTAGAACTTTTGACAAAAGCACCCTTTCATAAAAACTACCCCCCCCCCCCAATGGGGTTATTTTCAAACTGTTCTGCTGCAATGTTTGAGTACTTTTACCCCTAGAAACTGCGCTAGATTTCAAAATGGAAAATACTCTTTGAAACACTATAATAGGTACAAAATATCATTATAAGTGTCAAAAGATTTTAGGTAACATTTCATAGACCTGAAAATATAAATCAATGCACATTTTCTGATGCCACCTAATGTACATCCCTGAAAATACCTCCCTAATTGCAGCTAGAATTATACACATTTTCCTTCCTCCATATGGCTAAAACTATTTTTAAATATAAAATGTATGCTCCGTTTCACAATCTAAATCTCAAAAGAGCAAGCCACCAAGATGATCTTAACACTTCTCTACTGTAATACTTTAGAACTCTAGAGTTTGGCTTAAGCAAATTTAGCACAAGTACCCCATCACTGCAGTACATTAGAGAGAAGCAGCTGTGTCTATACCAAATGTGGTCCCTAAGCCCTGATGTTTCCTAAAATTTGGAAATGCTGTCAGCTTCAGGTACATAGGATTATTGTCAATAACAAGGCTTCTCAATTCCCATCTTCCAGGGCCACAAATAAGTCAAGTTTTCTGAAAAATGTCTTGTGCAATTATAAAACTTTACCTGTTTCTCAAATCCCAGACCAATGTGATTTGCTGTCCTACCAGCAGGTAGAGCGCAAATCTGTTCTTCTCCCCCATAAATGCTGGTATAGTGGGTGAGCTGATCTGTACACCATTGTCAGAGTTCCCACTTGGAACTCAGTGATCACCTACCCCCTCCCATTCTAAAAAAAAATACCCACACACATACTACAATTGTCACTTCTACCTCTCCTATCAATGTTGGTTCTCTTCCTAAGTCAGCTACCCTGTACAGCCTTTACTAGGGTGGGATACTATCCTTGTTTGGCAGGACTCAAGGAACAGTAAATTAACAGGGTATGGCATAAAGCATAGTTACTCACCTGTAACAGGTGATCTCCGGGAACAGCAGGAATTTAGTCTTCACATATGGGTATCGTCGGTACTGATGGAGCCTGCGCGGGAACGCTCCCCAGTGTCCAATAGGAAAGCTTTTGGGAGCATCCCACAGCGCCTGCGTGCTGCCTTCCCGCCTTTCCCAAATGTCCCTCTCCAGTTGAGTTTAAAGCTGAGACAAAGAGAGAGGGAAAGAGAGAAAGCTAGGGGAGGTGGGTGGGTTGTGCAGACTAAATTCCTGCTGTTCCCGGAGATCACCTGTTACAGGTGAGTAACTATGCTATCTCCAGGAACAAGCAGGAATGTAGTCTTCACATATGGGGACTCCCTAGCTGCAGATGCCAGGGATAAGGCCCCAGAAGTTGTGCGCCCTTGTGAAAGGGCTCTACTTCCCCCCATGGATCTCTGGCATCCTACCAGGGATGGTGGGTAGGAGTTGATTAAGTATGGAACAGGTGTTGAAGAACAGCCTGACCAAACAAAGCATCCCGGCGGGAGTCCTTGTCTAAGCAGTAATGGGCTGTGAAGGTATGAACCGAAGCCCAAGTATCTGCTCGACAGATGTCGTCGATAGACAGAGTGAAGATGAGCCAGAGGCTGCCATGGCTCTCACATTGTGAGCTGTGACATGGCCTTCAAGAGGAAGGTTTTTACTCTCATAGGCAAAACGATATACACTGCAATCCAGCTGGACAGTGTTCTTTTGGAGAATGGAAGTCCCAAATGACTAGGATCAAAAGCAACAAAAAGAGTTGAGAGGACTTTCTATGTTGCTGTGTCCTTTGCAAGTAAAAGGCCAAAGCCCTTTTGCAGTCCAAAGAATGAAGATTCCTTTCTGCATTTGAGGTGCAAGGCCTTGGGAAGAATACAGGAAGGTAAACCGCTTGGTTTAAATGAAAAAGTGACATCACCGTTGGCATGAAGTGTGGATGAGTCTTAAGGACTACCTTATGATGGAACCTTGTATAAGGAGGATCAGCCACCAACGCTTGCAATTCACTGATGCAATGTGCTGATGTGATTGCAATAAGAAAGATGACCTTCCAGGAAAGGAATTTCAAAAGAGGTAGTGACTAATGGTTCAAAAGGCGGTTTCATGAGCTGCCCAAGAACCAGATTTAAGTCCCATGCCACCGGTGGTGGCTTAATGGGAGCCTTAGTTAAAAAAAGGCCTCTCAAATCTCGCTATGAGGGGATGAGAGGAAAAAGGTTGTCCATTTAGAGGCTTGAAAGAAGCTGCAATAGCACTCAAATGAACTCACTGAATTGGTCTTAAGCCCTGCATTTGATAAATGAAGGAGATACTCCAGTAATGATTCCAGAGGTATTGCAAGAGGGTTAAGACCCTTCTGCGAGCACCATATGGTAAACCTTTTCCACTTAAATGCATAAAAGCGTCTTGTGGAAGGCTTCCTGGAAGCATAAAGGATATCCTTTACCTGCTGGGAAAGGTTAAGACCGTGAAGTTCTAGGCTTTCAGCAACCAGGCCCTGAGATGCAGAGACTGGAGATTGGGATGCCACAGCAGCCCATCCTCTTGAGAAAGGAGATTTGGAGCAGATCCTAACTCCAGAGGCGGAGCTTGAGAGAGATGTAGGAGCAGAGGGTACCACATTTGCCGTGGCCAACGTGGAGCTATGAGAATTATATGACCTCTGTCTCTCTGAAGCTTGAACCGGGTTTTGGGAATTAGGGGAATGGGTGGAAAGGCATACAGGAAGTCCTGACCCCAATGGAGGAGGTAAGCATCCCTGGCCTGACAACCCTGAGCTGGAATTCTGGAACAGAACCGGGGATGTTTGGCATTCAGCAGACTTGCAAAGAGGTCTATGTCCAGGGTTCCCCAAATTTGAAAACTTTTGGCCACCTGGTCTGCATGGAGAGACCATTCGTGTGGAAGCAGAACTCGACTGAGTCTGTCTGCACAAGAGTTTTGAATGCCTGGAAGATACAACGCAAAGAGATGAATCTGATGCTCTCTGGTGAGGGCCCATAGTTGCAAAGCTTGGTTGCAAAGCGACAGAGCCTGTTCCACCCTGCTTGTTCACATAGAACGCGGCTACTTGATTGTCCGTTTGAACTAAGACTGTCTTGTAGCTGAGCTGGGTGTGGAATACTCGAAGAGCAAGGAAGATTGCTCTGAGTTCTAGGAGACTGATGTGTAAAATAGGCCTCCTGGAGTTCAGGTACCCTGGGTAGAGAGGCCTTGCAGGTGGCCTCACCAACCTACCTGTGAAGCATCTGTTAGAATGGCCTGGGGTGGGGGGTTGCTGAAAAAGAGATCCCATCAAAAGGTTTTGGGGTGATTGCCACCATTGGAGTGACAAAATAAGGCAATGCGAGTTTGATATTTTGTCTGACAGGCAACCTGACGCCTGAGTCCACTGAGTGGATCAAGTCCATTGGGCTGCCCTCATATGGAGGCGAGCATAAGGAACCACATGCAAGGTGGATGCCATGTGGCCTAGCAACTAACATTTCCTGAGCAGTGAGGTGAGGTTTTAGCACTGCTTGGGAAGCTAACTGCACAATGCGAAGGCAGCGGGGCTGTGGAAGGTAGGCCCTTGTCTGTCTGGTATCCAGCAGAGCTCCTATAAAATCTCTAGGGACTGAGTGGGAGCAAGGTTGGATTTTGGGAAGTTTATGACAAGTCCCAGATACTTAAGGATGCGCACTGTGCGAGAGAGGACAACCCTGGCCTCTGGCTCTGAAGGGGCTCGAATGAGCCAGTCGTCTAAGTAAGGGAAGACAAATATTCCCAGGGTGCGGAGACATGCTGCCACCACAGCCATGCATTTTGTGAACACCCTTGGTGCAGAGGCCAGGCCGAAGGGAAGAACCCTGTATTGGTAGTGCTTCCCTTGACACAAAGCGAAGGAATGTTTGGCGAGTTGGATGAGAACATGTGTACGCATCCTTGAGATCTAGAGAACAAAGCCAATCCTGACTCTGAAGGTATGGCAGCAGAGTTCCTAGAGAAATCATTTTGAACTTCTCTTTGAACAGGAATTTGTTCAATTCTCTGAGGTCTAAAATGGGTCTGTGTCCTCCTGTTTTCTTTGGAATAAGGAAATGGGGGGGGGGTAAAATCCTGTACCCTGTTGGGGAATGGGTACCTCTTCTATTGCCTCTTGAGCAAGGAGCACAGTGACCTCTTGACCTAACTGGTCGTTGAGAGAGGTCTGAGAATTGAACTCTTACCATTGTAGGAGGGGGCATGCTGAGGAAATGAAGCTTGTATCCCTCTCTTACAATAGACAGAGTCCAAATTTTCTGCTGTTATTTGACCCCCATCTGGGGGCAAAATGACAACCTTCCTGGGATGGTGGAGGGTTCTGGGCCATTCAGGGCCAGGAAGGCAAAGTTCTCTAAATAGGAGTCAAAGCCCCTGTGGAGGCTGAGTCTGCTATGCCGGTTGAGGCTTAGCTGCTTTTGTCTTTTTGTCTAGGTTGTTGCTGCTGTCCCTTTTGGGCAGACTGACCTAAACGATGACCCTGCTGGGTATAGGAGGGATAAAACTTCTTACTGAAGAATGATTTCTTATAGGATTTTTTCCTCGCAGGATCAGCTGTAGATTTAGACAATCTATCCAAAAGTGATATTGTCAGCATCTCTCATTAGCTTTTTCCTGCCAATTCTTGCCAAAGAGATTTTCTCCTGTGCAAGGAATATTCCCTAGTTTATCCTGTACCCAAATTTCCAAGTCAGATGCCTGGAGCCAGGCAATTCCACATGCACCTATGGCAATGGCAGAGGTTCTGCTTATGCACTCAAAGCAGTCAAAGGCTGCACGATTCACAAACTTGGAAACATCCTGGGCATGTTTGACAAGGGCGAGGTAATCTTGCCTCTTATCAGGAAGGAGGGGGCTCATAAGCTCTAAATCTCCTGTGACCTCCTTAAGAAACATTCCCATATATAAGATATAGGAACTAATCCTAACAGAAAGCATGGAAGCCTGGAAGGTTCGACATCCAAAGGCGTCAAGAGTCCTACACTCACGTCCTGAAGGATTAGCTGCATGCCTTTTTGCACTCTTTATCCTTCTCATAGCTGATTCCACCACCATGAAATGGTGTGGTAATTGAGTTTTCTGAAACCCAGGACAAGGAGGAACTCGATACATGGTGTCGAGTCTTCGAGAGTGAGGAGATGTGGTTAGAGGTGTTTCCCACATCCTTAACATGAGATCATGCAAGATCTCATGAATAGGTAAGGTAGCTGCCTCCTTGGGAGCTTTAGGGTATTGCAAGATTTCTAATTCCTTTGCCCTAGGCTCTTTTTCAGGAGCCACTGTGATGGAAAGACCTCGGGCCACATCTCGGATAAAATCCTGAAAGGACATATCCTCTGGTGGAGGCATCCTATGCTGAGGAGAAGAGGAATCTTCAGGAAGAAGTACTCTGGAATCAGCAGAGCTTTCAGAGTCTTCAGACTCAGAGGACTCGAAGTATCTCTGATCCGGGTGATCGTGCAAGGCACGGTACCAATGGAAGTCGGCATCTGAGTGGTTCGGTACCGACTTGTTGATGACGGATAGACACGCATGACTCGATCCCAGTAGAATACCTGCCTATGTCGATGCAGTCTGTGCCGGTTGAATTGTCTGAAGCTGTTTCAGGGGCATCGAGGCCATGAGAAGAGCGTCTATCGACGCTACCGATGCTTGGGTATCGGTACCGGATGAAGCGGCCGATACCCCAGAGCATGGCACCAGTAGTTCTGCTGAGGTTGAAGCCTCGAGAACATCCTGGAGCCCTGTTAGTGCTTTGGAAGCCAAAGCCTCCCACGGGGCAATTTTGCCAGTGAAAGTCCCTCAAGGGCAACGCCAGAGGCATCTCGATGTCTAGAAGGAGATATACCCTTTGAGGACCGGCTCGATTTATGTTTAGTTACCCGAGATCCATGGGAGGAAGACAAAGCCCTGGAAGACGTCGATGCCACAGAGGCTGCATTGGAGGGAAAAAGGGTGCTAAGTTTAGCAGCTCGGTTTTGCCGGCCCCTCTACGACATCATCCCACAGGCAAGACACTCAGAAATAGAGTGATCAGGACCTAAACATTTAATGCATTTTGAAGGAAAAAGGTTGGGCCTAGTGCCCAAAATGGCACGTGGCACCTGAAGAGAAAATTACTGGAAAGACTCCAGAAGAAAGTTTTGTTTTTGTTTTTTTAAGAAAAGAAAGAAGAATTGGCGGTACCGGTGTAGCGTTGAGGGAAGGCAGACGCGACCACAAAAAAAGAATAGAAGGGATTTTTTTCTGTCGACTCCGTGGAAAACGAAGAATTGGAGAGGGACAGTTGGGAAAGGCAGCACGCAGGCGCTGTGGGATGCTCCAAAAAGCTTTCCTATTGGATGCTGGGGAGCGTTCCCACGCAGGCTCCATCAGTACCAACAATACCCATGTGTGAAGACTACATTCCTGCTTGTTCCTGGAGATTCACTCTTTCCTCTTTGTGCTGGACTAGTCTGGCAAGGACAATAGTAAGATTTGACATATTTTCATCTGTAACAGCATGCAAATCCATATCTTAAAACAAAAAGAGCGCATACACCTTAATTATTCAAAATTAGACCAAAAGAATGTGTACTCATATGAAAAAAAAAAAAAAAAAAAGTGTTCTGTTTTTAAAATTATTTTATTTTTGAGGTATCATTTGCAGAGCTTGATCATCATACATTCAGACTAGCTGATCATCCAAGGCTCATCTTATAAGTTGCATACTTTTTATATGTATAAAAACAAATGAAAAAAATATGGACCGTTTACATTTTAAAGCTTGTACTTGGAACTTAAAACTTCTGTTTAGTGATCTCAGTAGTCAAGTGCAACAAACGCTATTCAAGCTTGCATTAGCAAAAACCCAATGGCAGCATTTCAGTACTCCAGTGCCTTTTTTCGACGTGTAAGCTATTTTGCTGCAAATGTCCTTCATTAATACAGCATATGCTGTCTCTATGCCGTTCTGTTGAATGAGACATTTGCAGCAAGATAGCTTACAGCACTCCAGTGCCCTTTTTGGAGGGTAACACTGGCATTGGGTTTTTGCCAATGCAAGCTTGAACAGAATTTGTTACACTTGATGACTGAAGTCGCTTGAACGGCCTTTTTCGTCAACCCCTCTTTATAGCATACCTTCCCTACCTATATTCACCTTGAACCAGTTTTTTTTTAGTTTTGTTTTTTTAACTAAAGAAAATGCAAAACCTTGATCAAATCCTTCCATTTTGAATGCACAACTGGGGGCAGGGCTGAGGGTAATCAGGCTGACCAGACAGTCTCAATGTGCGCTTGAACTTCTTTCCTTATCTGTCCTATACAATGAATGGCTGTCCTTTTTGAAGGTTTACACTGTTATGTGATTTTTTAATTTTTTTAGTTTAGTCTTGCCTTGTGTAAACTGCTCTGAAGGCTCAGAGGCCAGTATATCACGAGCAATAAACCATAACCTTGACTGTGGTCATTTTAACAAAGAAAATGTAAGCTTTAAAAAGGACAAGATTTAAAATTTAAATGGCCCATAGTTTCATATGAATTTATATAAAAAAGTATAAGATAAGGAGAAATTAGACCTTACCTGCTAATTGTCTTTCCTTGAGTTCTCTCCGGGCTAGTCCAGGCCACTGTAGGGTTGTCAATCTCATCTAGCAGCTAAGGACTGTAATTCAAAAAAGCTTGCTGATAGGCTAACTGGCTCCCCCTGGTGTGCCAGCCCCAGTCAACTACTGTCCAAGCAGCACCATACGGAAATAATGAACCAAAGAACCAAAACACTTTAAAACCCCATACACACCTATAACTATGGCACCGTCTCGGCTAAGCAGAGCTGGCTTCGTAAGTAGCCCTTTTGTGGTTCTTTTTTTTTTTTGTATATATCGTGTTATTTATTTATTGTTGCCATTGGATGCGATATCTTAAATTTCTTAAACCTCGTAGTGGAAGCCACCCGACCACCCCTGCCGTGGACGAGGGAAACCCCGGGGCAGCCCTCCGCACCCAACACCAGCATCTCACCAACCAAAAAGGAACTCCATCCGAACAGAACACGGGTTCATCCAAGCAAGTCTACCGTCTCCTGGCAAAGAACAAAAACACTCGCAGTACCACAGGGCGGGCCCTGGACTGGCCCGGAGAGAACTCAAGGAAAGACAATTAGCAGGTAAGGTCTAATTTCTCCTTCCTCTTCATCTCTCCGGGCCAGTCCAGGCCACTGTAGGGCAGTACCAAAGCAGTGTGTACAAACGGGAGGGATCTGCGAGACCCCCAGGCACCGCGGAGGCTCCCACAATTGCATCATCCTGAGCTTGCATATCCAAACGATAATGCTTAGTGAAGGTATGCAAGGAAGACCATGCCGCCGCCCGGCAAATATCCACCAGAGGCACCAAGGCGAGCTCCGCCCAAGTAGCGGCTTGCGCTCTGGTAGAATGTGCCCGGAGTTCTCGGGGCGGCCTTTGACCACTAGCCTCATACACAGCACTAATCGCCCGTTTCACCCAATGAGCAATAGAGGCTTTAGACGCCGCTTCTCCTTTGAGGCCCCGCAAACACCACAAATAACCTGTCCGACCTTCGAAAACTCTGTCCTACGAAGATACTTCCGTAGCATTCTGCCCAGATCTAGCTTACGCAGCCACTGCCCCCTATCACTGCCCCCCTCCCGGGGAAAAGGTAGGTAGCGAAATGACCTGATTCACATGAAAAGACACCACCTTCGGCAGAAAGGCCGGAACCGTTCTCAGTACAACCTTTTCCTTAGAAAACTGAAGGTAAGGCTCCCGACACGAAAGCGCCTGAAGATCCGAGACTTTGCGAGCAGAGTACAACGCCACTAGAAAGGCCGTTTTCCAAGTGCACTCGCGTAGACTCACCACAGACGCCGGTTCAAAGGGAGGTTGAGTCAGAGCCTCCAACACCAAATTCAAATCCCACGCCGGAATCATGGAGCGTACCGGAGGACGGAGAAGCCTCGTAGCTCTAAAGAAGCGCTGAACATCCGGAAGAGCCGACAACACTCTGCCGCCCACCTTACCCCTATAACAGGTTAAGGCCGCTAACTGAACCTTCAGCGTACTGAACGCCAAACCCTTCTCTAAACCCAGCTGAAGGAAGTTCAAAATGACCGGCAGGGATGTGGAAAACGGAGGAACCTCACGCTCCCGACACCAGTTCTCAAAAAACCGCCAGACGCGAATGTAAGCCAGAGAAGTGGACCGCTTCCGAGACTGCAGCAAGGTCCCAACTACTGCCGGTGAAAATCCTTGACGGCGGAGCAGCTCCCTTTCAACAGCCAAGCCGTAAGCAAGAACCGATCCACCTGCGGCATCAAGATCAGACCCTGGCTCAACAAGTTGTCCCTGCGTGGAAGGCACCACGGAGGAGCAATGAGCAACTGGACGAGATCCGCATACCACGGACGACGGGGCCAGTCCGGAGCAATGAGAATCACCACACCATCGTGCTTCGCAATCCGCCGTATCACCCGCCCTATCAAGGGCCAAGGGGGAAAGACAGAGGAGCTGCCCCTCCAGCCAGGGCTGTACCAGACCATCTAGCCCCTCTGACATATGCACCCTGTACCTGCTGAAAAATCGAGACGCCTTGGCGTTTTGCAGGGTCGCCATGAGATCCATGACCGGCTGACCCCAGCTAAGCGAGATGTCGTGGAACACGGCAGCATTCAGCTCCCACTCCCCGGGGTCGAGGACATGACGACTGAGGTAGTCGGCCTGAACGTTGTCCTTCCCGGCCACATGCACCGCCGAAAGTGCGAGAAGATGGGTCTCTGCCCAAAGCATCAAACTGACTCTCCGCCAGGAGGTCCGCGCAACCCGTGCCCCCTTGCTTGTTGATGTACGACACCATCACTGCATTGTCGGAGAACACGTATACCGCCTTCCCCTGCACCAAGCCGAAGAAGTGCTTCAGCACCAAAACGACTGCTCTCATCTCCAGCCAATTTAAATCGACCACTGTGATTGTTCCGTGGACCAGCATCCCTGTGCCACCTGCGCCAAGCAGTGCGCTCCCCAGCCTGTGAGGCTGGCATCTGTCGTTACCAACAGCCAGGGTGGTTCCCGCAGAGGAACCCCCGCTCGCACGTGCACCGGATCCAACCACCACTGCAGGCTGTCCCTCACGGGCCCTGGACAGGGGAGCCGCTGCCCCAGCGAGTGAAACTGCGGGGACCACCTGGCTAGCAGCGAATGCTGCAGCAGATGCATGTGAGCGCAAGCCCATGGCACCAAATCCAAGGCCGCAGCCATAGTACCGAGTAACTGCAGGTATCTCCAGGCCGTGGGAGCGCGGACCCGGAGAAAGGCTCGCACTTGCCGCCAAAGCTTCTGCACCCGTTCTTCGGGCAGAAAAACCGCCCCTCGCTATCAAACAAGGCGCCCAGGTAAATGAGGCGCGTCTGCGGGGAGAGATGACTCTTGGCCTGATTTATCACCCAACTGAGCTGTTCTAGGAGCCGAACCACGCGGCCGGTCGCCGTAACCGATTCCGCCCGAGACCCCGCACGGATCAACCAATCGTCCAGGTAGGGATGGACTTGAATTCCCTCTTTTCTCAAGCCTGCCGCTGCTACCACCACCATCTTTGGTGAACGTGCGTGGCGCCGTAGCCAGCCCAAACGGCAGCGCCCGGAACTGAAAATGGCCCATGGGCACGGCAAACCGCAGGAACCGCCAGTGATCTGGCCTTATGGGGATATGAAGATACGCCTCCGTTAAATCTATGGAGGTCAAGAATTCCCAGGGCTGCACTGAGTGGATAACCGAGCGCAAGGTTTCCATACGGAAGTGCGGAACCCACAAACAGCGATTGACGTGCTTGAGATCCAAGATGGGCCGGAAGGACCCCTCTTTTTTTGGGCACCACAAAATAAATAGAGTATCGACCTAACCCGTATTGGTCTACGGGAACGGGAACCACGGCCTGCAGTCGTAGCAACCGCTGTAGCGTGTCGTTCACCGCCGCCCGTTTCTCCAAGGACCTGCAGGGTGAACGGAGGAACGCATCTCTCAGAGGTTGAGCAAACTCTAGTGCGTACCCCTTGCTGATGATCTCTAAAACCCATTGATCCGTGGTAATGTCGGCCCAGACGGAACTGTAGGGCTGGTACCCCTGCAATTCTACATGCAAATCTCTGGCCTGCTCTGCAACTCAGGCCTGAACCAAACTGCACAAAACAAGATGGATTCTACACTTCACTTTTGCTGTGTTCAGCTATAAGCCTGTCCTTCATGCAACTGCTTGCACAGCGTTTCTAAGTGTGCATGCATACAGAGGCTATTGTCCGTGGCTGGCCTTGGACACTTGTACATGCCCAGAAGTTACATACTGTTGCTTCTGCCTGACTTTTACCATGGCTCCTTTGTTTGCAAGAAGCTGCTCATCATCGACCTTCTGATTCGCTGAGAATACCTCAGACTGCCTGGTGCCCACCAATCATCGGACCTATGACAGAGGATTCTCACACAGAATTATGCATTCTGCGCTGGAAACTTTAGTTAGTCAGTTAGTTAGTTGTAAGTAGGAGAGTAAGAGAGAGTTGGGGACTTTCCCCACCTGGACATATAGACTTCTGCACCGGTCCTGCTGCTGTGCACTGCATACCTGATTCCTGAGCCCTGAGCCTTCCGCCAGACGGCCCCTACGTGTGGGCTAGGCCGTCCTCCACAGGTCTGAGATAAGACTTTCACAGATACCTCCGGTTCGGACTTACTGCGGCTCGCCTCTGAAGGGGCTGGAGCCGGCGTTAGCTAACAGCTGCATCCTTGGACGAAGCTGTCTCTGCCCATCGGAGCTAAGGTACTGACTTATCTCTCCTCCTCCGTATGGGAAAAGGGGTTAGCAATATATTTCTTGCTTTTCCTCAGTGCAGAGCGAATCAGTGACGTCTGGTTTACTAATCTGTGATTTATTGCGTTGTCCAATTGTATATCTGTACAATAACAAATTGTTACTTTAATGTTTCTAATTAGCCATATATGTGTGTGTATATTTTTCTATTTGGTTGCCTATAATAAAGTCTAATATATCTGCAGACCAGAATTCTTTCGTGGCTCATTGCCAGAATAACTCATAGAACTTTGGGCTGGGATAGTAGCCATATTCCCCTAGACAGAGAGTCTAACTTATTTTTGTGCTACTATATACCCTACAGAACGAAAACTCTGCAGGTGGCCCCCCACTGGGGTTTCCGCCTGAGCCGGCTGCCCTTCAGTGGGACTTCTTGGAGGCGTTCTGCGGGGAGGAGAAGAAGCCTCTGCCGAAGCCCCTCGCTCCTCGAAAGGACTGCCCACGAGCCTGAGAACGCCCCCTCTGATAAGGCACAAACCAGGAACCTTGGAACCTGTGCCCATCTCTACCCTGCCCCCTCGCGAGGAGCCCAGGCCAAGACCCCTTCAGGCGATCCTCCGGGAGATGTCCCCCTTTGGAATCTCCCAAATCCTTGACGATCTTTTCTAGCGCCTCCCCAAAGAGCAACTTACCCTTGTAAGGGAGCTTGCTAAGACGCGTCTTAGAAAACGCGTCTGCCGCCCAATTGCGCAGCCAGAGGAACCTCCGTGCCGCGATGACCGAAGCCATGGACTTGGCGGAAATCCACACCAGATCATAAAAAGCATCCGCTAAATAAGCTGCAGCCGACTCAAGCCTAGCTCCCTCTACAGCGGTGCCAGCCTCCTTGTCGGCCTCCAAGTCACTCTGCAGCCATCTGATTGACGCGCGAGAGACATAAGCTACGCAAATAGAAGCCTGGAGCGACAAGGCACTGGAGTCGAACGCCTGTTTCAATAGGGCCTCCAACCTGCGGTCCTGCAGGTCCTTTAAAGCCGCACCACCCTCCACTGGGATGGTCGTCTTTTTCGTCACAGCAGCTACAAGGGCATCAACCTTAGGCATACGCAACAGATCCTTGACCTCTTGCGGGATTGGGTATAAGCGGCCCATCGCCCGGCTCCCCCTCAGAGAAGCTTCAGGACATTCCCATTCTGAATCTATCATTTGCCGAATAACTCTGTGACAAGGGAAACAGCGCTGCTCCAGCTTAAAACCCTGCAGCAGCGGATCTTCCAATGGTTCTTCCGGTACTACTGGCAAGGAAATGTTGAGCGCCGCCAGAGACTGCGCAATCAGCGCCCAGAGTTCCTCTTTGCGAAAAACCCGAAAAATATTAGGGTCCTCCCCCGGGAGCAATTCACCTTCAACATCTCCTAAGGCCTAGGACTCCAGAAAACCCTCTGAAAGGAGTTCTCCCTCCTCCGTCTCCTGGGGCTCCGCTACCGGTTCCCCGAGTAACTCGGGGTCCTCCCGAGGCCTTTTAGTGGAAGGTCCTTCTCCCGGGTCTAAAAGTGCAGAATCTGCCGTGGCCATGCTCTCCCTGGCTGAAGGAGAAGGCTTGCCTAAGCTGTGCTCCAGCTTTAATAAATAAGCTTTGTTCAAGGACAAGATGAAACCAGCAGAGAACACCGACTGCAAGTCCCCCTGAGCAACAGGAGGAGCCCCGTGCACGTCAACTGTCTGCGGGGAAGGCCTTTTAGACACTTGCTTTCTCTTAACGGCCTTTTCAGATGCCGCGGGAACGTCAGGAGCCGGGACCAAGATGGCCACCGTTCCCGCCTTTAAATCCCCGCCTGAAATCACCTCAGGCAGCTCCGTTGCCGGCGATCTACGCTCCATCGGTCTCTTGACGAGCCTCTCAACGAAGCTACCTGCTCTAAAACAAGTCCTGCAGATCCCCGGACACGAGAGCCCCCGTCGACTGCCGCACTGAACACACACGGCCGGCGTGGCTAACATGCGCCGGGAAAGGAAAACCGCCGTCAAACTCCGCGATCCTGTCCTGCCGGACTGCAAGTGCTACGGCGCGCTACCTGGCCTACCTGAATTTGCCAATTGCACTGAATCACCGATCGAGCTCCCGCTGCTCGCGGAAGGCTGAGATCTGGCTTTGGGGATAGAAGGCTGCCATCTGGGGCTCCCAGATCTGCAGTTCGCCCCTCCCCCTCTGGGTATGACTGCAAGCTGAACGAGGCAGGCTCTACCTCCAGCTGCAAGTACCGATTAGGATTATTAGAGTTAATTTAACAAGTCAAAACCCAGTAATGCTGACTCTGGCAGCCCAGCTAAGACCCTCTTGTCAGAAAAAAAAACAAACAGTTTAGGCAGAAATTTCCTCTTCAGCACACCGGAGCCAGTTAGCCACGTCCTATCTAGCTGCTAAGGACTGTAAGACTGGGGCTGGCACACCAGGGGGAGCCGGTTAGTCTATCAGCAAGCTTTTTTGAATTACAGTCCTTAGCTGCTAGAGGAGATTGACAACCCTACAGTGGCCTGGACTGGCCCGGAGAGACGAAGAGGAAGCCTTGGATGATCAGCTAGTCTGAACGTTTGACATTCAAGCTCTGCAAATGATATCTCAAAAATAAAATTTAACACATAAAAGCATTTGCTGCTGTGTGATTCAATTTAATTTAAAGAAATTCTTAAGATTGCATAAAAAATATACAAAAGGCAGCATTTAATACATAAAGTATTTTCCATGTTGATGCCTTGTAGAACATGACAGGTACTTGTGACCTAGACTGGCCACTGTTGGAAACAGGATACTGGGCCTGATGGACCCTTGGTCAGACTCAGTATGTCCAGGATGTGCTACTATATCCAATGGCACCATGCATCCTTAAGCAGTGTAAGTAGTAATTATCACTCCTAATTCGTCTGGCTAGAGCCCTAAACTGGTTCTCCTCTGGGAATCCAAGGCCCCAAAGAGTTTGACAAAGTCTGTCTTCTGAAAGGCTTGGGTTGTCTTCAGGTACTTAAGACAGACACACTATATTCATGCATCACAGGGGGTTGTTAATCGGCAAGATGAAAATTATAAGCTAGATAGCTTGGTTAAAATTTCACTTATGAATTGCACCATACCCTGCGATAAGGGATACAAGTGATAATTACATAAAAACATGCATACATATATTAAACAATCTAATTTTCTCCAATATACCCTCCCATTCACCTAGGATAGGAAGCATCCATTTAGAAGTATTTCCAACAT
Organism: Ichthyophis bannanicus; assembly: GCA_033557465.1. NCBI lineage: Eukaryota > Metazoa > Chordata > Amphibia > Gymnophiona > Ichthyophiidae > Ichthyophis > Ichthyophis bannanicus. Next base: position 106,884,277 of record CM066038.1, read on the forward strand.
TCTCAAACCACCAAGTTCTTAGCTTTTTTCTAAAAGCCAAACATGCTTCCAACTTGAGATTTAATGGTAATCTGTTCCAAAAATTGATGCAATTCTGGTTCTTAGTAGTTAGTCTCAATTTCCTATAAATGGAATACCCAAGAAATTGTCATATTACATACAAAGTGCTTTTGGTGGATGGTATTTGCTAATAAAAAAGGCCCATAAAGTTCAGACCAATATTGTGAAGAATCTTAAATACAGTTTTAAGTTAACCAGAAGTAAATGTAATTGAAGCAAACATTACATCTTTCTCCCAGATTTTACCCTTCAAAGGTCACCTTAGTTGTGGTATTCTGCAATAACTAAATGTTTTGGTTCTATGAAGAGGGGGAGCCCCTGATTGTTATCTTCTGGAGCCCCCCTGCCTATCTGCCTATGTTTTCAGCTAGTGGTTAGTCTAAAAATCACACCCTTCCTTGATGCCCTTGATTGGGGGGGGGGGGGGGGGCATATCTTCTGTACTCAGAAAGGTGCCATCTTTATATTCCTAATCTTTATTTTACTTATTTGTTTTAACACATTTATATACCACCATATGTTCATTACCTTGAATGCTGCAGCAATCGTACGAAGACAAGGCGTTTTCTACTTCAGATTAAGGCAATCTTTTTTTGCCATATGATAATCTTGTATTTGTTCAAATACCTAATGCTTTGAAATTAAAATCTTCTAGGACCCAGGATATTAAAAAAACCAACATTTTGATTAGCTAGTGGCAATACAAAATATAAGGGCAATGCTCAAGCTCTTGGAGATATCTATAATATCTTGAAATAATGAATGCTCAATCTGCAGCGACCCAACAGAAGTGGTCACCAACTTCTGCAAACCAAGTTATGTCTGGATTAGCAGGAATTTTTTTCATAAGAAATGCCATACTGTGTCAGACCACAGTCCATCAAGCCCAGTATCCCGTTTCCAACAGTGACCAATCTAGATCACAAGTACCTAGCAGTTTCCCCAAAAAAGACAGGTTCCATAATGCTTGTATTGGGGCATGAAATGGATTACCTGGGTCCTCTTTAATGGTTTATGGATCTTTTGTCATGACAATTCCAATTCTTTACCTCTAACAAGGACTTTATCTTGAGAACAGGCTTAAAAGGTCCCAGACAGGTGGTCATTGAAGGTAATTCTATAAACTCCCACATCAATTAAAACTCATTGCTATGAGCATATGTGGGAGCCTTTTCTATACAAGTATAAGTGGTCTTTACTTTCCACAATAGAAACAAATATTGAAATATGCATGCCAAATCTAGATGTGGTCACTTAAACCAAGCCTTGACAAATTCTTAGAATCTAGGAGCCAGCTGCCAAAACTGCTGTCAGTGCCCCCATCCCCCAAAAGGGATATTACAGCTCCTTTAAGGGCCTGGATTACTGTTTTCCCCATTTTCTATGGGAAAAACACATTTAATAAATCAGGCCCTTAACATGGCATTAGACCGTGCCAAAAGAAGGCAGCGACTCTTCTCCCCCTTTCATCAACACCAGTGAGTAGTATCCACTGTACCCAAGAACACTTCCTTTTTTGTTTCACATATCACCATGACTTGGTAATATGTAAAGCAAAAACTCTTCTAGCCACCCCCAGCCATCACCGACATGTTTCTCACTGCCCCTGCTCTCCCATCCTGCAGCCACTACTCAATATACCTTACCTGCTGTGTTAGCTCCTCCACTACTATTGGCTCTGCATGTAGCCTGAGCCACACGGTGCAGGAAATTTGCTGATCTTACGAGACTGGAAACAGGGATGAGCAAGTTTCCTCCGTCTACGGTTACCAATTGGCTCCAGATGCACCAAACAAGCTGTATCTGGAGCCAGTTGGCAACTATCTCCACCCTGTGGGTCTAGGTACCTGAAGAGCCAATCACAGTGGAGCAGCAAACAATCTGGCAGAAGAGTAAGAAATATTGGATGAACACAATGAAATCCCAGGTGCCAGGGTTCAATTTATAGGGTTTATGGCATCCTGGTGCCCAGGATTTGTCAAGCCCTCACTTACACCAATCTTAGATTAGTTTATAACTTAGACTAAATTTGTAAACATCTTAATTTTGTAAAATTTAAGCCTTGCCTATGCCCAAGTTCCACTCCTGTGTCCACCCAAACTGAAAATACACAGAACTACCATTCATGTGCATAAGTCCTTTGGAATGGGGACTTATACATGTAAACACATACAAGATGTGATCAAAAAGTATTGAAACTTGTTGTGTAGCTATATAACAATAGTGTCACACCACAATACTATTAAGCATGTAGTGACTAGTTATGTGCTCTGCATGAGCAGAGTGTAATGTGGCTGCAACACACCTGCACTTTCTTTAATCATGTGGTTTGGTATTGTGTAAAAGCAGTTTGTCCAATTTACGATGAATGAAAAAAATTGAGCAGTGAATTTGCATTAAATTTTGACAGAAGCTTGGGAGATTTCTACAGAGACTTATAGCAAGTTAGAGCAAGCGTATGATGATGAATGCATGAATGGGCTCAAGTTTGACACTGGTACAAATGTTTCCAAGAGGGCCGCCAAAGTGTTGACAGCTACGAACATTCTGGAAGGCCACCCATGAGCAGGAATGAAGACAAATTTGAAGCAGTGCGTGCTACAATACTCTCAAATTGTCGATTGATCATCAGGGAGCTTACCGAGGACATGGATATCAGTTTCGGGTTGGTACAGTCCATTCTTACTGTCAGTTTGGGGATGAGACACATGTCTGCAAAATTCATGCCAAGACTCCTGTCCGACCAAAAAGATACTGTCTGCAGCCAAGGAGTTGTTGGAATGTGTTGAAAATGACTCAGAATTTCATCAAAAAGAAATTTGAATGATGAATCATGGGTTTATGGTTATGATCTAGAAACTAAGGATCAGTCCTCACAATGGATGACTCCAAAAACGCTCCCAGACTCAAGAAAGCCCGTCCGGTGAGGAGCAATGTCTAGGTCATGCTCGGTTTTCTTTGATCATCAGGGTATTTATTGTTCATCGTGAGTATTCTCCAAAAGGCCAAACCATCAAGGTGGAGTACTAAGTCCAAGTTCTGACTCATTTGAGAGGCAGTCCATTGTAAGAGGCCAGAGTTGCACAGGGATGGTGAATGGTTGCTTCATCATGATAATGCCTCAGCTCACGCATCACATCTTGTCCAGCAGTTCTTAGCCAAAGAAACACCAAATTGAGTAAGTCCATCAGCCTCCATACTCAACTGACCTCGCATCGTGTGACTGTTTCCAAAAGTGAAATTACCACTGAAAGGAAGGAGATTTGACAACTTGGAGACCATTAAGCAAAATTCGACACAGCAGCTTCACAGCATAACGAAAGAGGCATGTCAAAATTGTTTCCAGCAGTGGCAGGAACACTGGAAGTAATGTGTTTTATTGAAAGGGGACTACTTTGAAGGAGACAAGAGTACACCGAGTACACTAACTGTCAGTATTATACTTCTTGTGTTATTGTACAAGTCTCTATACTTTTTGATTGCACCTCGTAACTTTTCATGCGTCATTTATAGAATCCGACCCATAATGTTCCTCAGAAAGAAAACTATGTAGCCATCAAAAGACTCATACCTCAAGAATATAGTTCCAACCTTTTTCATTAAACACATCATCCTGAAAATGCTCCCTGTAGACCTCTTTGGCTTCCTGAATTTTCTCTTTGGTCACCACTTTGCCTGAAATACAAAATGGTTATTCTTAACACTACACAGATGTTACAAGAAGCAAAAATATAAAAACTACATTAGTTTACTCATGAATGTCTTAGGCACTTTGAAAACAAAGTACATTTTTTTTTTCTTACAGAAATTGCATTTGCAGTTTCTAGAACTTGTATATTCTATTTTACAAAGCAGTTATAGAAGCCATACACAGTTAACATCTGCAAAGCAAGCTAACTTGAAAGTGTAGTTACTTACCTGTAAGAGGCGATCTCCGGGAGCAGCAGGAATTTAGTCTTCACATATGAGCGACATCAGTACCAACAGAGCCTGTGCCGGAATGCTCCCCAGTATCCAATAGGAAAGCTTTCTGGAGCATCCCACTGTGCCTGTGCGGCTCTCCCTCAGTTGAGTTTGTAGCCAAGATAAAAGGAGAGAATAGAGCGAGAGAAACCCTACAACTCCTGGGGGGGGGGGGGGGGTGGTGTTGTGAAGACTAAATTCCTGCTGTTCCCAGAGATCATCTGTTACAGGTGAATAACTATGCTATCTCCAGGAACAAGCAGGAATATAGTCTTCACATATGGGACTCCCTAGCTTCAAGATGCCAAAGAAATGCCCCCAGAATTGGTAGATTTGCCTCAGAGCAGGCCTAAAGAGCATGGATCATTCATGGATGTCTGGCATTGAAAAATTCCATGACAGAGGGTAGGAGTTGCCCTGAAAGAGGTGCTGGAGTATAGCCTGACCACATACGGCATCCTGGCGGGAGTCCTCGTCAAGACAGTAATGAGCCACAAAAGGTATGTGCCGAAGACCACGTGGCTGCTTTACAAATTTCACCAATAGCAAGAGAATGTAGGTTTGTCATGGATGCAGCCATGGCATGAACGTTATGGGCAGTGGCATGACCTTCAAGGGAAGGTCCTGCCTTATCATTAGCAAATGAAATGCAATCTGCTATCCATTTAGAAAGGATATGTTTGGATACTGGCAACCCCAAGTGACTGGGATCAATTCAGATGAAAAGCCTTTACGGTGCTCAGCTGTCCTTTAAAGATAGAATGCTAAGGCCTGTTTATAGTCAAAGGTATGGAGAGTTGCCTCTACCCTAGAGGAATGCAGTCCGATTGAGATGGAAAGGAGACACCACCTTTGGCATGAAATGGGGGTGAGTCCTAAGGACCACCTTGTGGTGAAACTGGGTATAAGGTAGGTCTGCCACCAAAGCCTGCAGTTCACTGATGTGTCTACCTGGAGTACAACAAAAAGATGACCTTCCAAGAGAAACTTTAGTAAAGTTGTGGCTAAAAAGGTTCAAAAGGTGGCTTAAGGAGCTGCCCTAAGATATTAAGATCCCATGCCACCGGTGGTGGCCTGGTGGGAGGCTTGGTCAATAAGAGCCCTCTCATGAAACACATTACAAGTGGTTGTGAGGAGATAGGCTGTCCATCCAAGGGATGGTGAGAAGCAGCAAGTGCACAGAGGTGAACCTTCACAGAGTTCATCTTGAGACCAGAGGACGAAAGGAGATACTGGAAGAGCTTCCACAGGGGCTGAGAAGGGATTAAGATCCTTCTGGGAACACCAAGTGGAGACCTACGCCATTTGAAGTCATAGGAACATCTGGTGGATTGTTTCCTTGAGGCTAGCAAGATCTGCTTTACTTCTTGAGGAAGGTTAAGATCTTGCAATGCTATGCTCTCAATAGCCAAGCCATGAGATGGAGAGACTGCAGATTGGGATGGAGTAGCTTCCCTTCCTCCTGTGAGGAGATCGGAAACTGACCCAAAACTCAGGGGGAGAGTCTGAGACAGACATTGTAGGAGAGGAAACCACGGTTGACATGGCCAATGTGGGGCTATGAGAATCATGTGGCCCCTGTGCTTGAACTTGAAAAGCGTTTTGGGAATCAGGGGTATGGGAAGAAAGGCATACATCAAATCCTGATCCCAGTGAAGGTGGAAAGCATTCAACTTGTTGGATGCTGGACATCGGGGTTCTGCTGCAAAAACAAGGTAGTTAGACCTTTTTGCCACTCTGCAAAAGGTCTATCTCCAGAGTTCCCCAGGTCTGAAAGATGAGGATCTGACTCAATTTCCTACCTTCCACATAAATGTTTCCTGAGGAGGGACCAATCTGTCTGCTAAGACATTTTGCTGTCCTGGCAGATACACCAAGCAGTGTATTTGATGAGCAATGGCAAAGGACCAAAGATAGAAAGCCTCCTTGCAAAGGGCCCAAGAGCCTGTTCTCCCCTGCTTGTTCAGGTAGAACATAGCTACCTGATTGTCCGTCTGGACGAGAACTTTGACCTTGTTGTTGAAAAACTGAGGGCATTGAAGATGGAACAAAGCTCCAGTAAATGTATCTGGAGCTGCGACTCCTGCTCCATCCAGTGGCCCTGAGTGGAGAGAGAGTCCAAGTGGGCACCCCAGCCCAGCTTGGAGGCATCTGAAAAGGTGACCCTACGAGAAGATTTCCTGGGGTAGACCATCACAGAAGGGAGTTGATGAGACTGTCTGACTTGGATCTGATCCTTGAGGGCCCTGGAGATCTGCTTCCACTAGTCCATTGAACTGTCTGTATTTGCAGGCGAGCATATGGAACTACATGCACTGTGGAGGCCATATGGCCTAGACGTTGGGCATCTCTGGCCGAGAGATTGTCTGAGCCTTACTGGAGATGCTAGCTGCACTAGCCGAGTACAACAGTATGGAAATGCCCTCGACGGTTGGGTGTCTAGAACAGCTCTTATGCCTTCTAGTGTTTGCCTGGGATCTAGGTTGGCTTTTGGGACATTCCTCACTAAACCGAGATGTAGTGGTGGTGGTGGCCATTGAGTCGGTGTCTACTCATGGCAATCCTCTGGATAGATGTCCTAAATTGTGTGTTCGGTCTTCAGTCAAGCAGCTCATTGTTGACAGACTGGTAGCTGTAGCTGCTGTTATTATATTGATCCATCTCATTGCTGGCCTTCCTCTTTTGCGTTGACCTATCTTGCCAAGCATGTAGTCTCTCTAATGATCTCTCTTCGCATGTGTCCAAAGTATGAAAGTCAAAGTCTTGTCATCTGAGCTTCTAAAGAAAGCTTAGGTTTAATCTCCTCTAGTACTGACTGGTTTGTTCTTCGGGCAGTCCATGGTATACGCAGTATTCGCCGCCAGCGGCATAATTCAAAGGCATCAATTTTCTTTGTCTATCTTTTTCACTGTCCAGCTTTCACATCCATATGATGTTATTGAAAATACCATGCTTGAGCCGCCCTTATTAGCCAGTCGTCTAAGTAAGGGAAGACGAATATGTCAAGAGTCCTTAGATATACAGCAATGTCCACCATACACTTTGTGAAGACTTGGGGCAGAGGCGAGTCCGAAGGGAAGGACTCTTGATTTTCTTGGAAGATGAAGCATAGACACCTCCTGTGTTCTGGATGATTGAGGATGTGAGTATACACTTTTTAGATCTAGATAAACAGAACCAGTCCTGACTCTGAAGATAAGGTAAAAGAGTTCCTAGTGAGACCATTTTGAATTACTCTCCGACTAGAAACTTGTTTAGGTTCCTGAGATCTAAGATGGGTCTGTACTCTGTTTTTCTTTGGTATGAGACTAGAAACCCATCCCCTGTTGAGATGTTGGAACCGTTTCTATGGCACATTCTGACAGTTCCTCTTGCTGCAGCGAGTGGGAGTTGAGAATGATATTCCCCCACTAGAGTGGAGGGGGGTGCTTTGTAGATGAAGCTTGTACTCTTCTCGCAACTATGGTTAGTGTCCACTGCACTGAGGTGATAAGATGCTACCTATGGGCATAATGGCAAAGTCTGCCTGCTATGTGGAGGGGGTGGAGGTTCTCCAGAAGCAGTGCATCTATGTTCGCTAGGAAGAAGTCAAAAACCAGGGGCAGATTAGGGATCTAAACTCCAAACAGCAATGTAGACCCAATTACCTCCCTAAGGAACACTCGTGTAGAGTATATATGAACTTATCCAGGCTGAAAGCATGGAGGCCTGAAAACAATCAACGCACAAAGGCATCAAGGGTTCTTGATTCCCTGCCCAGGGGATTGGAGGAGTGCATCTTAGAACTTTTAAATTTGATGCACAGCCGATTCCACTACCATTGAGTGGTTTGAAAGCTGTGGTTTTCTGAAATCCGGGACTTTCTAGTACTCGATACATGGTATCGAGTCATTGAGTTATGGGGAGAAATGGTAAGGGGCATTTCCCACATCCGGAGCATAAGATCCTGGAGTATACGGTGAATAAGCAGAGTAGTCACCTCTTTAGGAGCTGTAGGGGATTGGAGACTGTTCTCTGGGTTCTTTCTCCGATGTAGGAGTAATGGATAGACTCCTTGCCATATCCTCGATAAACTCTTGGAAAGACATATCTTCAGGAGGGGACATGCACTGTCATGGTGACAGTGAGGGTTCCTCCAGAAGACTTCACATCTCCTCGGGTACCAATCGATTCATCATTCGAAGAATCAGAATTGGTAGAATCAAATTGACGGGAGCAATGATCCTGTTCTTACGAGGTCCAGTACTGATCGAGTGGAATCAGCTCGAGAGACTTGCCATACCGGTACCTTGGAACTGAGAATGGACTTGAGGGCTGGTATGGGTGGAAGTGTGCCGAACGGCATGAAGACTGATGAAGACTGCATGGGCATCACTGACTGTACCGGTACCGACGCTACCACCAGTAATGTCCTGACCGGTACAGACACCAGTAACAGAGCCGCTCCTTTTTAGGAAGATGCCCACAATGACTTCAAAGCAAATGAAACCGCATCTGAGGCAAAAATGAAGCAGAGTTTCACGGCCCAATTCTGTAGGTCTCTGTCATCTTCTTGCATGGGGGACATTCAGATGGCTGGTGATCCAGGCCGAGGCAATTAAGACATCAATTATGGTTATTAGTAGCAGAGATGGTGCTACCACACTTGGAAAAACCAACCAGTGGTTTTAAGAAATATTCAATCGTGTCAGTAGACTGGATGGAAGGCCTAGGCCTAAGATGGTATCGATGCGCCTGAAAGAGCTTTAAAAAAAAAAAAAAAAAAAAAAGCAGAACTTCCAAGAATGAAAGAAATAGAATCGAAGATAACGGTTCCAGCATCAATGGGAAGGCAGACGCAACCACAAAAAATAAGAAATTTTCTGCGGTGAAAGCAGGAAGCAAATCCTGGCTCCACAGAAAACGAAGAACTGAGAAGGGAGAGTCACAAAAAGCAGGAAGGCAGCAGCGTAGGTGCACTGGGATGATCCCAAAAGCTTTCCTATTGGATGTTTGGAAGCGTTCCACACAGGCTCTGTCAGTATAGATGTCACCCATATGTGAAGACCACATTCCTGCTTGTTCCTGGAAATATATTGTATTCTGTCAGCATTTTTCAATCCTGTCCTAAGAATATACTTATCCTGACTGGCTTTCAGAATATCCTTCATGACTATTCATGAGATTGGAGATACAGTATCTTCAGACCTGTCTTCCAGGTTATATAAACACTAAAATGGCCCAGCTTCAGAAAGTGAAGTTTCCTTTCAATGATTTTTGTTATTGGGTATCGGTATACATTAATCCACAGACCTCCCATTCTGCTCTACACTAAACTGGGACAAAATTAGGCCTTTTTAGACAAAGGACTGAGACTGCCATTTGTATGTGTGTAAATAGAGCGCCAACAGAAGTTTAATTACATTATTTTCTTCCCCAACATGAAGTAGCTTTGTTAAAATATGGTACATATGACAGGTTTTCAAACCACAGATGTTATATGCATTTTTATATACACTTCTAATGCATGAAATTGAGTTCAGTCTTCAGTCAGACAGCTCATTGTTGACAGACTGGTACCCATAGCTGCTGTTTTTGTATCGATCTCATTGCTGGCCTCTTTTGTGTTGACCTATCTTGCCAAACATGATGTCTTTCTCTAATGATCTTTCTTCGCATGATGTGTCCAAAGTATGAAAGTCGAAGTCTTGTCATCTGAGCTTCTAAAGAAAGCTTAGGTTATCTCCTCTAATACTGACTGGTTTGTTCTTCGCACAGTCCATAGTACACAGAGTATTTGCCACCAGCACCATAAGTCAAAGGCATCAATTTTCTTCCTGTCTATCTTTTTCACTGTCCAGTTTTCACATCCATATGATGTTATTGAAAATACCATGGCTTGAATAAGTCGAATCTTTCTATGGAGAGAGAAATATCTGCTCTTGAGAATCTTGTCTAGGTCTTTCATAGCCATTCTGCCAAGAGCAATGCGTCATCAGATTTCTAGACTGCTTGTTGCTTCTTTATTGATAATTGATCCAAGTAGGTTAAAGTTGTTCACGATTTCAATTTCTTCTCCTTCAACGATGAACCTGTTGATTTTGCCAGTTGTCATGATCTGTCTTCTTTACACTAAGGTGCAGGCCCATTTTGATACTATGTTCTTTGACTGTGAGAAGCAAATGTTTCAGATCTTCACTTTCAGCCAGTAATGTGGTATCAGCATAGCATAGTAACATAGTAAAATGACGGCAGATAAAGACCAGTATGGTCCATCTAGTCTACCCAGTAAGATGGCAAAAGTAGGTGCACCTGCTGCTCCGTGCAGGCCACCCCTACCCATGTCTGTTTTAGGGGTGAACCCACCGCTCCATGTAGGACACCCCTGTTTGTTGAAAAATTAGATAGTTAAAGTTTATTTTTATTTTATCCTGTTGCTTTAAAGGGATCCAGTGTCTGTCCCATGCCATTTTGAATTCTGTCACTGTATTTTCCCCCACCACTTCCTTTGGGAGAGCATTCCAAGCATCCACCCCCTTTCAGTGAAAAAAGTATTTCCTGACATTGCCTTTCAATTTATCCCCTTGCAGCTTCATGTTATGCCCTCTAGTTTTACAGCTTCCCCATCTTTGGAAGAGGTTTGTTTGTTCATTATTTCTCTAAGTATTTAAAGGTCTGAATTTTATCTCCCCTATCCCTCCTCCCCTCCAGAGTGTACATATTTAGGTCTTCAAGTCTCTTCTCATAGGGCTTCCGACGCAGGCTCCAAATCATTTTGGTCGCCTTTCTCTGAACAGTTTTCAGTCTTTTTATATCCTTTGCAAGATATGGCCTCCAAAACTGAACACAGTATTCCAAGTGAGGCCTCACCAGTGACTTATACAGTGGCATTAGTACCTCTTCCTTTCTGCTGGTAATTCCGCTTTGTATGCAACCCAACATCCTCCTGGCTTTTGCCACTGCCTTGTCGCACTGTTTTGCAAGGTTATTGAGTCTTCCACCAATCTTCACAACTCTGTTGTCTTCATACAATCCTGCTTCTCCGATGAATTGTTCTGCATATAAATTAAACAGGTAGGGGGAAAGTACGCAGCCTTGTCTTACACCTTTGTTTATTTTAAGCCATTCGGTTTCTCCTTGTTTCATTCGAACTGTTGCTTCTTGATCAATGTACAGATTGTGCAAGAGAACGATCAGGTGTTCTGGTATAACCATGCTTCTTAATGTGGCCCAGAGTTTCTCATGGTTTACACAGTCAAAAGCCTTGCTATAGTCGATAAAGCACAAATAGATATCCTTTTGGTATTCTTTAGTCTTTTCAAGGATCCATCTCACATCTGCAATGTCGTCTCTCGTTCCTCGCCCTTTCCTGAACCCTGCTTGCACTTCAGGTAGTTCTTTTTCCATGTATGGTCGTAGTCTCTTGAATAATCTTCAGTAGAATCTTGCTGGCATGTGGGATCAGAGCGATTGTGCGATAATTTCCAGTCAGTTGGATCACCTTTCTTTAGTATTGGTATAGAGAGATCTTTTCCGGTCAGTTGGCTATAATGTCTTCCAAATTTCTTGGCAGAGCCTTGTAAGTACAGTAACAGCTGCATCAGATTGCTGTAATACTTCTATGGGAATGCCATCAATGCCTGGTGCTTTGTTCTTTGCTAAGGCTTTCAATGCTGCTTCAACTTCTTTCATCACCAATGGTTACAGATCATAAGGTACAGGGTGAAATGGCTGTTGGTGCACTTGATCTTTATCATATAAAACACTCTGTATATTCTGTCCACCTTTTCTTGATCTTCTCAACATAGAACCTTGAGCATCTTGTGACATTCCAACTCGAGGCTGGACTTTTTTCTTTAACTCTCGTAGCTTATATTCTGCTTCCATTTCCTTGCATGTGTCATTGTAGTACTTTTCCTTGTCCTGTCTTGCTGCACGTTGGAAATCTGTTGAGTTCTGACTGGCCCTTTCTGAACAAAACATGAAACTTCAAAGCTGATCCAACCAAGGGAATTATGCAATCCCCAACAGCTGTTCACTACCCCCAACCCCCCCCCCCCCCCCACACACACACACACACAACCTACTTTACCAGAAAGACTGGAGATTATATTTGGGGTTGATATGAGCCTTGAAGGGTCCTTCAAGGCAAAATTCATTGCTGTAGCACATTCAGCTGCATCTTAAGTCATCTTACTCCATATATTCTCATGGTGAAAAGGGATCAAATGCAACAGTTTTCAGAAGAAATTATGCTTCAAACTGTCCCAAAATCATTGTAAAAATGCCTGTTCAACAAACTTAGTCATGAAGAGATGGATCAAAACAATCATTGCTGATTTCCTCTGGAATGAAGAATGCACGGTTGATTCCAGGGCTTCATTATGGCCTCCAGTGTACAGGAGACCTTTGTTTCCATCAAAAAATTGAAAGGAAGTTTAGAGAAGGGGGGCATTTATTCAATTTTAAGATCCCTACAGAGAGCAGAACTCAGATTTGTGGACCTATCATTCTGCCCCTGGCTCTTCCAAATTTTCAGCTCAACTAGTGCCATGAACCTGCCTAACTACCCAGGCAATTGTTCTCCTCTGTCACACCTCTCAACGCAATTTATGCCAGTGATTAATGTGACAGACTTCAACAGAGTGCCATACACCAGGGTTTTCTTACAGAACCCTCCCAATAACTGTGCCCATCAAATGTCATTGTTATACAATGGATTGGCCTGTACCCCACCCTCCTAGCCTTGGTCAAGGCAGGGAGAGGAGAAACAAATCTGAGAATCAAATTTGGGCTCCTCCATACACAGTGCTGCCACGAGGCCTTGGGACCAGCCTAGTATTTCACTTCTAAATGCAAGCACAACGGCTGGAAAAAGAGTAACAAACAAAAATTCAAAGTGAACTGCAAATTATACAATATCCAGTAGCCATGTATCTTGATAAGTGCTTCATCAAGCATGCTCAAAGTTAAAAAGATTAGTTTTGTGTACAAAATTGGCTATTTGCTTTCAACCACATTAAAAAAGTGCTGCAGAGTCTTTACATTCAATACCTTATTTTACTATTTTTTCTAGACAGTGAAAGTCTGCTGTAAAACAATTTTAAAATATTTATACTGTGAACTATGGTTGTTTGCAGGGAAAAAACAGCATATCAAGTTCTAAAGAATCATTGGTAAGTGAGAATAATTGAAGATTAAGTAAACTTAGATGTTATCATTGTAATAGTTCTGAAATCTTGCTAACATTTTATTTGAAGAACTATTTTGCATCAAAGCAATACCTTTTAAGTACTTAATAAGTGTGTACTGCAAACCATAGAAGACTGTTTCTTCATATTTCACTTTCCTGAATTTGGAGTCTTCAGTCTTTTTCTCTCTGCATTCAAAGTAGGAATAAACTTTGCTTGTGTTGGGTGGATACTGCTTATAATGTGTAACCTGCATTAAAAACAAAAACAAAAACACCTTCAGTAAATCCCCAACATGCACATCTTGAGAATACATATGAACAAATCAAATCAAGGGGCCTACCGGTTTACTTTAGCAGTTAAGCCTCTACAATGCAATGGTCAGTCTAGTTAAAAATCTTCATGTAACTTCATTTAATGTCTGTGCGCCAGGCGCCTTCTCTAACCCTCTTCAAGTCCAGGTTGAAAGCCCACCACCTCTCTGCTGCTTCTTTTGGATCATGACCCACCTAGCCTCCCTTTTCTCCCCTTGTTCCACCCCTGCCTACACCTTCAGTATTTATGCGTTTGTGTGTCTTGTCTCGAATAGATTGTAAGCTCTGATGAGCAGAGACTGTCTCTTACATGTCTGTACTGTACAGCGCTACGTATGACTGGTAGCACTTTATAAATGTGTAGTAATAGTATTTACTTTTAGAGAACTTCACAATGCCAGTCCTTTCTCCACCCCCCCTCCCCAGTTCAAGACTACTTCAGCATAAAACTCATTTTCACATAAACTACCGGTATGTGTTGGCACAATATATAAGCAGGAACTCAAGTCTTACTGTACAGGAAGTAGAATTGGAAAACAAACCCACCCCACAATGACTTACTGTTACATAATGCTGGTTCAATAACATTAAACTGCATACAGAATAAAAAAAAACACCACTAGTTGCTACCTTACAAAAAGGATTTGTTTACTCTTCATTTTCCCACAGTAACCTTACACCCCTATGTAGTAAGGGTTTTAGCACAGAAAAGCCATGCCAAAAGGGTAGCTCAAATGGCATGTAAAAGGCAAAGGAACCAGCTGAATTGGAAATTGTTCCTGATGTAATAAAATCTAAGTTTCGGAACAGGAGTCGCCGTCGCCGCCCCCCCCCCCCCCACCCCACCCCCACACTTCTCCATTTAGTCGAGAGGGTTTTCAGCTTTTTATACAGCTCATCTGAGACATAGTGCAGCATTTTACCTTGGATAATCCTGGTCAGAAAATCCTTGGTGGCTCAAGGGGGCCACAAAGCCACCTCTGCCCATTACCCCTCCAAAGAATTCCTGATAGCCCAGAACAACCCCCTCTACCCCCAACCCACCTTTTGGCCAGGAATCACAAGCAACTTAAACCCACTTGCTCCTGTCTCAAGTTACCGGTAAGTGTTGAGTCAAAATAGACTTCTGGAGACCCTGTGGATAGCTGTCCTGGGTTTTCCTTAGCAAAGTGGGACTAGAAGTAGATTGCCAGTAAGCCTACAGCACCTAGTATTCCAAGGTGGTATGGCACCCGACACCTGGTGGTGCCTCAGAATGTACAGCTGGGAGTCAGCCTGACAAAAGGCAGTAAATCGTAAATACATTAAGCACCGAGCTACTGACAAACTTTCAAAAAACATTATCCAGTTGAAGCTTTGTAGTTTATATTAAGCCACCAATGGGTTATTATGGAGCTTGTGTAGAAGCATTTCTCCCATAAACCTAAAGAGCCAATGTAATAGGAAACGGCACTGAAGCTTGGCATAGTAGCATAGTATATGACAGCAGATAAAAACAGTCACGCCCAGCAACAACATGTGCTACTGCAACAGTTTGCTAATTTAATTTAATTTTAATTTAATGATTATTTATATACCGCTCCTTCCATTGATCAGGTGCGGTTTCCATATAACAATAAACAGGGTGATCTGTTTTTACATAACAATTTGTAGTTAGGTAATTACAGTTAATTACAGTTAACAAGTAACAATTAACAATTAGAGAATTATGTACAGTTGAACAGAAGTAAACTATATACATATTTTTGTTTTTCATCTTTCTTAATCATTTTGTCTAAGGGTTACAGCGCTTCATTCTTTTGTTGAATAGTGTATTACCTTGGGTAGGATTATCCCTTATCTAATTACCATGGCATTAATGTGTGCTGACTGAAAATACTCAAAACCTGCCACAGCAACATGCTGTTTTCTACACTGGGCAAGTGTCTCTCCTGTCAGTGAATGAGAGACTCCCTCCCTTCACCAGGATTTTTAAAAAGACTATCTGGGCCTTTAGAAGGCTGTTCCCTGAATCCACCACACACTTTTCTATGAAGAAATATTTCCTTAGAATCCACCTAAATCTGTCCCCTTCCATCTTCATTCCAGAGATTCCTCTCTTGATAAATGCATGCCTTACATGCATTTATTATTTGGTACTTCTCCTTTCCACTAGGGTATACTTGTTTAGAACATTATTCTGTATGATTAATACTACTGACCATTTTAGTAGCTGTTCTCTGGTCTGACTTCATTTGGCCTGTATCCTTCTCAAAGTTTAGTCTGCAGAATTGCACTCAGTACTCCAAAGCCTCAATGCAGCAAACTTGAGAACACAGCATTTTCCTCTAGATTTTCCCACGCTAATCTAGCTCCTGATGCAGAAAGCAAGCTAGTGTAGGAAAATCCAGAGCAAAACCACTATGCTAAAGCATAGTGCAGTGGGCATGCTAATTGCTTGCAAACAGAATAACTAATTGCCCTTTATGTAAAAAAGCTGCATTGAAACATACAGGCTGATGCAACAAGACTAATGCACCCTTTGTGTGCAGATAATGCAACCTATATGCACAAGTTCTGCCACGCCAAATAAAAAAAAAAAAAAAAAAAAAAAAAAAAAAAAGGATTGATGCACGCATAAACAGCAGAAGTATGTCCATACAGTAATACCAAGCATATTTAAATACTATGCAAATGAGCTATGCATATTAAAAATTGACGGATTTATACACCGCTCTATCCTGAAATCAAAGCGGGTTACACAGCAAACAAATCAAGTGGCAGGGTGCTTGGGTGTGGGCATGCAGTGATAAATTGAGGCGTGTGTGCGAGTGGTGTGAGGTTCATTGCATGGTGATCTATATATACAGTATGAGCTATGTACAGGAAATATTTACATTTTATAAATGGTCTGCTAATAAGGCCTGCACCCAATGCAGAGAAACATGTAGAGGATTACATAACCAGCAGAAGCGCCAATATCGCCACCTGGTCTGAGGTCACTTAAACGGCTTGTGCATGAATGGGACAGCGTTTCAGATTATGTACTAGCAAACAGCTGTCGACGTGAAAATGTTCTGCATGTATCTTTTCAGCGTATAAGCAAAGGTTTGGCGTTCAAGAACAAATTTTTTTTGCTTCTTATCCTTGTGTGTGTTTTTGGACTCGTGTATATTTATCTTTTATTTTAGGTCTCCGATGTGATGTCATAAAAAATGTTTGGGCAAAATAGGGTTGATTATGGGAATGAGTGCCAAAAGAACCTGCCTGCCCTATGTGTATAACATGTGTTTGACATTTACACACATGTATAAAGCACATCTGGTTTGTGTATGCATTGACTCGCCTCCTTTCAACTTTACACCGCGATTTTGTGCATAGCTCATTTGCTTACATTCCCTTTGCTGCATACTGGCGCTGAAGTCTTATACTATTGGCATGCTACAAAAATAATACATACACGGCTAACAACATGCAACTTCAGCGCTGGCTTTCTACATCAGCCTGTTGGTGTTTTATTCGTCCTTTTGCACTGAATCTTTATGCCACCTTAAGCCAAGCATAAAGATACAGCCAGGAACAAAAAGGATCATCTGAGGAAGTTTGACACTTCACATCCGATGACCCAATCAGGCTAAGACCCCTATCCCACTGATATATAAACTTATTTTATTTAGGGGATCGTGGTGGGGAGTGGTCTGGAGCAAGTAGTCAGTGGGATAGGGATCTGAGCCGATCCCCTTCCAATCACCGGCCCATTAGCTGCTAGCACCCCTCTGCCCCAGAAATGTTACCTAGTTGTGTCATCCCCTCCTCCAAGCAACATCAAAATGTGATGGTAGGCAGGAGTGCTGCCCACAAGAACCACCATATTTCAAAATGGTGGCACCTGACCCCAGGATGTTTATGTTTATGTTACATTTGATATACCGCTCAGGCTGAAGCAGCAGAGTGGTTTACAATACTATATAGATGTTATAGAAAATATGAAAGGAACGCCATTTATAAGATAGGACTGCACTGCAAGGTGAGGCACCATCCCCTGTAATGCATCCTGGGGGAGGGGGTTGTTGACCCCATGCTGTGCATCCTAGGATGTACCATGGGTATTTGGGCCACGAGTGATTTTTTTTGAATGGGGACCATGAAGTCTGCACCTGATGTGTGCTAGAATGCTATACAGCACATATGCAAACAAGTACCGAATAAGAGTTCTTCAAACACAGGCCCATGTGTCTACCTTGCTCTCCTAGTTTAATGCCGACATGCATTAGGAAACCCTGCACTAGTGCTTTAGTGCTCAGGGTCTCTGCAGAGGCTCAAATGAGATCTCCGACTTATACAGAGATACTCCCTTCCTTCCTGCTGGCCAGTCTTCTCCCTGCACACCCAAGCAGCCTTCTGGCTTTCAACATCACCTTTAGAAATGGATGCTCCGACCATGCCTACAGCAATGACTGCTTTAAACTAGCATGGTCATAGCCTTCAAACTGAAGCCCCCTTCCCCCTCCCACCCAAAGTGATCCAAATTTGAAAAACTGTGCAGAGAACTGGCCTGTGCTGACAAAAATACAGAGGAGGAAGATGACAAAGCTAAGGAGAGATTATATCTTACAAGTGATCACAGACTCCAGTCAGCAGCAGGGATATTCTTGCAACACAGAATTAGCAGCTGAAAGACCAACTGGTTCAGTTATCTGCCATGTTACTAAAGCAGCAGCAAATTACCACATGAAGCCTTGTCCGTCACAGGAAAGTCATGGAGTAGCCCAGTGGTTAGGGCAGCAGCCTGGGACCAGAAACACCAGGATTTCAATCCTACTGGCATGCCTTGTGGCATGGTCAAGTCGCTTAACCCTCCACTGCCTCAGGTACAAACGTATATCGTAAGCCCTCCGAGAACAGGAAAAAATACTTACTGTACCTGAATGTAACTCACCTTGAACTACTACTGGAAAGGCATGAGCCAAATACTAATAATGCATATACATCACAAACACACACTGAATAGCAGCACTGTACGATTCTGTTAGCCACGATACCCATGCTATCCTTCTACAAACCCCAAAACTGTACCCTGGAGCAGAGAACTCTGTTTCAAAGCAGACAGAGCAACTAGAGGCTACATGGAGGCCAATCTCACTTTACAAGCAACCTTTAAGTACCTCAAAATGGAACAGCATAAGAACTTACAAATAGTGTAGAACCAGTGTATTTACTACAAATTTGGAGCAAGTTGGGGGAGGAGGCAGAGAAAAATATGATGACAGAAAAAGACCACATGGCCTATCAAGAAAGGCCTATCTAGAAAGGCCATTTTCTCGATCATGGAAGTTCTCCTAGAGTACAATTTTTAATCAAAGTTCCTTAATCCTCTAAAGTCGAGGATTTCTATAGTACTGATGTGATCAAATGTTAATATTTTAATTTAACTGGACAAAAAGGTTAATTGGAAAGGACCATTACTTCAACCCAAACAAGATGCAAGTGCATTTTGCAGCAGCTGAATGATGTACTCCGATCCCCTACTTCCCAAAAGGCAACAAACATCACTGATCCGAAGAAAGGCACACAAAACAATGCTCCCAGCACCTTCAAGTGAGATTTAGTTCAATTTGATATACCACATTACATTTAGCATACCTATGCTGTTTACAATAAAGAGTAGTTACTCACCTGTAACAGGTGTTCTCCAGGAGCAGCAGGAATCAGTCCTTACATATGGGTGATGTCGGCGCCGACAGAGCCCCCGTGCGGAGCATTTCCCCAGCTTTCAAAGAAAGCCTTTGGGAATGCAGCGCGCCTGCACGGTCCCCTTCCTGCCCAAGGGTGCCATCTTGCTCAGTCAGATGACATAGCTAAAAAAGACAGCAAAAAAATCAAAATGAATGATATGACTGCAACTCCAGAGAAGGAGGGAGGGGTCGTGAGGACTGATTCCTGTTACAGGTGAGTAACTACTCTCTCAAGGGCCAAGCAGGAAGTCAGTCCTCACATATGGGACTCCCCAGCTCTAGGCTACTGGGAACCCAAGCTGAAAAAATGGCTCCCACTCAAGAGCCTCAGCATCCTTGATAAGAATATCCTCTGAGAACGCCCCCGTACGGTAGCCCACCACAAGGGCCGGAGGGTAGGAGCTGCCTAAACCTCAAAGAGATTACAGAGTACCGCCTGTCCGAAAGCACTGTCCCTCCGGGACTCTCTCCAGGCAGTAATGAGCTGCAACAGTCTGGCTTGAAGACAAATAGAACAGAGCAGAGCAGAGATGAGCTACTGACGTGGCTTGCGCCCTGACATGGTGGGCCGTGACTCTACCCTGCAAGGGGAGGTTGGCTGCCTTATACGCCCAGGCGATACAATCTGCTACCAAGTGGACAGTGTACGCTTGGAGACAGGAAACCCCATCTTATTAGGGTCAAAGGGGACGAAGAGCTGAGTAGCCCTTCGATGCCCCAGCATACGTTCTATGTAAAAAGACAACGCCCTCTTACAGTCCAGGGTATGCAAGACCGTTTCAGCCCGGCTGGCATGCAGCCTGGGAAAAAAGGTTGGAAGAACCACCTCCTGATTGAGGTGGAAAGAGGAGACCACTTTTGGAAGTAACGGGATGGGTCTGTAGGACCACCCTGTTCCTAAAGAACCTGTGCAAAGGAGGCCTATCCAGAGTCCAGGGGAGGACAAAGACAGGGAATTCACCCTAGTAAAGGGTCCCTTTTACTCAAATCAGGGTAGGAAAGCCATAAACACCTCCAGGGATCAGAAAACTTCCACGTGGAAAACATTTCAGGCTCCCCCTAGTGGAATGAAGGGGAGAGGATACAAGGCTCAGAACCCTTTAGACAGTGATTGCCGTCACCTGAGTAGGGTGGGGTTGGAGCTAGAGCCCTGGAAGTATAAACCCAGAGCAGAGTATGATTTAGTGGAAAGGAAAAGAGGAGAGGAGAAGCAGGAACCCAGGCTGAGCAGAGCAACGGAACGGAACTTCCAGCTGGAGAGTCGTGCTATTTGGCACGTAGCATGGCTGCAGGACAGTTTGGAGCCAGGAACAGGAGAGACTCCAAAATCCCCCAGGAGGCTGTTAGCTGAGCAGGACGGGGAGTCAGAGCCTATGCAGCTGGGAGAGCCTGAGGTGAAGCTGATTGATGAGGACACTCCTATGGACTGTTCCTTGTGCCAAGCTGTAAACCTGGGGAACGTAGAAAAAGCAAGCCAGTCCTGAAAGAAGGTCTCCCAGGAAAAAGGTACCCTTATACCACAAGCAGGGTGGCTGAGATCCCTTGTGTTTATAAAGGGGAAGTTTACCACAGACTTTAAATGTGTTTGTTTGGTGCTTTAGCCAGCAAGGCTAAGAAGGGAATACAATAGGCTTGCTGGTAAAGACTGTATCCTGCAATAGAGAACCTTTAAAACTACATTTTGTGGTTGGATGTGTTTTGGACAATTTTTGCTTCCAAGATTCCTGAAACCAAACAATCCTATGAGTGGTATGATCAAACCATTGTGTATATAAAAATAAATTTGTCATTTGCCTTACCTACTTGAGCCTGACTACAGCTTTCTGCATGGTGCACTCATACAGCTGAATAAGGACTACATTTCCCAGAGGGCAATGCTGGGAAATAGTTATAAAAAAAAAAGCTTAAAAAGCATACAGCAGAAAGTTCCTTCAATAATCCATGCCCCTCTAACCTAGAGGCGAGTGGTGGTGGCATGACAAACCGCGTGTACAGTCTATCAGAAACCAGAGCTTGTATTTCACTTACACGTCTGGCCGAGGTAAGAGTCACCAGGAAGAGCGCTTTCCAAGAAAGGAAGCACAAATGGCAAATAACCATCGGCTCAAACGGTGGGTGAGTAAGTTGCTGCAAGACTACGTTCAAATCCCATTCAGTCACTGGTGGACAAACCGGAGGCTTGAGAAGTAGACCTCTGAGAAATCGGACACCAAGGGGTGAACCGACAGACTGTCCTTCCACCGGTGAGTGGTGCGCTGACAAAGCACTGAGGTGGACCCGTACAGAGTTAGACTTAAGGCCTAGGTCTGAAAGGTGAAGTAGATACTGCAGTACTACTGGCACAAGGCAAGAGAAAGGGTCTTCATTGCGCTGAGCACACCATACCGTAAACCTACGTCACTTGAGGGCATAGAATTTTCTGGTGGACTGTCTCCTAGAGGCCAATGCCACCTCCTCAACTTCCTTAGGTAGGAGTAAGGGAGCTAGAATTACCCTTTCAGCAGCCAGGCCATCAAATTGAGGGACCTGAGATTGGGACGCAGAAGGGAACCCTGCTCTTGAGAAAGGAGATCGTGTTGCAACCCCAGAGGGAACGGAGTTTCCACTGCCAACTGCAGCAGAAGTGGAAACCACAGCTGCCTCAGCCATCTGGGGGCTACCAGAATCACCGAGGCCTTGTCCCTGAGAACCTTGAACAGAGTTCAGGCCACTAGGGGCGTGGGAGGAGACGCATTCAGGAGGCCCGTAGACCGAGAGATCAGAAAAGCATCTGCTGCCATCCTCGGGGGATGCGGCTGTCTGGAGCAGAACCTGGGCAGCTGACGGTTCAGTGGACTGGCAAAGAGATCGATGGATGGAAGTCCCCAGCGGAGGAAGATCTGCTGGAGCACCAGTGGATTCAACTGCCATTTGTGAGGCTGGAGAATCCTGCTTAGCTTGTCTACTAGGAAGTTTTCTTGACCAGGTAGATAAACTGCTTTGAGAAACATACCCTGCCTGACTGCCATGGAGCAAAGGGCCAGAGCCTCCTGGCACAGGAGTTTGGACCCTGTGCCCCCTTGTTTGTTCACAAAGAACATTGCAACCCGATTGTCCGTCTGAACTAGGACAGACTGGTGAGAGAGAGGGCATGAGAAGAGGTTTGCAGAGCTAAGTGGATTGCTCACAGCTCCAAAAGATTGATTTGCTATGTAGCCTCTCGAGAAGACCACAGGCCTTGAGTGCACATGCCCTGGCAATGTGCACCCCAGCCCTTTAAGGAAGCATCGGTCGTCAGCACTCTTGTGTGCGCTGGAGCCTGAAAAGGTACCCCCCCCCCCCCCGAGAATATTTGGGAGATGTAGCCACCACTGTAAGGAGTTCAAAAGTGGCTTGGACACCTTTACTCTGTCTCGGAGGTCGCCTGTGGCCTGCATTCACTGATCTGAGGCACCATTGAGCAGCCCGCATGTGCAGACGGGCATTCAGACTCACATGTACAGTGGATGCCATGTGTCCCAGGAGCTGCAGGTAGTGCCTGGCAGAAACATGAGAATTGCTTTGGAACTGGTTAGCCAAGTCCATCGGTCTGTGGGCCCTGTACTCTGGCAAGCTCTTGCCTGAAGGGTGTCTAATCTTGCCCTTATAAACTCTAGGTTCTGAGAGGGGAGCAAAGTGGACTTTGCATAGTTTATGACAAAGCCCAGATGCTAAAGAAGAGAGACAGTGCGAAGTATGACTTGTCGGGCCTCCTGGAGAGACTGGCCCCTGATGAACCAGTCGTCCAGGTATGGGAAGACAAAAATTCCCAGATTCCTGAGATAAGCTAGCACCACCGCCAGGCATTTGGTGAAAACTCTGGGGGCAGAGGTTAGGCCAAAGGGAAGTAACCTGTACTGAAAATGGTTTCCTCCCACCACAAATCGGAGATATTGTCTTTGGTCTGGATGAATGAGGATGTGGGTATAAGCATCCTTTAGGTCTAAGGAGCACAGCCAGTCTCCCTGCTGGAGGTAGGGCAGTAGTATCCCAAGGGTAAGCATCTTGAACTTTTCCCTCTCCAGAAACTTGTTTAGGTTTTGCAAGTCTAGGATAGGCCGGAGGCCTCCTGTCCTTTTTGGTACCAGGAAGTACCTGGAGTAGAAGCCTTGCCCTTTCAGGTGGTGAGGCACTGGTTCCACCGCCTGTTCTTGAAGAAGGCTTGCCAACTCCTGAAGGAGGAGGTTCCTGTGTAGAGGGAGTCTTGGAGGCTCCCCTGGATAGTAGGAGGGGAAGTGGAAGCGGAGCTGGTGGAAGTGGTGGTGGAAGCTGGTGGAAGTGGAGCATGTAGCCCTTTTGGACTAGGGTCAGTACCCAGGTATCCCCTGTGATGGCTGGCCACCTGTAGGTGTACAGGGTCAGCCGACCTCCTGTGCTGAGTGGAGCCACTGGCAGAGGAGAGGCTATGCTGTGGAAGTCAAAACCCCGCTCCCTGCTGTGCAGGAGCCAGAGCTGGCGGCTTGGGGGTCTTCTGCCTACGAGGCCCATGCCCTTGCCCCTTGGCCTGCTGGGGAGCTGGAAAGGCAGGATACTGAGGGTAGGTTTTGTAGGCAGCACCCTTCCTCGGGAAAAGGGGCTTCTTTCCCCGAGTCCATATTTTGAGAAGGAACAGAAGTCTTTCTGGACAGCCTTGTCCTGGTGAGAGTCAGTCTCGATTTCTGCAGCCTTTTCAGTCATGGGCTTACCGAATAGGTTGTCACCTCAGCACAGGACATCGAACAATTTGTCCTGCACCCATGACTCCAGGTCCGATGACTGTAGCCAGGCCTGATGGCATGCACCAATGCCGGCCGCAGCTACCTGGGCCAAAGCCTCGAAGCCATCATAGGCTGCTCGAGAGATAAAACTTCAAGCACTCTCAGATCCCTGTAGACAAGGCCTTGAACCTCTACAAGGGTTCCTCGGAGAGGCCAGGTGAGAACCCGGCAATCTCCTTTGCCAGGTCCCGTAAGTACATGCCCATGTACAGCTGGTAAGTCTGGACACGGCAAGATAGCATAGAGTCCTGGAAGCACTTTCTACCGAGGGCATCCATGTTCTGGGCCTCCCGGCCAGAAGGCACTGAGGAGTGCATCTGACTTCAGGCAGTGTATGGCCAATTCCACAACCATGGAATTGTGTGGTAGCTGCGCCTTTTGGAACCTAGGGCTCTTATGGACTCAATAAATGGGATCAACCCATTTGCTAAGAACTGGTGCCAAGGCCGGTGCCTCCCACATGCGGAAAAGCAGCCATTCCAGCATCGGAGGAACCGCTACAGTAAAGGCTTCCTTCAGAGGAAAATCATACTGGAAGGCATCAAGGTCCTCGGCTCAAGGCTCCTCCTCGGTGTCTGCAGGGAATGCCAAAGCCTTGGCCATGTCCCTCACGAAGTCCAAGAACCGGGTATCCTCGGGGGGGGGGGGGGAAAGACCTTCTCCGAGGCTCGGACTCCGGGGAGTCTGAAGGGACACACCGGGTCCGGAAGGTGTCAGGGGACTCCTCGCCCTCCGTCTCCCACGCCGACTCCTCTGAGAAGAAAAATCGAGCAGCTCCGGCCATGTAGGCCTTGGTGCCACCCGCCCCGACACCGAGGGCCCTGGTGTCAACGACACATCGGCCCCGCACAGGAGGTCGAGGGGGACCTTGGCAGAGGATCGACTCGGCCTCTGGGGTCGACTTAGACGTCAGGTCCCGGTGGTCAGGGCAGATGTACCAGTCAAACTGGCAATCAGCACCCGCTGCAGTTACATGAAGGCAGCCAAGCTGCTCTCCAAGGCCGTCAACCTGAGTCTGAGCTCAGGAGACTCAGCAGCCCCTGACTTGGGCCCCGACAGCGTCAGGCCAGACGTTGGTTCTCCTGGAGGAGAGTCCACGAAGACAACAGAACTTACATGACTCTAGGACTCTGGCTCCATGAGAGGTAGTTTGGACGGCCTCTCCTAATCTGAGAGCCCGGGGCGGCGGTCAGGGCTACATGACCTGGCCCTCAAGGACCCAGGGGCCTCCACTGAGGCTGCCTTCATGAGCTTCTTCCTTTTGTGCTCCCAGGTGGGAGACCCCTCTCAGAGGAACCACGATGGTGCTCGGGGTCAGACTCCCGAGATGTCGAGGCCTCTGACGAAGTCCAGGCCCAGCTGGACGTAGACTCCGAAAAAATTCTAACGTTGATGCTGACAGCTCCGAAGTGCCTTCGACAACATTTTGCCGCAGGGGCCACAGACCAGTGGGTCATGGTTGGGCCCGAGACATCGGAGGCAGCAGTCATGTGTGTCTGTGAAAGACATAAGTTTCTTGCACCGATCACATTTTTTTGAACCCGCTGGCATCCATTGGGGGGAAAAAGGGCCCCTGCAAGGTCAAAAGACCGGGCTGCCACTGAAAACAACAGAAAAAGTGTGAACGCTAGTCAAAGGACAAAAAATGAAAAAGAAGTTCCGGACTCGATACCAGTGTACAGAGCCCAAGGCAGGACGGGGAACTGGCATCAAACCGGATAAAGAAACATGAAAAAATATATACTTTTCCCAGGTGACACGAACTACATCCGTTGGGATCCGCTGAAAAAGACAGACTGAGCAAGATGGCACCCTTGGGCGGGAAGGGGACCGTGCAGGCGTGCTGCATTCCCAAAGGCTTTCTTTGAAAGCTGGGGAAATGCTCCACACAGGGGCTCCGTCGGCACCAACGTCACCCATATGTGAGGGCTGACTTTCTGCTTGGTCCTGGAGAACATGTATTTAAGATCCAGGTAATTTTGAGTGGCTGTAATAAGAGAGGAAAGGAAAGCTGACCATAGGAGGATACTCTAGGGCAGCAGTTCCCAAATGGGGTCACAAAAGCCTCATTAGATGGAGACAGTGGCTGTAACCCCAATCTGCAATAGCTGCCTTCAAACCTTATGCCATCGGCTGTGCACAAGGCCTGTATCTTCAGTACAACCACCAAGTAGCAGGGGGGGGCGCATCTCAAGCCCATGGCAGTGCAAAAGACTCAGCCCTAGCCATGCCCCACCCTCTGACAGAAACAGGAAGTCTGAGCAGGACATGTCTCAGGTAGAGCTTTCTGTGCAGCTGCAGGTTCAGTGTCCCCATGCTTCCTATCTATGCTGAAGACACTGGCTACTGCTACAGGTCTAGGGAGTGGTTATGAGTATTGGACTGATGCAGGCCTGGGGAATGGGAGAGGGAATAAGCTGCAGTCAGCAGAAAAAGGGATGTGCTAAACTAGCAGGGAGGGGACAATAGGAAGATAAAGGAGACACTGGATATGGGGAAATGGCATAAGAGATAAGGAAATGCTTGTAATGGGGGTTGGTATTGAGGAGGGAAGACAGGACATGCTGGACATGGGTGTGGGGGGGGGGTGTAAGACAGGTGCTGGATGTTGTTTGGGAAGGGTACTACTTGGAAGGAAGGGAGAAAAAAAAGCCGGAGATGTGTGGGGATGGAACTAGAGGCTCTGAGGAGTTACTAGACATAGGGGCGACTAGGGAGTCAGAGGAGAGATGGGAGGGCGGGCTAGAGAGGAGATACTGGACACAGGGAGGGAAGACTAGGTAGACAGAAAATAAAGAGGCTTGGGAAGGAGAGAAAGATGGGAAACTAAGTAAACACAGTAAAGAAGGAGATTGAAAACAAAATGAAAAAAGTGAAATCTGAATAAAGAAGCAAACACACATACATGGAAGAAAACTAAAAGGAAGAGATCAATCTGTAGGGGAGGAAGGGGAGAGAAGAAATCATAAATGGACAAGAAACCCTGGAAACAGGGTTAAGGGCAAACACAAGAACAGGAAAGTAGAAATTAGAGCCTAGAACCAACATGATTAGAAAAATAAAAATGGCCCGACAACAAAATTTAGAAAATAAAATTAAGTTTTCTATTTGCTGACTGGAATATATGTCTGCCACGACAGATGTTAACATATTGCTGTGGTCCAGCCCAGGGCAAAACTCTTTGGAAGATCAATTAGCAGGCTCTTCCTGCCACTCCCCAGCCACTCTGCCCCTCTCCCCATATACTGTATATGATCAAGAAGCTGAGCTGTGTTAACGTTCAAGCCTGTGTGTAAAGTACAGAAAGTTCAGATAATTTTAAAAAGAATAGATTTATGTTTGCATGTTATTTTTATTTGGTTACAATATGGGGGGGGGGGAGCCATTTATCCCAGCATTACCATTCAAGTATGAGGAGCAAAATCTTGAGCTATGAATTTAGTACAGGTTGGCAAATACTGTACCAGCTCTCCTAGCTGCCTGCAACGGATTTAGTGCTTTTTTTTTTTTTTTTTTTATTTAGTACCAAGATCCTTCAGTTGCTCATACCAAGTTATATTGTTCCAGCTAAAGAAAAGTAAAAGTACCATATGCATAACATTTACATTTAAAAAAGCACCGTTGATCCAAGCTCAGACTTCTGGGCCATTTGAAAATCCCTGGACAGAAGACATTGCCATAACAAAAAAAATCTCTCTAAAAATCACCAAACTAGACAGTCTAGCTTTAGTCACTATAAGATTCTTCTCCACACAGCATTTATGTGCCACTTAAAGGCCAAAATCAGATCCTGTATGCCTTGTTTTTGGAACACAAAACCTTTTAGAAGTCTTACCACTTTGCCATCTTTTTCGATCTGAATCAACTTGAGATCTAGCACTATGGGGTATATTTACTAAATGGCGATAACGTAGCAGCAGCTATGTTATCGTGCGTTAAGTGATGTTAACGCACATTAACGTCACCCGATGCAACGTTAACGTCGCCAGTGGCGGTAAGTCCCACAGAGGGTAGAGAGAGGGCAGAGAGAAGAGGTCAATGGGCACCATGGCTGTTTGGCATTAAAAAAAACAAAACAAAAAACCCCAAAAGGGAATCAAACCTCCCAAGCCAAGGGTCATGGGTATCAGTACTAACCAGTAGGCTACACCTCCACAGCTCTCTGATCTGCAATGGCTGGATACAAAAGGATGATGTGTTGGGACAGCAGCTTAGAGGGGCTTTCCCATGGCTGATGTGCCATCTTATATTAATCTGAGACCTATTCTTCCTCTCAGATTCTGTTTCTATTTTGTGCTCCAGTATTTTCTACCATATGCATATTGATGTTAGGATGGAGTGATCGTTTATCATCTCTGGATATAGAAAGACTGCAGGTCACCACACAGGAATGTCTGCTGTGGTTACCAGGATAGGGTTAACCCACCAGTATCCATGATGCAATGCACATGCAGATTAGCAGTCTACAGCAGGTCACCAGATGGGGTATGCACCTCTACAGCACCGCACCATGGTAGAGGGTACTGACCGTGTGCGTTACTGGCACGGAGTAGTGTGTGTGTTACTGGCACAGTAACTACAGACCATGCCATTGTGTGGGTTCTGCGCTCACCTAGACGGTGAGGTGGTGCGCTCAGCACCAGGTCCGCAGTACCCGGGTTGGATGAGATAGGCATTGCTGTGTGTCAGGTATTCTTTGCAGACATACCTAGGATATTCCTGGGTCCACCTACATTCCCCAGTCATATCTGACCCTTGTGGGCCATGATGCACCCAGACTGGTGTCTATCCAGTGTGGTTGCCATGGTTGCCTATTACAGGGGCAGGGGGAGTCTGGATCCACATGCAGATTGTGTAGTGCCACCTACCAGACTGCAGTCACTTGGCCAGGGTAGTGGACAGGATCTGGCCTCCAACAGACTCACACTCCACATCTTTGCAAAGGAGGCACATGATGGGCTGTGGGACCAGCAACCAGGGCTGTTAATGTAGATCTCTACTTGTCACAAGGGTACTGGCCTGGAAGGGCTCAGCTGCCCCACACCACGATCTGACATCCACCAGCAGAGGGCATACTCAGTCTGCACCCTGCAAGGCGTTCCAGACATACACATGCGAAATGCAGACAGTCCACAGTGCATCTTCCCAGGGGAACTCTGCACCCAGATGTGGGATGTACCCACAGACACCAAGCAGATCTCAGTGATTAGGCCCCAGAGCAGAGACCACACAGATATCACGTGAGAGAAGTACTGTATAGCACTATGTGGGAACCTAGACATGCCATGGTCACTGCTCAGTCAGAGTGAGAGTGACCTCCCAGCATGACATGCTGTGGCCACCCTGTCCATGCAGGTGGTGGTTGGGCACTACAGTCTCCCAGCCATTGCCCCACTGTGTGCAAATGCCCAGTCCACCCTGTCCATGCCATACCCACAATACCTTGCTCCTCATTATGCACATTGACAGGCTAATGCTGGAATCAGTGTAAGCATTGTGGGCCCATTGAGGAGTAGGCAGCCACAAAACAATGGATAGACATACACACACTCCCACTCCTATGTTGGCATTGTGCAAAGATAGGGGTGGTTGGCAGCCCTGCCCGTCACACTGGTCCTGGGCACAGTGCAGGCACTGCTAAGGTATGCAGGCGATAGTAGTGCTGCTTTGCTGGAAACTGCTGCTCCATGCCAGCCCCAACAACCCGACAATCCATGGGGCTTTGGATAGTGGAGCCTGTGGGTGTGGGCGTTTGTGCTCCTGTTGGCAAATGCTTTGGGGCGTGCACATGACTGTTGTATCTGCAACATAGGGTAAAATGTAAGGAGATGGTCTGCATGAGCCACAGCTGGGACCTGAACCTGTGACCTTTTGCTCCAAGACACACTGTCTGTCTGTGTGTACTGCACCACACTGTTGCCACAGAAGCATAGTAGTCCCTGGGGCTACCTTTGCTGTTCATCCGACAGACCTTTGCTGCACTGCACACCATGCACTGGTACAAGGCACAGCTTTGGTCCACTGTGGGTAGGTGTCACGGCCCCCTCCACCACCAACTCCCCCTCCCCCACCATGCTGATGTGCCCATATGCTGTTGGTGCGCAGTCCCAGGCCATCCACTGTGCAGGTAGGCGGGTTCCCAGGGTGTGAGGGGCATACATGGACATCCACATGTCCCCCCCCCCCCATCACTGCCTGCCACTATTATGGCCCTTCCACATGGGGGGGGGGGAGAGATGGTTGGGGGTGGCAGGTCGGTGATCTAGCAACTATTGGCTAGGGTGGGTCTGGTAGATAGTGTTCTGCCAGCAGACTGGACAGGCTAGGGTATGCAATGTGGGTACAGTGTATCCACTTGTATTTATTTAAAAGGATTTACATACCGCCTTCTCCTGTAATCAAGACGGTTACTTTGGACTGCTGGGTGTATACATGTGTCAGGCAACGCATGGCTGCTCCCTGCACTGTCCTTCCCAGGGGCTGGTGTGACGGGTGTTCGTATAGCTGGGTGTTCGGACAGTTTGGGATGTATCCTGGGGCGAGTACATGGACCCCTATTAGAGTGGTTCCCAGATGTGCACTGCTTGCCCCATTACAGGCATTGTGTTTCCTGTGCGACGTTTGGGGTACCTGCAGGGTAAGTCTCCCCTGGGTGGGACACTGTGGAGCACAGATTACTGGGCAAGTTTGACCTTGGTCAGCCGCTGTCTTGCTGTTTTCCATTTTCTGTGTTCCTCTGTGCCACCTAGGTGGCTGCCTGGTCTGCCCTGTACCCCATCTGCCCCCCCTACATGTCCCACCTGCAGCCCCCTTTGTAGCATCACCATAGTGCCCTTTCATACTTGGGCACTATGCTGTTACTGCACACGTAGCACTACTATCACTGTTTTTGGGCTCTGTGCCTGTGATATACATTGCTGACAGGAAATGGTTTCTCTCTCCTGCAAATGTGCATTTACCGACAGGTTTTCACTCACGGTACTGTGACAGCGTTAATGTGACAGCGTTAATGTGACAGCGTTAATGTGACAGCGTTAATGCAGCAGGGGCCTCTCCCCACCCATTGATCCTCTCTCCACCCTCTGGTGCAGTTACAGCGGAGAGGCATACCCCATCTGGTGACCTGCTGGGGACTGCTAATCTGCATGTGCATTGTATCATGGGTACTGGTGGGTTAACCCTATCCTGGTAACCACAGCAGACATATTGTGCGGTGACCTGCAGTCTTTCTATATCTGAAGATAAGAAACGATCACTCCATCCTATCAACATGCATATGGTAGAAAATACTGGAGCACAAAACAGAAACAGAATCTGAGAGGAAGAATAGGTCTCAGATTAATATAGGACTGCACATCAGCCATGGGAAAGCCCCTCTAAGCTGCTGTCCCAACACATCATCCTTCTGTATCCAGCAGATAGCAGATCAAAGAGCTGTGGAGGTATAGCCTACTGGTTAGTACTGATAACTCCCAAGTCAAGGGTCATGTGTTTGATTCCCTTTTGTTCTTTTTTTTTATGCCAAACATCCATGACAACCATTGCTCCCTTTTCGATGGAATGCCCCCTACCCGCCCATTGCCTTTTATGGCTTCAGGTACCTTAACGCTGGTGACATTACTGCAGTTTAGTAAACATACCCCTATGAGTCTTTATCTGCAAAATATCTGGGCATTTTTCATCCAATTTTTTGTGTCTCCAATTCACTTAGCCTAGTCACTACAGGACAGTCCTCAGTTGGTACCTCCCTCCCCCCACCCCACCCCACAGAGCTGAAGGTTGCCTCTGCAGAATCCTTAGCAGGCCTAGGAAGAGAACCTAATCAGGATCCTTTACATGGCAGTACATGGCAATGCCACCAAGCCACCAGCCAGCCTTCCTAACTATATTCACAATGACTAGAATGAAAGCATCTGCAAGTATCTCATATACAATGGAGATAAATACAAAAAAAAATAAAGGCCAGAGTTAGGAATCCCATGGAAGAAACACATGAACAAAGTTTGGATAATGCCTGAGAAAAAGATCACCGTGTCCATCAAATCAAAATTAACAAAACAGTCACAGAGAAGGTAAATTTGAGCTTGCTAGATAACTAAGCAGGTTTTGTTTGAAACTCAGATGGCACCATGCCCTCTCCCAAGTATAGTCATCCATATAGGGGAGTCCTAGTACTATATAGAGGTGCTATGTATCCTAGGCTTCTGAAGATCCTGGCATGTAGCAAACAGTCATAACTGAGCAAACATGCAACATGCCTATTTTGTAATCAGTTTGCAGTTCAATTCAGTTGCATTAATATTGTATTAGCCTACAATATAATCAGTACAGAATCTGGAACAGTACATCGAGTAAGATCATGTCAACAGTATTCTGAAATCAAGATGTTAGGGAATAAAGATGAAAGAAGTCTACAGTCATCGAAAAAGTGACTTCCACTACATGTGGAGCTACTATGAGTGTCTACCTGGAGTAGCTGAGAACTGAAGACAATGAAATTAAGTTGAAACAAAATTATGAATTAAGTAAGAGGGGTGCATTTCAGGTGGTCCCAAAACTGCGTCAATTTGAACCAAACAGGATTCTCCCACAATTTTCCATTGATAACCTTCATACTGATTTTCAAGCAGTTTTCATACCAGTGAAGGTATTACTACTGCCAACACTGATGTACACCTAAATACTATACCAGCATCACAAATGCTGCGCTTTGTCTTAATACAGTCTAGAGACTCAAGCAATGAATATAGTAGCAGCATTTTCAGCTTCTGAACACTTGAGGAGGCACTGAAGTAAGTTTCAGAAGTTATGTGCAAGAAGCCACCGAGTTCCATATAATTCAGCTGAGATGCCAGACATAGTCTGAAGAACATGTTAGTATGGCTTCTTGTGAAAGGTAAATCATACAGGGACTGAACTTAACACATTTGTGACAAAACTGGTGAATAAACCAGATGTTAAGTGAGGAGGAAAGTCATTTTGCTAGAGGGCACAAAATGCAATCTCAGGCCAGAAGAGCACAGGAGGTCCACAAGGTGTGTGATAGAAAGCAAACCTGTGTCAGTGTGTGGCATGCAGTGCTGCCAGTGGAACTATTCATGGAATTTGAATGATCTATTAAGAAGCACCACACCATATGACCTGAGCTAAAGTTAAATTAAAGTTGCTGTTTTTTCAAATCAAGTCATGATGGCATATGGACAATCACACCCATAATTAGGGGACACACAGCCTTATGAAGATAGAAAGCTAAGTAAATTCATCATCAAGACCATAATACTCATGCTGGGGATCAAGCCTGGAATGCTGCATTATAGTTGACTGATAAGAAAAATTACATTAGATAGCTGTAGGCATCCCATTTGTCATCTAGACAGGAATGTGTTTTGCTTATATGTCACCTTTAAGCCAAAAGTTAATCCAAGGGCGATTTACAAAGTGATACAATACAATCAAAATGCTAAACAATTCTGTTTTGAAAACAAACATTCCTACAAATCATTTTCTGCACCATTCTGGGATGTGAATTAAGGCTGTTTAGAAGCAAAGACAAGGGTATATCTGAGGGAACCCATATACTCCACAACAAAACAAAATTGCATGTCTGACGTGTAGGTAAGTCTTCTACAGAAAGTAAGAGCTACAGTAGTAGTCATGGTTCAACTTTGCTGCCAGAGGGACAGCAACTTGGATGCAACAGAACTGAATAGCTAGAAGAATTATTCAAGCAACTGGTAACAGAACCCACACATGAAGGGGCCATACTGGACTTGGTGCTTACCACTGGTGAAAGTGTTTCTGATATTATAGTGGGAGATCATCACATCCAGAAGTGTGGTTCAGTATTAGGACTAGGGCTGATAAAATCCATTCAAAAAGTGAGGGTCTTAGATTTTAGAGAAAATAACTTTGCCAAGATGGGCCAAAACCTCAAGAAGTCATTAGCAGGATGGGAACTGCTGGGGGCCATGAAAAAAGTGGGCAAAACTGAAAGGGGATATTTTAGAGGGCAGCCAACCTTTTCTACCTGTTTAGTCACTAACTATCAGAAATAATCATGCACAAGTCATGCTCTTCTTTCGTGGACAGAAGTAGTTTGCCCCCTACCACTCCCTTGGATTCTTGCAGTCCAAGTACATGACCCTGTATTTTTTTTAGCAATAAGTCTTAGCTGCCAAATTCTTGGCCATTCTTGGAGCTTAGCTAGATCTCTTTTCATGTTATCTACTCCTCCTTGTGTGTGTCTACTCCATTGAAGATTTTGGCATCATCCACAAACAGGCAAACCTTACCCAACGGCCCTTCTGCAACATCACTAACAAAGATGTTAAAAAGAAATCGGACCAAGGACACCACTGGTAATGTCCTTCTCCTCAAAGTGAGCTCCATTTACCTGTATCCTTTGTCATCTCCCACCTCAACCAATTTCTAACCCGGTCAGTCACTTTAGGATCATCCCTAGGGTGCTCAATTTGTTTATAAGTCACCTGTGCAGAATGGTGTCAAAGGTTTTACTGAAATCTGTGCACCACATCTAGGGCTCTCCCTTGGTCCAATTCCCCATTCACCCAGTCAAAGAAATCAGATATGTCTGGCAAGACGTGCCTCTGGTAAATCCATGCTGCCTCAAATCTTGCAATCCATTGGACTCCAGAAACTTCATTATACTCTTTTACCAGCAAGTAAAATATAAGGTCTTATTGACCATCTTCAAAGTTTTCAACCATCTATCCTTGGCCTACCTTCAATCCTTAAACAGATCAAACAGAGCAAGTAGTAATGGCCAAAACATTCACCATGCCTACTCAAAAGCTGAAAAGCACCCAAACAGCTTCAAACTGAGCATTCTCACTCTACTCTACTCAATGAGCACGTGGAATTCACTCTCCGATGGCATATGAGCTATCACTGACCTGACAGAATTCTGCAAAAAACTGAAGACCCATATCTTCTTGGAGTATCTTGGCAACAAGTTAAATCAAAATTACTCCTCGACCCATACATATTATGCAGCAAAATTTCTCAATACCGTTGAACTGTTTCCTAAACCTTACTCCTATTACTAACACTGATGGAGGAGGGCATGAGCCGTAAGCAATCCACAAATCGATGGCAGGAGAATTAGGGAGAAGGCTGAAAACTGGTTCTGCAAAAGAGCCTCCACCTTGTGAGTCAATTGGTCTTTGAAAGCTGCACCACTCTCCACTGAAGGGTGGTGCGAATAGTGACAGCCATCACATGTGTGTCCATCTGGAGCAAACTTAGTCAAGCACAGGAATCCTCCTGAGGAAGAGCGTAAGCTTGCTCATGACCCTGCAACCTGTTCAATTCCTGATTGAAAAGGGTCATTTCATGTGGACCATGCTCTTGAGAACTTCTAGGATGGAAAACACCCTGAAGGGTTTCTGAATCCCCTGCAAGAGGGGATGCATTTGCGGTGCCTGCTTTGCTTCCAGAAGATCCAACAACCGCCAGACAGAGGGCACCTGATCTAATAAACACTGTCAGCTCTTCCCACCAAACCTGACAAGGGAACCATCTTGGTCATCTGGTGTCAAAGGCTCACCTTCATCACACATGGAAGTTTCCAACTGAACTAATAGGAGGTCAAGTCAGGACAGGAGAAATGGTCCGAGTCACTAGAAGCAAATCTCTGCCAGGGCAGCTTCTGCAGTGAAGCTCACACAAGAGACTTTGCCTGCCCTGTGAAACAGGAGTCTCCTCCAACTGAGGAGAGAATAAGAGTCCAAAGACCTCTCAGTCAGATGTCTCAGCAGAAAGGATATGCTTGCTGGAGAAAGGAAAAGAATCCTGAGGATAAACCAGAGGCTGGGAACTCCTGCCAGCCTGAGTCCCTCCACCAGCAGAGAGAATGAACCAGCCATTACAGGATTCCACTGAGATGCTTCAAAAAGGTGGGCTGAAAGAGCAAGAGGTGGGCTAGTAGAGCAAGAAGAATCCAAACCCAGGGTAGAGTATTTTCTTACAGCCATCCCTCCCCTTTGTTTCCTACTAAACTGGTGAAAAAGGGAGGTCATTCTCATCTGCCAATTGCAAGAGAAATACCTAAAAGGGGTAAACAAATGCCACCATACAGGAACCACAGAGGGAGTCTGCCACAGATCAAGCAGCATCTATTCTTAGATTTAATGTGCCTGCATGCAGTCCAGCAATTCCTCAGCAGGTTCAGCTGAAGCGTGCTAGGAAAAAAAAAAAAAAAAAAAAAGTCTGCACCTAGACCACATGGACACCAACGCATGCTGAGAAGTGTGTGCCTAAACAGCAGGTGCTAACACCATGCGTTGAGAATGCACGCGTAGGTACCTGCATAGTACTATATGGGCGTTAACACCAGCAAAGCACACAAACACTATCACAAAGCAGGAACCAGCAGGGGGGGGGGGGAGGGGGCACACTTAGCCAATGGTTCCTTCAAAATGGTCCCAAATCCAATGGTCGAACTGCCCAGCAGATGAAATTAGGATGCCCCCAAAGAGTTTTTCGATGAGCAGAAGAAACAAATCTGGTACTCATTCCCAAGGAGCTCCAAGCAGCCGCAATGCTGAGCTGAATGTTATGCCCCTGCTGCCAAGACCTGCAGGCACATACCTCTGAAGCTTTTCATCCAAATCTTTGGGGAAGAGCTGGAGGCAGGGGGACAGACTGTGCTAGATGCAAGGTTCTGATCCAACAATCCTGACTCTTCAACCAGCTCTTAACAAGGGCAGGGAACAGAATCAACCTTACTATCAAAGATCTGAAGATTTTTTTTTTTATATAATCTTTTCTCAACTCGTTCACCATCTGGGATTCTAACAATGTCCTCCATCCTTGCCAGGCTGCTTTCCGCCTTGGACACAGCATGGAAACTCATCTCTCTCCTAAGCAAGATTTGGTAATCTTTGGATAAAGGCATCATTCTCAATGCCCATCTTTCCTCTGCTTTTGATCTTGTTGACCACTCACTCCCTCCTCCTTTCCCACCTCTATCAATTTGGTTTTCATGGTACTGTTCTTCATTGGTTCAGCTCTTTTCTCTCTAACTTCTCTGTGTCCACACTAAATCCTCTACTTCTGTCTCTTTTCTCCTGGGCTGTGGTATTCCACAGGGCTCTGTTCCTTCCCCACTGCCATTTGTTTTCCTTGCTCCACTCGCTTTTCTCATTCAACAGCTAGGCATCTCTGCATACTATTACATGGATAATATTTTACTCCTCCAGCACCTTCCTCACCTCACCTCACCTCTCAACACGTGTGTCTCATGTCTGACTGGCTCCATACTGATTCGCCCTCAATCCCAGCAAGACCTCAACTAACTGGCTGTGTCCTCCCACCCACTTCTGCTCTTCTTCTTAGCACCCCTATTTCCCCTGTTTCCTCTGTCCACTACCTTGGTGTAGTCCCTGATTCAGCACTGACCGTTCATAGAAACACAGAAATATGACGACAGAAAAAGAACACATGGCCTATCGCGTCTGTCCTTCCATATCAATAACTACAACAGTCCCCTTTTTTCCTTTAGAGATCCTCTGTCTGTCCCATGCTTTTTTGAATTCAGGTACTGTCCTCATCTCTACCACCTCCACTGGGAGACTATTCCACGGATCCACCACCCTTTCTGTAAAGAAATATTTCCACATATCACTCCTGAATCTATCCCCTTTCACCCTCATCCCATGTCCCCTTATAGCAGAGCTTGCTTTCAATCAAGAGGCTCTCTTCCTCTGCATTTATGCCATGGAGGTATTTAAATGTCTCAATCATATCACCTCTATCCCGCCTTTCCTCTAAGGTGTACATATTAAGAGCCTTAAGTCTGTCCTCATATGCTTTATAATGAAGACCACCAACCATTTTAGTAGCCACCCTCTCTACTGACTCCATCCTGTTTATATCCTTTTGAAGGTGCAGTCTCCAGAATTGCACACTATACTCCAAATGAGGTCGTACCAAAGGCTTATAGAGAGGCACTATCACCTCCTTTTTTCTGCTAGCCATTCCTCTCCGTATGCACCCAAGCATCCTTCTAGCTTTTGCGGTCGCCTTTTCTACCTGTTTAGCTACTTTAAGATCAGACACAACCACACCAAGGTCCCGCTCTTCTTTAGTGGACAAAAGTACTTCATGCCCTATACCAGGGGTGGGCAATTCCGGTCCTGGAGGGCCGCAGACCAGTCAGGTTTTTATGATGTCCCTAATGAATATTCATGGACCTATTTCCATACAATGGAAGGCAGTGGATGCAAATAGATCTCATGAATATTCATTAGGGACATCATGAAAACCTGAATGGTCTGCGGCCCTCCAGGACCAGAATTGTTCCACCCTGCCCTATACTGTATTGCTCCCTTGGATTGCTTCATGACCATACTGCCTCTGTTATTCGTGAATCCATTTTCACTCTACACCAAAATTAGAGCTTTTCACTCCTTTCTTTCCTCCTCTGTTCTAACCACCTTATTGCTCTCCCTGGTGATTCCCCAGCTGGATTATTGCAATGTCATTTTTGCAGGTCTTCCTCAGTATCAACTCCATCACCTTCAACTCATCCAAAACTACTGTCCATCTCCTCGCTCACACTTCACGCTATGGCCATGTCACTCCCCTTCTGGTCTGCATCCGCTTCAAGATAGTTTTGGTTCATAAAGTTCTTCACACCAGTATGCCTTCTTACCTTTGCTCTAGCATCATTCATGCCCCACACACTTCCTCCACTCATTCCACTCAAACCGCTTTCATTTGCCCTCTGCCTCCCATGCCAGATAACGAGTTGACATGAAATTCACTCCCTCTCACTCTTGCCCTTCATCTAGAGCAGGAGTCTCCAAACTCCAGTCCTTGAGGGCACCAAACCATTCAGGTTTTCAGGCTGTCCCTAATGAATATGCATGAGATATTTGCATGCACTGCCCCATTGTATTCAAATTTCTCTCATGCATATTCATTAAGGACAGCCTAAAAACCTGAATGGTTTGGTGCCCTCCAGAACTGGAGTTGGAGATCCCTGGTTTAGAGTCTTCTCTTGTCCGATTTAAAACTCAGCTAAAAACCCTTCTATTTCATCAGGCATTTGACATCTCTATCACCTGAGCTACTAAACCCTGTGGATGACTTCCCTCTCTCCCATCTGTCAAAGCCTCTCCCTCCTCTCCCTGGTATGTGTGCAAATCTTTCCTGTCCATGACTTTGGAGCTCTTTTCACCCGCTTCCCTTATTTTTGTTTTTATTATAAACTGCCCTGCTAACTTGTTTTAAAGACGGCATATCAAATTCTAATAAACACTCCCTCCTCTGTGTGCATAATTTCCAGGAGAGCACCGGTTTTAAAAGTGACCTACCAGGAGCCCTCCCTTATCGAGCTCAAGTGAGAAGTCACCCCATAGAGACGTTGGTTACGCATGAGCTAAAAATCAAATTTTCCACAGATTTTTTTTCACAGAACTGCAGCACACTGCATCGACCATCTGCTGGAGACAGAAATACTGGAATGTGCCACTAGCTGTTAAGTGCCACTGAGTCATGTTGACTCATGGCAACCCTCTGGATAGTTGTCCTAAACTGTGTTCAGTCTTCAGTCAGGCGGTTCATTGTTGACTGACTGGCACCCGTAGCTGCTGTTATTGTACCAATCCAACTCATTGCTGGTCTTCCTCTTTTGCGTTGACCTTCTTTCTCTAATGATATCTCTTAGCATGATGTGTCCAAAGTATGAAAGTCAAAGTCTAGTCAACTAAGCTTCTAAAGAAAGCTTATGTTTGATCTCCTCTAGTACCAACTGGTTTGTTCTTCAAGCAGTCCATGGTAACATGGTATATGATGGCAGATAAAGACCATCATGGTCCATCT
The DNA here is from genome assembly GCA_033557465.1 of Ichthyophis bannanicus. Taxonomy (NCBI): domain Eukaryota; kingdom Metazoa; phylum Chordata; class Amphibia; order Gymnophiona; family Ichthyophiidae; genus Ichthyophis; species Ichthyophis bannanicus. The sequence continues at coordinate 106,924,119 of CM066038.1, forward strand.
AGTCAGCCCAGCAAGGTGGCAAGAGTAGGTGCATTTGCCACTCTGTGCAGGTCACCTCTCCCCATGCTTTTGTTTAGGGGGTATACCCACCGCTCCGTGCAGATCACCCCTATTTGTTCAGATAAGAAATAGTTATGCTTATTTTGATTTTATCCTGTTGCTATAAGGGGATCCACTATGTCTGTCCCATGACATTTTGAAGTCTGTCACTGTGTTTGCCCCCACCACTTCCATCGGGAGGGCATTCCAAGCATCCACCACCCTTTCAGTGAAAAGGTATTTCTTAACATTGCCTTTGTTTACCTACTTACAGCTTCATGCTATGCCCTCTAGTTTTACAGCTTCCCCGTCTTTGGAAGAAGTTTGTTTGTCCATTAATGCTCTAAGTATTTAAAGGTCTGAATCATATCTCCCCTGTCCCTCCTCTCCTCCAGGAGTGTACATATTTAGGTCTTGAAGTCTCTTCTCATAAGTCTTATGATGCGGGCTCCAAATTATTTTGGTTGCCTTCCTCTGAACCACTTCCAGCCTTTTCATAACCTTTGTGAGATAGTGTCTCCAAAACTGAACACAATATTCCAAGAGAAATGCAACCAACTTATCTGGACTGGTCTAGCAAGATGATATGAAAACTTAAGTAAACCAAAGACATTTTATCTAGAGACTTTGCCTCTTGCTGGAAAGGGAAGAACTTTGCCATCTTCTGCACAAAAGTGTGGAAAAGCGCTCTGAGGGTTTTAAAACAGGTTTAGACAAGTTCCTGGAGGAAAGGTCCATAAATCAATATTAAAAGGGACCCAGGATCTCAATGCTTGATCCAATACAAGCATTGTGGAACCTGTGTCTTTTGAGGAAACTGCTAGGTACTTATGACCTAGATTGGCCACTGTTGGAAACAGGATACTAGGCCTGATGGACCTTGGTCTGACCCAGTATGGCATTTCTTATGTTCTTATGAAGAGCACCTTTCAGGAAGAGAGATTGATCCAAAGAAATGACAATGGATAGATCCTCTCAGTTCTTGACTGAACTGATTCTGGGAGATCTTACAACAGTCTGAAGCAGGGGTAGTTCTATAATTTTCTTTAACTAGGCTTATGTACCACTTTTCTACCAAAGCAATGCACAATTAGTATATTAGTACCTAAATGTGCATCGCTTTGGTAGAAAAGTGGTACATAAGCCTAGTTAAAGAAAATTATAGAACTGCCCCTGCTTCAGACTGTTGGAAGATCTCCCAGAATCAGTTCAGTCAAGAACTGAGAGGATCTATCCATGGTCATTTCTTTGGATCAATCTCTCTTCCTGAAAGGTGCTCTTCATAAGAACATAAGAGATGCCATACTGGGTCAGACCAAGGTCCATAAAGCCCAGTACCCTGTTTCCAACAGTGGCCAATCTAGGTCATACATACCTAGCAGTTTCCCCAAAGGACACAGGTTCCTCAATGCTTGTATTGGGTCAAGCAGGGATCTCTCAGGTCCCTTTTAATAATTGTTTATGGACCTTTCCTCCAGGAACGTGTCCAAACCTTTTTTAAACCCGGCTACACTAACAGCTTTTACTACATCCTCTGGTAACAAATTCCAGAGTTTGATTACACATTGAATGAAAAAATATTTTCTCTTATTAGTCTTAAATAGGTACCCTGTAGCTTCATTGCATGTACCCTAGTCCTTTTATATTCTAATGACGTAAACAGTCAATCTACGTTTACCCGTTGCACTCCATTCATTAATTTATAAACCACTATCATATCTCCCCTCAGCCATCTCTTTTAAAGAGAGAAGAGCCCTAACCTTCTAAGCCTCTCTTTATAGGAGTATCCTTCCATCCCCTTTACCATTTTGGTGGCTCTTCTCTGTACCTTTTCTAATAACGCTATATCCTTTTTAAGATACGACAACCAGAACTGCACAATATTCAAGGTGCAGTCACACCATGGAACGATACAGAGGCATTATAATATCCTTTGTTTTATTTTCCATTTCTTTCCTTATGATACCTAGCATTCTATTTGCCCTTGGCCGCCGCTGCACACTAGGTGAGGGTTTTAACATGTTATCCACGATGACGCCTAAATCTTTTTCCTGGGTGGCGATTCCCAATGTGGAACCTTGCATCGTGTAACCATGATTTAGTACCTGAGGGAACAGAGGGTTAAGTGGCTTGTCAAAGGCCACAAGGAGCACCTGTGGGACTAGAAACTCCAGTCCTTCTGCCCCACGCTGCTGTACTTTAGTGGGATTTGAACCCCTGGCCCTCTAGCCCAAGGTAACTTGCCCCAACCACTAGGCCACTCTTCCTATAATGAGGTGGAGTGAGGCAGCCACCTCAGGTAGCAAACTTTTGAGGACAGCAAAAAAAATGCCCCCAAAACAGCCAAGCAGCTACCACCTTACTCTGCCTCCTAAAGTTAAAAAATAAAATAAAATGGACCACCTGCTGCTGCTGCTTCTACTTCTCCTAGTTGGCAGCAGCAGCAGAATCAATCACCACCAGTGCCGCTGCCCCTGCTCCAGATCTATGGACACTGAGGCAGCGGCAGCAGAAAAAAAAAAGCCAAGACTATTGAAGACTCTGCTAAGCCCCTGCTGGTTCTGCCCTCCCCCCCTCTGAGTCAGAAAGCATCAGAGGGGCAGAACCCATTAGGGTCTTACAAGCATGCCAGTCTTGCCAGATCCGGCGCTTCTGTTTTCCCATTTTCTTCCCCCCCACCCCCCCCCCCCCCCGAGTTGATAGCTCACCACACAGATAAGCGGCAATGAACTATCAACTTTGAAAAAAAAAAAGGGAAAACTGGAACAAACAAAAGCTCCAGCTATTGCAACTCCGGCATGCTTTTAATACCCTGATGGGTCCCGCCACCTCAGTTGCTTTTCGCATCACAGGGGAGTGGAACTAGCAGAGTCTTCATGCTTGATGCTGGACAATGGAGACTGAGTGGGGTCCAGGAGGTTAGATGCTGGACAATGAGGGGCAAGAGGACAAATGCTGGACAACAGGGAGGGGAAGCAAGAAGATTAATGCTGGACCAATGCCAGCACTACCCAGCAAGCTGGGTAAGTGCAGCAGGGGACCCGGACATGAGGGGGTTCCATCACTAGCCACCTGCCCCCCCTCTCCCCATTCAGGATGGCCTGCAGAGCACTGCTGGCCCAGTAGAGAGCCTGCCTATAGGACACGCTGCTCCCACAAGCAGAAAGCTGCGAGAGGCCACAATCACTTTTCAATCTTGTGTCCCATGGGCAGGTTCTCTACTAGACTGCTTGCACTCCACAGGTCATCCTGAATGGGGGGTGGATGGTGCCCTCCTGACATCTACTCCTGCAGATAGGCTCTGTCTTTTTGGGCCTCAGTCATGGCATGCACAGCTCCTGTTCACAGGACATGCTGTTCCCACAGGCAGAAAGGTGTGGGAGGCAGCGATTGTGGCCCAGAGAAGAGCATGCCCACGGAAGTAGCATGTCCTGCAGGCAGGAGCTATGCAAGGCCAATTGTGCCCTGCCTCTCTGGGCTGGGATCACAGCTTGCACAGCCCCTGCCTGTGGGATGGGCTGCTCCATGGGTAGCCTCTGCTCCTTATACATACAAGAGTTAGACATGGAGGAGAACTGAAGGGGGACGTGGACATGAGGGGGCACAGGGAGTCAGAATGGAGATGATGGGTGAAGGGGGAAATAGAGAGGCAGCATGGATAAGATTGAGGTGGGGGGGATAGGAAGAAGCAAGAAGGGGAGATGGAATGGTGATGTTGGCCAGGAGAGACACTGGGAAAATGCTGGACTTGGGGACGGGGAGGGGGGCGCGGGCAGGGCAGAGATGAAATGCAGGACGTGGGGATAATAGGGAGAGAGATGGGAGAAGACTGACATGGGGTAAATGGGTTGAGCAAGACAGATGCTGGCCATGGGCGTAATAGGGAGGTGATGGTATGGAGATGGGGTAGATGCCGATTGCAGTGGAATAGGAAGGGAGAGAGCAGACATGGAAGGAAAGAGAGCAGAGGTACTGGATGGAGGGAAAGAGACACACACTGGATGGGGGGGTGTTGAGAAAATGTTAGATATGGAGGGATAGAGAGTGAGCAAAAGGCTAGGGAATAATGGACCAGGGAAGAACTAGGGTGAAGTTTGAAAAGCGGTAGGTAGATGGTGTAAAAAGAGGGAGATTGTGAATTGGATTGTAAGTAGTGAAATCTGGGTGGACAGAGAAGAAAGCTGAAAGAAAAAAAATATACAAGATGGAAGGAAGTGAAGAAAACAAAAAAAGAGAGACAAGAAATGGCAGATAGACTAGCGAGACGGTAGAAAGAGAACTAAGACAGAAGAAAGCAGAAGTCTCAGATCCAGACCAGCATGATCAGAGAATAAAATGGTCAGACAACAAAGGTAGAAAACAATTTATTTTCAGTTTAGTGATTGAGCTTTACATAATATTTATAGTTTTATGTAGTATGGGGAATTGCATCTCTTATTTCTCTGGTGTTCCTCTTGTGAAGTCTGGCTTCTTGGAGTTTTAGTTTAAGTTTTGTCTACATATTTGTATTTTTTCTTTAGGTTATGGCAACTTATTCTGTACTTGGTGAGGGTCTGTGTTCTGAGGCCAGGCCTTCTGTTAACATGGTGTTTGTACATAGGGATCTGTACTGTAGTAATCTGAATTGTTCAGCTTTTCAAATAGGTGTTTGGAAGTTCCAGGGCCCACCTGCAGTATTTACAGTGATGCTTTTTTGGGATAAGCTCCTAATGTGAGTTTTGTAAGTTGTGCTGGTATGGTAGATTTGCTCTAAAGATCCTCAGTGATTTTGTTGTTGGGTTTTGTATCAGTTCACAATGTGCCTGGTACTGGAGTATGTTTGTTATTCTTAGCGGGATGATCAGAATCAGATTTTTTTTTTTAAGATACTGAATTCTGTGGGTGAATGTCCTAGTTCTGTTCTGCTCTGTACCCACTGTTGGGGGGGGGGGGGTCTGTGAATGCAAAATATATGTTCAAAAAGAAAAAGCAAGAACCATAATGCAAATTATAACAAAATAAAAAAGTTATGATGTGGGGTTATAAGTTGTGCTGTGGTTCTCGCTCTTTTAGTTCCTTGGTGTACAAACATCTTGCATTTTATCCACATTATCTAATCAGCTTTTTTGGTTTGGTTCAGTCCCTGTCTGGAGTTTTGAGAAAGCCTCTCATCCCTCACCTCAGGCAGCAGATTGCCTTGAACAACCCGTGGTATGGAGTTCAAAAGATGAGGCATGAAATGGTCCCTCCTGCAACGTGATCTATTGAGATTAGATTACTTTTATGCAAAACGAACACCACAGATTAGGAAGGTTGGGGCACTGGATTAGATAAAGCTTGATACCCATGGAATTTCCTTGCAGCAGCCTTTTACAAAGCTTTTTCTTCTGCTATGAGTAGTTATGGAAAAGGCAAAGAAATGCCCATTTGCTACTGGAACCAAATTCAGAGTTGCAGTTAGCAGCTTCTTAGAAGATACTTAAAAATGACAGACAGACATTCTCCCACACCAGGACAGCACATTGAGGGGAAGGCAAAAGTACACAGCCTTGTGTAGGTAAATAGTGAAAAGTGTGTGCCGAGTCTACACACCGATGATCTGGCTATAGGAAGTCTTGAGAGACCAGATACTAAATACAACTCGGCTAATTTTACTGCGCTGAAATGCCAACGGGCTCTCATGTATAGACCATTAGACCAATGCATTCTCAATCTTCCTGCACTTTGGTAATGCAGAATAGTTATGGTCCCTTTGCAATTAGGACTTCGAACCATACATGTTCTTTGGATGAATGCTGGTGCCAAACATTCCTAAACTTTTGGACTAGAAGCCTCAGCCAAGATTTGCAGATACCCCAGTGAGGCATAGAACTCCTTTAATCACACTTTGGGCTTTTCAGGCTATTATGTGAAGGTAATAAAAGCAACAGCAAAGGAATATGTCTGCTGGCCACTGTTCCTCTTCGGTGTTTGTTAGACTGAAAGCTGCCATTCTGTAGCTTTCGAGGACATTCTGCAACACACCCCTAACAAGTTTCCTGCCAGCAAGTAGGTCCCAAACAGTTGTAACTTATGGACATAGTTGTCATCTATTATTTTCGTACAGGTTAGAAGAGGGCTGAAGCTGGGTTTGGGCTGAACCATAGCACTATCACACACATTGTTTTGTAACCAAGATAATAAATTTAAAGAGATGACAGCATTTAAGACCAGAAGGGAAACTAGTCCAAGTTTACTGGGAGAACTTTGTTCTGTTCATCTAAGAACACAGCACACAGAATAGCTGCACACGCTCATAACTTTGCAGTAGTTCTGAGCACATGTTCTATCCCACAGCTGTCAGAGGTCACCCACTTATATGCCCAACCTGCTTGTTGATGGAGCACACTTACAATATTTGTGTGCAGGGAGGCCAGCGCATGAGTGTTTTGAGAGAGGTGTGCGTTTATAAAGCATCTTTCACCGGCAGCTTAAATTTTGTTTTACCTACCTTCTTTCCTAACCAAGATAGTGGGCTTAGGGGGTAGGGAAGAACATTTTTGGAGCTGTCCGTTCCATAGCCTCCAATTCCCAAAATAGGTAATGGGGATTTTTTGAAAGCCTAATGCTCTGAAATTATTAACTCAAAAGGAATGAAATCTGTATACTGCTTGAAGTCTTTTTTAAAGAATTTTTATTAATATTTATAAATCACATCCAACATTCCCCATTTCCTTCCTGCAGCAACTTTTCATTCCTTCTTTAGACACATATTACCCACAAATTCCTTGAACATAAATATTAACATTCTAAATACTGAACAGCATTTTCAATATATAGAATTTTTTTCAAGTTTGGTTTATATTATTTATTGTAGTTTTCAATACCTTTACTAGCTGTACTTAGTCACGTAACCCTCCATTGCCTCAGAAAAATCCAAGTTATCAATGTCCCCGTTTAATTACACAGTTTAAGTTACAATATAAACTGCTTTGACTAAAATGATAAAGCGGTATAAAACACCTGTTAAAATAAAATAAAGAAAGAAAATAAGACAAGTCCCTTCGAGCATCATCACTGCAGAAACAATCCGTGTCAAAAGCCAATGTATACTATCACTGCAGAACTCTTAGGCTGGTCAAAATGATAGCGTGCAGTCTGCACAGAACCTAGCTCTCTCCAGGAATATTAGGATGCATACAAGGATTTTCCTCTTTTCCAGGAATGCTATCGGATTTTGCGTCAGTTGCTCAGCAAGGGAAGAGCCCATGCTCTACTTTCAATTCACTTCACTGCCTCCAGTTTCACTTTCTATTCCACTCCACTTCCACCAGAACTATTGTAAGCCGTCAGGGCAATGTAATGTAATCGGAGCGCTCCGCTAGCGATGATGAACGCTCCGCTTTCCTCTCCACCTGCTGACCTTAACTGCAAAGTTTTACAGTAGGCATAGAGAAAACTAAATATAGTAGAATCCAGACTGGAGGTCGAGGAGCTACGAAAGCGGCCAGCCAGTAGAGTTTCAGCACGAAGCTCCTCAGGACTCCCCTGCTGGGGGGTTTCCTCCCAAAACCGCCCGAGATGGGACCAGCCCGAAACGCACAGAAAGAAGATGACTAGGGCTCCTATAGTGCAACAGACAGGGTAAGTTTTCCCCAGCACCCGACCCTCGATAAAGGCAAGAAGATCTGCCTCGTACCTCCTCCCTCCCCCGCCCCTCGGCCATGACTACAGTCACATCTCCGGGGTCACCGTCAGCACCAGCACAACCGCCGCCCCGGCCTCTCATGGACTGACCTTCACTAGCAGCCAGGACTAGGGTGACAGAGCCCGGGGCCGACACAACGGCACCCACCCCTGTATACGGCGCAGGACACTCGGCAGCAGCTCTGACCCCACTGCTATGCCTCAGGACACTCCGGCCTGGTAGCGCCGAGCTCTGCAGCGGGAGAAGCCCTCCTGGTATCAGCTCCTGTCAAGCCAGCGGCGGCGCACAGCTCGGTTCCTCACCATCATCATCCCCGCCCTCTCACCTTGTACGAGTCGGTGGCCAGCAAGATATTGAACTCGGCTTCCCCGCACTCCATCTTCGCCCTCGGTGCACCAGCAATAAGCTTGGCGGCGCCCGGTCGCAGCTTAAAAAGCTCGGCTCTCCCCGCCGTCCACAGGACCAGGGGGCGGATAGGGGGAGGGGCGGGTCTTCTGACGTCAGCGGAGGCGGCGACGATCGCTAATACGAAGACCGAAGGCGAGTTCGGTACGTCCTCTCCTAAGCTCGGCGAAGGCGAGGCCCTGGAATGTGACGTCATGCAAGAGGCGTGCACGGCGTGGGAGGGGGGTAGGTGCGTGCGTGCAAGGTGGAGGCTACGAGCCGGACTGGAAAGGGCTGAAGGGAGGGGACGGTATGCGCATGCGTCTTGGTCCTCTCCGCCGCGGTTTCTATGGAAATGAAGCTTCAGCAGTTTCGATTTTCGGGAAAAGGCATCGATTGCAGGAAGGAGTTTGGAGTGTTCTTATCATGTCTGCTTGCCTGAACCCAAGGACAGGGAGAAGAAGGAAAGTTTAGAGTGAGGTGAAAGTGAATAAACCCGTTATAGGTTAAGTGCTAGTACTTTTTGTGTACTGTACGAGCTTTAATATATTTCTGACTAGCTGGTGCGGGATGTGCGCCTGTCATTCACACAGTGAGCTGGAGTATCGTGCTTAAAATCGGTCTCCGATTTTAGTTGTCATACCGATGTGTCAGGTAGAGGTAAGGGATGTCGAATACTTTTCTCTGACGACTGATTTGGTGTTCATCAGTTTGTTCATATGCCACAGGGCTGGTGCATTTAGGCGCCCTAGGCGAAACTTCAGCCTTGATCTTCTTTACAAAGCTTAGACCGCTTTTCGTCCCCCACCTACCCCAAGATTTTGATTATTAAATTCAGTTGTAATCATTAGTAGCATCTCTTCCAGAACAATCCTATAATTGTGCAAATTTGGACATCATACTTTTAAATTAAACCTTTTTTTGTAAATATATGCATAATGTGAGATATTTTTAAAAAGCTACTTTCAAGGGTAAATGGACTATTTGCATATTGTCCATTCTTCCTGCAAGTAAACGTATGCACTGATGGTCTTTTGAGTTTGTGTGGCTGCCAGAACTCATTGCTTTGCTTTCAATGTAGCTGCTCTTTGCTGTCTTGCCCCTCCCCCAACCCATAAATGGCCATATTCTTGCCATGTTTCCTTTTCCTAGTAATGCATTCTTTATAATTCAATAGAAACTGACCACGGGGGGGGGGGGGTGTTATAAAGGTTTTCTGCATGTAAAGGTCTTTTATAAAATGGTGCGGCAGAGCATGTGCATAAAAGTGCATGTGCTTTCAAGATGGTACATTCTTATATGCATACTGCATATAGGTATACCTGGCAGTGTAACACATGAGTTGGATGAGGAGAACAGAATTAAGATGACGACACTCCATTTTAAGCTGTGAGAGCATTTCTTTCTTTGAACTTATTTCTTACTGTTATTCATAACGCCAAAGAGAAATCAAAATCAGCAGCTTTTAAAGGTGTTAAAGATGCCCCTCCTGGCTCATAGCAGACATGACTGGATGAACACCTCCGAGTCCTCTCTGGGAAACCTGAGCTTGTGTTGGAAGCTCTTGCTGCAACACTGTCAGGTGGAGGAGTATCAATAGTGATTGGGGAAAAACACCTCAGCTCCCACAAGCGTCTTCCACAATGCTTGTGCAGCAGGTGGAGATTATGGGCACGGGCAAACCAAAAGAAGAAAGTGAGTAAGCCCTCACTTGAATTGGCCATGGCTGCCACAGTGTCTTCAGAGCAGGATGCTGACCAAGCTATGAGTCTGGAGACCACCTACATGGAGAGCAGGCACCACTGAAATTGGGTGCACACAATGAAGTAACGAATGGAAAAGGCTTTGGTGAGTCCACCCCACAAGAGGTCACTCTCCAATCTATTTGGGGTGTCTTGGTGAAACAGGAGTCTGTGGTTTCCAAATGTGCATCAGATCTCAGATATTAGTTACTGTGATGGGAGGACTGACCCAGAGGCAGGACACTCTTGACAAGAACTATTCTGAAAAGACATCAATGACTGAGAATATTGTGAAAGGTTCTAAGGATGTTATAGATTCTTTGATTAAAGATAATGGGTGTTATTTTAGTAGTTCTAGCCAAGCTTTGGACATCTGAAAATGTGTATAGAGACATCCAAAGCACAGAAAAGTCTCCAGAGCCATTTTAGAAGCCGGGTCTGTGGATGTTTCCATCCTGAGGATGTCCAAGTCTGAACAGGAGCATGGTTGGGGCATTCCCAAAAATTTGGATATCCCTGCCTGATCTCAGAAACATCCTGGACATCCAGAGTTATGCCTAAGGTTATACCTGCTCCAGGCACAAAAAGCATCTCAAAAAGTGCTAGTTTTTTCAGGCAAATGTCTGAAGGGTGTGGAGAAGCTTCATTGATATCCCCTTTATTTTACAATGTGTCAACGAACACTGATGGGGAATGGGGGTCTCATGTTTTCATTTTGCTACACCGCTGGATGTCCCTTTATGCTAACTTGCATGAGATGGATGTCTCTGCCCCATACTTTCCTAAGAAGGACATTTATGTGTGGCCACCAGCATGGACGTTCAAATCAGGGACATCTATGTTGCTAAGATTGGCCAGAGACATAGATGTTCCTGGCGTATTTTGCACGTTCTGCCCTGAATGTACCTGATTTGACTTGTAAACAAAATAGAGCAAAAATCGTAAATCAAAAAGTGCATGTATGTATGTTAATGTTGGAAGATGAACCATGAGGAAAAATCACTCCCTCTCGTGGCTTTACTTCCTTTTTACTCAATTAGTATGAGCCCCATTGGAGCTTTAAAACCGTAGGTAAAAACACCATGTGATGGTGCGCCCTACACCCAACGTATTCAAAATTATAATACTTCCAACATGTTCAAAAATTCAAACAAGACCGAGCCAAATAGCAACTCAAACTTATCACTTATCTGCATGTCCTGATGAAGTTGAGTTCAGTTCATTTTTCGTGAATGAGCATGCGTTGGGGTCCTGAATGCATCAGGGGAGCCAGAAGATCGTGTTTGCAGTCTAAAGAAAGCGTTGAAACAGGGCATTAGGATTTGTTTGCCCGAAACGCAGTACTGTGTTTTTGGTTACATAACTGCGGACATTGGAGAGACCATTACCTGTTTGAGTTTTGAAAAATGAACTGAACTCAACTTCATCAGGACATGCAGATAAGTGACAAGTTTGAGTTTGCTATTTGGCTCGGTCTTGTTTGAATTTTTGAACATGTTGGAAGTATTATAATTTTGAATATGTTGAGTGTAGGTCACACCATCACATGGTGTTTTTTACCTACGGTTTTAAAGCTCCGATGGGGCTCATACTAATTGAGTAAAAAGGAAGTAAAGCCACGAGAGGGAGTGATTTTTCCTCATGGTTCATCTTTCAACATTAACATACATACATGCACTTTTTGATTTACGATTTTTTATTTTTGCTCTATTTTTGTTTATGGGTATAGCTGCATAGAGTATCAGTTATTTTGTAGTCCTGATTTGACTTGGACATCCTTTCTAAAATGCCACGTTTATCATTATTTACCACAAGCTAGACAAATGGAGAATTATATTACATAGTAGCATAGTATATGATAGCAGATAAAAACCAGCATGGTCCATCTAGTCTGCCCAGTAACGTGGCAAGAGTAGGTACACCTGTTGCTCCATGCAGGTCACCCCTATTTGTTGAGATATAAGAAATAGTTAAGTTTATTTTGATTTTATCCTGTTGCTAAGAAGGGATCTGTCTGTGTCTGTTCCATGCTATTTTGAATTCTGTAAATGTATTTGCCCCATCACTTCCTTCAGGAGGGCATTCCAAGCATCCACCACCCTTTCAGTGAAAAAGTATTTCTTGACATTGCCGTTCAGTTTACCCCCTTGCAGCTTTATGTTATGCCCTCTAGTTTTACAACTTCTCTCTCTTTGAAAAAGGTTTGTTTATTCATTAATACTCTTTCAGTATTTAAAGGTCTGTATCATATCTCCCCTGTCCCTCCTCTCCTCTAGCGTATACATATTTAGGTCGTTTCTCATATGTCTTCTGGTGCAGGCTCCAAATCATTTTGGTTGCTTTCCTCTGAACCATTTATAGTCTTTTTATATCCTTTGTGAGATATGTTCTCCAGAACTGAACACAATATTCTAAGTGAGGCCTTACCAGCGACTTCTACAGTGGCATTAGTACCTCTTCCTTTCTGCTGGTAATTCCTCTCTGTATGCAACCCAGAATCCTTCTGGTTTTGGACACAGCCTCGTCACACTGTTTTGCCATCTTGAGATCCTCAGAAACAATCACTCGGAGGTCCTTCTCCTGGTCCATGCACACCAACTTTGCGCCCCCTAACGCATACAATTCCCTTGGGTTTCTGCATCCCAAGTGCATGACACTGCACTTTTTCACATTAAATCTCAACTGCCAAGCATTAGACCATTCTTCCAGCTTTTGTAGATCTTTCCTCATGTTATTCACTCCATCAGGGGAGTCCACGTTTGCAAATTTTTGTGCCATCTGCAGAAAGACAGACTTGTCCATTCAGTCCTTCAGTAATATCACTAATTGAACAGTACCGGTCCCAGGACCGATCTCTGGGGCACGTCACTCACTACTCACCTTCCTTTCATCCGAATGAGTTCTGTTTACCATCACCGTCTATCAGTCAACCAATTTCTGAACCAGTTCACCACCTTGGGACCCATTCCCAGGCTGTTCAGTTTATTGATAAGTCTCCTATGAGGAACAGTATCAAAGGCTTTGCTGAAATCTATGTAGATCACATCCATCACTTGCCCTTGATCTAGCTCTCTGGTCACCCAGTTAAAGAATTCAATCTGATTTGTTTGGCATGATCGTCCTTTGGTAAAACCTTGTTGCCTCAGATCATGCAAACTATTGGTTTTGAGAAAGTCCACTATTCTCTCTCTCTCTCAAGAGCGCCTCCATTACTTTTCCCACCACTGAGGTAAGGCTTACTGGCCTGTAGTTTGTCACCCTTTCCCTATTACTACTTTTGTGAAGATGTACCACATCAGCCCTTCTCCAGTCCTGTGGAACTTCTCCTGTCTCCAAGGATATATTAAAAACATCCTTTAAAGGCCCTGCAAGAATCTCTCTGAGCTCTTTCAGTATCCTGGGATATATTCCATCCGGTCCCATGGCCTTGTCCACTTTCAATTTTTCAAGCTGTTCAAACATATCATTCTGTGAATGGTGTAGTATCTACTCCATTTCCATTTCACAGGAGGTCCTTCTCCAGAATTTTCTTTAGTAAAAACAGAAGTATTTGTTTAGCATTTTCTCTTTTTCAATGTCACTTTCCACGAATCCATTCTCGGCACTTTTGAGTCTTGCAATTCAACCTCTGATCTTCCTCTTCTCCCGTATATACCTGAAAAAAGTTTGGCATCATGCTTTAGATCTTTAGCCATCTTTTCTTTTGCCTTTGATTTTGCTACCTTACTTCTCCTTTTGTCTCTTTTAGCTTTATCCTGTATTCTTTTCTTTGTTCATCTGTTTGCAAACTTCTGAGTTTTGTGAAAGCTGTGGTTTTTTGTCTTTATTTGTGCAGCCACTTCTTTGGAGAACCAAATAGGTTTCTTTTTCCTCTTGTTTTTATTTACTTTCCTTACATATGTATCTGTTGCCCCTTTTATTGCCTCCTTTAATTTAGTCCACTACAATTCTGCTTCCCTTACCTCCTCCCCTGCCAACTTCTCCTTCAGGCACTTGGCCATTTTACTGAAGTCAGCGTTTTTGTAGTCCAGGACTTTGAGCTTGCTGCCTTGGTTTTTATCTCAAACCACACTATGTAATGATCACTGTTATCCACATGGGCATCCACCCAGACATTCAACATGCTATCTCCGTTGGTGAGTACTAAATCCAACATCAAACTTTCCCTGCTCAGTTCCATCACCATTTGTCTAAGCAATGGATCTTGGAAGGCATCCACAATATTTTTATTTCTGTCCAGATTTGCAGAAGGAATACTCCAATTCACATCAGGTAGATTAATGTCATCTAATATGATCACTTCCCCCTTCATGGCTAACTTTGCAATATCAATAATCAAGTCTCTATCCATTTCCTTGATTTGATTTGAAACTACACCGGTATGGATGATAGTGCCATCTCCTCTTTCCAACACAATCCAGTATGGATTGTGGTACTTGAATCGTCATTTTCTTAATTTCCCAAGAATTTTTGGGCGTCTCCTCTTGACACGTTGAAGAAATATTTTATAGAGGTTCTGAAGATTTCTGATAACTCAATTCAGAGCCCCCATTGCAGGACACTTTAGATATTTCTGCAATTTTGGAGAATTTGAGTGAAGTTCAAGATAGAGGGACTTTGTTGGCTAGTTTTGTGTTTGATCAGGATGTTTCTATATTCTCAAATTGTATTTCAAACATAACAAAGAACTTTTTCTTGGCCAAAGAAGCTGGGTCTTTCCAAATATGGAGCATTCTACACAAGAACACCATAAATTATTTCTTCCTATGAAGTAAGAGACTCTTACTTTAGAAGCTTCTTTCCTTCTACACTACCCCTGCAAATGTATTGTAAGGTATCTTAATGTCAGATATGATTTCTGTATTCCTGATCATTTGCATTCCTTTTTGGATGTTAAGAAGATGACAGTCTCTGTTTCTACTTCTGGATCTGAAAGGATTATTAGTAGCAAACAAAAATAAGTTCTGCTCTCAGTTATGTCCAGGGGAAATTAGCTACTAATACCCAGCCCAAAGTTCTGTGAGTATACTGGCAATGAGCCACAAAAGAGCATCGTCTGTATGTATATTATGTTTATTATGAGTAGCAAGGTAGAAAAATATACAGACATATAATTATAGATATATAATTAGAAATATGAGATAGCAAGTTATAGCAGCACAAGATTACAGTTAGACAAAGTGATAAATCACTGATTAGTACAGAGGTCACTGATTCACTCTGCACTCAGAGGAATGATGGAAATTTGCTTCTAGCTAACCATTGCCCTCCCGGAGGAAGAGAAATAAGATGGTACCTTAGCTCTTGCCAGAACTCTTGTGGCTGGTTCCAAGATGTCTCTGTTGCAGCATGGGGTCCAAGGAGGCAGCTAGGCTAGATAATGCAGGCTCCAGCCCTTTAAGAGGCGAGCTGTGTGAGAACACAGAACCGGAGGTATCTGTGAAAGTCTTATCTCTGTCCTTAGGAGAACGGCCTGGCACACACGTAGTATGTATCTGTCTTGCGGACAGGCAAGTTAGCATGCACAAGGCACACAGAGCACCCAAGAGGCAAAAAGGCCCAAACGTTCTGTTGCATACTGTAATTATTCTTTGTGTAGAGTCTCCTTAATAGGTCTGGTGATTGGTTGGCACAGATCAGTCCGAAGTGTTCTTAGCGAATCAGATGATAATGAACAGGTGTTCATCCTGCAGACAGAGTAGCCATAATGAGGGAAGATAACGGTATGCAATTTCAGACATCCCAAGGCCAGTGGTATCATTAGTGGATGATGAAGATCAGAGAAGCATATGTTCTTGCATGTGGACAACTAATTGGCCTGGGAAACTAACTGGACAGAAACAATAGTCTTATGTATGCACAGGTTTAATCACTTGGCAAGCAGTTGCTTGAAGGTTAGATCTGAGACTGCAAGCACAGCAAAAGTTCCTTGCAACAGGAAACCATCTTGTTTGGTCAGCTTTGGTTCAGGCTTTAGCATCTGAGCAGGCTGGAGATCTGCAGGCGGCATATCTACAGGGATACCAGCCCTACAAATTCCCAGAGAAGATGGACCAAAAGTGAATGTTAAATAATCTAGAGATGATGGGCCCAGTATTTGAAAGGCATTTACACGGTTTACAGCCCTGTAAACTGTGTAAATGCCACTATCCAGGATATTCAACAGCACTAACACAGTTAGTACCGCTGAATATCCCCTCTCTTTCCCCTTACACGCCCCGATGCTAACCGCTTAACATTGTGGCGAGTCAGAGGTGTTCCGGGGAGGAGCAGAAGCGACAACAATTGATAACCAGGCAGCAGAGATATTGCATGCTGCCCGATTAACAACCTGCGCCTAAAAAATAGGCAAGGCAAAAGGTCGACTATCTTTAAGCACAGGAGCTAACCGGACATCATGCAATATTGCTGCTGCTGCCCGGTTATCGACTGCAGCTGAGAGGCAGTGCGGCAATCCCAGATATTCAGTGCCGGGGCTGTATATGACCCCGGCACTGAATATCTGGGGTTAGAGGTCGGCGGGGAAGGCTATGCACCGAAGAGACACATAGCCCTCCTAACTCAA
Source organism: Ichthyophis bannanicus (assembly GCA_033557465.1). Taxonomy (NCBI): domain Eukaryota; kingdom Metazoa; phylum Chordata; class Amphibia; order Gymnophiona; family Ichthyophiidae; genus Ichthyophis; species Ichthyophis bannanicus. The sequence goes on from CM066038.1 coordinate 106,940,515, forward strand.
TATCAGGCCCGATGTGCCTATTGCCTATTTCTTGATTTTTCTTTTTCTCTTTCCATCCAATTTTTCTTTTCTCCTCCCCTTCTGCTTTATTGAGATTTTATGTTGATATGAAGGAATATGTACTTAGTTACCTTTAGTCTTTTCTTTCTTAATAGTTTATTCCTTTTTCATTCATATTTATGTTGCTTCAGCGAGTATGTAATTTGTAAATTATGTTAAAACACCAATAAATATGACATTTAAAAAAATGCACAAGTAGACACATAGAGAGTAATTTTATAAAGGATTTTTCATGCCCATAAAAGAGCTTTTATATAATTATCCCATGGTATGCACCCGTAACAGTACACACAGGGACAAGAAAGCACATACTTTTACATGACCTGCATGTGGACTTTTTTGGGGGCATAATTCAGGTGGAGCGTATGCAGAGAACAAGTGTAAACCTACGCAGCTGCATTTTAGCCATGATTTCAGTAGCTTCTGTGGCACTATGTTACAAAGAAACTAAGGGACATGTTTACTAAGCCCCATGCTAATAACATGGGTTTGGGCCACATTACCAGCACGGAGCCGTTTCCTGAATTTACCACAGCTTGCCACAGGAAACAACTACCACCCCCCATTGTGCTGGCAATAGTTGCTCCCATTTCAAGGCCTGCACTAGAGGCGGTGAGGCAGGGACTCCTACACCCTGCCCTGGTGCCGCCCAGAGGCATGCTGCCTGGGTAGTGTGAGTTTTTTAGTGCAGAGCCATGCACTACGTTTTAGCATGGCATAAAATATGTGCTATCCCCATGCTACCCAGGTAGTGCACTTTAGTAAACATACCCCATAGGTGCCTCTCTATCTTTATCATGTAGCCTCAAAATGGATGTCTACTTGGCCTCCCAACCTAGGTGACCTATTACAGATTGTCATCACACAGTACTCACACATATATTTGCATCTAAGGTGCACCAGATATAAATGTATGCATTGGTATGTGCATGCAATCGGGGCTTTGAGACTGTGTTATAAAGGCACATGGGCACTATGCTGCCTTCACTAAATAGATGCTTTTTTGGACTTCTTGCATAGGGCCTGATTTTATAACAGGTAGCCTACATTTGTGTCCTGCATGGATCATTTTCTTTTCTCCTTTGTACTAATTTTACCATGTGATGTCCCTAAATAAGGTAGGATCTCCAAATTGTCTAGTAGTCTTCAGAACCTTGATTTAGATAGGTTAGTTTCAAAGACTCAAGATTTTCTGGTTGATTTCATGTCCTATTCTATTGGCAGATAAGGTAAGGCTTTTGGAAAGCTGGCGGGGGTCTCCAGCACCTGCAGGCATGAAGCGGCCTGCAACACTTTGAAGAGTCGGTGAGAGTCCCCTGCTCCCACCAGAATGGAGCAGCCCCAGCACTTCTGAAGAACCAGTGAGAATCCACTTCACTCACCGGCACAGAATGGAAACAACACTTTGAAGAGCCAGCAGATTTATGTGTTACATGGTACATTTTAATTATTGCTGTTCGAGTTTATTACACAGGTACACTACCAAAAAACTGCCTCCAGTTTTGCAACTGATTCCTATAGATTTTGGGGTGCTGAATCCAGGAAAAATAGCCAAAATGTTCCATCACGTCACGTTTTCTTGCAAAATTAGATTTCTTACCCATATAAGGAATGTTCACATAATTTCTTTTTAGCCGACTGCAGTTTATTTTCTTGGCCCAAAATAGAGGTTGTAATGGTTAACTAACTAGAAATACTCCCTCATGATATTTTAGAGTGTTTTGTATTCATTTTATACATTAACAGGACAATTGGGAGGCGGGGGGCTAAATCCAGTACTCGCGCTGGCGCATGTTCTTTCCTGTTCGCCTCGCCTCGTTCGCTCGCTCAAACACGGTGGTTGCGACATGAACGTTCCTGTCAAATTTCAGTTTCTTGCAAGTTCATTATTACCTTTTGTTTGCTCAGTCGTAATCCAGCTTTATTCCGAAGTGGTTCACTACAGTTGTAGTTTGCAGTGCTGTGTATTTGTGATGGCTCACAGAGCCAGAGGTTGCGTCAACTCTCCGGACAGTTTTTGTTTTATTTGTGGGGAATATACCGTGAAAAAGCGGCAGAGGAACATTTCTGCATTTATTAAAAAAGTATATTTCGCCTATTTCGGTTTGAAGTTAGGCGATCAAGACAAACCGTGGGCTCCTCACAAAGTGTGCAAGACATGTGAGGAAGATCTACGCTTATGGATGAAAGGTAAAAAACAAGCATTTCATTTCGGAATACCTATGATGTGGCGTGAACAAAGAGACCACAGCAGTGACTGCTATTTTTGCTCTTGCATTGTGAAGGGATACAACTTAAAAAATAAGAACGTAATAAGTTACCCTAACCTTCCCTCAGCAATTAGGCCTATGCCTTATAGCAACGAAGTACCTGTGCCTGAACCACCAAAATCTTTGGATCATATTTGTGTGGACGGTTCTGATCATGATGAGACTCATCAGATGGCTTTTCCCGATGAGTCCAGTACTTCCGAGTTTGAAACTGAACCAGATCCGAAACCTGAACTTTTCTCTCAAGCTGAATTGAATGATTTAGACCGGGATTTAGGACTCCCAAAAGATGCTGCCCAACTGCTAGGTTCTCGGCTTAAACAGAAAAATTTATTGTCACCAGGAACAACTTTTTATTGGTACCGCAACCGCGAGACACAATTTTTGAAGTATTTCAGCAAAGAGGAAGATTTGGTATTTTGCAACGATATATACGGAGTGATGGAAAAGTTTAAATTCAAGTATGATCCTGCTGAATGGCGGCTGTTCATTGATTCGTCAAAAGACAGCATAAAAGGTGTTCTTCTTCATAATGGCAACACATTCGCTTCAGTTCCTATTGCTCACTCTGTTATTCTCCAAGAAAAATACGAGAATTTGGCCCTGATTCTTCAGAAGATTCGTTATGATGAGCATAAGTGGATGATTTGTGGCGACTTTAAAATTCTATCCATGCTATTAGGGCAGCAAGCCGGTTTCACCAAATATCCCTGCTTCCTTTGCTTGTGGGATAGCCGGGCCCGCGACCTACACTGGGGGAAAAAAGACTGGCCAATTCGGGAGTATTTGAGACCCGGTGAGAAAAATGTTCTTCATGAGAGCTTGGTACCTCGTGATAAAATTATATTAACACCTCTCCACATTAAGTTGGGTCTCATTAAGCAATTCATCAAGTCCCTTCCAAAAGATGGTGAGTGCTTTCGGTACCTTTGCTCAAAGTTCCCCCGACTTTCTGAAGCAAAGCTAAAGGAAGGAGTGTTTGTTGGCCCTGATATAAGGAAACTCATTTCAGATGGAGCATTCACTGAAACGATGTCTGAGAAGGAAAAAGAAGCCTGGGATTCCTTCAAGGATGTTGTTCTCAAATTCTTGGGGAACAGGCGGGATGAGAACTATAAGGATATTGTTGCCAGGATGCTCACTGCCTTCAAAGAACAAGACTGTAACATGAGCCTGAAAGTCCATTTCTTGCACTCCCATGTGAACTACTTTCCCGAAAACTTGGGGGCGTACAGTGAAGAACAAGGTGAAAGGTTTCACCAGGACATCAAGGACGCAGAGAGAAGGTACCAAGGAAGATGGAACACCACTATGATGGCTGATTTCTGCTGTTTGCTGCTGCGGGAAACCCCAGATGAAAAATACGCCAAGCAGCGCACCAAGAGAAGCATTCGGGGGAAGAAGAAACGGGCCCACCAGGAGATTGATTGACCCAAGAATGACTTTAAAATCTAAACTGTGTTGACAAATATCGTGTTTTTACTAAACTTTGAAATAAAAATTTGCTAGTTATTACCACAGTGTCGGATCTCATTTATTAGAATTTTATTTTCACACCATCGGGTGTTTGTCTTCATGTATTGCAATGGTGCGGTTTACGTTTTCTATTCTTACATACATACCTGTACAACATTTTTTGCACATTTCTTTGCTTTGCTTTGTGTCTAACCTCGCTCTTATATGCTCAATGTTTGTGCACATGTATGTGGCTGTTTTAAGTGCAGACAATTTTGCTACCATCACAGTGTGTTTTGTTGACATTACTCTATTCTTATGTGCTGCCTTGTTACAATTTTCTTTATTCTTATTTGAATAACTACTAAACAATTGGTATAAAGAATTCATCCAAGAAACTTTTATCTCGATCGCACTCAATCTGAAACGTTCACCTCAAACTGCTAACCCAATGTAGCAAAAAATCTGTACGTGATGGAGCAAATTGGTTACCAGATTTGGTTCAGCGCACCAAAAAACGTAAAAATCAATCGAAACATTAGAGGCAGTTTAAAAAAAAATTTTTTTAGTGTACCTGTGTTATTAATTAATATATAGTATATATTTATTATTTTTTATGTATTGTGTCTTTTGTTTTTTTGCCCGTTGGTCTGGGTTTCCTAACACTGTTCTCATGTATGTACATGTGATGTTAATCATTATGTTCACAATTTTGTCATTTTTAGCTCAACTATCATAGCATTGATTCAGGTCTACAAAATTGTTCTCTTCTGTGCGCTTCATCATTCTAATGATATCTAGAAATATGAGTATTTTTATAATACTTTTATAATATAATGTATCTTGGGATTAGTTCTTTTCTCTTGTACACTTAATTAGTTCAATGTTTGTCCTGGTTTTATCTTTTATGTTTTAAAAATTCTTTTATTTGTATATGTTTAATATATTGTTTAAACTTATTTGTATTTTTAATATATATTTTTTATGTTTATTTTATCTGCATGTAATTTATATGTTCCTTATCGTTCCTCCAGCTTAGTCCTCGACGTATGGGTAGTGCACTTCCTCCTGCAGCATGAAGACTGGACCAATCAGATTTCAGCTCCACTGGAAGAAGCACACCCTGCAACTCAGGAACTCCAGTGTGTCCAGTCTTCATGCAGCAGGAGGACGTTAGTGAGCGTAGCTGGGCTCACTAGTTATTTAGATAGTATTCTTTGCCTATAGCTAACCTTTATTTGGGTCCTTTTAGGGCTTCTTTACCTTTTTTTCTTATTTAATACGCTGTCCCTTTAAATTTTCACTGTGATTCTCGGCACTCAGTGGGGGCGGGGGGAGGAAACCGGAGGAAGCTCCTTCTCCTGCTCAGACCTTGACGACTCTCTGTGTACTTTTTGACTTTGGGGAAAGTGGATCTCTGCCCCAAGGCTCTTCGGGGCAGAGCTCCAACGAAGGCTGAGCTGCAGCTCGTCTCCAGAGACTGAAGACAGCTGCGTGTGTGCCGGTGAGTGATTGCAGCTGAGGGGAAGCTGGCCGGCTTTTGAGCCGCGTTCACTCCCTCCCTCAGCTGTTCAGGACAGTCGCATATATTCGAGGGGGGAAGCGACCCCGGGGGGCTCCCGTTTTCGCGGCAGCAACGGGCTTATTTTCCTCGGGCCCTTCCCTTCACCGTGAGGCTGCAAAAGCCCGCCAAAACGCTTGCGGGTCTGCCGCGGCCATTTTTTCTCGGTCCGCGGTTTTTTTCTTTCAGTTACCCCGCGGTAGATTTTTGATTTCCTTTAGTTTCCTTTCATTTGAATTTGATTTCAGTGACTTTCTTTTATTGTTATTTGCTTTATTTTGCCTTTGTCAGTGTCTCATTCCCTCGCTGATTTTCTCCGTGGCAGCTGTCTGAGGAAGTAACCTCTTTAGTTCTGGGAGGTTTTTTAATTGCATTTGCTATTATTCTTAGGCTTCCATAAAAAAAAAAAATAAATAAAATAAAATAAAGACACAAAGGGAAGATATGTATGCCTATGAGGGAAAGCAGGCATAGCCTCCTTTCCCCACTTGCTGGTCAGACCTTTTCTCTTGACCTGCACCGCTTTCCTTTATTGAACACTGCCCAGTTCCCGCTTGGTTCCTCTGGGTCAGTGTGCTGTTGGTTCCCCTATCTTTTTTGGCTGCGGTTGGCTGGCGTTTTAAACACGCTAGACTCCCCATGTCCACGGGTTCTCTTTGCCTCATTTGTGGATCTCGGCGGGGTGCCGACGCAGAGACCGGCGTGTGCCCTCGCTGCGCCTCACTGTCTCGCAGCATGGAACAGCGCCTGGAGCATTCTTTGCCTGCATCGGCACAGTCTGGTGCCGCATCAGGAGATTTAGAATCACCGCTAGAGGGTCCCTCGGGGCTTGCTCCTAACAGTACCTCGGCGCCTGGGGCGCAACTAGCTCTGGGGGAGTCGTTGCCCTTGGAGGATTTTTCTGCAGATTTTGTATTGCTTCTGCATCAGGCGTTCTGTCGAAGGCGCCAGGTTATGGGAGGGGCGCCTCTACCACCGCAGGGACTATCCCTCCAGCCCCTTCTTGGAGAGCCTCCATTGTCCGACATCAGAGCCCCGAAGCGGCCGCGGTTGCACGACCCTGGTTCTGTGGAGGCGGACTGGCCTGAGGGGGATGATCCCGAGTTCGATCCGGAGGGAGATGTAGACGGCTTGGAGGAAGGAGAGCTTCCGGAGCCGGAGGATCAAGCGAGGATTATTCGGGTGTTCAGGCGTGAGGAGCTTCCAGCTCTTGTTTCGGAAGCGCTTCAGACGTTAGGCTTGTCTTCTGCGCCTAAGGCGGAAGAGGCGGACGGAGTAGATCCCATCATTCAAGCTGTTCGTCAGACTCACGTGGTTTTTTTTTTTCCCACTTCATAAAGTTATTGACCAGATGATTCAGACCGAGTGGGACACTCCTGAGACTGGTCTCAAGGGAGTTAAGATCATGCGTCGTCTTTATCCTATGGCAGAAACGGATTTGGAACGTTTTCGTTCTCCCAAGGTCGACGCAGCCGTGTCGGCGGTGACGAAGAAGACCACCATTCCGGTTGAAGGGAGTGCGGCTTTGAGGGAGCCGCAGGACAGGAAGATGGATGGTCTGTTGAAGCAGGCCTTTGAGGCGGATGCGATTGCATTACAGGCTTCGGTTTGTGGGGCTTGGGTAGCCCGTGCCTGTTTGCGGTGGGTTCAGCGATTTCAGCGTTCTCCATCCTTAGACACTGATACGGTGACGGAAATTCACCGCTTGGAGTCTGGTACGGCTTATTTGGCGGATGTACAGTACGATCTCATCAGAGCTCTCTCCAATAGCATGGCTTCGGTAGTGGCTTCTCGTAGAGCTCTTTGGCTAAAAAATTGGGCGGCCGATGGTTCCTCTAAGTCACGGTTGGGCAAATTACCTTTTAAGGGTAAACTACTCTTTGGTGAGGATTTGGATAAGTTGGTCAAAGATCTAGGTGAATCCAAAGGCGGTCGCTTACCAGAAGATCGGCCCAAGCGGGGTAGATCCATTCCGGTCACTAGGGGACAATTTCGGGACTTTCGTAGGTTCCGGTCACCCCGTTACGCCAGCGCCCAGCGGGGTAGATATAGTTCCCGGGTGTCCAGTTTTCGCGGATTTCGTGGAGCCAGTCGAGGGTTCACGGCGGGAGGTGCCCCGGGCCCCCGCAAACCCCAATGAAAGACAGCGGGTCCAGGTGGAGCGGCCGATGATCGGAGGACGCCTTCGACATTTTCTCTCCGCTTGGATCCAAATTACTTCCGATCAGTGGGTACTAGACATTATCAAAGACGGGTATGTTCTCGATTTGGCCCGACCAGTACTCGACTCCTTTGTAGCGTCTCCCTGTCGAGGGGTTCAGAAGACCTTGCAGGTGCGCCAAACGCTCGATCGGCTTCTTCAGCTGGGGGCGGTCATTCCAGTTCCACCAGCGGAATATGGTCTGGGAAGGTATTCCATTTATTTCGTGGTGCCAAAGAAGGGAGGCGATCTGCGACCCATATTGGATCTCAAAGGAGTGAATCGTTGTCTAAGAGTTACTCACTTTCGGATGGAAACGCTACGGTCTGTCATAGTGGCCGTTCGCCGAGGCGAATTTCTTACGTCCCTCGACCTCACGGAGGCTTATCTCCATATCCCTATTCGAGAAGACCAGCAGAGGTATCTGCGCTTTGCGCTTCCGTGGGGGCATTTCCAGTTTCAGGCTTTACCATTCGGTCTAGCGACCGCACCTCGCGTATTCACCAAGATCATGGTGGTAGTTGCCGCGGCTCTCCGCAAGGACGGGGTGCTGGTTCATCCCTATCTGGACGACTGGTTGATTCGCGGGAAATCGCGCGCAGAGAGCTTGGCAGCGACAGAAAAGGTCATCACTCTCTTACAGTCTCTCGGCTGGGTGATCAACCCACTCAAGAGCCATGTGGTTCCAACACAGCTTCTCGAATATTTAGGGGTGCAATTCGAGACTTGCCAGGGGTTGGTTTCTCTACCCGAACGCAGGATTTTGACTCTTCAGTCTCTGGTGCGAAAGTTTCGAGGATCTCCAGCCCCGTCGGCGTGGCGATACCTGCAGTTGTTGGGGACGATGGCGTCCTCTCTGGAGGTGGTTCCTTGGGCGCGGTTTCACATGCGGTCCCTCCAGCAGGCCTTACTCCGCCGCTGGTCCAACCAGTCCGATCCGCTGAGCAGGCGTCTGCCTTGCCCGATGTCGGTTCGAAGGGATCTCTCCTGGTGGTTGAATCCGCTCACTCTGCGAGTGGGGATGCCATTGGAGCAGCCGAACTGGATTCCGCTATTAACGGACGCCTGTCTGACGGGCTGGGGTGCTCACTGCGAGGGCCAGTTCGTCCAGGGTCTTTGGTCCCCAGAAGAGAGCGCCTGGTCGATCAACCGATTGGAGCTTCGAGCCATTCGCTTGGCATTGCAGGGCTTCGAGACTCGGATATCGGCTCGAGCGATTCGGGTGCTCTCAGACAATGCAACGGCCGTGGCCTACATCAACCGGCAAGGGGGAACCGGAAGTGTCGGCCTCGCGGCGGAGGCTCGGACGTTGTTCGAATGGGTAGAGCCTCGCCTGTCAGCCATCTCCGCAGCACATATCGCCGGAAAAGACAATGTGACGGCGGACTTCCTCAGCAGAGTTCAGGTGGATCCCGGAGAATGGGAGCTACATCCCCGGGTGTTCGCGCAGCTGGTGCAGCGTTGGGGCCAACCAATCATGGACCTGATGGCCACGTGCCGCTCAGCAAAAGCGGCTCGATTCTACAGTCGGCGAAGAGAGCCGATGTCCGAAGGTCTGGATGCTCTGTTGCAGGTGTGGCCACCTACGGGTCTGCTTTATGTATTCCCTCCATGGCCACTGTTGGGGCGCGTTATTCAACGTATCGAAGCCCACCGGGGTCGGGTGCTCTTAATAGCGCCGGATTGGCCGCGTCGTCCTTGGTATGCCGATCTGATGAGGCTGATCGACGGTCCTCCCTGGAAACTTCCCTTATTACCGGACCTGTTGTGTCAGGGTCCACTTCGCATGCCCCAAGTGGAGAGATTCTCTCTTACGGCTTGGCTATTGAAAGGGCTCGGCTAAGAAAACGCGGTTACTCCCGCTCAGTGGTAGCGACCCTCTTGCAGGCGCGAAAGCGATCCACTTCGCTGGCCTATGTTCGGGTTTGGCGTATTTTTGAGGACTGGTGTTCCAGACACCAGATCAGAGCGGCTACGGCCTCTCTGCCGATCATTCTGGATTTTTTGCAAGACGGTTTTACTAAGGGTCTCGCCGCCAGCTCTTTGCGAGTCCAATTGGCGGCTCTGTCTTGTTATCGCGGTAAAGTTCAGGGCGTGGCTTTAGGGGCGCATCCGGATGTAGTTCGTTTTTTGCGTGCTGTGTCTAGGTTACGGCCAGTCCGTAGAGTATCGGTTCCCGCGTGGGATCTTAATTTAGTGCTACGTGCCCTAAGTGCAGCTCCTTTTGAGCCGCTCTCTGGTAGTTCGGTAAAGGATTTGACTCTTAAAACGGTGTTCCTAGTGGCTATATGTTCCGCACGCCGTATTTCCGAACTCCAGGCTCTTTCTTGCAGGGAGCCTTTTCTGTCTTTCTCGCCTAACAAAGTGGTTCTGCGGCCTGTTCCATCTTTCTTGCCAAAGGTGACTTCTCCTTTTCACTTGAATCAGGTTGTTTCTCTTCCGGTTTTTTCGGAGTCCGAAGGGCATGCTTCTGATCGTGGTTTGAGTCGGTTGGACCTCAAAAGAGTTCTCCGCCGTTATTTACGAGTTACAAATGATTTTCGTAAATCAGACCACTTGTTTGTGCTGTTTGGTGGTCCTCGTAGAGGGGAAGCGGCAGCGAAGGCTTCTATTGCCAGATGGATTAAAGAGGCGATTGGTTCAGCTTACATATTGCACGGTCGGTCTCCGCCGCCGGGACTGCGGGCTCACTCTACGAGAGCACAAGCGACATCCTGGGCGGAATTCAGTCTGGTTTCACCGGTAGATATTTGTAAAGCGGCCACGTGGTCGTCTTTGCACACTTTCAGTAAACATTATCGTCTTGATGTTTTGGCGGCGAGCGATGCTGGCTTTGGTTCTGCGGTTCTGCGTGCCGGCTGGCACAATCCCACCCGTTAGGCTGCTTTGATACATCCCATACGTCGAGGACTAAGCTGGAGGAACGATAAGGAAATAGTAATTACACTTACCTGGTAATTGTAGTTCCTTGAGAGACGACAACTTAGTCCTCCTGCCTCTCCCTGATTTCTTTTCGCACGGCACGCCTTGGATGAAGAAGACGATATTTCCAGGTGAGTGCGTTTCATGTTACTTTCTTTTCTCTCTAAGTTTTTCGCTGTGGCAGGAGTGGGACTTTCCGTTCCGGTTGGTTATAATTTTTAGTATGTGGCCTACGCCACCAGTTGATTAAAAAAAAAAAAAAAAAAAACCCAGTTAGGTTGCGGAATATATTTCCTATGAGAGCAGTTTTACTAAAGGTTAGCTATGTGTTTGAGTTTGCTTTGTCAGTAGTTCACTGGAGTTCCTGAGTTGCAGGGTGTGCTTCTTCCAGTGGAGCTGAAATCTGATTGGTCCAGTCTTCATGCTGCAGGAGGAGGTGCACTACCCATACGTCGAGGACTAAGCTGTCGTCTCTCAAGGAACTACAATTACCAGGTAAGTGTAATTACTATTTTGGTTTAATTGATGGTTTTATTTATTTATTATTATTGTTTGCAGTTCTCAGCCCCCTGATGAAGGCGTTGCCGAAACGCATTGGGGTATTTCGTTATTAATAAAGCACATGTGACCACCATACCTCTTGCTCCTTGTGTCTTTTACTCCAGTCATCATCCTGTAAAATTAAAACAGAGTCTTCCTATGAGTCAAAAAAAAAGAGGAAAAGAAACTAAAACCAGTAAGTGTTCACAGACTTTACTAGAACATATAGTTTCATTTTATAGAATTCAGCCCCCACTGTCCTCCATATGCATACTTGCTCTTTTAAAAATACAAACACTCCCTTTCTCTGTAGTGTAATCAAGCAGTTTAGGCCTAGACAGGTGTTTTCAAGTCACTTGCCCAGATAAAAAGGCTGTTTTGAATACTGCTCATCCTGCATGTGGCTAGGATTATATGTGTCCTACATGCATAACTTTACCTACATTTTTGGGGAGGCAGGAGTGGTGATAGGCCTGCAAAGGCAACAACACAAATAGTTTTGCATTTTCAAAATTACAGGAGTTGTTTTTTCTTGGAAAAGTGCAGTATTTACAGAAAAAGATGCAAATCTCTATGGGTACTTTTTCCATTAGCAGTTTTCAAAGGGACAGTAGGTGCAGACTTTCCCTTGAGAACTGGTAAAAAGTTATATGAGAAAACGTATTTGTGGATTTTTCACAGGTGTGGGTGATTTTTGAAAACTGTCCTTAATTTTTAGCTGCTTTCATCATTCCAATTAAAGGTCTAGGGCAGAAGGCTGACCCAAGGGCTCAAAATGAAGTCTCCCATCTGATGGAGCTGATAGGGTTTATGTGCTCTATGAAGGCAAAATGGCTGGTTCTGGGGAGGGAAGTAAGATAGCTGCAATTACTGCAGTAAGCCCTGCTAGATATGGAGTAGTATTGCATTTAAGGGGCCCTTTTACTAAAGGGTACTAGCTGTCAGCGCAGGTCTGGCACACGTTGGACATGGGTTGACAGCTAGCATGGGGTTATGTCCATTGCGTGTTAGGGTTGCAAATGGGAGAGTTGGTGCGGAGAGTGGGTGGCTTAAGCACATACAGACAATGAACTTATGAAATAAATCATAAGAGCATTCAAATTGCAGGTTAGACTTCTGAATATTTAACCATGAAAGAAAATTCCTGAGCAGACGATAATGGCCCCCTCCATAGACAAAATATATCGTCAAGAAATCGCTTCCATATACAAATAAAGGCTTCAAAGGCTGCAACATCTACTGTGACTCCCATTGCAATTTCAGAAATCTGATGGTAATAACAATTATGATAACAAAAATAATTCTCACATAACACCAATTCAAGCAGCTAGAGAATAAAGGACTTCGGTGGTCTTGCTGGAATTTCAATCTGCCAATCAAGAATTGCCAATACTGACAATGCCTCTTGCTGATCAACATTATTATAGAGTGCATTAATATCAAAGTTACTAACCAGTCTTTTGCTTGAATATCATCCAGAGATGCCAAAACATTGAGCATCTGCGTTGTATCTTTTATACAAGACTTCGCCTGGGCAGCCAGTGGATTTAACAGCCGATCAGCAAAAATGGATAATCTAGCCACAATCAGATGCCCAGGAGAAACTTGTAAGTTTTTATGTATCTTTGGTACAGTATAAAACCCCGGCATCAGCGGGGTTTATTACACAAGAAGTTAAATTCCCGAGAAGTTAAATAGCCCTGTGAAAATCCTTATTTTACTACAGATTCAACCTTTTCCATAATTTCTTTTATAGGGTCAGCAGGGAGGAGACGATAATATTTTAAATTGTTTAACTGCCATTTTATTTCAGTGTCATACTGTATTTAGGACTTTACAACTACAGCAGCCCCCTTTGTCCATTCTATGAACCACTACTTAATCAAAAATTGATGTACTTTTCAGCAGTTGAAATTGATAGTGTGTCAAATTCCATCTGGTAGCCAAAATGTTTTTCTCAAGAGAATCCGCTTCCTGTAATATTAACCACTGATAAGCTGCTAACAGATCCAATGGCTCAGCGGGAATCCACTTGGATGGTACACTAACTATAGACGAATCAAAAGGAGGGGAATGGGAGGATAAATATAATTTGATCACATGTTTACGAAAGAAGCCATAAAGGGCTACTCTCATATGAAATGCATGATATTTTACAGCCGGTACAAAGGATAACCCTAAGTCAAGAATAGCCTCCTGTTCAGAAGAAAGAGCATAAGGGGGGATGTTCACGATTGCTGATCTTTTGCTCGGGCTTGGGTGATGGGACCTTGCTAGCTGCTGCCATAATTGACCTGTCTCGGCCGATGGCTCTGAAACTGCCCTCTTCCTCTCCCTCTGCTCCTACTGCACCATTTCTAACCTTCTAAAAATTCCTGATGACCATCTCGTATATACTCATATCCACTTGACTCATTCTCAACATTCAGAATCGTCATCCTTAAATATTATTAATAAGTTGTGAGCAGATTGTTCATACAGGATATAGTGGTAGCAACTGAAGAAGCCCTTAGCAGGGCTCATGCCAGTACGGACAGAACCGGATGGGAAGAAACACTGGGTAGTTTTGGCCATGGCATGATCAATGACAGTGGACTGTGCCTGCTGTCCTTCACTGCATCAAACAACCTAATAGTGGGAAACAGTCACTTTCAGCATCCTTGCAAACACCTACTTACATGGCACAACCCATCTAGCGAAGACACGGCTGTCCTGGACTATATCCTGATTGGCTCTCGATTCCAATCATTGCTCAAAAATGTACGTGCAATGAGGAGGCCCGACTGTGGATACAACTACTACTTCGTCCATGCTGTGTACAGCTGTGATTGCAACGCAAAGTGCAAGGCACCTCCACCAGTCAAATTGAACTGGGCTTGTCTGAGGGATCCGGCACAGACAAGAATTTCAGATCGCCCTAAGGATGAGTGCCTGGATCTGGTGGATAAACAGAAATGAATCAAACACATTGACTTCGAGCTGTATTGGCGACTGAACAAAGAGGTCAGACAGGAGATGAAGGCGGAATGAGAAGCTTACTGGAATGGTGTCACAGCCAAACTGGAAGAAGCAGCATCCAGCATGTGAGTACCGGTCTGTATATCAGACACTTAGGAGACTGAGTAGCAAAACCAAGTCAACCAATTACAACATCAAGAAAGCAGACAGCACCTTCGTGAACTCCCCTGGTGAATGCCTGCAACAGTGCAAAGAATTCTAAGAGCTATACAACCATGATCCACCCCAGGGACCATCACCAGAGCCACTATCCATTGACCTGCTGGAGAATTCATTCCTCGATGATGAGCTAACAGTTAATGAAGTGAAGTGTACAATAACATTATTGAAGAACAGAACTTGCCTGGAATGGACTAAGTCACTACCGAAATGATCAAAGCTGGGGGAGACATCCTGTTGCAGTGGCTTCATGACCTTCTACACTCATCTGGTGCTTGGAATGAGTTCCATCAGCATGGAAGAAAGCCATCATCGTGTGATAGCCGGGAATGTAAGAACTAATGCGGCATCAGCCTCCTTTCAATTGTTGGCAAGATGTTTATGAAGATCATACAATCAAGGCTGCAGGAACATCATCAACAGACCAGCCGAGAAGAGCAAGCAGGATTTAGGTCATAACGGGGCTGCACTGATCAAATATTCACCATTTGTCAACTGGTGGAGGAAAGGATCAAGTGTGGAAAGCGAACCATTATCGTCTTCATTGACTTCAAATCCACATTTGATTTTGTTCACTGGCCCGCCCTCTGGAGGGCACTAGAGAATAAACATGTGCCACTGAAGATCATCCAACTTCTCCGAGTATCAAACTATGGCTCAACCAGCAGCGTGTGGATCCGAAATGAGCTTTTCAAGGAATTTCCTATCCAAACTGGAGTCTGCCAGGGAGATGGAAGATTCCATCATCCCTCACTCTGGCTTTTCAATATCGTGATTGATGCAATAATGAGGAAAACATTCAAGGACAGATGCGGGGTCCAGTACGGTGTGAACAACTTTCTGACTGACTTGATGTTCGCAGACTTCAGGGCTATATTTGCTGACATGGATGCAGAGGCCACCAACATCCTTTTCCATATCGCCCACATCGCCCAATCTTAGGCCCAAGAATCAATGCGGACAAGACAAAAGTTATGACCACAGATGGATCACAGGCCATTGTTTACCTTGATGGAATTCAAATTGAGCAGGTCCAAGAATTCAAATACCTGAGATCACTGGTGCAGGAGATGAAGGTGGCATCTACCACTGAAGTACTCAACAGGATAGGCCAGGCAATGGTAGCATTTGCCTCACTCAAATGGTGTCTCTGGAAGAAGGCCTGTATCTCCACCAAGACCAAAATTCACCTCTTCCGAACACTGATTCTGCCAATTCTTCTGTACGGATTGGAAACATGGACTCTGCTCAAATCTGACTTGAACAAACTCGAAGTCTTTCAAATGTGATGCCTGAGACAGATTTTGAGTCTCTCTCTTCATGATTGCCATCGAAACGAGACAATTTGGACAAGGTGCAGCCATCAATCCTCAGTCGAAGAACAAATCCAAAAATGCAGATTGCGTTGGTTTGGCCACGTTTGTAGAATGAACACCATTGGACTGCCATGCAAACTTTTCTAGAGAGAGCAGCCTGTCCACTGGAGAGTTCAACGAGCAGCACCAAAGAAAACATGGCTCAAACATATTGTGGAAGACCTAAGGAACCAACGACTGACCATCAAGGAGGCCATAAATGTTGCCATTGATCGCCAAGGTTGAAAGTGTATTGTGAGCAACACACGGAACCCAGCAGCATCTACAACACCATATTGGCTGAGAGGACGGCCTTCTTTTCAAATACCAGTTAGGGATTAAAGAAGAGAAGAAATCTACCAGCCAGGTCAGGGTCATTTTTACTTTGAAAGCCTTTTGGAACAGCTTATCATCATTATGGAGAATTTAAGATTAGTTTTGGGATATTCTCCTTTTCCACTTATGGCATAAGAAAAGTGAAATTATATTTCAATATAAAAAAATATATAACTATAATCCTAACAAAAATAAAGCGTTTTTATGGAGCAGCGATGAATACTAAATCGTGGTGTTCAGATACACCCCATGAAGAAATTAGAGTTCCCTGCTTTTTTATAAAATATTTTTTTTTTTCACAGCGGCTGTATGGTGCATTTATGGTGAAAATGTGGTGCTCTTGCTCATTTTTATTTGAGATAAAAATTTTGTTTGAGGTAAAAATTTAAGGGCTAATTTTCAAAAGCATTTCTGCTGGTAAAAGTGTTTTATTTGTATAAATAGGCTTTTATAAAATTACCATTCTGATATATGAGTAAACCTACATGTACAGCCTGTAAGCCGGCAAGTTTACCTAAATTCAATGAGGGCACTCCCGAGGGCAGGGATAGCTTTTATGAGCAGACTTTAGGAAATATGTGCACATTCATATAATTAACCCTGCCAATTTGTGCATGGTCAATAGCAAATGTAAATGCCAGCAGATAAATTCCCTTGGGTAAATTACATAGTGGAAGTACACAAAGGGAAAATTGCGAACATACTGTTTACGTGTGTGCTTAGTTATAAAATTAGTTCCCTGATGTCCACAATAAAACCCCTCTCAACATAGGATGCAGAAAGTCTTAAAATGGAAAATGCTTGCCACACCAGCATGGACATGGTAATAGCATGCATGCCAGTAACCAAAAAAAATGAAAACCAGTTGGCATGAGAGATTCCCTTACCAATCTCCCTCACCCCCCAGCACAATGCACAAGGGGTTTCTGATACTTTTACACTGCTGACATCTACTTATTGGAGTTTTTGGATCCTCTGTCTCTCGGCTGGGATTTAGGCATAAGCAACATAAGCAACTGCCTCTGGAGCCAACCTCTGATAGACATTGGAGCATTGTCATCACTATTATGCATGCATAGTGGCAGCAGCAAATACATACAATGATTCAGCATGTGACAGACAAGAGAGGACCTGCAACATCTCGCCTCCTTCTTCCACACGTAGAAGAGAAAGGGTGGTCCAGAGCATGAGAACTTGTCTGCTCCACACTGAATTGTTGTATTTATTTGCTGCTTCTTACTAAGAAGTTGGGGGGCAGGGAAAGTGGAACACCCATTCTCCCCATTAATTAAATGTTGTTGCACCTATTTTGTTGCACTTTTGTCATCAGCCACCTTGATTATTGGAATGTCTTGTGGCATAGTTTGAATAAGATGGAACTTGTCAGGTTTAGTTGCCTCTCCTGGGTATGCTTCAAAAGTGAGGGAACAAAGCAGGGTCACATCACCATAGGGACTGTAAGCATTCAGCAGTTCAGAATTCCAGCATTCTAGCACCTGCATGACCTCCCCATGTACCTTTTCAGGAGATGAGCAGGAACATTATCAGTGGTGGAGGTCTGCTAGGAGACAACAACAGGGAAGGCTCTTGACTGGGAGTGTGGGATGGAGGTGGCTGAATTTTTCAGCCACACAGGACAGCCAGAAATCTTGCATTGGCCCTGAGTAATATCTTCAATCAGAGATCTAAAGTATCTTTTGTTTAATAGTCTCAAAAGCCCCAGTAGAAGAGAGCACTAAGCATTGGAAAGTTGATTTTGTGGGTTATTTTAGAAACCTTATTCACAATTTCCATGTGCCAATTCCAGCATTTAGATATAAGAGTGAATTTTACATAAGGAGATCCTTCATATGTAGAAACTGCAAGGGGGTGTGATGGAGGCATGGCTTGGCATGGCCTGAGCAGGTCAAAAATCTATGGTCCTCATATTCAGTGGCGGCAGTTAGCCAAATAATGTGGCTAGCCACTGAATTCTAAACACAGATATTTAATGCCAGGGCCATATTGGGCCCTGGTATAGAATATCCAGGTTGGCTGGACTGCTAGGAAGCTAACCAGACAGCGGTGATATTCAGCTGCTGCACAGTTAGCTTCTGCGGCAAAAGTTAGGCCAGCCTTTACTGTGCCTGACTTTTGCCATGTGTCAATAACCGTGCAGTGGCTTAATATCACTGCTGGCTGGTTATCAATGAGTGTCACCCTGGAAAGCCTCCGACATGCCTTAATGCCAACCGGTTAGAATTGGGGCATGCAGTGGTGGCACCTGCAGATATTCAACTGCTCTAACTGCTGAATATCTCACTGAATGACATTTACATGATTTGCAGGTCTCCAAACTATGTAAATGCCTTTGAATATCCCCTCCTACATGTGTATTCCTCATTTTATAAAGGTTCTACCTTATGACTGGGAAGCTGTGGAAAGCATCTAAGGAGATGCTTATTAGCTTGAATCCCAGCCAGAAGGGCTGGTCTAATTGGCTCAGGGACAGAGTCTTTCACTGAACTGGGTCCCAGGCTGGCCTGGACCATCATCATCAGGGGGCCCCTGAGGATTCTTCCGTCTGAAGGCTGGAACAATCAGGTTGACCCTGGAGAGATTCATACCTCTTTTAGTGGAAGTGGCTAGTGGTGTGTTCTCGGACATGGTCCTGACAGTCATGCATGTCTTTTGCAGTAAAACTCACAGGTCCGGTGTGGTTCTCACAGCTGTACAGCTGGAATGTTGGGTGGAGGAGCATCTGATTGCACTAACTACAGCACATATCACAAACTTTGGTGTGCAGTCCTATTCCAAGAGTTCTGACAAAATGAGAGCTCAGCCCTTCCATGCTGGATCTAATAGTGCAAGGCCATGGCTTTCTGGTACCACATGTATTGGCCACGCCAGTGAATATTGGTTGTGGAGCTATTTCAGGCACAAGGAAATTTTGTAGATAAGCTTGGTGGCCTTTCCTTCGGAGTGGCTCAATAAGAGGAATGCTGTGTGGCCTCCTCCCTAACCCTGGGTGAACTGTGTTCTTTACAGGTTATTGGCCCATTTGATCCTGGTGACCCTAGGATCCCTGTCTGGACCTTGCACACTATGTTACATAGAGTCTTTGACCAAGCAGTGTGGTCATTTTCAGGCTCTTCAAAGTACGGGTCCTGCAATGAGAGACACAGTGGGGGTTCCAGGTAGGGCAGTTGCCCTCCACCATCTCATTTAGGACCTGGCCCTTGCAAGCGCATGCTGGTCAGTTTGAGCTGCTTGGTAACCTCCCTGCTTAGAACCTGATGAGTTCCTTAGCAGATATTAGAGCCTTTCAGCAGTTTGACCTGGACTGCAAATTGGCCCTGAACCATCAGAGTTTGAGTAGTAGGCCTGTTCTGCATGAATTGCCTTTAAAGGATTCCTTGAGAGGTATTTCGGCATGGCCTCCTTCAGCAGGAGTGAAGCAGTTCTGTCTGTCTGAATGTCCTGTTGTATCTCAGTGGGCTACTGTAATAGAGAGTCTGGAAGGACCCTTCCTTGAATCTATGTGAAATGCCTCCCTGGTGGGTTGGTTCCTTATGATCCATTCCTGTGGACTCTGTTGTCCACCGTATGGTATCTGGCTCTAGCCCATGGCTTTGAGTACACCTTTCTGGTTCTTTGGACTTCCTTTCACTGTGAAGTCTTCACCATCCATCCTTCTAGGAGACTGCCCCCCTCCTTTTTTCATCCTCACTGAATTGTGGTCCTGACTTCTTCACAGAGAAGAATCTTCAACTGTTCTTCTCATCACATCCACTGGAGGGGAGATGTTGCTCGAGTTCATTGCAATTCTTCATTCCTCCCACTGATCAGGCTTTTTCCCCCCTCGACAGTTCAAGGGAGATGCTGGCGAAGGTCAAGCCCTCTATTGTACATTTATCTCTAGAGACCATTTGGGGCAGGGTGCATCCTGTCTGGTAAACACATTCGGGAGTGAGTCATAGTTCACTCCAAGGAATACAACCCTCATGAGTGCAGTTTGCTTAGGTATCCCCAAAGGACACTTCTAAGACTTCCTGGATTTTGTTGATTGTCTTGTGAGGCCCTATTGTGTGCTTGTGGAGGTTATTCAGATGACTTTTTTGACAGGGTAGTCTGAATGTCATCTTCCTCTTACCCTGGATTCTGACTACTTGGATACATCCCACTCATCTGGACTGGTCTAGCAGGATGATTAGGAAGGAGAGATTTTAATTATACCTGATAATCTCATTTCCTTGAATCCTGCTAGGCTAGTCCAAGACCTGCCCTTGAAGACTCCTTTTGCAGGTTGGAAAGCCTGCAGCCTTTGGTTGCATTAGTGATGTCTCTGCCTGGAAATCTCTTTCTTCAGGTTTGGATGGGTTCCGACTGTCAAGGAAGATCTAGTCAGCCTTGTGAGCTTGCTCCAGTATCCTCATAGTAAGAGAGCTAAGTACTTGCTTACACTCTTTGTGGCAAAGCTGTTTATGTTTATTAGCTTCTCTCAGTGCTGTACCAGAGGATATACCATGTGATGACATCACTGAAAGTTGTTCAGTCTGCCTCCACCTGCTGGCTGGGGAACATAACCCACTTGTCTGGACTGGTCTAGCAGGATACAAGGAAAGGAGATTATCAGGTATGATAAAAATCTCTCCATAAGCCCTCTGAAGACAAAGGAATACCTACTGTACCTGAATGTGATTCATCTTGAGCGACCAATAGAAAAGGCAAAGCTAAATACAAAATAAGCACTGGCCACTGAACCCAAGCCTGACCTGTTTGCTTGCTGTTCTGTGCATCCCAAAGCAGTTTACTGTCTTGTTTTTATGATTGTTCACCACCTTGAATGCTGCAGCATATGGCGGTATATAAATGTTTTAAAATAAATAAACCAATACTGAATTTGAATTTATACAAGGTGCCATGATGATGCCACCATGAGTTGGACCCCATGGGCTCATTCATAGGAGAAAGGATGATGTCAGGAGCAGCTGCCAGCAGGACATGAACTGAGTATTGCCCCAATAGGGATTGATGTCTTGCCTCTTAAGCAATAAGAGGGCACTGATGATTTTGGGATTTTGCAAGATAGCCAGAGACCATGCCAGTCTACCCTGAATCCTTTAAAAGGGGTAGCTAGGAAGAAGAAGTACTTCCCGCAACTTGAAAGCTGCTTAACTCTTGGAGATGGAACCTGAGCATGAACCTGGTTTGAATCCGATCCTGACAGACTTGTCAGTACCTGAAAGTGAAGCTGTATTTTCATCTGGGCTTACTCCATATAGCTGTTTGTCTGTTAAATTGCTATCTGAATAAATCCAGCTTGAAACCTGACACAGTATATACCAGAATGATTGTGGATCAGTAAACAGCATGTTCATACCTGCCCTGGATTGGCAGGGAGCCCTTCTGATTCTTGATAATGAAAGATATCTGAAGCATGACACAAGAAAGCTAAAGATGGGAAGCCAGGTAAGATCCCTTGACAACAAAAAACAATAGAAGACAAAAGTCCAAAGCAGAAACCTAAACTAGGAAAACAGAGTTTGGAAAATACCTGGAACCAGCATCCATAATCCAAATAAAGGTAGAATGATGTGTGTCTAGTAGGTGTGCACGTCATTAACCAGGGTAAAACAAAAGAAAGGTACAAATACATGTATTATGTGCAAAGTAAATGTGCATAAAAAGTAGAAGGAACAGTCATAAAATAACTTAGCATACTACTCTTTCCTCCAGGAACAAGCAGGAAGTCAGTCCTCACTTATGGGTGACATCTGCGCTGACGGAGCCCGCACAGAGCATTTCCCCAGCTTTCAAAGAAAGCCTTTGGGAATACTACTACACATGCGTAGTCCCCTTCCTGCCGAAGGGTGCCATCTTGCTCAGTGTCCTTTTTTCCACAGAGCCCAAAGGACGCATGTCCTGCTTCCCCAGAAAAATTCCTTTAAAATTATCCTTAGTTCAGTTTTTCCCGGTTTGCGTACTGATTCCTCTTCCCGTCTTGAGCGGCGCCATCCCCAGTTCTTCTTGGCTCCCTCTCCTTTTTCATTGAGGTCTACCTTGACCGACGTTCACGCCCTTTTTCACCCAGGGATCGTCGACCCCATCTGGGAGTGATCCACCATGTCTCCCGGTGACTTTAAAAAGTGTGATCATTGCAGTCAAATTATGTCTGTCACAGAAACCCACAGCTGCTGCTTGCACTGCCTTGGCCTGGACCACGACAGTACCTCCTGCGACTTACGTCAGGCCATGACCCCTCGGACCGACAGGAAAAGGTTGGAGTTGCAGGAGAAGATGTTCCCGTGGTCCGGCTCAGCCCCGGCTTCCCCAACGCTGAACCCAAAGCCGAGCACCTCCCTTGAGGCCTGGGCGTCTTCAGAGTCCCGTGGCAGTGGCTCCTCCGAAAGACACTGGACCCTGGCAAGAAAAAGAAAAAATCCTTGAAGCTAGTCAAGGTTCCATCGGGGAAACCCAGTAAGATCCCGTGGCTGAACTTGGGCGACTCCGAGCAGCACCCCCCCCTAAGGTCTCTAGGAAGGAGTCCTCGGCCGATGGTAACCATGCGACACTCCCTGAGGCCATGATCCTTGTCGAGGACGTGTTCACCAGAGCGTCAGCGCCAGGCCCAAAACCCTTAGTGCCCACGCCGAAAGCTGCAGAGCCTTCTGGCATCGAGGCCAGAATGGTGGTCATGGAACTGACTATCTCTGCCATCCTGACCATGCAGCAGGCGATGATGTCAGGTTCACCCAAATCATCTGCCCTGACATCCGGGTCCCCGATTATGGTGGCGTCCCCAGGCGTTGAGCTGGGTCCCGAGTGCTATCGGCCTCGAGCTAGCTCTCAGCACCAATTGAGGTCCCAGTCCCGATCCTCGGGTGTCCGGTCTTCCCCGGCTAGTTTCTGGGAGTCTGACCCGAGACTGGTCGGGGGATCCCGGTTCCCTGATGCAGGCCTCGCGGCATGGGAGCTCTGAGCCTCAGACTCCTTGACACCATCGGAATCAGACTGAGAGACTGACGTTGAGGCCTCTCCCAAGACCTCTCAACACTGGGACATCCCCTCAGAGCCATCTCCCCCGGAACTCCGATGCCATTCCCCACCCGAGGACGTGGCATTCCATGACTTCGTCCGGAACATGGCCTGACCCCACTCGGTCCCAACCGAGTCCGAGGAGGACCTGTAAACCAAAGAACTGGAGATCCTCCAGTAGGAGTCTCCACCAAAGGAGGCTCTGTCGGTGCCAGTGCAACCTAGCCTCAAACAGCTGCTCCTACGGATGTGGGAGATCCCGGCCTCTGTGCCAGTGGTCAGCCAATGCCTTGACACCATCAAGAGGAGTCCAGGCTTACAGAAGGCTCATCTTCCCCCTTAATTCCATGGTGGTGGAGTCTTCAATGCAAAAGCTCTTGAGCCAGAAGACCTATTCTTCTGTACCCCTGGGTAGACAGGTCAGAGCCCTCAACGTCCTAGGATGCAATTGTTTCCAGGGATCCATGTTGGACTGCCGGATACAAACCTATGAGCTTTACATAGGGGTGTATCTTAAGGGCCTTATTCATGAGCTCACTGGTTTCTCAGAAGGGCTCACCAGGGAACCCCTGCAACAGTTTCAGACCTTGGTGGCCATCATTTGGGACTGCTCTAAGTTCCTGTCCCAGGCTGCCTATGAGGGGTTTGAGGCGGCAGCCACAGGCATCAGTGCTCGGTGCCAGGCCTGGCTGCAGACCCCAAACCTCGAGCAATGGGTCCAGGAAAAGCTGCTGGATGTCCCCTGCACTGGGGAGAACCTTTTTGGGAAACCTGTGGCTGACAAGGTGGCCATTGAGGTCAAGGTGGTGACCAGGCAGAGGCTCTCAAAGAAGATCTCTACCCTTCTCCATAAGAAAACTTCGGGGAAAAGGCCAACTTTCTTGAGGAAGAAGGGCCTTTACCATCATATCATCACTACCAAGCCTTCTCAAGCCAGCAGCAGCAGGGATCCCAGCCTAAGGGCCAGGGACATGGACCCAGGAAGCCAAAGGCTCCCAAACCGCAGACACCAGCTCCGGCTCAACCTGGTGGGAGCTTTTGATTTCCAGAACAGGGCCTTCCTCCCCCTGGGAGACCCTCACCAACCCACAGGGGGCTGCCTGCCACGCTTCGCCCATAGATAGCCCAAGGTCACCTTGGACCAACGGGTGCTCTGGGTGGTGAAGAAGGGTTATCACATCCGTTTCCAGCTGCACCTCCGGTGCATTTTCCAGGAGAGCCAATGCGACCTCTCCTTCACCAGGCCCTCTTGCTCTCAGAGCTAGCAGGTCTACTAAGGGACAAGGCAGTAGAGCCTGTTCCCCAACACCTCTGGGGCAAGGGCTTCTACTCAAGGTACTTTCTTGTGCCCAAAAGAACCAGAGGTCTCAGGCCCATCCTGGACATCCGAGACCTGAATAAGTTCCTGGTGAGGGAGAAGTTCAAAATGCTCTCCCTTGGGACACTGCTGCCCCACCTCCACCAGGGAGACTGGCTTTGCTCCTTGGACCTAAAGGATGCTACACCCACATCCTGGTCCACCCATCTCACCGGCAACACCTCAGATTCATGTTAGGGGGAGGCCACTACCAATACAGGGTACTTCCCTTCAGCCTGGCCTTCTCACCAAGAGTATTCACAAAGTGCCTAGCAGTGGTAGCCGCCCATCTGCGCCTACAAGGGGTATTCATCTTCCCGTACTTGGGCAACTGTCTCATCAGAGGCGGCACAGTTGCAGAGGCCAGTCAGGGCACAGAATGTACCATCCTCATCTTGCAGCACCTGGGGTTCATCATCAACTATCCCAAATCACATCTCTCTGCGGTACAAGATCTAGAGTTCATCGGTGCTCAGCTGGACACGGTCTGGGCCAGAGCCTTCCTCCCTCAGGACAGGGTAGTATGCCTCAAACAGCTGGCAGGGGAGGTCCAACACCGCAGAACAGTGCTGACTCACCTCCGACTCTGCCTGCTGGGACACATAGCCTCTACATCCATGTCACATTCCTAGCCTGCCTGCACATGTGGACAGCTCAGTGGTGCCTGCGTTCTCAGTGGACCCAGGCCACAGGCCGACTCTGGGACAAGGTCAGGGTCTCCTGCCGGCTGATGAGATCCCTTGATTGGTGGCAAACCTGGGCCTCCTCCAGGTACGAATGCCCTTCCAGGTGCCCCCACTGCAGAGTACCCTGACCACAGATGCCTCTCTCCAGGGCTGGGGAGCTCACTGCAAAGTTCACCGCACTCAGGGTTGCTAGTCCAGGGAGGAGTCTCTACTACAGATCTACCTCCCCTCACCCTACATGCATTCCGCTCCCTCTTGCAGAACAGACCTATGCTGGTCCAGACGGACAACCAGGTCACAATGTTCTATATAAACAAGCAGAGGGGCACGGGCTTGTACACCCTCTACCAGGAAGCTGTAGCCCTCCTCTTCTTTGCAGTGTGCAGTGGCATGCTACTGTGAGCAGTCTACCTCCCAGACAAGGACAACTAGCTGACGGACAAACTCAGCAGAGTCCTGTGCCCTCGAGTGGTCTCTCGACCCTACAGTGGTGGAGAAGTTCTTCCACCTTTGGGGCTGGCCCGAGATGAACCTCTTTGCCTCTCCAGACAACATGCAACTGGCTCGCTTTAGCTCCAGGCAGCCGCACCCACAGAGAGTAGCAGCAGACGCTTTTCTGATCGCATGGTCCGAGGGACTGCTGTATGCATTCCCACCGACTCCCCTGGTCGCCAAGACTTTATTCAAAATTCAGAACAAAAGGGCATCGGTGATACTGATTGCCCCCAGATGGCTCAGGCAACCCTGGTTCCCACTACTGCTCTCACTGGCAGCGACACTCCCAGTACCCCTGGGGCGAGCCCTGGAACTCCTGACTCAGGAGGAGGGCTCTCTTCTGCACCCCAATGTGGGGTCATTGACTCTAATGGCCTGGCTGCTGAGAGGGTAGCCTTGGCCCCGCCCAGCCTACCAAAAGAGGTTGAGGAGATCCTGCTAGCCTCCATAAAGCCCTCCATGAGGAGGGCTTATTCCTTTAAGTGGCACAGGTTCGCCCTGTGGTGTGCAGATAGGAAGGAGAACCCATTCTTCTGCCATGTCCAGCTGGTACTCCAGTACCTAGTGCATCTGTCGCATGCAGGGCTGAAATCTAACTCATGTCTGGGTACATCTGAGCACCATAGCTGCTAACCATCACTCAGTAGGGGGAGAGTCCATATACAGCCAGCCCCTGGTTTCTTGGTCACTGTGGGGCCTTCTGCTTTCCAAGCCCCCTGTCCACCCCCCCCCCCCCCCCCCGGCGGCAGAATGAGACCTCAACATGGTGCTCTCCCAGCTGACTAAACCACTGTTCGAGCCACTGGCTACTTGTCACCTCAGATACCTATCCTGGAAGGTGGCCTTCTTGGTGGCCCTGACTTCAGCTCACAGAGTCAGCAAGCTTCAAGCGTTGGTGGCGGCCCCCCCCCCCCCATAGTGCTCCACACTCATCCTAAGTTCCTCCCGAAAGTAGTATCCCCGTTTCACCTCAACCAGGAGGTCGTACTTCCCACCTTCTACCCGTGACCTCATGCCAGCAGGGAGGAGCTCGTACTCCACATACTGGACTGTAAACGGGCTCTGTCCTTCTATCTGCAGCAGACCCAGGGCCATCGCAAAGCACCTCAGCTTTTCGTGTCCTATGAGCCCCAAAGAATGGGGCTCCCTGTAATCAAGCGTACCCTATCCTCTTGGGTGGCGGACTGCATTGCCCTCGCCTTTGAGTGGGCGGGCCTCTCCCTGGAGCACCAGATCACAGCATGAGGGCAATGACCATGTCGGTGGCCCACCTTCTGTGCCGGTGACAGAAATTTGCAGAGCCGCCACTTGGTCATCCATTCACAGCACACTACTGCCTGCAAAGTGAATCCCGCAGGGACAGTGCCTTTGGTCAGGCAGTGCTGTGTAATATTCTTGGAGTATAGGCAACTCTTGCCATCCGACCCTTCTGTGTTCAGGCTACCGGAGTGATAGTGTTGCTGGATGCTAGGGTCTTGCAGTGTCTCAGCAGGGACTCACAACTCATGGCCACCCGTTTGGTTGCTGTTGGTACTGTCGTGGTTCAGTCCTCGGCAGCCTGGAGCTAGGGAGTCCCATATGTGAGGACTGCTTCCTGCTTGTTCCTGGAGAAAGTGTAATTACTCACCTGTAACAGGTGTTCTCCAGGAATCAGTACTCACAACCCTTCCTCCTCCCCTTGTAGTTGCCGTCCTTCTGTTTATGTTTAACTGTCATCGTAGCTATGTCATCTGATTGAGCAAGATGGCACCCTTGGCTGGGAAAGAGACCACGCTTGCGTGGTAGCATTCCCAAAGGTTTTCTTTGAAAGCTGGGGAAATGCTTCGCGTGGGCTCCATCTGCGCTGATGTCACCCATATGTGAGGACTGATTCCTGCTGTTCCCAGAGAACACCTGTTACAGGTGAGTAACTACACTTTTTGGGTGTACTGTCTTCTTTTTTAAAATAGCTTTGGGGCATGTTTACTAAAGGCAATGCCAGTAACGTTCAATTGTGGAGGTCTGCAGTGAAGTTTTTTCGGTGTGTACCTCTATCCACTATGCTGATAGGCATTACAATCATGTGGCACTGTGCTAATCAGCATGCAGGTGCAGCTAACACCACCCAATGAGGTGTCAAGTGCACCCGTACTAACTGCAACAGTCGCAGTTAGTGCTTGGCCATAAAATGTAAACTGCCTTGATTCTAAGATAAAGCGGTAAATAAATAAATAAGACCCGGGCTAACCTTGACACACCATCAATGTTCATGTTATTCCCCTAATCCATCCTATCCCTGTCCACTTACATGCTGCCTGGTTAGCATGGGATTTATAGTGCAATGCTATGTGTTAAATGTCAGCTTGGTGAACTTGGCACATACTGAACTCCACTCTACCTGGTAGCAGGTTTTAGTAAACATACCCCTTTATGCATTAAAATACAGTTTTTGTGTATAAAACAGAAGAAAGCCCTCAAACTACAGTTACAAAATGCAAGTTTCCACATTAGGAACCACCACCCAGAAAAAAGATTAAGGCGTCATTGTGGATAATAGGTTAAAACCCTCCACCCAGTGTGCATCGGTGGCCAAGAAAGCAAATAGAATGCTAGGAATCATAAGGAAAGGAATGGAAATAAAGCCAAGGACATTATAATGCCTCTGTATCTTTCCATGGTGTGAGCACACCTTGAAAATTATGTGTAATTCTGGTCGCCATATCTTAAAAAGGATATAGCGGAATTAGAAAAGGTACAGAGAAGAGTCACCAAAATGGTAAAGGGGATGGAAGGATACTTTTATGAGGAATGGAAAAGAGACAGCTGAGGGGAGATATGATAGAATTCTATAAATTAATGAATGGAAAGGAACGAGCAAACATAGATCAGTTGTTTACACTATCAAAAAGTAGAAAGACTAGGGGACATGCAATGAAGCTACAGGGTAATCTATTTAGGACTAATAAAAGAAAATATTTGTTTTCCTCAACATGTAATCAAACTCTGGAATTCGTTACTGGAGGATATAGTGAAGGCTGCTAGTGTAGCTGGTTTTTTTTTTTAATTTAGATTTTTATTTGGTACTGCACACATTGTTACATCACTTTTCTCATCATTTACAATAATTATTATATCATACATCTGATTGTCTTCATCTGCCCAACAGAAAGGCTTGCATTCATAATTCAAAACTATCTTCTGCTTATTATCTTCCATTTATTACCCAATTACCATTTTTTCTCTTACATCCCATTCTCCAGGACCAAGCAGGAAGTCAGTCCTCACATATGGGTGACGTCGGCGCCGACGGAGCCCCCGTGCAGATCATTTCCCCAGCTTTCAAAGAAAGCCTTTGGGAATGCAGCGCGCATGCGTGGTCCCCTTCCCGCCCAAGGGTGCCATCTTGCTCAGTCTTTCTTTTTCCACGGAGCCCAACGGACGTGAGTTCGTGTCACCCGGGAAAAGTTGATTTTTTTTCTGCGATTTTCTCTTTTTCCTTCTCCAGTTCGACGCCAGTTCCCCTTTCCGCCTTGGCTCGGTACACTGGTATCGAGGCCGAAGTTTCTTTTTCGTTTTTTGTCCTTCGTGACTAGCATTCGCGCCTTTTTTGTTATTTTCACTGGCAGCCCAGTCTTTTGACCTTGCAGGGGCCCTTTTTCCCCCAATGCTGCCAGCGTGTTCAAAAAATGTGATCGGTGTAAGAAACTTATGTCTCTCACCGACACACATGACTGCTGCCTCCGATGCCTCGGGCCCGACCATGACCCGCTGGTCTGTGGCCCGTGCGGCAAAATGTCATCGAAGGCACTTCGGAGCCGTCAGCATCAGCGAGAAAGAATCTTTTCAGAGTCCGCATCTGGCCGGGCCCGGATCTACATCTTCTTTTCTTTCAATCTCTCTGTTCATTCACTGCTGTTGCTCTATATCTAATTGCTTCAATGTGATCTCTGCCAAATACTGTTCTATATCCACTCCCTCTCCCTGTTGTTCCGACTCATAAAGTTTACCATAATATTCCCGGAAAACGTTTTGTATTTGTTCATTATCATTAACCCATCTACCCTGTTCATCCTTTATTCGCAGGATCTGCTGTTGCATCCTTCTTTCGCTAGGTTTTTGTGCAAGGTATCAGCCTGGCTTATTTCCCTGTACATAAAATTAGTGTCTGAGTTGATTCAACTTAAATGCTTCTTCCTCCTTGTTTAGTCTTCCTAATTCCTCCTGTAAATTTCTAATATGTTGCAGCCTCCTCTTCCACCTCTCTTTTTGGGCATTGTCTTTTCTACTCTCAGCTTTGTTAATAACTCACACTCTTTTTTGTTCTTTTTCCCGCTTCCGCTTCACCGCCAACGCTATACATTGCCCCCTTACCACTGCTTTCAATCCAGCCCACACCCCAGCTGGTCCCACCTCTCCCCCATTATTATGCTGCATATGCTCCCCTATAGTGCTCTTAATACATCTTATCCCCTCTTCCTTGTCTATAAGGGATTCCTTCAACCTCCAGAAACACAGACCTCCTCCCTCTTTTTGGAAGTTCAATGAGACCACTACCGGTGCATGATCTGACCAGCATATGGGTCCTATATCCACTCGTTTAACCTGTTATACTATCCTTCCATCTACCCATATCATATCCAATCTTCTATAGGTTTTGTGCGGGTGTGAGTAATGCATATATTCTCTCTTATTCCCATGCATGTATCGCCAAGCATCTACTGTGCCCAATTTGTGTAGCAATTTCCCTAACTTCTTGCTTACACCCTTAGTGCCTTGCTTATTATCACCTGTGGTGTCTATTCTGGGGTTTAGAGTTGAATTAAAATCCCCTCCTAGTATCACTGGATTTTGCATATGCACTTCCACCACTTCATATAGTTTCCCGTAAAACCCCCCTTGCTGTGTATTTGGTGCATATACATTCCCTACTACTATGAGCCTCCCTGCTATTTTTCCCTTGCACAAAATAAAACGCCCTTCCACATCCTTCACCACCTGTTCTTCCAGACTCAATCTTTTTGCAAAGAGAATTCCACCCCCCCCCCCTTTGGTGAGTCTCAATTATGTGCCAAGAATACTTTATCATAGTCTTTGCTCATCAACCACCTTTCTTGTGTATTTTTTAAACGCGTTTCTTGTATAAGCACTACATCAGCTCGTAATCTATTACCATCTTTTAATAGGGCCTGTCTTTTATACCAGTAATGGAGGCCTTTAGCATTAAAGTTACTACCTTACATTCATCAAATTTCTTTTGTTTACTCCCCATGATTTCGGATCTCTATATCTCCTCTTTGTACATTCACAGGATCCAGTTACTCCCCCTTTTCCCACCTTTCCTACCCCCCTCTCAGCCCCCTCCCCCTGATCTTCCCCTCTTTCCTCCCCTCCTTCATGCTACTATTAGTAGCTTCCCCTTCCGCAGTGACATCATCCTCCCCCTCCCACTCATGACTCATATTTCTGAACATTATCTCTTTTATCTTAATCTCCCCCTTGCACTCTTCCTTACCCACTTTACTCTACCCCTTGCTCCCCTTTCAAGTTATGTACTCCAATCTTTCTTTGCGGCTTCTTTTTCTTGCTGTTGCCTTCAATTCTTTTTCATTTCGCAAAATGTGCTTCTTTCCCCTCTTTCCTTCTTGACTCTGGGTTCCGTTCCATTTCCTGCCATCTCACCACTGCTTACTTACTCAGTCCCAAGTCCTTTCTCTTTTGCATTACACGCTTACTTTTCCTCTCTTTGCTCTCCACTTTCTGCCATCCTGTTGTCTGTCCATTTTCCGGTTTCTTCATTTCTCCTACCTCTGGTAAACGTGTTACTCCTGCTTCCTTCATCGCAGCCGCCAACTGTGTCACTGTTGTCATCCGTCTTGTAATGCCATTTCTGGAAAATGTAATTCCTGCTCGGTACAGCCATTTATATTTAATGTTCTCTTCCTGCAATCTCATTGTAAATCCTCTCCATTCTCTTCTATGTTGTAGTGTGGCCGTGGCCAATTCCGCAAAGATTGCCACCTTGTTTCCCTTCCAGTCAAGTTGACCCGCCCCCCTCAACTTGTTAATTATTCTTTCTTTAATTTTAAAGTCCTGGAGGCATATAATTATATCTCTCGGTTCCTCCCCTCTCCTTGGGCCAAGAGTGCAGTGCGCTTTGTTGATTTGTCGATTTTAACTTCCTTTCCTCGAGCTCTTCCAGCACTGCCTTGCATATTTCTCATGCCGTTTGCTCACAGTCTCTTACTCATCACTTTCTGGTACCCCCTTTATTCTGAAATTGTGTCTTCTCGCTCGGTTTTCCAAATCCTCAATTTTCAGCTCAATCTGTTCCTTCGTCATCTCCAAATTGTTTACTGTCTTATTTATTGCACTCACGTTGCTTCACACCTCCTCTACTTGACCTTCCGTCTCTTCCACTCTTTTTCCCAGTTCTTGCACATCAGCGCGGAACTCTTTTATGGCCGCCTCCATGTCCGCCCTAAATTCTGCCATTTCTGAGCGCAATTCGCCGAACCGGGAACATAGCTCTTCTTTGAGATTTGTATAATGGCGCTTTTACACTGCACCCTTTCCAAGGTACCAAGCTGTTCTTCTATCTCTGACTCCAAGTTCACCTCACCTCTCATTTTTTCTCCTTCTTTCTGCTCACCTTGCAACGCCAAGAAAGTATATTCTCTTATATCCACTGTTTTTTTTTCATGCCACAATCATATCCCCTGGCTCTGGATCTGTTGCCTAATCCTGTCCACTCTGGGGTATTGGTTTTGCCTTTTTAGGGGAGATTTTTATCGCTTTTGTGGTTTTTATCGGCAGAGTTCTCAGCCGTCCATGCGGTTCGGTGACGTCACCGCAAGTCCCTTTAGTGTAGCTGGTTTTAAAAAAGGTTCAGACAAGTTCTTGAAGGAAAGGTACATAAGCCATTAATAAAGAGGACCAGGGGAATCCAATGCTTGTCCTGGGACAAGCTTTGTGGAACCAGTGTGCCGTTTTGGGAACCTGCCAGGTACTTGTGACCTGTATTGGCCACTGCTGGAAACAGGATACTGGGCTTGATGAACCTTGGATTGACCCAGTATTGCATTTCTTATGTTCTTAAACTATTTGCACACAATAGAACACCTAAACAAAGGAATGGGGAAGGGTGACCTGCACGGAGTGGCAGGTGCGCCAACTCTTGCCAATTTGCTGGGCAGACTAGATGGACCATACAGGTCTTTACTATATGTTACCTGTAGAGTTTGATGCAAGCTAATACATATTATTGCTAGTGACATTTTTACACTTCACAACTGGTCCATAATTAGGGTGATGCAATCAATCCAACTGCCCCAGGTGTCTCCATCTTGGGAGGAGGAAGGTACCGCACAATGCCTAACCCCAGGACTGGCACAAGGTTTTCTGTGGTGATAGAGAGCGTCCACTTTTGCCCTCTCCAAGTTTCGTACATCTTTCATTCTTTCCATCTCCTTTCCTTGAGAGGGGTGCCAGAGAAGGAGGGGATAGGTAAAATGATTAGTAGCTGGACTGGTGGTAGAAGGGCTAGTGAACAGCTCCCGAAATTTGGGGAGAGGGGGATGGACAAATGTGGTGCAAGGGTTTTAGGCATCCTAGGTGAAACTTCAGCTTTGTGCCTCCTCACAATTAGCTTTTAGGCCCCTAGCTGCGCCTCCCTCCCCCCACCTCCCAAGATTTTGCTTATTAAACTCAATAGTAATCATCTCAACACCATCTTTCCCAGAACAATCTTATTAAAATGCTTATTTGGACATAACACTTTTAAATACTAAATTTTATTTTGTAAATATATATATCATGAAATAGATTTCAAAAGGCCATTTACAAGGGTAAATGAAGTATTTGCAGATGAACTATTTGCATATTGCCCAATCTACCTGCAGGTAAAAGTATGCACTGCTGACTCACTGAGCTTGTGTGGCTATCAGCAGGGCCGGCCCATCCATTGGGCAAGAATCTTGTTTGCACAGGGCCACGCATTTCAGTGGGCCCCACGCCAACAACATCCTGCATTGAAAACCGGCAGGCAGGGCGGCTTTAGAGGGAACCGGAGAGGCCCCGGCTCACCTCTAACAGCTGCCGAAGTGAAGCGCGTCTTTTTCCTTCACTTCGGCAGCTGTACTGAAGTCTAGAATGCTGTCGCGCTGAGCACCAGGAAACAGGAAGTCCCCTTTGACCTCAGCACGGCAGCATTCTAAACTTCAGCACAATTGCTGAAGTGAAGGAAAAAGATGTGCTTCACTTCAGCAGCTGTTAGAGGTGAGCCGGGGCCTCTCTGGCTCCCTCTAAAGCATGTTAGATAGCCGTGGGGCTCTTCGGGTGGGGAGGGGGGGCTTGGACTGGAAATGGGCTGTGGAGGAGGGGGCCTGGACTGGAAATGGGCTGTGGGAGGAAGCTAGGACTGGAAATGGGCTGAGTGGAGGGGGGCTTGAACTGAAAATAGCTGATAGGGAGGGGGGCTTGGACTGGAAATGGGCTTTGGGGGAGCTAGGACTGGAAATGGGCTGAGTGGGGGGGGGCTTGGACTGGAAATAGCTGATGGGGCTTGGACTGGAAATGGGCTGTTGGGGGGAGGAGCTAGGACTGGAAATAGGCTGAGTGGGGGGGCCTTGAACTGGAAATAGCTGATGGGGAGGCGGCCTTGGTCTGGAAATGGGCTGAGTGGGGGGGGGGGGCTTGGACTGGAAATTGTGGGGGGGCTAGGACTGGAAATAGCTGATGGGGAGGGGAGCTTGAACTGGAAATGGGCTGAGTGGGGGACTTGGACTGGAAATTGTGGGGGGGCTAGGACTGGAAATAGCTGATGGGGAGGGGAGCTTGGACTGGAAATGGGCTGAGTGGGGGGGCTTGGACTGTAAATTGGGGGGGCTAGGACTGGAAATAGCTGATGGGGAGGGGGCTTTGAACTGGAAATGGGCTGAGTGGGGGGACTTGGACTGGAAATGGGCTGAGTGGGGGAGCTAGGACTGGAAATGAGCTGATGGAGGGGCTAGGATAGGACTGGAAATGGGCACATGGGGTGAGACTTGGATTGGAAATGGGCTGAGTGTGGGGGGTGAGCTAGGACTGAAGGGCTGATGGAGGGGCTAGGATAGGAAAGGAAATGGGCTGATGGAGGGCTAGGATTGAAATGGGATGCTAGGGAGGCTTGTATTGGAAATGGACTGATGGAGGGGCTATGATAGGACTGGAAATGGGCTGATGGGGGACTGGGATTGGAAATGGAGTGATGGGGGGCTTGGATTGGAAATGCACTGATGGAGGGGCTAGGATAGGACTGGAAATAGGCTGATGGACTGGAAATAGGCTGATGGGAGACTAGGACTGGAAATGGGCTGATGCGGGGACTAGAAGGGAGCAGATGCTGGGTGGGGCTGGAACTAGAAGGGAGCTGATATTGGGGAGGACTAGAATTGGATGGGGCTGGAAGAGTGAAATGAGAGGGGAAAAATATTTTGTGGGGGAGGGAAGAAAAATCTACGATTGACTGGGTATTGGGAGGGTAAGTTGGGATTGAGGATGGAGGGGTAAAATTTGAATGGATGAAAAGGGAATAAAGAAAGAGATGGAGGAAAGAGCAAAAGGGCAAAGATCAGTATGTTAAAGCAGATGTAGAGAGAGAATGGAAAAAAACTAGAAGAAAGGATAAATGGACAGCAAACAATGGAGAGTTAGCAGAAGACAAGAAGAAACCAGAAGAAAGTGATTGGAGCAATTGCTACTGAAAAATAAAATGCACAAACAAAAAGGTAGAAAAAATACTTTTTTATTTTGAATTTATTAACTGGCAGGGCCGGATTTACCTTGAGTGAGGCCCTACGCCAACAAAAATTGTGGGCCCCCAGCAGGGGCGGCCCAAGGGGGGTGCGGGGCCTCATTTGCATAAGGGGCCTCATTTGCATAAATATTTGCATAATGTTACCATATACTAACTTTTAGTAAACGTGCCTCTTAATGAGTGTATGGATAAAGAAAGACTAAAAAATTTCTACATTACTATAATCCAGTGCCAACTGCCAGACACATTAGGAACTACTACAAACACTGCCCATTTAGAACCCATAGCAAACCCGCCGTATCCTAACAGCACTACCAGGACTCACAAAGCACCATACTCTACCAATCAAAAGGCAACACTGCAAATATTAAACCAATACATTTCAGAGAACAACAATACATGACCTACTGGGGAAAAGAACAAGTGGCAATGTCAAATAGGAATTATATAAACAGAACACCTCAGCTCAGTTACACATGCAGAACATAGACCATCACCAAACAAGTAATCACAATTTAGAAACAGGAAGACAATAATTAAACTGGGAATCCCAAAAGCCAAACTTGGAATGTACAACACTGTAGAAATAAAACTATACATTAATTTGCTCTTGTACTAAACAAAGCGCAGACGTTAATGATGCACATTTACCAGAGCTGACATATTCCAATTAATAAATTCAAAATAAAGAGATATTTTTCTACCTTTTGTGCATTTTTTTTCAGCTGCAATTGCTCCAGCCACTTTCTTCTGGTTTCTTCGTGTCTTCTGCTAACTCTCCATCGTCTGCTGTCCATTTGTCCTTTCTTCTCTCCTAGCTTTTTTCCATTTTCTCTCTACATCTGCTTTAACATACTAATCTTTCTCCTTTTGCTCTTTCCTCATTCCTATTTCATCCACTCAAATTTTACCCCTCCATCCTCAATCCCCACTTACTCTCCCAATACCCGGCCAATTGTAGATTTTTTATCCCTCCCACACAAAATATTTTTCCCTTCTCCATTTTACTCTTCCAGCCCCATCCCATTCTAATCCTCCCCCAACATCAGCTCCCTTCTAGTTCCAGCCTCACCCAGCATCCATTCCCTTCTAGTCCCTGCATCAGCCCATTTCCAGTCCTAGCCACCCATCAGCCCATTTCCAGTCCTAGCAACCCCCCAAACCAATACCAGTCCTAGCCCCCCCATCAACCCACTTACAGTCCTAACCCCCCATCACCCCACTTCCAGTCCTAACCCCATCAACCCATTTCCAGTCAGCCCCCCATAGCCCATTGCCAGTCCTAACCCCCCCCCATCAGCCCACAGCCCATTACCAGTCCTAACCCCATCAGCCCACCTCCAGTCTTAACCCCCCCAGCGCATTTCCAGTCCTAGCCCCCCCATAGCCCATTACCAGACAGCCCACAGCCCATTACCAGTCTTAACCCCCCCCAAAGCCCATTACCAGTTCTAAACCCCCCCAACAGCCCATTACCAGTCCTAACCCCATCAGCCCACCTCCAGCCTTAATCCCCCAACCCAATTCCAGTCCTAGCCCCCCCATAGCCCATTACCAGACAGCCCCCATCAGCCCACAGCCCATTACCAGTCTTAACCCCCCCAAAGCCCATTACCAGTTCTAACCCCCCCAACAGCCCACAGCCCATTACCAGTCCTAACCTCATCAGCCCACCTCCAGCCTTAATCCCCCAACCCATTTCCAGTCCCAGCCCTAGCCCCCCCCAATAGCCCATTACCAGTCCTACCCCCCCCCCCCATCGGCCTAAAGTAAAATTTAATTTAAAAAAAAAACCTGCTGGCTGCCGCCGCGGGGCCCCCTCTGCTGCCACGGCAGCATGGACTGACCCGCGGGGGCCCCCTCTGCAATGTCGGTCGGTCCCTCCCTCCATGCAGGCTGTGAGAGGCGCGAAGGCAGACTGTCTCCCTCGCGTCTCTGTTAAGCCCGCAGGGGCTAATGGGAAATTTCCCATCAGCCCCTGCGGGCTTAACAGAGACGCGAGGGAGACAGTCTGCCTTCGCGTCTCTCACAGCCTGCACGGAGGGAGGGAGGGAGGCACGGAGGGAGGGATCGAGCTTGCAGAGGGGGCCCCCGCGGGTCAGTCCATGCTGCCGCGGCAGCAGAGGGGGCCCCGCGGCGGCAGCCAGCAGGTTTTTTTTTTAAATTTTATTTTTAAAAAAAAGCCTAACTTGTTCATTTTTGTGGGCCCTTGCCAGCTGTGGGCCCTACGCCATGGCGTACATGCCGTATAGGTAAATCCGGCCCTGTTAACTGGAATATGTCAGCTCTGGGAAATGTGCATCTTTAACGTCTGCATTTTGTTTAGTACAAGAGGAAATTAATTTATAGTTTTATTTCTGCAGTGTTGTTGTACATTCCAAGTTTGGCTTTTGGGGTTCCCAGTTTAATTATCGTCTTCCTATTTCTAAATTGTGATCCCTTGTTCTTTGTTTGGTAATGGTCTATGATCTGATGGTGTAACCGAGCTGAGTTATTCTATTATGTAGTTTCTATTTGACAGTGCCACTTGTTCTCTTTCCCCAGTAGGAGATGTATTGGTATTCTCTACTGGTTTAGTATTGGCAGTGTTGCCTTTTGATAGGTAGGGTTTGGTGCTTTATGAGTCCTGGTAGTACTGTTCTGTTATGGTGGGTTTGCTATGGTTTCTAAATGGGCAACGTTTGTAGTACTTCCTAATGTGCCTGGCAGTTGGCACTGGAGTATAGTAATGTAGAAATCTGGTAGTCTTTCTTTATCCATACACTCATTAAGAGGCATGTTTACTATAAGTTAGTGCCTGTTAACATTATGCAAATATTTATGCAAATGAGGCCCCACACCGAGTCTCCACACATGGCCCCGCACCCCCCTTGGGCCGCCCCTGGCTACCAGAATCCATTGTTTTGCTTTGACTGTAGCTGGTCTTTGCTACAACCACCCACCCCTAAAACCTCTGCCCTAGGCAGCCACCTAATGGTTTGGTCTGCCCTGAGGGTGGAGGACCAGTGAGCAGCAGTAGGACTTGTGATAAGCGATGAGGAGTGAGACAGGACTGATGGGTGTAAGACTCGGAAGATGTTCATAGTTTTAACTCTGTGCTATATGTCAATGTTTACTTAGAACACTTTATGCTTTGCAATTCCAAACTAGTAAGACTCCTGATTTTCCATTTAGAAAAGGTTGAAAATATATATTCTCTTTAAAGCTATGAATTAGAAACTAAGGGATATGTTATTATTTATTTATTACAATTTCTTATATACCGCACTATTCGATATCAGCGCGGTTTACAATATAACAAAATGACCAGAACAACAAGCTGTTCGGTTTTACAGAGAACAGGGGTACAAACTTGGATAACATGGGTGAACTATATACATAAAATATTTACAAAGAACAAGTGTAAAAGCTAAGATAACATGAGTGAAATATGTATGAGTGAAATATGTTTACTAATTAACGGTAGCGGCTTCCGTGTGATATCAGAGCTGCGGCCCCATTGAATTTGAACGGATTAGTAGACATACCCCTAAACCAGTCCATTATAGGAAATAAAAATACATATCTTAAGATGTTTCAAGTAAAATTGTAGGCTTTGGGTGTTTCCCTTGTGCAAAGTATTTAGTAACTAGCTTGGTACTGGAGAAAACTAAATTCTTAAAAATTTGTGATGCCTCAGATAACCTAATTATTCAGAAGTGTTGGTTTGCATGACCTTTCAAAACCACAGAGTTCCCTTTTTCAGAAACCTTGAATTTCTACAGACCTTGTTTTGTAACTCCAAAAGCCTGCATGTAGTGCAGATAGAATAGGCATGACATTGTATTTTAGATCTGTGGCAAAATAGCTATACAGCTGAGTATATGGTTAATTTATATTTAGGCCATAGGACGGCCCCTTTGTCTTAGATATGCATTCCCTAGCTTGGAGAATGGTATGTAATTTACTATAAAATTTTCCTTAGGGAAAAGGAATTAGATTTAGTTCACACCTTTCTCAGAAGGTACATTAGGTATTTTCCTGTCCCTGGATGGCTTGCAATCTAAGCCTATACTGCTCTTCGAATTAATTACAGCACCCTTGCTAGCAGGGTATGAGCTATGTCAGATTAAACCATGATCCTGGAATGGTTTTAAGAGACTTCTGAAGGATTGTGAGAACATCCGGGTACAAGAATGCCTGTGAGGTTTCTGAAAATGTTCAGAGATCCTGGTATTTTCACCCACCCCATCTCTCCACAGAACCCTCATGGTTACTGTAAATAGGAGGCAACTGAGTATTAATATTCTTGTATATGCTCTTGAGGGGCAAGGAGGAAAGACTGAGAGTTTTGGCTTAGTGGCCCAAGACCAGCTCTCTGCCGAGTCTTTTCCTATGGACTGGGCACAGATGGTGTCTTTCTGCCCTAACAAAATGATTTCCCCTGCAACTATGGAGGCTCGATTCAGAGCTTTCACAAAGTGAAAGTGCCTTCGTTCTGAGGAATTTGGGAGACAAGAGCCATGAATTCCGAAGGAATAGAAACAGTGACTGCACATAGACTGTCAGTTTTTCTTCTGTTTAAATATTTACGAATGTTCTCTCTCTACATTAAATCAAACCATTAGAAAAGCAGCATGATGTGGGTTGTACCTTTTGACAACAAGTCAGTATTTCCTGCTATTGAGGGTCCATCTGAACATCAACAAGATCCCATAAACAGGATTCACTCCCTCATTTCCACCGGAACTGAGATTGGGAGGGGAGCAGGGAATGACTACACCAGTAAAAATAATTACAGCCTTTGCAGAATGGCAAAATTAAATATTTTGCACAGTGTTTTCAAAAGGTTGTTTTCCAAAGGCAGGATAAAAGTAAGAATGGCTTTTTATAATATCTAGCCACTTTAAAAAGTAGGAATTCTCCAGGGTTGTAATTGATCCTTCATTGTTTATCAAACAATACAATACGGAAAATAGCTGTGATTAGGTGTGAGTGTCTGTTTTGTTTTCATCCCTCTCAAGCACAGAGCTGACACTCTGAAGGGTGCTGTATCCTGCTGCAGAGTCCCAGTAATGCTCCAAGAAAAGAAAATGTGATACAGGGCTATCGTATAGAAACATGACGGTAGAAAAAGACCACATGGCCTATCTAGTCTGCCCTTCCATATCAACTATGATAGTCCCCTTTTTAACTTTAGAGTTTCTCTGTATTTCTCCCATGTTTTTTAAAATTCAGATAGGGCCCGATTCAGAACCACGAATAGCCGGGTTGGACATTGTCGCACCGCCGCCCTAGTGGCCAAGGGTGGTTAAGGCAGGTCGGGTGGACATGAGTTATTTTTTCTATTTTGAGTTTGGTCCTTGTATGCGGGGTCTGGGTATCTGTTCCCAGGACCTACCGTGTACCAAAACTTCAAGTGAACACAAAGTCCGAGTGTAGGGAAAGAAAGGCTTTTTATTTCCCCTAATGTACAATGGTTCAAATAGTGGAGTCTACATCAACATAAAGAAAACCTTGCTTCAGGTAGAAAAGAAAACATATTCAGATATTGCTTTGTCTACTGTTACTTCACAGGACCGTATACAAATAAAACACACAGGCTTTGCTACTGAGCCCTGTTTTACACATCAGGCAGAGACTCTAGGCTTCCTGCCTGACAGTAGCTGCAATCCATGGCTATCTCAGGAGGGTCCTCATTGAATTCCACCTGCATAGGCTGTGGGTCTGATAACTGTGACTCTGTATCAGTATATTCTTGTGGAATACGTTGAGGCTTCTCATATACCGCTTGCACTAGCCTCCAGTGTTCTGGGCCTAGGTCGGGGCTGTGGTCATGTGAATGCTTGCTATGGAAGTATCTTCCTTTGTCTTGGTGCCTTGTATTAAACAGTCTTTCTTTTGATAAAGGCTTGTGTCTTGTCTTACAGACAGCTTGGTAAGGAGTGCACACCTCTGTTCCTTGTGCTCCCTGTGTCAGCAAGTTATAACGCTTATTAGAATAAAAATGTGGTTTACCTTGTTCTCTGGGCCTATCCCAGTTAGCTGAGTCTTGAGGCCTAGTCCTGCTGCAATTCAGCCTTACTCGAGTAGTAGGCTTCCCACTGTTCAGCTGGCCTTCGGGTGGAGTTACCACTCTTTCACACCCACACCTTTTGCTCCTTGAATGAAGAGTGTTACCTCTTATGGCAATGACTTCATCATCTCTCTGGTAACTTCCACAGTGTCCTGCATCTGCTGGTACCGGTTCCTCATATAAAACTCTGACCTTTGTTTCTCTCCTGGTACCTTTCTTCCCAGTGTCTCTTTGCCAAGAACTCCTGGTATTCTGCTGCCCCGGATTCACTGTGTCTTCTTGCCAGGAACTCCTTCCTCTCTGGTCTCTTTGCCAAGACTCCTTTTCTTCTTCGGCTTCTGCCTCTGCTTCTACCTCTGCCTTTCTTGCTTGTCCTACTTCCTCCTTTTCAACTTCCCAGCCTTTCTTAGAAGGAACTCCCCCTTTCCTGGATTGGCTGTTGGTCGGCATTACATCACCAGCTCTGGGGTGCGGTTCTCTAGGCCCTGGAAGGTCTCTCTTGCTCCCCCTATCTGGCTCCTCGTAATGTCGCATCTGGTGTTGGAATCTTTTTTCTGGATTTAAAACCTTTTTCCTTGTTTGCATAGGCTCTGCAGTACCACAACGTCCAACCCCCATTTAGGTCTGGGACCGTATTCCGCAAAATATGCTCCCTGCACGTACAGGGCCGATGTGCGGGGATCACTGGAATGGGGCGGGAGGGGGCAGTGCTGGGGCTAAGCGAGGGCAGGCCCAAGCACCCAGATGTACAGGGCCTATTCAGGACCCTGTACCTCCACTGGCTGCCTGCTGGATGCCCAACTTATTCCATCTCATAGGTGGAATAAGCGCTGGCATGGGCTAGGAGGCAGCCTGTATCACCCCCATGGACATTGCACTGCCATGGGGGGGGGGGAGAGGGTGACCTGCCGCCCGATCCCGGCCCTGCCTGCTCCTGCTGAGGTGTGGATATAGGGCACCAGCTCGTGCAGAACATCGGAGGTTCCTGCTGGACGCACCAGTGCCATGGCAATGGGACACCACAGCACTGGCACACCGGCAGGAGTACTGAAAGGGCTGGACGGGCAGTTTGCAGGACATCTCTGCCGTCTGGATAGGGGGCGTCCCTGGCCATCTGTGCCATGATTCTGCAACTGTGGGAGCGTAAATATCCCACGGTTGCAGAATCAGATACAAAACGGCCCCATATAACTTTTGGCTGTCTGGACGGCCCAGACGTGCTCCTCTCAGAATTGGCCTCATACTGTCCTCGTCTACCACCTCCACTGGGAGACTATTCCATGCATCTGCCACTCTTTCCATAAAGAAATATTTCCACATATTATCCTTGAGTTTATCCCTTTTCACCCTCATCCTGTGTCCCCTTGTAGAAGAGCTTGTTTTCAATCAAAAGAGTCTCTCCTCCTGTGCATTTATGCCATGGAGGTACTTAAACATCTCTATCATATCTCCTCTATCCCACCTTTCCTCTAAAGTATACATATTAAGATCTTTAAGTGTGTCCTCATATGCCTTATAACGAAGACCACTAACCATTTTAGTAGCCACCCTCTGCATTGACTCCAACCTGTTTATATCCTTTTGAAGGTATGGTCTCCAGAATTACAAAACAATATGCCAAATGAGGTCACACAAGAGACTTATACAGAGGCACTGTCACCTTTCTTTTGCTGGCCATTCCTATGCACCCAAGCATCTTTCTGACTTTCACCATCACCTTTTCTACCTGTTTAGCTACTTTGAGGTCATCAGACACAATCATGTCCTGGTCCCACTCTTTTTTTGTGGACAGAAGTACGCCACCCCTTACATTGTACCGCACCCTTGGACTTTTGCAGCCCAAATGCATAACTTTGCATTTTTTAGCATTAAATCTCAGCTGCCAAATTCTAGACCATTCTTCAAGCTTAGCTAGATCCCTCCTCATGTTATCTACTTCTGCCTTGGTGTCTGCTCTATTGCAGATTTTGGTATCATCTGCCAACAAGCAAATCTTACCCAACAGCCCTTCCACTAACAAAGATGTTAAAAAGAATCGGACCAAGGACAGATCCCTGCGGCACACCACTGGTAACCTCTTTCTCCTCAGAGTGAGCTCCATTTACCTGTACCCTTTGCCACCTCCCACTCAACCAATTTCTAACCCAATTTCTAACTTTAGGGTCCATCACTAGGGTGCTCAGTTCGTCTAAAAGTCACCTGTGCGGAACGGTGTCAAAGGCTTTACTGAAATCTAAATACATCACATCTAGGGCTCTCCCTCGGTCTAATTCCATGATCACCCAGTCAAATCAATCAGATTTGTCTGACAAGACCTGCCTCTGGTAAACCCAAGCTGCCTTGGATCCTGCAATCCATTGAACTCCAGAAATCTCACTATTCTCTTCTTTAGCAGAGTTTCCAATAATTTACTCACCACAGAGGTTAGACTAACAGGCCTGTAGTTTTCAACCTCATCCTTACTTCAACTTTAGTTTAAAGAGATCATATGTGTCTTTCTCCAGTCCTCTGGGACCACTCCTGACTCCAAAGAAGCATTGAAAAGGTCACTTTCTATACATAGATGACATCCAGCTGTTTATTGAAGGATCTGACAATCAAAACGAGGCAGTGAACAGGTTGAGTAAATGTTTCAGGAAAGTAACACAATGGCTGAAAGTTCATAAATTGAAACTTAATCTACAGAAGTCTGAGTTGTTATGGATGAGACTAGCAGGTTGTCCTCTCCTCTATCTCCCATAGATTTTGGGGACATGGAGCTGAAACCTAGTCCTATTGTACAAATCCTTGGGATCCAACTGGATTGAAACTTGAAGATGAACACCCAGGTTTACTGTGTTGTTAGAACATGTATTTATTACCTATGGAGGGTGAAACAAATACGACCTTACTTATCCCATGTTGACCTGCATATGGTAGTGCAGACATTATCAGCAGGATGGATTCTTGTAATTCTTCATATTATGGGTTGCAAGAATTTGATACACAAGTTACAAATTATGCAGAATACAAGCTTATTATGGGGGCTCAGGTTGTTGACCATATAACACCAATTCTATTGGCTTCCAATAGCATATTGTATTCAATTCATGGTTCTTGCATTAATTTTTAAGGTTCCTCACCCCTTTATTTTTCAAATTTTATTTTGAATTACAAAAATATCAGTAAACACATACAAGGAAATATTATATACATTACAATTTTTCAATATAAACTTAAAAACAGGAAAAAAATCCAAAAATAAATAAATAAAAGCCTGTCAGATAAAAGGTTATTAAGTGTTCTCCATATCCTCTCAACTTTAAGTTTATTACCAGAAGATATGGAAGCGGCATCCTCCATCTTGTGAGTTACACATATTGAATGCCACCAAAATGTGGCATTCGGGCCAGCAGAGATTTTCCATTTGCTGAGAATATGTTGTATAGCTATTGAGAGCATTATATCAAGTAGGAGGTTGGCATACTTTGAAAGGCCATCATTTAAAAAATTGAGCGGAACACAACAATTCCCAGGGATATATCCATTTTCAAACGGAAGATTTTATGTATATACTTCCAAACCTCATCCCAGAAAGCTTTAACAGGGGGACAATTATATATCATATGAGTTAGGGTTCCAATATTAGTGGAGCAGCGCCAACATTTATTTGTTTGAAGAAGACCTGCTCT
Organism: Ichthyophis bannanicus; assembly: GCA_033557465.1. NCBI lineage: Eukaryota > Metazoa > Chordata > Amphibia > Gymnophiona > Ichthyophiidae > Ichthyophis > Ichthyophis bannanicus. The sequence continues at coordinate 106,985,444 of CM066038.1, forward strand.
ATGCATTTGCAATGGGCTCCAGAAGGCCCGGTGGGTAAGAAAAAAAAGTGATTGTGAAAAACTACTGGAAAGAGTGGGCGTGTGACATCTCCAGAAAGTTTCCCAATTGATATATCTTTTACAGTCTCTTTCTCAAACTCCCAAATTCTACATAACCCCAAAAGGGCAGGGCTTCTATGCTCATTTAATAAACTATAACACTCTGATGTGATGCGCCCTCTTGCTCTGACCTTTTCACATAAAGATGGACAAACCCATCAGGACCAGGACGTATCCTGTGTAGGTTCAATGAACCAATTTTATTTATTTATTTTATTTAGCCAGTTTTGTATAGCACCTTTTCCTTCAATCAAAGTGGTTTGGGACATAACAAGGGGTCTACACTGAACGGAAGGTGACCAGACAGACATATAATTATGGAGGTTGAGCCCAGATCTGAGTCGTTGGTGGTTGGTGTCTGTATCGGTGGTGATTGAGTTATGGGGCTTGTTCAAATGAGTCCATGAACAGGTGGGTTTTAAGGGATTTGTGGACGTCCCTGAGGTCTTTTTGTGCTTGTAGATCCTCGGGGAGGGAGTTCCATAGATCCGTTGCCGAGAGTGATAATGCCCTTCTGGATGTTGCTTGCTTTGTCATGTGGTATCCGGCTGGGGTGCAGAGTCTATTGCTGCCTTGGGTTCACCTGGGTCTGCTGCTTGTGTCTTTAGTTATCAAGGTTTGTAGAACCTCTGCTGAGCAGTGGTGTATGAGCTTGAAGATGGTTAGTGTAGCCTTGAATTTTGTCCGTGCAATTATATAGGTAGCCAATGCAAGCCTGGGATGCCAATAACCCAAAAGTTGATGTCAGGTATTCTGAGCTAGCAACTGCTCCATCTCTCAATATTTGACCTATACAGTGAATACCTTTTTCTATTCATCCCTTCCAAAAAAACTTTCTATCATTTATCTTTATTAGTGAGTTGAACCATAATGAAGATTTTGCAGAGGCAGAGTATGTAGATTTATAGCAAACATCAAGCTCCTTTTATGGCACTAATGGTACTTATTAACAGATGGACATCTAGTTTGGAACAAACTGCATTCAAAGTAGACAATACAGTCAACTGAAATGGTTTCGCAGGTATGTTTTCCATTTAATGCCATGGCGAATCAGAGTTTTCATCAAGCCATTCCACGCCATAACACAAAAAATAGCAGTATGATAAGTCTTAAAATTGGGAAACTTAACTCCCCCCCCCCTTTCTCTTTGGCAATTGTAGGGTGGACAAAGCTATTCATGGTCTTTTATTGCTCCATAGAAAATTGACTACGATTTTACCCACTTGTGCATAAAATGAAGACTTATAATATCCCGGAACATCCCTAATTTTTATACTATGCTTGGTAAAACCATCATTTTTATTGTATTCGGCCTTCCCCACCAAGACATACGCAAGATCTTTAAGTATAGGATCACAATTATATTTAATCATATCCACTGGTTTTTGGCAGAAAAAACCCACTAAATATTTAATCCACTGAGGTGCCCATTGAAAGGGAAAAACCTTAATGTCTTCCTGCGAGGAGAGACCATTCATTGGGAGTAATTCACTTTTGGCCCAATTGATCTTGACGCCAGAAAAACAGGCAAATCTGCCCACTTAACTCCAGTGTATTTAACTGATGTTCTGAGGAAGTGTGCCCCAGTATTAATCCTCGTTCCTCTCAGACGGGTGTTCTAATGCTCCTTTCAGTAAGGCTGCTAGATTGATCTTGACGAGGAAGGCAACATTCAGCTGTTTTCTACCTGTAATGAGGGATACGCTACTTGCTGAGGTCAGAATTGAACTTACTACTTATTCGGGGAAAAAAATTAAGATATGATTATTCTCACACATGTTTCTTAGGTTTTGGTTATTGTCTTCTTGTTGCTAGTCCCAGGGATGATCGAGGTTTTACTTTTGATTAAAGCTTTTTATTATGTTTTACTTATTTTAGTTATTATTCTTCGTATATTGTATCATATGGGGAGGATATTCAAAGCTATGACATGGTTTGTATTACACAGTTAATGCTGCTGAATATCCGTGGGTGCTGCCGCTACATGCCCCAATGCTAAGCAGTTAACATAGGGGTGTTCTGGGGTGGAGTGGAGGCAGCACCCATCACTAACTGGGCAACAGCGATATTGAGCTACTACCTGGTTAGCATGTGGGTAAAGTAAGGCATGGCAAATGCTGGCCTTAGTTTACCCGAGGAAGCCAACCGGGCAATGGCTCAATATCACCGCTGCCTGACTAACTTCCAGGTTCTGTGACAAACCCAGGTATTCAATGCCAGTGGCCGGATATGGCCTCAGCACTGAATATCCAGGGTTAGACTTTAGCGGCGATGGCTAGCCACTTTACAAGCACTAGCTGTTGCCGCTTAATATCCCCCCTATATTTTTATTTTGCCCACCTTGAGTTGCTAAAGTAAGTTAGTATCAAACTTGACAAATAGAAATGAAATGAGTTCTCACAGAACAACTGACCTGGGAACACAGCAGCAATGTGTCCATATTTCCCACATGTGAATTTTACTTAAATAGGTAAAATCCTCCAAAGTTCACCCAGGTGTCCAACCTCCAAAGGGTTTTGTCAGATTTTGAACTATCTGTTGCAAGCCACAAGACTGTAGAGTTCAAATCTGGCCATGTTCAGAATAATTCTACTGTTCAACAGCCAAAATGCTTCGGCCACGAAAGCAGCTGTTCTAAACTAATTTAAGGCTGCTGAACACAGAAATCATAATGAAAATGGCTGATTAGGTCTAGTTGCTAAGATATATGCTATTAATTAGTCATTAGGGGCCATTAACTGTGTATTATGCAACATTTGCATGAGATTGCATAATCTCTATTTGCAACCAATAGAAATATCTGTCCAAAACCAGATGATGCAATCAGTATTTAAATTTGCATCACCTGACAGTATACATCTTAAGGTGTATTAGTGACAGAAAAATTAAAAATTCATTATTTTGCATTATTTTCTGCCGATAGGTCAATCACAGCGTATTCGGCGATGCATCGTACTTGTGTTAATAATGCAGATAATTTCTGCTATATTTGTGGTGGAGTGACTTTTACATCACAAAAATAGAATATGACTGTGGAGGTTAAGAAAGCCTACAACTTATATTTTGGCTGCAGAATAGGAGATCAGGATAAGAGCTGGGCACCACACATATGCTGCAATACATGTGCAACAAATCTCAGGCAATGGATGAATGGGAAAAGGCAATCAATGCCTTTTGCAGTTCCAATGATCTGGAGAGAGCCCACGATCACATCAGCAATTGCTACTTCTGCATGGTTCCTCCAATTCAGAAAGGCATATCCAGAAAGAGTAAGTGGACTGTGCAATATCCAAACATTCCATCTGCAATACGCCCAGTGCCTCATGGAGAAGGGTCGCTGATTCCCAAAATGTCAGAATCATTATCATTAGAATCAAGTGAGGAAGAGGAAGAGGTTTGTAGTCATGAACCATCAACCTCACGTGACCCAGAGTTTCTTCTGGCCACTGCTAATAAGCCACACCTCATAACGCAAGGTGAATCGAATGACCTTGTCAGGGATTTGGATCTCCCGAAGAATAAAGCTGAGCTTTTGGATTCCAGACTACAGCAGTGGAATCTTCTGGCTGGTGACATTCAAATTTCTTTTTTCTGGGACCTTCAGAAAGATTTGGTGTCATTCTTTTTCAAAGAAGGTGATCTTGCTGCATGCAACAACGTAAAAGGTTTAATGGCAGCTCTCAATATCAATTACAATGCAGATGATTGGAGGCTCTTCATTGATTCATCCAAAGCAAGTCTTAAAGCTGTATTGCTGCATAATGGCAACTTGCTACCATCAACTCCTATTGGCCATGCAGCTTTTATGAAAGAGACTTATGACAATATGAAACAACTTTTGAAATGTATAAACTATGATCAACATCTATGGTGACTTCAAAGCGGTCGCCCTCTTGCTTGGTCTTCAGGGTAGATACACCAAGTACTGCTGCTTCCTGTGTGAATGAGATAGTCATGCTAGAGATTGTCATTTTGTCTAAAGGGACTGGCCACTCCGTCAGTCACTAGATCCTGGAAGCAAAAATGTTCTGTTTCCAGCACTTTTAGACAGCAACAAGAGTTTGATGCCATCCTTGCACATCAAGTTGGGACTAATGAAAAACTTTGTCAGGGCAATGGACAAAACTAAACCTGCTTTCAGGTATCTTAGTGGTAAATTTCCTAGACTGAGTGATGCCAAAGTTAAGGAAGGCGTTTTTGTTGGCCCTCAGATTCATGCACTTCTTCAAGATGACAAATTTCTTCATTTATTGCGTGGAAAGGAAAAGGCTGCATGGATAGCATTTGAATCAGTGACACAAAATTTTCTTGGAAACAACAAAGCAAATAATTACTAAGAGATTGTTCAAAATCTTCTCAAGGCATACAAGAACCTTAGTTGCAACATGTCCTTAAAGATTCATTTTCTACACTCTCATCTAAATTTTTTCCCACAAAATTGCGGAGCAGTAAGTGATGAACATGGAGAACGATTTCACCAAGACATTGCAGCCATGGAAAAGAGGTATCAGGGTAAATGGAGTCCGTTAATGCTTGCAGACTACTGCTGGACAGTGACAAGCGATAATATTCCATTTCTTCAGTACAAGAAACAGATCAGGAAGAGTCGTGAAGCCACTGAATGAGAACAAAACTTGCTAGAATGTACTTACAAATGTTCTTAATGAAAGTTAACTTGTAGACATAATTACTCCTCTGTTTCTTCTAAGTAACATTTATGAACTTTATTTTATAAAAACATGCTTGTTATTGTGCAAAGTTTCATTTGTAATAAGATTTTGATTTACATCTAAGAATTTAGGCTCAATTTTCACCATACATAGTGGTAAAATGTAAATTCTTCAACATATCATAGAAACAGGAGCTAATTGACCAATTTCACTATCATATTTGAATTCAGCGTATCAAATTCATTAAGAAATAGCACATTTAATTTCTGAAGCAAACAATTTTTGAAAATTTGTAGACCATAACAATTAAATAAAAATAACTAAACATGCAAAAATCAATAACAGTTACAATACAAAAAAATCAATATACAATCAAATGGATAAATATTCAGAATGGGGAAAAACATCCCAAATTATGAATGCAAATAGCAGGTTTTAATATAAACACAGTGGGCCCAATATTTGAAAGACATCTACACAGCTTACAGCCCAGTAAACCATGTAAATGCCTCTAATCAGGATATTCAAAGGCACTAACATGGTTAGTGCCGCTGAATATCCGTGATCCTCTCCCTTACATGCCCCAAAGCTAACCACTTAGCATCGGGGGTGTCCGCGGCATTCCGGGAAGGAGCAGAAGCTGCAACAGTCCCTAGCTGGGCAGCAGCGATATTGCGTGCTGCCCGGTTATGGACCAGCAGCTAAAAGATAGGCGAGGAAAGTCCTTACCTTTCGTTTAGCCGCAGTAGCTAACCAGGCAGCATGCAATATCGCTGCTGCCCGGTTAGCTACTGTGGCTTCTGGACATGTGCAGCAAACCCAGCTATTCAATACCAGGGCCGCATAGGATCCCAGCATTGAATATCTGGAATTAAGGGTGGGCAGATATTGCTATGCGCTGTAGCAGCACATAGCCTGCCCAAATGAATATCGGCCCAGTGGGTCCAATATTCAGCAGCAGCGGCCAGCGCTGCTAACGCATCTAGCCGTCACCCCTGAAAACTAACCCCAGATATAAAATGCCAGGGCCATATCCAGCCACCAACTTTGAATATCAAGGTCACCTCAGAAGCCAGAAGCTAACCAGTCAGCAGGGGTGCTGAGGCACTGCCCAGTTAGCTTCCTCATGTAAAGGTATGGCAGCCTTTGCTGCACCTTACTTTACCCATGGGTTGCTAACCAGGCAATGGCTCAATATTGCTGTTGCCCTGTTAACGACAGGTGCCACCTTCGTTCCACACCAGAACGCCCTCAGGATACCCCAGTGCTAACCGCGTAACATTGGGGCATGTAGCAGCGGCACTCGCGGATATCCAATGGCACTATGTTAGTGCAGCTGAATATCCCACTAACCAGCATTTAAATGGTTTGAAGGTCTCTTCTTTCCTGTCTAAAATTTGGAGTTCTTTCTTCACTTTCTTTTTATTACCATGTAAGCTGCTCTGTTGCTGGAAGATGTATGGCAGTATAGAAAGTTTTAAATAAACATTAAGCCTGCCCTAGTAGGGAACATGATGCCTGGGGTGGAGGAGAAAAGGAAGTGATGATGCCAGGGAGTTTGGAGGTATGGAAGATAATTGATGATGCCGGGAGTGGGCGGAGGATGATGAGGGAAGGAAAGTGATAATGCCAGGCGTGAGGAAGAATAGGAACGAGATGTCAAGGGGCGGAGGGAGGGAAGGTGATGGTGTGACGTGACAAAATGAACCCTTTGCCAACTGTGCCAGGACATCAAAAAGAATGGGAACGACTGCTGCGCTGCTTGCATTGATGTTCTGTTCTCTGATGTACTGTTTAATGATCCTTGTTTTACAGGTTATTTCCGCTTGTTTTTACTTTGATGTTTGATTTGTTTATTTATTTATTTATTTTTCTTATATACCGCGCTCTTTTAATCAGTGCGGTTTACATATGAACAAATATAAACACAATGACACAGACAGCATTGGTTTTTTACAAAGAACAGGGTACATAAACTTGGCGGTAAACAGGGTTAACTATATACAAAAAACATGGCTAACTATATACATGGTATTTTGGTTAATTAGATGGGGTGGTAAATAAGTTAAACTACAAGTACGGAGAAAAAGTTATTACAAGTACAGTATAAATACGGAATGGATAGAGTGAGCAAGTGAGAACCATCAAGATTAACCATTTTCTACCGGGGTCAAGTATGAAAGACCAGCATGAGGGCTATGTTCAGTTGGAGTAGCTTCAGGGTAGTATATTAGGAACAAATAATGTTTTAATGCCTTTCTGAATGTCATTAGACTTGAGATGGCTCTGATTTCGGGTGGAAGGGCATTCCAGGCTCTGGGTGAAAACAGTGAGAAGGCTCTAGAGCTCGGGTCACCAACCTCCAGAGGGCCGCGGGCCGCACAGCCGACTACCGGGAGCCTCGCGGGCCGCACCCCCCTTCTCCCCGCCCCAGCGAAAAAAAACAACAAACGCAAAATTATGAAAACAATGGCTGATCACCTTTATTGAATTTAATGAGATGGCTGATGATTCATGCTAGCAGACAAACGGTTAAAGTCCGGCTTCACAGATGACACTGACAGGAGAAGGGACGCTTGCAGGTGGTCGTCGGTGAGCTGCGAGCGCGTGGATGACTTTATCAATTTCATTCGGCTGAACAGCTGTTCGCAGCAGTAGGTTGAGCCGAAGAGAGCAGCGACCTTGCGTGCGTTGGCAGCCATGGACGGGTGGGTGGCCGCCTGTGTCTTCCAAAATGCGACAGGGCCCATAGCCATGAAGCGCGACTTCTGTGCGTCGTCACACTGCAGTTCGATCAAGTCCATTTGAAGGTCAGAGGGCACGTCGGTGGGGTTCATCTCGAAGGGGGCACTGAAGAGGGCAAAGTCTTGCGAGTGCTTGGTGAAGTCTTGGAAACGAGCCTCAAACTCCGTCTTGAGATGACGGATGGTGGATGCGTAACGGCGAGCAGCAGCAGCCGAAGGCGTCAGTGCAGCGAGCTGCGCAAAGTGTGCGAAGTTGCGTGCTTGCAGCTGCTTTTCCCACAGCATTAGCTTCACTTGAAAGGCCTTGACCTTGGCGACCATGTGGTGGTGGTTTGTGGGGTCAGTGGTGCAGGTTGGTGTGCAAGGTGAGTGTGTGTGCTTGTGTGTATGGTTGTGTGCATGATTGTGGGTGCTTGTGGGTTGAGCTGTTGTGGTGTCTGGGCAGAGGGGGTTGCAGGGTTTGGCTGAGTGGGGGTGGAGGATTAGGAGGGGTGTTAGGAGATAGATGGGGGCTAGGAGTGGTGGCATGCTGTGTGGGAGTACCTGGGTTCTCCAAGCGGTGTGGTCGTTTTCTTTGCGGGGTGCGCCAACGAGCGGTTGAGATGATCTTTAACCATGAAGGAAGGCTGCGCACAACGAGAAGGGAAAAGGGCAGCGCAAGTAACTCACTCAAACCTCCGCCTGTAATGTCAGGAGCGCGGGGCCGCGGGAAGTCGGAGGGAGCCGGTTACTCGCCGGCCGCTGTGAGGCTCCCAGATGCAGGAGGAGGGGGGTGAAATTGAGGGAAGAAAAATCTACCTGCAAACGCTGCTGAAAAGAGCAAAGGGGGGAGGCGTCTTTCAGGCACTGACAACCGCCCACACCAGCGACTTTCCTAATGCAGTGGGGCATTATCCCACGTTCCCCTCTTGCTCCGTCTTCATATCCTTCATTCCCCACCCTCCGCTACCATCCAGAATGGAGAGGCTGCCAGTTCTAGAGCATCCTGGAAGAATGACCAATCAGAGGACGCCTGGTGTCAACGAGCCGCCTCCATAGGTCCAATCGGCACGGTTTGCCCCGCCTTTCTCGGTAGCTCTCCACCTGCAGGCAGGTCCTTAAAATAGGTTGGTGCAGCTGGTGGAAAAAAAGTGCAGTGTGTGGCATTGCGGAGATGCTGCAGTTGTGTACTTTTCAAAAATAGGCTATTGGTCGCGTTGTAAAAGTTCCTAAATGCAGATATTTTGTGCACAAAGTGCACTTTTGCAAAGTCACTTCACAGTCATGCCGCGGGCCGCAGATACAATGATGGGAATCCTTGGCGGGCCGCACGTAATGTTAACCGGGGTAGAGCCTCGCAGGCCGCACGAAGGGACCTCGTGGGCCGCATGCGGCCCGCGGGCCGCAGGTTGGTGACCCCTGCTCTAGAGGCTGTTGATTTAGAGCATTTTGTGAGGAGTTTCGGGAGGTCAATGTAGTTTAATGTAACAGATCTCCTGGATCTGTTATTTGGAGTGATATGTATCATATTGCTGATAGGTGATAGAGATGGGCACTTTGAGGCTTTAAAAGTCATGACCAGGGTCTTGTATAGGGTTCTGGCCTGGAGGGGTAACCAGTGTAAACTCATCAGTATTGGAGTTATGTGCTCTGAACGTGGAGCACCTACGAGAATTCTCGCGGCTGCATTCATGGCCAGACGGAGGGGATTTAGAGTGGATTGCGGGAGACCGTGTAGAATGATATTGGTGAAATCTAAGTGTGGTAATACCAAGGCTTGGAAGATAGTGCGGAAGTCGGAGTAGTTAAGTAGAGGTCGGAGATTACGTAGGGATCGAATCTTGTGGTAAATTGCACTCGTTGTTTTCTTAATGTGTGCTGACATATCAAGCTGCTGATCTAATATGATCCCTAAGTATCGGATTGTAGGTTGTGCTTTCAACTCAATGTTGTTTACCTGTAATGAGGCAGGGGGTATGAATGTTGGGTTCCGTGTTACGAATAGAACATCTGTTTTGTTGTGATTTATCCGTAGATTCTGTTTGAGGAGCCAGTTTGATACAACTTCAAAGCAGTGAACTATTGGTGCAAAATCTGGTTGTTTTATGTTGAATGGAGCAAACATCAGGATGTCATCAGCATATGCAAGGCATTGTATGTTGAAGGTGCGTATCAGGTCGCAGATTGGCTGCATATAGATATTGAACATTAGTGCGGACAAGGAGGAACCCTGAGGGACACCTTGATTAAGGGGGAATGAATCAGACGTTGCTTCTCCTGTTCTGACTTGCTGCTGTCTATCAGATAGGTAGATACGTAGATCTATTAAAACCTATAGCATAATGCAAAAATAGCACAATCATTTCATTTGATCTTTGAATCTCCTGATATAGTCAGGGCCTCTTCGTAAAAGAAAATCGGCATTAACGGTGACAAACCTGCTAAGAAAGTGTTTCACTCATCATACTGAAACTATGTTATGATATCCCAAGGAACTGAAACAGAAAGTGTAACGGCCTAGTGTTGATGGCACTAGATTCCAGGCAGAAATAGCATCAGACTATTGACATTAGCATCTGGAATCTTTTCTTATGGATGGTGTTAGTAATGTTTCATTATAATCTCGTACCCAAGAGCTAGCGTGAAATGAGAGCTGAAGGCAATGTATACAGTGCACTAAAGCAAAAGGCTAGAAATGAAAACTGATATTAAACAGCATGCAACCTGAAGAAGAGTAGGGTTAAAAGTACTATCCAGAGCTGAATGATATACGTTTCCTGGAAGGAAAGCAAACAGGCAGTTCTGGGAAGGCTGAGGTTCTATTTTTGATACAAATGTAACAACAATATGTCACAATGTGATATTTCCTTCAATCTATAGAGCAAATTTTTGAGACTGGCAAAATATCCCAGAAATGTAACTGTAAACAGGATATATCAGTGCTATTACATATATATGTACAGCCCTGCATATGCTTTGTAGCGCTATACAAATAAGTAGAAGTAGTAGGACTGCTCACTCTCCCTCTGGACTCCACAGTGACCTCTGCCCAACAGTGGCAGTCAGCATGGGGCCTGGGGCCTGTTCTCCTGTCGGGCTTCCTCTTAGACTGGAAACCATGCAGAGTACTGAGATCTGTGCGTGAACACTGACACTCAAGACCCTGTGCTGACTGTTGCCAACTTAAATGGGGCAGGAAGAGAGTAGGTATCTGCTATTTTGATTTTATTATCATCTGGGTCATGTGTTTTTTTAAGTGTTAGGATAGATCTGTGAGTGCACACTGACACTCAAGACCCTGTGCTGACTGTACCGAGATCTGTGAGTGCACACTGACACTCAAGACCCTGTGCTGACTGTACCGAGATCTGTGAGTGCACACTGACACTCAAGACCCTGTGCTGACTGTACCGAGATCTGTGAGTGCACACTGACACACAAGACCCTGTGCTGACTGTACCGAGATCTGTGAGTGCACACTGACACTCAAGACCCTGTGCTGACTGTACCGAGATCTGTGAGTGCACACTGACACTCAAGACCCTGTGCTGACTGTACCGAGATCTGTGAGTGCACACTGACACTCAAGACCCTGTGCTGACTGTACCGAGATCTGTGAGTGCACACTGACACACAAGACCCTGTGCTGACTGTACCGAAATCTGTGAGTGCACACTGACACACAAGACCCTGTGCTGACTGTACCGAGATCTGTGAGTGCACACTGACACACAAGACCCTGTGCTGACCATACCGAGATCTGTGAGTGCACACTGACACACAAGACCCTGTGCTGACTGTACCGAGATCTGTGAGTGCACACTGACACTCAAGACCCTGTGCTGACTGTACCGAGATCTGTGAGTGCACACTGACACTCAAGACCCTGTGCTGACTGTACCGAGATCTGTGAGTGCACACTGACACTCAAGACCCTGTGCTGACTGTACCGAGATCTGTGAGTGCACACTGACACTCAAGACCCTGTGCTGACTGTACCGAGATCTGTGAGTGCACACTGACACACAAGACCCTGTGCTGACTGTACCGAGATCTGTGAGTGCACACTGACACACAAGACCCTGTGCTGACTGTACCGAGATCTGTGAGTGCACACTGACACACAAGACCCTGTGCTGACCGTACTGAGATCTGTGAGTGCACACTGACACACAAGACCCTGTGCTGACTGTACCGAGATATGTGATTGCACACTGACACTCAAGACCCTGTGCTGACTGTTGCCACCTTAAATGGGGCAGGAAGAGAGTATGGATCTGCTATTTTGTTTTGATCATCATCTGGATCATGTGATATTTTAAGGGTTAGGGTGGCATTATTTTGGCTAAAGGTTTGGGAAGCACTTTGATATACTGCTTTCGTTTAGGAAATGAAACAATTTTTCTAAAATGTGTTTCTGGTTTTGGGCGATTTTCTTTTATTCTTTCATCCTTTCACTATCTTTCTTTATTTGGCTTCTGCATAGCAGTTTCCAACAAAGGCTGCTATGGAATTTCAGTCTTTCTTGGGCTACAGCATCACAACTACCTGAAGTTTTATTGCTTCTTTACCCCCCCCCCCCCCCTTCATCTCACTCGGAGTACCTTATTCAACACACAGCACTGCCTTTGAGTCGTGGGGGGCCAGCTCTCCTTTTCTGTCATTTAAACTTGTTCTTATTTCAGTATTTTACAGTTTCTTCTGGTTTTTTCTTTGAGCTTAATGCAATAGTTTTCAACTCAATCCTCCGGCATTGCCTCCATTGTATGCAGATCTATCTAAAGCATATTCATTGTGGATATCCTGTAAAGCTGACTCCCCTAGGGAGTACCAGAAGACTGGGTTGAGAACCACTGGCTTGATGTAAAGCAGCCATTGGGGCAAATGCAGGCAAGTATATACGCATGCACGCTGCTAAGGGTCCGTCCTGCTGTATACTTGGGTCACAATGGTACAGCGGCATTTCTGTAGACCTCACTGCCATTTCCCAGGAGCAAATATAACAAGGGGTCTCCTTAAACCCATCTCTCTACTTATTAAAGGATGGGTAATCCTACGTAATCTAGGCAGCTCCAAGACGTTAGGCAGAGATACAAAGGGGCAAGAAAACAAAAGCAGTTTAAACTGCTTCACAGAGGGTATCTGTCTCAGACAATTTCAAAAAACAAAGTATTTTATTTAGGTCTCCTGCCAGACATTAAAGTGTGGAGTGGAGGAGTAGCCTAGTGGTTGGGGCAAGGTACTTCAGGCCGGAAGGTTAGGGGTTCAAATCCCACTAGAGGACAGCAACCTTGAGCCGGAAGGACTGGGGTTTCTAGTCCCACAGGTGCTCCTTGTGGTCTTGGGCAAGCCACTTAACCCTCCATAGCCCATGTTCCCTGTAAAATAGTTATCTCCAAGTTATAATGCCCTGTTCAATGTAATTTCAGTTTGTTCAATGTAAACCGCACTGATGCAGAATAGCACGATATATAAGAGAATGTAAATAAATAAGAGCTATTTAAAGGCAGACAGTTTTGTTTCATGGAACAAGTAAAATTGTTACACGAAATCTGATGTGAACATGGAAATATATATTAACACTCTTTTCACTTTAGGGCTGAGGATACGACTAAGGAGTGATGAGGTAGCTGACTCTTCCCGAACCCAGGCACTTGTTGGACCTGGTATTTTGTGTCCAGTTTCCTGGGGCACGCCAGTGACGAGGCCGGGCTCTGCCAGAGCTTCGCGTGTGTATCCAGGAGATGCTGATGGATTGGCAAGGTGATAGGCGTCTTAGGAGCGCTAAGGTACATGAGGTCCTCCGGTCCGGCTTATTCAGGTTCCAAGGGTGTAAGGTTTAGGGTGGAAGCCACTTTGCGCAGAAACTTGGGGTATGTGAGGTCCTCAGGCAGTGGAGCTGATGGAGATGCTCCGTGTCTGCGGATGCCCCGGCAGATCCCCCCGCTGAAATCGGTACTGAGGCCGCTTTGGCCTTAGTAGGGGATTCGGATCCAAGTGGGGTCGCATCCTCCTCCTCCTCACCTATTCTCAGGAAGGATGGAGATTCAGAACTCTCTGAGGCGTTGCTGGTAGAGCTGCGGTTGGAGTCTCGTGGATTCTCGGTGTTTGCGTCTGGGGTGGGATGGTTGGAGTCTCGTGGCCCCTCTGAATTTGCATTATACGTGAAGCCGTCAAGTAGAAGGTCTGTGAGACTGGAAAGCAGCTGCAGTATGGCTCCTTGGTTAGGAAGTACTCTTGCGGAGGTGGTGGGTGCTTCTGTTTGCTGTGCTGCTTTAAGGGCCCTTGCTGCAGATGAGGCCCTCTTGTGTGGCCTGGTTCCAGGGCTAGGGCTGCTTGTGTGATGTTTGAGCTTTGATCCGTGATCCTTCCTGGAGGTCCCGGGGCTGCGGGAGCGGTGGTGTCTCTTGTGTTTGTCTACTGTGCTCCCAGCTCCGGTCTCTGCCCCGATGGTGATCGCTGCTCCTATCCCCTCAGCGTTCCCTTTGCTGGATCAGGTCACCGTTGTGAACACTGCCCCATTCGCCACATCGATCACTGCTCCGTCGCTGTGGTGCCGGGGAGGAAACAGTGCCGTCACTGAGTGGAGATCCTGCTTCAGCGCCGAGAGAAGGGGAAGCCCTGTGACATTGAGGGGAGAGCCCGTTCTGCTGACCAATGGTTCTGTGGTGGGCGGAGCTCGCTGACCCATGTCACTGGCCAATAGAAGTAGAGGGGGTGGGGCTTGCAGCAGTGACATCATCAAGATGGCGGCCCCCAGGAGCAGCGTGGTCAGGATGGCATGCTAGATCTCCACAGGGGTTCCAAGGAGCACCAGGGGAACTGCGGAGGCTGGAGGAGGCCTTGGGAGCATGCCATTTTGCTACCTTTTTACCTTTGGCATTATTGCTGTCATGCTTTTTCGCCGCGGGAGCATCCGTGTTAGCTGGGGAGTCCCGAGCTGAGCGACCGGGGATGGAGGCCTCTAGGGGCGCATACTGTGTTGGTGAAGCAATTTTTGCAGACTCCAGAATCTGGGATGCGAGGAAGTCCTTTAAAGCGTGGCCTCTGGACTTCAGGGCTCTGGGGGACATCCGAGAGCAGTGTTGGCAATCCGGGACCTGGTGGTTGGCGCCTAAGCATCTAACGCACCGGTCATGGGCATCTGAGCTGTTCATCTTCCTCCAGCAGTGCCACATGTTTTAAATCCTGGTTTTGTAGATGGCATCTTCTTACCTGTGTCTTTTGGGGAAACTGCTAGGTACGTATGACCTAGATTGGCCACTGTTAGAAACAGGATACTGGGCTTGATGGACCTTGGTCTGACCCAGTATGGCATATCTTATGTTCTTATATGTACCGTGAGTATTTGTCTTTTAATTTTCTTCTCTGCTGTGAGATAGCAGGATCAGTGTGTGGTAGGCACGGCAGAAGAAGAAAGACTGGCTGGCTAGTTGCGGGCTAGTGGGTTGGGCCTCTGGCTCATGCTCAGAAAGGTTCTGAGCTCTAGAGAGCACTTCCATGTATGGCGCCGTCGGGGGACGTCACAGGTGTGGCTGACGAATCCTGCTTGTCCAAGGAGAAATATATTAGCATTCTTTTCGTTTGTATGGGTTCTCCTTGTTCAGCAACCAAATGCTTCTCCATGGGTAGGGAACTCTTGAGGAATGCAAACTCGTTAGTGTGAATTTGCTTCGTTAGCATGCCTGAAAAAATATAGTGCATGGAAAATTGAATTAATACATGCTAAGCTATGAATTCATGTGCATCCAGTTGATTTGTGTGGGATTAAAAAGTGCTAATATACTTTAAACAATTTTTATTAAAATGAAAATATGAAACAAACTGAAAAAAATCTACAAAAATCAGAGGAAAAGTCAAATTTTTCTGAAGCAAACCAAAAATGGTTTTCCTTTGCACATCTCTAGTATTCTCTATCTTTCTTTCTACTTAAGTCTGTGGTAGACTCTCAGTGTACTTCCCCTTACAGATTAAAGCACAAATAAGTATGTAGAATAAACCAGTTACAACATATGTTAGGACACGCCCTTGTGTCTTATCAGTTTCTCTCTTCTCCACATATTGCGCAGGCTTGATTGAATGATTATTTGTTTCTCTCTCTTCTATACAGCAGATTTTATGCATACTATGCTTTTCCAATGAACATGTGAATTAATAAACATGTACAAAAACAACAGACATAGGATCCTGTTTACTACAGTGTACTAAGATTAAGCGTATGTTGAGAGGTAAAAATTAGCCCATCAGGTGAAATGGATCCATGCTAATTGCTGTGGATGTGTTCGTTATGTCCCCTTGCAGAGAGTGTGGTGAGAAACACCTTAGTGCGCTAAAGCTGCAATCGCAGCTAATGTGGCTGCCCTTAACAACACCACCCCACCCCCACCCCTCCGAAATGGAAGTAAGTACACTTCCACTAACTGCAACAATGACAAGTTGCATTATTTACCCCTGCATTAGCCCCAATGTGCAGTCAACACCCATCTCCAACTCTAACCCACCCTGTCCCTGTTCTGTTGCACGCTAAGCAGTTAGCATGGGATTTATACTGTGCTAGCTGTTTTAGTAGACGGTAACAGTCATCACAGTCTCATACAAAATATATAACAGTAAACGTTAGTGCACTTTACTAAACATGTCCCATAGGCAGCAACATAAAATAGACAGAGATCACAAACGAATTAGATAAAACATCTTACTAAATAATGATTTCCTTAAAATAAAAAGCTTTCACTTTTCTCAAAAATCTAAAAAGAAAATCACTGAATAGTCTAAGATCAAGAGTCAACTGATTCCATTCAAGTGGGTTAGATACAGAAAACATTTGACTTAAGACTCAGATTCCTGGGATCTGTGAACCCAGGGTGCATTGTAGCATCCCCCTCCCTTGCAAACTTAATGTCTGCATAGGGTGATAGAATTCCCAAGGAAAAGAAATTGGGAGATTAATCCCTAACCGTAACACTTTGAATATCAACCCTAGCACTCTAAATCAAATCCAAAACTCAGTCGGCCAAAAAGGAAGATCCTGCAGATAAGAGGAAATATGGTCATAAATCTAATCCGTTTTACCAGCCCTACCATAGCAGTGCTTTGTACTGCCTGCAATGATTTCAAATAAGTAGAAGGAAGCCCCAAACTATTATATTGTAGTAATCTAATGGTGAGAGAAACCTAGTTTCCCTGGTCCTAGCCCACTATGCTTATTAGTAGGCTATTCTAAAATATCCACAGTCTGATATACAGTTCTGGGGATGTCTATGTAGATGCCCCTGCAGATATCTATATTGTGCACATCCATGTTTGTGAACTGGTGCCTGAGCTTGGACGTACCTGCTTTTTATTCAGACATTCTGGCTTGGATGTCCCAGATTGCACTTGGATGTCATATGTAAAATTCCATTTTATTTATCAATAGGTGCACTGTTCTTCTATAAGCACCTATTTAATGTTTCAGTAGGCATCAATTGAACAATATTAGCATTATTCTTTTGTAGGTGCCTATTGGACACTTCAATAGCTACTTATGAAGCAAAACCCACCCACTGAGTAATACTGTAGTCTATTAAGGACACGGGAAACCTCCCATATTTATTTATTTTTCCTGTTTCAGATTTAAAATAATATCAAATGGCGTAGGACATGTCATTGATATTTTCCATGTCATTATAAATGAATGCATATCCCTAGTCACAACAGCTGGGTAGAAATGTGAAACAAAAACAGCAGAATGCCATTTTCTCTTTTCCTTTCAGAGAGAGAGAGTTGGATTGCAATTGCTGCTTCACAAATTTTCTTAACATAAAACGAATCTGGAAAGAGCATAAAATCTTAACTAGTGAGGTTAAACTATATTTGTAAGGCCCAATATTCCAGCTCCGGCAGCTAGCGTGATTACAGTGGTTAGCAGCTGGCGCTGAACATTAAATGTGGATATTCATTGCTGAGGTCATATCCAGCCACGGCACTGAATATCTGGGGTCACCGCAGAGTCCAGTCACTAACCGGGCAGTGACGATATTGAGCTGAAGCCCGTCTAGGGATACGCGGTGAAAGTTAGGCCAGGGTTTCCTGGGCTCGGCATTCACTGCAGATCGCATACTGGGCAGCAGTTCGACATCGCCGTTGACTGGTTTGTGACTGGCTCTGCCTCTGTTCTTCCCCGGAATGCCCTCAACACGCCCTGATTCTAAGCGGTTAGCGTCAGGGCATATAGTGGTGTTACATGGGGATATTCAGCGGCACAAACCTAATAACTGCTTCACATAGAATATCTGTCTAAGACCAGACAATTTCAAAAAGCAAAGTATTTTATTTAGGTCTCCTGCCAGACATTAAAAGCTATTTAAAGGCAAGCAATTTTGGATCATGGAACAAGTGAAATAGTTACATGAAATCTGATGCAAACATGGAAATATATATTAACACTTTTTTCATTTGTATAAGTTCTCATTGTTCAACAACCAAATGCTTCACGGGTAGGGTACTCTCGAGGAATGTGAACGCGTTAGTGTACATTTGCTTTGTTAGCATGCCTGAAAAAATATAGTACATGGAAAATTGAATTAATACGTGCTAAGCTATGAATTCATATGCATCCAGTTGATTTGTGTGGGATTAAAAAGTGCTAATATACTTTAAACAATTTTTATTCAAATGAAAGTATGAAACAAACTGAAAAAAATCTACAGAAATCAGGGGAAAAGTCAAATTTTTTCTGAAACAAACCATAAATGGTTTGCGTGTGCATATCTCTAGTATTCTCTCTCTCAGGGTCTCAGTGTACTTCCCTTTACAGATTCAAGCGCAAACAGAAGTAAGTCACATAAACTAGTTACAACATTCATTAGGACACTCATTTGTGCATTTTCAATTTATCTCTTCTCCACATATTGCACAGGCTTGATTGATTTTTTTTCTCTCTGTCTTCTATACATACTATGCATTTTTCAATGAACATATAAAATAATAACCATATACAAAAACAACAGACATAGGAGCCTATTTATTAAAGTTCAGTAAGATTCAGTACCTTAGCACATGTCAAAAGGTAAAAATTAGCCCACAAGGTGAAACGGATCCACGCTAATTGTTGTGGGTTTGCTCGTTATGTCCTCTTGCAGTTACTGTGGTGAGAAGCACCTCAGTACGCTAAAACTGCCATCAGAGTTACCATAATGCGGGTACCCTTAACACCACTCCTCGAAATAGAGGTAAGTACACCTGCGCTAACTGCATCAGTGACAGCATGCATTATTTACCCCCTGCATTAGCCGCAATGTGCAGTCAATGCCCATCTCCATCTCTAACCCACCCAGTCCCTGTCCTGTCGCACGCTAAGCAGTTAGTATGGGATTTATACTGCACTAGATGTTCTAGCAGACGGTAACAGTCACCGCAGCCTCATACAAACTGTATAGCAGTAAATGTTAGTGCACTTTACTAAACATGTCCCATAGGAAGCAACATAAAATAAACAGAGATCACTAACCAACTAGACCTGATAAATAAAATTTCTCTTTAAATAATGATTTGTTGAAAATAAAAAGCTTTCCTTTTTTCCAAAAATAAAAATAATAAGTAATAAGTAATCTTCGATTAAGAGTCAACTGATTCTATTCCCTTGGTTCTTATACAGAAAATATTTGACTTACAACTCAGATTCCCGGGATCTGAAAACCCAGGGGGCATTTTAACATCCCCCTCCCTTGCAATGTTAATGTTTGCAAATAGTGATAGAATTCCCAAGGAAATGAAATTGGGAGATTAATCCCTAACCATAACACTCTGAATATCAACACCAGCTCCCTAAATCAAATCCAAAACTTAATGGGCCAAAAAGGATGATCCAGCAGATAAGAGGAAATATGGTCATAAATCAAATCCGTTTTACCAGCCCTGCCGCAACAGTGCTTTGTACTGCATGCAATGACCTCAAATAGGAAGAAGGAAGCCCCAAAAATATTACATCGTGGTAATCTAATGGTGAGAGAAACTACAACAACATCTTCTCAACATCAACATCTGGAGCTTGCAAAGTGCTTCATTGCTTTCTCCCTAACCTACTCCTTGCCGGTCTCCCTCTGAATCATCTCTCTCCCCTTCAATCTGTTCAACACCCAGCTGCGCGGCTAATCTTCTGCCAGCCTCCTCTTATTACCCCTCTTCTCAAGTGACTTCATTGGCTTCCTATCCGCTTCCTCATCCAGTTCAGACTTCTCCTGCTGACCTATAAGTGCATCCACTCTGCAGCTCCTCAATAGCTTCCCTCTCTTATCTCTCCCTACACCCCTCCTCGGGAACTCCGCTCTTCTGGCAAATCACTATCTGTGCCCGTCTCTTCTCGTGCTGTTGGTTTTTCTGTAATTTAGTTTCCGTTTCTTTCCTTCCTTTGCTTTTTGTGCGTTCATAGTTTTGTGACCATGCATCCTATTGGTTAGGAGCGGTTCTGACGTGCGGGGTTTCCCATAGGGGCAGGGATGATGGTCCCTGCTTCGGTAATTTAAAGAGTGCAACCATTGCATTTTTTGTGTATTTAGGCAGTTTGTTGTGCTCTTTGGGTAGATGGGTTTGCTCTCCAGTTCTGGCATCATGAGTCTGTTTCATTATTTCATTTCAGGGTTGCTCTTACATGTAATGTGTGCGTGGTTAATTTTGCAAGTGCTTTGTTCTCAGCTCAGTGTGTTGGCATTTTTTTTTTTTAAGAGTACAGCGGCTTAGTCCAGTGGGGGTGGTTCTACTCAAACAACCTCAGCAAAACGCCCGGCATTGGAGTATAACCTGTTGCTATTCTGGTAATTGAAGCTAAGTACTGGAGTTTTGTCTGTTGCTGTTTTGGCAATTGAAGCTGTATATCGATGTTGTTGCCCTAGCCAAATGCCAATCTTTAGTGTGGATGAAAATATTGGAAATATTGGAGGTTTCTGTCTATGACCCATGATGTGACGATATCTTTAAGCTGCAGTAAGCCTGTGATGGCTCTAGCAGACTGGCAGCGTTTGAGCCATTGCTTTGGTTTATGGATTATCCTTAAGTCTTTTTCCTCCAATATTTAATTTTGTGGACATTGCACTTGTAGAAGACTGTTTGTAGTTTTATATAGAAGGTCCTGTTTCGTGATTCTGCTAAGTTGTCACAGGTTTCTAGGGAAGCAATTTTTTTCTATTTGTGGATGTGATCCAATGGTTCAGCTTAATTTGTGTGGAAAGACACATTGTCATATTCAGATGACCATGTACAACAACTCCTGGCGGAACTGAGTCTGTTTGAAGCAGCTAATGCAGTGGGGGGGACTTCACAATTTAGTTTGATCATACACCAGTGTGGAAGCGCCTGATTTGATCTGAACTTCACCGGGCATGTTTTAGATATCAGCAGTTTGCTAGGGGTTAGTAATTGATTAAAGAGCAAAGATTGTTTGTGGATAATGTTGTTTTCATGGACAATTGGCATAAGATTTTGAACAAATGTGCCCATGATCTAATGGTGCTAATGATACAACTAAAGAGTTTGTAGCTACCATGCATGAGGATATAGAAAAAGCTAAAGCTGTTCTTAAAGCTGCAGTTGATGAAGAAATATATATGACCCAACTGTCCAAGTTACCGAATCAGATGGATATTTAAGAAGATTACTTCAAGCTCTGACCCTCTGCAACTTATGCCCTCTCCTCTCCCCTGAGAGCTTCTGCACAGTCTGCCAGGCCTCCATTACACCCTTGCTTGATTACTGCAACTCCATCCTTCAAGGACTTCCCAAAACTACCATCGCCCCTCTCCAACTCCCCCAAAACACAGCAGCACACACCATTGCCAGAGCCTCTAGACATACCCATATCACTCCCATATTGAAATCCCTCCACTGGCTTCCCATTGCATCAAGGATCAAACATAAAGTCCTCACTATTATCCATAAGGCACTTATCAACACCTCATCCAAGCATCTCCAAACGCTCATCAGAATCCCAAACTCCAATAGACCACACAGCCAGAACACATTCGACCTTCTTCTCCCCCCACCTCAGATATGTAAGAGCTCACAACGTGCCTGCATGAGAGCCTTTGAACTCTACGCTCCCCGCTCCCACCCTCTGGAACTCTTTACCTCCTACACTACGGAGCATTCAATCCCATAAGGTCTTTAAAAAACATCTCAAAACACACCTCTTCGAAGATTACTATAGATCATCCTTTACAACTCATTCCCAACAGGAACATCTTCCACTCTCACCAATCATTGCCATTCCCCCCACCCTCCTTAATTAAGTAACTGACATCTAGCCCTACACTAAGTAGATCAATCTCTTTTTCACAGCACCACAAGCTCATTGTCTCTTAAATCAAATAACATAAGCTCACTATACCACAAACCCATTGCTGTTTCATAAACTCATTGTAACATAATTCTAAAGTTATAACATTCCTGCATGCTCCCTCCATTCCCTTGTTACTTGCTGTTCTACGTTAATAAGTTTGATGTAACACTGCATGCTCCATTGTTCAATGTAAACCATTTAAAACTGTTCTCATTGTTCTATGTAAACCATTTTGGCTGGTAGAAAAATGGCATATTAAAACCAGTTAAATAAGTAAATAAATAAATAAAATAGATAAATTGAGCCAGGATAACTCCAATTACACTATGGGGTATGTATATCCCTGGGAGAATCCAGAACGCAAGGTTCCTAAGCGAGTGATGTTTGATTTTGCTTCAGAAGATTCTGACACTTTGGAGAAATGCTCTAGCAATGGGGATTTCTTAGAAAAAGACAAACCACATCTATGCAGAAGTCGGGGTTGATGGAAGTCGGGCAATCGTACACTGCCATGTCAGCCGTGGACCAGATCACAGCCTCTTCAAGAGACCTTGTAGTGAATATCTCTTCAGTTACACTTACAGATGTTCAGGTAGCAGTACTTGGAAGAAGTTTGTCTTCTGTACTTTATGTTCATTATGATTCATTTGCTTTTTGAATTGATTCTGAAAAATATCTGCATAAGCTGCATTTGATAGCATTTTTTTCTGGGACTTCTGACTTGTTGGAAGGTTCTTCTCAGTTAGAGAAACCACCGCAACCACAGAATCAGATTTCTCTACCCCTGCACTCGAATTGGGCTCCTCCTATACCACTTCCGCCTGCCTACAAGTGTTTAAGGATTTAGGGGGTCATTCTGATCACATGTAGCGGTTCTGGATGTCCGATCCCGATGTCCAGACCCGCTAAACGCCTGAATTGTTTGCCGGGGACAGAGCTCCCCGCACATATTGACCGTTTGTGCAGGAAGCTCTGTTTGTGAGCAGGAGGGGCCAGCCGAGGGGGGAATGAGGGCAAACAGTGGGTGATGACTGACCCTGGATGTACAGGGCCGATTCTGAGGCCAGACATGTAACTGGGGGACTTATTCCATCTCGGAGGTGGAATAAGGCCCCTGGATGGGGGCCGGTGCAGGAGTCATGGCCGGTAAAAGGTGGTAAGGAGTGCAGGGGGATTGCTGCTGCCAAACCGTGGCCATGGCAGACCTGATTGGGGGTCGGGCAGCGGGGAAAGAGGAATCATGGGCTTACCGGGGATCGCAGTTCCATTCAGGAGCCTGGCTGAGCTAACCAGGTAAGTGCAGGACGTGCAGCCAATCGGAATCGGGGCCCAGGCTGCACGTCCAGGCCAGTAAACCCAATTCTCATCCCGTGGGCATGTCTAGCCCCTACAGGATCAGAATCTGGTACTACTGCTGTATACCCCGATTCTGACTGGCCATACAGGGGTAGGACGTCTAAAACGGAATTGGCCTCTTCGTGTTATGGGATATGAGAGCTTTGGAGGATTCCAGGATGAAGATGTATGGCCATCAACTTTCTCAGGTGGAGCGTGTGGCCTTGAAACAGCTGCATTTGGATTGGGACATTATCATTAGGCTGATACAGGTGGGGCCATGGTGATGCTTGATTATGCATATTATCATTGGGAGATTTTATGCCAACTTTCTGATAGAAACACATATAGACCTTTGGAAGTAGATCCTGCAAATGCAATGTGTGCCATCAAGTGAATGCTGACTCTTGGTGACCCAGAAGCTCCTGGGTTTTTTGGCAGTGTGACTGGAAGTAGATTACCAGGCCTTTCTTCCAAGACCTACTCCGTGTTTAATGGAAGAGTTTAAGCAATTGATGTTGGGTGCATTTCAAGATGATTTATTGACTTGAAAGGAGTTTGATTTTTTGAATTCTAAAGCACCAAGAATTCCTCGGGTCTATACGTTACCCAAAATTCATAAGAATGTGCAGGCACCACCTGGACAGTCAATCATGTCTTTGTGAGAAGCAGTGCTAGAGCCCTCTTTGATTTATAGATACTCAATGCCATTCTGCCGGCACATTCAATGGATTGTCCGGTCCCATTGTTTGGTTTTGTCTACTTTGCCCAGTTTTTCTGACCTGCGGCCTAGAGTTGTGCACACATGGGATATTTGAGTCCAGCTGTTTTTCGACAGTCGGAGGTTGCCTCTTCTTTGCCTGGACATATTGGGTGTGGATCATGCACCCTTTGTGGAATGATGCTTGTGACTGATGTGTTTTTGTGTCATGGGTTACAATGACATTTCTGCTGGCAAACCACTTGTAGAATTGATTTTGTGGTGTCTGCGTTGTTGTGCTCGTGTAGACTTGTACATATTGGGAGAATGTTCCGACAGTTACAGATACAAAGTAAGCTGAAATTGAAAGTTGAAGGGGTGCCGCTGATGCATCACAGTTTACAGGCAAATAGGGTTGCCAACTTTTTCACCGAGAAAAACCCGACACCTGTGGCTCGCCATGCTCCACCCATTCTCTGCCCCTAGTCCCACCCCTGCCCCGCCCCGCCCCCAGCCCCACCCACAAAAATTACCGAGGATACGTGTAGGCTAACTTCCTTGGTCAGATAATAATTAAACTGGGAACCCCAAAAGCCAAGCATGAAATGTACAACACTGGAGAAATAAAACTATAAAGTAATTTCCTCTTGCCTTTAACCTTTCCCAGCAATCGCGGCTTCACAGAAACAGCCGCCAGCGTGAAGGAAAAGGATCTTCACGCTGGCAGTTGTACAGAGGGAGCCGGGGCCTCGCGCAGGCTTCCCCGGCTCCCTCTGAAGCCTTCCGGTGTGCGGGCTGTTTTTTTTTTAACTCCGCGGACTTCTTCGGATCGGAAGAAAAGCCGTTTTTTTTCTCTGGCTGCTTCCGATCTTGCGGCCAGAGCAAAAAAAATGGCTTTTCAAGGGCCGGTTTTACCTCTGCGCCGGCAGCCGGCCTGGCCATGGAAAAACCGGCCAGGCCGGCTGAAAACCGGCCGGTTGGCAACCCTACAGGCAAACCACACATTTGGGGATTATAAATGTGCACTGCTAGATCATGTGCCTCCACTGCAGTTGGGTAGTGATCGGCCTTTAAGGCTCTTACGTAAGAGACAGTATTATATTTTCTATTTTGATACTGTGAAACCAAATGGATTGAATGAAAGTATTGAGTGGAAGGCTTGTTGGTGAAGGCTGGCTTTGTATGAGTGTGTTAGGGAATGGTGGGCGGGGTTTTCTGTTACTCTCTGGTCTTTTGTTTATCTTTGGTTTTGCTGTAGTTTAGTTTTAGTTTCTTTTCTTCTTTTGCTCTTTTTGCTTTTTGTGCATTCGTGGTTTTGTGATCATGTATTCTATTGGATAGGAGTAGTTCTGATTTGTGGGGTTTCCCATTGGGGCGGTGATTTAAAGAGCAAAGCCGTGCTGTTTTTTTGTGTATTTGAGTACTTTGGACTGCTCAATTGAGCAGATGTGTTTGAGCTCCAGGTCAGATATCGTGAATGTGTTTCATTATTTCATTTCAGGGTTGCTGTTACATATAATATGGGAGTCAATAACAGCAGCTACGGGTACCAGTCTGTCAACAATGAGCTGCTTGACAGAAGACCAAACACAATTTAGGACAACTATCCAGAGGGTTACCATGAGACAACAGCGACTTGACAGCACTTAACAACAACATAAAGTGGGAGTGGTTACTTTTGCAAGTGCTTTGTTCTCAGCTCAGTGTGTTGGCATTTTTTTTTAGAGTACAGCGGCTTAGGGGCTTGTTTACAAAGCCGCGGTAGCGGTTCGCGGTTGTTATCGGAGCCGCGGCCCCATTGAAATCAATGGGGCCGTGGCTCCGATAACGATCGCGAACTGCTACCGCAGCTTTGTAAACAAGCCCCTTAGTCTAGTGGGGTGGACTAAGCCGCTGTACTCTGAAGCATGCCCTGAAGCAGTCTCGGCGAAACACCCGGCGTTGGAGTATAACCTGTTGCTATTCTAAGAGCTTTGTCTGTTGCTGTTTTGGCAATTGAAGCTGCATATTGATGTTCTTATCCTAGCCAAATGCCAGTATTTAGTGTGGATGGAAATATTGGAGGGTTTTTTTCTATGACCCCATGATGTGAGGATATCTTTAAGCTGCAGTAAGCCTGCGACGGCTCTAGCAGACTGGCAGTGTTTGAGCCAATGCGTTGGTTTATCCTTAGGCCTTTTTTCCTCCGATATTTAATTTTCTGGACATTGCACTTGTAGAAGACTATTTGTAGTTTTATACAGAGGATCCTGTTTCTTGATTCAGCTGAGTTTTCACAGGTTCCCGGGGGAGCGATTATTTTCTATTTGCTGATAACATGCGTTCTTATAGCCCTGTTGCATTCTACACTGAGGTCTCCCCCCCCCCACCCCCACCCCTACCCCCGCATTGTGTTGTTTGTGCGATTATTCCAAGGATTAAGTATACTGTCTTAATAGCAATTATCCCATTTATAGTGCTGACCATCTTCTATTTTTGATGATACTTTTTATTGGAGGCATGGCCAGGGCATTCCTATGAACCTGGACATCACTGCCTGATCTCAGAAACGTCTTGGACGTCCAGTCACATCTAAGATTATACCTGCTCCAGGCATGAATAGGCATTGGGAAAGTGCTCATTTGGCCATAAATCATCCAGAGAATGTAGAGGAGATGGCACACCACCATATCCAGTTCTCTGCACAATCACAGTAGGCACTGAAACCTAGCTTCCCTGGTCCTAGCCCACTATGCTAATTATTAGGCTATTCTTAGATATCCACAGTCTGATATACAGTTCTGAGGATGTCTATGTAGATGCCCTTGCAAATGTCCTTATCGAGCACATCCGTGTTTTTGAAATGGTGCTGGAGCTTGGACATACCTGCTTTTATTTCAGATGTTCTGACTTGGACGTCCCAAACTGCACTTGGATGTTATTTGTAAAATTCCAATTTATTTATCAACAGGCACATTATTCTTCAATAAGCACTTATTTAGCATTTCAGTAGACATCCATTGAACAATATTAGCACTATTCTTCAGTAGGGGCCTACTGGACAATTCAATAAGTACTTATAGAAGCAAAACCCACCCACTGAGTAATATTATGCACTATTAATGACAAGGAACCCCCCCCCCCCCCAAATTTATTTATTTTTCCTGTTTCAAATTTAAAATCATACGAGTTGAATAGAAAAGTGAAACAAAAAACAGCAGAATGCCATTTTCTCTTTTCCTTTCAGAGAAAGAGTTGGATTGCAATTGCTGCTTCACAAATTTTGTTCTCAACATAAGATTTTATGATCTTTCCAGATTGGTTTTTCTAGTGTGGATGAAATATACTTTTAAGGTCCAATATTCAGTGCTAGCGGCTATGTGATTATAGTGGCTAGTCACTGGCGCTGAACATTAAATGTGCATATTCAATGCCGGGGTCATATCCAGCCCCGGCATTGAATACCTGGGATCAACACAGAGCCCAATCACTAACCAGGCATTGGTGATACTGAGCTGAAGCCTGGCTAGGGATATGCAGTGATAGGCCAGGGTTTCCTGTGCTTGGCTTTCACCGCAGATCACAAACCGGGCAGCTTTTCAATAGTGCCACTGGTTTGTAATTGGCTCTGTCTCCACTCCTCCCAGGAATGCCCTCGATATGTCCCATTTCTAAGTGGTTATCATCGGGGCGTATAGTGGTGTTACTTGGGGATATTCAGCGGCACAAACCTTGTTAGTGGTGCCGAATATCCCACTTAGAGGCATTTACATGGTTTATTTGTTTGTAAACCAATTAAATGCCTTAGAATATCGAGCCCTTAATATATTGATACTTATTTTTTGTCAGACCGTTTAGCATGAGAACATGTATATTCTTTTTATAATCAAGCATATTAGAAACACTAAAAATAGTTCACTTATCTCACACAAATATTCCAACATTCCCCAGTAAAAATCCACATGAACTAGAGACGATAGTTGAATGCCGGTGTTGCTGTCCCAAATTTATAATCATCAATGCAGTATCATGTTTCGAACCATTTCCTTCAAGGATTCGGCGTCAGGATGAGTACACTATTATTCCACATATAAATTGCTCTCTTCAAATGTCAATAATATAGTGCCTGGCAATGAATCACAACAAGGGGGCTTCCCACACTATAATAACAACACTAATGATGGCAACCCTGTCAACCAGTTTTTAAATGGACATGCATTTTCTGGTCTCTTTTCAAAACGAACAAATCTTTCACCTTAAATGGACATGCTTGAAACTTCCTGGTTACCATCGGTCAATCGACAATTAATATGTTGTGGCCATAGTAACCAGCCCTTCCTTAAACACACAGATGAATAAATAGAAAAAATCACTATTATATTAATGAATGCTACTCGATTTCCAAATTCAAACCAGCAGGGTTAACCATACCCAGATTAAAAATCCATTTTGGTTACAAGTCTGATCACCACCACACACAGCCAATCACCACCACACACATCAGATTGCATTTGGTCAATAACCTGCCATCAAAATTGAAGAAAATAATGGCCAAGCTCCACACAATGGGACACTAAAGAATCAGTAAAAAGCCGGTTCTTAATACGAGATGTATGTTTGGCCAAACGTACTTTAATTGGGTGAGTCATGTGTCCCACATATTTCAGACCACACAGACAGATCAATAAATGCACCACAGAACCACAGGTTATGCGTGTTCTGGCCCTATATACTCTGGATGAAACATCATCCATCCAGTTAAGGCCATCCATCGACTGCATGCAATACTGACAATTGCTATATGCAAAATGGCCTCTGTCATCATGGGATTGGTTCTGCTCTCTCTACATAATCACAAATGTTCTTTCCCTTCATGTATGCAATTACAGATCTTTTCAAAAATTAGTGTATTTGAAGAGCCTTCCAATGTTTCCGCAAAATAGAAGCAACCTGACTGGCTCAGTTCATGTAAAGTAGGACATCCACCAATTTGGCACTCTCGATGTAAATTGGAAGCCTATTTATAAGTTTTATGAATCACCTGCAGTGGATAGCCTCCATTTCTTAAACAGGTATTTAAATCCATAGCATACTTATGAAATTCCACCTTTGATGAACAAACTCATCATAGCTGTAAAGATTGGCCAAGAGACAAGCCCCTCAAGCTGAGGAGATAATATGGAAGCGTAATCAATTGTAATGGTGATTGTTTATTTTATAATCTGTCCATTTATGGAAGGGCTGGTTACTAGAGCTGCGACCTACTGATTCTCGATTGGCTCATGGTAACCAGGAAGTGTCAAGCATGTCCATTTAAAAACTAGCTGACGCAGACGCCATCACTAGTGAAGAGCACCATGTTGTTACAATAGTGGGTGAAGCTATTTTGTCGTATTTCATTGCTAGGCACTATATTATTCACTTCTGTAGAGAGCGATTTGTATATAGAATAATAGTATACTCATCCTGACATAGAACCTTTGAAGGAAATAGTTCAAACTGCGGTACTGGGTTGATGATTATAAGTTGGTGATGGCAACAGCAGCATTCAACTATCACTTCTATTCCATGTGGATCTTTCCTGGCAAATGTTGGAATGTTTGTTTGATATAAGTGAAGTATTTTTAGTGTTTCTAATGAATATTTGAAGATCTCTGCTTGATTATAAGAAGAATAAAAAGGACTGATAGGCAAATGTGTAAATGTTCTCATCATAAATAGTCCAACAAAAAATAAGTATCAATATATTAAAAGTATATTTCATTGACACTAGTTAAGATTTCATGTTCTTTCCACATCAGTTTTGTGTTGATGAGATTATTGTATCAACCTCAGTACTTCTGGGATTTGTTATATTGTTTTCCACAAATTTTCGTGGCTGAAATACAAAGGAAGTAGAAGAAAATACAGAAATCACCCAAAGATCATTAGAATTCTGAGAGACAAACAGGCAGCACTGTACCTATCTCAAAAACAGGCAGAAATGAATTTGAAAAATATCTCAAGCTCTTTGGCTCCATAGCCAAGAGAAATTGCATCATCACTGAGACAAAAAGCAGAGAGAAAGAGAGAGAGAGCTCCTTGAGAAAGACAGGTAGACCTAGACAGAAGAATGCGGTTATCTACTACAACTACCAATACTAATTCCTAAATTGTTAACAGGCATATGCAGTACTGTACAGATACATATAAGACAGACAGCGTCTACTCACATAGCTAACAATCTAGTCTTATTGCAATGCTTGGAAGGGATAGGCGTGGAAATGGTGGAAGAAGCAGAGGAGGAAAGTCAGTTGATATTTCCAAAAGATCAAGGACGTTTCGAAAGTGTAACATACTAGTATTGATTGCAGTAGATAACAGGCAGAAATAGCATCAGCTATTGACATTGGCATCTGGACTCTTTTCTAATGAATGGTGTCAGTAATGTTTCCGTATAATCTCATACACAAATAAGAGCTAGCATGAATGAGAGCTGAATGCACTGTATACAAGCGTCCACTGTTAGTGCACTAAAACAAAAGGCTAGAAATGAAAACTGATATTAAACAGCATGGAACCTGAAGAAGAGTAGGGTTAAAAGGTCTATCCAGAGCCCAGTGATGTACATTTCCTGGGAGGAAAGCAAATAGGCAGTTCTGGGAAGGCTGAAGTTGTATTTCCGTTACACATGTAACAACGATGCATCACAATGTGATATTTCCTTTAATCTATAGAGCAAAGTTTTGGAGACTGGCAAAAGATCCCAGAAATATAACTGTAAACAGGATATACCAGTGCTATTACATATATATGTACAGCCCTGCATATGCCTTGTAGCACTATACAAATAAGTAGAAGTAGTAGGACTGCTCACTCTCTCTCTGGACTCCACAGTGACCTCTGCCCAACAGATGCAGTCAGCATGGGGCCTGGGGCCTGTTCTCCAGTCGGGCTCCCTCTTAGACTGGAAACCATGCAGAGTACTGAGATCTGTGAGTGAAAACTGACACTCATGACCCTGTGCTGACTGTTGCCAACTTAATTGGGGCAGGAGGAGAGTAGGTATCTGCTATTTTGATTTTATCATCATCTGGGTCATGTGATTTTTTTAAGTGTTAGGATAGCATCATCTTGGCAAAAAGTTTGAGAAGCACTTTGGTATACTGCTTTCCTTTAGGAAATGAAATAATTTTTCTAAAATGTATTTCTGGTTATGGATGATTTTCTTTTATTCTTTCATCCTCTCTTCACTATCTTTCTTTTTTGGCTTCTGCTTGGCAATTTCCTCCTGCTGCTTTGGAATTTTAGCTTTTGTTGGGCTACAGCATCACAAGCCTTCATTTACAATTACCCAAAGTTTTATTGCTTTTTTTGTCGTCCCCCCATCCCACACAAAATATCTTAGTCATTACAGCGACACTCTTCACCAGGTGCTACATACCACTGCTCTCTCCAAGGCCTGCTATTGTGGCCACACATCACTGCTTCTGAGTCATGGGGCCAGTTCTCATTTCATGTCATTTAAACTTTTTCTTATCTCAATATTTTAGAATTTCTTCTGGGTTGTTTTTTTTTTTTAGCTTAATGCAATATTTTCATCCCAGCCTTCATTACTGCCTCCATTGTATACAGATCTATCTAAAGCATATTCATTGTGGATATCCTGTAAAGCTGACTCCCCTAGGGAGTACCAGAAGACTGGATTGAGAACCACTGGCTTGATGTAAAGCAACCGCTGGGGCAAGTGCAGGCAAGTATATACGCATGCACGCTGCTAAGGGTCCGTCCTGCTGTATACTTGGGTCACAATGGCACAGCGGCATTTCTGTAGACCTCACTGTCTTTCCAGGGGTAAATATAACGAACGGTCTCCTTAAACCTATTTCTCTACTTATTGATGTTGTTAAGTGCCGTCGAGTCGGAGTCAACTCATAGCGACCCTCTGGATAGCTATCCTAAATTGTGTTCGGTCTTCAGTCAGGCGGCTCATTGTTGACAGACTGGTACTCATAGCTGCTGTTATTGTATCGATCCATCTCATTGCTGGCCTTCCTCTTTTGCGTTGACCTTCTATCTTGCCAAGCATGATGTCTTTCTCTAATGATTTCTCTCTTCGCATGATGTGTCCAAAGTATGAAAGTCGAAGTCTTGTCATCTGAGCTTCTAAAGAAAGCTTAGGTTTGATCTCCTCTAGTACCGACTGGTTTGTTCTTCGGGCAGTCCATGGTATACACAGTATTCGCCGCCAGCACCATAATTCAAAGGCATCAATTTTCTTCCTGTCTGTCTTTTTCACTGTCCAGCTTTCACATCCATATGATGTTACTGAAAATACCATGGCTTGAACAAGTCGAATCTTTGTATGGAGAGAGACATCGCTGCTCTTGAGAATCTTATCTAGGTCTTTCATAGCCATTCTGCCAAGAGCAATGCGTCGTTTGATTTCTTGACTGCTTGTTGCTTCTTTATTGATAGTTGATCCAAGTAGGTTAAAGTTGTTCATGATTTCAATTTCTTCTCCTTTAACGATGAACCTGTTGATTATGCCAGTTGTCATGATCTTTGTCTTCTTTACATTAAGGTGCAGGCTCATTTTGAGACTATGTTCTTTGACTGTGAGAAGCAAATGTTTCAGATCATCTTCACTTTCAGCCATTAATGTAGTATCATCAGCATAGCGAAGGTTGTTGATAAGTCTTCCACCAATCTTCACACCTCTATTGTCTTCATACAATCCTGCTTCTCTGATGATTTGTTCTGCATATAAATTAAACAGGTAGGGGGAAAGTATGCATCCTTGTCTTACACCTTTGCTTATTTTAAACCATTCTGTTTCTCCTTGTTCCGTTCGAACTGTTGCTTCTTGATCAATGTACAGATTGCGCAAGAGAACGATCAGGTAAAGGATGAGTAATCCTACATGATCTAGGAAGCTCCCAGATGTTAGGCAGAGATAAGGAGAGGCAAGAAAACAAAAGCAGTTTAAACTGCTTCTCATAGAATAGCTGTGAAAAAGACCAGACAATTTCAAAAAACTAAATATTTTATTTAGGTCTCCTGCCAGACATTAAAAGCTATTGTGTGCATTTACTTTGTTAGCATGCCTGAAACAATTGATAGCATGGAAAATTGAATTAATACATGCTAAGCTATGAATTCATGTGCATCCAGTTGATTTATGTGGGATTAAAAATTGTTAATATACTTTAAACATTTTTTATTAAAACGAATGTATGAAACAAAATGAAAAAATTCTACAAAAAACAGGGAAATGTCAAATGTTTCTGAAACAAACCAAAATTGGTTTGGCTGTGCACAGTATTCTCTATCTTTCTCTCTACTTAAGTCTGTGGGAGGGTCTCAGTGTACTTCCTCTTACGGATTCAAGCACAAACAGAAGTATTTCACATAAACCAGTTACAACATTTGTTGGGACACTTCCTTGTGCATTATCAGTTTATCTTTTCTCCACATATTGCACAGGTTTGATTGATTGATTGATTTTCTTCTCTTCTATACGGCAGATCTTATGCATACTATGCATTTTCCAATGAACATATGAAATAATAAACATATACAAAATCAGCAACAGATGTAGGGACCTGTTTACTACAGTGTACTAAGATTCAGCACCTTGGCGCATGTTAAGAGGTAAACATTAGCCCACGGGGTGAATCAGATCGATGCTAAAAGTTGTGGGTGTATTCATTTTGTCCCCTTGCAGTTACTTTGGTAAGAAGCACCTCAGTGCGATAAAACAAACTGCAATCACAATTAATGCGGGTGTCCTTAACACCACCCCTCGAAATGGAGGTAAGTATACCTGCACTAACTGCATCAGTGACAGCATGCATTATTTACCCCCTGCATTAGCCGCAATGTGCAGTCAACACCCATCTCCATCTCTAACCCACCCAGTCCCTGTCCTGTCGCACACTAAACTATTAGCATTCGATTTATACTGTGCTAGCTGTTTAAGCAGACGGTAACAGTCACCGCAGTCTCATATAAACTGTATAGTAGTAAACGTTGGTGCACTTTACTAAACATGTCCCATAGGCAGCAACATAAAATAAACAGAGATCACAAACTAACTAGAACTGATAACTAAAACATCTTACTAAATAATGATTTGCTAAAAATAATAAGCTTTCATTTTTTCCCTAAAATCTAAAACAAAAAAAATCACTAAATAATCTAAGATCAAGAGCCAACTGATTCCATTCCCATGGGTCAGATACAGATAATATTTGACTTAAGACTCAGATTCCTGGGATTGAAGAACCCAGGAGACATTTTAACATCCCCCTCCCTTGTGATCTTAATGTCTGCAGTGGGTGATAGAATTCCCAAGGAAATGAAATTGGGAGATTAGCCCCTAACTGAAACACTTTTTGAATATCAACACCAGCACCCTAAATCAAATCAAAAACTCAGTGGGCCAAAAACGAAGATCCCGCAGATAAGGGGAGATATGGTCATAAATCTAATCTGTTTTACCAGCCCTTTCTCAACAGTGCTTTGTACTGCCTGCAATGATTTCAAATAGGAAGAAGGAAGCCCCAAAAATATTCCATTGTCGTAATCTAATGGTGAGAGAAACTACACCAACATCTTCTCAACATCAACATCTGGAGCTTGAAAAGTTCATTTCTATCTCTCTGAGCTACTCCTTGCTGGTCTAAGCTACTCCTTGCTGGTCTCTCTCTGAATCATCTATGTCCCCTTCAATCTGTTCAATACTCTGCTGCACGGCTAATCTCAGCCAGCCTTGTCATGCTCATATTACCCTTCTTCTCAAGTCACTTCATTGGCTCCTTATCCATTTCCGCATCCAGTTCAAAGTTCTCCTGCTGACCTATAAGTGCATTCACTCTGCAGCTCCACTACCTTTCCTCTCTTACCTCTCCCTACACCCCTCCTCGGGAACTCTATTCTTCTGGCAAATAGGTTCTATCTGTGTTCTTCTCTTCTATTGCTAACTCCAGACTTCGCTCCTTTCACCTTGCTGTTCCTTATGCCTGGAACAAATTATCTGAGTCTGTACATCAGGCATCTTCTCTGGCCTTTTCAAATCCTGGCTGAATCCCTCTTCACTACTGTCTTCGGAGCTTGACTCACCTGGTATCCTTTGTATTTCCTCACCATTCCCCCTAACTCTATCCCATGTCTACACTACTGTGTTGTCTGTCTTGACTAGATTGTAAGTTCTGACGAGCAGGGATCGTCTTTTTACATGTGTCTGTGCAGTGCTGAGTATGTCTTGTGGCACTATATAAATGCTCAGTAGCAGTAGTTGTAGTAGTAGTTGTAGATGTGAGGTCTAGAAGATACACATTCACCCACAAGAACACCCCAAACTTGCTTGAAAATGGGAATTTATGTCCTTCAATAACTACCACAGGCATCTGATTGAGTCACAACGAATGATTAAAACTTCAGTTTTAGATAAATTCAATTTCAAGCCTTGGGACCCCCAACCACAGGTCAACTTCATAAACACTGTTGGCTAGATACTGCAAAGAGACCTCAGCATTATCAGAAACTCCTTCCCAGAGAAGAGAAGTGTGGTTCAATATATTTCTCAACTATCTGGAACCTTATAATTGGAACTTTAAACATTTCTGATTTCTGCTAATATTCTGAAAATAATCTTGCAACCTTGTGAGTTTCTCCATTACATGTGCAACGTTTAGGAAATTACAAGCTCTGTAAATCAGAGCCCTTGCTAGTGTTCTCCCAGACTCCTTCAGACTGGCCTTGATGACGTCATCCCATGTTGCGGGATCTCAGACCCTCTTGATTATGTTGTTCAGACTTCTCCCAATCAAACATAGTCTCTGGGCCCAATATTCAGAAGGGTTTATCTGATTAGCAGGACCTGATAAACAGATAAATCCCACTCAGTCCAATATTCAGTAGCACTATCCAGATAGTGTCACTGAATATTCCTTCTAACCACCATGATGCTATGTGGATAGTGCCAGGGATGGTTCATCGGCGGGGCGAGGGTGGTACAAGCAGTTATCTAGTAAGTGGCAATCTTCAGTCCCTCAACCAAATAGCTGACAACATAAAGTTAGGCCAAAAACCCCCCTGACCTGCTTTATACAATCTGCCTATCCGAATATTCTGAATGGAGGCATGCTGGAGGCATGGCCAACACTATAGATGGAAGAACTGCTAACAAGTATTTAATGGATGCTAGTTTAGTGTGGACTTTGAAGCCTTGAGGTCTACATATATTTGAAAATATATCAACTTTGGGATTAACTGTCCTAAGTATGCCTTCTGATGAAGCAATTGGCGAAATGCCAATGGCATCGACGCAATAGGACATATGTGTTGAGAAGTTTTCAATCTACTGCAGAGATTAGTGCAAGTTGGTTTATATAATATTTCCAACAGAGATCACGTGAGCACATGAGCAGGTGAGGAGCTTCCTCGTCGTGCTCCCGGGCCGCCAGCAAAACCTTGCTATTTAACCGGCAAATATCATCAAGTGACGAGCACCGCTTACTGGACTTTGAATATTAGTCTTTTGGTGCAAGTGTGGAGTGACTTGGATGCCCTAAATCGCCCTGGGAAGACCATGCGAGCGGCTTCTAAGAAAGATAAACCCCCGAGCACGAGGGAGGCTAAAATGGCTGCTGCGGCCCGAGCGGGAAGTATGCCCAGTTCCCCGGATACCGATAGGGGGGAGACCAGCTCGGAGGACGTGGCTCACGAGGTGGTAAAATTACTGGAGCCCAAATTCGATCATGTGCTCAAGAAACTTGAAGATATGGGGGACACTTTTGCAGATCTTACCCGCCGCGTGGAGGAAGCGGAACATCGCGTGACTGCCTTGGAGGAGGGTGAGTTGGCCCTGGAGAAGAGTTCCCAAGTGCAGAAAAAACAGATTGAGGCATTAATTCAAAAGGTAGACGATCTGGAAAATCGTTCCCGTAGGAACAATCTCAGGTTAGTTGGAGTG
Source organism: Ichthyophis bannanicus (assembly GCA_033557465.1). NCBI lineage: Eukaryota > Metazoa > Chordata > Amphibia > Gymnophiona > Ichthyophiidae > Ichthyophis > Ichthyophis bannanicus. The sequence goes on from CM066038.1 coordinate 107,022,222, forward strand.
CCCGAGTCCTGGGCGGATGAACAGCTGGTCCAACTTTTTGAAGAATGGCTGCCAAAGGAGCTTGGTCTCTCGAATTTGTTGGGGCAGATCAAAGTGGAACGGGCCCATAGGCTGGGGCAAAGATTGGAGGGCCGTAGCCGCCCACGGCCTATTTTGGCGAAGCTGCTGAATTTCCAGCATAAAGCGGCCCTGTTGCAGGCGTATCGAAAGCGACGGGATCTGAAATTGGATAACGCAGTGGTGCTACTGTTCCAGGATTATTCTGCAGCGCTAGCCGCCCAACGTAAAGAATTCTCCCCCATCTGCTCGGCGCTGGTGCAAAAGGGAGTACGCTTTGCTTTGGTGTACCCGGCGGTGTTAAAGATCTTCCACATGGGCACTACACATTCTTTTACCAAGTCGGAGGACGCTCGCAAGTTCTTGGCTAAAATGTCCCCGCCTGCGTCACCTACAGCTGCCCTATGAAGAAGTGCTGGAGAGCGGGGCCTACTGCAGAGCATATGTGGACTCATACTTGACGGTGCTTACCATCAGGGACTTGCAGCATGCGCGGCATGTGAAAATGCTGACACGCGGTCTAGGCCGCTTAGCCGCCTTGGCTGTTTAGACCTTCGGAGCGGAGGACCAGACCTTAGGGACATTGACCGCTGACCTGCTTTGATGAACTCTACTAGTGTGTTGGTGGCCCGGAGGTGCTATGGACGGTGATCTATCTCCCTGTTGGGAGAGTCTTGGATTCCAAGACTGTGTGATTGTGAGATGTTGGGTTCTGGGGGGGTGAGGGGAGGGATTGTTGAGGTCTTTTTTGCTTTTGTTGCTATGCTTATATCTATATATGTTGGGGTGATTGGGGGAATGTGTGTGATTCCTATGGGGGGGGGGGAGTGTGTGAGTTTGAATGCCTGTGTATACGGGGAAGGTATGGATGGGTGGTGTGAATGTATAATGGCGACTAACTGGTCTAAGAGAGTTGGCTGTAAGGGGGGTAGGGAGGGGGGGTGCGGAGTGAATGTGAGTGTGGGGGGAGAGTGGGGAGGGATTGGATTGGGTGGGAGGGGAAAGGATGGGGGGGAGGGGGGGAGGAGGGAGCCCCCAGGGGACTAGCGCGGCCCCGTGGTGTTTCAGAGGGGTGGCATGGGGTACAAGCACGAGGACTACAGGCACTCTTGATTGGAGGGATACTGTGGGGGTAATATGCTGTTTTGGTTCTGGGGGTGAGGCTGGGCACCTCTGGTACCACATCCATCTGTATCAACTACTGAATCTTCTGGTGGTGGGGCACTATGCCTGAGGTTAAGATTGTCTCCTGGAACATAGGAGGGATAGGTTCTCCTATTAAGCGTACCAAAATTTTGCAAACGCTTAAGAGGAAGGGCGTGCATATAGCTTTGTTGCAAGAGACTCATTTAAGTGCCTTGGAACATCGTAAGCTCGCCAGGGATTGGGTAGCGAGTGCATACGGGGCGGACTCGGGCACGAAGAAGGCAGGTGTAGTGATCCTAGTAAAGAAGGGTGTGCCCCTGGAAGTGAGTAAAATTGAGGCTGACCCGCACGGGCGTTATATTTTACTGTATGCTAAACTATATAATGAACCTGTGTGGTTGTTGAATGTATATGCTCCTAATGTGTACGATCATGAATTTTATAAACGAATCCTACGTTTAGTGAATAACCATGGCCAGAATAAGTTAATTATTGCAGGGGACTTTAATTGCCCTCATGACCCATGCCTTGACAAATCCCAACAGAGTCAAGCAGGTTCCTGGACCAAAAAGGGGGTGGGGTATTTATGTAGAATGGGAGACCTCATAGATGTGTGGAGAGTCCTACATCCTGGAGTGCGCGAATACACACACCAATCGCGTGCACACCTTACATGGTCCCGTATTGACTATATTCTGGTTAGCGAGGGTGGCTTTCCACGGGTATTAGAGGCGGGCATTGACCCCGTCGTGGTATCTGACCACGGCCCAATTTGGATTCTGTGGGATGGTCAGGGACCTTCACAGAGGGGATGGCGCTTTCCCGCCTATCTTTGGGAGGATGAGGCCTTTCGGAAATATCTTGAACAGCAGTGGGATGACTATGTCTCCTTTAATGACCTTCCTCAATGCCCGTCCCTCTTATTCTGGGAAGCAGGTAAAGCAGTGCTGAGGGGAGCCATCATATCCTATACATCGGCGCAACGTAAGCACTTGAATCGCAGTCTCTTAGTGCTGGAGCGTACGTTGCATGCCCTACAGCGCCGGTTGGGGGGAGGCCGGGACGAGAAGCTACAGAAGGAATACATGTACACGCAGGCGGCCTTGAATGACCTGCTCGAGAGTAGGGCGCGCATGTCCATGCAGTACTACCGCCATCGCCTTTATCGTTATGGCAACCGGTCGGGTACGTTGCTTGCCAGGCTCGTTCGAGATCCCCGGGGGGCCCGCTTTATTCCTGTGTTGAGAGGGGAGGCCGGAGCTTTGTTTCACCAGCCCGAGCGCATAGCTGAGATTTTCCGAACGTTCTTTACCCAGGTCTACAGTGAGGAGGAGCGAGACTATGCGGCAGGGGTAGAATTTTTGGCCGCGCAGTCCTTACCACAGGTTGCTGAGGCTGACTTGCAGGCTCTTAATGCGCCGCTGTCAGTGCAGGAAGTGTTACAGGGGATTAAGCGTGGCAAATCTCATAAGGCTCCAGGCCCCGACGGGTTTAGTATTGAATACTATAAAATGCTGGCTTCGCGGCTAGCGCCATCTATGGTGGTGATGTATGATGATGCCCGCACTGCCGGTATTTTCCCTAGAGACATGCGTTGCGCGGACATTACGGTCATTCCAAAGCCCGGTAAAGATACTTTGGACCCGGCCTCCTACCGGCCCATTTCCCTTATTAATTGCGATATGAAAATCTTGGCATCTATATTGGCATCCCGACTTAACCCGATCCTGCCAAAAATTATTGATCCAAGACAGGTGGGCTTTGTGCAGGGTAGGGAGGCCTCCCGGAACTTGTCTAAATTGTTATTGGGAATGGATCATTGTATACACCGGGACGAGGCTCTACTTTTGGTGAGTCTCGATGCCGAGAAGGCCTTTGACAGAGTGGCTTGGGGATATCTTTGGCATGTGTTGCCCGGTTTTGGACTTCAGGGGCCTTTTGTACAATGGATTCGAGCGTTATATGCCCAGCCCTCGGCTAGAGTGGGTGTTAACGGGACCTTCTCGGAGTCATTTATCTTAGAGAGAGGCACGCGTCAGGGCTGCCCGCTGTCTCCCCTACTTTTTGTTCTCGCGTTGGAGCCTTTACTCCAGGCCATCCAGCACGATCCGGGGATTTCGGGTATTCGAATGGGAGGCGAAGAAATGAAAATAAGTGCCTTTGCTGATGATATGCTGATTATTTTGACGTCCGTGCCTGCCTCTCTCCATCGCCTGCTCCATTTGATAAGGCATTTTGGCATGTTTTCGGTTTTAAAAATTAATGCGTTGAAATCTGTGGTGCTGGATGTGGGGGGCAAGGTACGACCAGTGTGGGAGGGAGAGTTTCCGTTGGTTTGGGCAAATGGGGTGATTAAGTATCTCGGGATCCATCTGCCTGATAGACCTGACCGTTTATATCAAATGAATATCCCTGGGCTCCTGGCCCGGAGTTTGCACACGTTCCAGGGTTGGCGGTGTCTCCCTTTATCCCTGAGAGGGAGAATCGCTCTTTATGTTATGGTTGAATTTTCCCGCTGGCTGTACGTTTTACGTATGCTACCCCTTTGGATATCGGCTGCTGACTGGAAGCGTTTTGAAGTTGGTTTAAGAGGATTCTTGTGGAGGGGTAAACGCTCTCGCATTCCCCTGCAGGCCCTTATGAGTAGGCGGGAAGAAGGAGGCCTGGAGCTGCCCTCCTTGCGCAACTATAATCTCCGGTACATCACTAAACATGTGGAGGCCCTTTTGGAGGGTGATGGGGGAGGAGCGCTGGTGAGGCACCTTGACGAGATCGTGGAGCCGTACCATCGTCTATATGTTCTTCAGATGAGCAAGTTGCCGGTGGCACTCCGGGACGGGGTGGGGGGAACTTACTTAGGCACCTTGCGTGCAGCGTGGAGAGCCCTCTCGCGACGCTTTGGTTGGAATTGGGCTGGATCGCCCCTGCTTCCACTCGCGGGGAATCCTAATTTTACCCCCGGATTCTCTAGAATGAATGTATTCTGAGGTTGGGAGCGTCGGCAGGTGGTCTGCTTGGGGGATTTACTAATGGAGGATGGCCAAACTATGGATAGCTTCCAGAACCTCCAGCGCCGATATAATTTACCTAGCCATGATTTTTATGGTTATCTGCAGGTGCGGCACTATTTGCAGGGCCTAACGCGGGCTATGATCACTCGTGCTGGAGTGGAGAAGGACACCCCATGGCTTATTTTGGGAAGGCTGGCGGAAAACCAACGGGGAGAGGAAGCGTGTAGGACGCTCCTTCGGCCCAGTAGGGGAGATACTTACCTTCTGAGTTTGAGTGAGCGTTGGAAAAAGGATGGGGTGGAAGCTATGACACCGGATCTGCTACGTTTGGCTTTTGTGGGGATAGCGAAGGGGCCTGATTGGGTATACCTACAGGAACTTCAATATAAATTTTTGTGGAGAGCGTACACTTGTGATACTTGGGCCTGTCATGTGGGATTGAAAAGCTCTGCCCAGTGTGGATGGTGCGGTCGAGAGCCGGGTACTCTTCTGCATAAATTTTGGGGGTGCCACTTGGTCCAGGACTTCTGGATACAGGTCTGTCGCCTGATTGCGGGGTGGTTGAGTGTTCACTTTGTAGTTCACCGGGAGATCTGCCTCTTTCATTGTTGGGAGTTGGGTCCTGGGGGGCCTCCAGTGGCGCATAGGTTCTTGTTTGAGCGGGGCTTTCTTATTGCTAAGAAGTCTTTGCTACACAAATGGGCTGAGGTCTCCCCTCCTACTGTTGGGTTATGGGAATCAGCGATGTTTGACCTGCTCCGCCTGGAAAAAATGACGGCGCGGCAGAAAGGAGGCAAATGTTGGGATGGGTTTACAGCATTGTGGTCCCCCTTTATCTTCCATCTCTCCTCTGGCGAGCGTGCTCTGATCCTGAACACCTGATTCTGGGGGCCTTGCATTGCCCCGTACTTCTCTACGGAATCTGTGGGGTATGCAACTTATGTGCCCTCGGACGGCGTGGAGGAGCCGAGGACACTGGTAATAGGCGGTTGATGGTGGCTGTTAGTGCTTGTGTATACATGTGACCTGGCTAATCTGTCCGTGCTGTGGGGCTGGGTGGGGGGAATTGGGGGGAAATGGGGGGGGGGGAAGGGGGGGAGGGCATGGTTGCCAGAATTGTGGACCACCTTGCGATCTTTGCCTAGTAGCGGACTTATGTATTAGTATCTTGTGGTTATAGCTATGTTGATGCTTTGGGTTTTTTTTTTTTGGCATATCCTATAATACCAATAAAAATGATTTGAAATAATATTTCCAACAAGGTAGACTAAGTAAGTTAAAAAGAACTGGGCGGAGGCACATACCTGTGATGTTGCTAAAATAAAGGGCACTTCTGTGACCTGATAATAAATGAGCCATATTACTATAGTCCTGTTGCATGAAGTTTCTCCTCTGCATTGTGTTGTATGTGAGATTATTCCAAATTCTAAGCATACTGTCTTATGCATGGCCGGTACCCCTGAAGATCTGCTGCTTGCCGATCTCCGGCCTGCTCAAATACTAAAGCCTGAACCAAAGCTGACCAAACAAGATGGTTTCTTGCTGCAAGGAACTTTTGCTGTGCTTCCAGTCTCAGACCTGACCTTCAAGCAACTGCTTGCCAAGTGATTATACCTGTGCATACAGAAGATTGTTGTTTCTGTCCAATTATTTTTCCTGACCAATTACTTTCCCAGGCCAATTATTTGTCCACACGTAAGAACATCTGCTTCTCCAGTCTTCTTCATCCACTAATGATGCTACTGACCTTGGGATGTCCAAAACTGCATGCCATTATCTTCTCTCATTATGGCTCCTATGTGTGCAGGTTGAACACCTGTTCATTACTTTATAATTCACTGAGAACACTTTGGACTGTCTTGTGCCAACCAATCACCTGACCTATGATGGAGATTCTACAAAAAGAATAATTACAGTATGCAATAGAACATTTGCGCCTTTTGTGCCCTTGTGCCTTTCTGGTGCCTTCTGCCTACCTTACCTGTCTGCAAAGACAGATACACACTGTATGTGTGCAAGGCTGTTCCTCTCACGCAGCATGCCTCTGAAAGGGCTGTAGCCTGCATTATCTAGCCTAGCTGGACTCACGCTCTGCTCCACAGACTCTTGGATGACAGCTCATCCACACATCAAAGCAAAGGTACCGTCATGTTTCTCTCCCCCAGGAGACTGATCATTAATCAGAAACTAGTTTCCCTAATTCTTCTAAGTGCAGAGCAAACTGGTGACCTTTGGTTACTAATCAATGATTCATTACTTTGTATAACTGTGATCATTGCGCTGCTATAATTTGCTACCTCATATTTCTAATAATATATCTATAGCTATATGTCTGTATATTTTTCTATCTTGTTACCCATAATAAACATAATGAGGACATTCCAATATGTGTGCCCAAGCCCCTGTGCATGCGACTGGTATCAGATCGCATAGAGATAGACCCGATTCTGATCCCATGGGGACTAGATGTTCCCCATGGGATCAGAATCGGGTCTAGGGTCTGTACGTGCAGGCCAGCACCCAATTCCGATCGGCCTGCACATACAGACCCATGCCCGGCTAACTCAGTCAGGCTCCTGAATGGAGTCACGATGTCATGGCGTCCCGTTGCCATAGCACCGCGGCTTCATTCAGGAGCCGTGATCCCTGGCCACTGACCACACTTTCCCCCAGCCCGACTCCCGATCTGGCCTTCCATGGCCAAGGTCAGGCTGCAGAGAATCCCCTTCTCCCCCTCACCTCACTGATGTTGCCCAGGCCTGCCATCCCCCGTCCAATATGCCGAACCAAGACCGCCCACTGCCTGCCCTCACTCCACCTCTGCAACGTCCCCTCCTACCCCCATCTAAGCCTCCCCGTACAAACTCCATGTTCATATGGGGAGGCTTTTTGCAGAGCCAGTAGGGGGGTGAATAGCAGGGAAGGATGACCCAATGGGACATCCATCCCTGCTATTCACAGGACAGAATAGACCCCACACAGAATAGACCCCACACTTCGACTTTGCAAATGCCATATTACAAGGTCTCCCTCAATCCACTCTTAGCCCATTACAGATGGCCATGAATGCCGCAGCAAGAGTCCTCTACGGAGCCTCCAGAAGCGACCACGTAACTCCCATTCTTAAACAGCTTCACTGGCTCCCCATCCATGGGAGGATCATCTTTAAAACCCTAGTCCTATCATTCAAGGCAATCAAGGGTATCTCATCCTCCTCACTCACAGATCTGATTCACACTGTACCCCCCCAACAGATCCAGAAGAACATCAGCCGTAAACCTACTGACAACCTCGAAGGCGTTGACAAAGTGCAACATGACAACCTCAAACAGAGCCTTCAGTTTCTATGTACCCAAATGCTGGAACGCTCTACCCTCCGACATAAGGGCCATTACTGACCTACTCCAGTTCAGGAAGGCACTCAAATACCACCTCTTCCTTCAATACTACCCTACCAGCAATTGAACCAGAGGAAGTGACCCACTCATGAACACACCATGCCGTTCTTGATATTATTAAGACTCTATTCTGTTCTATGTAATTATCTCTTGTATATAGTTTACCCCGGTTCTCCAAGTTTGTACTCCTGTTCAATGTAAACCAAACAGCTTGTTGTTATGGTCTTTATGTTATAATGTAAACCGCGCTGATGCCGAATAGTGCGGTATATAAGAACTTGTAATAAAATAAATAAATAAATAATAAATAAATATATATATACAGATTATACTCTTTTCATGGCTCATTGCCAGCAATCTCACTGAACCCTTGGGTAGGGAACTAGCAGCTAATTAACCTTGGACAAAATGGAGCATAACTTATTTCTGTTTGCTGCTAATAAATGCCACATTTAATAGAAGTTATCCAATCTATAGTGTTGACCATCTGGTATTTTTGAGGGTACTTTTTATTGGAGGCATAGCCATGGCATTCCTACGAATCTGGACATCACTGTCTTATCTCAGAAATGTCTTGGATGTCCGAAGTTGCATCTAAGATTATACTTGCTCCAGGCATGAATAGTGTCACGTCCACCCCTTGGTATAGGTGGTTGCCTAGTGGGAATGGACAGACCACATATTTATTTTATCCTTTTTAAGTGCTGCGGTCTCTGTTCCTTGTAGTTGTGGCAAAGACGGAGTCAGCAAGGAATTGGGTTAACAATAAGTTTTATTGTTATTATCGCACAAATGTCTATCTACTATCCCAATAAACAGAAATAAAGGATTCTTCTCCAAACCAAAGTGTCTTTAACTGATACAGCATTATTCACCTGTTAGAGATACAGGTATGTTTCTTTCAAAGCACTTTCTCCAAGCTTCTTTCTGTTACTAAACATTCACTGCTTTCTCCTCCAGCAACAAATGCTTTCTTAAAACAAACAATAAAACAGTAATGTTATTTTCTTCCACGGCTGCCTAATTGGCCTGGCTTTTACACTTCGGCAGCTCTCTGCCTCTCCCAGTGTAAATCTCACCAGCACAATCTCAGGCTTCTTCCAGCACTTACTATCAGCATAACATTTTACAGCCTTTTACTCTCTCTGGCAAAAAGCACAATCTGTTTCCATATCAGACCCCTCACTTCCAATAACAGCTTCTTCAATCTGCATGGGCTCTCCCTCTGAGTCTGATATGCCTTGTTCAATTACAGGCTTCTCCTGAGCAGGCTTCCACTGCTCTAATAAAGCTTTAATCTGTTTCCAACAGGACTCTTCTTTACTCTGAGGTATGGGGGAGGAACTTAGGACACCAGTCTCCTTTAGCACTGACTTAATGGATTCAAAAGGGCTCACCTTTTTCCTGGCTTTCCTTACCCTTTCTGGTAGGCTTACAGGTAACCTCTTGTCCCCAGACTGCTTCCTCTGCTCTCTGCCGTTATGCTCCTCAACAGGGTCTAACTCTGACTCCTGTCTCCAGAGCTTCCAATCAGCAGCTTGCTCTCTGTCAGCTGTGCTTCTCTCTGAACTGGAGCTACACACACGCTGCCTGCAATAAGAATGTCTCTGCAGCCTTTCAAAGGGAGCTTTGTTCCTGCTTAATTTCCCACCTTTTACAACAGCTTCCATGGAAGACTCCTGAGAAGAACTCCTCTGGCCTTTGTACAAAGTTTCCAGCCTTTTCTCCTAAGGATTATTCCTTCTTCTCTCTTCCTCACACTTCCCTTCTTGGTTCCTCTCACACGTCCCCTCAGACTTCCTTTCACAGCTCCTCTCAGAACTCCTTTCACCGTCCCACCTACAGCCTCGCCTATCTCTAACTGTTTCCCTTTGCCTAAATGTTTGGGGCTGTCCTATGGGCGTTGACTCCGCCCCCCTGCCTCTCACGTCAGCTCCCCTGGTTGCCATGGAGCTGAGGTGTGGCTCTCTCTCTTGCTTTCTGTGCACGGAGTTTTTTTCATAAGTTGAAGGTTTAACCCTTTCCCTTCCTGCACTGCTCTTGGCTACGGGGAAAAAGAGTGGTTTCTCCTCCTTTCACTAGCGTTTAACCCAGCTGCGCCATCACATAACCCCCCCCCCCCCCTTAAGATATTCCGTGCTGGTTGGCCCTTTCCAGCACAGCACGGAATCCTATCTTGGGCATGGTAGCTATCAGTGGTATCCCTTTCCGCAGCCCAATGAGTTAAGGCTACATGCTCGTGCCAAGGCCGTAGCACATTCCTATGAAAAATTTTCTGTTTCCCTATCCTAGATTTCACCCTGTAGGTGACTGGGCCTACCTGCTTGACAATCTTATAGGGTCCTTCCCACATTTTCTCAAATTTCGGGTTTCTCCCGGGCACCATTACCATGACCTTTTCACCCACCTCCCAGTGGTGAGGTCTGGTACCATGGTCATAATACCTTTCCTGGTGTGCTTGACCAGCTATCCTACTCCCTTCTACTACCTGGGATATACGTGGCCAGCGCCCCCTCCAATCCCTTCGAAACTGGGGTATCCCACCCTCCTCCCTGTTGGGCTTCACCCACTGCTCCCGCACCTGTCGGATTACCTCCTTCCGCTTAGTTACCGGTAATCCATACGACCTTTGCAGGACAATTTCTCCTCGAGGGTTCACTATTTCCTGGGCCACAAACCTAATCCCTCCGGGCATATGGGTTAAAACGTCCGGAAATGTCTCTATTATTTTCAGCAGGGCTTGCTGCTGATACCAAGAGAGCTCCTCCCCTAGCCTGGGCAGTGGCTTGGTCTTGCACTCAGCCCACTGAGGACCAAGGTCCATGTCCACCTTTTCCTCTTCACTAGTGGCTGTCAAACCTGGCATTACGGCCTGTCCGGTGGATCCAAATCCACTCGATCCCCTTATCGTAGTGCTCAGCTCTGTAACTTCTTCTACGGGCGGAAACCCAACCCTCTCAAGAATGAGCTGTGCTATCCTGTCCCCAGTGGTAACCCTAAAATCCTTTTTAGAAAAGTTCAATAATAAGACCTTTATGGCTCCTCTAAAATCAGGGTCTACCACCCCGGCACCTACATCAATACAGTCTTTCACTGCTATACCGGACCGCGGAGCGATCCGTCCGTAGCATCCAGGCGGTATCTCCAACTGTATACCCGTTTCTACCAATGCTCTCCCCTGCCGCGAGATAACAGTATCCTCGGCGCTATAAAGATCATAGCCTGCCGCTTGCTCGGAGGCTCGCTTGGGAATCTGAGCATTTGGGGTGAGACGACAGCATTTCAACAGAAATTTCGTCTTAGTGGCAGGGCCTTGATTCGGGGTTGTTTCAGTACCTATCTTCCCCCGTCGTGTTTCAAACAAAGGGGCAGGCATTATCCTCAACCTAGATTTTCCCTTCTGAGAGGATGTCACCTGTTTCTCCTTTATTCCCCCTCCTAAGGGTTCCTTTTCTGTTTTTTCTGGGCTTAAGGTTCCTGCATCAGCTATAGTGGACGTCAACCCTTTAACTAGGCCCTTCCTGAACTGTGGCCAATCCTTTCCTAACACTAAGGAATGTGGTAGTTTGGGTACAACTGCCACAGGAATTTTCTTCCTTAAGCCTAGGCCTGTTACTGTGACTGTGTGCAATGGATACGACGAAGCAGCGCTGTGCACACACCTTATCTTTATTTTCCCTTCAGCTTGGTTTACAGAACCTTCACCCTGAGCTTCAATATCCCTCCATAACCTTTCAGAAATCATCGATTGGTCGGCCCCTGAGTCTAAAAGGGCGTCGACCGGGATATTGTCCACCTCGACGGCTAGTAGAAATCCCTCCCCAACCTCCTTGGATTGGGTGGTCACTAGCACTACCTTTGCTTTGCAATTTCTTTTTACATGGCCTTTTTCTCCGCAAGAAAAACATTTCCGCTGTTCCCAACCAGCTTTCCCTAGGGGTCTCCTTTGTACACATTCCCCCAACATTACCTTATCCTTCCTTTCCGACATTCCCAGGACTGCTGGACCCGAAACACCCACCTTCCTCTGGCCGACTGCTCCAGCTTCTAGGAAACGCTCGGCCAAGGAAATGGCATCCTTTGTGTTTCTGCAGTCCTGCAGAATTAGGAAAGATTGTAATTCCCCTGGTACAGCCTCTACAAATTGCTCCAGAACAATATTATCCAGAATTGTATCAACACTCTTTCCCTCTGGAGTTAACCATTTATACACAAGTGTTTTAATTCGGTGGCATAAGGCCTGTGGTGTTTCGCCTGGCTTCAATTTGCAAGCCCGCAAAAGGCGGCGATAGACCACTGGAGTTAAGCCCATCCGGTCTCTTATGGCCTTTTTCGCTTCCTCGTAGTTGGAGGCAAGATCATTGGGCATAGCTCGGTAGGCCGCGAGAGCCTCTCCCATAAGGGATGTTGCTAGTCTTATGGCCCATTGGTCTTTCGGCCAACTACTTATGAGAGCAATACGTTCAAATACTTCAAGATAATCATCCACATCATCATCTTCTGACAACTGTCCCAGAGATAATACCCCCTTCCCTAGGGTTCCCAGTCCAGATACTGTTCCTAGAGAACCTGACCCAGTCCTCAGGGCATCTGTCGTCTGTTTCTGCTTGCCGATCCAGGCGCCTAGCATGTCCAACAGCGGTTTCTGTTGGGCCCTCAGCATCTCCGCAGTTCTCTCCTGGGCCTGGGCTGACATCTCTTGCTGCTGCCGGAATCTGTCCACCATCCATTTCATCAGCTCTGCCGTCTCCATGTTGGTTCAGCTGCAACAAAACAGAAAGCAAAAACCCAAGTGTGGCTCACACACAATCGCCCCCTCTCTCCGCTTCCACTCCGGTTCTGCAACACCCCCACCCCCTTGTAGCAGAATCCAAAATAACCCCTTCCCATCTACGGGTTACCTGCTACAAGTGGTGAGTCTCGCTTCACAGGACAGCAGTATCACGGGAACACCTGATCCGGTCCGCTTCCGCCGATACTCCACTCCGAGTTTTCCTGCAGAACTGGTCAGCTCTTCAGAGGTACGTGTGTGTTGCTTGGTTCCTTTTCCAGAGAAACGTCTTTGGTAGAGTAGCACAAGTCCTTTGTATCTGTGAGGTAGTAGCTTAATCCGGAAAACTACGCCAGCTGTCGCGTCCACCCCTTGGTATAGGCGGTTGCCTAGTGGGAATGGACGGACCACATATTTATTTTATCCTTTTTAAGTGTTGCGGTCTCTGTTCCTTGTAGTTGTGGCAAAGACGGAGTCAGCAAGGAATTGGGTTAACAATAAGTTTTATTGTTATTATCGCACAAGTGTCTATCTACTATTACAATAAACAGAAATAAAGGATTCTTCTCCAAACCAAAGTGTCTTTAACTGATACAGCATTATTCACCTGTTAGAGATACAGGTATGTTTCTTTCAAAGCACTTTCTCCAAGCTTCTTTCTGTTACTAAACATTCACTGCTTTCTCCTCCAGCAACAAATGCTTTCTTAAAACAAACAATAAAACAGTAATGTTATTTTCTTCCACGGCTGCCTAATTGGCCTGGCTTTTACACTTCGGCAGCTCTCTGCCTCTCCCAGTGTAAATCCCACCAGCACAATCTCAGGCTTCTTCCAGCACTTACTATCAGCATAACATTTTACAGCCTTTTACTCTCTCTGGCAAAAAGCACAATCTGTTTCCATATCAGACCCCTCACTTCCAATAACAGCTTCTTCAATCTGCATGGGCTCTCCCTCTGAGTCTGATATGCCTTTTCAATTACAGGCTTCTCCTGAGCAGGCTTCCACTGCTCTAATAAAGCTTTAATCTGTTTCCGGGACTCTTCTTTACTCTGAGGTATGGGGGAGGAACTTAGGACACCAGTCTCCTTTAGCACTGACTTAATGGATTCAAAAGGGCTCACCTTTTTCCTGGCTTTCCTTACCCTTTCTGGTAGGCTTACAGGCAACCTCTTGTCCCCAGACTGCTTCCTCTGCTCTCTGCCGTTATGCTTCTCAACAGGGTCTAACTCTGACTCCTGTCTCCAGAGCTTCCAATCAGCAGCTTGCTCTCTGTCAGCTGTGCTTCTCTCTGAACTGGAGCTACACACACGCTGCCTGCAATAAGAGTGTCTCTGCAGCCTTTCAAAGGGAGCTTTGTTCCTGCTTAATTTCCCACCTTTTACAACAGCTTCAATGGAAGACTCCTGAGAAGAACTCCTCTGGCCTTTGTACAAAGTTTCCAGCCTTTTCTCCTGAGGACTATTCCTTCTTCTCTCTTCCTCACACTTCTTTTCTCGGTTCCTCTCACACGTCCCCTCAGACTTCCTTTCACAGCTCCTCTCAGAACTCCTTTCACCGTCCCGCCTACAGCCTCGCCTATCTCTAACTGTTTCCCCTTGCCTAAATGTTTGGGGCTGTCCTATGGGCTTTGACTCCGCCCCCCTGCCTCTCACATCAGCTCCCCTGGTTGCCCTGGAGCTGAGGTGTGACTCTCTCTCTTGCTTTCTGTGCACGGAGTTTTTTTCATAAGTTGAAGGTTTAACCCTTTCCCTTCCTGCACTGCTCTTGGCTACAGGGGAAAAAGAGCATTTAACCCAGCTGTGCCATCACAATAGGCATTGGGAAAGTGCTCATTTGGCCATAAAATATCCAGAGAGTGTAGAGAAGACAGCATCCTACCATCCCCAGTACTCTGAACAATCACAATAGCAGTGGGCTTTGAACCTAGCTTTCCTGGTTCTAGCCCACTATGCTAATTATTAGGCTATTCTTAGATATCCACAGTCTGATATACAGTTGTGGGGATGTCCATGTACTGTAGATGCTCCACACGGAAGCAACAGGAAACCCGCAAGCAACGCACCAGCAAACAGGAGTGAGGCATCAAAGAAAAGTTCTAAAGCTTTATTCAGGGGTACAATACAGCCACACCTGACATGGCCACATTTTGGCACCTGTCTTCCTAAGGGGTATGCTGTTTTTCACACTCTAATATTGCACCAAAATATATACAAGGATAAATACATTACAATGGTTCATTTAAAATTTGTTAATACTTACTATGAGAAATCTCTTGTTTTTAAGTTTCCCAATTTAATATTAGTTTAATACATCCATTAAAACATTTCTTTGCTCCGGACTGAAATTTTAGATCTTCGGACAAATAATGTGATTCTCGAGAGGGCTATGGAGAGTCTTAGGAAGAATGTTGCACCAACGCGTTTTAAGTTGGAGATGTTGGAGAGTATGATTCGTGCTGTGAATATCCGCATGATTAATTTTCCTAAAGTAGCGTTGGTTTCTCCTAGGGATATGTTCCGTTCCTATTTAGTTGAGAATTTAGGTATCCCTCCTGAGTCCCATCCCCCCATTGTTAAGGTGTATTATCTTCCTACTGGGAAAAGGATAGTGGGTGGTGGGGTGGTTCCAGGGGTGGTTAGTGCCGATGTTTTAAATGTAACTGAAATGCTGGAATCTTCTCAGGAACAACAGGTAGTCCCCATCTACTTTATTGATTACTTTGGCTTTGTTGTCTGATAAAGAATGGCTTATGAATATGTTCTTTAGAAAACGTCATATGTTGTTTAAAGGTTTAAAGGTTTCCATGTTCCCAGATTTATCTAGGGAGACTCAGAAGAGGCGGCGGGATTTTCTCTTATTAAGACCTGGGGTTCAGCAATTGGGTGGGCTCTTTTTTTTTTAATTTCCTTGTAAGTGTCTGATTAAATATCAGTCACATTCCTATATTTTTTATGAGCCCACCCAATTGCTGGACTTCATTAATGAATGACATCCTGAGGTAGGAACGGTCCCTCCTTCAGTTTAGGATGAGCATGGTTAGGATTCGACTGTATATGCACACCCTCTTTTTTCCCAATTGCTGGACTTCATTAATGCCCGACATCCTGAGGTAGGAACGGCCCCTCCTTCAGTTTAGGATGAGCATGGTTAGGATTCGACTGTATATGCACACCCTCTTTTTTCCTTTGGATTTTGACTGTTGTTTTTTCCTTCTTGGCATCCCCCAATATTGTGGGCTAGGATGAGCGGGGAATGTTTATATTAATTTACCTGTATTCTAATGAAAGGGACTTAATTGACTCTTGATGTATTTCCTTTGTTTCCCGCTCTAGTTCTTTTTCAAGATGTATGTCTTGATAAATTTTGTATAATGTTATAAATAAAAAAATTTTTAAAAAATGCATCCATTCAACTCTAGTTCCGGCAGTTCAGCATAACCAAGTCGTTCTTACTCAGCAATAGTTCATCTTCTAATATCGCACCTAAACAAATATGGGGACTAGTATGCTCCATTTACAATCGGGTAATACCTAACGTGTGAAATTCTTTAACTTTCATATTTCCCAATTTAATATTAGTTTGATACGACTATCTTTTTATAGACAGAGATTTTTTTGTTCTCTTAACTTTGTCACACAATTCACAATTGAAATTATATATTGAAGAGCCTTTACAATATCTTATTGATAACAATGGTCTCTGAAATTATCTCCCCTTGCAACAGTGTATCTTTTGTAAATTTGTCTCATTACAAGAAGACAGTAGTTCTATGCCACAGTACCTGGTAAAATCGCTGTCCATTTTTAATCTAATTGCTATACTCCCCTGCATGGCCCTGACCAGGCCAACACCTGACAGGAGCAGCCAGGGCCCTAAGCGAGCTGTGGGAACCCGTCTTGCATGCCTCTGTTGCCTCGGGAGTCTGGCTGGCCGATCTAGGAGGGTGGCCAGTGCTTATTCCACCTCCGAGGTGAAATACTCTGGCCGTTCCCCCAGTGCTCCTAGGACATACAGGGCCATCAGCAGAATCAGCCCTGTATGTCTGGGTGCCAGTCTCACCCAATCCCTCATACTCTCTGCCCCATGCCAATCCTGACCCCCACAGTATGCCCAGTGGCTCTGTCGATGCAGGGGTGATGGGAGGTAGAATACAGTGAAGGCGGATGGCAGAACGTGCAGCCCACTATTCACCTTATAGAATTGGAGCCTTAAAGCCCGATTCCTTAGTGTACATGCAGGCCCTCTGTGTGCCTGGTCGAAACCAGATGCACAGAGGGAGTCGTGATTCTGATCCCTTGGGGCATATCTAGTCTCGCGGGATCAGAATCGCAAACAGGCCTGTACATGCAGCCCCAGACCCCAATTCCGTCTGGCCTGCACGTACAGGCCTTTCCCGGCTAACTCAGTCAGGGCTTTTAAATGGAGCCACAGCGCCATGGGATCTGGTAGCCATGGCACTGCGGCTCCATTTAAAAGCCATGATCCCCAGCCGCCAGCCTCCAAATTGCTTTCCCCGCAGGCTGACCCCCTATCTGACCTCCCAGGGCCAGGGTCGGGCTGCCAGGAATGCTCTCTTCCCCCTGCCATCCCTTCTCAGCCCCGGGCCAGCCAATCCTGCTGCATCGGGGAAGTTATTCCACCTCCGAGGTGGAATAACTTCCCCATTCAATTCACCGGCCCCGGACGTACAGGGCCAAAATTATAAATCAGCCCTATACGTCCGGGGCCGGCGACCACCCACTGCCCGCCCTAACGCCACCCCCTATCCTCCCCTTTCCTGACCCCTTCTAACTTCCCCATACAACGCATGGGAAAGGAAGACGGGGCTGGGAAAGGCCACAAATAGTGGGGATGGACGTCCCAATGGGACATCCATCGCCGTTATTCATGGCTCAGAATGACCCCCTTATTGTTTATATATTATTTATTTATTATTTAAAAATATGTGTAATTTATTATATGTAATTATTCATCTGTAGTGCCAGTACACCCCTGAGGAAGGCACGTGCCAAAATGTGGCCATGTGAGGTGCTGTACTGTACCCCTGAATAAAGATTTGGGACCAAATTTTCAAAGGCATTTACATGGGTAACTGCCTAGTTGCACGTGTAAATGCCTTAACAGGGAATTTTCAAAGGCACCTACACGGGCAGTGACTTTGAAAGTTCCCTGGTTTGTCCTTTATGCGCCCCGATGCTATGCAGTTGCGGTGGGAGGCAGGCCATGGTGCTACCCGTTTGGCACCAATTTTCGATGCTACATGGTTAGCGCTCTGTGCCTTAAAGATAGGCAAGGGAAACTCTTGCATATCTGTAAGGCACCAAAATCGGTGCTACATGGGTAGCTCCTGTGGCCTCCTAGCTGTGTGGCGATATCCAGATTTTTAATACTGAGGCCGCATATGACCCCAGCATGGAAAATCCAGGTTAGGCGGGAGGGGGGTGGGCTATGTACTGACGAGGCGCATAGCACCACCCAGATCAATATCGGGCCCTTGGAAATTTTCTTTGACGCCTCGCTCCTGTTTGCTGGTATGTAGATGCCCCTGCAAATGTCCATATCAGGCACATCCATGTTTTTGAAAAGGTGCCTGAGCTTGGACGTACCTGCTTTTTTTTCAGATGTTCTGGCTTGGATGTCCCAGGTTGCACTTGGATATCATTTGTAAAATTTTGCTTTATTTATCAATAGGTGTACTATTCTTCTATAAGCACCTATTTAGCATTTCAGTAGGCATCCACTGAACAATATTAGCACTATTCTTCAGTAGGTGCCTATTGGATACTTCAATAAGTACTTATAGAAGCAAAATCCACCCATTGATTAATACTGTGCACTATTAATGACACGGGAAACCCCCCAAATTTATTGTTTTTCACTGTTTCAGATTTAAAATAATATGAAATGACGCAGGACATGTCATTGATACTTCCCATGTCATTACAAATGAATGCATATCCCTAGTCTCCAACAGCTGAGTAGAAAAGTGAAACAAAAAACAGCAGAATGCCATTTTCTCTTTTCTTTTCAAAGGATTGCAATTGCTGCTTCACAAATTTTCTTCTCAACACAAAACCAATCTGGAAAGAGCATAAAATCTTATCTAGTGTGGATGGTGCAATATTCAGCGCCAGCGGCTAGTGTGATAATAGCAGCTAGCCGCTAGCCGCTGGCACTGAACATTAAATGTGGGTATTCAATGCCGGGGTCATATCCGGCCCCAGCATTGAATATCCGGGGTCACCGCAGAGCCCAATCACTAGTCGGACAGTGGTGATATTGAGCTGATGCCCAACTAGGGATCTGCAGTGAAAGGCCAGGGTTTCCTGTACTCGGCTTTCACCGCAGATCGCTAACCATGCAATTGCTCAATATCACCACTAACTGGTTTGTGATTGGCTTTTCCTCTGCTCCTCCCCAGAATGCCCTCAACAAACCAGTTCTAAGCGCTTAGCATCAGGGTGTATAGTGGTGTTACTTGGGGATATTCAGCGGCACAAACCTTTTTAATGCCACTGAATATCTCACTCAGGGGCATTTACACGGTTTACTTGTTTGTAAACCATTTAAATGCCTTGGAATATCGGACCCTTAACATATTGATATTTATTTTTTGTCAGACCATTTATGATGAGAATATTTACTTATTTTCAAATCAGTCCTTTTTATTCTTTTTATAAGCAAGCATATAACTTCAAAAATAGTTCACTTATCTCAAACAAACATTCCAACATAGAAATATGACGGCAGAAAAAGATCATTGAGGGGCTCTGCTATATAGGCCTCTCTTAAATGCAATTATTTTGAACATTAGCAGTAGTTATATAGTAGAATGATACAGTATAAATTGCTCTCTACAAATGTCAGTAATATAGTACCAACATCAGCTGCTTCGATCGGCATCCAGCACAGGAAGCAGGCCTGAAGCTCCTCCCACTCCCTGCACCGAAGGTCAATCAGGCTCACTAGCAGACAATTTAAATTCCAGCAACAGAAGGTGTGAAACCAACATCAGCTGCCCTGATTGGCATGCAGCACAGGGAGCGGGCCTGAAGCTCCTCACGGTCCCTGCACTGAAGGCCAATCAAGCCCACCAGCAGGCAATTTAAATTCCAGCGCCAGAAGGCGCACCCACGCCTGGCCCATAGGCATGGCCCTTGAGCGGGGTACTGAGCAAATTACAGCAGTGCCATCTCTACGCCCTGACCACAAACCAGCCCAAGTTAAAGCTGTCTGTAGACAAACACAGCCCTCCACCATCCAGATTGTCACCGGGGAGGCGAACGGGAAGAGAAGCCCCTCTATGATCACCCCATCAAGACCCGATCCGTCCCACCATACCCCAGCATCTGAAATTACAGCGTCAGAAGGAGCAAAGGACATACACAGCCCTCCACCATCCAGATTGGCATTGGGGAAACAAGCAGGAAGGGAAGCCCCTCCCTAATCGCTACCATTAGGCCGATCCAGCTCACCGCGCCCGTGCAACACTTAAATTTAGTGCCAGCAGGCACACCCTCACCCAGCAGACCCATGCCTTAGGCATTTGACCTTAACAGAAGATACCAAAACTGTAAGTAACCACAGAAGAAAGAACTACAACACCAATACAAAACAACATAAAGACTATAACGCTTAATTCCACTATTTAACCTTCCAAAAAACTATTGATACCAGTTAACTATTGTTTCAGCTATTATGTAACTACTGTATCATTCTACTATATAACTACTGCTAATGTTCAAAATAATTGTATTTAAGATTGCAACCCTCTGGTTATTGTACAAAACCCACTACTTAACTTCCTGCACTTGAACCACCTCCTACACTTGAACCACCTCCCACAAACAACCAAAATAACCTGCTGTTCGAAGATACTGCCCTAAGGCCACCATATAAAACAACCATACTCTCTCTTTACCTCTCAATATATTCAGTACTTCCACTCATACTTCTTGCATCTGCACACAATAACCCCAACACTCCACAGTTCCTCTTACATATACCATACAACTACAATACAACATATAATTACTTTCTAGCACCCCCACCACGACTACCCACACCTCTTAATTGTGCACAACAACACTCAACAAGATGACTCATAACCATACAACCCTCTCTGTACATCTCTTCGATTACTACTACCACAGACTTAACAGCGCAGATAATCTGATGTGCCCTGATCAATGCCAGATCAGTCAGAAATAAAATACAGACCATCACAGACCTGCTCACTGAATACCAACTAGACAATCTGGGCCTGATTCCATTCAGGACGTCCTTGCCCTTTGTATGCCCGGTTGGAACCAGAAACACAGAGGAAGTCTCAATTCTGATCCCGCAGGGCACGTCTAGCCCCACGGGATCAGAATTTCAAACAGGCCTGTACGTGCAGACCAGGACCCTGATTCCATCTAGCCTGCACATACAAGCCTTTCCTGACTAACTGAGTCAAGACAGTTCAATGGAGCCGCGATTGCCATGGCACCTCGACTCCATTGAAAAGCCATCATCCCTGGCTTTGGGCTGCAAAGGTGCTTTCCATGCAGCCTGACCCCCATCTGACCTCCTAAGGCCAGGGTCGAGCTGCGGGGAATCTCCTCTGCCCTCTCCCGCCGCTTCTCAGCCCGGGGCCTGCCGATCCCTGCCGACTGGGGAACTTATTCCACCTCCTAGGTGGAATAAGTTCCCCGTGCAAGCCGCCAGCCCCAGACATACAGGGCCGACATTAGACTCGGCCTTGTACATCCAGGGCCGATGATCACCCACTGCCCGCCTTAACGTCGCCCCCGATCCGCCCCTCTCCCGCCCCCGTCTACCTTCCTCATACAATGCGCGGGAAGGTAGACAGGGTCGAGAAGGGCCCAGATAGCGGTGATGGAGGTTCCAACAGAACATCCATCCCCACTATTCGTGCCTCAGAATGACCACTCCTAACCAAATCACACCTACATTTCCGACCTCTATCAACTAACAGCACAGACAAAATTGATTCAGTCACCATCACAAACAACTATATAACCATCATCCTCAACTACAGAATGCCTTCCTCATCATCAAATGACTTATCTGCCATAATTGAAAACTGCATTGAACACTCAAAATCCAAGAAAGACATGATCATACTCGGAAACTTCAACCTCCCCTCCTTACCTATAACAGCGGACACATTCCTCACAGTAATACAATCAATGGAACTCACACAAAGGGGTGACCCTCCCCACTCACAACAAAGGAAACACCACGGACCTAAACTTTACCCCTAACCACCCAATCCACACCAGCACCCCCTCTCTAAAAACACACCCACTACCTTGATCAGACCATAGCCTCATCACCTTCTCCATACCCCTAAAGTCACCAATATCAATAACAGATCACCAACAAGCAACATGACGATTCAGAAGCTTCAACAAGGATGCCTTCCTACAGAACACTCTACCATATCTAACCACGGACACAGCAGATAACACAATACTGACAGACAATTGGAATAAAGTGATCGGTTCCACAGCAAAACTACCAACAAAGCAACAAAACCCCACCAAAAAACACTGTATCCATAAAACTCCCTGGTACACCCATGCCCTCCAAAAACTGAACTGAGATGAATCGAGTGAAAATGGCAGAAAACCACCTCGGATGAAGACTGGAACAACTACCTCATACTTCTACAAAACTATCATACCACTGCAGACAGAGCTATGAAAGACTATCACTCAAATATCATCAATACTGCAATAAATCGCCCAAGAGAACCATTTGACCTAGTAAGACAACTCACCGAACCCCTCACAAACCCCAACCAAACAATAAGTGTCACCCACCAACAACTAGCTGCACACTACAAACAACTATACCCAGACCCGAACCACATAATCTCCCCGCACACCGATACAACTCCCAACAAGAGCTACTGGCTCACATTCCAAACAATCAATAGTAAAAATATCGAAAACATTCTAACCAAGCTAAACATCACCACCTCACCGCTAGACCCATGTCCCCCTAACTGGATCAAATCAACAAGTACCGAATTCAGCCGAATTCTAGCCAAGATAATGAATGAAGCACTCCAACAAGGAATAATGTCTAGCAGTCTAAAGCTCTCCTCCATCCGCCCTACACTGAAGAAACCAAACTAGAGCCATCAGACCCAGCATCATACCGACTCATCGCCAGCCTCCCATCGAGGAACCTGTACAGCTCCAGCTTCAAAACTATATTGACAAAAAACACCTACTTGATCCTTAACAACATGGATTCCGCCCACTACATGGTGTAGAAACCCTCATGACCTGCCTCATTAATACCATGGCCAAGGGCACCCAAGACTATACATGAACCTGCCTTTTAATATTCCTGGAGATGTCCGCAGCGTTCGACATAGTCAACCACAACATCTTACTACAGAGACTACACCTACTTTGGAAATCAGCATACCATACTCAAATGGTTCAAATCATATCTTACAGAGAAACAACAACAAATAAAAATTGTCTCAAACATCTCCAAACCCTACCAATAGACGCAAGGAGTACCACAAGGTTCCATTCTATCTGCGCCTCTCTTTAACCTATACTTTCAATCCCTATGCACAGTCATCAAAAAACACAACATCTATTATCACATATGCGCAGATGATATTATGCTATACTGCCCACTCCTCTCCCATCAACTTGATTACACACAAATTCAAGACTGTTTCACAGATGTCACACACTGACTCTCATCCAACAATCTATCAACTTTAAAAAGACTGAGGCTATGTTCATTACAAAAGATACCTCCTTCATACCCCAATCTACTATAAAATTAAACAACATACCGATAAATGTAAAAACTGAGCTGAAATACCTCGGCATCACTATTGACCAGCAACTATCCTTCAAAAGCCAAGTAACAACAACAGCCAAGACAATCTACTTCAAAACAAAGACCCTGCAATGACTCCATCCCCTTCTCAAACCAACAGATTTCAGATCTGCACTGCAAGCTCTCACCCTCCCCCATGCAGACTACTGTAACAATATCTACCATGGTCTACTCCAATCGACATTCCTCCCCCTACAAACTGCATTGCACACCACTGCACGTATCATACAGGGTGCCAATAAATACGACCACATCACTCCCATCTTAAAACAATTACACTGGCTGCCTCTTTCCAATAGAATAAAATACAAATGTATCCTCCTCATGCTCAAAACACTTCATTCCCAACAGGAAACTTGCCTCAAATCCCTTCTATAGAAACCACAAACTTCCAGGTCACGAAGACTACTACAAACAACAAACTCAACATATCACAATCCAAACGTAAATACAACCAACAAAATGCTGCAAAGCATTTGAGCTCTATGCTCCCTCCCAATGGAAATCCCTCCCTTACACACTAAGAAATATCACCTGTTTCCCTACATTCCACAAACACCTGAATATCCACCTATTCACTGAACACTTTGGTCCCTCCACCTAAACCCCTACCATCAACGTAACTCAACAAAGCAGATTCACAATTATAAATAGTTGTTTATAACATTTAAAATGTTCTTTTAACAAAATGTTGAATTATGTCAAATGTTAACTGTTACGCTGTTACTTGTATAACATATGTTTACTGTACAATGTTCTGTTCTCTGGAAACCGTTTTAACCTGGTGAAAAGCGGCATATAAACCTAGCTAAATAAATAAATGAATCACAACAAGTGAGCTTCCCACACTACAGTAACAACATGGTGCTCTTCTCTAGTGATGGCGTCCCCTTCAGCCAATTTTTAAACAGACATGCTCGAAACTTCCTGGTTAGCATTGGTCAATCGACAATCAATATATCACAGCCATAGTAACCAGCTCTTCCATAAACGGACAGATGAAAAAATAAAAATATCACCATTATATTAATGAATGCCATTTCCAAATTCAAACCACCAGGATTAACTGTACCCAGATTAAAAATCCATTTTTGTTCACAAGTCTGAAGATGGGCCAGCTGATCACCACCGCACACTAAGGGAGCAGTAAAAATCCGGGAGATTTATGTTTGGCCAAATGTACTTTAATTGGATGAGTCGTTCGTCCCATATATTTCAGACCACACAGACTGATCAATAAATGCACCACAAAATCAGAACTGTCAGGCTGTATGCGTTCTGGCCCAATATACTCTGGACGAAACATCGTCCATTCAGTTAGGGTCATCCATCGATTGCCTGCAATATTGACACTTGCTACAGGCAAAATTGCCTCTGTCATCTTAAGAACATAACATAAGTGAGCAAGGAGGGCATTTTTTAGTTTGAAAGTATTAAGGATTTATATAGATTGAGGGACAGTGATTACTATGCATATATACAAGTGAATCATTTCTTGAGACAACCGAAGGTGTGGAAGGATCTCTGGGAAAACATGGGGTGGTTTGAGGCACTGTGTACAGGGAACTTAGGGGAAAAAGGAGTTTTGTCCAGAATTCACAAAGGCTTAATGGAGGGTGGAGAGAGTAAATTGGGGTATATGTTAAAATGGGAAGAAGATCTGGGGGTGAGATGGTCTGAGGAGGTATGGGACAAGATAATACAGATGGTGGCAAGTATCTCTATTGCCACAGAGGTAAAAGAGAATGCTTATAAAGTATTGTTCCGCTGGTATTGGACTCTTAGGGGGTCTGTTTACTAAACATTCCTAATGTGCGGGGCCGCGGTAGTGTGCCTGTGCCATATAAGGAGTGGGCGGTTCAGGCAGAGAAAAGAAAAAAAACGGGAGTAAGCGATCGCACATTTGCGCGGGGCGCTATTGTGCGCCGTGCACAATAGTGCATGGGAAGGCTAAGTGGCGCCCTGATGTGCACACATAAAGGAGCAGAGCCATAGTACAATGGTTAAGACACTGACCAATGGTGCAGAGATCAGGGGTTCAATCCCCCACAGTGCCCAATGAAGAAGGCTCACTGAGGCAGTGTGTATTATGGGGATGAGTGCTGTAGGGGGCAATCTATTTTTATTTCAGTTATCACTACTAGCAAACGCACTCACAAAGCGTGTTAACATAAGGCACATGTTAAAGTTCACTGTCCGCCAAGGCACCCTTGAATGTCCCCTATAGGGCACCATATATGTTGCGTCACAGGATAATGTATAGTGCACCTTATATGGACGGCAACCATAAGGTGCCCTATAGGGTGCCCTATAAAGCACCCTCAGAGGCACCTTATGGGTACAGTACACTGAGGGTGTGTTTGATGGCAGCAACATATGTACATTAAATCTAAAAAAAGCTCTGGACAACCCTATCAAATAACCCCACTGTGGGCTTGAACCCATTACCACTGGCTCCACAGGCAGTGAAGTAACCATTGGGCTACAGCTATATAGCTGCCAGCAAGCCCCTGGCTGGCTGCAGAGAGCCTGCATGTCACCACACAGACAGTCTGCTGTGGGAACCAGGATAGGGTTAGGCCACCCATACCCATGATGCACTGCACATGCAAATCAGCTGTCCACAGATGAACACAAGATGGGGAATGCACCCCAACAGCTCCCCGGCCTGGTAGGGGGACGTGTCCGTGTGCACCCACACAGCACCTTGGCCTGGTAGGAGGTACTGACCGGGTGTTTAATTTGCACAGAGTAGCTACACACAGTCACACTGTGCGGGAACTGTGCTCACCCTGAGTGTGCGATGAGGCGCCCTGGACCAGGTCCACAGCACCCTCCATGGCAGAGCTCCAAAACAGTCGTAATCTGTGAGATAGGTAGTTTCTGCAGGAACACCTTGGATATCTCTGTCTGTCTCAGTCAGGGGAACCCCCAGGTGGGCTATGTACCACCAACCCCCCCCCCCCAGCTGAGGGTGGCAAACAGGCAGGGTCTCCTATCAACAGATCCCCATTATACACCCCCCCCCCCTGCAATGATGGCAGTAGAGTGGACCATCAACCTCAGTCCTGTTGGGGAACAGACACCCTACAGGGCAGTCCAAGCAGCCCCACACACACCCAGACCACAATATCAGACAGACAGTAGGCCTGGATATGCTAAGATGCACCCCACCACTATCTGATATTCCCCTGCATCAAGCCATCAGCCACTGCACCCTGCAAGGCACGCCAGCAGGGCGCATACCAGCTGTGAACAGTCTGCTGTTTAGTCCCACTGGAAATGCATGCACCCACAACTGGGATGGCAGCACACACAAGCAGATACATCAGTGACTAGGCCCCAACAGGTGACCCATATATATCACATGAGGGAAGTGCTATGAAGCACTATGGGGGTGCCTAGCCATGCTGCCATCACTGCACAGTCAGGGTGGAGTGAAAGCCCAGCAGCACATACAGAGGTCACCCTGTCTGTGGAGGTGGTGGACGGCCACTACAATGTCCCTGCCAGTGCCCTATGCCCTGTGCAGATGCATCCTGGCCAGCCCACCCTGTCTGAGCTATACCCATGGTACCTTGCTGCTCATTATGCACATCATCAGGCCAAAACTGTGGACAGTGTTTGCAGCCAACACACACTGTATAGACAGACACACACTCCCACACGTATGCCAGCATTGTGCTACTATAGAGGGGTTCAGAATCCTTGCCCACCACACCAGTCCTGGGCACAGTACAGGCATGGGTATGGTATGCAATACCATTGGGGGTCCCTCCCTAGGGTGGTAAACACTGTCAGGGGCCAGACCTGACGCACACACCGCAGACATCAGATAGATTATTATGATGGAGCTCATAGAGCAGACTGTGCGTAACGTAGGGATATCTATCTGCCAGTACTCATAGCAAACGTTTGAGAGCTGTGTACCATATACCCTGGTGTAGGGTGACATTGCTAAGGTATGCAAGTGCTGGTATTGGGAGATGCACGCAGGGCCCAATGTCCTGCCTCACCAGGAGGCATTGGCCAATGGGGCCTGTGGGTGTGGGTGTGGGGGTGTCTGTCCCTGTTGGCTGCTGCTGTACGGCAGAGGTTCCCAAATCCAGTCCAGGTTTGCAATACACTGGTTGGGGTTTCCTGCTGTCCCTCATGAATATGCATGAGCTACAGCTACATGCCATGGGGGTGGTGCATAGATATACAGCACGGTTATTTGTATGAGTGGCAGCATGGAACCTGAATGGTGTGTGGTCCTCCAGGACTGCATTTGTGAGACTCTGCTCTAGGTAATGCCCCTGGTCATGGTGTCTGTGCTTGGTGGTGTAAAAGATAGGCGTATGACCAATGCGTATATCCCCAGCAATAAAGGATTGCCCTTACTAACATGGTTTAGTTGTGGGGAAAATATGTGGACAGGATTGGCAGTAGCCCCAACTGGGCTTTGAACCTGTGACCTTTTGCTCCTGCACACACTGTCTGTGTGCACTGCACCACTGTGTTGCCACAGATGTGCTGAATTCCCTGGGAAGTCCATGACTGTACATCCGACAGGGCCTATGTTGCAGTGGACGTGCCAGCCTGCACATGGCTCGGCCACTGTCTTCTGTGGCTAGCAGCCACTGCCCCCTCCACCACCTGTACCCTACCGCCAACATGCTGGCATGTCCGTATCTTGGAAAAGCATATGACCTGATTGAGTTGTGGCACTCCAGGACTGCATTTGGGGGACTCGGCTGTCGGTAATGCCCATTGTTATGGTGTGTGTGCGGTGTTGGGTACAAAATGGGTGTGTGAACCATGCTTATGTTCTCTGCAATAAAGGAGTGTCTTTACTATCTCTGTTTAGTGGTGGGTAAAATATGGGGACTGGGTTGGCAGGAGCCCCAGCTTGGATTTGAACCTGTGACCCTCTGGTCCTAGAGGTACTGCCTCTGTCTGCTGCACCACACTGTGGCCACAGTGATAGTGCAGTCCCTGGGGGTGGGAACTGTGTGTGAGAGAGAACTGCAGCCAATCTGAGCACTTTTCAAATCATTTAGAATCCCTTCAGCAAAGGCTTCAACGATCCTGTGAGCAGTGAGTGAGAATCAGCTGTGCCTACTTAGTTGGGAACTGTGTGTGAGAGAGAACTGCAGCCAATCTGAGCACTTTTCAAATCATTTAGAATCCCTTCAGCAAAGGCTTCAACGATCCTGTGAGCAGTGAGTGAGAATCAGCTGTGCCTACTTAGTTGGGAACTGTGTGTGAGAGAGAACTGCAGCCAATCTGAGCACTTTTCAAATCATTTAGAATCCCTTCAGCAAAGGCGCGCCCGCGCCTTGCAGGCCCGCGCCTGAGGGCCTCGCAAGAGGGCCCTTTGGCGTGGCCCTTAGGCGTGGAACGAAGGCGCTTAGAGATCAGGATCAGCGTTTTAACACGCAGGTGAAAGATTTGAATATCGGCAATTTAATATTTACATCCAGCAGTTGCCGGTTCTCTAAGCAAGCTCAAGAAGAAGTGTTGTCTACGTATCCTTTTCGTGAGCTTCCATCTACCTCTTTTTCCCTGCAAGAAACACTGTGAAAGTCGTTGGAGCTAAAGAAGGTATGTCATTAGTTTTATGCGAATTGGCAGCAACAGCCTTCGTTAGTTAAAAAAAGAAGTATCATAGTCATGGTCAAGCCCACCTTCCACCCCAAATTTCTCTTGGACACCCTTATCATCCTTCAACGATTAGGCACACCCCACTTACAGCTCCAACATTTATATATATGGCTTCTAACAATCATATCAATATACCACATTTGGAATTGCTCTTCCACGAGATCTCACAGTAAATCCTGTAACAAACATGATGTTGGCAGCCACCTCAATCATTTGAATCCTAAAGCATGCCCTAAAAAACCCCACACACTAAACATCACCTCTATAGAACTTATGAATACTAGATCAGTAAGAAACAAAATTCATTTAATCAGAGATCACATTGTGGACCAGCACCCAGACATTTTATGCATTACAGAATCTTGGCTCTCCCCCTCTGATAGTGTCCTCCTCAACCAACTGGTCCCCTCTACATACTCCGCCTTTAATAATCCTCGCACTCTAAAGAGAGGTGGCGGAGTTCTAATCATTGCTAAAGACTCATTGCAACTTCAAACACTCACTTCTAGCAACTCTGAGCATTGCAGTTCTATTGCAGTGGGAAACAAGTATCTAACTATTTGCCTTGTTTATAGGGCCCCCCACGCACCAGCTGAAGAGCTAACTACCACTCTTGAAACTGTCTGTGCAATCACCACAATTCACAAACCTTTAATCTTACTAGGTGACTTTAATCTCAACTCTGCAACTAACAATGATAGGCAAACCTTCCTTCAGGCAATGGACTCTTTACTATTCTCTCAGCTAATAACCACTCCCACCCATAGACATGGTTCCACACCAGACCTAGTTTTTGCCCCAAATTATCTCTTAGACAAGGGATTTATTTCCTCACCCATAATCACCCCGATTCCTTGGTCTGATCATCACAGAATCAAAATTGAATTGACAAACAATACGGCCAAGTTCAACATAACACATTCTGCTTCATTTGGAATCAGAAGATTTAAAGCTTTCAAAAAAGATCAATTCTTAAAAGACACACTACCCTACCTCAACTCGGATGAACCTAACTTGGACAAACTGGTTAAGAATTGGAACATTACCATCAGTACAGCAGCAAAATCCAAACCGTACATAAAATCAAAGAACGTAAGACAACACGCTCCATGGTACTCCAATACAATTCGCAACGCTAAAAGAGAATTAAGAAAGCTAGAACGCCACTGGAGACGCTCCAAATCTCCAACTGCACAAAACACTTACTTAACAAAGCAAAAAAGATATAATGATCTTATTAACGATACAAAACGAGAGCATCACACAAACACCATTCTGAAAGCCTACAATAAACCCAGAGAACTCTTTGAGATAGTAAAAGACCTAACTAAAGAACCAAGTCCTGACAAAGACATACAAATCAACCCTCAAACCTTTGCAAACTTTCTCCATGAGAAAATAGGTCACATACCGACTCAAATACATACCGAAACCTACAGCTCCATCACAACAACAACAACAATAACAACAAGTTGGGACAGTTTCCACACTCCTTCAACCAAACAGATTTCGGATATCATCTCTGCTCTCAATACTAGCACTGCCCCTACTGATCCTTGCCCAGTTCAATGGCTCAAAGCAACCAAGCATAACTTCCTCAGTTATATACACAATATCGTATCCATATCCCTATCTCAAGGAATAATACCCGAACAACTTAAACTAGCCTCAATAAGGCCTATCCTCAAAAAAACAAACCTGGATAAGAACAATCCAGCGGCTTATAGGCCAATCTCTAGCATACCATTCCTAGCCAAAGTAATAGAAAAAAGCAGTACAGCTACAACTCCAAGACCATGTTGACGACCAAGCCCCACTCGATCTACATCAACATGGCTTTCGCCCCAACCATGGAGTTGAAACACTGCTGCTATATCTGTTCAATGATATCACCCAGACCATAGACAATTACAGGCAAGGATCTTTATTGATCTTCTTAGATATTTCAGCGGCTTTCGACACAGTTGACCACACTATCCTCCTATCAAGATTGGAAAGTATCGGTATCTCTGGTACTGTCCTTAGTTGGTTTAACTCTTATTTAACAAACAGGCAGTTTCAGGTTAAAATTGGAAACAACACTTCACAGCCTACAAATATCAAGCCAGGAGTACCTCAGGGATCTGCGCTTTCTTCCCTTCTATTCAACATTTTTATTCAGCCAATTTGTCAAATTATGGCAGCCCATCAAATAAGTTATACGATTTATGCAGATGACATCATGATTTATACACCGATTGATCTCATTAACCCCGACTACAGCAAGATCACAAATTGCCTTGACAACATGTCTTCCTGGCTCACATGCAATAACCTTGCCTTAAACTACAATAAAACAGAGGCGCTTATTGTCACTCGAAACACCGACTTCAACCCCCACCTTTCATTAAATACAACAACATTACAATACCAGTTAAGGATGAAGTTAGATATCTTGGAATTACCCTCGATAAAGGTCTAACCCTCCAGTCACACATCAGAAAAACTGTGAGGTCTGCATACTACAGAATGAAAGTGATTAGACGCCTCAAGCCCTTACTCTCATATGACCACTTCCGGTCTGTCTGCCAAGCCTTAATAACTCCTATTCTGGACTTTTGTAATCCTATCTACTACGGTCTTTCAAAACACTCACTTAAACCTCTTCAGATGGCTCAGAACACGGCAGCCAGAATTATTGCTTCCAATAAGCCAGCGCGTCAAATACAAGATAGTAATTAATATATTCAAGATCAGACATAAATGCTCTGCTTTTAGCCTTCATAACCTCTTACTCCAGAATAACAACAGGCCAAGACGAATAACTACATCAAACACCCTCAGCACCCCAAGTAGTTTCAGAAAAGCGTGTAAATGTACTACACAAAGGGCAATTTCCTTATCGGCCCCACTTATATGGAACTCTCTCCCTCCCGATGTGCGATCCATGGATGATTTAAAGGAGTTCAGAAAACAACTGAAATTTGTACTCTTCACTGAGTACTATGGCACAGACATCTAACAGTCTCTATTATTATAGCCTGCATATAACTTGTTTTACTGTAACGGTTCCTTGATGTTGCGTATCCCAATTTTACCTTCACTCTTTAGTTTAGTCAGTGTATGCCCCCCTGTCTCTGTTCTCCCTTCTTGTGTCTGGTAACCGCTTTGATTTAAGGAAAAGGCGGTATAGAAAACCTGTTAAATAAATAAATAAATAAATAAGGGAGTCAAAAACCCTGCTCTGCACATTTGTACTGTGGGCTCAGTCACCTTGTCTGGTGACAAAAGTGCAAATAAACCCCTCAACCGACCACGACGAACTGGGGATAAATATAACCAAGCTGGGCAACAGTGATATTAATGGGCAACCATAGCAAACACTCCCAGGAAGGCTCAGAAAAAAGGAAATGGTTTTTGGAAGGGTCTCCGCTCCGTAGCCCCTTCCATACTTCATTTCATTTTTTTGGAGCTTTCCTGGGTGTGTTTCTTATGTTTGCCCATTAATATCAGGGTTCCCCAGCTGACTTCCTATTTTTAATATGTTTGTTTGGGTCTTTTTCTATCTTTATTTGCACTTTTATTCTGTGCACATGTATCACACTGCTCACGTTTTGCAGGTTTCCCCGGTTTCCCTGTACATTGCTGACGGAAATGGTTTCTCTTCCCTTTAAATGCCCTCTACCGTGAGTGTTTCACTCGCGCTATTTTTAACCTGCAAATTCGTCCCCGATACTGTGCGGGGAGCCTCTCCCCTCCCCTTCCCCGCCCATTGACCCCGTCTCTCCGCCCCTCGGGAGCCTTCCTCCGCCCTCAGAATGCCTTTCCACGCCTCTATCGGACATTTGCGGGCCAGGTACTTGTGCGGGGCACGTTAGTGCGGCGCGCAATTGTGCGGGGCCCACGCGCACTTGTGCGGGGCGTTTAAGAGCGTTTCTGAGCGTTTGAGTGCCGCGTTTCCGTGCGCTATTGTGCGGCACGCAATTGTACGGCTTTTAGTAAACATGCCCCTTAGTACGTAAAAAGAGAGCTGGAAGGGGACTTACTGATCAATGTTGGAGGCGATGTCAGGCGAGAGGGGATTGGTTGCATATGTGGTGGAAGTGTGAATGGGTACAAGCTTACTGGATGGAGATTTTAGAGATGATTTATAACATGACAGGATATTGATTGCAAAGGACACCAGAGATTTGCTTACTGCATCAACTAGAGGAGGACATTCCAAAGAGGGTTAGTGGAGTGCTCCACCACTGTATCGGTGCAGAGGGTGGCTACTAAAATGATTAGGTGGTCTTCATTATAAAGCATATGAGGACAGACTGAAGGATCTTAATATGTACACCTTAGAGGAAAGGCGGGATAGAGGTGATATGATTGAGATGTTTAAATACCTCCATGGCCTAAATGTTCAGGGAGAGAGCCTCTTTCAATTGAAAGCAAGTTCTGCTACGAGGGGACATGGGATGAGGGTGAAGGGAGATAGATTCAGGAGTGATATGCGGAAATATTTCTTTACGGAAAGAGTAGTGGATCCATGGAATAGTCTCCCAGTGGAGGTGGTAGAGATGAGGACAGTAACTGAATTCAAAAAAGCATGGGACAAACACAGAGGATCTCTAAAGGTAAAAAGTGGACTGGTGTAGTTGTTATGGAAGGACAGACTAGATAGGCCATGTGGTCTTTTTCTGTCGTCATATTTCTATGTTTCTATGAAGTGAGATAGCACAGCTTTGGGTGGGGGCGACCACGCCACAACCAGCAGGATTTGTTAGACGGGTGGCAGAGGGGTGTCTGATGCATAGATTGACGGTTATGCGGCAGGGGAAAGGGGGGAAAGGTGAGGAACAATGGCAGAGAGTGTGTAAGTGGTTGGAAACATGGAAGGATGAGAGAGGGGGAGAGCAGCGGAAGAAGGCGGGAGGGGCTCTAGCTAGAGCCCATCAGGAAGACTCAACGGTGATTGGGTGAAATGGGAGGGGATACTAACACGGGAATGGATAAGCGGGGGATGAATGGATGGATGAAGAGCGAGGGGGTGAGGGGAGGGAGGGGAAGGGGGAAGGGGAGGGGGGAGGGAGGGGGAAGATATACGGAGGGGCACATAGGAAGGGAGTATGCATAAATAAAGGGACTATATGTGTTCGCATATGTTAATACTACAGGAGTGTACAAAGTTGAGTTTGCAGAGACTTGTAACTTTCATTAAAATGTTCAATAAAAAGTAAAAATGGAAAAAAAAAGAAATGCCATACTGGGTCAGACCAAGGTTCATCAAGCCCAGTATCCTATTTCAAACAGTGGTCAATCCAGGTCACAAGTACCTGGCAGGTTCAGAGATTCTACAATGCTTATTCTGGGGTAAACAGTGGATTCCATGGTCCTCTTTAATAATGGTTTATGGACTTTTTCTCCAGGAACTTGTCCAAACCTTTTTTAAACCCAGCTACACAAACAGCTTTTACTACATCCTCTGGTAATGAATTCCAGAGTTTGATTGCTCATGGAGTGAAAAAATATTATCAATTAGTCATAAATGGGCTACATTGCAGCTTCATTGAGTGCCCCCTAGACTTTCTACTTTTTGAAGGAGTAAACATCCGATCTATGTTTACCTGTTCCACTCCATTCATTAATTTATAGACTTCTATCATATCTCCTCTCAGCCATCTCTTTTCCAAGTTGAAATAGACATCATATCTTCTCTTTCGTTTCTCCGGCAGCATGTCATGATTTCCCATATCACCCTTACTGCTTAGAGCACTCTCACTCATTCCTACTCCCCCTCGCGCTCCCACACTCTCAACATACAATCCCCATTCACACATCTGTCGCTCAATCCATTCCCTCCCCCCCCCCCCCCACCTCCGGCCCTATTCTCTTACATCCCCTATTCACCATATAATTCCACCCTATTATCCTCAGCACTCCCCTGCTGAGGTCTGAACCCAAGTGATTGCTGCAGGGCTGCCCCGGTTCTCTGTCACTGCCCTTTCCACAGCATTACGTTTCCATCAGATACCCTAACATCATCATACAATCCTTTTTTTACAATATACTCTTGTCACATATTATTATTTCAAAATGTCTTTGTAGTTCCTACTGCTCTGCTCAGCCCGCTTTGAAGCTTCTAGTGTTTACCAGACTTTGCAATATCCTTCCGTGCCCATGCAGTGTCCTGTAGTCGAGACTCCGAACTCAAGCCGATGCGCCATCTTCACCATTAGCTCCTGCTAGGCCAGTCAAGAATGGTTTAGCTGCGGCCGCAGTCTTAAATATAAGATTCTGTCCTTGGTGTGATACTCGCAAGATCGCCGGGAACGCCAATGTGAAGCGTAGCTTTTTCTTAAACAGAGCCGCACACACTGCTGTAAATTCCTTCCTTTTCTCTGCCACGACTGCGGAGTGGTCTTGAAACATTAAAAGCTTCTGATTATCCAGCGTTAAACCTCCTTTTTTCCAGTAGGCCTGCAGCAGTTATACTTTATGCTGAAAATTGAGAACACGCATAATTACCACTCGCGGCCTCTGTACAGTAGCCATTGGGGCAAGTGCAGGCAGGTATATACGCATACACGCTGTTAAGGGTCCTTCCTGCTCTATAGTTGGGTCACAATGGTACAGCAGCATTTCTGTAGACCTCACTGCCGTTCCCAGGGATAAATATAATGAGGGGTCTCTTTAAACCCATCTCTCTACTTATGAAAGGATGAGTAATCCTACATGATCTAGACGGCTCCATGACATTAGGTGGAGATACAGAGAGGCAAGAAAACAAAAGCAGTTTTAACTGCTTCACATAGTATCTGTCTCAAAGACCAGACAATTTCAAAAAACAAAGTATTTTATTTAGGTCTCCTGCCAGACATTAAAAGCTATTTAAAGGCAAGCAATTTTGATTCATGGAACAAGTGAAATCGTTACACAAAATCTGATGTGAGCATGGAAATATATATTAACACTTTTTTCATTTGTATAAGTTCTCATTGTTCAACAACCAAATGCTTCACCATGGGTAGGGTACTCTCGAGGAATGCAAACTCATTAGTGTGCATTTGGTTTATTAGCATGCCTGAAAAAATATAGTGCATGGAAAATTTAATTAATACATGGTAATCTATAAATTAATGTGCATCAACTTGATTTGTGTGGTATTAAAAATGCTAATATACTTTAAATGGTTTTTATTAAAATGAAAGTATGAAACAAATTGAAAAAAAATCCACAAAACTCAGGGGAAAAGACACATTTTCCTGAAAGAAGCCAAAAGTGGTTTGCCTGTGCACATCCTTAGTATTTTCTATCTTTCTCTGTACTTAGGTCTGTGGTAGGGCCTCAGTGTACTTCCCCTTACAGATTCAAGCACAAACAAGTATGTAACATAAACCAGTTACATTTGTTAGGGCACTCCCTTGTACATTATCAGTTTATCTCTTCTCCATATATTGCACAGTCTTGATTGATTCATTCATTTTTTCTCTCTCTTCTATACGGCAGAACTTATGCATACTATGCATTTTCCAATGAACAAATGAAATAATAACCATATACAAAACCAGCAGATGTAGAGGCCCATTTACTAAAGTGCACTGAGATTCAGCACCTTAACGCAGGTTAAGAGGTAAAAATTAGCCCACAAGGTGAAACGGATCCAGGATAATTGTTGTGAGTTTGCTCGTTGTGTCCCCTTGCAGTTACTGTGGTGAGAAGTACCTCAGTGCGCTAAAACTGCAATTGTAGTTAATGTGGGTGCCCTTAACACCACCCCCCAAAATGGAAGTAAGTACACCTCCGCTAACTGCAACAGTGACAGTGCGTTCAATGCAAGGGGTAAATAATGCACAATGTGCAGTCAACGCCCATCTCCATCTCTAATGCAACCAGACCCTGTCCTGTCACACACTAAGCAGTTAGTATGGGATTTATACTGCACTAGCTGTTTTAGCAGACGATAACAGTTACAGCAGTGTCATACAAACTGTATAGCGGGAACTGTTAGTGCACTTTACTAAACATATCCCATAGGCAGCAACATAAAATAAACAGAGATAACAAACTAACTAGAACTGATAAGTAAAACATCTTACTAAATAATGATTTGCTTAAAATACAAAGCTTTCATTTTTTCCTAAAAAAAGAAAAAGAAAATCACGAAACAATCTAAGATCAAAAGTCAACTGATTCCATTCCCATGGGTCAGATACAGATAACATATGACTTAAGACTCAGATTCCCGGGATCTGTGAACCCAGGGTGCTTTTTAACATTCCCCTCTCTTTCGATCTTAATGTCTGCAGTGAGTGATAGAATTCCCAAGGAAATCGGGAGATTAATCCCTAAACGTAACACTTTGTATATCAACACCAGCTCCCTAAATCAAATCCAAAACTTAATAGGCCAAAAAGGAAGATCCTGCAGATAAGGGGAGATATGGTCAGAAATCAAATCCATTTTACCAGCCCTACCGCAACAGTGCTTTGTACTGCCTGCAATGACCTCAAATAGAAAGAAGGAAACCCCATAAATATTACATTATGGTAATCTAATAGTGAGAGAAACTACAACCATATCTTCTTAACATCAACATCTGGAGCATGAAAAGTGCCTCATTGCTATCTCCCTGATGTGAGATCAAAAAGATACACATTCGCCAACAAGGATACATACCCAAATAGCAAACTTGCTTGAAAATCAGAATTTATGTTCTCCAATGTCCACTGCAATAGGCATCTGATTATCCGTTGTCAGACGGCTGCCTGGGTGAGAATCTTCACAGTCTTGGCAAGTGCATATATCTATATGATTTGCAAGGTATTGTGGGCAATGTAGTTCATTCACACCAGACACAGCTGCTGATAATAATTTAGTTGTGCTCTTGGGTAAAGCCAATAAGATATTTATTTATGGGGTTATTTCTCCCAACACAGATATGCTTGGTAGCACATAAATTAGGTAACTTGCTTTCAGTGTTAACTTTGAAAAACAAAGTCAAAATCAGGAAAACAACAAATGAAAAGCTACAAAGCAAGAAACAAACTGTTCTTTTCAGGTTAACTTCTGATTACTTCCCACATAAATTCAGAAGTGATTCTCTCCTAGCTCACAAGCAATTAGGTAAGGCTTAATTGCTAGCAGTCACCAGCTGAAACCCCTTAGCTGGCTTGCCTTCCACTGTGTGGGTCAAATCCTGCTTCAGGAGCTTTTCTGAGTAGATTAAAGAACAAATTTGTATTTCTTTGTGATGGTTGCTGTACTTTATAACAGAAAGTTACCAACGGAGTTTAGATAGAGAGCAGTCCATATAAACAGGATCCTCATCTGCTATTATTCCCCCTTGTTCAACAAGCATGGGTTCAATATCATGGATTGGCACAGATGAATCTCTCAATGGAGCATTTTCAGGAGAATACTTGTTTCCCTGCTGTCTTTCAAGGTTATAGCTAGGGCATAGATCAGTGTTCATACCTGAGCTTCCATTGCTGCTAGAGTTCCTCTCTATATAGCCTGGCCAGTATGTAGTCCAGTTCTTATGTCCAGCCTTCCAATCCAGATCCCTGGACACTGGATCTCTCTTCACATACCTTCTGGCACAGGTCTTAGGGTCCCTTCCACGTGCAGCCGTCTCCCTCACAGGTAGCCTCTGGTGATTCCTAGCTCTGCAGCACCATTCCTCTGGCTTTCCCCAGTCCAATGGTGTATGCTGGCCCTTGGAATACCTCCCAGTATACGTACTGCTTTGGACTCTTCTAGACCTCTCAAAGGCTTTTCTCTTCCTTCTTCCAAAGGGTCTCTTTCCCTCTCTGTCCATCCGGTTTGGCTTCTGCTTCTGATGGTCCTTCAGATGAAACTGATGATCAAACTCAAGCTGATTCTCAGGATACTGAGGACAATTCTCTGGATATCCAAGGTGATCATGAAGATGGTCATCTGTAGAATAAACTCTACTCTTATTCTGCTTAGATGAGTGCTCCTCCCTAACACAGCGCAGCTGTGCTGAATCAGGCCCTGCCCTTTGAGATGAGTGCTTAGGGATGACCTCATAGCCCTCCTGATTGAACACACGATTTCCCACTTCAGCTCCTCTAATGGCTGTTGGAAACCTGGTGCATTCTGGGACTGGTAGTCTTTTATGGGAAAATTCTGTTTTCTTATTTCTACCAGAACTGACAGGTTGCTTGTTCAGAGTCACATCACCTTTTCTATAGCTCCTTCCTGAGCTATGATAAGCTTCCTTATCACACCGTGTCTCAATGAACGATTAAAATTTCAGTTTTAGATAAATTCAAATTCAAGCCTTGGGACACCCAACCACAAGTCAACTTCAAACACACTGTTGGCTAGATACTGCAAAGAAACATCAGCATTATCAGAAACTCCTTCCCAGACAAAAGTAGTATGGTTCAGTGTATTTCTCAGCTATCTGGAACCTTGAAATTGTAACTTTAAATAGATTTCTGATTTCTGCTAATATTCTGAAAATAATCTTGCAACCCTGTGAGTTTGTCCATTGCATCTGCAACATTTCGGAGATTACAAGTTCCGTACATCAGAGCCCTTGCTAGTAGTCTCCCAGACTCCTTCAGAATAGCCCTGATGACATCTATTCATTCCATGTTGCTGGCTCGCAGACCCTTTTGATTATGTTGGTCAGGCCTCTCCCAATCAAACATACTCTCTGGGCCCAATATTCAGAAGGACCTGATAACCGGATAGGATAGCAGTTAACCAGATAAATCCCACTGAGCCCTATTGAGTGGCACTATCCAGATAGTGCCACTGAATGTTCCTTCTAACCACCATGATGCTATCTGGATAGTGCCGGGGACAGTTCATGGGCGGGGCGAGGGTGGTACAAGCACTTATCTAGTTAGTGGCAATCTTCAGTCCCCTAATCAAATAAGTGACCACATAACGTTAGGCCAAAAAAAACCAGACATGACTTTATTCAGTGGCTATCCAAATAGTCTGAATGGAGGCATGGCCAACAATATAGATGGGAGAACTGCTAGCAAGCATTTGATGGATGCTGGTTTAGCATGGACTTTGAAGCCTTGAAGGGTACATAATTTTGAAAAATATATCAACTTTGGGATTGACTATCCTAAGTGTGCCTCCTAATGAAGCAATTGGCAAAATGCCATCGGCGTCGAGGCAATAGAACGTACGTATTAAGATGTTTTCGATCTACTGCAGAGATTTGTGCAAGTTGGTTTATATAATATTTCCAACAAGCTAAGTTAAAAAGAACTGGGCTGAGGCATTGACCTGTGATGTTGCTAAAATAAGGGGCACTTCTGTTGTCTAATAACATATGAGCCTTATTACTATAGCCCTGTTGCATACTACACTGAGGTCTCCCCCCTGCATTGTGTTGTATGTGAGATTATTCCAAAGACTAAATGTACTGTCTTAATAGCAGTTATCCCATCTATAGTGTTGACCATCTGTTATTTTTGATGATACATTTTATTGGAGACATGGCCAGAGCATTCTTATGAACCTGGATATCACTGCCTTTTCTTAGAAATGTCTTGGATGTCCGAAGTCGCATCTAAGGTTATATCTGCTCCAGGCATGAATAGGCATTGGGAAAGTACTCAATGGCCATAAAACATCCAGAGAATTTATTTATTTATTTACATTCTCTTATATACCGGACTATTCTGCATCAGTGCGGTTTACATTGAACAAACTGAAATTACATTGAACAGGGCATTATAACTTGGAGATAACTATTTTACAGGGAACATGGGCTATGGAGGGTTAAGTGGCTTGCCCAAGACCACAAGGAGAACCTGTGGGACTAGAAACCCCAGTCCTTCCAGCCCAAGGTTGCTGTCTTCTAGTGGGATTTGAACCCCCGACCTTCCGGCCTGAAGTACCTTGCCCCAACACTAGGCCACTCCTCCACTCCATGTAGAGAATGTAGAGAAGACGGCACACCACCATCCCCCAGTACTCTGAACAATCACAGTAGCAGTGGGCTTTGAACACTAGCTTCCCTGGTCCTAGCCCACTATGCTAATTATTAGGCTATTCTTAAATATCCACAGTCTGGGGATGTCTATGTAGATGCCCCTGCAGATGTCCAAATCGGGCACATCCATGTTTGTGAAATGGTGCCTGAGCTTGGACGTACCTGCTTTTTTTTCAGATGTTCTGGCTTGGATGTCCCAGATTGCACTTGGATGTCATTTGTAAAATTCTGCTTTATTTATCAACAGGCACACTATTCTTCTATAAGCACCTATTTAGCATTTCAGTAGGCATCCATTGAATAATATTAGCACTATTCTTCAGTAGGTGCCTATTGGATACTTCAATAAGTACTTATGAAGCAAAACCCACCCATTGAGTAATACTGTGCACTATTACTGCCATGGGAAACCCCCCAAATTTATTTTTTTTTCCTGTTTCAGATTTAAAATAATATGAAATGACGTATGACATGTCATTGATATTTTCCATGTCATTATAAATGAATGCATATCCCTAGTCACAACAGCTGGGTAGAAATGTGAAACAAAAACAGCAGAATGCCATTTTCTCTTTTCCTTTCAGAGAGAGAGAGAGTTGGATTGCAATTGCTGCTTCACAAATTTTCTTCTCAACACAAAACCAATCTGGAAAGAGCATAAAATCTTAACTAACGAGAATGAACTATACTTTTAAGCCCAATATTCAGCACCGGTGGCTAGCGTGACTACAGTGGCTAGTTGCTGGCGCTGAACATTAAATGTGGATATTCTGTGCCATGGCATTGAATATCCAGGGTCACTGCAGAGCCCGGTCATTAATCGGGCAGTGGTGATATTGAGCTGATGCCCGGCAAGGGATACCCGGTGCTTCACTTTCACTGCAGATTGCAAACCGGGCAGCGATTCAATATCGCCGCTGACTGGTCTGTGAGCAGTTCTGCCTCTGCTCCGCCCAGGAATGCCCTCGACCTGCCCCGATTCTAAGCAGTTAGCATCAGGGCATATAATGGTGTTACATGGGGATAATCAATGGCACTAAACTTATTTGTGCCACTGAATATCCTGCTTAGGGGCATTTACAAGGTTTAATTGTTTGTAAAAATTTAAATGCCTTGGAATATTGGGTCCTTAACATGTTGATACTTATTTTTTATCAGACTCTTTATGTTGAGAATATTTACTTATTTTCAAATCAGTTTTTTTTATTATTTTTAACTTCAAATATTCATTAGAAACAGTAAAAATAGTTCACTTATCTCAAACAAACATTCCAACATTCGCCAGGAAAAATCCACATGAAATAGAGATGATAGTTTAATGCCGCTGTCGCTGTCCCCGACTTATAATCATCGATGCAGTATTGAGTTTCGAACTATTTCCTTCAAAGGTTCTGTGTCAGGATGAGTATACTATTATTCCATATAGAAATTGCTCTCTACAAATGTCAATAGTGCCTGGCAATGAATTACGACATGTGAGCTTCCCGTGCTATAGTAACAACATGGCACTCTTCACTAGTGGTGACATACTTGAAACTTCCTAGTTACCATTGGTCAATCGACAATCGATATGTTGCGGCCATAGTAACCAGCCCTTCTATAAACAGACAGATGAATTTTTTTTTTAAAAATCACTATTATTTTAATGACTGCCACTCGATTTCCAAATTCAAACCACCAGAGTTAATCATACCCAGATTAAAAATCCATATTTCTTCATAAGTCTGAAGACAGGCCAGCCGATCACCACCACGCACATCAGATCGCACTTGGTCAATAACCGCCATCAAAATTGAAGAAAAGAATGGCCAAGCTCCACACAATGGGACACTAAAGGAGCAGTAAAAATCCAGTTATTAATATGAGATTTATGTTCGGCCCAACGTACTTTAATTGGATGAGTTGTGCGTCCCATATATTTCAAACCACACAGACAGATCAATAAATGCACCACAAAAAGCAGAACCACCGTTGTACATGTTCTGGCCCTATATACTCCGGATGAAGTATCATCCATCGATTGCATACAATACTGACACCTGCTACAGGCTAAATGGCCTCTGTCATCTTGGCATTGGTTCTGCTCTGATAAGAGCAAAGGTCTCACTACATAATCACAAATGTTCTTACACCTCCTGTAAGCAATCATCAGATCATTTCTAAAACATTAGGACCCTTGAAGAACCTTCCAATGCTTTTGCAAGTTAGAAGCAACCTGACTGGCTTGGTTTGTGTAAACTAGAAT
This sequence comes from Ichthyophis bannanicus, assembly GCA_033557465.1. NCBI lineage: Eukaryota > Metazoa > Chordata > Amphibia > Gymnophiona > Ichthyophiidae > Ichthyophis > Ichthyophis bannanicus. The sequence goes on from CM066038.1 coordinate 107,065,331, forward strand.
GTCTACCAAGGCAGTCTTGGTGAGGAAAAACAGCCACTCTCAATGTAAATTGGAAGCCTGTTTATAATCTTTATGAATTACCTGCAGGAGATACCCTCAATTTCTTAAATAAGTCCATGAATCCATAGCGTGCTTATGAAATTTCACCTCTAATGAACAAAGTCCACACAGCTGTAAAAATTAGCCAAAAGGCAAACCTCTCCTCAAGCTGGGGGGATGATGACTGTGGAAAAGTAAGTTTCAAGTATGTCCATTTAAAAACTGACTGACGGGGATGCCGTTACTAATGAAGAGCATCAGTGGGAAGCTCACTTTTCATAATTCATTGCCAGGCACCATATTATTGTGTGATGCGGGGGCCGGGCGGAGTGTGCGCGCGCGCGTGCCAGCACCCCCTGGTGGCGGCGTAGTAGTTCCACCAAAGGGTGGGTTCCGCGGGGCGCCGCCACTCGCTGGTCCGCTGTCACCAAGAAGGTTGGATTGGGGTTGGCCAGGTGCGAGGGTCAAGGGTACCAGCCTTGTGCCGGCCTCATTACCAAACTCCCAAAGAGAAAAAAATTATACTCTTGCACAAAGTGGAGGAAAAATGAAAAAGGCTTTTATTCCCCTTTTTGCACTAAGGGTTCAAATCATACGCACAACACACTGGTAAACGTAACAGAAAAAGTCTTTGCAACAGATTTTCCAAACATGGCATAAATTAACCAAAAAGGGCTGTTAACTTCACAGTATCAAAAATGTTCAAACAGTAATGCTTCATTCACTGCCAGATCTACGGAATGATTCAATCTCATCCACAACACAATAGGTACATTCCATTGGGCTATCCAAATCCTCGGATATAGATTCCACTTGCATGGCCTCCTCGTCTGACTGCTCTGGGGAAACCGAATAAGTGTCCTTCCCTGGAGTATGTTCTGGTGTTTCCCCGGGCTTAGCCAAATGTTTGGGCCTAGGCTTCTGCAAGGTGGAATACCACAGTGGCAGCTCTTTTTCTAAATGTTTAAAAACATTTTCTTGGTAAGGTTTTCCTCTGCCAGTTCTTTGCTTATAACAGCTGTCTTTTAACTTATACTTCTGTCCTTGTTTATGATAAGGAGAGTCACCTTCCCAGGAGTCTTCTCTAGGCAAACTATAACAAATTTTAAAAGCTTTACCTCTTGCTTTTCTCCTGGTTCTTTGGGACAAAGCTGGAGGCCTACCTTGGCTACTGCCCTCCGTGTCAGTGCTCTCTGGTGTGTTCCTTCGGCTCTCCCACTCTTTTCTCCTTTGGCTTTTATGGCTGGTTTTCTTTCCGGCTTCAGAGCCTAATCTAGTCAGGCTTCGGCCTTCTCGGCCTATCCTCTGGGCTATAGGACTGGTTCTCCTTCCCCAGCCTGTCTTTCTGCTCAGGCTTGGCTTGGGCCTAGACCTTGGCTTTGGTCTCTCCTCTGCATAGCCTGTTCTTGGTCCTTCTCTGGAGCTGCTTCTAACTTGTTCTCTTCCAGGTGGCACAGTTCCTGGTGAACCTTCTGAGCTCCCTTGCGAGACTGCTGACTCTTGCCTGCATCTCCTTAAATGTGTGGTGTTGGAGTATGACTCCTGCCCCCTGAGGCGTGGTTCTGGAGTCTCTGTCCTGCCTCTCCTGCTCCCCCTAGATGGATCCTTTGGAAATTGCAGGTCATTTCTTTTTTTCTCAGAATTTAAAACTTTTTTTCTCTCTAGAAGAGGGTCCGCTGCGTCACAATTGACATTTGTAGAGAGCAATTTACATATAGAATAATAGTGTACTCATCCTGACACAGAATCCTTGAAGGAAATGGTTTGAAATGCAGTACTGGTTTGATGATTGTGAGTTGGGGATGGTAATAGGGCATTCAACTATCACCTCTGTTCCATGTGGATCTTTCCTGGCGGATGGTGGAATGTTTGTTTGAGATAAGTGAACTATTTTTAGTGTTTCTAATGAATATTTGAAGTTATATGCTTGATTATAAAAATAATAAAAAGTACTGATTTGCAAAAGAGTAAATGTTCTCATCATGAATGGTCCGACAAAAAATAAGTATCAATATATTAAAAGTATATTTCATCCAAATTAGTTACGATTTTATGCTCTTTCCACATCGTTTTTGTGTTGATTGGATTATTGTAGCAATCTGAGTAGTTGTGGGATTTGTTATATTGTTTTCCACAAATTTTCTTGGTTGAAATATAAAGGATGTAGAAAAAAAATACAGAAATCACGCAAAGATCAAGATAAAGTTCTGAAAGACAAACAGGCAGCACTTTACCTATCTCAGAGGCAGGCAGAAATGAATTTGAAAAATTTCTCAAGCTCACTGGCTCCATAGCCAAGAGAAATTGCATCATCACTGTTCACTGAGACAAAAAGCAGAGAGAGAGAGCTTCTTGAGGCAGATAGGTAGAAATAGACAGAAGCAGGTAGTCATCTACTACAACTGACAATACTCATTTCTGAAGTGCTAACAGGCATATGCAGAACTGTACAGACACATATAAGAGAGACAGCGCCTACTCACAGAGCTAACAATCTAGTCTCATTGCAATGCTTGGAAGGGATAGGCATGGAAATGGTGATAGAATCAGAGGAGGAAAGTCCAGTGATGCTTCCAAGAGATGAAGGGCTAGTAGGGAAGAACAGAGAGGATGATCTCTAGTCCCCTGGGTCCACCAACAAAGCTGAATCAAGATTTCTTTTAGAGGAGAGTATTAACCTCATCAGGACCAGTCTGAAGGAGTCTGGGAGACCACTAGCATGGGCCATGATGTACAAAAATTGTCATTTCCCATATGTATCTTCCAGTGGAAATGTGAACGTCCAGTTGTCTGCTCCCATCTTTACAGAGGGGCAAAGGAAGGAAAAGGCAGTGTAGGATGGGGAAGACAGGAGACCAGCAATAGGTAAAACCATTGCCAACAGATCATAGTAACAGGCATACTCTTTTTAGAACTGTCTAGACTGCCATCAAAGCGGTTTACAAAAAATGAACTGAAATTAGGCAGAAGAAAGAGGAGAGAAATAGGTGGTGTCTGTCTCTACACACATCACACAGATGGACTGAATTTTATGTAAGACAAAAAGAGCTTTCCTAATGGAATAAATATGACTGTTAAAAAAGGAGAGATGTCAAAATGAACTCCAAGAGAGGCAATACAAGACTAAAGATAAATAGGAGTATGTTCGATAGAGGGAGACAAAATAGAATAGTGTATGGAGTGGATTTTGACAGCTACAGAATTGGTTAAATCCTTATGTGAGGGATTTCAGAATCAGACCCTGATATTTTTGAGGCTGGGGAGAGTCTTGAAAATCTAGCTATTAGTGTGCTAAGTGATGATGAAGTAGGACGTGATACTGCCAAGACCAAGAAAACTCCATGGGTGAACAGATAGTGAAGAGTGTGAAAAGTGTCTCTGGCCTTTCATCTTCTACTCTGCTCTCAATCTCAGTTCCAGCAGTGGCAAAGCAAAAGCACCAGCATCCCCCAAGGAAACAGAGAAAATCCCATAGAACATCAGAGATGTGAATGCACTGTATCTGAGGGTCTGCAAAATTGTTTATGGTTTTTTTATAGTATAATATACTGCCTTTCAGAGCAATTCCAAGTGGTTATAATAAAGTCAAAATTAATAAGAAAAATGAAAAAAAAAACTATAAAGAGAAGACAGCGAGAGGGAGAAAGAAAGAGAGAGAAGGGGAGGGGAGGGGAGGGGGTCATGTAAAACAAGGGAGAGGGAAGGAGGACAAGCAGGACTATCCTGGGAAACTAATCAGGGAGTTTGAATGCCAGTTGGAAGAGGTGCATAGTCAGCACAAATCTAAAGCATGGGTAAGAGGATTCTAGATGAAGATCATGAGGCAAGTTGTTCCAAAGGTGAGGAGCACAGAAGTTAAAAGCAGAAGACCAAGTAGAGTGATAATGGGTGCGGATAGCAGGAGGAAGGAAAGACGATTTGCATGGACAGTGCGGAGGAAGCGAGAGGACGCCACCGGGATCAGAAGAGATGAGATGTAAAATGGGAGGCCAGAGTGCAGTGTCTTGTGAATATGGGTGATGATTTTAAATTGCACACAATAGGGGACATGAAGCCAGTGGTTCTGGAGAAAAGAGGTATAAAGTGATTGTACTTAGAAGCATGAGCAAGGAGATGAAGAGCGCTATTTTGGAGAGTCTGTAGATGACAGATTTCATATTCAGGAAGGTCGGCATAGACAATATTGCAGTAGTCAATGCGGGTAATTACTAGGAGAGGATGAGCTTGGGTGGTAAGAAGTGAGCGAACAGAATGAATCTGGTGCAGTAAAAAGAATGATCTTTTGACAATAGAGCTGATATGATCATGAAAAATGAGCTTAGATCCAAGATGACACTCAAATACCTGAAAGACTTGGATAGTGCAAGTGGAGTGGAACCCAGGAAGGGCAGACAGAACAGAGGTGGAAGAGAGCAGGTGAATTAAAGTCCCTCTGTTTTATGGGGTTTCTTCTTTCTTTTTTTCTTTCTTTCTTTATTTAAAAACTTAATATACCGCTAGAACCGCTTTAAAAGGTGGTTGAACTGCCAGGAGGCCACCTGCAAGAGACAACTATTAAAAGTGGAGCGTTCAAAAGAAGATGAAGAAATGTGCCAGAGAAGAAGTAATGGGCTATTACAATGGCTTCTTGAATTAAAGTGGCAAGGGCTCAAGGAAAATGTTAAACAATAAGGAAGCGAGAGCATACCCTTGAGGGACACCACAGGTGAGGAGGAATAAGGCGAAAAGCAAGGAGGAATGTGAGACCTGAAAAGAACAACCAGAAAGGAAATATTAGAACCAGTGCAAAACAGTACTGCGCAAGCCAGTATCATGGAGACGGGTGCACAGCAGAGTGTGGTCAACAAGGTCAATTACTGAGGAAAGATCTAAGGAAATAGCCAAGGTGAAATTGCCCTGATCGAGGGAGTAATGAATGTCATTCAGAACAGAGGTCATGATGGTTTCGGTACTGTGTGCAGGGCAGAATCCAGACTGAAAGGGGTGAAGCATGTTTGTCTTGAAAAAAAATTTGGAAGGTTGAGAAAAGACAAGTTTTTGGAGAACTTTAAAGAAGAATGAGAAATTGGAGACTGGGCTGTAACTGAGAGATGAGGTAAGGTCTAGTGAGGGTTTCCTGAGGATGGGACAAATGATAGCCTTCTTCCAAAGGGCAGGCATGGAACTAGAAGTTTGGCAATTATTAATAATCTAAAGGGCAGGAGGGAGGAGGGCCAGTTAGAGAGCTTAAAGCCAGAAAGAGGGAAGAGGGTCGAGAAGGAGGTTGTCTTCCTGGAGGAAGTAACTGTTAGTGAAATCGTGGAGGGAGATGGAGGTAAATGTGTGCCAGTGGTGAGTGAGAGCCAGACGGATCAGGTGGCGTAAAGAGGAATGATGGATCAGCATGCTGATCTATAAGCTTTGATTTGTGGGGCATTGAGCAGGCTCTGCTGAAGGTCAATTATTTTTTTAACTAAAATGTTGAGCCAGTTGATCCACTTTAGGAGAGAGGGATGAGTTGGACGCCTAATGGGGGAGAAACCACAGCATAAAGTTGCTTGGACTGATTGGGGGCAGAAAGTATGTGCAAAACGTAAAAGTCATGTTTGTGTTGTGGTAGCAGCTCTGTAGTGGGCCAGGTGTACGCAAAAGCAGTGGAGAGCATTAGCAGAAGAAGAGCGAAGCCAATGCCTCTCAGCCCTATGTAGTTGAGAACGGAGCAACCGCAGCCTGGTGTGAAACCAGGGGTGTCTTGCTGGGCTGCTGAGTTGCAGATCAGGGGCATAGAGGACTAACAGTATCTAGCACAGAACCCAGTGCTTGGTTCCAGAGAGTGATCTGAATGGTTACTGATAAAGTGGAGAAATCATCTCGAAAGAGGGTATCCGAAGAGAGGAACAAAGACAGGACTGTAGGGGTGATGTAGTGGGAGTTGATAGGAGCCAATGAAGGAATTGGGTCCAAGGTGGCAGAGAGAGAAGAATACGAGAAATCAAAGAAGATGCAATGGTGATCAATCCAGGGGAGGACCAAAGAAGAAAGAGAGCTCAAAGAGGAGGGAAAGTTGGCCGATGTGATAAATAAATTAAGTGTTTGACCCGCAGCATGTGTAGGAAAGGTGACATGCTGCTGTAAAGATAGATCAGCCAGGGATGAAAGGAAAGATCTATCCTGGAAAGCAGCTTGGGCATGAAAATGGACATTAAAATTACCAAGGAACAGTAGATGAGAGAAATGGATAGTGAGTTCAGACATAGCAGTCAGGAATTGATTACAGGCTGGAGAAGTCATTGAGGTGGTCAGTAGAAGATAGCAATAAAGACAGGGTGGAAAAAAGGAGAGCTGACTTCTGTGATGCACAGGGAGGATCAATGAATCAGGACTATCCCCCCGCTGTGTCTAGAGTGATATGGCACGGAAAGGGCAGAGTACCCCGGAGGGAAGCAATGAGTCAGAATGGAGTCCTCGCCCTCATGGAGCCAGGTTTACCTAAGTCAGAGGAGATCCAGAGACTGAGAAAGAAGTAAGTCAAAGATGAGAGGTTTTGGCATGAAAGGAACAGCAATTGAGTGCATCATGACAGAGAGTGGGATGGGCCAGAGTAGGTGTGGTGGCAGAAGTAGGAGAGGGAGCAGTATGGGCCAGTGGGCAGAGGCAGCATGAGGAAAAGGCAAAGGGAGCATGGGGGGGGGGGCCTTAAAGGGGCATCTTCCCAGTGAACTGGAATAGGGAGCATGGTAAGGAGTAGGAAGCTAATGGCAATGACTGTAAGGAGGTTTCTGGCAGTGGAAATGGAAACAGGATGAAATGGAATGCCCCGGGATTCACCCCAAGGAGCTCACCTACTTGTTCCTTGGGCACGCTCCTTCGGTCCACTCCAGCAACGCACACTGCTGTGGTGCAAAACGCCACTGGATAGTTGATTAAATACTGGTGAAGGGGGTTCTACGTTTGATGATGACAAATCAGGCAGCAAGTTAGGTTGAGCAATCGGGCATGCACGGGAGCCAGTGAGGAGCCAGAAGACCATTAATAGAAGAAAACTAATAGGTCAGTTTTTGAACAGTCGCATCCTACATCATTTGCAGAAACAATGCTTTTGATCTGGTTCAAGTGAGGGTGCTAATATTAGAATGGAAATTCCATCCTACACCATAAGTAGCAGCAGAAGGAAAGCTATTTCCCAAGCTGAGCCCCCAACATCTTCTTCCAGTGAAGTAGTAGATGAGCAGTTGTAACATCTGTTTTAAGCAGGTCACCATGGAGAAGTGGCAGTATTTGGCATCAGTGTCCCAGGGCAAATGTCAAGCAGCATCATAGGTGATGACACAGTGCATCAGAGAAATGATTGCTTTGGATGAATAGCCCCTGCAGGTAATTGAGAAAGTTGTATTCAAGAGCCTATTGCCTGTCTTAACCCCCAGTTACCAAAAACCCTCAGAAAAATGTTTAGTAGGCAGGCAGTACCAGTACAAGAGTATTAAGAACACTAGGCAAAAATGCTGTCTTGCACCTCCTTGCAATTAGTTTTTAGACACGGAGGAGGGTGGCAGCACACCAGGGCTTCTGCCTAGGGTGGCAGAAACCCTGGGTCTAGCCCTGGGCAAAGGGTAGTATTGTATATTGCACCAGCATTGATAATAGAGAAGTCAGTGCCAGGTGATATTCTATATACCAGGCATGTCCAACTTCAAACAGGTCGTGGTCTACTTTTTCTAGCCAAAAGTGCCAGTGATCTACCACCATGAAAATTAAGTTTCAAATTAGTTTCAAATTAAATTTTAACCAATAAAGTTGGAGGATTCCCCCCCCCCTCATTTTTAATGAACCTTCTGTTATTTACTTGGATGTGATCAGCTGTTAAGCAAATTAAGCAAAAACAAAACAGAGAGACGAAGATCCAGTAAGAACTGCGAGGAGAAATGTAAAGTACATTTTTTCTTAAAGTTTTATTGAGTAATAACTTTCTTTAACTGTCTTAATAACTTTCTTTAACTTTTATTGAGTAATTTGTGTTAAATTTAGGTTGAGTATTGATCCAGGCTGATCTTGCACAATCTTTAATATTTTGCTCTTGCTCATTAGTGAGACGTCTGAGCCTGCATTTCATCCACCAGTTTTTTGAAGTTGGGTGAATATTGCGTGAGGGCCAGTCTCAGGGAATCCTGGAGATGTTCATCTGTCATGTTGGAACGTTGTGTACTCTGTCATTTTCAGATGGGAAAATGCAGACTCACAAATAAGTTGAACCGAAACAGGAATGTACAGCTTCACTGCATCTTCTCAAGTCGGGAAATTTGTCTCTAGGCACTAGCTTCTTGCTCAGCACGGGTCTTGAGAAAAATGCCATTTTTAAGGGTTAATATTTCATTTTCAAGAGATGGCTTGTTCAATGAGTAATTTTTACTGATAACAGCTGCAGTTTCTTTAATATCCACATCTACTTTGAATAGGTATGACAAGTACTCCACAACTGTTCCAATTTTTTGGAAGTCACAGAATCTATTTTCAAATTCCTGGATAACAGAACAGATTTCTGTCACATACTTCTCGTTCTTAAAAACAAAATTTGGATATTATCCCACATGGTTCTGGTATTAGGAAAATGATCAAAAGTGTTGTTTGCAAGGTCAGTCATCATTAGCTCAAATTTGCTCTTGTAGGATGAAATTATACTCATTATGTCCCCAATGCATTTGTTTTTTCCTTGTAGTTCAAGGTTCATATCACTTAGTTTGCCTGTAAAGTCAGCTAGAAATGTCAGATCACATAACCACTCCTCATCTTCCAACTTTGCTTGGTCATCTCCCCTCTCCTTCAAAAAACTTCTTATTTCATTCAGCAAATCACGAAATCTTTGCAGAAATGTGTGCCTACTTAGCCACCTTACATCTGTGTGCAAAATGATTTCCGCTGCCCCTTCATCAAGAGTAATATTATTTATTTATTTATTTATTTTATACCACGCTCTTTAGAATCAGTGCGGTTTACATGTATACTAACAGGTACTATTTATTCCCTTGTCCCCGAAGGGCTCACAATCTAAGTGTACCTGAGGCAATGGAGGGTTAAGTGGCTTGCCGTCTTTAAAGTGATCTTCGACGAATCGAATTTACAATTTTGAAAGTGATGTCCATGACAGTCTTTGTATTGAGTCTCTTGCTTGCCAAAACTTGCTGAATGATGCAGTGGTAAGAAAGGAAATCTGGGAAGTTGTCATGCTGTCTACTGTGATGATGAAGGCAGTTCAGAGGCTATGGAATGCCAGGAGAATGAACTCTGTCCCTTTAAGAGTGAGAGCATTCAGGGTTTCCCCAGCAACCGAGAACCTTTGACTCATAGCACAGTCACCATTAAGCCCCGCCCACTTCAGCACGTCAGGGCTGGAGTGAAGTCTAGCAGCTCCCACGTGTGCTGGGAAAAAGGCGTGGTCCCTGAGAGGGAGCAGTTTAAAACTCCTGTGTTTGGAAAGTCAGAGAGAGGAGGACCGGAAAGTGAAGGAGGAAGACGAGGAGAAGAGAGAAGAAGGAGTGGCAGTGAACCCAGAGGACCTGGAAGAGAATCCAGAGGAACTGGAGCTAGAGGAGAAGGGGCCCAAGGAGGCACGAGAAGTGCTGGGCTCAAGCTCAAAGACAAGCAGTGGGATCTGCTTGGAACTGGTCCAAGGCAGTCTCAGCAGAAAGGAAGTTTGCTACAACGGAGAGAAGTGTCTGCAGAGAGAAAGCAGCATGGCTCTGGCAAGGAAAGAGGAGAGCTACTAAACGGCCCTGAACTAAGGCAAGTGTGTCTTCCAGAATTCCTGCCTGAAAGAAAGTTAAGAGAATTAGTTCCTGATAGAAGGAATAATTATAATAACCAGCTAAGCTCTAGCAGTAGAAACAATAGCTTGTCTGCAGGTCAGCACTCCCAGCTCTCTGAAGAAATAGAGCAGAAAAAGGTTCTATTAGAGAGATTGAATGAAATGCTCCTGAAACAAACTAGTCAGCTCTATAGCCATGTACCCTCTGAAGAATGTTGTGAGGATGCCATTGAGGAAATGGATATAGGAAGCTGCTATGAAGACTATGAAGATAGCTCCGATGAGATGCAGTGTTCTTATTGTAAAGCTAATGAATTAGAAGTGTGTTAAGCTTAAAACCTGTTTGAATGAGTGAATGCCATAGTAAGGAACTTACCTGATTGAAGGACGCAGCACAGAGAACAGCTGAACGTTGTTAATCAAGCTGTTGCTCTGTAAGGCCTGAAACTGAAGGGAAAGCTCAGTGGACATTTTAAAGCTGTTTCTGTTATAAAGGAGCTGTGAAGTAAACACTCCCATAAGAAGCTAATGTGCCCATGAGAAGCTTTATAATCTGAGCTTTGAAAGCAAGTTCCTAAGAAGCTATCTATTGCTGATACCAGTAATCCTGTGCATACTTTTGTAAAAGTTATACCTTTGCTTTGGAGAAGAATCCCATTATTGTTTATTCAGCCTGTTACTTGTGAATATGATGGAAACCCCAGAACACAACAAATAAATATTTCTCTGTTTCGCCTGACCACTTGTCTGCACAACTACTTTTGCCTAATATGGATAAGTGAAACTACATATCCCAACAGCCCTCCTGGCAGCCATATTGGGAGAACTTATTCTAGGGCAGCAAGGCGACTCCATCCTGGTGCCCGGCTATATGCCCAGCCAGGTGGGGGCGACACTACAGAGGGATATGAAACCATTAACTTCACCTGTCATTGCTCTTGCTCCATCAGTAGTGATGGAAACAAGTCTATGCAAAGGAAGATTACACTTTGTCACAAAAGAATGGAAAGAACTGAATATTTCCTGACCGGTAGTTCTCCCTTTTAAAGGAATCATTTCAAGTAGTTCTTCTTTAACACTGAAGTCTTCAAAAATCATCCAGATAAAGACTAGTAACTGGGCTATGTCTCTTATGTCTGTAGATTCATCCAGCTGGAGTGAGAAAGCAACACAATTTAAAACATCCTCCAACAATTGTTCAGTTGTGTCTCCACACATCTTTTCTATTCACCGCACGACGGTGTTGCTTGACAATTGTACATCTTGAATAGCAGCTATGATCTCTTTCTTATTTTTAAATCCTTCAAAAAGATTGTCAGCTGCTTCAAGAAAACAATCTTTTACAAATTCCCTTTCAGTGAAAGGTTTGCATTTCTTTGCGATCAGGTTGCTGACCTTGAAGGATGCTATGGTTGTATTGACCGAATGTGACCTTGGCTTTGCCATCAACTGTTGCTGAGTAGCCAATTTCGATTTAAGTTCTTTGAGCTTCAGTTTACGAATTTCACTTTTGGGTGGAAAATCAGCATCAAACTTATTGCTATTGCCTTATAATAACTTTCCAGATTACCCTTTTTGGGCAAGGATACTGGGGCATAACAAATTAGACAACACCACTTGTCTTTCACCATGATGAAGAAGTGGTCCATTTCCCATTCATCATGAAAGTGGTAGGTTTTGCTCTTCTTTGGAACACTCATCTTCGTTATACTGGGGTGGCTGGATGTAAGAAGGCCAAATCTGCTAAGTTAGTATAAACACTGGCTGAATCTGGTCCAAAACTGTCACTGTCCCAAAGTTTTAAAGATCAACAGGAACCGAAGACCTCTGGATGGTGTGCAATACAAGGACCGGAGATGCCAAAACCACACATGCAGTTCTAAAAGTAAAAATAAGAATTATCATACTGGCACCAATAATCAAATACCACCAAACAATCATCAAAAAAACTCAAACACCTGTCCAGCAAACCAGATAAAATCAAATACCGCCAAACAAGTTCAAATACCATCACACGCGATTTAATAAATTCTGCACACAGTGTAGAATCAACGCAAAGGCAAGGCAAAATAAAACTGCAGTGTAGAATCAACACAAAGGCTAGGCAAAATAAAATTGCAGAGGTAAGCAAAAGTCACAGTGGTTTGAACCAATTCGAAGGCAAGGCATAGGCAAGTTAGAACAAAATTGGAAAAGCCCGCCAAAATCACCAAATTCTTGACACTTTGTTGTGTCTGCCCAAAAACGTTTAATGAAAGCGAACTATAAAGCGACCAACGACCAGCACACAACACAACTAATACGGTAAGTGTATTCAGGTAAAGCCCGGGTGAATGGATATCGCCCGGTATATAACACACTTCTAAAGGGTGTTGGGGTGGGGGCAGCAATGGGTGATTCTGAGAGGCAGGAGACCAGGTATGATGCCGGGCTGATGGTGTCTCGTCGCGGGGCACGGGCGGCGGCCCCCTGGGGTACCCACAAACTATTGGCATGAAAACAACAAGCGCCCCCAATACACCCCCAGGCAAGATTCCCCCAGGCAGGGAAAAAATAAAGGCAAAGGATTAGCAGTGGCGGCAAGCCCTCGGCAGACAACCTGCCGGCACGAGCTCTCTCCTAGCAACGGGGCGAGCTACTGGAGAGATGGAGCCAAGTGGGGCTGGTGATCTACCTCTGACCCTTCCGTGATCTACAGGTAGATCGCGATCTACCTGTTGGACATGCCTGCTATATACCATGTGGAGAGAGAGAATTATCAAGCAATGCAGAGTCCAAGAAAAATGTGGCAAGATACAGAAATATTTCCCATTGTGCCGGGTGCCACAGACTTGATTAAAAATAATTTCTAAACACCCGTTGATAAGTTACTTACACATATTACATCTTATGAGCTCCAGAATGCAAGTCCTACAGTGGGGGTTAGCAAACTGAGAGACTGAGATCATAGGTACTCCACATAAGCTGGCTTACCTGTGAGATTCATGACTGATAATATGTGCAAAACTAATCCATTTGGAAACACTGCCTCATGAGGAAAACTGCGTAATGGTAATGTTGTCACTCTGAGATTGCTGAGATCTCTTTGAATGACAGACATAGAAAGATGGAAAACTGAGCAAATGTTTTAATGGACAAATAGAGCAACCTTAGCTACTATAATTATAATGAAAGCATTTGCATACAGGAAGATGCTATGTTTTTTAAAAAATTTTCTTTGCCTGGAATGCAATATGAAAATTTGCTGAAGCGTGAAAAAGATGAAATTTGCCCTTTTTTGTTGCATTTACAAATTCTTTTTGTGTTAGTCTATGTATATCCAGCATAAAGAGACTCGGGGGCCTATTTACTAAGCTGTGTTAGCTACTAACATGGGTGGGAGACGATCAAGCGGTTAACACATAAGAACATAAGAACATAAGATATGCCATACTGGGTCAGACCAAGGTCCATCAAGCCCAGTATCCTGTTTCCAACAGTGGCCAATCTAGGTCATACGTACCTAGCAGTTTCCCCAAAAGACACAGGTTCTGCAATGCTTGTACTAGGTCAAGCATTGATATCCTGGGTCCCTTCTTAATAATGGTTTATGGACCTTTCCTCCAGGAACTTGTCCAAACCTTTTTTAAACCCAGCTACACTAACAGCCTTTACTACATCCTCCGGTAACAAATTCCAGAGTTTGATTACACGTTGAGTGAAAAAATATTTTCTTTTATTAGTCTTAAATAGTTTACCCTGTAGCTTCATTGCATGTCCCCTAGTCTTCCTATATTCTGATAACGTAAACAGTCGATCTACGTTTACCCGTTCCACTCCGTTCATTAATTTATAGACTTCTATCATATCTCCCCTCAGCCGTCTCTTTTCCAGGTTAAAGAGCCCTAACCTTTTTAGCCTTTCTTCATAGGGGTATCCTTTCATCCCCTTAACCATTTTGGTGGCTCTTTTCTGAAACTTTTCTAATAACACTATATCCTTTTTAAGATACGGCGACCAGAATTGCACACAATATTCAAGGTGCGATCTCACCATGGAATGGTATAGAGGCATTATAATATCTTTTGTTTTATTTTCCATTCCTTTCCTTATGATACCTAGCATTCTATTTGCTCTTTTGGCTGCCGCTGCACACTGGGCCGAGGGTTTTAACATGTTATCCACAATGACGCCCAAATCTTTTTCCTGGATGGTGGTTCCTAATGTGGAACCTTGCATCGGGTAACCATAGTTGGGGTTGTTCTTCCCTAGGTGCATAACTTTGCACTTGTCCACATTAAATTTCATCTGCCATTTTGATGCCCAGTCTTCCAATTTATCAAGATCCTCTTGCAATTTTCCACAATCCTCTTGGGTTTTAACAACTTTAAATAGTTTTGTGTCATCTGCAAATTTGATAACCTCACTCGATATTCCACTTTCCAGGTCATTTATGAATATGTCAAAAAGCAGCGGACCCAGCACAGATCCCTGGGGTACACCACTATTCACCTTTCTCCATTGGGAAAATTGGCCATTTAGCCCTACCCTCTGCTTTCTATCTTTTAGCCAGTTCCTGATCCACAGTTGTACACTGCCTCCTATCCCATGACTCTTTAGTTTTGCCAAAAGTCTCTGATGAGGGACCTTGTCAAAGGCTTTCTGAAAGTCCAGATACACTATATCAACCGACTCACCTTTGTCTACCTGTTTATTCACATTTTCAAAAAAACATAACAGATTAGTAAGACAAGATCTTCCTTGTCTAAAGCCATGTTGGCTGTCTCCCATTAGGCCATGACTATCTACATGCTGAGTAATTGTATTCTTTATGATGGTTTCTACCATTTTTCCCGGTACTGACGTGAGGCTCACCGGTCTGTAGTTTCCCGGATCACCCCTCGAACCCTTTTTAAAAATTGGTGTTACATTGGCGATCCACCAATCTTCAGGTATTAGAGATGATTTTAATGATAGTTCACTGATTTTTGGTCTGCAATCTCATATTTCAGTTCTTTCAACACCCCTGGATGTATACCATCCGGCCCAAGTGATTTGCTACTCTTCAGTTTATCTAATAGTTGTAATACATCTTCCCGAAGTATCGATATTTCCTGAAATTCTTCCGCACCTTTAAATACTACTTCAGTCATGGGTAACATCCCTACATCTTCCTCAGTAAAGACCGAAGCCAAGAATTCATTCAGTCTCTCCGCTATCGCCTTGTCGCCTCTTAGTGCCCCTTTAACTCCTCTATCAACTAATGGTCCAACTGACTCTCACAGGTTTTTTGCTATGAATGTACTTGAAAAAATCTTTATTTCGCGTTTGTGCTTCCGCAGCAAGCTTCTTCTCAAATTCTCTCTTTGCCTTCTTTATCAATGCCTTGCATTTGACCTGCCAGTGCTTGTGCTGTTTCCAGGTTTCATCGTTTGGCTCTTTTTTCCATTTCCTGAAAGATGCTTTCTTGACAACAACAGCCTCTCTGACCTCACCTTTAAACCATGCTGGCAGTTTTTTGGACTTCCTTCCACTTTTCTTAAAGCGTGGAATACAGCTGGTCTGGGCTTCCAAGATAGTATTTTTCAACAATACCCAAGCTTGATGTAAGTCTTTAACCTTTGCAACTGCTACTTTTAGTTTTTTCTTAACTATTTTCCGCATTTTATCATAGTCTCCTTTTCGAAAGTTAAAAGGTAGTACTGTGGATTTCCTTACTATCCCTCCTCCACTAATTAAATCAAAGGCGATCATGCTATGATCACTATTGCCAAGTGGCCCCAACACCCTTATCTCTTGCACTAGATCTGGTGTTCCACTAAGGACTAGGTCTAATATGGCTTCCCCTCTCGTCGGTTCATGGACCTGCTGCTCCAAGAAGCAGTCATTTATATCATCTAGGAACTTTATCTCCCTAGCATGTACTGCCGTGACACTGACCCAGTCGATACCGGGGTAATTGAAATCGCCCATTATTATTACCGCGCTGTAACTTTTGTTAGCTTCCTTGATTTCTTTGAGCATTGCATCATCCATTTGTTCATTCTGGCCAGGCGGTTGATAGTACACCCCCATCGCCATCGCCTTCCCCCTTTTACATGGAATTTCAATCCATAGAGATTCTACAGCAAATTTTGTTTCCTGCAAAACTTTAATCCTTTCTGACTCAATGCCCTCTCTAACATAGAGCGCAACCCCTCCACCAATTTGATCAGCTCTATCATTACGATATAGTTTGTACCCAGGTATCACAGTGTCCCACTGGTTGTCCTCCTTCCACCATGTCTCTGATATTCCAATCACATCTAACCTCTCATTTAGTACTATATATTCTAACTCTCCCATCTTATTTTTTAGACTTCTAGCATTTGCATACAAGCATTTTAGAGACTGTATTTTATTCATATTAATTTGGCTATTGGTAGACATGGGTAATTTGGGATCTTTAAGCTGTGTCTGCTCCATACTCGAGGGCATTTGGGCTACTTTACTCTTTTTTGGAACCTCTCTGCTTTTGGTAGTATCCTTCAAGGATACATTCTTCCGAACCATCTGCTCTTGGGCGACTGTCGGCTTTCCCCTATTATCTAGTTTAAAAGCTGCTCTATCTCCTTTTTAAAGGTTAATGCCAGCAGCCTGGTTCCATCCCGGTTAAGGTGAAGCCCATCCCTTCAGAAGAGCCCCTCCTTTTCTCAGAATGTACCCCACGTCCTAACAAATCCAAACCCCTCATCTCTGCACCATTGTCTCATCCACGCATTGAGACTCCGGAGCTCTGCCTGCCTTTTGGGTCCTGCACATGGAACGGGAAGCATTTCGGAGAACGCTATCCTGGAAGTTCTGGATTTCAACTTCCTACCTAAAAGCCTAAATTTAGCCTCCAGAACCTCCCTACCACATTTTCCTATGTCATTGGTACCAACATGTACCAAGACAGCAGACTCCTCCCCAGCACTATCTAAGACCTTATCTAGGTGGCGTGTGAGGTCCGCTACCTTTGCACCGGGCAGGCATGTTACCAGGCAATCCTCACGTCCACCAGCCACCCAGCTATCTACATGCCTAATGATCGAATCACCAACTATAACGGATGTCCTAACCCTTCCCTCATGGGCACATGGCCCTGGAGAAAAGTCCTCGGTGTGAGAGGGTTTTACATCACTTGGAGGACAGGTCCTAGTTACAGGATCACTTCCTGCCACACCAGTGTGATGTTCTCCTGTCACATGACCTCTCTCCTCCATGGCAACAGGGATGCTGCCAGACTGGAGGTGGGACTTCAGGACTATATCCCTGTAGGTCTCGTCTATGTACCTCTCTGTCTTTCTTATGTTTTCCAAGTCTGCTACTCTAGCCTCTAGAGAACGGACTCGTTCCCTGAGAGCAAAGAGCTCCTTGCACCTAGTGCACACGTAAGACCTCTCACCAACTGGGAGAAAATCATACATGTGACACTCAATGCAAAAGACTGGAAAGCCCCCATCCCGCTGCTGGACTGCTGTCTGCATCTTAGTTTTAAGTTTTTGTTTAGATCTTTAAGTTCTTTACTTACTAAGGGTTGCTATGGATATTTATACCAATAAAATTGTACCTAATATGTTTAATATACCTTGTTCACCTGAAGCTTAATTAATCTCAGGTCCTTAGTGTATGTCTGATTTGGGTAACAAGCTTTACCTGAGAGCACCTCCTGTCTTTTAAGATGTGTAAGTACCTATAAAGCTATGATTATCCCAGGGGTGGGTGGGTGTGGGGAGGGAAGGAGGGAAGTAACACTTATTAAAAGAGGGTTGCTACACAGTACCTTATCCTGTGCTGCTGAGGTAAGCTATATTCTTATTTGATTTAAATTATAGCTCTTTGCTGCTGCTAGGCTCTAACTTATTATGAAATTTAAACTACAAGCTCTCTGCTGGGTTCCAAATTTAACCAGAAAGCTCTCTTCTGTGTTTTAAATTTAAACTAAAAATACTTTGCTGATACTAGGCCCTGAGTGACTATTAAATTAAAACTATAAGCTCTCTGCTGGGTATGAAATGTAACCAGAAAGTTCTCTTCTGTGTTTTAAATTTAAACTTAAACTGCTGCTACTAGGCCCTGACTGATTTAACAAAAAAATAGTGGGTTCACAGATTAAATAGCTTTAATAGAAAGAATTCCTTTCAGAAAATTCCCAGAAGTATATACTCACAATTGCAGATCTCTCTCCAGAAGTAACAGTCCCTTTTTCTAGTCCTGCAAGACTGAGGATCACAGAGCTCTGGTTGAGCTATTTAACACATGCTAACAGTTCCTGCATACACTGTGTTGACAGTGGCACCTTTGCAATTAATGCACACTAATTTTCATGCTCATAGTTAATATAAAACAGGATGGAGAATTGGGCAGAGAATGAGTGGGAACTGTGCCTTTCAGTGAAAGCAGAGGTTGTTACTGCACATTAACTGTTAGTGTGGCAGATAACGTGGTAATCAGTGAGATCAGGGTTTGAATCCCACCGGCATTCCTTGCGGCCTTGGGCAAGTCATTTCACCCTCCATTGCCTCATCAGGTACAAACTTAGATTGTATGCCCTCTGAGGATGGTGAAATACCTATTGCAACTCATCCTGAACTACTACTAGAAAGGCGTGAACTAAAGTAAAAAAAAATCATCTAAATAAATATAGTTAACTGCGGCATTTAACTGCAATGGACTTATCGTATTCCCAAAAAGGGAATACGTTAGACCTTATCTTCAGCCCCCAACCAGAGGTAAAACCTGACCACAAGTTCAATATATCCATCTCACCAGTACCATGATCCAATCACAACCTAATCAGCTTCCAAATACCCTTAAACCAAGAAGGAGAAAACACCCATGAACCAGCTGAAAATACAACACCTTACCCTAGACGCTTCAGACCCTTCGACGGTGAGGAGATCATCAAAAACGTCCTCCCCAACATCAACACTACTTCACCAATTCTTGAAGATGTACTGGCATCATGGTCTAACAACCTGAGTACATATGCATATGTACCTACCCCAACAAAAACACGCGTCATCGAGCAGCAACCAGATAAAAAGAGATCTGCCCCCTGGTATACTGCTGAATTAAAATCCTCCCTATGTGCCCTTAGGAAACTAGAAAGAAGATGGCGACGCACACGAGCCACATCAGACCGGACACTCTACAACTCCCACTTGCAAGCCCATCGAACTCTTGTATCATCTAAAATTAAAGAATACCATGCTGAGCTGCTGAACCGATCTCTGAACAAGCCTCATGACCTGTTCAGCATAGTTAAGTCCCTAACGAAGGAACCATCAGCCTCACAACCAATGCTGATACTCCCTCAAGACTATGCCGATCACCTGATAGCCAAATCCAATAACGTTGGTAAAGCCACACTATCCCGCCCCACCATGAGCCCACCCAAGCAGCTCACTACCTTCTCGACACCATCACAAAAAAGCATAGAAAGCATCATCTCAAGCATCAACGCCACCACGGCCCCCAACGACCCTTGTCCAGCGCTCTGGATAAAGGCATTACGCCACAAAATCAGTCCAATAATAGCCAAAATCATTGACCTCTCTTTCTCCTCTGGACAGTTCCCATCAAGCCTCAAGCAGACATCCATCAGGCCCCTCTTAAAGAACACCAAACTTGATGCCCTCAAGGTCGAATCATACCGACCCATATCCAGCATCCCATTACTAGCAAAGATAATTGAAAAGGTGGTACAGCAACAGCTACAGGATCACATCGACACCAATGCGCCCCTCGACACAAGCCAACACAGCTTCAGAGAATCACATGGTGTCGAGACACTCCTCACCACCCTCATCAATACACTCATTAATGGGATCGACTCCATCAAACAAGGATACGCACTAATTTTCCTCGACATCGCCGCAGTATCTGACTCTGTAAACCATGAACAACTTCTGATCCGGCTGCATGATAAAGGGATAAGCGACTCAGCATGGCACTGGTGCAAATCTTACTTAACCGACAGATGGCAGCAGATAAGAACGGGATCTACGACCTCCATGCCGTTCAAACAACACTATGGAGTAACCAAGGGCTCATCCCTCTCAGCACTCCTATTTAATATCTACATGCAACCGATATGTGATATAATTCGATCATTTAACATCTCCTGTCTGCTATATGCAGACGACGTATTACTCTTCACTCCATTTACAATTGAATCCCCAGATTTCACCCAATTGATAAACTGATTTAATGCCATAACGGATTGGCTCCTTTCCCAAAGTCTCAAAATTAACTTTAAGAAGACAGAAGTTCTATTTGTGACAAGGAACCAGTCCTTCATACCTCTGACAACCATAAAGACAAGAGATGCAGAACTTACAAGCCGACCCTACATCCGCTATCTAGGTGTGACTATGGACCAAGAACTCAATTTCAAAACGCACATCAACAACATAATCAAACAAGTATATCACAAGATACGAACCCTACGACATCTTCGACCGTTGCTACACCCAGAAGATTTCAGAACAGTCTTCCAAGCATTGGTGATCCCCCACTTTGATTACGCCAATGTAATCCTACATGGCCTTCCCAAAAATACCCTTAGCCCTTTACAGTTAGCGATGAATACAGCCGCAAGATTCCTGAGTGGAGCATCTAGAGCTGACCACATCACCCCGGTCCTCAAAAGCCTACACTGGCTACCAATTTACTGCAGACTATCATATAAAGTGACCATCATCACGTTCAAAATTATCAACAAGATGGCCCCCTCAGCTTTACTGGACCTCATCCACCCCATGCCAGCAAACAGAGAAAGAACAAGCACTGCCAACACACTATCGATTCCCAGCGAAATAATAAAATGTACCAAAACAACCAGAAATAGAGCATTCATGTTTTATGCCCCTAGCTGCTGGAATGCTCTCCCTGCACCCATTAGAGCCATCAAAGATCTAGCTCAATTCAAAAGAGCGCTTAAACACCACCTCTTTCTTTTACACTACTCACAGTTTTCTGACATGGCACCCCCTAACTCACTACCATCCACGAACATGTAAACCTTACCAATGTCGTACACACTATAAATACGGACTGTTGACAGATGTAAATTGATGTATATAGTTACCACCAGTTTATTCCAAGTTTATCCTCCCTGTTCATTGTAAGTGCTCTTATTGCACCACACCGTTTTATGTAAACCGCGCTGATTCTAAAGAGTGCGGTATATAAGAACAATAAATAAATAAATAAAAAATGGTAAGGAAATTGTCCCTACATTAACCATAAGGGAAGATGCTGGAAGAATCCATCACAGTTAACACCGAAATTTTGGATTTACCACATGGTAATTTTGGCAGTTGCTACTCAGTAACTGCAAATTCTTATTCAGTAAATAGGCCCGTTAGAGCCCAAGGCTTTAAACATTTATCAGTTCAGCAGTGTTACAAAATGTTACATTAAAGTTGCAGAACAGTGAAAACCAGTCACAGGAAGGAGTATATTATCATTCCTGTGAAATTCCACTGAACCCCTTCACTTTAGATAGAAGTACCTGAATAATTTACAGAGTGGATACTTTTGCTTGTCAAGTGGGGAAAGCATTCAGAGCAGGAGCATAAGAATTCTTTCCAACCCCTCTGCATGTTTGTACAGTACAGGCAGAGCTTTCATTTTGAAAACCGGTGTGTAGTTTTTGCGGGTACTAAACGCCAGCTGTTCCCATGCCATCCAAATTTTTAAAGGGAAACCTTGCATGACGTTTCCCTTTGAAAATGTGTCAAAGCCTTGTGTTTAATTTAAAAATTGCCCCATACATTCTAAGTGGTCAATTACTTAGACCAAACGAGTCATTGTGTGGGATTCTTGGAAGAGGGTGTGTCTAAAGCTCTTCCTTCTATTCAATCAAGAGCCTTGAATCATTAATTAAGAGATTAAAAATAAAAGTCTGTGGGCTAAGAGAGGAAAAATACGTAGGTTTGCTTCTGTAAGCTTGGAAAGATGTTTCTGTTGCTGCTATTGCATGATAAAAGACTCATTATACTTGAGGAAGGGCCAAAGCTGTTCAGAAGTAGTTGGTTTACTTCCAAGGTTCCTACCTAAGAAGGAAGATAAAGAGTCTTTGATTCCATGGAAAGAGATAAAAGACTTATTTCTGGCTAAGGAGAGCAGAGATTTACTTAAGAGCAGAGGCCCAACCTTCTGTTATAAATGTAATAAAATGTAATCGAAAGTAGTTAAAATTCAGCCTTCCTTTACTCTCGCCTGAAAATGCTACAGAACTGGTGTTTTCTGCTTTAGAATTCAACAGTCCCCACATATCCTCACTCATGCACACGGATTGCACAAAAAATGGTTAATACCCCCTCTCAGTTCATCCTAGCAACTAGAGTCAACCAAGAAGATTCAGCACTGCCGATTATCAAATCATTTTTTTTTTTCATTTTTATGTTAATGTTCTGCCTTGCACCTGGAAATTCTCCCTTTAGGGGGCAAATTTTAAATAGGCTGCATAGTTGCAAAGTACATGGGTGATCCTAAAGTGCACATTTTACATGAATTCTCAAACGGAAACTACCCAGGTTGTTTCAAATTAGGATGTGCAAATTCCACACATTAAAAGCATCCACATATTTTGCACCTGCTACTTGTTTGGATGATGGACCAGGGCAAAACAGCACACATGCTTTTGGAAATCAAGTGTATGCACCTGATCTTTACATTCCCTAACCTCACACACCCACAGGAATGCCAGATTCCCCAAGGGTAAAACTAACCCTCTGTTGCCTCAGGTACACATAGATTGGGGACAAGGGAATATATCCAGTACCTGTTTGTAATAATTACATAATGTAAACCGCTTTGATTGAAGGATAAGGTGGTATAGAAAACTGGTTAAATAAATAAAATAAATAAAAATACATGTGCTATGAAACCTGAACGTACTTTGGCATCTTTTCAGAAAGAACGTACTTTGGCATCTTTTCAGATCTCATTCAAGCCATTTCACTCAGGCAAACTGTGATTTACCTGGGTAAATGCATTTGAAAATCGCCCTCTTTAGGGGTAATGTCATAACAAGTCTCCTATGCAAAATGTCCAAAAAGAGCGAATTTTGTGCCCATGTGCTTTTATAAAATAGGTTCTCAGTAGTCTTCCATATAGAGCACAAATTGACACCTGCCCTGAAAAAGTTGTAAATTTATTCATGTATTCTTTGCATATACACACAAATTTTATAAAATACATATATATGTACATCACATTCTGTTCAAACTACACCCCCGGGAACACCTATACTTAGGGGAAGTGCATTTTTCCTAGCAAAAAAAGGTACCGATACTCAATGGAGGGCTATTTCATTAATGCATGAGGACCATGGGTCTACTTTTTCAGGCAATGAAAAAGGTACCAGTAATCTGTACCACCGTGAACTCCCTAAAAAAAAATCCCTGCTTAGGGGCATGTTTACTAAAATGCACTAAGAGTTAACAAGGGCTTTAGTGCGTGCTAGGCAGTTAGCATAGGATCGCAGTATCGGCTACCACACAGTAAAACAGCTAGCATGTTTAAAAGCCCATGCTAACTCCTTAGTGTGCAATGGAGCAGGAAATGGGTGTGTTTCGGCATTGACTGCACATTTCAGTTAGCATGGGGGATATTAACGAGTTTGCTAATTTTCAATGCTGCAGTTTGTGCAGGTGAACTTAACGCCATTTCAATGGTTGGCGTTAAGTTTGCCTGCGTTAATTGCAAAGGGAGAGATGGAACTCCACCTCAAATAATTTAGCAAATAATCAACAACATCCAATTCTGACACTACCTCAAGTATGTAAAATAACTAACAATTTTATAAAAGCTTCCCAAAAATTAAGATCAATAAACAAAAAATATATAAGGTGATAACTTTTTATTGGACTCAAGTCATTTCTGGGCTAGCTTTCAGGAGCTGTATTCCCTTCAGCACTTTAAAAAGCAAACAGAAAAACTTTTAAAAGAGGAATGTGTAATGAGCTTCCCCTAGTGGAAAGAGTGAGAATTTTCGTTTTCCGCTAACAGCGCCAGTAGCAACCTTCCTTCTGGCTGATTTTGGAGCTAGCAGGGTGTCATGCAGGACTTTTGGGCCAATCAGTAGATGTGCTTTCTCCCTTCTTGTAACAATGAAGCTTGCTTGTTAGAATTTGCACCCAACTCTTCAGTCAAATGCCCATCAAAAAAAAAGAACAAAAGTTTGCAAGGCAATGCTGCTTTTATCTCAACAAACAGGGGTGGCCTACATGGGGCGGTGGGTACACCCCTAAACAAAGGCATGGGGAAGGGTGACCTGTACGGAGCAGCAGGTGCACCTACTCTTGCTGCTTTGCTGGACAGACTAGATGGACCATACTGGTCTTTATCTGCCATCATACTATCTTACCATATTAAAAGCAGCATTGCCCTGCAAACTTTGTTCTTCTTTTTTTGATGGGCATTTGACTGAACACATGTTATAAAATGCAGGTGTACTCACAAATC
Organism: Ichthyophis bannanicus; assembly: GCA_033557465.1. Classification (NCBI taxonomy): domain Eukaryota; kingdom Metazoa; phylum Chordata; class Amphibia; order Gymnophiona; family Ichthyophiidae; genus Ichthyophis; species Ichthyophis bannanicus. The sequence continues at coordinate 107,089,626 of CM066038.1, forward strand.
CATGCATCTTAAGTACATTTCTTTAAATCAATGCCTGCTGATTGCAAGTAAAGGGAACTAGGAATGTTACTGGAGGTGCCTTTAATGGGAATGATGGAGTGATGATACAAAATAGAAGAGTAATTGCTAGCAGGTCAGGGACCACTTGGCCACTCCCATTTGCCTGGTTGTCCCAGTCTACCACAGACCCTACTTAATGTTTAGTCATGTCCTTCCCTTGCCATTTCTACCACCTTCTAAATTGTATTCATAGAAGGTAGGTGGGTTACAAATGATGAATGAGGATGGAAAGGGTGCCCATAGGGGAATTGTATGTCCCTAGCTATAGGTTAGAATCCAATGCATGTTAACGTTTTCTAATTTCTGAATGAAATTCTTAGAAGAGCAAAGGTATGTGACTGTGGAATGGTTTCAAGAGTCATGTCCCATGTAAAAGGGTTTGGCATATGTATATGTGTGTAGTGTGTTGGAAAGCTTTGCCATCAACCATTTTGCCATGGCGTGTGTTCCTGAACTGCAAGCAGAAGAGAGAAATTTAAAGTTTCATATGGATCCAATGGAGCTTACTCATATTGTTATCGTCTCAGGCCACTCTGAAGATCCTTGTATGTCCTTTTTCATATGGTACTGAATATTGCAGACCTGCGCCCCCTGTAAAAAGCAGAATGAATCTCTATATTTTGGGTCCTGGATCTTTTTAATATAGCTAAAATTGTAATCATAAACACCACAAATGTTCACATTGTGGATCAGTTATTTTGCAATAAATTTTAACCAAATGGATATTATGAACCCATGAGTAAGAACTGGAAATCATAAGGTAGGGGAGGGGCCCGATATAAATTTGAGGAAGCTCATGACAACAAAGCGACAGGCATCCTCTCAAGTGAAAGCAGTCCCTGCCAGGCCACATCACCCTCTTATCATCCTCCTAGATGTTAGCATTAGATTTTGTGCCAATGGACTTGTTATTGCAACATGTTGCAAGATGAGCAGAGGCACTGAGCGGTGTGGCCCACCAGGACTTTAAAAGCCGGCCATGTCCTGTTCTTGGCCTCTTTTGAGCCAGCAACTACAGAGTGTACAGTGACCAGTCAGTTATTCTGGCCTCCTCGGGGAAGCGCTGCCTCCACCGCACAGCAAACATGTCTGTGGTAGGCTTTTATGTCAACTCCCAGAGCTGCTGCTTCTCTGTCATTCAAATTGGAGGCATCAAAACTATTGACAAAAAGTACAGTGACCACAGCAAACTGTGAGTCCATCTCTACCTGCCCCCGCCCAACTGCATTGCTCCAGGGCCTAGTACTGGCTGTGTCGCCAGTCACATTATCTGACGTTATCTGACAAGCTGTGACTCCAGATGATCAACACTACAACAGCTGCGGGGCTCATTTGAAAAGAGGAAGGTCTGGGCATCCATCCATCTGTCTGCTCTCCTTCCTTACCGGCAGAGCTTTACTCTGGCAGGGGGGCAGTATGGCTGGTGGCTACTGCTATGTGGAGCTGGTGAGCTGACATCCCAGATAGTGCTGATAAAGAATTGAAAAGTTGGGTTGATGAACAGAGCTGTACAGATAGTCATCTTGGCATTCAGTATGTTATCACGTAAGTTAATTAGTGTATAAAAGTACTTTTGCTTTCCTTTTCCACCTATAAGTAAGTACTGTATTAACAAACCTTACACCCCCAGAAATCAACCCTAATAAATCCCAATAACACTTGATTTCACCTACCTACCTACTCTCCAGGAACCATTACCCTCAATGTAAAAAATCCCCCAAACAGGAAATTACTTCTTAAAGTCAAAAAATTGTTGTTGTTGTTTTTGTTCCTTTTCCACCTGGCAGCAGATGGGCTGGGAGAAGGGTGGAGCGAATCAGTGGATTTAAGGTTAAAAAGGTTTGTCTTACGCAGATTCCATCTCTTTTCATCCGCATTTGTGAAGCAGCTCCTGGCCCATTGCCTCTTCCTTGCAAGCTCTATGGCTGGGATTTGTTTCCTCTGCTGGCAGCCACCTTTGTGTCATTTACCACTGAGCCTCGTCCTCTCCCCTTCTGGCCGAGCCATGACTTACTTCAAATTAATTCATGGACATGAGAGGAGAGTCTGGGTCAGGGACACCTTTTGAGGCTTGTCCTTCTGTGGTTTTCCCTCTGAGCTGCTTCAGACCGGGAGGCATGTGTTTTTCTCCCTTTGGAAAATGGCTCTCAGAAACCTGCTTGCAAGATCTCCAGTGCACCTGCATATATCATGCCATAGATCAGTATACATGTGGCAGGTTCAGTCATGTGTACCTAAAGCAATCAGTCTGGAGCTGGGAGCAGTCCCCAGCACAAAGACTGTCTGGGTAAGGCAGTGCAAGACTAGGACATGTACACGAATCAGCTTCCCTAGACCGCCGAGGTGCCACATCCCTGACATGAACTGCTCCCGCAGCAGGACATGCTGAGTTCAGCCCCTGGTGGCCTTCACACCACTCATTTCATGCTCAGCAGCATGAAGCTGCAGTTCCTAGTGTGGTAGACTCAGGCACACTGAACATTGAGGCACTGCAAGGTGATTCCTTGAGCAACAGGAGCCCCTCAGCTACCCACAGGAAGAACCAGGTCCAGTTTCATGAAGGACGGCATCATCCTACCCCCTTCCTCATTTCTTTCAGTATTGAAATAGCTAGCAGCAATTTCTCAGGGCTTGGGTGCTGTGTGACTTCCCTGTCCACACCCCCCTCCTTAATTCCTCACTGCATGGGACTGTGTGGTTATCCTGGAGCAAGTATTATTATGCACACTATAGTATATTTTCTCTCCAAACTGTGCCGGTTCCCTTTCCAGCTCAGGCAGGCTGTGCCCCCCTCCTAAGGTGGTGGTGCATTTTTGCTGGTACTGTGAGTGGACGTATATTTTAGGCTGTTGTAGATATAGGAAAAGGAAGGGGTGGAGGCACCAGCTGTAAGTGTGTGAGCCATGGCTCTTCCTCCATCGGACTATATTTTCCCAGCTCTGGCTCTGCCTCCTCTTTTGGAAGGGAGGCCAGCCCTCCTGAAAGCAATGCTGAGTTAATACGCATAAATGGTGCTCTAGTGTTTGCATCATCTTTTGCAGTTGAGTGTGCATGTGGGGAATGTCTCGATGGTGACTCCCACATGAAATTTCCAGTGAGTCCTCTGCCCATATTTCCAACATTTTTGTAGCAGTGCTGTGATACACAGGCTCCTTGGGAATGCCAGCAGGGCTTTGCCAAGGGGCATGGTGATGGTTTTGTGTCCTGACCCTGTAGCATGAGAGAAAAAAATGGATCATTCCAGCCTACTCTCATGGCCGACCCGTCCACTAAGCAAACGAGGTGGTTGCCTAGGGCAGCAGACCTTGGTGGGCGGCATTGCTAACTCGACCCCCCCAGGAAGTGGCAGCTAAACTGCTGCTTCAGCACCTTGGCAGGCTTTAAAATGCCCGCACATGTGCATTCAATTCTGGCCTGCTGCTCCTGCCTGCCTTCCAAGAAAGTTGCATGGGGGGGTAGGAGCAGCAGGCTGTGAGCGCGCATGTGTGCAGGCACTTTAAGTCCCAATGCAGCGCTGAAGCGGTAGTTCAGCAGCCACTGTTTCAGCGCAAGGTAGGGGCGGCATGGCAGACTGGATGGAGGCACAGTCTTGGGGGGGTAGCGGCACGGAGGGCCTGCCTAGGGGCAACAGAAACCCTTATGCCGCCACTGCCTTTTCTGGACCCGAGGCCACTGAATGTCTACCTAGTGGCTCTAGGAGAGGCTCCTATATGTTTCCCCCTGTGACCCTTGGTGGACCACCTTCTGCATAGATTTCAGTCTCTCCAAAGCTTAGTGATTCTAGTGGCCCTGGACTGACTGCACAGGCCATAGTATGTGAATCTCTTGAACCTGTTCATGAGATCCCTTTTTTGTGTTGCCTCAAGTGAGGATTCTTCTGCGGAAAGGGCCCTTGGTGATGGAGATTCCCTTCCCATTTGTGGCCTTGCCATGATGAGGCATCGACCTTCCAGGAGGGGCTACTCTAGGACAATAGTGAATGCCCTTCTCAAGGCCTGGAGGGCCTCTTTTTCATTAGCTTAGGCAAAAATCTGGAGGGTCTTCAAGTGGTGTTCCTCTTGGGTCCTCGATGTCAGGAAGATGGACCTAGTCACTGTTTTGTCCTGCTTATAGTCTGGTTTGGACCACAAGTTGGCTCTGAACTCTCTCAATATTCATATAGTGTTCTTAGCATGCCGCTGGGTACACATTCAAGGGATCCCCTTGACAGCACATCTCAATGGCTTCCATTTCCTCAAGGGAGTCCATCCACTGCCTTGCGTTTGATCCCCCTCCCTAGCCTATCCTTCCCCCCTCCTTTCCTCCATGTCTCTCATGAATGTCTGCTCCCCCTTCCCTCCCTGCCTTGATAGTATGCGTGTAATGCTCCTTCCTATTTTAAACTTCTACTCTGCTCCCAGCTTTCTTTTCTTTCTCTCCTCACTTTTCTCACATTTAATGGCGTTCTTTTCCTTTTCTTTTCTGCAGCCAAGTGCTTGTTTTAATTAACTTGCTTGATTTTATCTATTGTAAACCGCTCAGACGCCTATGGTATTGAGCGGTATAACAAGTTTTAATAAACATAAACATAAACATAAACACTCAAGGGAGTCCATCCACCAATGTATCCAGTTGTTCATTAGTAGAGTCTCTCTCTGATGCTGCAGGCACTGAGAAGGCCCCATTTTCAGCCCATTTGTAAGACCTCTTTCAAGAATCTGACTCTTACATTGGTTTTCCTGTTGGCTATTGTGTCTGCCAGAATGATATCAGTACTGCAGGCCTTGTCCTGTAAGGAGTGTTTTTTTGGCCATTTCTACAGTTTGTCTCCTTGCAGATGGTGCTGTCCTTTCTCCCAAAGGTGCTGTCTCCTTTTCACTTAACTAGACCATTCTCCTGCCCTCCTTTTCAGGGGAGAATCTTTCGGTGGACCTCTTTTCATCTATTAGATGGGAGGACATTAGCCAGATATCTGGAGATTATGGTTTCAGGTGCTTGATATACCGCCCTTTACTGTGTGAATCAGAGTGGTTTACAGATATATTCTAACAGGCACTTTTTATTCCCTCATCCCTGAAGGGCTCACAATGTAAGCGTACTGTTCATCAATCAGAACATCTTTGTCCTCCAGCGGTCTGAGGGGCAGGTGCCAGTCAAAAGCCCCATTGCCCACAGGATTAAGAAGGCTATTGGTTCAGCAAACCTTCTAGCTGGAAAACGTGTTGGGGGGAGTTAGATCTCACTCCACTAGAGTAAAGGTCTCTTCTTGGGTGGAGTCCACCTTGGTGTCTCCGGAGGATATTTGAAAGTGGGCTACCTGGTCATCTCTGGGCACCTTTTGTAAAGCAAGGCTGGTGCAAGACTATTAGGTGCCCTAAGTGAACTTTCAGCCTTGTGCCCACCCTACCCCCAACACACAATCACACACACACACACATGGAAAAGGAGACTATAACAGTCTATGTAAATGCAGCATGCAAATAAAAATCCTTCAAAGTAATCTTCTGCTAGAAAAACAATCACATTTATGATATGTATATTTAAATACACTGATGTGGTGCCAACTAAAGCAATTACTGAAAACCGGACAGGACCAGTGCAGCAACAACCTTTCCTATAAAAAGGCAGCACACTTCTATTGCACTGGGCTTAGAGCACCAATACACCTCTAACTGGAAAAAGAACAAGTCAGACTGCTCAATATCCTACATGGAAACTGCACGTTAATGGAATCCCACACCTTGGTCACACAAAGAGCATGGTCAGACTCTCCAAAACATATTAAGGGACCACAAATTAGACATAAGCAGCAGAATGGGGTTGGCCACAGGGACTATGACCCCACCAATATTTTACTCAACACAGCATAAGAAATTAAAGAGCTTGGAGGCAAGGCTCAGGATTAATTGGTTTGGCCCCTCCAATCAAAAAGATGTTCCTCTGCCCCTGAAATTAGAAATAGGAATGTGCAAACAAAGAAGATGAATTGGGAACCCCAAGAAGCCAAAATCTGCATGTAGTACAACACCAGAGAACTTCAAACAGAAATGTATTCCCACTTGTACTGTGCAAAATACAAAGAGATAAGAGATGCCTGTTCCAAAAACAGACACACTTCAATCACTAAACTGGAAATAAACAGGGGAGGGGGGGGGATTCAGTTGTCTGGATATTTTATACAGTATGGAGGTCATTCCATACCACGAGTAAGACAGTTAAACATAGGCCTAGTCTGCAATTGAAAACATTCCATATTGTTTGCTGATATCTCCGCAGCCCTACACATACATGCCACTACAGTGGGCGGGAAGGGGTAGAACAGGGGCATGGCCAGCCACAGAGACGCAGAAAGCATATTCAGAGATGGCACAGGTACATACACAGAGCTTCCCCCGGATGTCCCTGTTATACCAGGGGAAAGGTGGAATACGGCCCGAAGTTAGAGAGTTTTGTGCTCTGCCCTGCAATGCATCCCATCATTGCATATGGTATGCATGTGGCTTGAGGGAAGCACGGGAAGTTATGGTGTGCTCACCTGCACTTGCCAGAGGATGATGCAAGCATGGCTTGTACAATCGGATGAGGATCTCTTCAGCAATCTGTTGGAACAGATTGCTGTCAATAGGAAGAGACCGTCAGAATCAGTGCATGCAACAATGCAGGTGGCACCCATATATGCCGTATGGCAACATCATCAGTCTCAAAAAATGTGCACAGATATATATATATATATATATAGTCCGATGAAGGTGCTTATGAACATGTAGTAGTGCTGCTTGCACTGTTGCATGCTATTATTCCGACGGTCCTTTCATATTGGCCGGATATGTAGACACACCTCGCTGTAGGGAACCTCCTTTGATTGTTCCAGTCCATAACTTCCATTGTGCAGACTGTTTTCTAAGCTGCCCAGGATATGGATCTGTAGGCTATTCCTCCACTGCCATGTCCGTTCCACTGATAGGTATGGTGGGACAAATACCTATCAGCTGTCAGCTTGCCTTTCGAGTATCCTGGCTTGCACCGTGATTACTTGGCAGTGTGCTACCCATGCAACAGATCTATAATCATGGTCTAGTATGCATCAGCATGTTTCCTTGTGCAATTGCCACCAGCACATCACTATTGGTGAGAAGTGGAGCTGGGGAGATGTACGGCCTGAATCAGAAATGTACAGCCTTTCAGAATGCACTGAGCACTGGGACATCATGGCTATTAGCTACATATATCCGCATGCAGTACTGTCAGGGAGGGCCGTGTTTCTCCACTGTGGTTTCTGCGTGCCATACCAGCTGCATCTAGGTCCCCAATTCCGGAATTGTGGGTGCATCCAAACCCGTGGTTGCAGAATCGGGTATAGGACAGATCCGTCTTCACTTTGGTCGTGCCCGTGGGCCGGACTTACTTCTTTTGGAATTGGGCTCCATGTGTAATCATTTTGGTCCTGGCCCCTGTCTTTGTTCTTGCCATTTTTCTAATTCTATTTCTGCCTCTGGATGTTTTTCACCCAAAATTAGCACTTTTCAGATACCTTTTCATGCCTGAAGCAGGTCTAAACTTAGATGCGATGCTGGGCATCTATGATGTTTCTGAGATCAGATAGGGACATCCAGGTTCCTGGGAACATTCCAGCCATGCCTCCACAGTACCTCCGTTCAGACTTGGACATCCCCAGAGCCAGCTTCTAAAATGGCTCTGGAGATATCTCTGTGCTTTGGATGTCTCTATGCTTGTTTTTGGATGTCCAAAGCATGAACAGGGCTTCCAAAATGCCCCCCATACAACAGAATATAGGCAGACCTTTTCCAAATACTGAATAAATGATCACATGTTACAATAGAAATGAACACACTCCCTGCTTTTCTTCTCTCACCAATTCCTGAGCCCTCAGTATCCTCCCATTCTCAAGACTCTGATCTACTTCCCAGTCCGACTTCCCACACCGCCAAGTTTAGAAAATTGTAATTGCCTTCTTAGTCCACCTGGATACATGGAAACATATTGTAGATAATACTTTTTTATTGGACTAACTTAATATATCTTTGACAAACTATCGAGAGTTATCCTCTCTTCATCAGGTCAATGAAGAAGCATGTATTAAAAACTCATCTAGGTCTTGGGCTATCTGCATATGTCATTACATGTCAAAGAAAGGGAGTGGGGAATAGACAGGGGTGATGAGACAGTAGAAAGTTCTTATATCTGATTTTATGCTGTCTTCATATGTCATTACAGTTTAATAAAAGGCAGTGGGGGTGAACAGAGGTGAAATAGCAATGGTAGCGTTCTCAGCTCCCGGATAAAGGAAAGTCCCACTCATTGAACAATAGTGACAGCTAGTGGCCAGAGTCAGGGAACATCACTGCACCCAAACAAAGATATATCAATGCATTTTAAAATTAAACAAACTGATTTCCAATACAGGTCTTCCACACCTCAGGCCAGGTAGAGCTGTGGCTGATGCTGCAGAGACAATGTTCACAGCCCCTGGGAAAGGGGGGAGAGGAGATCATAGACATCCCACAATCTTAAAATCAACCTCAACAAAACAGAGGCCCTTTGTATAACACGTAATTAAAACTTCACACCACCACCTGTCATCAATATTCATGACACAACTATAACCATTAAAGAAGAGATAAAGTACCTTATTGCACGCTAAACATGGACTCACTCATTAAGCACACGACCAGAAAAATATACTACAAACTGAAACTACTAAAGCAGCTCCACCCACTCCTTCACCCGAATGACTTTAAATCAGTACTTAAAGCAATTATCACCCCTCACCATACTCCACGGCTTGCCTAAGCAAACAATACGACCCCTACAAACTGTACAACATATAGCTGCTAGAATAACAGCAAATGCCAACCCAATTGACCACATAACCCCTATACTAGCAGATCTACACTGGCTCCCTATACACTACCACACTCAATACAAATGAATCCTAACCACCTTCAAGCTCTTCAATGACATTTCCCCTTCATATCTACCCTCCCTCATCACTTGCGAACATACCTCTTGTACCCATCGAGACTGTAATAAAAAGAAACCCACAACTGCACCTGACTTCAGAAAGTCTAAAAAAATAACAAATAACAGAGCTTTCACCCACTGCGCCCCCACATTCTGGAACAAGCTCCCAGACAGCCTGAGAGCCACAAACGATCTATCCACCTTCCGAAAAAAACTTAAAACCTACCTTTTTATACAGCACTTTGGCACTATTACATAATATACAGTACTACCTTCTCACAGTCACCCCATTCAGTTTACCTAGTCTCTCATTCAAACTGACCACACTAATACCACAAGGCAAACCACATTTTGTAGATAGTTAAAACATTTTGTTTTGTTATAACTACATAGTTGATATTGTTCTAGGTAAACTGAATTTGTATTTTCTGTACAATTCCTTGTTGTTACCTGTAAACCGCAATTGATCTTTAGGAAACCGCGGTATAAAAATGCAAAATAAATAAATAAAAAATGGCACAATGGCAATAGTTGGGTGGCAATAAAGGAAAATCCCCACTTTGGTGCAAACTATTCAGGTACCTTTCTCTGAGGAATTTCCACCAATAATCAAAGTCTGATTATTATCTTATGAATAAATTACTTCCAGAGACTGCATCTGCTTTCTCTGAAGATAATTTTCTGATCAGAATAAACATGCATAGTTTTGATTATACAAACCTACATGTGCTGTTTGTGTCTCCAACTCCAAGAAAAACAAGCATTCTTTTATCCACAAATAAGATGGACAACATTAAAAGCTTCCACTTCTATGAGTACAATACATTTTTTTACTGGCAGAAAAGGTTTGGAATATCGCCCTCCTTGTGTATAGGGCCCACGATGGCAGCATCTCAGAAGAAGCCCTAGGCCAAGGATAGTTGGACTAAAGCAATTTGGGAGGCAAGTATAACATAAGTTTAAAAATTCCTGCACTGTTGTGAATGAAGACTCCTGGCAACACACCCAGATTTGGTTCTGACTGATCTGGAGACCAAAAGAAGCAGAAGGAAAAGCTGGGTTCTAAATAAAAAACAATAGCAATGAACTTTAACTAACTAGAAATAGTTCCATTTGTGAGACAAGCACCCTTTCCCAAGATTATATTGTTTGCTAACAAATCTTGGCTGCAGTCACTAATTTGTCCTTTTATAGTAGGTGCATTATCAGCAATTAGGTTTTGCAAGAGGCAGCGAGACATTAAGGAACCTGAAATCTGGCAATGTTCTCTCAGTCCTTGCCCTTGTGATTAGATCCGCAGGACTCAGGGACGGACAGTCTCCTGAAGGAACCCCTATTATCTTTTCCGAAGAACTTGAAGGCTTTACTTGTTTTCCAAAGTCTTTCCATCTTAAAATTGCGTAGTTATGTTTTGACTGTATATTTGGGATTTTATGGTGCTAACATCATATAGTAACATAATATATGACAGCAGATAAAGGCCAGTATGGTCTATCTAGTCTACCTAATAAGGTGGCTAGAGTGGTTGTAACAGCAGCTCCATGCAGGCCAACTCCCCCCCCCCTCAATGCCTGTGTTTAGGGTTGTTCCTGCTGCTCCGTGCAGTTCAGCCCCCTCTATTAAAAGATATTTAAGTTTGCTTTGATTTCATCCTCTTGCTATAAAGGGATCTACTGTGTCTGCCCTATGTTGAATTCCATCACTGTATCTACTGGTTTCTTGATTACTGTAAATGCTGAAAAGTGTATATGAACAGCAGATAAAAATGCAATAAATGAAATGAAATAAATCTGCAGTGCAAAGGCATTCCTTTTGACTACTGCTCCCAGTAGAAAATATTTATGTATTTATTTTATTTATTTGGTTTTATATACCGCGCTATTTTAAATCAGCGTGGTTTACAGCATAACAACTCAGTACGTAGAACAGGTTTAGAACAGGTTTACATTGAACAAGTAAACAGAGCTTAACAATTAGAACAATACAACAGTAGTCTTCCATGCCAAGGTGAGCATAGGTTTAAAGACTACAATAAACTATTTACAATCGGAAAGGAGGATAATGGTATCGGGCAATGGTAAGGAGGCGAGGCAATAGTGGGTTATTTTACGTGGTCAAAGTATAGCTGGAAGAGAAGTGTCTTTATTGCCTTTCGAAAGGTGGACAGGTCAGTGATAAGACGGATTGGAGCAGGGAGGGAGTTTATCCAAAGCCTTTCGAAAAGAAAATATAGTTGAAGGAGGAGTCACATCCATTTTTTCTCTGAGTCCATGTGATGGTACACATGGACTCAGAGAGCAGAAGGTAGTATTCGTACAATATTTATATAGGAAAAAGTGTCATATAGGGAGCTACAGAAGAGAAGATAGCTCTGTAATATTTTACTGCATATGTTAAAACTGTAGCAAGTTTTAAGGTGCCTATCTATCTTTATAAAACTCATCAAAAAGGTCTAGATTGAAGGTGCGGACATTACGCCTTTAGAACAGATATAAATGTTAGCGTGTATTTTACATGCATATTTTATAAAATATGGGCCTGATATTCATTGTAAATGCCGCTACGTGGTATATTCAGCGGTACTAACATGGTGAGTGCTGCTGAATATCCATGGGTGCTGCTGCTCAGCGTCCAAATGCTAACCGGTTGGCATCAGGGTGTTCTGGAGGTGTTCCGTGGGTGGCACCCAGGGATAACAAATCAGTGGCACTTCTCAACCACTGGTTATCCCTCAGTAGCGAAAGTTAGAGACATTAAAGGCTGTCCTAACTTTCATCGCCAAAGCTAACTTGGTAGTGGCTGAATATCGTTGTTGCTCGGTTAGTTTCCTGCTTAGGCTGGCAACCTAGATATTCAATGCCAGTGGCCAGATATGGCCCCAGCATTGAATATCTGGGTTTAGCATTCAACGGCAGTGGTTAGCCACTCTAATCGTGCTAGCCGCCGCCACTGAATATCAGGCCTTACATGTTTTAATCATTCCTCAATCCACACCACGGAATAAGATACAAGCCATCAGTCAGCTGGCAATTCCTGCACTCTCCTACAGCTTTAGGACTGTAGATTGGCCTTTTAAAGATCTTGAAAAACAGGATGTGTGAACAAGAAAACTCCTCCATGCCCATGAGGCAATTTACAAGAAACAGTATATGCCAAGACTCTACATCCCTAGATCTGAAGGAGGGCTAGGACTCAGAGATTGATTTCACATACAGAGCCACTATCATAGGCCTTAAGCCTACCTTACAGCATCATCGGATTCAAATATTCAAAAAGTGCTCAAATATATAAGTAAACGGCCAGAATCTGTCTCCATCATCAATCTTGGACGAGCGTTCCGATGACTAGAAGGAATGAATAAGAATTCATAAGCACACACTGGGAAGGAAGAAACAGAATTTGCAAAACAAGAGAAAAAACTCTTCAAAGAATTAGAAACATAGAAACATGATGGCAGAAAAAGACCACATGCCTATCTAGTCTGCCCTTCCATATCAACTACAATGGTCCCCTTTTTTTCCTTTAGAGATCTTCTGTGTTCGTCCCATGCTTTTTGAATTCAGATACTGTCCTCATCAGTACTTCCTCCACTGGGAGACTATTCCATGCATCTACCACTCTTTCTGTAAAGAAATATTTCTGCATATTACTCCTGTGTCTACCAAGCTAAAATTTATAATCCCTGGCAGGGTTTGTACAACCCATGCCATTATTTGAAAGAAAATCTTGTCTCCTGAACCATGATTTGGGACCTCAGTGCATTAACTGCACTAACTTATTTTCCAAGTGCTTTCATTGAAATGTAGCCTTGATTTCTCTGTTAGAAAATTTCAGGCTACAAGTAAAGAGGACTCTTATCTCCACACTTCAAAATATGGCCTTGATCAGATTTATGTTGTGCTTTTTTTGTCTTAATAGTCATTGGTTGTACCACACCTTTATGAGTATTTATTTTTTCTTCAGTTTGACTTCTTAAGCTTTGACTAAAAAGTAGATTATTTTAGTAGACTGTGCAATATGCATTTTTTAGAATGTATATTAAAATTTCTTTGGAAAACATAGAAATATGACATCAGAAAAAGACCACATGGCCTATCTAGTCTGCCCTTCCATATCAAATACTAAATTCCCTTCTTTTCCTTTAGAGATCTTCTGTGTTTGTCTCATGCTTTTTTAAATTCAGATACTGTCCTTGTCTCTACTACCTCCACTGGGAGACTATTCCAAGCATCTACCACTCTTTCCGTAAAGAAATATTTCCACATATTACTCCTGAGACCATCCCCTTTCACCCTCATCCTATGTCCCCTTGTAGCAGAGCTTGCTTTCAATCAAAAGAGGCTCCCCTCTAGAGCATTTATATCATGGAAGTATTTAATCGTCTATCATATCTCCTCTATCCTGCCTTTCCTCTAACGCAATGGTTCTCAACCCAGTCCTCTGGGACCCCTAGCCCAGTCAGGTTTTCAGGATATCCACAATGAATATGCATGAGATAGATCTACATGTACTGCTTCCATTGTATGCAAATCTTTCTCATGCATATTCATTTTGGATATCCTGAAAACCTGACTGGCCTGGGGATCCCAGAGGACTAGGTTGAGAACCACTGCTCTAACGTATACATATTGGGCCCCATTCTGATTGGGGCACATCCAGCCCGTCCAGACATCTAAAATCTGGATGGGCCGGTTCTGCACCCAATTTTGCACCCGTGGAGCTAGACGTTCCTGCAAGATCAGAATTGGGTGCAGAGGGTCTGGACGGACAGGACGTGCCCCGATTCCATGCCATTGTATGTCCAGTTTCCACCCCATCCAACCCATTCGAAGTGCCTGCATAGAGCCCTAGTGCTATGGCGTCCTGTCACCATGGCACTAGAACCCCATGCAGGAGCCCTGATTCCCCGCCGCAGAGAACACATGCCGTTCCCCACCGCACAACCTCTGCAGCAACTGCCCAGGCCAGGTTCGGGTTGCGGGGAACCCCCTGCTGCCGCCCACCTGTTGTCCAGTGCTCGCCAGTCCCATTCTTCTCAGCCAGGGAGACTTATTCCACCTCTGAGGTGCAATAAGTTTCCCAGCCATCCATGAACCCCCCGACATACAGGGTCATGACTGGAATCAGCCCTATATGTCTGAGGTCACGGCCCTCCTCTGCCCCGCCCACACGCCCTCTGCCCCGCCCACACTCCTCCAGCCCTCCCCCTCCCATCCCCATCCAGAGCTCACCGCATATCTCCTCTGTATGTGCGGGGAGGCTTGGGCAGGGAATCGGGCACAAGCATTTGACAGGGGATGTATGTCCAAACCAGATGTACATCCCTGCTAAACACTACATGGAATACCCCCCATTAAGATCGTTATGTCTGTCCCTATATGCTTTATAATGAAGACCACAAACCATTTTAATAGCCACCCTCTGCACCGACTCCAACCTGTTTATATTCTTTTGAAGGCATGGTCTCCAGAATTGCACACATTATTCCAAATGAGGTCGCACCAGAGACTTAACCAGAGACACTATCACCTCCTTTATTCTGCTGGCCATGCATACTTCTGGCTTTTGCCATCGCTTTTTCTACCTGTCTAGCTACCTTAAGAACATCAGAAACAATCTCGCCCAGGTTCTGCTCTTCTATCATGGACAGAAGTACTTCATCCCCCTACACTGTACCACTCCTTTTGGATTTTTGCAACTCAAATGCATGACCCTGCATTTTTTAGCATTAAATCTCAGCTGCCAAATTCTTGACCATTCTTCAAGCTTAGCTAGATCCCTCCTCATGTTATCTACTCCTTCCTGGGTGTCTACTCTATTGCAGATTTTGGTATCATCTGCAAAGAGGCAACCCTTACCTGAAAGCCCTTCCGCAATATCACTAACAAAGATGTTAAAAAGAATCGGGCCAAGGATAGATCCCTGCAGCACACCACTGGTAACCTCCTTCTCCTCAGAATGAGCTCCATTTACCTTTACTCTTTGTCACTTCCCACTCGACCAATTTCTAAGCCAGTTAGTCACTTTAGGGTCCATCTCTAGGGTGCTCAGTTTGTTTATAAGTCATCTGTGCAGAACGGTGTCAAAGGCTTTACTGAAATCTAAGTACACCACATCTAGGACTCTCCCTCGGTCCAACTCCCTGGTCATCCTTTTAAAGAAATCAATCAGATTTCTCTGACAAGACCTGCCTCTGGTAAACCCATGCTGTCTTGGATTCTGCAATCCATTGGACTCTGGAAACCTCACTATCCTCCCTTTTAGCAGCATTTCCAATAATTTACTCACCACAGAGGTTAGACTAACTGGCCTGTAGTTTTCAACCTCATCCTTATTTGCACTTTGTGTAAAGGGACCACATGTGCCTTTCTCCAGACCTCTGGAACAACTCCCGACTAAAGAAGCACTGAAATGTTTAGTCAGTGAAGTTGTTAGAACTTCCCCAAGTTCCTTCAATATTCTTGGATGTATCCCATCCAATCCCATCACTTTGTCTACTTTTAGTTTAGCTAGTTCCTCACGAACACAGTCTTCTGAAAATCGTTCAAGATCCCCGTCACTTCTGTTCCTATTTCTGGGTGTTTTCTGAGGTTCTGCTCCTAGCCCTTCATCTGTGAACACAAAATAGAAATATTTGTTAAGCAATTCTGCTTTATCCTCATCAGCTTCTACGAGGGGTGTCCGATATTAAAGGTACAGACCAAAATTACACTAACATTTGTATTTAAATAAATTATTCAATACATTCCACGAAAAACTACATACTTTTGTTTACTTCTCCACATAATCGCCGTAAACATTGAGACATTTATCCCAGCGTGACACTAGTTTGAACATCGCTTCACAGTACGGTTGTGTGTCAAGTTGCTTGAAGTAGTCTATAACAGTGTCTTGCAATTCCTCCTGACCTTGCAGAAGTTGAGATCGCATATGATTTCATGAACAGAACTCTTAGGAATGCTAGTCATTTCAGCAATTTCACAAATTTAATGCGACGATCCTCCCTAATCAGACGTTCGACAATTGCGCAGTTGTCATCCGTGTGTGTGGTCCTTGGTCTGCCTCTTTTCTTTTCCGGATCATTCAACTTTGCCCAGCCATCTTTAAACTTGTTATATCAGATGCTGACTTCTTTTAGGCTTAAAACGTTCGGGCCATACATGCCTTATAATCTGCAATGAATTTCGCTCTGCTTAACTCCTTCGGCTTGCAAAAATCTGATAACTCCACGCACCTCAAACTTTGAATACTCTGCAATTACACACGCCATGTTTGTTTGCTTCCCAAAAACTACTCGTAATTTGAGTGTTTAAAAAAACAACGCTACAGACTCTCCTACTACGAGTACAAGTAGTCCTGCATATGACGGCACTATTGCGCATGCGGAGCTGGTATGATTGCCACCTGTACCTTTAATATCGGACACCCCTCGTACATATTCGTCTCCATCCCTTGAGTCTGACAATACCACATTTGTCCTTCCTCCTCTCATTAACATATCTGAAAAATATCTTATCTTCCCATTTTATTGCATTGGTGATTTCTTCTTCTTTTTGTATCTTTGCTTTCCTGACTACTTTGCTAGCTTCTCTACGTTTTTCCAAATATTGATGCTTGTCTTCCTCTCTCTGTGATCTCTTGTATTTTACACTCTTTTTTTCTTCACCTTTTCAGCTACATCTTTTGAGAACCATAGGGACATCCTTTTCCTTTTACATTTATTTACCTTTCTAACAAAAAGGTTTGTTGTCCTTAAATATCCCCTTTTAGTTTTGCCTATTGCTTTTCTACATCCCCCTGCTGTTCCCATCCCACTAATGACTCCTTGAGGTACTGGCACATCTCAGCAAAGTTAGTCTTTCTAAAGTCTAAGACCCTTGTTTTTGATGGATTTTATCAGCCCTAGTCCTAATATTAAACCACACAATCTGATGATCACTGGATGCAAGATGATCTCCCACTATGACATCAGAAACACTTTTCCCATTGGTAATCACCAAGTCTAGTATGGCCCCTTCACGTGAGGTTCTGTTACCAGTTGCCAAAATAGTTCTCCCTGTAGAGAATCTAGGATCTCCTTACTTCTAGATGACACCACAGCAGTGATGTGTCAATCAACATCTGGCATATTGAAATCACCTATCAGTAGCCTTCTTTCCTGGCAATACTGCATATGTCTTCTATTAAATCCCCATCCACTTCTTCTTCCTCTGAGGGAGATCTGTATATCACACCAATGCAAATGGATTTCCCTTTTCCTCTTTCTAGTTTAACCCACCGTGCCTCCTCACTCCCTTTGAAGCCCTGTAATTCTATAGCTTTAATATTATTTTTTACATATAGTGCCACTCCTCCTTCCCTTCTTCCTCCAATGTCCTTCCTGAATAAAGTATAGCCCTATATAATTACCGTACATCCCAGTCATGGTTGTCCATGAACCATGTCTCTGTAACCGCCATTAAATCCAAGCAAGTCTCTTCCATTAAAGTCTCAACATCTGGGATCTTATTTCCCATGCTAAGGACATTTATGCACATTGCTTTGCAGATGTTGCCCTTTTTTTCCATTTCTACAGTGGTATTTAATCTTTCACTTCCCTGGGGGCTTTCATTTACCTGGGGGCTTTCTTCACCCATCCCCAATGAATCCAATTTAAAGCCCTCTTCAGTAGGTTAGCCAGTCTGCTGCTGAAGACATTTTGACCCTTCTTGGATAGGTGGATGCCATCTCTGCTCTGCAGCCCTTGGAAAATCATCCCATGGTCCAACAAACCAAAATGCATTCAATGACACCATCCATGCAGCCACGCATTAATTTCCAAGATGCGAGCTTCTCTGCCTCGGTCTTGACCCTCAACAGGGAGGATTGAAGAGAACACCACCTGTGCACCTATTTGCTTCACCCTCTGTCCCAGAGCCATGAAGTCACATTTGATATGCTCAGAGGGATACCTAGCAGTATCATTTGTGCTGACATGCATTAGCAACATTGGGTAATAGTCAGTGGGCTTGATGAGTCTCTGCAAACTCTCCGGAACATCTCGGATTTTGGCACCTTGCACAGGGGCGGCCCAAGGGGAGTGCGGGGCCATGTGCAGAGACTCACTGCAGGGCCTCATTTGCATAAGGAGTCTAATTTGCATAAATATTTGCATAATGTTGCCATGCACTAACTTTTAGTAAACATGCCTCTTAATGAATATCTGAATAAAGAAAGACTAACATATTTCTACATTACTATATTCCAGTGCCAACCTCTAGGCAGAATAGGAAGTACTATAAACACTGACCATTTAGAACCCATAGCAAACCTGCCGTATCATAACAGCACAACCAGGACTCACAAAGCACCAAACCCTACCTATCAAAAGGCAACACTGCAAATATTAAACCAATACATCTCAGAGAATACCAATACATCTCCTACTGGGGAAAGAGAACAAGTGGCTCTGTCAAATAGAAACTACATGAACAGAATACCTCAGCTCGGTTACACATGCAGAACATAGACCATCACCAAATAAAGAACAAGGGATCACAATTTAGAAATAGAAAGACAATAATTAAACTGGGAACCCCAAAGGTCAAGCTTGGAATGTACAACAACACTAGAGAAATAAGAGGGAGGAGTGGCCTAGTGGTTGGGGCAAGTTACCCCAGACCAGGAGTTCAAATCCCACTAGAGGATAGCAACTTTGGATCAGAAGGACTGGGGTGTCTAGTCCCACAGGCACTCTTTGTGGCCTTGGGCAGACCACTTAACCTTCTATTGCCTCAGGTACAAAAACATAGTGAGCCCTTCAGGGACCAGGGAAAAATATATATAGAGTACCTGCTTTGACTGGTAGAAAAGCAGTGTATAAGTCTAATAAAATAGAACTATAAATTAATTTCCTCTTGTACTAAACACAAAGACATTAGCAATACACATTTCCCAGATCTGACATATTCCAGTTAATAAATTCTAAATAAAAAAGTATTTTTCTACCTTTAGTTTGGGCATTTTATTTTTCACTCACTTTCTTCTGGTTTCTTCATGTCTTCTGCTAACTCTCCATTGTCTGCTGTTCATTTGTCCTTTCTTTTCTCTTCTAGTTTTTTCCCATTCTCACTCCATATCTGCTTTAACATACTGATCTTTCCCTTTTTGCTCTTTCTTCAATTTCTTTCTTTATTCCTTTATCATGCACTCCAATTTCACCCTTCCATCCTCAATCCACATTTACTCTCCCAATACCCAACCAATCGTAGATTTTTCTTCCCTCCCACACAAAATATCTTTTCCCCTCTCCATCCTCATCCTCCCACCCCATCGCCTTCTAGTCCTCCCCCAACATCAGCTCCCTTCTAGTTCAAGCCCCACCTATCATCCACTCCCTTCTTGTCCCATTCTTTTTTTTGCATCAGTCCCTTTCCAGTCCTAGCCCCATCAGCCATTTCCAATCCTAATCTAGCCCCACATCAGATCATTTCCAATCCAAGCTCTCCCCATCAGTCATTTCCAGTCCTATTCCAGCTTCATCAGCCCATTTCCAGTCCAAGTTCCCCCCATCAGTCCATTTCCAATCCTAACCCTCCATCAGCTCATTGCCAATCCAAGTTCACCCATCAGCCATTTCCAGTCTTATTCCAGCCCCCATCAGCCCGTTTCCAGTCCAAGCTCCCCCCATTAGCCCATTTCCAATCCTAACCTCCTATCAGTTCATTTCCAGTTCTAGCCCCCCATCAGCCATTTCCAGTCCTATTTCAGCCCCATCAGCCCATTCCCAGTCCAAGCTCCCCTTATCAGCCAATTTCCGATCCTAGCCTCCCCATCAGTCATTTACAGTCCTATTCCAGCTCCATTTCTAGTCCACGTTCCCCCATCAGTCCATTTCCAATCCTAAACTCCCCCATCAGCCCATTTCCAGTCCTAGCCTCCCAGTCATCTAATTTCAAGTCCTAGTCTCCCATCAGCCATTTTCAGTCCTATTTCAGTCCCCCATCAGCCCATTTCCAGTCCAAGCTCCCCCCATCAGTCCATTTCCAATCCCAGCCCCCTATAAGCACATTTCCAGTCCTAGGCCCCCCATCAGCCCATTTCCAGTCCTAGCCCCTCCTCAGTCAGCTCATTTCCAGTCCTAGCCCCCCATCAGCCATTTCTAGTCATATTCCAGCCCTCATCAGCCCATTTCCAATCCTAGCCCCCTACATTAGCCCATTTCCAGTCCTATCCTAGCTCCCCCCTCCAAAGAGTCCCATGCCTGTCTGCGCGGCTTCAGAGGGAGCGTGAAGAGCGTTTTTTTCCCTCACACTGGCAGCTGTGTTCTTGTGAAGCATGCTGAATGCTGGGAAAAGTTAAAGGAACCAATAAAGAGCAGGAACTGACACCAACAGCAACGAGCAAAAACAGTAGGTGTGTGGATAAGTGATCAAGACTCTTTAATAACACTGAACAAACCCAACGTGTTTAGGCCAAAGGCCTTCTTCAGGGGCAAAACCTCTAGGACAACCAGAAAAACAATCACATAATAAATACATTACAAATTAAAAACATAAATAACATTCTTATTTATTGGATAAACAACTAAAAGCAAAGCTAAAAACAAGTTAAAAACATATTCAAACATATAAATAAATAAAATGCTGCCATCAATCAATAAAAAAGACTTCTGTAAAATAAGCAAAATAGGTGATCAATGACAAAAAACAAAAAAGAAGTGCAAGGTTGGCACAACAGCTAATCCAAAGGAAATGAGTAAACCTTAAAAATGCTAAATAGCAAGAGAGAGGAGGACCAAAAAAGGAATCCTATGTAAGGACCTATGCATTTGTGTGGGTGAGACATATAGAAACCAAATGGGTAACTTATAAAGACTTGCAGTACCTGATGTTCAGCAAACAATCATGTAAATGTAGAATCACTGAATAAGAGTCACAGTTTGTACCTATAAACAGACCATACAGGTGACAATGAAACAGAACGGCTAAGAAAAATATGCCCCAACATCTAAAGTAAAACATCACTCAGGTATGGGGATGCCATAAGTATCCTGCCAAAATAAAAAATGAGTGAAAGTTCTGTACTACCATCCTATCGTGTATATGTCAACACAGAAGACTACTGTATCTACAGTAAATCCTATTATAGACACCCACCCTACATTTAATGAAACCTACGGTGCATAACTACACAGAAACAATGTATAGTGCTGTTGCCAAGGCTAAACAACCTCGAATGAATTGAAATACAAATGTATGACAATGTAATATGGCTTAAAGCGTCCTGTCTAGCTTGATCTTTAGCCGGTATTGTAATCATCATCCTGTATGGACAGATTATACCATAATACATTACAGATTCCAAATTAGATATTAAACAATGTGAGACTACTTAGAAATGGGTAATCCACAACTGAGAAGCCAAAATGACAAAGATACTCACAGCTCTGAAGCGAAGTAAAAGTACCACAAACATTCAAATGAGCCGTACGCACATACCGGCTTTAAAGGGAATTTTCGCGCCAAAAAACAGCAGGTCATGGCTCTGCGCGATGTATAAAGCCACACAGAATCAAAAGAAATAATGCCATCAAGATTATATTTAATAAATTGAACTAACAAGAAGCTATCCTAAGAAGGTCTTTTAAAAAAATAGTGCAACCTTCTCTTCGGATCGCTTTCAAACTACACAGCCTCTCAAGCGTTATAGTGCCAAATACAGCTAACAGTTTAAAAAAAAGAACTGCTATACCATGTGGTGACACCCCTAGGTGGAAAGAATAAAAAGCTTTAATGAAACCGCCAGATAGGCGAATATTCAATAAAGAACATAGAGTTTAAAAGACACATGGATGTAACCGCAGCTTCGAGTGCAGATCGCACTCTTCCCCTGATAATGAAACTTACTTTTACAAAGGGTGTCACTGGAAGTAAAGTGGCGAATACCAAAATCAAAGCACTAAAAGAGGCAGAAGGGTAACACGATGGAAAAGTATATAAAACATGAGGGGCAACCCAAATAAATAAATAAATAAGAGGGGGAATAAAGGTACAAAATGAAAACGCCTGTCCAAAACGCCTTAAAATTAGATTAAAAGGCACATGGTATGACCACGGATACAAGTGCAAATCACACTTTTCTCCTGATAATAAAAACATCATTCCAAAAATGAGCATCACTAGAAGTAAAAGTGACCAAGCTGTCTAAAAAGCAAAAATCAAGGCTCTAAAAACGGCAAACGGGTAGCAGGGCTTAAATAATTACCCTCAAGGAGTCAGGAATATCTCTCTATCTGGGGCAAAATAACTTTTAGAAAACTTAATGAAGCAGGGTCAGATTTAGTATGGGGGAAAAAACAGTGAAAAGATACATTAAGTTTGAAAATGAGCTATGTCGGACCTGGGATTCCAGAGAAATTTAGTCCTCAAAAATTGTCCCAGTGCACCAAAATATTGACACAATGTAACATAGCATTAGGGAATTGCTCCTTTGAAACTGTCTCTCCCATATATGTTTTGGGGGTGCCTTAGGGTCTAGAACAGGGGTTCTCAATTCTAGACCTTGGGACATACCTAACTGGTCAGGTTTTCAGAATAACCACAATGATGAATATGAATGAGATAGATTTGCATATAATGGAGGCAGTGCATATAAATCTCTCTCATGGATATTCATTGAAATCCTGACTGGCTAAGTGTGTCTTGAGGATTGGGTTGAGAACTCCAGAAGTATTGGGGTAAATCCAAAAGTATTTGAGTGAGAGAAAAAGGTGGAACAAAAGCCCACAGGAATACCCTTAGTGATCCTAGGCGGGTGAAGGTTAAGAGGAAGGGGCCAAAATGGTTTCTACATAAGGCCTGATCAGTGGGCGTGAAAGGGGTTCTTCTGACCTGGAAGAACTCTGAATTTCCATCCTTTTGGGGGTGGCGCAATTCAGATGTAAAATCTAATGGCATACAGCCTGGTGGCTCACCATGCTAAATTCCTGCAGGTGTGGAAGGCAGTGGCATACGAAGAGAGGAGCGATGGATGCGGCCCACCCCAGGTGCCAGCTTGGAGGGGGTACACCCCCACCGGGCCCATGGAGACAGCACGGCAAACTTACGATTAAGCTGATTTGCCATGGTGCCTTGCGCTCTTCTCTCAGCCAAAGTCTTGTGGCCCTGGAACGGGAGGCACTGTAGCAAAACAGTTTAATCGTAAGTTTACCATGCTGCTTATGTGGGTCTGGCTGGGGGTACTGCATCATGACATGCAGCATGGCACCATGTGGGGGGGGGCACCCGCCCCAGGTGACAGGGGGGCTGGGAATGCCAGTAGTGGGAGGTCTATATCCAGTCCCTTGCACCTACATGTCAAGGTTTGGTTCTCAACCGCACCTGTCTATATACGTTACTCCTCCCATAACTTTATTTGGTTAGATGAGCAGGTGGGGGTTGGGGGGGTTGGGTGGGGCACTGGGTAAAATAGCAAAAATTATGTACATGTTTTTCTTGACCAATGTTTCTGTCATGTGGAGCCAACATGAAAAAGGAGCAATTATGTGATGGCCTCATATTAGAATAATTGTGCGGTGTGTTAATAAAAAAAAGGATTTAAACATAAAACTGCCTCTCCCCTCTTCTCTACTTTCCTAGTCACAGATACATACAGTGCCAACACATATTCACACACAACACATAGATACAGACATGTGCACATAAACAAACAAAACACAGACATACGCAAACACAAAGACACATATCTGTTGCTTTTAGACAGTGGCACCCATGGTTATACTGTAAACTCCATCCTTTCAAGTCTGTTAGAGTAATAGCTAATGGTTTGATATATTAACACATTCTGTTCAGGTTTTTTTTACACATCCAAGGTCGTAAAGAATTCCATGAGCCATTTTCTGTGTGCTTTCCCCATTTGCATTATTATTCCTTCCAAACCAACAGAATATTTAGGTATCACTCCATCCCAAATGCCCCATCCTTTCCCTTTCAGGTCAGAGACACTTGTAGAACAACACAGACTCTCATACATGTACACACACATACAGGGTTTGGAAAATAGCCCATGAGCATTGCTTTGCATTCTTTTCCCACTTGTTTTCATTTGAGCCAATTTACTACTACTACTGAACATTTGTATAGCTACAAGACGTACACAGTGCTGCACAGACACATGTAAAAGACAGTCCCTGCTCATCAGAGCTTAAAGTCTAGTCAAGGCGGACAACACAGTACCTGTAAACATGGAATACATCTAGGGGGAATGGTAAGGAAACACAAAGGAGATCAGGTGGGTCAAGATTCGAAAGTGGCAGTGAAGAGGTGAGTTTTCAGTCTGGATTTGAAAAGGGTCAGAGAAGGCGCCTGACGTACAGACTCAGGTAGTTTGTTCCAGGCATAAAAAGCAGCAAGGTCTGGAAAAGTCTGGAGTTAGCAACAGAAGAGAATGGCACAGATGGAAGCGATTTGCCAGAAGAGCAGAGTTCCCAAGGAGGTGTGTAGGGAGAGATAAGAGAGGAAAGGTAGTGAGGAGCTGCAGAGTGAATGCACTTATAGGTCAGCAGGAGAAGTTTGAAATGGATGCTGAAACATATAGGAGCCAATGAAGTGACTTGAGAATAGGGGTAATATGAGCATGATGAGGCTGGTGAAAGATTAGCTGCACAGCAGAGTGTTGAACAGATTGAAGGGAAGAGAGATGATTCAGAGAGAGACCAGCAAGGAATAGGTTACAATAGTCTAGATGAGAGGAGACTAAGGAGTGGATAAGTGTCTTAGTAGTGTGTTCAGAGAGGAATGGGTGAATTTTGTTGATGTTGCAAAGAAAGAAACAGCAGTTTGTAGCTATCAGTTGGATGTGTGTGGAGAAGAAAGAGGAATCAAAGACAACCCCAAGGTTGTGATCTGAGGAGACAGGGAGGAGTAGGGAGCTATCCACAGAGGCAGAGAAAAGAGGAAGGGGAGAGGAGGATTTAGGGGGCAAAATAAGAAGTTCAGTTTTGGCCATGTTCAGTTTCAAGCAGCGGTGAGACATCCAAGCGGCAATGTCAGAAAGGCAGGCAGAGATCCTGGCCTGGATTGCTAGAGAGATTTCAGGTGTAGAGAGGTAGATCTGGGAGTCATCAGCATAAAGATGGTACTGAAAGCCATGGGAAGAGATGAGTGCACCAAGGGACTGGGTATAGGGAGAGAAAAGGAGTGGACCCAAGACAGATTCTTGGGGTACACCAACTGAGAGTGGGATAGCAGTAGAGAAGGATCCATCAGAACAAACACTGTAAGAGCGATGGGAGAGATAAGAGAACCAGGACAGCTCAGAGCACTGAAAGCCAAGCAAGGACAGGGTATCAAGGATAAAGTTATGGTCAACAGTGTCAAAAGCAGCAGAAAGGTCAAGAAGGATGAGTATTGAGTAAAGACCCTTGGATTTTGCCAGGAACAGGTCAATGAAGACTTTGGCAAGAGCTGTTTTGGTAGAATGTAAAGGACAAAAGCCAGATTGTAGAGGATGCAGAAGGGCTTGAGAGGAGTGAAAGTGGAGGCAACAGCAGTGAGCCGCACATTCAAGTACTTTAGAAATGAAGGGGCGGAGGAAGATGGATTGATAGTGAGAGGACAGGTAGGGTCTAGTGAGGGTTTCTTGAGGAGAGGAGTGACCACAACATGCTTGAAGGCTGCAGGGAAAGTTGCAGTGGAGAGCAATAGGTTGAGAATATGAGAGGTGAAAGGGACTACAGTGGAGGAGATGGAGCTAAGGAGATGGGTGGGAATAGGATCAGAGGAGCAGGTAGTGAGTTTGGATGAGGAAAGAAGATGAGTATAGGCGCTATAGCCCATTAAAGAGAAGATGTAAAAGTACAGGGATATTACAAGAGAAAGAGTAGGTCCGATCTCTGTAAGATGCTCCAGTCTTCATGTTGAAACACCAAACATAGGACAGCTCTGGTGTGCATAAATCTATTATCAGCAATGTAAATTTTAGATGTGTGTGGGTAATTTTATAACAGGACACCCATATGGAAAGCACAAGAAGATGCTTATTTTATCCCTATTTTAAAAAGGCAACATAGGCACCTATCTACATTTATAAAATAGGCACCCAGAACCATCCCAGCAGTGCAAAATTCCAATGTACAAATTTACTCCTGCTCCAAAGCTGGTGTAAAATAGGTGTAAATTTGTGTGTGCACTCTCCTGGGGTAACATTATAATGCGTCACAGAAAGATACGTGTCATTTGCGCATGTAAATCATACCTACTGTTCCTTATAAAATAGGCTTAAGATAGGTGTGTTCTGAGTGCCTAAAACTAGGCACAATCATTATAAAATTACCCAATATGTATCTGTGTACTTTATAAATGTGAAGAGAGAGATCATTGGAGAAAGACATCATGCTTGGCAAGATAGAAGGTCAAAGCAAAAGAGGAAGGTCAGCAATGAGATGGGTCAATACAATAACAGCAGCTATGGGTGCCAGTCTGTCAACAATGAGCCGCCTGACTGAAGATCGAACACAATTTAGGACAACTATCCAGAGGGTCGCCATGAGTCGACACCGACTCGACGGCACTTAACAACAATTTTATAAAACCCACAAATATAGCACAATGCTGCCTCTGCTCCACCCAAACTATGCCCCCAGAAATACCCACATGTGATTTGTATAAAAGTACATGCAATATTTCATCGTATTTCATCACACCATGTTTGTGTGCATATATGGCCATGCAATTTTATAAAAGGCCTTTAGAATATGTAAAACTAGATTTTTTGCCTTCCATGGAAGTAGTTCTGAGGAAATGTATATTTTGTATCCTCTCCAAGCTTTTGCATGTTCATGGACCTCAAATGGACCATACATGAAATCTCAAAATGTGCACCTACTTTCTAGCATTTATATATTTTAGGGATCATTTTATATGGGTCACACAGAAAGTTCCATGCTATTTACATGCTAAGTCCCTATTTTAAAGGACTTACATACGTGCATTGGGCTGCATTTGGGCTGCAGCAATCCAAGGAAGCAATATAGTCCCTGGGGAGGGGAGGAGTGGCCTAGTGGTTGGGACAAGCTACCTCAGGCCAGAAGGTTGGGGGTTCAAATCCCACTAGAGGACAGCAACCTTGGGCCAGAAGGACTGGGGTTTCTAGTCCCACAGGTGCTCCTTGTGGTCTTGGGCAAGCCACTTACCCCTCCATTGCCCATGTTCCCTGTAAGTATTAGTGTATGTGTCTCATACCCTCTCATGTTAAATGTATCCCCCAATTGTGTTGTGACCACTTTGATTGAAGGATAAGGTGGTATACAAAACTGTTTAAATAAATATAGCTTAGGGGGTGAAGTACCTTTGTCTACTAAAGAAGAGCGGGACCTAGGCGTGGTTGTGTCTGATGATCTTAAAGTAGCTAAACAGGTAGAAAAAGCAACAGCAAAAGCTAGAAGGATGCTTGGGTGCATAGGGAGAGGAATGGCTAGCAGAAAAAAGGAGGTGATAATGCCTCTGTATAAGTCTTTGGTGCGACCTCATTTGGAGTATAGTGTGCAATTCTGGAGACCGCACCTTCAAAAGGATGTGAACAGGATGGAGTTAGTGAAGAGGGTGGCTACTAAAATAGTTAGTGGTCTTCATTATAAAGCATATGAGGACAGACTTAAAGATCTTAATATGTACACTTTAGAGGAAAGGCAGGATAGAGGTGATATGATTGAGACGTTTAAATACCTCAGTGGCATAAATGTTCAGGAAGAGAGCCTCTTTCCATTGAAAGCAAGCTCTGCTACGAGGGGACATGGGATGAGGGTGAAGGGGGATAGATTCAGGAGTGATATGCAGAAATATTTCTTTACGGAAAGAGTGGTGGATCTGTGGAATAGTCTCCCAGTTGAGGTGGTAGAGATGAGGACAGTAACTGAATTCAAAAAAGCAAGGGACAAACACAGAGGATCTCTAAAGGAAAAAAGGGACTGTTGTAGTTGTTGATATGGAAGGACAGATTAGATAGGCCATGTGCTCTTTTTCTGTTGTAATGTTTCTATGTGGATCAGCACTTCCACACGCGCTTTGCCTGATCGCTATTCTGTAAGCACGAGCCTAAGTGCCATTGCACGTACCTTCCATAGGCGTGTGCACGGGGGTGGAGTTCATGCACTTCGGTTGTAGAATACTGTGGCTTACAAGCATTTCTTTGCTGTGCCTGCTCTAGAAAAGGCGTAACTGTTACAACTAGGTTCGAGCTTATCAGTGTGTAGTAAAGCACATGCATGCTTCACTTTATGAAATAGATCCCTATTACATGCACAGCAATGCACCTTGCCTGAGCAGGAATTTATAGAATTAGCCTCCAAGGGGGCGATTTAGTAACTGTATGCCAATGCAGAAAGCATCCACATAGTTTTCTTTGTGTTTGTTTTGCTTAACTTTCAGAATGAAGCTATGTATCAACTTCCACTATGAAAACTGCTCAAAGGAAATTATGCACCCACATTTATACTTCGTAACCACACAGAAATTTCTGGAAAGGCAACATAAAGCTGGTGGCTCCTTCTAGACTAAACAGTCTATTGAGCTCTCAAGTCCACTTGGCCAAATCCATGAGACATGGTTCAGAAGCTGAGTAAATATCAATGAAGATGGGGGTAGAAGTGGTGGGGGGGAGGACGAATGCAGAGTACAGAGAAAGCGCTGAGAAATGCAGAGCAGAGTGTCGAAGGGGGTGATAATAGTGATGTAATTAAGCTAACAAATGACTGCAGTAGGTGAGAGAAAGCAATGACAGAAAAATCTAAGAATAGTTTGGTCTGTCCACAGCTGTAATGGGTCTTGAAACTTTTGTCCTTCTTCAGGCATAGGGCGATGCTATCAAGTTTCTTGATGAGTTCTAATTCAGCAGCTTCACGCTGCAGTGTCCCTTTGAAGGTTCTTTGTAGGAATAGTCAGTCTTAAGATCAGACAAGGAGAGATCGATATTCAAAAGCACTTACGCCATCAGCAGCCAGTGCTGACTATATAAGTGATTTTTAAAATCCAAGGCAGTTGAATGGATAATTTTGGATCTAGAAATTGTTACATGCTCACAGGTATCCATCCAAAAAGGGAGTGGGATTTGGGGTCTTCCAGGGGTGATGCCACTTAGCTCCATATATTATGGGGGTAATTTTATAAGCAGGTGCCTATATATAACCTATTTTATAAAGACACATAGGTGGCTATGTGTCTTTATAAAATGCAAGGGAGAAACTGGCAAGAATCACAACTAAAATAAAGCCACAAACATTTACATCTATTTGAGAGCAGGTGCAAATGTTAGGACATAAAGGACACACATGCACAGATATTATATAAAATATTCAAGAAGACTGCACCTCTGCCCACGCTCCATCCCAGAACATACCTACACACAGGGTGCATAAAAGTTCATTGGCCCGATATTCAGCAGTGGCGGATAGCGCTGCTGATGAACTTTAAACCCATATATTCAATGCCGGGGCCATATTTGGGCCCTGGCATTGAATATCTGGGTTGCCTGGATTGCAATGAAGCTAACCAGGCAGCGGTGATATTGAGCTGCTGCTCAGTTAGCTTCAGCGGTGAAAGGCCAACCTTTACTGCGCCTGACTTTCGCCACATTGCAATAGCCAGGCAGCGGCTCAATATCGTCGCTGCCCTGTTATTGCCAGGTACTGCTCCCAGAACACCTCGATGCTAACTAGTGCAATGGCGGCACCCACAGATATTCAGCGGCCATTGCACTAGTGTCACTGAATATCCCAGCTAAGGGGATTAACACGGTTAGCAAGTCTGCTAACCATGTTAATCCCTTTCAATATTGAGCCCATAAGTCATATGAAAATTATGTATCAGTGTCTTCTTGCATATGTGGTTAAGAGGATGGTGGTTGTGCGTTGGTGCTTGAGTTGGTGCAGAAATAGGCTTCCAGGTCTTTACAGAATTGTATCACCAGAGCAGATTTGATGGAGCAAAAAGACTATCCCAATGTCAAGATGGGATCTTCTACCTGGTTGAGTGTATACTGCAGTTTATAGATTGATGATGCTGATGCAGTTCAAGATGTCTGTGGTGTGGCCCAGTGCGGCACATAGGAGGTTGGATGTTTTGCTTATTCTTCACGGTGTTGTTGATGGATAGCTTGTGGGAATCAATGGTATGTTGGTTCCTTACGTGAGGACCCAAGTCTGAGAGTTCTTTGTTAACTACAAATAAGACTCTCAGCTGTATAATATGCTGGGTTAATTTATGTGCAGTTGCTCAAAATTTCTAAAATATATGCATTAATAGTCACATTTTAGATAATACATGAAGACTAGATTTGAGACATCGAGGTTGAGATATACTCATTTTCAAAAGTACTTTAGAAACAGCCCTGCAAAACTACAAATAAGGAGATGAAGGAATGCACAAGGATTGATATCCATGTGCAGCGGTAAGAGACATTTCACAAATACACACAGAAAAATCAATAGAGAAATCTAGCAACTTGCCATGTTTATGAACCATTTAGCAAGCCTAGACGTGTAGATGCTCCTAGTTAACTAGAGAGGACTCTACCTCATTTCAGTCTGGAGTAGGAAATGAACATTGGGGAATTAAGGCCTTAATCTCTCCTGTAAAAACAATGGCCAAAATGTGTACCTTTTAACAACCTATTCATGTCAGGGAACACATGTAAATATGGATATGGGCAATTTTGGGCTTACCAATGTATTCCCTATATGAAAGTGGAATATACGTGTAGATTTATGTCCCGCCCAGGTCACACCCTTGTGCAATTTTGATGTGATATGGGCATTCCCTTGTAGAATGATCCTTTCCCTAAAGGGTCTTTTACACATGGATGCAATTTACATGTCTTAGTGGTCATATTTACACTTGTAAATCACAAAGAAAGCTTCTAAAATACCCCCCCCCCCAATTGAAAACCCTTCCCCACCCTATCACCAAGAATACTTTTGCTTAGACTGGATAAAATTCAGTGTTCACAAGCTGCATGCACATAGGTTTCCCTATATATTGGGCAGACAATTTTATAAAAGCTTGTTTCCATGGATAAAGCACTTTGTAACCCTCAGAAATATTTGTGAAAATGACCCTCCCTATAATAACATACTAAGGTCATTCTAAAGTAAGACCAGACAAAATTACCAATGATTCGTTGGTTCTTCAAATGGCGTATGAAGAGATCGAATGACTTTAAATTAAAGCACCGCATCAATGCATGGGTCTGTTTTTTAAATATACTGTCGGAAGGTAATTTCATAAAGGATTCTTTGAGCTACAGTTGTAGTCAATATTATTGGCACCCTTGCAGTTCAACCTCTTAATTTTCCAATATCTCCTAAAACAACTGGCCAGTGAAATGACTTTGGACTATATATGCACACATATTTGACACATAAAATAATCAAATAAAACAAGACCAATTAAAAAGGAAGTAGTAGGAAATAGTATAAAAATTGGGACATTGCCAGGACATGATTATTAATATTTCAAAAATAACTATTACTCTATATAAATCTCACAAAACCAAAATAGAGCAAAATCAAAAAAGTTATGAGCTAAATATGTATGTATGTGTAAATGTTGGAAGATAGCCGTGAGGAAAACCAACCTCTCGTGGCAGCACTTCCGTTTTACTCAATTAAAGAGCTCAAACAAGAGCTTAAAAGTAGGCAAAACCACCATGTAATAGTGTACCCTACACCAAAACGTATGCAAAATAATTTTCCTTCCAACAAACATGAACTGATGAAACCGATCAAACAGGACCATCAAGAGTCACAAATAAAGTCACTTATCTGTTGTCTATGGAAAACCCAAGCCACAGCATCTACAACTGCTTGAACAAACTTGGATATTTCGTTTAGCTACTGTAGAACCACAGGGTCTTAACAAAGAACTTGATTGGACCAGCCTTCTTTGAAATAACAGGATTTAATAGGTAAATTAAGTGCATCTGATCTATCTTGTGCAGACAGGGGTGTATTTTTATGACGTAAATAACTGTGATTGGCTTCAACTGGTATTTAATCATCGATTCTTTTCCTGTGGCATTAGATCATATATGAGCATACGCTGACGTCCTGAAGAATTGGGGAGCTAAGCTTGTGTTTGCAGTAAAGGAGAGCGTTGATACAGGGCATTAATATTGGTTTGCCCGAAACGCAGTGCTGTGTTCTTTTTCAAAACTGCGGATATTTAAGAGACTGAAACCCAACCGAGCCTGGTGAAATGCTGTGGCTTGGGTTTTCCAAGGACATGATTATTGGTACCCTTACAAACAATTCAAATCAGTTTGAACAGAAGAACCACATTCCCATTGCAGTAAATTATATACACCTGTGATCAATTGTCAGTACTCACATGACTTGAATCAACCAATGAATGGTTTCTAATGTTTAAAATGGCCACATTCACTCCTTATTCCATTTTCACAATAGTGAAGACAAGAGAGCTGCCTGAGACTGTCAGAAAAGCTATTATCAAAAAAAAAGTCAAACTTCAAAGGGTTACAAGACCATCTCCAAAAACCTTGGGATTTCTGTGTCTACAGTTCGCAATGTTATTAAGACATTTTCTGCTCATGGAACTGTCAAGAATCTCCCAGGATGTGGTGGGAAGATGAAAAATTAATCCAAGAAGTCTTTGAAGGTTACTGTGCACTGTTCGAAAAACACCATGTACAACATCCAAAGAACTTAAGGCTGACCTGGAGCAATCTGTAGTGGTGGTTTCAACCCGCACCATAGGCCATGAACTAAACAAAAAAGGACTTCATGGGTGAAAGCCAAGGAGGATCCCATTGCTCAGACAGACATAAAAAGGCACATCTGATTTTTGTCCAAATCCACCTTGAGAAACCACAATCTTTCTGGGAAAATGTTCTCTGGACAGATGAAGCTCTTTGGTAATGCAGACCAGCAATACATTTATAGGTGAAGAAATGTAATCTATAAGGGGAAAAAAACCCTTCCTACAGTTAAATATGGTGGAGGTTCCATAATGTTGTGGGGTTGTTTTGCTACCTCAGGAACTGGAGGCCTGGAACATGTTAAGTGAATCATGAAGTCAGAGGACTACCAAGGTATTCTGGAGTGAAATGTGCTACCTAGTGTCAGAAAGCTAGATTTCGGTCGAAGGTCATAGGTCCTTCAGCAGGACAATGACCCAAAACATACATCCAAAAGTACAAAAGAATGGTTAAAAAGGAACAAATGAACTGGTTTAAAATGGCCAGCAATGAATCCTGATCTCAATCCAATCGAGAACCTTTGGAAAGAGCTGAAATCTGCCATTGGTAAAAGGAATCCTAGAAACGTTCATAAGCTGGAACAAATCACAGTTGAAGAGTGGAAGAAACTCCCTGCAGACAAATGTACGAAACTTATAGTTGGCTACAAGAAACATTTGCAGGCTGTCATCACTGCAACCAAATATTAATGAAGGGTGCCATTAATCCTGCCCAGGTCATATTTTGGAGGGGGGAGGGGTTCCCCTCAGAAATTACTACATCTAGGTTGCACAAACATCTTTTTTTTGTTGCATACCTTTGAACATACTATTAAGATATTATGATGACATACAGTTGGAATATTTCCAATTATCTCTCAAGATATTGTACACAAAATACCTAAAATGCAAGGGTGCTAATAATGTTGACCACAACTGTATATGCTAGCATAGGCCTCTCATAAATTACCTCACACATACTAGTAAGCACAGTGTGATTAGACACATACTTGTATACGACTTAAGAGTAGGCATGTTGAGAAAAGGAGTTTGGGCAAAGTCACAATTTCTGTACATATTTTATAACATATGGGGTCCATTCTGAACCACGAATAGCGGGGATGGACGTCCCAATGGGACGTCCATCCCTGCTATTCGTACAGGCTGCATTTCCCGACTAACTTCCCCGGGGAAGTTAGTCGGGGGGGGGGAGAGGCGGCCTGAGGACGGAGAGTGGGCAGGTAGTGGGCGGTCGCCGGCCCTGGATGCACAGGGCCAATTCTAATGTCGACCCTGTACAACCAGGGCCAGCAAAATGACTGGGGAAGTTATTTCTCAGGGCCCAGGGTGCGGAAGGGGCAGGAGGGGGCCAGGGTTTATTCCCCGCAGCCCGATCGTGGCCTTAGGAGGTCAGATCGGGGGTCGGGCTGTGGGTAATAAACCTTTGTCTGCGACAGCCGGCATTGCGGCTTTTAAACGAAGCTGTGGTGCCATGGCAACATGACGCCATGGCGCCACGTCTCCATTTAAATGCCCTGACTGAGTTAGTCGGGCAGGGCATGTACGTGCAGGCCAGGACTGAATGTAAACATATAGGGCCTGATATATTTTTAAAAAAGCTGAGCTGCTAAATTTAGCCCCTTAAGTTAGACTCCTAAATTTGTGCTCTATTTTCAGCCACACTTTGCAGCCTAGGTTTTCAGCTGAAAATTCATCATAATTTAGGAGTTTAAAATTTATGCCCCTAAATTTAGGCCTGCCATGCATTTGTTTAGCTTTATGAGCCCAGTTTAGGTGCCTAGTGCAGAAAATCACTGCTAAGCTTCTAATGCCTTTTCCCCACCCTAAACAGCCACTTTTTATGCTCCTAAATGTAGGAGTTTAGTGAAATTTTAAGAAAAACCTTATGCATTCAGCCCTAGTAAATTTTCAAAGAGGTCATAACTCTAACCTGACCATCTTTCCTAAGTTCAAATACGGGACACTCAATCAAGCGGGGGGGTTCAAAGTTAAGGAAAATAAAAAATATGTTTATAATTACAATTTTAATTTTAACCCAAAATTTTAATCAGTAGGCTAGGTTTATAACTTTACTCACAAATGTGCCAATCAGGCCTACTTGTACTTCTCTACAGAGTGAATTTTCTTCAAAATAGCAACATTTCACTAAGATAATTTAAAAATTCTGGGCTACTCAACTCAAAATTGTACTTTACAATCATTAGGCATTTGGGAATCTCTACCTGCAGTTAAGTTTTTTCTGTAGGCCACACTTTGTTCATGATTGAAAAGTACCTTTCAGTTGGATCACTGGAACCTGGCAAACATAAAAAAAATTCAACCAGTTTGCATAAATTTTTATATGGTACCTCATTACTTTTGAGGTGTCCAAACACCTCCTTCCATTTTTCGTTAACCGTGATGTCTGGTTTTTTCCATTCTTGAACTTTTTCTTCAGAAACAAATGACTTAAGACAACAGAACTCAAAAAACAGATCAATATCATTTATTACTGACTCTAGGCTGGATCTTGTAGACAAAATGTATTCTAACGGCGACTCAAGCTCACACCATTCCGGTTGTTTTTGAAGGCGAGTCCACTGTTATTTCCCAATCTCCTGAAAGTTAGTGGTCCACTGATCCAAGTAATCAGTGCAAGTAGTGTAGAAAGATGACAGAGATTGCTTGAAATCTGCTTCATCAAAGCTGCCCTCTTTTTCAAGATCTTTTATCTTCTTTCTGATTGTCAGAGGCAAAAGCACTTCATTCTTCCTAGTTACTAACTTGTTTCTAAGGTCACTGATTACTCCAGCCACCTCTATCATTGAGATTTTTTGAGATTCAATTTTTAAAGTCGCATTTTGGAAAATCACTGCCTGATTGTGCAGAAAGTACAGCCAAACCTCTGCTGATTCATTCTCAAAAACGTTTTTGATACTAACTGGACATTTTTCCTGGCTCAGAAAATATGATTTCACTGGTTGGAACATTTTAATTAACCTCTCTATGGCTGGTAGTAAAGCCAGCCACCTAGTGTCACTGTATTCAAGGAGCTTTTGTTACTCACTCTCAACAAAGTCACACATCTCTAAGTTCTTCAATTCTCACTGTATAAATGTGAAAATGTCTGAATATCTTGTCAGCAATAACTTCAATGTCAAATGGCAGGCTGTCAGCAACAGTGCTGATACAATTGTTAACAAGATAAGCTGCACAGTTTGCACCAATTAAATTACATCCTAAATCTTTTTGCAGCTTGTAAAAAATATTGTTCTACCCCTCCTTCCAGCCCCACCAAATTGTCAGCACACAATGCCAAAACTTCGGATCTTAGTCCATTGGACTCAATTGTTTCAAGAATGCACTTGGAAAGAATACTTTTAAATTCATTGACATCAAGAGCTTTTACCTGAACCCCTTTCTCAGGAAGAAAGTATCTTACTAAAATAGGACACATTTTAATGCTTCCATGGTTTGAGCATTCACAAAAAAATGTTTAAAAACTTGTCTCAGAAAGGTCTCTCTTGAGGGAATCAATAGTCAGGTTTGACAACATTACAGTTGATTTCTTCCATTTTGGTTCGCGCTCAAAAGTATTCTTCATCAAACATTTTTTCAACAACTTTGAAGTACAGTCTGACGACCAAAAAGAATGGTTGATAGCCATGAAGGGGGAACTGATCATATTGGGTGACTTTAATCTACCCGATGTGGATTGGAGTATTCCTTCTGCAAAGCTTGAAAGAAGTAAAAAAAATTGTGGATGCCTTCCAAGATGCATTGCTTAGACAAATGCTGATGGAACCGACCAGGGAAAGTTTGATGCTGGATTTAGTACTCGCCAACAGAGATAGCATGTTGAATGTTCGGGTGGGTGCCCATGTGAGCAGCAGTGAACATCACAAGGTGTGGGTTTGAGATAAAAATCAAGGCAGAGTCCAATCACAGCAAGCTCAAAGTCCTAGATTTCAGAAACACTGACTCCAGTAAAATGGCCAAATGCCTGAAGGAGGAGTTGACCGGGTGGGAGGAGATAATGGAAGTGGAAATGAAGTGGGCTAAACCAAAGGAGTCAATAAAAGGGGCAACAGATACATATGTAAGTAAAGAAAATAAAAACAAGAGGAAAAGGAAAACTATTTGGGTCCCCAAAGAAGTGGCTGCATAAATAAAGATAAAAAACACAGCTTTTACAAAATTCAGAAGTTCACAAACAGAGGAACACAGAAAAGAATATAGGCTAAAGCTAAAAGAGACAAAAAGAGAAATAAGGTTAGCAGACTCAAAGGCAGAACAAAAGATAGCTAAAGATCTGAAGCGTGGAGACAAAATGTTTTTCAGGTATATTCAGGAGAAGAGAAAGATCAGAGATGGAATTGCAAGACTCAAAAGTGCCAAGAACGAATTCATGAAAAGTGACACTGAAAAAGTGAAAATGCTAAACAAATACTTCTGTTCAGTTTTTACTAAAGAAAATCCTGGAGAAGGACCATCTATGACTGACAAATGTACAAATGAGAATGGAGTAGATACTACACCATTCACAGAAGATGATGTGTTTGAACAGCTTGCAAAACTGAAAGTGGACAAGGCCATGGGACCGGAGGAATACATCCCAGGATACTGAAAGAGCTCAGAGAGGTTCTTGCAGGGCCTTTAAAGGATGTTTTTAAAAGATCCTTGGAGACGAGAAGTGCCACAGGACTTGAGAAGGGCTGATGTGGTACCTCTTCACAAAAGTGGTAATGGGGAAGAAGTGACAAATTACAGGCCAGTAAGCTTTACCTCAGTGGTGGGAAAAGTAATGGAGGTGCTCCTGAAAGAGAGAATAGTGGACTTTTTCAAAACCAATATGTTGCATGATCTGAGGCAACATGGTTTTACAAAAGGACAATCATGACAAACAAATCTGATTGAATTCTTTGACTACGTAACCAGAGAACTAGATCAAGGACATGCGATGGATGTGATCTACTTAGATTTCAGCAAAGCCTCTGATACTGTTCCTCATAGGAGGCTTATCAATAAACTGAACATCCTGGGGATGGAAGGTGGTGAACTGGAACAGAAATTGGTTGACTGACAGACGACAGAAGGTGATGGCAAATGGAACTCACTCGGATGAAAGAAAGGTGACCAGTGGCATGCCCCAGGGATCAGCCCTGGGACTGGTACTGTTCAATGTATTTGTGAGTGATATTGCTGAAGGACTGAATGGAAAAGTCTGTCTTTTTGCAGATGACATGACAATTTGCAACAGGGTAGACTCTCCTAAAGGAATGGATAACATGAGGAAAGATCTACAGAAGCTGGAAGAATGGTCTAATATTTGGCAATTAAGATTTAATGTGAAGAAGTGCAGTGTCATGCACTTGGGATGCAGAAATCCAAGGGAATTGTATGCAATAAGAGGCGAGAGGTTGCTGTGAATGAATCAGGAGAAGGACCTTGAAGTGATTGTTTCTGAGGATCTCAAGGTGGCGAAACAGTGTGACAAGGTGGTGGTCAAAGCCAGAAGGATGCTGGGTTGCATACAGAGAGGAATTACCAGAAGAAAGGAAGAGGTACTAATGTCACTGTACAAGTCGCTGGTGAGATGGAATGGAAAGACAGAGTCCTTTATTGAGCCTTTGACCGCCCGACACAGACCATGTTTCGTCACCCTTCGTCAGGGGCTAGCCAGGCAAAAAACTAAAAACATAAATATACAAACACTTAAAAATTATTGTAAAAGACCAGACAGCAAATCATTGGATAAATACAATAAAATCAACAAAATAAGATACCTAAAACAATAAATATGTAAACCAATAATAATATCATATCAAATCAAATAAAACTAGTGTGCTCAGGACCTGATACACATATAAAAATGTATATACAAAGCATGTGAATGTATAAATACTTATAAATGTATGCATATAAATACTAACCTCTGTTGAAGGCCGTTAACAAAATCTTACATCATACTGTTAGGAAACTGACTAGGTAAACATTCACACTAAAAAACATAAATAATTAGATTTAATACAGATGCATATTAAAATAACCTATGACATAAATATATAAATGAATGAGTCAAAAGGTGGAGAAAAAAGAGAGAGGAGGAGGCAGGATCTAACATAGAGTGAACATAAAATGTATACCAAAACACATTGATACCCACACACATACACTCACCACATACTCCCACCACATACACCCCAAAATACTCCCAAGAGATGAAAAAAAGACAAAAAAAAAAAAAAAAAAAAAAAAAAAAAGGAAATAAATACCACCACACACACACACATATGAAAGTTAGAAAACTCTGACTACCTGTAAAAAGGTAGAAAAATTCTGATCAACACTATGATACAGAAACTTATTAATGTATATAAAATGTAAATAGTTTCGACAATTAATGCACAGTTATTTGTATAAAGTTACAATGTTATAAATCTCTGTTAATAACTATTATCTGTATAAAGTTAAAAATCTCTGTTCCATGTAATGTATACATTAGTATACAAATTTGTTTACTTGTTCCATGTAAACCGCCACTGATCTCTGGAAGGGGCGGTATAGAAGAAATAGATAAATAAATAAATAAATAAAAATAAAGCAGGAGTGAGTCAGTAAACCAAACCATGAAGGACAAGGAACATAAAATGAACATTAAATCTTGCAAAAAAGAGAAGGACAGCTGCAGATTACTGTCAAATTGCACAATGCAGCTATAAACTTTGTAATAAGTGACTCTATAACACAAAGCTCAGAATCTGACACAACTCGTCTTAAAAAAGCTTAAAACACTACTGGATTTATTTCGCATGGACTACTTGTATCTAAAAAATGTGTAATGACGCTATTAAAACATGAATGTGCCTGTAAGGACACAATGCTTAAAAAATAGAACACAAAAACCAAGAATTTCACAAAATTTGACAAAAAATAAAATTAAAACCAATCGGGACCAAAACCGCATATGAACCGTGCACTAGAAAGAATAACTCCGACTTTAACATCATCTCACGTTAGAAAATTGGGGATGCCCAATCAAGAATAAGCAATAGAATCGTAAAATAATGATGATATATATGAATAAAAGTCTAACCACTGCGAGGGAGAAGTTACCTGTGAGAGCTGCCGTCTATACTCTGTAGACCCGCAGCGAACTGAAAAAACGCCGGCACATGCGCTTATAAAGTAAAAGATAAGAAAGGGGCGGGAAGGACCCGTACAACGAGACTAGTAAATATATATATCATCATTATTTTACGATTCTTTTGCTTATTCTTGATTGGGCATCCCCAATTTTCTAACGTGAGATGATTTTAAAGTCGGAGTTATTCTTTCTAGTGCATGGTTCATATGCGGTTTTGGTCCCGATTGGTTTTAATTTTATTTTTTGTCAAATTTTGCGAAATTCTTGTTTTTTGTGTTTTAATAGCGTCATTACACATTTTTTAGATACAAGTAGTCCATGCGAAACAAATCCAGTAGTGTTTTAAGCTTTTTTAAGACAAGTTGTGTCAGATTCTGAGCTTTGTATTATAGTCACTTATTACAAAGTTTATAGCTGCATTGTGCAATTTGACAGTAATCTGCAGCTGTCCTTCTCTTTTTTGCAAGATTTAATGTTCATTTTATGTTCCTTGTCCTTCATGGTTTGGTTTACTGACTCACTCCTGCTTTAAAACAAGTAGAATCTTTTGCACTGCTCGTTGCCATATCAATGTGTTTTGGTATACATTTTATGTTCACTCTATGTTAGATCCTGCCTCCTCCTCTCTCTTTTTTCTCCACCTTTTGACTCATTCATTTATACATTTATGTCATAGGTTATTTTAATATGTATCTGTATTTAATCTAATTATTTATGTTTTTTAGTATGAATGTTTACCTAGTCAGTTTCCTAACAGTATGATGTAAGATTTTGTTAACGGCCTTCAACAGAGGTTAGTATTTATATGCATACATTTATAAGTATTTATACATTCATATGCTTTGTATATACATTTTTATATGTGTATCAGGTCCTGAGCACACTAGTTTTATTTGATTTGATATGATATTATTATTGGTTTACGTATTTATTGTTTTAGGTATCTTATTTTGTTGATTTTATTGTATTTATCCAATGATTTGCTGTCTAGTCTTTTACAATAATTTGAAGTGTTTGTGTATTTATGTTTTTAGTTTTTTGCCTGGCTAGCCCCTGACGAAGGGTGACGAAACACGGCCTGTGTCAGGCGGTCAAAGGCTCAATAAAGGACTCTGTCTTTCCATTCCATCACGCCTTGGACTGGTTGTTCTTTGCTCTGTGTGATTGGTTGCTTCCTTAGTGTTGTACTCAAGTCGCTGGTGAGGCCTCACTTAGAATACCGTGTTCAGTTTTGGAGACCATATCTCACAAAGGATATAAAAAGACTGGAAATGGTTCAGAGGAAAGCGACCAAAATGATTTGGAGTCTGCGCCAGAAGCCATATAAGAAGAAACTTGAAGACCTAAATATGTATATGCTAGAGAAAAGGAGGGACAGGGGAGATATGATACAGACCTTTAAATAAAAAGAGTATAAATGAACAAACAAACCGTTTTCAAAGATGGGGACGCTGTAAAACTAGAGGGCATAACATGAAACTGCAAGGGGGTAAACCGAAAAGCAACGTCAGGAAATACTTTTTCACTGAAAGGGTGGTGGATGCTTTGAATGCCCTGCCGATGGAAGTGGTGGGGGCAAATACAGTGACAGAATTCAAACTGGCTTGGGACAGACACAGTGGATCCCTTTAAAGTAACTGGATAAGATCAAAATAAACGTAACTATCTCTTATATCTCACTACATAGGGGTGATCTGCATGGAGCGGTGGATACACTCCTAAACAAAGGCATAAGGAGGGGTGACCTGCACAGAGCATCAGATGCACCTGCCCTTGCCACCTTGCTGGGCAGACTAGATGGACCATGCTGGTCTTTAGCTGCTGTCATATACTATAGGGTCTATTCTAAGACCAGAATAGCGGGTCTGGACGTCCGAGGAGCGAGGGTGAGCGGTGGGCAGCGACTGACCATGGACATACAGGGCTGATTCTGAGGTCAGCCCTGTACGTCCAGGGTCTGCAAAATGGAGGGGGGACTTATTCAACCTCGGAGGTGGAATAAGTCCCCCTAGACATCAGGGGACAACTGAACCGGGACCAGCAGAGGGGGTGAGGAGGTGCAGGGGGTTCCTCACAGCCTGACTCTGGCCATGGAAGGCCAGATTGGGGGTCAGGCTGCGGGGAAAGGGGACGTTGGTTGGGGGCTGGGAATTGCAGCTCCTGAATGGCACCATGGCACTGCGGCTCCATTCAGGCGCATAGCTGAGCTAGCCAGAGAGTCTGTTGTACATGCCAGGCATCCAGAATTGAGGCACGGCCTGGACGTCCTGGCCCTGATCCCACGGGCATGTTTAGCCCCTGCGAGATCAGAATCGGGTCATCTATTGCACATCCTGATTCTGGGCACCTGGACAAGGGGTTGGACATCCGGATAGGAATGTGCCTCCACGTTACTATGTTACTATGACAACACAGTGATAAGCCCATGTACCCTCAGTTGTAGCCAGTGAATAAGTTTTCTCATCAAAAGTTTGACTTTTAAAAAAAAAGTCACAGTTCTACTTGAAGAAGCACTTACATCTGCTGTCTTGTATTTGTCCATCCTTAGGTGCTAAACAATGTCACCCTTTCCTGCATATGCAATTGAAAAGGAAGACTGGCATTTGTCACAAAACACTGTCCTATCACCAGAATGCTTCTTAATGAACGAGTATTCATTTTGTAGTTGGTAATTAAAAACACACTTTCTTTTCTGCATTTTAAAATGAAAATCAAGTCTAAAGATGGAATAGAAACCCACACCCTAGGCTAAGAGCCTACACAGACAGAATTCAACAAAATCAGCTGACCTCTGACCGTGATACTGATACTGATGTTGGCCCCAGGATCATAGGCACCAGCAGTGTGGATGCTTGAGCACCCCCAATATTTTCTCCTGTACGTCTGTATTTCTATAGCAAAAAAACCACCATACTCCAGAGCTGCAGGACAAGGGAGAAAGGAATGTTTCTGTATCCTAGCTACTTCTCCCACCTCCCCCTGCTCGCTATTGGCTGGCTGTGTCTGCTGCAATCTATTGGCTGGCTTTGTCTGACTGATGGTTGCCTGGGTCCTGGGGAGGACGCAGAGCCATATTTCTCAGATGTGCTGAGGACTCAGGAGTTTAGGATTGCCAACCATCTAAATTATTTTAGGATTCTACAACTTTGTAAAGTAGCTGTCTTAGTCAGAATGATGTCTAAATTACCTGGGTATTTTTTAAAGTTTAACTCTACAGCTCACCAGTGCTCCCCCCTTACTGTGCAGAGTAAGTGGTAGGTGCCAATCAATGGAAAGGCTACATTAGTCACAGGAAGGATGGGCTGATTTTCTGCACAGGGTCTGGGGGAAAGTCAGTGGAATAAGTGGGTCTCTTGGTAAGGATGAGTGGGGTTGCTGAGAAAGAATAGAAATGTAAGAGGAATGGGGTAAAGTGTGAGAAGGCTATTGCAGGCTGAGAAAAAGAACTGGTAGCATTGAAGAAGAGCAGTGTGGAAGCAGCACAGCACCAGTAGACAGTATCTGTCTGCCTGTAAAGTGCTAGTGTGCACCTGATTTGGGGGAGGATGAATGTGTGACTGAAGTACAACAGAGTGCAGGCATGGGTAGATGTTTCTGTGTCTCTGATGGAAATGCAATGTGTGCCTTCAAGTCAGTCCTGACTCCTGGTAACCCAGCAGCTCCTGGGTTTTCTTGGCAGTGTGACTAGAAGTAGATTGCCAGGCCTTTCTTCTCAGGCAATAGAGGGTTAAGTGACTTGCCCAAAGCCACAAGGAGTGTTAGTGGGAATTGAACCCTGGTTGCTTGGTTATCAAGCCAGTGTTCTAACCACTAGGCTACTCCTCCACGCCCTGATGGAAATAGTCTCATATGAATAATTTCCCTTTGAAAATTTCAGCTGGCGTAGAGAATTCCGCTGGTACAAACGTGGAGGAGTGTAGGAATGGGACACATGTTTTAAAATAGGGGACATTTAGGCATCCCTGCCAAAGTAATATGATTCCAGGGACAAATCTTTAAAATACAGGACTGTCCTGTATAATACGGGACGGTTGGTCACTTTACAAGTTAGAAGCATAAAACCGTTGAATATTGAGTTCATAAACATCAAACCACTTAGATCAGCTTCTGTTGTTTGAGCAATAAATAAATAAATAAATATAGGTACTTCAAGAACAGTAAAGAGACATGATACATAACTTTCAAAACAAATGAGACTGGACAGAGAGGATATTAAAAATGTCAGCCACCATGAGAGGCGGTGAGCTGGAGCAGTAGGGAGGGAGGAGTGGTCTAATGGTTAGGGCCGGGGGCTCAAGTCCCACCTGGGACAGCAATCTCAGTCCAGAGGGACTGGGATTTCTAGTCCTATAGGCACTCCTTGTGGTCTTGGGCAAGCCACTTAACCCTCCATTGCCCATGTTCCCTGTAAGTATTAGCATATGTGTGTCATATCCCCTCATGTTAAATGTATCCCCCAATTGACCACTTTGACCCAGTGAAAAGCAGGATATAAGTACAGCTT
Organism: Ichthyophis bannanicus; assembly: GCA_033557465.1. NCBI lineage: Eukaryota > Metazoa > Chordata > Amphibia > Gymnophiona > Ichthyophiidae > Ichthyophis > Ichthyophis bannanicus. The sequence goes on from CM066038.1 coordinate 107,134,024, forward strand.
AATAAATAGCATTCACTTCAGCTCCAGGACTCCCTGCTCAGAATTCATTGATTTTTGTATAATAATCTGGTCCCACTCTCAGATGCCAGAAAGGTGTTGGCTACTTGACTGCTGTGCTCTTTCTTCGGCAGCAGCTTCACACCCGTCCACCTGATTGCTGTGAAGTCCGTCAGAAAGGAAAAGACCCACGCTCCTGAGCCTAAGATGGTGGACCTCTCCCCGGCGAGCCCGCATGCAAACCAGCTCCCAAGTACAAGTCACAAGCCGGCAAAGCAGCACTGGAAGAAAGGTTCCAAGAATTATCTGAACAACTTTCGAATGTTGCACAAGCTGTTAGTGAACTTAAAAGTCAGATCACTGAAGTGGAGTGGAGGAGTAGCCTAATGGTTAGAGCACTGGCTTGGGAAGCCAGAGACCAGCATTCAATTCCCACTAGCACTCCTTGGGCAAGTTACTTAACCCTCCATTGCCTCAGGAAAAATCCAAGTTATCAATATCCCTGTTCAATGTATATTACCAAGTTTAAGTTACAATGTAAACTGCTTTGATTGAAATGATAAAGCAGTATATAAAACCTGTTAAATAAATATAGTGGAATGCAGGATATCCAATGTGGAGGACATACAATGCTTTCAGACCCAAGCACTACAGAAGCTGGAAGAACTCATCAAAATGCAGGAGGAAAAACTAGACAACCATGAGAACCAAGAATGCCATAAAAACCTCCAGTTTGTGGGCACTGAAGAGTCAGTAACAGAACTGGAGTTACAAGGATACCTGGATTCCCTTAAATCTTACATAAAAACACAATGCAAAAAAGAGAAATACACTCAATAATTCTATTAATGTCTATGCATATCAAAAGAAAAGATCATATATCATATAAATAACAAATAAATCAGTGTGTTACAAAAATATATTTTAATATTATCCAATAAACACTTCCTACAATAATTATTTAATACTGCATATATTATATGCTACATTTATATCAAAATATTACACTTAATCACACAATTAAGAGTATAGACGTCCCCACAGAAATTCTTTCTTATAGCAACAATAATACTTTCTATTCTCATATATCATTAAATACTTTCTATTCTCTTATATCATTAAAAATAACATCATTTTCCTACATTGAAAAATAACTTATTTCAAAATGACAAGCAGTGCATTATCTATATATCATATATATTATACAAACTACAAAACACCTAATAGGGTATCTTCAATGCATACACAACTCCAGAGTGTCTTCAATTCAAACTAACGATTATAGTGTTTTTCCAAAGGAACTTTTGAATATTTCTTTTCAATTGCTTCTCATGAAACTGAACGTTACAAAACGCTTAAGATATTAATATGCCAATGCCTCTCAAAACATCTCTTCTCAAACGCATCGGGAAATCACTCAAAGCAGATTTTCAATACGAACCAAGGAAATCATCAAAATGTCTCCCTTAATCATCCTTCAAAAGTAAAACTCCATAGGCACGTCTGAAAAAGCACCGGCAAAAGAAATTTGAGATGTTAAGGCATTCGCATTGTCATTCAATGAGTTCCATACGGCTTTCTGCGAGAATGCATGAGGACACCGTGAATCACAGTTTCACCGATTGACGGCTTCCTCAGGGAAACTTCCTAGACACGATCACAACCTCCGAGTCTTGAAAGTTGGTCAGACAGATAGTATCCCTTAAATCTTGCCATGCCTCTGTCTGTGGGGAAATTTTTCATAGAGCAGGTACATCGCTTGGGCCCGCAAAGGACAGAAACAGACTGCCCAAGAGTAGTGATAGCCCACTTCCATAACTTTACACAGAAGGAGGCTGTCCTTCGGGCAGCTCGAGAACAACAAAACTCCTACTCAGGACATAAAAAGTTATTAATCTTCCAAGATTACTCTGCCGTATTCAGCAAACAACATCGGAAGATTTTGAATATTTGTGGGCAGCCCTCAAATTGAGGACTCAAATACTCCCTGCTATATCCAGCTCAACTACGAGTGGAAGCTCAGAGGCACCAGCACTACTTTACCTTGCTATCAGAAGCCACAACCTTCATTGAAACTTGCCAGTAGGATGATGGAGCTATCAGGCCCCTATGTTGTACATACTACTCTGTGGATACCATTGTTAGACTCAGGTTGATGAGTTACCATTGGACCTTTTAAACAACTAGACCACTGATTAATATTACCAATTTTGGCAATGGATAGAATACTCTGACCCACATTGGCAATGGACTCTCCCCTATAATCTCCACCAACTGAAGATTGACCATAGCACTGGATATATATTATGAAAAGCGCTCTGGAACTTTAGATTACTATCAGTATTTCATTTTGTTTGCAGGAAAACTTTACATCGTGTTTGTGAACTATTGTATTTAAGACAAAGGCAGGAAGTGGAATGCACTAATCGTTTTCTCTGTCTACTAGGTTAGGAGTATAGGTGCCCAGATTCTGGCCTTGGCTGCAACTCCCCGCAATTCTCCATGTGTTGATATAATATTTTGTGTACCCTCACTGGTAGCAGGACTCTCTTTTAGAGACTTTAAGCGATGGTGAATGAAACGGAGCGAACTCTGAAACATCCGCCCTTGCCTTGTGTGCCTCACCCATTTCCCTACCATCTATTTATTTTGCTTTCTTTTTCTCTCCTCGTGGCTTTCTTTTATTTCCTCTCTTCTTACTTCTTTTTCGTTTTCTCTTTATTGCCACCTCCTTACATTTTTTTGTATATATGGAGCTTGTTGCTCCTTTCCTTTTGTCCACTTATATTAGCTCCAATGTTATCCCGAATCATAATTATTAAGTAAGGGACTGAAATTTTGTTTTCTTAAGAGATATGCCATATGCTGAGGGGAGAAGAGATAAGGGGGTGGTCAGGCATTGAGATGAGCTGTAGGGGGACTATCTGGGCGATGAGGGGAGGGCAGGGGGAAAGTGGCTGATATTCTACATGCTTTTGGTATACCTAGGAGTTCTGTGCTTTGGTAAAAAGGGAGTCTGGGTGGGGTATCTTGGAAGGGAAGGGGGTGGGCATGAATCGGTACAAGACAGAAGGGAATGAATGTATGTTGTTAGAGCAAGTATGTTCTAAGTGCTGCGGGGTTTCTGTGAAAGAAAGATGGGCACATTTGTTACCTGCTTGGTAGTAATCATTTGAAGGGGGTAGTTTCAATGGTCTGTGTTGGAAAGAGTGTGTCGGTGCATACAGTGGATAGGACACGCTGACTTTCAGTATTACACAGCACTAGACTGTGTCCTTAAACTAAGCAGGCATTAGGATTGTTTAGAACCATGTTGGTGAGTTGCTCATCATGACATCAGATGCAAAAGGGAGAAGTATGTATGATTTGTAGAATATTGTATGCACAAGGGATCGGGTAGGACATAAAAGGTGTGTGCTTGTCTGATGTGATGTTGAAGAGGATAGGAAGGAAGTGGAATTTGGGACCACATTACATGAGGGGACCTCGATGCAACACATTGGCTCTCCATGGAGGGCCCTTTGTTGGAGAATAGGTTACAGAGGAGAAGGCTGGAGAGGTGGTGGGAGAGAATTGACAGGATGGGGGTGCTAGGAGAGAGCTACTTATTGTTGGAGATGGATGGGGGGGAGAGAGGGGAGACGGCAAAGAGAACAAAGAGAATGCATGGGTGAGATAAAGGTTCCTTGGGATTGGGGGAGGATACCTCCGGAGTCCATGTGGGGGGGTGGACCCCCATGGAACTGCGACTTACTGGAACTCACAAGGGAGATCTGGCATACTGTACATTTGAGGGCCCTAGGCTGGGGGGGCCTACCCAGTGTTGGAATGAACAGACTGCTTACTTTCGGCAGAAGAGTAAATCACGAAATGAGTACAGGTAAAGAGTCACGCTTTGAATCTTGGAATATATGTGGGCTTGGTAGTCCCATTAAGTGGCATAAGGTGTTGCGGACACTTCAGGATAAGCAAATAGACCTCGAGTTTCTATAAGAGACACAGCAGACAGAATTGGAATACAATAAGCTTACAAGGTGGTGGGGGTAGGAGATGTTTATGGTGCATCCTCAGGGGGGAAAAAAGCGGGGATAGCACTGTTAATTCAGAAACAAGTAGAGTTTGTTGGGGAACGGACCATCTCAGACCCAGGAGGCAGATATATTTTTGTCATTGGTACAATGGGAAGTCAATGCACGGCTATGGCTAATACTTATGCACCGAACACATATGACTTTAATTTCAACAAATGACTAGGCCAATGCTTTGCAGATGTAGGCTCCATACCATTTATTGTAGGAGGTGACTTTAATTGTGTAATGGAAGAATCTATGGACAGGTCGAAACAGGTGCATAAGGTAAAAGATCGAAGGACACAGTGACTACAGGGTATCTGTGAGGGCTATGACCTAATTGATTACTGGAGGGCTCTCCATCTCTTAGATAGAGATTATATGCATGTGTCACGAGCTCATGACATGGGATCTTGTATTGATTTCTTCTTGGGACCCTCCATGTGGTTCGATCGGATGAACTAAGCTGAGATTGGCCCGACCACGATCTCTTACCACGCACTGGTGTGGATAGACTTCCAATGTGGACCACCATTACAAAGCACAACCTGGAAATATCCACTATCCGTTACAACAGATAACTGGTTTGGCACCTTTTTGCAGACACAATGGGAAGATTATGCAAAGATGAATATTGCACATCAGGACAATCCCATGTTATTCTTGGAGGCTGCCAAGGCAGTGTTATGAGGTCATATTATTGGATATGTGGCCACTAAGCAAAAGATGTTTTCCCAGTGACTACTTCGACTGGAAAAAGCATTATGCAAAGCTAGACAACAATTCGTAATGCATCCCATACCTGGCAGAAAGGTCACCATGTGCACACTGCAAGAGGAGGTAAACTCTCTCTTGCAAGAACGGGTAACAAACTCTATCCTTTTTTACTGATATAAGCTATATACATTTGGCAATAAAGTGAGAAGGTTTCTTTCTGGTCTAATCAAGATGAGTGGAGGGAAAGAATATGTTGGGGCTTTACGTGATAAAGGAGGGAAACTTCAGAATACTCAATCTCAAATTGAAGAGATTTTTCATAAATATTATCAGTCGTTGTATGAGGCTAACCCAGATGATCCAGAAGCAGCCCGAGCATTTTTGAACTGCGTTTTCATGCCCACTATGACTGACCAACAGCAGAAGGTTCTTAATGTGCTGATAGAACCACTAGAAGTGGTTAGAGCGATTAAGACATTATATACATGTCATGCTCCAGGGCCTGATGGGTATAGAGGAGAATTTTACAAATTGATGTATCCCCGAGTGGCAAGTACGTTAACTGTTTATTATTCTGATCTGGTAACTAAACAGTGTTTCCCCTATGAAAAGAACAAGGTAGACATCACTGTCCTTCCCAAACCAGGTAGAGATCCTCTATAATCCGGCTCATATCAGCCTATGTGCCTGTTAAATGTGGATATGAAATTATTGGCCAAAATAATGGCGGAGCGTTTGGCACAGTTTATACATGAAAACCAAGTTGGCTTTGTGCGTGGGCACTATGTGGTTAAAAATATGTGTCGTGGCTTCCAGTTCTGGCTGAGATGTAAATGGCGGTCTTTGTGCTGAGCTACGCACTGTCACATTATAGAACCTTTCCTTTTGGCCTCGTAATCAATTAGAATTAACATGGTTTGAGGTGGGAGACATGCCAAAGATCCCCAAAGCATGGACAGAAAAGTCCATTAAGGAGATGTATGCTGAAAAGGTTTAAAAAGCCATACCGTCAGACCCCCAGCCCAGCCATGCGGTCATGGAGGACTCTAGTCCACATTGTGAATGGGGACAAGAATTAGCAAACACCAATGGGATGGCAGTGATCCTGGAAGAGATTTGAAGCTTCAAGGCAGAAATCATATCAACTGTACCACTAGCTTTGCGGAGCATTTTGATGTGATGATCTCTCAGCTGGATGATGTGAAGGAGCACATAGGAGGGCTTGGAGATCAAGAGACCAAGACCATGGAGGAACTGGCCCGTTTACGTAAGGCAGTCCGCTGGTTGGAGGATAAAGTGGAAGATAGGGAAAACCGAGACCACCGGCAAAACCTCTGGATATTCGGGATGCTAGAGGGTGCTAAGCTCCTGGATGCCCGGAATTTTGTTAAACAACTACTGGACATGTGCTTTCCTGCTAAAATTGCATCTCTGACCTACAAAATCAACAGGACTCACTAGTAGATGAGACCCAAACCAGCCCCAAGGCCCTAATAGTACATTTCCTGTGATATCAGGAAAAAGAGCACATCATCTTAGAGGCCTGTAAAACAAAATTGGTAACTTTCAAAAACTGGAAGATTGCCGTGTTTCCAGATTTAAGTGCGGAGATGATAAGAAAATGGAAGGCCTTGCTCCAGTGTAGAAACACTTTGCTGAAGGCGGGATTGCGTGCCAGCATCTGATTCCCTGTGCATCTACTGTAACTGTGGTTGTCAAAGGGGAGCAGAAGTTCCTCCAGTCACCAGAGGAAGTACAGAAAATATTGCGGCAGATAAGGGAGAGTCCAGTTAACGGAATAGCACTTCTGTGAATGGATCACATGCTAAAGCAGTGGAGCTGACTGAGCTACAGAGAGGCAATGATGTGAAGCTGGAGACTGCTGGTGCATCGGCGGAGGATCAGATTTCAGCGGGCTCAAAGATGACAAGCGTGTGAGATGGAGCTGTCCAGAGGGAGTGTGAAGGAGAGCAGCAACACCCTCTGTCCCTGCAGGGGAGTGAGACACTGATGGTTTTTTCTGATAATGGTTTGCTTTTATATTCAATGGACAATGATGTTGTAATTGTCCGGATAGTCCTTGCATGTCTCTAACTCCTAAAAGTCACATTGGTGCTGTTGCTCTCTTCTTCTCCATGGACTGCAGGATTGCGTCAGCCACACCTGGGTGACATCCTCCGGGCGGCGCCATACGGAAGTGCTCTCTAGAGTTTAGGACTCTCTGGCCATGCCCCCAGGTAGCCCACCTCCCCGACCCGCCCCTGGGCCGGTCAGTCTTCATCCTTCCGCCTTGCCAGCAAGACGGACCCTGCTCTCTCTGTTTGTTTATTTCTTTATTTTCCTTTTAAATGCCTAAATCCAACCCTAAAAAATGCCCACTATGTGGGAACAATTCCTACACCATCAAAGGCTGTAAGCTCTGCGGGGCCGGCACCAAGAGGAAGAAGGGGCAGCATGGATCAACACCGAACTCCATCCCCGGCCTCCTGAATGTCGCTGACTCTCTGCCGGCTTGGGATGTGCCTGGACGGGCCTCCATCCCCAGCCGTGCCACTGCTGACACAGAGGACACTCGTGCTGTGCAGGAGGTGCTGGATCGGGCCCTCACATCCACGACGACAGTACTCAGCTCCGTTGCCCGCAGCGGCGCAGAGGTGTGCTTTGCCCTCCCCAGCGCGGCAGCTTATCCTCCGGAGCCTGACCTGCACTTACCGGCACCCTCCACTTCTTCCCCCCGAGGCCATGTGGAGGTCTGTTATGGCGCCCGACACGAGTCTTCCAACGGCACCAGGGAGTCCTCCAGCTCCTCCCTTTGTGGCCCAGCAGCCCAGCAGCGGCCGCTCCAATGGCACCTGCGTACCTCCTGGAACCAGTATTCCCAAACCTTTTCCACTCCGGTCCGAATGCCCCAGAGTGTAAGAGATCACCTGCGCTGGTGGTCCAGCAAACCCAACTTGTCCGAGGGCAAGGACATGCATCAACAGCCGCACCAAGTGACCCTCACCACCGATGCGTCCAACTCCGGTTGGGGTGCGCACCTCCAGCACCTCAGCACTCAAGGAGCATGGTCACTGAGGGAACAAAGACTGCACATCAATCTCCTCGAGCTACGAGCCATAAGGTACGCTCTCCTAGCCTTCATTCAGCACCTGGCGAACAAGTCCATCCTCATTCAGACGGACAATCAAGTAGCGATGTTCTACGTGAACAAGCAGGGGGGGACAGGCTCCCGCTCCCTCTGCAACGAGGCGAGGGCGCTATGGTGCCTGGCCTTGGATAACAACTGCAAAATCCGGGCCACCTACTTGCCAGGGGACATGAACACCCTTGCCGACAAGCTCAGCAGACAGCTCAGACCTCACGAGTGGTCGCTCTCCCAGAAGGCGATCGATGTCCTCTTCCAGCTATGGGGTATGCCCCCGATAGACCTGTTCGCGACCGAGTTGAATGCCAAGTGCAACCTGTTCTGCTCCAGGCACCCTTCACCCAACAGACTGGCAGCGGATGCATTCGACGTGTGCTGGGGGGAGTGGTCTCTAGTGTACGCCTTCCCACCTACTCCCCTCATTCCAGCGACCTTACAACGGATCGTCCAGGACAAAGCACACGCCATCCTCGTGGTTCCCCACTGGCCGCGCCAGATGTGGTTCACACTCTTGCAACGTCTCGCCCGCGAGGGTCCCGTACACCTTCCCCCCGAGCCGGACCTCCTGACTCAGAACGGGGGCAACACTCGCCACCCCAACCTCAGAGCCCTCGCGCTCACTGCCTGGAGGTTGAGCGGGTAGGCCTCTCCAACCTCAACCTCCCAGTGGAGGTGCAAGATGTCATCCTGGCAGCTCAGAGGCCATCCACTAGGAAATCCTATGGCCTCAAATGGAGAAGGTTCAGCATCTGGTGCGCAAAGCAAGGCCTCGAGCCAACCACTTGCCCCGTCGCACAGGTCCTTCAATATCTCAAGGCGCTGTCCGACGGTGGCCTCAAGACACAGTCCATCCGGGTACACCTCTCTGCCATAGCGGCCCTTCATGTGCCGGTGGACGGAAACAACCCCATTTCAGCGCTGCCCATAACCACCCGCTTCATGAAAGGACTCAGCAACATAAAACCCCCGGTCAGGGCCCCAGTACCGCCCTGGGACCTCAACTCTGTCCTGCTGCGGCTGACACAGGCGCCCTTTGAGCCACTACCATCAGCAGAAATGAAGTTCGTCTCCTGGAAAACTCTGTTCCTTGTGGCCATAACCTCCGCAAGGAGGATCAGTGAACTGCAGGCCCTGATGGCGCATCCTCCTTACACGCTGCTACTTCAAGACCGGGCATCCCTGCGGACCAACCCCAAGTTCGTCCCCAAAGTCGCTTCATCGTTCCACGTCAATCAATCCATCGAGCTCCCCTGCTTCTTCCCGGAGCCCCACTCATCCACGGAAGAACAGCGTCTGCATACCTTGGACTGCCTACGGGCCCTCAGGATCTACCTTCAGAGAACACTCCCAGTCCGAAAGACCGATCAGCTGTTCATCTCTTTCGACCCTAACAGGCCGGGACTGCCCGTCTCCAAGAGGACTCTTTCTAACTGGGTGTCCTCCTGCGTGTCCTTCTGCCTTGATACCTCAGCCGACCCGGCAGCACTGGCAGTCGGCCCACACAAGCTCCGGGCATTGGCCACCTCCCTAGCCAACTTACGTTCTGTTCCACTCCCGGACATCTGCAAGGCAGCCACATGGTCTACGCCACACACCTTCCAGAAACACTACTGCCTGGACCTGCGTTCCAAGGAGGACTGTGCGTTGGGCGCAGCAGTTCTCGCCTCTGTGATCGGGGAAGTGTCCGGTGCTGCTACAGAGGCCTCCTGTCGAGTGGCTAGGCCCACACTCTGACTGTTAATTGACACTTAGCTCCTGTTGTACGGTTACTGCACCTTGCACTATCCTGCACCTTACTACACTGTTTTTGCACTGTATTACCTGCACTGTTTGCACTGTTTACCTACGTTTTGCACTGGTTTTATCTGCACTGTGTTGTCCACTGTTTACCTTATCGAACGTTACTCACAGTACCACAGTGCTGCTGCGTCAGTCCTGCTCACTTTTATGTCCTGTGGTTGTTCATTAAAGCCATGCCCTTCCTTGGCCTCCTGTCCTTATTCGCCTCCTCCACCTCTGGCGCTCCGCGCTGCTAGGGAGGCACCAGGTGTGGCTGACGCAATCCTGCAGTCCATGGAGAAAGCGAGGTTACTTACCTGTAACAGGGGTTCTCCGTGGACAGCAGGATAAGTCAGCCACACAATCCCACCCACCTCCCTGGAGGAACATAGCTAGGAACATACTGACCGGCCCAGGGGCGGGTCGGGGAGGTGGGCTACCTGGGGGCATGGCCAGAGAGTCCTAAACTCTAGAGAGCACTTCCGTATGGCGCCGCCTGGAGGACGTCACCCAGGTGTGGCTGACTTATCCTGCTGTCCACGGAGAACCCCTGTTACAGGTAAGTAACCTCGCTTTCTCCTCTCTTTCCTTTTGATACTGTTAAAGGATTTGATGCCTGAACTCCAGAGGCTGATAAGTGGAACGAAGGGAAAGGTCTTTTACCTTAGACCAACGGTAAGTTGCACCAAGATATGAGGACTTGTGGAGTATAAGTAGGGTATAATAGGGGCTTAGCTTTTTTGAATTACCAGATTGCTGTAGAAGGGTTATTTATTTCTTGTTTTCTTGGTGTGGAAGGATTTGCCCCTCCCAAGTATGGATGGTTTGGGTGAAATTAAAATAAATAAATAGATAAACAAGTAGTAAGAGGGAAGGGACTGGGGTGGGGACCGAGGGAGGAGGAGATGGGAGGGAGAGGAGAGAGGATGGGAAGGGAGACAAAGGGAAGGAGAAAGGGGGAAAAAATAGCAAGCAAAGCAAAAATGAACAAAGGAAAGGGAAAAAAGGAAACGAAAAGGGAAAAAACGAAAAAATAAAAAACAAAACATACAAAAAACAAGGAAAGGGAAAGCAGCTGCGGGGGATGGGGCATGGAATAACTGTTTGGCTGTGGAGTGGGGTGGGAATGGGATCCGGGAATAGTGGTGGGTGGCGCAAAGTGGGTGCGTTCTAGAAGCATGAGGCACCCTTGTGTTGTTTTTTTTTTTTAAAGGAGGGACCAGGGGGGTGGCTCTATGGGAGAAGTGGATATGGGTGGATTTTCCCCTTTCTTTTTTTTTCCTTCTTCTCATACATTGCTGGGGTGTATGTTTGTGTATGGTGGGAGGCTGGATTGGAGAGTGGTGGGATAATCCGGCCAAGGGGTTTTCCATCTAATGCCCATGTCGGGGTTTAATTCTCCGATGTATCTCTTCAGGTATGGCTCTTAAAATCACAATGCTAAATGTAGGGGGACTTAATGATGCTATTAAACATAAGCGGGTCTTGTCATATTTACAGAGGGAGAAAGCAGATGTTGGATTATTGCAGGAGACTAAGTTGACCCTCTCTGAGATGGACAAGCTCCATGGGGGACACTGGGGACAGGTATATTACTCTGCATATAACTCCAAAGAAAGAGACGTTGCCATTTTAATCAACAACCACATCCTCTTCACTTTGTAAGATTCAGGGAGAGACAGACTGGGATGAATAGTTTGGTTATCGAGGCATTTTGAACACCAGGAAGTATCCTTTCTGAAAGTCTGTGCTTCAAATGGCCCTAAGGGAAATTTTTTTCAGCAGACTTCTGAATCTTTTAAGATGAAAGCTAGGAGGTCTATATGGGTGAGTAGGGACATGAATTACGCTCTTACCTCTTTGGACCGCTCCAGATCGGTATCTGTGGTCCGTCCATTGCGGGAGGGTGCAGCAAAACAGGAGCCTTGGCGAAACGGGGTTGGATAGATCTGTGGCGTACTTTCCATCCCGGAGTCCTTGACTACACACACTGCTCCACCAAAACACATGGCTACTCCCATCTGGATATGTTATATGGAGAGGAGCTGGATGCTTCTAGGGTGGAGAGTATCATGATACAAACACCAGTGGTGAACGATCACGGAATGGTGACTCTACTGTTCAATCTAGATCAGGAGGGCCCAACGGTGGGACAACCAAGGTGGTGAGCGAACATGCAGTTGCTGTAAGAGGATGCGGTGAAGAAGCAAATGCAGGCCTGGTGGTCTGAGTTTTTAATCTCAAATGCTGATGGTGAAACCCCAGCGGGACTTTTGTGGGAAGCTGGCAAGGCCTATATGAAGGGCTGCCTTTTCCAGTTAGTGTCCCGTCGAAAGAAACAGCGAGAGGCCAAGCTAATACATCTCCAGAAACAAATGGATCAATTGCAGGCAGAACACAAATGATCCAGTGGAAAAAAAGGTATACCTTAGACTGCTGGAAGTACGGAGAAAAAACAGATGCCATAGAAACAGATCGAATAGCCTTTTTACTGTGACTGGCTAAACGTCATTTTGCAGAGCATGGTGGGAAGGTGGGTATGCTTCTCGCATGGCAACTGTGCAAGCAGAGGAGCTCTCGCATCATCAGTGCTGTGTATGGCTCAGACAGAGTGCTGCATAAAGACAGTTGGGGTATATCTCAAGCATTCTGTGACTTCTACTCTCAACTGTATAAATCTGAAGTCTCCGCCTCTATGGCAGATCTATCTAAGTTTCTTGACAGAGAGCAGTTTCCCGGCCTCACTGATCAACAGAGGGAAATGCTAGACAGCAATATATAACAGGTCGAAAGTCAGTTGGCTATCCATTCTTTGGCTGCTGGCAAAGCGATGGGAACATATGGGTTCCCAGTGGAGTGGTATAAGGCCCTGTAGGATTCCCTTTCCCTGTTGTTACAGCGGGTATTTAACGAAGCTTTACAGCCTGTTCACTTACCTTCAATAATGTTTGGAGCTGAGATTTCTTTAATCCCAAATGAGGGTCGAAACCCAGAGGAATGCGGTAATTATTGACCCAGTAATCTTCTGAATAGCAATGTTAACATCTTTACGCGTATTTTAGCTAACCGGTTGGACAGGGTAATGACTACATTGGTGCACCCCAATCAGACTGGCTTCCTACGGGGTTGGCAGATCACAATATGTGTCAGCTCCTTAATATTATCATTCATGTCTCGAGGAAGCCTGTTGTGTTTTCTTGATGCTGAAAAGGCCTTTGACCATGTGGAGTGGGAGTACCTTTTCATGGTCCTTGGTTAATGGATACCTGTCTGACCTTTTTCTGCTCCATCGGGGAATTCGCAAGAAGTGCCCTAGCTGTAGAGCCGTTGGTGTGTCTTCTTCATGACACCCCAGAAGTTCAACCTATTACAGTAGAAGGAATCCTGCACCGAGTGTCTATGTACACTGATCTTCTTGAAAAATCCAGCCTCCTCTCTAATGGGATTAGCACGGATTTTCAGGGAGTTTGCTTAAGTGTCTGGATTTAAGGTGAACGTGGATAAGTCAGAGGTTTTAGGGTTGAGTCCCATTCTGCTAGTACTGCCAGCAGGCTGTCAATTTCGTTAAGTCCGTTCCCATCTTAAATATCTAGGTGTTAAACTGTCAAATAAGTTGGAGGACCTGTTGCCCCTTAACTATACCCCTTTGATAGCTGCTGTACGAGAGGAGTTGACCCACTGGGCCAAGCTTACCATGGAGTGGATGGGGCAAGCAGCTGCCCTGAAGATGGTAGTGTTACCTAAGTTTCTATACCTTTTTTCTCAGTTGTTCATATGTATCCCCACTTGCAGTTTTTAAGAAATTGGAACTTGTGTTTGGTTTGTGTGGGGCACCAAGAAGGCAAGGATAGGATGGAACCATCTAATTCGCAGTGGACATAAACTGCCCTAAGTTAGTGCTGAATTACAAAGCAGCTATTCTCTGTGGGCTGCGGTACCACTACGTGCGCCCTCCCGATGTGCACTGGATGGACATGGAAAGGAGTTTAATGTTTTGCCCAGTCCATATTTCAATTGAACGGAAACGATGGGGAAGTCAAGGATGGCACATCTTTCTTTTTCCTTTGGTCAGGGTCTGGAGAGTGGTGTCTCATAAAGAGGGTGGAGTTGGTTGCCTATTTCCAGATGCCAAGTTCTCATTCTTTGAACCATTCAGCAGTGTCACCTTTGAGGAGCTTCGGAACAGATGGGGAACCACAGGTATGAAGTGTTTCCGTGATCTGATTAAAGATGGATCTTCTATGAGTCTGGACCAGATAGCACAGGCCAGAGGGCAGCACATACCCTTCTTTCAATATTTTCAGTTGTGTCACTTTGTTAGCTGGGAGGCACAATGGCCTCAACTGACACATCCTCCTACCGATCTTGAGGTGGTACCTTTCCACCATTCTGAACAATGAAAGGGCCTATTTTCCTGGATTTATTGAACTCTTCTCGACATCTATTTCCAGGAGCAGGCCTCAACTATTGAGAGATGGCTCTTCCTTCTTAACCGGAGCTTCTCCCAAACAGAATGGTGCCTTGTTCAGCAGTGTAGCTATCAAAGTGCTCGTAGCGCTAAATGTAGGCAGACATAGTATAAACTTTTGATGATGGCTTACTACTCACCTATCAGATTAAAGAGTTTAGGTCTGCTTGATTCCGACTCTTGCTGGAGAAAATGTTGGGACATGGGATCCTTCTTTCACATGTGGTGGGAATGCCCCCGGGTAGTAGAGTATTGGACTTCGCGAGACAGGTTAATGCGATGGCTGAAAGTGCATTTCCTGGTGATCCAGCTCTGTGTCTGTTGGGCTACTTCAGTTCTGATTCTGGTGGCTCTGAGAAAAGAAGGAACAACTGTCGTAGGTTGGTGGAGTTGCTTCTGTTGATCACCTGAATGGTCTTGGCTCAGAATTGGAGGTCAGAGGACGGTTCAGAGTTGACTGAGTGAAGGAGACGTATCAGCAACCTGATTAATATGGACAAGCTTTCACACATGTTGAAAGGGCAGAAAGACCTCTTTGAGGAAGTATGGCGTCCCTTTGTTCACTGGGCAGGCTAGCGGGTGAGACAAGTATGATAGAAAGTAAACCCCATGGAGGCTCCTCAATTCGTCAAGACTCTGTTCGTGATTGGGCCTTGATGGAGCCATATTCCAGATCGTCGGTCTGCTTCTCCTCCTGAGTTTGCGAACCTGAGTGACTCAAAATTATTCTGTCTCTCCTTGCTACCAGCCTCCCCCTCTATCTCTGAATACCACACTTCTTTAGAGCATGTCTCTGGTCACTGATGATTCTTAGTTGCACAGAGCATCCTCATGGCCTTCACTCCAGCATGCAACCCCCTCCCCCTTTTTTTTTCCTCCTGTCATGTTATTGAATTAGGTGTGGCTGACCATTGATCCATTGATTACTTACCTGAATGCTTGAGTGGAGGGACAGTGGTATAGACCTTGCTAGTTATTTATATTTTTGGTTCTGCCCTCTACCTAAATATAGCCGTGGGGGGTTGGTTGATGCAAGACAAAACAGTGTGTAGCATTGCACTCCTCTGGTCCCAGTTTATTGTTACCTGATTATTGTTTTTTGTTTCCGCTGTTAAGCTCAGAACTCCTTTCTGTTATCCAGCTAAGACAGCTTTACAGAGGCCGCCGTTTTGGACATGTGGTGGGAATGCCCCCAGGTACGAGAGTATTGGACTTCGATAATGAGACAGGTTAATGCGATGGTTGCCCGATTCTATAAGGGGCATGTCCAGGCCGTCCGGAAAGCCCCGAGCAAGATGGGCCTGTTAGGACCTGATTCTGTACCGTGGGAGCAAGACATTCCCAAGGCATACAGAATCAAGCCCGAGAATGACCTAGCGTACCCCTGCATGCCTAAGGGGATGCCCTCCCTGCAGGCTCCACTAACTCCCACAGTGCCAGTCCCCCTCTTCTCCGCCGCCCGACCCACAGCTGGCCAACCAGGGCCTGGATCGGGCAGCGGGGACCTCCCTGCATTCAGCCAGGCCCCGGGGGAGGGGGGTTCTGGCCCTGATCGCACTGTTCATGCTGTTTATTCCACCTTGAAGGTAGAATAAGCAGCACGTCCTCCATGACCCCGCAGGACATACAGGGCCATGACTGGAATCAGCCCTGTACGTCCTCCCTTCTCGACTTGCCCCCGCTCCGCCCAGACCCTGCCCCCCACCTGCTCTTCCCATCCCGCTGCTCTAGATGTGCGGGGAGAGCCAAAGGGGGAATAGGGGCAGGACCCATCTCAGAATCGGGCCCATTGTCTGTCTATCTATGCCCTCTGAAGATGCAGTTCTTAGTGCAGTGTCTGGAGATGTATACTATGTATATTTCCTGGATAACCTTCCTTGTTACTGTAGTTTGTTTTATGGATATTGTCTGTCCTTAAGAATGTAAATTAACAATATTATTAAAAAATATATATATATGCCTTTTATCATCTCTTTGCTATATAAAAGGAAGATAATGATCCTGCCTTTGTGATCAGTTTTGATGCTGAAAAGGCTTTTGATCACGTTAGTTGGAAATACATGTATTTGGTGCTGGAACATGTGGGGATTCAGGGATTCTTTTTGGATGTGGTACAACTTCTTAACTTGGACCCACAGGGACAAGTGCTTATCAACGGTTCTCTAACAGAAGACTTTCCACTCTGACAGGGGACAAGACAAGGATGCCCTTTATCCCCCCTTCTTTTTGTACTAACAATAGAGCCTCTGCTGGTGATTATTAGGACACACCCGAGATTATTGGAGGCCCAAATAGAAAAAGAGGAATTCCATGTATCCGCTTTTGCTGATGATATTCTCGTATATCTCAATAATCTGCGTGACACTCTCTTTTTTCTAGAAACGTTTGTGGAATATGGGACATTTTTGGGCCTCAAACTAAACCTTGATAAATCCGAAGCTATGCCCCTATGGCAGGAAGATCGTGATGGGTGGACTGACGCTTTTCCTCTTAGATGGGCAACTGGGTCCTTTCAATTCTTGGGCATGCAATTAACAGCAGATCTGACAAAACTATGCGATCCGAATGTTAAAACACTAATGTTGGATAAAAATTCCAAACTAAATTTGTGGCAGGATCTTCCCCTATCCCTGAGTGGGTGCTGTCCCCCGCAGCCCCCTCTGGTGGCGGCGTAGTGGTACCACCGGGGCTGGGGAGCGCATAAGAAATAGGAGTTTTAGGGTTGACCTGTTGTGAGGGTCAATGAGGTAGCGGCCCTCTGTGTCAGCCTCATGGTCAACTTCCCAAAAAGCAACTCTTAGCCAAGTGTAGGGTAAAGAAAAGGCATTTATTTCACCTTTGCGCAAAAAGAAGTTCAAAATAGGCGGTTATGAGTAACAGAGCGATAACTTTCCTTGTATCAAAATGTAAATCAGCAAAACATTCAAAGTAACATTGTTAACCTTCACAAACTTAAAGCATAAGGTCTCCTGTATTCTTTTCATACATTGGGTTTGCTTTCCTTAACTTAAACACATCTCATTGTGCAATAATTACAGTCCATCGGTTCGATGGCTTCCATAACCTCAGATTCCCCTGGCAGCCATTCCATTTCTGAGGGGTCCGAATCTGATGTCTCAGGGATGTTAAAATCTGACTTTCTAAAAGCATGCCATACCGTATCCCAGTGTTGGCTTGACAGTTTGGGGCGTCGGCTTTTAGGTATGTTGTAACACCCTGGATTTTCTGCTGTTACAGGATTAAAAGTTTGCTTATTCCAGTCTTTGGCAGCACTAACCTTTTTCCTATAAAGATTATCTGGTATTTCTGGTTTAAAACTGTCCTTATCATCCAGATAAAAGTTAGTCCTTTGTTTCTCTCTTGGTCTAGGCCTTGGTAGACAATTACAGGCACCCACTGTTTCCTCTTTTAACTTCCTGCAATCCCTTTTGTGTAAGGCTTGAGGCCTAGTCTGAATGTCCTCCGCTTCAGGCAGTTTCCAGTGATCCCAGGATATCTTTCCTGCTTTAGAATAGGGTATAACTCTTTTGAGGCAGGGCTGCTGCTGAGGCGCCTGTCTTCCACCTCCACCCCTGTGGCAGTTGGCTACTGGCCGCGCCCTCTCAGCTATGTCCTCTTCCCCATGCCTCTGAATCTTTCTTTCATCTTTCAGGTCACTTTTATAAAAACTTTTAAAAGTACCTTTTCCTCCTTGAAGGTTCCTTTCCAGTGGATATATCTTCCTCTGCTTGTATCCCCGTCCTTCTCCTTGGACAAGGCTTCCTCTCCAGCTGGAAGGGTAAGCACCTCCTTCCTTGGCTGCACTCTGTAATACTGCCCCTTGCAGTTGTGTATGGCCTTCCTCTAGGCCTGCTCTTGGGCCTTCACCTCGGCCTGCTCTCCCAGTAGCTTTCACTCCTTGAGTTATTCTGGGTCTGTCAGTGACTTCACCCCGGTCTCTGACTCCGGCTTCTGGAGCTGCTCTTGGCACTGCTTCCTGTAATGCTCTCTGTGAAGCTCTCTGCCAAGCTCCTTGCCTCTCTTCTTGTAATGCTCTGTCCCTGCTTAAATCGAGACCAGCTGCTTCTGGGACCTGCCCATAGAGGCGTGGTTCCTCTGCTTCCAGGCTTGCTCTCCTGCTCCCTCTATGTGTACCTTCATGTAATTGCGGGTAAATCTTGTTTTTTTCAAGATTTAAAACTTTTTTTCTTTGTGTCAGAGGGCCTGCAGTATCACAGTGCATAGCATTATTTAAGATGGTATTACTCCCTAGGTGGTTATATGTATTGCAAATTCGCCCTGTCGTGCTTGCTCATAAAGATCTACGATTATTAGGATGGACGATTAATGCTTTTCTTTGGCAGGGGAAAAGGTCTTGAATACACCTTTGTGTCTTACAACAACTATGGGATCGGGAAGGGATGGGGGTACCTGATCTCTGATGGTACAATTTGGCATGTCTACTATGGAATCTAAGAGACTGGTTTAGTGCGATGGGAGATTATACACCTATTGGTATGGAATGGGAGGTGGCTTTGCCTTTGGCGCTTCATTATATATTCCATGTGCAATTCACAGCTTTTCCTAAATATCTTCATTCTCATGTGCTATTTGTGGCCATGGGTGGAATCTAGCAAATTGTGTGTCACCAGTGCCAAATAAATTCTAGCGTGATGCCCTTTCTTCCATTCTATGGCAATGGTGACTTTTGTCCAGGAGTGGAGGGAGCATACTACCGGCAATGGGAGTTAGTTGGTATATTGAGGATAGAACAAGTGGTGGAGCAGGAAGGGACTCCACTGGAGTTTCAGGAATTACAGACTTGTTTTGGATTATCAGGAGGAGATGTTTTTTGTTACATCGAGGTGCGTAGATATTGTCATTCCAATACAAGATATTCATGGCCACATGTTTTCCAAGATGGAGAAACTCCTATATTCGGGGAGAACATCCAGAGCTCGAATTGCAAATTTGCAACAGGAGTATCTGGAAATGGCAGCTGTACCGATAGAGGAACTGCTGGTAGAGAAGTGGTCACAAGATCTGGGTGCACATATAGAAGGGACAGGATCTGGTAGAAGCCCTTCATTATATCCCGCAGACTAGTAGTCATATAGATTTCTGAGATATGCAATACAAGATACTGCATTGAGTACAGTATGCGCCGCACAGGGCATTCCGAGCAGGGAGCGGTGCTTCCCCAAGCTGCCCCCACTGTGGCCACTTTGGGACATATGTTATAGAGGTGTCCATTCTCAGTACAATTCTAAGCAGCTGTGCAAAACTATTTGAATACTCTTTTGGGAAAATAACTACAAATAAGTCCACACGTGATCATCTTAGGATTAGGTCTTGCGTATGGAGGAAGCCGGGAATCACCATCGCTGGGTGGGTCGCGTGTTATTGTTGACATGGCACCTTCTATTACGATGTTGGATATCTTCGACGGGCCCTGCACTTGGTGCATGGAGGAAAGAGGTGCATACTCTGTTAATTTTAGAACATGTGGGGGCTCAGAAAGGAGGACGAAAGCGGGATGCTTTTTTAGCTGAATGGGAACCATATATTCAATCGCTGGATCCATGTGAACGAGGATGCATTCTGAATGTTCTTTGACCTTGCGCTGTTGAGATGAGTAGGGTAAGAAGTAGGGGGACGCTACTTACACAGACTCTGAAAGTGGGGATGGGGAGGGGGTTGGGACTAGGTGGAGGCATAGAGGGATGGGGGGGTATAATAATATTAAAATGTCAAGCATACATGGTCTACAGTATATGGTTGGGAAGGATGGGAAGTCTGACATACTTGTCGACACCGATAAAACTATGAGAGAAGACCGGGGAGCACGCTAATATTGACTTTTTCCAATAAAACCTGTGGGGATGGGAGGAAGGGGCAAAGGGCATCCCCATGTCTCCATGGAAGGATGGGACTGGATCTCTGGATAAGATCATGGGAAGATATAGTTATGATATGATTATAGATGCCTGACTGCTCCTTTATGAACCTATATGATAATGGAATGAGGTTATTTGCTATTATCTGTCCCTTGTTAGGGGAATCTCTGTGTTTTGCTCACCCAGAGCAGTATGATTGTCAAAATTAACAGTATGTATAAACAGATACAAAAAGGGGGAGGCAGGGAAGGGAATAAGAAAATTGTAAAATGTATATTAACAATAAGTTATGGTTGTATGCTCCCTAGCATTTTGTAAGAATGCCCACATGCTGGGAATGTTTTGAATTGTTTTGTTGAATAAAAAAGATTTGAACATGAAAAGGTCAGCCAACATTACAAGGTGGCTAAATTGCCAGCAAGATTAGGGATGAACATCTTTGAATAAACAAGGATTAGAAAAGAGGGTAAGATACTAGGATACAAAGGCTTAAAAGAGAATTTGCTTTCTCAAATATATACCATTGTGTTTGAACAAAGCTGAAATCTATAATCCCTGGCAGGGTTTGTACAACCCATGCCATTATTTGAAAGAGAATGGTCTTTGCTGAACTGTGATTTGAGACCTCAGTGCATTAACTGCACTAACTTCTTTTCCTAGTGCTGTCATTGAAATGTAGCCTTGTTTTCTCTGACAGAAAATCTCAGGCTACAAGTAAAGAGAACTCTATCTCCACACTTCAAAATGTGGCCTTGATCAGATATATGTTGTGTTTTCTTTTGTCTTAATAGCCATTGGTTGTGCCAGACATTCATGAGTATTTATTTTTCATTCAGTGTGACTTCTTAAGCATTCACCGAAAAGTAGATAATTCTAGTAGACTGCGCAATATGCATTTTTTAGAATATATATTAACATTTCTTGGAAAACTTTGCTCTAAGAAGGACAACAGAAGTATTTATTCCAATGGCTTAGTGCGACCCGGCTCAATCAGAAAATAATTGGATTTAAAGGACCTCTGGTTTTCTTTCACCCTAAAAGGGTAACTTTATAACATGCCGTTTTCAAGGCTTTCAGGCAGTTGCATCTATTTTATAAGGACATCTAAGCCCAACAACATACTTCCATCACAGCTATATAGGATCATCAAAATCTTTCAGTTACTTTTATTGGCCATCTATAACAGCCCTTGGCCACAAAGAGTGACCAGCTTTATCACTGATCCTATTTTTCAAAAATTAACCATATATTATGTGACTAATATCAAGTATTTTTTTAGAGTTTGTAGCAATGATTAAAAATACTCAACAATTTTGCAGTCTATTACATAAACCTATGCATAACTTAGCACATGTCTCAAAGTATTTTTTTAAGACAAAAGAAACTTCACGTGATGAAATCTGATAATGCTGGTTATTCATTTACACATGAAATAAGAAACGACAGTTTTCATCATTTCCCATTTTTCATCAATAGTGTGCACTATTGAGCAATAGAATATGCTATCAAGCAATAGAACGCACTGTTACATAATAGTGCACACTCTGATACAATAATGATACTTCTCTGCTCTTGAGAATCTTGTCTAGGTCCTTCATAGCCATTCTGCCAAGAGCAATCCATCATCAGATTTCTTGACTGCTTGTTGTTTCTTTATGGATTATTGATCCAAGCAAGTTGTCATTATTTCTATTTCTTCTCCATCTAGGATGAAATTATTGATTTTGCCAGTTGTCAGGAATTTTGTCTTCTTCATTATAAGTGCAGGCCCAGCAGATCTTTCAGATCACTTTCAGCCTGGTATTGTCAGCATAGCAAAGGTTGTTGATGAGTCCTCCACCAATCTTCACACCTCAGTTGTCTTCGTACAGTCCTGCTTCTCTGATGATTTGTTCTGCATCTAAATTAAACAGATATAGGGAAAGTATGCAGCCTTGTCATACAATGCAATGTGTGCCTTTGAGTCAATGCTGAATCCTGGTGACCCAGCAGCTCCTGGGTTTTCTTGGCAGTGTAATTGGAAGTAGATTGCCAGGCCTTTCTTCCAAGGCAATGGAGAGTTAAGTGACTTGCCCAAGGCCACAAAGAGTGCTAGTGGAAATTGAACCCTGGTTGCTTGGTTACCAAGCCAGTGTTCTAACCACTAGGCTACTCCTCCACTCTACCTTGCCATATACCTTTGCTGATTTTAAACCATTCTGTTTCTCCTTCCTCTATTCAAACTGTTGCTTTTTGATCAATGTAAAGGTTCTGCATGAGAACTATCAGATGTTCTGGTATGCCCACACTTCTTAATATTTCCCAGAGCTTTCATGATGTACATAACTGAAGGCCTTGCTGTGGTCAATAAAACACATATGGCTATCCTTTTGGGGGGGGGGGGGGTTGTCTTTTCAAGGATCCATCTCATATCCACAATGATGTCTCTTGTTCCTCGCATTTTCCTGAACCCTGCTTGTACTTTAGGCAGTTCTTATTCCAAGTTGTAGTCTTTATTGAATGATCTTGAGTAGAACCTTGCTCGTGTATGGAATTAGAGCAATTGTGCGATAATTTCCACAGTCAGTCAGACACCTATTTTCAGTGCTGGTATAAAAACAGATCTTTTCCAGTTAGTTGGCCATAATGTTGTCTTCCAAATTTCCTGGAAAAGCCTTTTAAGTATTGTAACAGTTGCATCGGATAGCTGTAATGTTTGGATGGGAATGCTATCAATGCCTGGTGCTTAATTCTTTGATAACGTTTCTTCTTTCATCGCCTGATCATACGGTATAGGTTGAAACAGCTATTGATCGACTTGATCTTTATGGTATACCCGTGTAATGACTTTGTGTATTCTTTCCACCTTTTCTTGATTTTCTCAGCATCATTCAACATGTATCATAGAGCACCTTTTAGCATTCCAATTCAAGGTGGAATTTTCTCTTTAACACTCATAGCTTTAGGAAAGCCAATATTGTTCTTCCTCTAATAGTTTCTGATTCTAATTTCTTGCATGCATCACTGTAGTACTTCTCTTTGTCTCGTTGGAAATCTTTGTTAAGTTCCTTAATTACCTCTCTTCTCCTCTGGCTTTAGCTTCTCTGTGTTTCTGAGCAATTTTCAGAGTTTCTTCAGTCATCTATTTTGACTGATTTTGCTTTTTCAACTTTTGCAGTCTTTTCACTTTCTTCAACCACAACTTTCTTGATGTCCTCCTATAATCCTTCTGGTACCATGTCATTTCTATCCAAAGCGGCAAATCAGTTTTGCTGGTAGTCTTTAAATTCTACTATATCAAAATTCATACGTTCAATATTATCTTCAATTGGTAGTAGTGAACCATATTAGCTTCATGTGATGGTCTTAGATAATTTCTATCTTTAAAACAGAGTGGACAAAAATTTCTTCACAAATGTCTTCTTTAATCTTAAAACATATCATTCAAGAATATCATGATTATCCAAACTTGTCATCAAACACTTCTTCTTCCTAAAATATCTTCTTTAATACTTTGATACTTCTTTAATAGGTAAATATTTCTTTTAAAAGGAGTTTTATATCTGCCAAACTTGTGAAACACTGATAGAAGCAATTCCCGACGCTCAACTGCAGCGTCTTTAAAGCGTTTCAGTGTATTACTTTCATCAGGAGATTCTTCTTAGTGTTATAGTTGTTGCTGCCCGCGTCTCAACGTTAGAATTTCTGACGCCGCGCGGCGTCTCTCCAATTCAGAAATTCTAACGTTGAGACGCGGGCAGCAACAACTATAACACTAAGAAGAATCTCCTGATGAAAGTAATACACTGAAATGCTTTAAAGACGCTGCAGTTGAGCGTCGGGAATTGCTTCTATCAGTGTTTCACAAGTTTGGCAGATATAAAACTCCTTTTAAAAGAAATATTTACCTATTAAAGAAGTATCAAAGTATTAAAGAAGATATTTTAGGAAGAAGAAGTGTTTGATGACAAGTTTGGATAATCATGATATTCTTGAATGATATGTTTTAAGATTAAAGAAGACATTTGTGAAGAAATTTTTGTCCACTCTGTTTTAAAGATAGAAATTATCTAAGACCATCACATGAAGCTAATATGGTTCACTACTACCAATTGAAGATAATATTGAACGTATGAATTTTGATATAGTGCTATATAAACGTTCAGGAAGCAACTCCAATTATAGACGAGAGTCTTTAAATTCTGACATTATATTTTCAAGATCAAATTTTGCTGCATTCATGAGTGGCTTGCTCTTTTTCGGCTTTAGCTTGAGTTTGCATACTGGTAGATGGTGATCTGTACCACAGTCAGCTCCAGGGTTTGTCTTTGTTGATGTTATTGAGTGTTTCCATCGTTAACTTCCACAGATGTAATCAATTTCATTTTTGTACAAGCCACTGGGTGACGTCTGTGTGAACAGTTGCCGTTTGTGTTGCTGGAAGAAGTTGTTTGTGATGAATAGATTGTTGGTCTTGCAGAATTCTATCGGTCTTTCTCCAGGTTTGTTTCTGTTGCCAAGCCCATATTTGCCTTCCTCTTTGTTCCCAATATTTGCATTCCAGTTGCCCATGATTATCAGTGTATCTTGTTTGCATCTTCTGTCAGTTTCATTTCATACTTGTTCATAGAACTGCTCAACTTCTTCTGCATCTATTGTTGGCACATAGACATGAATAATAGTTGTGTTGATGGGCATTCCTAATAGACAAATGGAAATTAAGCTTTAACTGATTGCATTGCATTTCATTACAGTTCTTGCAAGCTTCTTCTAAAATTACAAATGCACACTATTTCTTCTTTGTCTTTCATTTCCAGCATAGTATACCATGTGATCATCAGATTCAAAGTGCCCGAAGCCGATTGATTTTAGTTCATTGACAACAGATCAAGTTGTACATTTTTCTTTAGTGGGATAGGTTTAAAGCTCTACTTTAGTGTCATTCTCAGGTCTTTGAAGCTACTGACATCTCAACAGGGCCTGTTTAGCCTGTGAAGGAAGTGAGAGCAGCTGAGGCCTGCATACAAGGCTTCAGAGCCTTGTACTGTTGAGGCATTCCTAACAGGGGCTATACATTTCAAGCACAGGTAAGAGTTTGTGGCTTTTTAAATTACAGCTTTCTGCCTGGGAGCTCTTAAAAGGGTTTTAGAGCATTTTTAAAACAAAGTTACATTCTTTTTGGTGTTTTAGTTTAAAAGGGGAAATATTTTATTTAGTGGGGTAGGTTTAAAGCTCTGCTTTAGTATCTTTCTCAGCTCTTTGAAGCTACTGACACCTCATCAGGTGTTAGTTCCCTCCCTACTCCTCCCAACTCACACCCACCCCTAGTGAGCAGTCTTACTTTATAGACACCTCCCAACTATACACAGGGACTTGGAAAAGCACATTTTAAACACACTTAAAGAGATTTAACTGCTTTTTCTCTGAAAGGACAGCTGGGAAACCGGCTGGTACTTTGGCAGATCTCTCTCTTTTGCTTTAACAGACACCTAAGCTTCACTGACTGAACAAATGGCTGGGAAAAATCGTATTGCCAAAGCTGTTGCCCCCACTACAGCTTCTGCATCTGTCCAGACAGAGGTCCCAATGCAAGTTGAAGGACCAGTTCCATATGCAAGATGCCTGCAGGCAGAAGCTCTCAGGAAACAAGTGGAGGAACAGAGAGGAGGTGGCGAGGCTGAAGAGCATTCAAGAGAGTGAGAAGTACTTGCAACATTCAAGCTCTCCAGCAGAGGAGAAGATGGGAGCTTATAGAATGATGAAGGTTGGACACAAGTCACCAGGGCCTGCAGAATCACCAATCCAACTTCTCCAGCCCTTCAACTGAGGACCATTATGCAGCCCTGGAAGTGGAGGAGGTGAAAGCATCCCTGGAAAGGGAAGAACCAGAGCTTGAGCAACCCAAAGTTGCAGAATCAGTGACCACAAGGAAGTGAAGGGTAGTAGTGGTTGGTGACTCTCTTCTGAGGGGTACTGAGGTGTCCATCTGCTGGCCTGACTTGATGTCCAGAGAGATATGCTGTCTGCCAGGTGACAAAATCTGAGATGTTATGGAGAGTTTGCCGAGACTCATCAAGCACACTGACTATTACCCAATGTTGCTAATCCATGTCAACACAAATGATACTACCAGGTATCCCTCTGAGCATATCAAAAGTGACTTCATGGCTCTGGGACAGAGGGTGAAGAATATAGGGGTGCAGGTGGTGTTCTCTTCAATCCTCCCTGTTGAGGGTAAAGGCCAAGGCAGAGAAGCTCGCATCTTGGAGATGAATGTATGGCTGCATGGATGGTGTCATCGAGAGTGTTTTGGTTTCCTGGAGCATGGGATGCTGTTCTAAGGGTTGCAGAGCAGAGATGGCATCCATCTGTCCAAGAAAGGTTGACATGTCTTCAGTAGCAGACTGGCTAATCTACTGATTTGTTGGGGATGGGTGAAGAAAGCCCCCCAGGTAAGTGAAAGCCGCTAAGTAAGTGAAATATTAAATACCTTTATGGAAATGGGTAAAAGGAACAACGTATGGAAAGCGGTGTGTATAAATGCCCGTAGCATGGGAAATAAGATCCCAGATGTTGAAGCTTTAATGGGAATGGCTGACTTGAATTTAGTGGCAGTTACAGAAACATGGTTCACAGAAAACCATGACTGGGATGTAACTATACCAGGCTATACTTTATTCAGAAAGGACAGGGTAGGAAGAAGGGGAGGAGGAGTGGCACTATTTGTAAAAAAATAATATTAAAGCTTTGGAATTACAGAGCTTAAAAGGGAGAGAGCTTAAAAGGGAGGCACTGTGGGTTAAACTAGAAAGAGGGAAAGAGAAATCTATTTGCATTGGCGTGATATACAGACCACCCTCACAGGAGGAAGAGGTGGACGGAGAGTTAATTGAAGACATATGCAGCATTGCTAGTAAAGGGGAAGTGCTACTGATAGGGGATTTCAATATGCCATATGTTGTTGGCACATACCTGCTGCAGTATCATCTAGAAGTAAGGAGATCCTGGACTCTCTACAGGGAGAAATATTCAGGCAGCTGGTAATAGAACCCACACGTGAAGGGGCCATACTGGACTTGGTGCTTACCAATGGTGAAAGTGTTTCTGATGTTATAGTGGGAGATCATTTTGCATCCAGTGATCACCAGATGGTGTGGTTCAGTATTAGAACTAGGGCTGTTAAAATCCATTCAAAAGTGAGGGTCTTAGACTTTAGGAACACTAACTTTGCCAAGATGGGCCAATACCTCAAGGAGTCATTAGCGGGATGGGAACAGTTGGGGGGATGTAGAAAAACAGTGGGCAAAACTGAAAGGGGATATTTTAAGGGAAACCAACCTTTTTGTTAAAATGGTAAATAAAGGTAAAAGGAAAAGGAGACCGCTATGTTTTTTCAAAGAAGTAGCTGAAAAAGTGAAGAAAAAGAGGGAGGCCTTCATGAAATACAAGAGATCACAGAGAGAGGAAGATAGGCATCTATATTTCAAAAAACTTAGAGAAGCTAGCAAAGTAATCAGGAGAGCAAAGATTCAAAAAAAGGAGGAAATAGCCAATGCAGTAAAATGAGGGGATAAGACATTTTTCAGATATGTTAGTGAGAAGGGCAAAAGTGTTATTGTCAGACT
The DNA here is from genome assembly GCA_033557465.1 of Ichthyophis bannanicus. Lineage (NCBI taxonomy): Eukaryota > Metazoa > Chordata > Amphibia > Gymnophiona > Ichthyophiidae > Ichthyophis > Ichthyophis bannanicus. The sequence continues at coordinate 107,161,680 of CM066038.1, forward strand.
CAAGGGTGAAGGGGAGGAATATGTAGAAGCTGATGAGGATAAAGCAGAATTGCTTAATAAATATTTCTGTTCTGTGTTCACAGATGAAAAACCAGGAGCAGGACCTCAGAAAACACCTACAAACAGGAACAGAAGTGAGGAGCATATTGAACAATTTTCAGAAGACTGTGTTTGTGAGAAACTAGCTAAACTTAAAGTAGACAATGCGATGGGACCGGATGGGATACACCCTAGAATACTGAGGGAACTTGGGGACGTTCTAGCAGCTCCACTGACTGACCTTTTCAATGCCTCGTTGGAGTCGGGAGTGGTGCCAAAGGACTGGAGAGAGGCACATGTGGTCCCTTTACACAAAAGCAGAAGTAAGGATGTGGTTGAAAACTACAGGCCAGTTAGTTTAACTTCAGTGGTGAGTAAAATATTGGAAGCGCTGCTGAAAGAGAAAATTGTGAGATTTCTGGAGTCCAGCGGATTGCAGGATCCAAGGCAGCATGGATTCACCAGAGGCAGGTCTTGTCAGATAAATCTTATTGATTTTTTTGACTGGGTGATCAGGGAGTTGGACCAAGGAAGAGCCCTAGATGTGGTGTATTTAGATTTCAGTAAAGCCTTTGACTCCTTTCCTCACAGGCCACTTATAAACAAACTGAGCAGCCAAGGTATGCTCAGTTTGTTTATAAGTTGCCTGTGAGACTTATAAACAAACTGAATAAAGTTACTACTTGGGTTAGAAATTGGTTGAATGGGAGGCGACAAAGGGTACAGGTAAATGGAGCTCACTCTGAGGAGATTACCAGTGGTGTGCCACAAGGATCTGTCCTTGGTCCGATTCTTTTTAACATCTTTGTTAGTGATATAGTGGAAGGGCTGTCGGGTAAGGTTTGCCTCTTTGCGGATGATACCAAAATCTGCAATAGAGTAGACACCCAGGAAGGTGTAGATAACATGAGGAGGGATCTAGCTAAGCTGGAAGAATGGTCTAGAATTTGGCAGCTGGGATTTAATGTTAAAAAATGCAAGATCATGCATTTGGGCTGCAGCAATTCGAGGAAGCAATATAGTATAGGGGGTGAAGTACTTTTGTCTACTAAATAAAAGCAGGACCTAGGCATAATTGTGTCTGATGATCTTAAAGTAGCTAAACAGGTAGAAAAGGCGACAGGAAAAGCTAGAAGGATGCTTGGGTGAATAGGAAGAGGAAAGGCCAGCAGAAGAAAGGAGGTGATAGTGTCTCTGTATGAGTCTTTGGTGCGACCTCATTTGGGGTATTTTGTGCAATTTTGGAGACCGCACCTTCCAAAGGATATAAACAGGATGGAGTCGGTGCAGAGGGTGGCTACTGAAATGATTAGTGGTCTTCATTATAAAGCATATGAGGACAGACTTAAGGATCTTAATATGTACACCTTAGAGGAAAGGCGGGATAGAGGTGATATCATTGAGACATTTAAATACCTCCGTGTAAGGGTGGGGTCCTTTTCCCTTCCCAGCACTTATATCACTTACCCTGGGACGTCCGTAAATTCCTGGACCCAGAGGATTAACAGACATCCCAGGGTAAGTGATATAAGTGCTGGGAAGGGAAAAGGACCCCACCCTTACACTCCGTGGCATAAATGTTCAGGGAGAGAGCCTCTTTTGATTGAAAGCAAGCTCTGCTATGAGGGGACATGGGATGAGGGTGACGGGATAGATTCAGGAATGATATGTGGAAATATTTTGTTATGGAAAGAGTGGTGGATCCGTGGAATAGTCTCCCAGTGGAGGTGGTAGAGATGAGGACAGTTTTTGAATTCAAAAAAGCATGGGACCAACACAGAGGATCTCTAAAGGAAAAAAGGGGACTGTTGTAGTGGTTGATATGGAAGGACAGACTAGATAGGCCATGTGGTCTTTTTCTGCTGTCATGTTTCTGTGTTTCTATTTTCCATTTCATTCTTGACAACCTCCAGCCTCCTTTGGTTCATGCTTCATGCATTTAGTGTCCCAGTATGTAAGACGTCTTTGCAGCTTCTAACTCTCATTTCATGCACAGCTCCAATCAGCAGTCAGATGTCCAAAGGGCTTTATTCCAGCACATCATAAATGCTGACTTTACTTTGAAGAGTCTTCGGCTCTTCCCCAGTAGCCTGTTGAGTGCCCTCTGACGTAGGGCTCTCATCTTCCAGCACTATAACACGATTTGTTTTATTACTATCTACTGAATTTTGGTGGCAAGATGCAGAAGCTCTTTCTTCCATGCAGGTAATACCAGTGTTGTTACTGTTGTCACAGAAATGTGACTCTGCAGCCAACACCATCCCACACTGCTGTTACCAGGGATGGCCTGAGAGGGATGCAGAGGGAAGTGGGGCCATGTGCAGAGACCAATTGCGGGGCCTCATTTGCATAACTCAATAGGGGTTGAATAGTGGGGCTGAAAAGCAGGACCATGTGCCAAGAATACAGTCGCTCAAGATATGGTCGGCCGTGACTGCTTCTCATATGGGTGGTTTGTCTTAGTCTTACACCTCAGCTGAGCTCTGTCCATCTTGGAAGACCCTGCCAGTAATTAAGCTACAGATAGCTCTCGACATCACTGAAGCATGCAAGCCTTCTCAGCGCAACAAGCCACGAACCAAGTGAGGGAGCATAATCGCACCAATTTATTAGATTTTTTTTGAAGATGTAAACATATGGGCAAAGGTAAGCCAGTTGAGGCAGCACATTTCAATTTTCAAAAGACATTTGACAAAGCCCTGATGACAGACCTGTCATGAAATTTTAAAAAAATCATAGGATAGGAGCCAGTCCTTTTTTGTGGATTGCAAACTGGCTAAAAGAAAACAGAGAGTAGGACTAAATGGTCAATTTTCCAAATGGAAAAAAGGTCCGTAGTAGAATGTCTGAAAAACCTGTGCTGTTTAACATGTTCATCAATGATTTGGAGAAAGAGCAATGAGTGAGGTGATCAAATTTGTGCATGAGATGATTATTCAAATCCATTGAAATAGCAGATGATTATGAAGAACTGCAGAAGGATCTTGTGAGACGAGGAGAGGCAGATGAAATTTTATGTGGAGGAGCACAAAGTGATGCACATAGAGAAAAACAATCCCAACTACAGCTGTAAAATGCTGGATTCAGATGTCACCACCCATGAAAAAGGTCTTGGAGTCACTGAGGCAAAATGTCGAAATGTTCAACTCAGTGTGTTGCAGCTGCTGAAAAGGCAAATAGAACGTTAGGGATTATTTGGAAAGGCATCAAGAATAAAACTGAATAAAATTATGCCTTTATGTAGGTCCAGACTGCAACTTCACTTATGAGTACTGTGTGAAGTTCTGGTCTACCCATCTCAGAAAGTATACAAATAAGGACAAATCAAATGATGAACAGGATGGACCACCTTTCTTATGCAGAAAGGCTAAACAGGTTAGGAGTCTTCAGTATGAAAATGAGATGAAAGAATGGATATGATAGAAATTTATAAAATCATGAGTGGGGAAATGGTTAAATAGGGGATGTTTTTTTAACCTTTCAAACAACACTAAAACAAGAGGATTCTCCATGAAATTAGTAACCAGCAGACTGAAAAGAATTCATAGAAATTTTTTTTCATGCAGTGCATAATTAAACTCTGGAATCTATTACAAGAGGATGTGGTTAAGGCAACAAACAGCCGGCTTCAAAAAGGTTTGGGATCCATTCCTGAAGGAACAGTCTATAAAAGATTATTAGCCAGGTAGAGTGAGAAAGGTATTGCAGATCCCTGGAAATAAGCTGTAAGCAATAAATCTACCTTTTTGGGATCTGCCAGGCACTTGTGACCCAGACTGGCCACTGTCAGAGACAGGTTGCTGGGCTTGAAGAATCTTGGTCTGACTCATTATGTTCTTATGTGCTAACATTAAAAAGATATCACATCTTGCAAATCATCTGTGGAATCATTGAGTTCTTCCATTCATTTGTTACTGAAACCCATTCCTTAATCCAAATCAATGATACTAATTAAATAGCAGCCCAGGCACCATCTATGAAGAGATCAAGAGAAGCTACTGCTTTTCAGCAACAATTTGCATGTGGATTACTGTACTTTTGATAGTTTCTGAATAAGGTGCCTGTATTACTTAGCAGCAGAATTGTTCCTAAGAAGACCTCTTATAAAGCAGGATAACATTTTGAAAGTACATTGTGCAGCATTAATTTGTGCCGCTAGAGGGACACATTGCAATGTTCTCAAGGGTTTTATAAGAGGATGAATGTTCAGCTCCCGATAAAAGCTTCAAAATAAGATTGCAAGATTGGATGGTGCTCTTCCCTTTTGTGCAGCATGAGTTGTGAAAAGTGCAAGTAATTTTAGCATTAAAATTTATATTAAAGATTTTCTTAAAGATTTTAAAAATGCTGATATTGCAGTAAACCTCATGAATAACTTTTGTTCTCTGCGGCTCTCTGTGAGTAAATGTGTGTGTATCAACTATCACTATAAAAGCCATTTGATTCATCTTCTTGGGTTACAAAGTTTGCAGAAGGAGTAAAATCATAGGAAATTATTAATACTCATGCTTTCAAGCCAAAAAGCCTTCTCAAAAAGGCAAACCAGGTACAAATAGAGGAAGAAAATAAAAAATTACAGTGTGTTCCACCTAAACTGAACTTTTTAGTGTAATTCCAATAAGGGAAAATACTTTGGGTCATCTTCAGACAAAGAGAGCCATAAGCAAATGAAAAAAACATGTGGCAGACAGAGTCAAATATTCACAGTAAAAGTAGGACCAAGAAGACTGTGATGGAGTTGAAGAGACATCAGCACACAGATAAAATGAATGGCACATAGAAGGGAAACAGAATCACTGGTGGAGGAGGTTGCAGGATTCTCTTGATCCTGCCGCATTATTTTCTGAAGACCGTTGTCCTAAGAAGAGATGGAGAAGACTAATCTGAGAAAATATTTTTCCACTCAATGTGTAATCGAACTCTGGAATTCGTTACCAGAGAACATAGTAAAAGCTGTTAGTGTTGCTGGATTTACATAGTAACATAGTAAATGACGGCAGATAAAGACCAGTGGCTAGAGTAGGTGTGCCCGCTGCTCCGTGCAGGTCACCCCCTCTATGAAAACAGAAAGACAACTACCTCTAGAGAAACAGGAACAGCCTTAAGAACATGATGGAGGAAAGCAACAGATTGAAGGGAAGAAAGAAGAAATGCAACCCCAACACTTGCTGTGTTATAAGAAATATACGTGACCATGGGCCTTTGAGAATGAGGTTCCTAGGTCAAGAATAAATAGCGCCTTCTGTATTTCAGGGAGCAGAAGAGGATGTTATTATCCAGTCAACATGAAATTCAGTTCTCTTCTAGAATTAACTCAAAATTTATTTAAAACAGGACCAACAGAGCACTGGTTACTTCATCTTTGATAACTAATCATGATCACACAGCACATGTGTTCCCTTGTAGGCTTGGAGATAGCTGCTTCACTGTTCTTAGCACTCAGTCAAAATGCTCATGATGCAATCCATTCAAAGCTGGATTATCCTTCACCGGTATTCAGGTTGAAGGTACACAGATTCCGAATAGGGCGATGTATTCGTTAATGTGCATTCAGTTTATTGGAATGCCTTAAAATATTTAATGCATGCAAAATTGATTTAATGCATACTAAATTACTGTGAGGTTCCACTGCAGGCCTGCAAGGGGCTCAGCTTCTGTGAGAGTTTTCCCTGGGTGAACCTCAAACCTTCCACCTGCGGGTGTCAGCAGGCTTCTTCTGGCTGGCTGCCTTGGTCCACTCCATGTCTGCCTATTCCTGCCAGAGGTCATCTTCTTCCTGGTGGATTTATATTTAAACTCAGCCCTTTTTTGGCATCTGTGCTAGAGCTTGGTCTGAACTTTCCTCATTGATGCCTCATGTTTGGATTCCTTACTACACTTCAGATCCCAGTTTTACTCTTTGGAAGCCTCTTTGTTTCAGTACCAGCTGAAATCCAGACTTGCTCCTAAGCTAAAATTCCTCAGTGGGTGTTACTGGCTCTTGCTTTCTGTTTTCTCCTCTAGGGTTCCTCAGTATCTACTGTTTAGAACTTCTCCCCAGGCACCAGGTTTTATGCAACTAAGGCCTGGTGGCCACCAGCACCAAAGAGCTCAACCCAAAGGGAATGTGATCACTACAGGCGGAAGACGACACCACCATCCCTGGGTCCAGGGATGCCATCGTTATTGGAGAACCCTTCGGTGGATCTCGGTTTGCTCTTTACTTCTGGGTTCTTCTTATTGATTAGATCTGTCACATATATGCATTAATGTGAATATAATCGATCTGCACATGTTAAAATGTTTTTAGTAAAGCAAACATGTGAAATGAACAGAAAAAAAACAATGAAAAATCAGGGAGAAAAAATTCCTAATTCAAACATATACTAGGTTATTTCATAGGTATTCAGGTTCCAAAGAGATGCACAAGTCACGAACAAGGACAGCACAGCGCCTCAGCTATCAAGTAGCTCAAAATGCCAGTAGCTTTCCAAGAAACCCTTTTGAATCCCTGAGGTCCTTAGGGTTGGGGTTGTATAGGCCTATGCCTAGAGGTAAGAGGAGCTAGAGTAGAACTGGATCCAGCGTTTGGCTGCAAGCCTACTCTTTCTGCATGTACTAACTTCAGGCTCAGAGGCCACACAGACCCCTGTTTAAAACCAGGCACTGCTCCTTTTACCTTTACACCCACTAACATTAACATTTGTTTTAAAAAAGCAGCAAAGCAGTTCAGTAGAATTACAAGGTCAATGCCCATATTTTTATTGCTGTAATACCTTTGAAGATCAGTGATCTACAGTGGGCATTAAGGGGTCTGGTTACTTAGGTGCGCTAAAGTTAACACATGTTAATTCACCATTAAAGCACATTATTTTAACACAGGTTGCATATTCAAAGGGACGTGGTCATTAATAACGCATGTTAATGGTGAATTAACATACATTAACATTAGTGCACCTTAGTAACTAAAGCCCTAAGTCCTTATACCAGGAAACCTCTCATCTTCTTTCCTCCTCTAAACTTACTACTTATTCATCTGATCCTATCCGCACCCATCTCCTTATCTCCATTTCCTCCTCTGCCATCCTTTCCATCACACATATTCTCAACCTCTCGCTCTTCGATGCTACTGTCCCTGCAGCCTTCAAGTATACTGTGATCACACCTCTCCTCAAGAAACCTTCACTTGACCCTAGTTGTCCTTCTAATTATTGTCCCATCTCCCTTCTTCCATTCATTTCCAAACTTCTTGAGCATGAAGTCCTCTGCCACTGTCTTGAATTTCTTTCCTCTCAAGTCCTTCTGGATCCACTTCAATCTGGCTTTCGTCCCTTACATTGTACTGAGATGGCACTTGCCAAAGTCTCCATTGACTTCTTCCTGGCTAAATCTAAGGGTCTCTATTCTATTCTCATTCTTCTTGATCTTTCTGCTGCCTTTGACACTGTTGATCACCACCTTCTCCTTGACACATTGCCCTTACTTGGTTTTAGGGACTCTGTGCTCTCCTGGTTCTCTTCTTATCTCTCCTATCACTCTTTCAATGTTTGTTCTGATGGTTCCTCCTCTTCTGCTATCTCGCTCTCAGTTGGTGTACCCCAAGGATCTATCCTGGGCTATCTTCTTTTTCTCTCTCTACACCCAGTCCCTTGGTGCTCTCATCTCCTCCCATGGATTTCAGTATTGTTTTTATGCTGACGATTCTCAGATCTATCTTTCTTCACCTGTATTTCTCTGATACTCCAAGCCTACATCTCTGCCTGCCTGTCTAACATCATCACCTGGATGTCTCTCTGCCATTTGAAATTAAATATGGACAAAACCAAACTTATTATTTTCCCCCTAAACCTTCCTCCCCCTTCCTCCTTTCTCTATCTCTGTAGATAACACTCTTCTACTTTCTGTTTCCTCAGCTTGTAGCCTTGGGGTCATCTTTGCATCCTCCCTTTCCTTCTCCTCACATATCCAACTGATAGCTAAAACCTGTTGTTTCTTTCTCTATAACATTAGAAAAATCTGCCCCTTCCTCTCTGAACACACTGCTAAAGCACTTGTCCACTCTCTAATTACTTCCTGTCTTGACTATTGCAATCTCCTTCTTGCTGGGCTCCTTCTGAGTTACCTCTCTCTCCCCTTCAATCTATTCAAAGCTCTACTGCTCAACTAATCTTTTGCCAGCTTCGACATACTCATATAACCCCTTTTCTCAAATCACTTCATTGGCTTCCCTTCCATTTCTGTATCCAATTCAAACTTCTCCTTCTGACCTTTAAATGCATTCATTCTTCTGCTCCTCACTACCTTTCCTCTCTCCTCTCTCTCTACACCCCTCCTCGTGAACTCCACTCTTCTACTGACTTGCTTCCCTCTTTGCCCTTTTCCTCCACTGCCAACTCCAGACTTCAATCTTTTCACCTTAGTGCTCCTTATGCCTGGAACAAACTTCCTGAATTTGTATATATGGCTTCATCTCTCCCCCTTTTCAAATCCATGCTAAAGGCTCATCTCTTTGAGGCTGCTTTTGGTTCCTGATCTCTTGCTTTCCTTGTGTCTCCTCACTCTTCTTTATTCTACCCTTATTCTCGTCTTTTGTCTTGTCTGTCTTAATTAGATTGTCAGCTCTGAAGAGCAGGGACCGTCTTTAAATGTGTCTGTACAGCGCTACATATGCCTGGTAGCATTATATAAATGATTAATAGTAGTAATAGTAAAACAAAGCTGTGCAGATTAGATGAGCCTTGGAGTCCTCGTCTCTCACCAGATTCTCTGTTTCAGTACCCTAAAATGATTTCTCACCATTTCTAGATGCTTGTAGTTCTTGACTGGAAGCAGGAGAAAAGGGTTTCACTGGAACCAGATGCTATAACAAATAACTACAAAGTACTCTTAGGGGTCTGTTTACTAAAGACCGGTAAGAGAGCAAAGGTGCCATTAACAGGCATTATCGGCACCTATGAGCAGTTAATGCCGCAGAAGTTCCGATAACGCTGGATTAACAACGTGTGGAAGCTGGGCCCGAGGCATTAAGATGAAAGGAGGTAGAGAGTGGGGGGCATTAATGGGGCAGAGACTGGGTGGGGATAGCATGTGCTCGTTTAACACTGGTTTGTGTTACTGTGCATTAGAGCTCCAGCGCTGGGAACCCTAACGCCATCTGAAAGCTCGCGGTAAGGGCCCTTTCTGAGGGGAAAGAGCCTCTTTAAATGAATGCAATGTGCCCTACTCACTGTAGTTCTCAAATGAGTGATAGCAGTGCTCCATTGGCAGCAAACGTATGGTAGCCGCTTAATAAAAGGCACTATGTTGTTGGTGCCAAATTAGCAAAGGAGGTGTCACAGGGGTGATGCAGTGGGTCTGGCTGGTCTACTAGGCTGACAAGGCTGCTGCCTAAGGTGTACATCTGTGATGTCTGGTATGACTCCACTGTGACAGTGGCAGCACACATACATGCTGCTGCAGTCAAAAAGGAGTCGCGCTATCCCCACTGCCACCATATTGCCATGTCAGCATTGTGTGAGGGTGGGGATGGCGGTCACAGCGGCTGCGTCCTGCTGCAGATGAAATCTGTGTCCCGGCCCTGTATGTCAGGTGCCAGTGGGATATTATCAAAAACACATAAAACAGACTGATGAAATAGGAAAATGTCTTTCACCACTACTTCCTATAGTATTATAAGACTACTTATTATACTACTATAATAAGTAGTATTATAATAATATAATATAGTATTATAATACTATAGGAAGTAGTGAACATACTGTCAGTGGGATGGCAAGCATGTCAGTGAATAGTGGTGTACCCCAGGGATCTGTGCTGGGTCCGCTGCTTTTTGACATATTCATAAATGACCTGGAAAGTGGAATAACGAGTGAGGTTATCAAATTTGCTGATGACACAAAACTATTTAAAGTTGTTAAAACCCAGGTGGATTGTGGAAAATTGCAAGAGGATCTTGATAAATTGAAAGACTGGGCATCAAAATGGCAGATGAAATTTAATGTGGAGAAGTGCAAGGTTATGCACCTAGGGAAGAACAACCCAAACTATGGTTACACGATGCAAGGTTCCACATTAGGAACCACCACCCAAGAAAAAGATTTAGGCGTCCTTGTGGATACCATGTTAAAACCCTCGGCCCAGTGTGCAGCGGCGGCCAAGAGAGCAAATAGAATGCTAGGTATGATAAGGAAAGGAATGGAAAATAAAACAAAAGATATTATAATGCCTCTATATCGTTCCATGGTGAGACCGCACCTTGAATATTGTGTGCAATTCTGGTCGCCATATCTTAAAAAGGATATAGCAATTTTAGAAAAGGTTCAGAGAAGAGCCACCAAAATGGTAAAGGGGATGGAAGGCTACTCCTATGAAGAAAGGCTAAAAAGGTTGGGGCTCTTTAACCTGGAAAAGAGACGGCTGAGGGGAGATATGATAGAAGTCTATAAATTAATGAACGGAGTGGAACGGGTAAACGTAGATCGATTGTTTACCTTATCAGAATATAGAAAGACTAGGGGACATGCAATGAAGCTACAGGGTAAACTATTTAAGACTAATAAAAGAAAATATTTTTTCACTCAACGTGTAATCAAACTCTGGAATTTGTTACCGGAGGATGTAGTAAAGGCTGTTAGTGTAGCTGGGTTTAAAAAAGGTTTGGACAAGTTCCTGGAGGAAAGGTCCATAAACCATTATTAAGAAGGGACCCAGGATATCAATGCTTGAACCAATACAAGCATTGTGGAACCTGTGTCCCTTGGGGAAACTGCTAGGTACGTATGACCTAGATTGGCCACTGTTGGAAACAGAATACTGGGCTTGATGGACCTTGGTCTGACCCAGTATGGCATATCTTATGTTCTTATGTAGGTACAATGGAGCACATGGTGATCCCTCCCTTCCAAGGTCTAAGGCAGCAGCACGTATGCCCACATCCCCCAGTGGAGGGGGGTCAGGAGGGGCATGGTGTGACTAGCTGGATGTGCACAACTTCAATAAGGCCGCAGGCAGCACTGAAGCGGCAGCTGTGCCACTGTGGCAGGAAGGGAGGGATCAACCGGCATGCTGTCCACCATAATCAGTGGACCCTGCCACCCAGCTAGTTTTCTGAATGGATGGTCTGGCCCTGGGATGTCCCCCACCTGAACATATTGAGTAGATATGTGCATGTGGGGGGGGGGGGGGGAATATGCCACTGAGGTAGGAATACTATACAATATGATAACAGCCTATCTCAAAAGAAAAATGACCACCCTGCCCCCTCATCTGCCAAATAATGATCTGTGCATGAACTGATGATCCCTCCATAAGTGAGTATGCAGTCAGTTACAACCATCTGAGCCACAAGGGAATCCAGATTAGCTGCAAAATATGAGATTATTCCATGACTGCCCCACAAGCACACATGAGGAAATGGGATGCCCATGGTCTGGAATGTGTGTGTTCATGTATCATGGCCTGCCCCTTTGACTCGATAGATCCCATATGTAAGACATGAATGTCAGCTGAACCAGCAGCATAGCAAGGAAGTGCAACATACTGACCTAACAAGATGTCCCTCTCCCACACCTGCCGAACATACCTTGTCAGACAAGTATGACACAGAGCTTGCAGAGATCTAAGCAGACATAGGCACACCCTAACTCATGCCCTCATGCATCCTGACAATGACCACATATGGCCCAAAAAAAGTGAGAACATCTCGTAAATTAAAAGCTTAAATAGTTTACTTATTTACCTTTTTTAGCTATATAACGTCTTTATTTTGACAATTTCCGATCGCCATCTTTGGTTTTTTAATTTGTCAATCGTTTACATCTGTCTTTTTGAATTTTTAATAACTTATATGCTACGAGATGTTCTCACTTTTTTTGGACCACCCTGTATACTCATAGATTGATGAACCCACACGGCTGCTCTGTGGCTCCAAACAAATTGCCAGTGTATGTATGAGAGAAGGGTCACAGGTTCAAGACCAGCCTTTAATCAGGAATGGTATGTCCAGATATGTTAACATTATCCTACGTTTTCAGAACTGTATCAGCATGTGCAGCCTTCAACATTTTATCCAACATGAGTCCACACACTCAGCTGCCACACTGAGAAGCTATACCACCCATGACTGGATGATAAAACATGCTAATAGCACCGGTACACTGAGTGGGCATTGACAGCACCTGAGCATTGCAGAGCATTCTAATAGTGCCTGCACACTGAGCAGGCATTGACAATAGTGGAGCATCAAAGGAAACCTAAGGGGCAGATAAGCATGCCAACCTGCACCACTTTTGGACAGTGGGGTCATGCGTGTGTGTGTGTCTCCAGAGGAGTGAGAGCCGCAGCAATGCATTGTGCATGTATGTGGTGCCCAGGTTTTATGGCTCTGTATACAACATGATGCAGATCAGCTATAGGCTACTCCTCCACACGCTTGCTAACTGGTGCGCCCTTAACACTTTTTAGTAAGCCTACCCCTTAGTTGAGCTGGATCGGTGAATCTGAAATTAATCTGCAGCTGAGCTGAAACATCTAAAATAAACGTGCTGTTTAAATCTGTGCTGCCTGTGTCATCCACAAGCATATTTATTTATTTATTTAACAGTTATTTATATACCGCTCTTTCCCTTGTTTCAAGTGCGGTTTACATGTAACAGTAGGTTAATTGGTATGAGATATACCAGGACATTTTACATAGAACAGATAATTATAAATTACAAGGAAAATTGTAACATTACAAGTATAACATATTAGAACATATATACATTTTCTCAGGATTTTAATCAGACTGTAGAAATGTGCTTTTCGGTTTGTATATAAAGAAGGAATTTTTGCATGCACCCTGAAGAAGCCAATCAGTTGAGTGCTGGGCTAGTTTGATGGCGAGTACAGTGAGCACATATCTCCCATTCTGGCAATTCATATTAACATGGTAGAATAAACAAAGATTTCAACTCTTCACCCAGCAAAAAATGTTGTGATGATGCAGTGTTTGGGTATTTATTTATTTATATTCTCTTATATACCGCGCTATTCTGCATCAGTGCGGTTTACATTGAACAAACTGAAATTACATTGAACAGGGCATTATAACTTGGAGATAACCATTCTCAAATTTTCCATGGACAATGCAGGCTGAGGGCTGTCCAGGATGAATAGTAGAGGTATGCAGACCAAAACGTTTCATTTGGTTTAACTTCCTACCTCATTTATGGGATTTTTTTTGTTTTGTTGAGGGTTTGGGATTTTTTTTTTTCATTTTTGAGGACAATGTTATCAAGTACACAATATTGATCCATTGCATGTTCTTTTATCAGTTGGCGCACATTGAGCAATAGTATGTGCTCTTGACAACCAGAAAAAACCTAAACTTTTTATAAAAACAAGTAAGTATTATACTTTTTATTTGGTCAAAAGAAGTATAGGCTAGATTATATGATATGCATATCTGTGGTCCCAGAGTGTGTTGTTAGAGTGGAATTTTATAACAGACTTCCTAACTCGTGCAACAGCTTTGCACCCAACTTACACCAATTTCCATGGTATGTATCTACCTTCAGCCCGATACTTACTCCCCAGAAAGCACACACACACATTTACACCTGCTATTTAGGGCATGCAAATTTCCTAGCTTTCTTTTGAATGCATATCTATGCGCATAAATGCTAATGCTTCCATTTAATTTGGCTAAGCCAATGCACATACGTGACAGAGACTTGTGGCACATTATAAACTCACCAATTTATCAAGGGATGAGTTGTTAAGAACAGGACTCCAGTTGTTCAGGTGAAGTGTAGTTCAGGAGGTAGGTAAATATCTAAGAAAATGGGAAAGCTGGAAGGGGAGGGGGAAGAAGGATTCGGAATACTGCAAAGACATTGAGACGTGCAGAGCATAGAAAGGACGTGATAATAGCATCAGCATTAAGCAGGACGTTCTGAGAATAGTTCAGTCCAGTCCCAACTCCAGTGCCCCATGAATCCACTGATCTTCCTCAGGCCTAAGTGTCAAGCTTTTTGATGAGTTTCTATTCAGCAGTTGCACTCTAGATGGTCCCTTTGAAGTTTTTCTTTGCAGCTGAATGGTATCTGTAAGATCAGAGTGTCCTGGAAGGCTGAAGTGTTCTGCTAATGAATTTTCAATGTTAAGCGTTCTGCTAATGAGTTTTCAATGTTGCCATTTGTGTCCATTTTTCTTCCTCTTAAGGACTTGCCAAAGGGCTGGTGCAAGGATATTGGGCACCCTATTTATTTATTTTATTTATTTATTTACATTCTCTTATATACCATGCTATTCTGCATCAGTGCGGTTTACATTGAACAAACTGAAATTACATTGAACAGGGCATTATAACTTGGAAATAACTATTTTACAGGGAACATGGGCTATGGAGGGTTAAGTGGCTTGCCCAAGACCACAAGGAGCACCTGTGGGACTAGAAACCCCAGTCCTTCTGACCCAAGGTTGCTGTCCTCTAGTGGGATTTGAACCCCCGACCTTCCGGCCTGAAGTACCTTGCCCCAACCACTAGGCCACTCCTCCACTCCTAGGCAAGCCTTTAACCTTACACCCCAAACCTCCCTACCCCCCCCCCCCAAACATTTCTAATTAAACTCAATAATCATGATCATTCACACCCGACAACATTGTAGTTGACATTGAAAACTTTGCTTTGTACATATCCGTGTGCCCAATCTCCCAACAGTAAAACAATATGCTGAAGGTTCTTTGAGTATGTGGGGCTGTCAGAAACTATTGTTTTGCTTTGAATGTTACTCCTCTTTGCTGCTGCCCTAGGCGACCGCTTAACCTTGCCTAATGGTTGGGCCAGCCCTGGCTGGCCTATTTATCCTTTTGTGTGAGGAAGGTGAGCAGGTATAAGCGAAATTAGAACACATGAAAAAATTTGACACCATCACCTCAGGCCTGAATAGGGACAATGGCTAAATGGCCCACTACAGGTGTGATCTTTCTGTCATTAATTTTTCTCACCCATCACAGTTGCCAGTTAGCTTAATTATGCCACTATTTCCCTCCTTTTTCACACCCTGCTTTGTACTTCTCAATGTCTTCTATGTACATTGTATCTGCCTTCCCATTTCCTAACCTCCTCTTCCTTTCCCCCCATCCACTCGTTTTCATGAATAATACCCAGCTGCTGAAGCACACCTGGTGCATCTGAAGGCATGAGCTCTTGTCCTTGAAAGCTAAATTGGTTAGTTTTAAGGTTCCACCAGCCCCTGTTGATTTTGCTTCTCCAGACTAACATGGCTATGCTTCTAGCTATGTACATGCAGGATATATATGCATATCTTTACCTGAACATAGTCCAAGTGCATATAAATTACTCCCTTGACAATCAGTCAGGTGCCTAATTATGCAGCATGGCAAGTTTGATCTTGGTTTGATGCCCATATGGAAGAAAGAGGGAAGAATATGTGGGATTTTAGAAAGGACGTCATAGTGCAAACTGGGATGTCTAAGCCAGAACATCTGAAAAAAAAGCAGGCAACTCCAGGTGGAGACATGATTTGACAAACGTGAATGTGCTTGATATGGATGTCTGTTGGGGTATCTACACAGACGTTCCCAGAATAGTATTTGAGAACAAAGGTGTCTAGGAATAGCCTGATGGCTAGCGTAGTGGGTTAGGAACAGGGAAGCCAGGGCTCAAATCCCACTGTTGCTATAGAAACATGATGGCAGAAAAAGACCACATGGCCTATCTAGTCTGCCCTTCCATATCAACTACAATAGTCCCTTTTCCTTTAGAGAGCCTCTGTGTTTGTCCCATGCTTTTTTGAATGTAGATACTGTACTCATCTCTACCACCTCAACAAGGAGACTATTCCATGTATCTACCACTATTTCCGTAAAGAAATATTTTCGCAAATTACTCCTGAGTCTATTGCCTTTCACTCTCATCCTATGTCCCCTTGTAGCAGAGCTTGCCTTCAATTGAAAGAGGCCCTCCTGTGCATTTATGCCACGGAGGTATTTAAATGTCTCTATCATATCGCCCCTATCCCGCCTTTCCTCTAAAGTATACATATTAAGATCTTTAAGTCTGTCCTCATATGTATCATAATGAAGACCACTAACCATTTTAGTAGCCACCCTCTGCACCGACTCCAACTTGCTCTATCTTTCTGATGGTGCGGTCTCCAGAATTGCACACAATACTCCAAATAAGGTCGCACTAGAGATTTATACAGAGACATTATCACCTTCTTTTTTCTGCTGGCCATTCCTCTCCCTATACATCCAAGCATCCTTCTGGCTTCCACAGTCACTTTTTCTACCTGTTTAGCTACTTTAGGATCGTCAGACACAATTACGCCCAGGTCCTACTCTTCTTTTGTGGACAGAAGTACCTCATCTCCTACACTGTAGAGCTCCATTGGATTTTTTGCAGCCTAAATGCATGACTCTGCATTTTTTAGCATTCAATTTCAGCTGTCATATTCTAGACCAGCGATGGCGAACCTATGGCACGCGTGCCAGCTGTGGCACGCGAAGGCCTTGCAGCTGGCACGCGGGTAGGTCCGCAAAAAAGAAAAAGCTGGCTCTGGCTGCTGCCGCGGATGTGGGCTCTGGCTGCTGCCGCGGACGCGGCAGCGGCAGAGTGCAGTGTCCCGCGGGGCCCCCTCCGCCCTCTAAGCCCCTCTGCAAGGGCTTTCAGATTCGCGAGGGAGAGCGTCTCCCTCGCGTCTCTGTTAAGCCCGCAGGGGCTAATGGGAAATTTCCCATCAGCCCCTTTAGACGCGAGGGACTGATGGGAAATTTCCCATTAGCCCCTGCGGGCTTAACAGAGACGCAAGGGAGAAGCTCTCCCTCGCGAATCTGAAAGCCCTTGCAGAGGGGCTTAGCGGGCGGAGGGGGCCCCGCGGGACATTGCATTCTGCCGCTGCCACGGCAGCGGCAGCAGCCAAAGCCAGCTTTTTTTTTTTTTTAATATGCCATGGGGGGGGTTAGGACAGCTAATGGGCTAGGGGGGGGTTAAGACTGCTAATGGGCTGGGGGGGGTAGCGGGTAGGACTGCTAATGGGCTGGGGGGGGTAGGACTGCTAATGGGCTAAGGGGGGTAGGACTGCTAATGGGCTGTGGGCTGATGGGGGCGGTCTGGAAATGGGGTGATGGGGGGTTAGGACTGGTAATGGGCTATGGGGGGGTTAAGACTGCTAATGGGCTTTGGGCTGATGGGGGCTGTCTGGAAATGGGGTGATGGGGGTTAGGACTGATAATGGGCTATGGGGGGGGCTAGGACAGGAAATGGGCTGATGGGGAGGGGTTAGGACTGGATGGGCTGTGGGCTGTTGGGGGGGTTAGGACTAGTAATGGGCTATGGGGGGGTTAAGACTGGTAATGGGCTGTGGGCTGATGGGGGGGCTGTCTGGAAATGAGGTGATGGGGGGTTAGAACTGCTAATGGGCTATGGGGGGGGTTAGGACTGATAATGGGCTAAGGGGGGGGCTAGGACAGGAAATGGACTGATGGGGAGGGGTTAGGACTTGAGGTGGGCTGATGTGGTTAGGACTGGTAATGGGCTGTGGGCTGATTGGGGGGGGTTAGGACTGGCAATGGGCTGTGGGGGGCTGACTGGAAATGGGCTGATGGGGTTAAGACTGGAAGTGGGCTGATGGGGGGTTAGGACTGGTAATGGGCTATGGGGGGGTTAGGACTGATAATGGGCTATGGGGGGGTTAAGACTGGTAATGGGCTTTGGGCTGATGGGGGATGTCTGGAAATGGGGAGATGGGGGTTAGGACTGGTAATGGGTTATAGGGGGGCTAAAACTGAAATGGGGTGATGGGGGTTTAGGACTGGAAGTGGGTTGATGGGGGGCTAGGACTGGTAATGGGTTGGGGGGTTGCTATGACTGGAAATGGGCTGAGTGGAAGGGGAGGCTTGAACTGCAAATAGCTGATGGGGAGGGAGCTTGGAATGGAAATGGGCTGTGAGGGAAGGGAGCTAGGACTGAAAATGGGCTGATGGAGCAGCTAGGATAGGACTGGAAATGGGCTGTTGGGGGGAGCTAAGATTGGAAATGGGCTGTGGTGGGGGCTTGAATTGAAATGGACTCATGGAGGGGCTAGAACTGGAAGTAGGCTCATGGGGGGGGGGCTTGGACTGGAATTGTACTGAGTGGAGGGGAGCTATGATTTGACATGGGCTGATGATGGGGCTAGGAAATGACTAGAAATGGGCTGATGGGGGGCTAGGATTGGAAATGAGCTGATGAAGGGACTCAGACTGAAAATGGATGGGGGAGCTAGGACTGGAAATGGGTTGATGGGGGGCTAGGACTGGAAATGGGCTGATGCAGGGACTAGAAAGGAATGGATGCTGGGTGAGACTGGAACTAGAAGGGAGCTGATGTTGGGGGAGGATTAGAATGGGATGGGGCTTGGAAAGTAAAATGGAGAGGGGAAAAATATTTTGTGTGGGAGGAATGAAAAATCGACAATTGGCCGGGTATTGGGAGAGTAAGTGGGGATTGAGGATGGAGCGGTAAAATTTGTGTGGATGAAATAGGAATGAGGAAAGAGCAAAAGGAGAAAGATTAGTATGTTAAAGCAGATGTAGAGAGAGAGAATGGAAAAAAAGACTAGAAGAGAGAAGAAAGAACAAATGGACAGCAGACGATGGAGAGTTAGCAGAAAACATGAAGAAACCAGAAGAAAGTGGCTGGAGCAATTGCAACTGAAAAAAAATGCACAAAAGGTAGAAAGATATCTCTTTATTTTGAATTTATTAACTGGAATATGAAACCTCTGGGAAATGTGCATCATTAACGTCTGTGCTTTGTTTGGTACAAGAGGAAATTAATTTATAGTTTTATTTCTACAGTGTTGTACATTCCAAGTTTGGCTTTTGGGGTTCCCAGTTTAATTATTGCCTTCCTGTTTCTAAATTGTGATTCCTTGTTTGGTGATGGTCTATGTTCTGCATGTGTAACTGAGCTGAGGTTTAATTGACGTGCTGGCACTTTGAGGAAATTCTTTGGTTTTGTGCGGCAGTTTGGGCACTCGGGCTCAAAAAGGTTAGCCATCACTGTTCTAGACCATTATTCAAGTTTAACTAGATCCCTCCTCATACTGCTGACTCTTTCCTGTGTGTCTACTCTATTGCAGATTTTGGTATCATCTGCAAACAAGCAAACCATACCCAACAGTCCTTTCACAATATCATTAACAAAGATGTTAAACAGAATCGACCAAGGATAGATCCCTGTGGCATACTACTGGAAACCTCCTTCTCCTCAGAGTAAGCTCCATGTACCTGTACCCTTTGTCGCATCTCACTCAACCAATTTCTAACCTAATCAGTAACTTTAGGGTCCATCTCTAGGGTGCTCAGTTTGCTTATAAGTCTCCTGTGCGGAACAGTGTCAAAGGCTTTACTGAAATCTAAATACACCACATCTAAGGCTCTCCCTCGGGCCAACTCCCTGGTCACCCAGTCAAAGAAATCTATCTGATTTGTCTGAACAAGATCTGCCTCTAGTGAATCCAAGCTGCCTTGGATCCTGCAAGACATTGGACTCCAGAAACCTCACTATTCTTTCCTTTAGTAGCCTTTCCAATAATTTACTAACCACAGAGGTTAGACTAATAGGCTTGTAGTTCTCATTGTCATCCTTAGGTCTGCTTTTGTCTAAAGAGATCACATGTGCCTCTCTCCAGTCCTCTGGCACCACTCCCAACTCCAAAGAGGCATTGAAAAGGTCAGACAATGAAGCCACTAGAATGTCCTCAAGTTCCCTCAGTATTCTTGGATGTATCCCATCTGAACCCATGGCTTTGCCTACTTTTAGTTTAGCTAGTTTCTCTCGAACACAGTCTTCTGAAAATTGTTCAAGATTCCCATCACTTCTGTTGCTATTTGTGGGTGTTTTCTGAGGTCCTGCTCCAGGCCCTTCATCTGTGAACACAGAACAGAAATATTTGTTAAGCAATTCTACTTTATCCTCATTGGTTTCTGCATATTCCTTCCCTGTAACCTTGAGTCTGACAATACCACTTTTGCCCTTCCTCCTCTCACCATCATATCTGAAAAATGTCTTATACCCACATTTTGTTGCATTGGCTATTTCTTCTTCTTTTTGTACCTTTGCTTTCCTGACTACTTTGCTAGCTTCTCTAAGTTTCTCCAAATATCATGAAGGCCTCCCTCTTTTTCTTCACCTTCTCAGCTACTTCTTTTGAGAACCAAAATGGCCTCCTTTTCCTTTTACATTCATTTACCTTTCTAACAAAAAGGTTTGTTGCCTTTAAAATATTCCCTTTCAGTTTTGCTCACTGTTTTTCTACATCTCCCAGCTATTCCCATCCCACTAACGATTCTCTGAGGTATTGTCCCATCTTGGCAAAGTTAGTTTTCCTAAAGTCTAAGACCCTCGCTTTTGAATGGATTTTATCAGCCCTGGTACTAATTAATACTGAACCACACCATCTGGTGATCACTGGATGTGAGTTGATTTCCCACTGTAACATCATAAACACTTTCCCCATTGGTAAGCACTAAGTCCAGTATGGCCCCATCACCTGTGGATTCTGTTACAAATTGCCTGAATAGTTTTCCCTGTAGAGAATCCAGGATCTCCTTACTTCTAGATAACACTGCAGCAGGGATGTGCCAATCCACATCTAGCATATTGAAAGTGCTATCAGTAGCACTTCTCCTTTCATGGCAATAATGTGTATGTCTTCTATTAAATCTTCGTCCAATTCTATGCCCTTTGAGGGGGATCTGTAAATAATTCCAATGCAAATGGATTTCCCTTTCCCTCTTTCTAGTTTAATGCACAGTTCCTCCTCTCTTCCTTTTAAGCCCTGCAATTCTATAGCTTTAATATTATTTTTAACATATACAGTAGTGTCACACCATCTCCCCTTCTTCCTACCCTGTTCTTCCTGCATAAAGTATAGCCCGGTATAATTACATCCCAGTCATGGTTTTCTGTGAACCATGTCTCCGTAACCACCACTAAATCCAAGTCAGCCTCTTCCATTAAAGCCTCAACATCTGGGATCTTATTTTCCATGCTATGGGCATTTATACACACCGCTTTCCAGATGTTGCCCCTATTACCCATTTCTACATAGGTATGTAATATTTCATTTATTTGGGGGGCATTCACCACTTACCTGGGGACTCTCTTTGCCCATCCCCATCGAATCTAGTTTAAAGCCCTCTTCAGTAAGTTAGCCAACCTGCTGCTGAAAATGCCTCAACCCTTCTTGGACAGATGGACATCATTTTCGTTCTGCTGCTGGTGCTGAGTAGTGGGATGATAGAGTGCCTTCTTCTCTACACTCTCTGGATGTTTTACAAACAAAACAAGCACTTTTCAGGTGCCTGGAGCAGGTCTAAACTTAGACGCGGCTCCCGACGTCCAGGACATTTCTGAGATCAGGTGGGGACATCCAGGTTCCTGAGAACACCCTGACCACACCCCCATTCAGACTTGAATGTCCTCACAATGGAGATGTCCATAGACTCAGCTTCTAAAATGGCTCTGGAGATGTCTCTATGCTTTGGACATCTCTATACTCATTTTCCGACATCCAAAGCATGAAAAGGGCTTCCAAAATGACCCCCCCAAAGAGGGTAGTTTTATAAAAGGGCTCCTGTGTTGAAAGGCAAAGTATGTGCCTATTTTGAGGATATTCCATAAAGACAATATAAGTGCCTGTCATTGCAAAATAACCTTGCAAATGCAGCGGAAATTGTTGCTTAAATGCACTCATGTACATTTACGCCTGCTTCAGAGTAGCTGCAATTGTACACATTTAGCTAACCAGCTAAAACGCACTGATCCCAATATTCAGAAGTACTATTCTGATAGTGCCACCTAAACAGTGCCTACTTAAAACCAAGGCTGTCTGTGAGCATACTGGGAGTGGTGCTGATCGATATCAGATTGACTGCGATGTTCAGCCACTAACCAGATAGCTTAACTGGTTAAAGTTAAGATAGTTGAATGGCTGTCCTAACTTTAATCGGTTATCGCTAACCAGACAGCAGTGCAAGCTTCAATCTGACTGTGATGGGAGGAGGACTGGCTTTGGTTGGGACTCCCCTTCCTCTCGCTCCTTGTGGGAAACTGTTATGTTCCTCCTCATGTGGGGTTCTTGAGCTGTAGGTGGGGGGGAGGGGAGGAATGCTGGACAATGTTGGAGGTGAATGAGCTTCTTGTGCACACATTGGCTGAACATTTGTGGACTCTGGTACATAGTGGCTGGCTCTCCCCTTCCCTAGGTGGGATTGGGGGGTGGCAGGTGGCAGTAAATTTTCTCTGGTGAGATAAGCAGGTGCGAATTAGTTATGGAAAATTTATTTTGGAGAGGGGGAAGGGCCTCCTGGATCTAAGACTTTACAATGTGGCCGTCCTTATCCAGTGGATCCTTGACAACTATATAGGGACGAACCAGTGCACTCCAGATGGAGTACTGGAGACATGGAGCCATCCCTATGGACTAATTAGCACCCTTCACTATAGTAAGGTGGCTCTAACATGACCAGAATATGGACCATGGTTGGAGGCCCTCCGGAAAGCGTGGAGATAGTGGGCCAGGAAACATGATCGAAGCTGGCAGGTAACTCCCTTTCTGCAGGTAACAGGAAACCCAGGCTGTCTGCCAGGGCTGGGAAAAGCCAAGTTATACCAGCAGAAGCTAACTGGGCAACAGCTGAATTATGGGGATTATTGTCAGTAGCAAATAAATATATAAATATTTGATATGTCCAGGGGTAATGGCTACTTCTGTTTTTCCCATGATTCTATAGATCTATCTGGCAAATGAACCACGTGAGATAAAGGGAACCAAACCTATGTTTATATATAAATTAGACTTTATTGCTGATAAATAATGGAGATATAGAATAAATTAGACTTATGAGGTAGCAAGTTATGTAGCCCTATGATTACAATTACCAGTTCATAAATCGCTGTTTTAGCAACCGAAGTTACTGATTTGTTCTGCACACCGACATACAGAAAATTAGCTGTCTAACTGGCTAGGCCCACCTCCGAGAGAATGAAGACTAGTACCTTAGCTTTGCCAGAAGGACGATTGTGGCTGGGTCATCTCCAGAATGGCACAAAGTCCAAAGGATGGCAGTGATCCAACGCAGGCTACAGGCATCCAGCTAAGCAAAGATCTGTTGGAGGTTACATGATATAAATAGAATGAAGGATAAAAACATGTCCATATTCCATGGCATACCATATAAATTGACCTATCCAATAAAAGTAAAATCAGGAGAGGTTATCTCAGTGTCTATGGGGATATATTGCAGACGGTACAAACAGCAGTCGAAGCCACCCCATTGTTGTTGAGAGAGTGATGTCATGACACTAATCATTGTTGTTGTTCAGTGCCGCCAAGTCGGTGTCGACTCATGGCGACCCTCTGGATAGTTGTCCTAAACTGTGTTCGGTCTTCAGTCAGGCGGCTTATTGTTGACAGACTGGTACCCCGTAGCTGCTGTTATTGTATCAATCCATCTCTTTGCTGGCCTTCCTCTTTTGTGTTGACCTTCTATCTTGCCAAGCATGATGTCTTTCTCTAATGATCTCTCTCTTCGCATGATGTGTTCAAAGTATGAAAGTCAAAGTCTTGTCATCTGAGCTTCTAAAGAAAGCTTAGGTTTGATCTCCTCTAGTACTGACTGGTTTGTTCTTTGGGCAGTCCATGGTATACACAGTATTCGCCGCCAGCACCATAATTCAAAGGCATCAATTTTCTTCCTGTTCAAGCTTTCACATCCATATGATGTTATTGAAAATACCATGGCTTGAACAAGTCAAATCTTTGTGTGGAGAGAGACATCTCTGCTCTTGAGAATCTTGTTTATGTCTTTCTTAGCCATTCTGCCAAGAGCAATGCGTCATCGGATTTCTTGACTGCTTGTTGCTTCTTTATTGCTAGTTGATCCAAGTAGGTTAAAGTTGTTCACGATTTCAATTTCTTCTCTTTCAACGATGAACCTTTTGATTTTGCCAGTTGTCATGATCTTTGTCTTCTTTACATTAAAGTGCAGGCCCATTTTGAGACTCTGTTCTTTGATCATGAGAAGCAAATGCTTCAGATCATCTTCACTTCCAGCCAGTAATGTGGTATCATTAGCATAGCGAAGGTTGTTGATGAGTCTTCCACAAATCTTCACACCTCTGTTGTCTTCATACAATCCTGCTTCTCTGATGATTTGTTCTGCATATAAATTAAACAGGTAGGGGGAAAGTATGCAGCCTTGTCTTACACCTTTGCTTATTTTAAACCATTCTGTTTCTCCTTGTTCCATTCGAACTGTTGCTTCTTGATCAATGTACAAATTGTGCAAGAGAACGATCAGGTGTTCTTGTATATCCATGCTTCTTAATGTGGCCCAGAGCTTCTCATGGTTTACATAGTCAAAAGCCTTACTATAGTCGATAAAGCACAAATAGATATCCTTTTGGTATTCTTTAGTCTTTTCAAGGATCCATTTCACATCCACGATGATGTCTCTCGTTCCTCGCCCTTTCCTGAACCCTGCTTGCACTTCAGGTAGTTCTTGTTCCAGGTATACGAGGGTTGCTCAGAAAGTAATGCCCCACATGTTTTTTCTCAGTCCAGAATGAAGTCAGATGTGAAATTGAAAGGGTAGTAACTTGGAACTTCAAAGGACACATGTGTGTAATTTTACAGTCGTCCGACAAATAGTGAGGCGGTAGTGATCCTTCAAATGGCATCTGTGAGTGACACAAGGTACAAACAATGAGCTGTAATTGAATTCTTGGTGGAGGAGAAAGAAAGTGTGAGAAACATTCACAAATGGTTGTGTGCTGTGTATGGAAGTTCTGCGGTAGACAGGAGCACCATTGGATGATGGGTGAAGAGAATAAAGGCTTCAGGAAGTGGTAAAACGGAACTGGAAGATCGGCCATGGTCTGGGTGTCCTGCCTCATCCACCAGTCCAGACAAGTTGCAGTGCCCTGCGATAACTGCCAGTTGGCATTAAAATACTGTAAGCTGTTGCAGTGTGCCTTGCACACACCTTTGAATATCCCAAAGAGTCAATAATTGCCATTGCACTACCTCTACTGACGGAAAGCTGTATGGACAATTCCCGACTCATGATGCGCCGATCCACACGAATAATGTTATCAGCGCGCTGCAACTTGTCTGGCTTGAGTTTGCATACTAGTAGTTGATGATCTGTACCACAGTCAGCTCCAGGTTTTGTCTTTGTTGATGTTATAGAGCTTTTCCATCATTGACTTCCACAGATGTAGTCAATTTGATTTTTATACAATCCATTGAGGGAAGTCCATGTGTACAGTTGCCGCTTGTGTTGCTGGAAGAAGGTGTTTGAGATGAATAGATCATTGGTCTTGCAGAATTCTATCGGTCTTTCTCCAACTTCATTTCTGTTGCCAAGTTTATATTTTCCAACCACTTTGCCTTCTTCTTTGTTGCCAACCTTTGTGTTCCAGTCACCCATGACTATCAAGATATCCTGTTTGCATGTTCTGTCAGTTTCAGCTTGAACTTGTTCATAGAACTCTTTAATTTCATCCTCTTCTGCAGCTGTTGTTGGGGCATATACTTGAATTATAGTTGTGTTGATAGGCATTCTTCATAGACGAATATATATTATATTAGCGAACAAACTGAAGAAACAGATAAAAAAATGCAACAGATCTTTTTTCTCCTTTGAATCCTGAGATGTTCTCCCCTTCTTCTCAACATATCAACGACACACGGCAATTGTGCCAAACACTTGGTTTCTATTCTTGCAGCACTTCTCCTCTCAATAATTCTCATAATAGCAACACATAATATGGATCAATTCATATCAGATTCATATGATGTTTACACTCCTTTCTGATCTTGGCGGGTACCTTTGTTTTTATTTTTTTTTTTGCATCTTGGCGTGGACCCTGTCAAAGTTTTTTAAAAGTTGAACTGACATTATTTTCTTGATTTAAACCCCGATGAGTATACTTTTGTCCCTCCAATTGAATGATACTTCTTTGGGATGATTGTTTCATTGCCCATACATTAAATGACATTTATGGGATCGCAAACTTGGTTTGTTCTTAAACACTTTACAGGCATCTTTTATTACTTTCGTTAAGGTGTGTATTTTATTTCAACATTTAAAATACAGTTTTTCAGATTATCTCATGGTTTTAAAGTTGACCCTTGACCCTTTTTTTGACGTGAACTCAATCCGGCGTCTTTAAAGTCGGACCAGCTGAGTGCATGTTTTTTTTATTTACGATATAGCGTGTCTGCACTTCATAACCTATCAGGTAGGTCGCTGACTCTCTCTATATATTATTTTCTCTAGGTAGTTTTATCCCTTGGGCATTGATCCACATTTCTTTGGTTTTCAGTTTGACAGATATTCATTGCTTTAAACTGGATATTTAGTTCTCAACAATTCTATCAGTGACTTCAACATACAGGTAGTTTACTGTTCATGACTTGCCTGCTCAGATTTATTTATAGTAGTTCCCTCCCTGCTTTTGGTGCTCCTCATCTTATTCTAGTGTTCTTGCTAAGGTTTTGAGTTGTCTATGAGTAAACTATCTATGTTTTTTCAATGGCAATTTATATGTTGGTAATAAGTATGATTGGTTATCCTGTTTTTATCCGACATTTGTTTATCAGCATCTTAAATATATTGGTCTTTAACGTAAACTTTTTAATATCTAGTTTTATATAATTTGGTTTGTGATTTTTAAGATATGTATCATATGTTTTTAAATATTTATTTGTACATTTACATTTTTATGTTGCATACATGATTTAACATGTGTGTTTTATATGTTTTTAACTTTGTTTTTAATATTTTTTGAGGCTCATGCCCCCCTGAAGAAGGCCTAACTGGCCGAAATGTGTCGGGGTTTAATAAAGTCCTGTTTGACCACCAGCCTGGGTACCAGCTCCTTTGTCTACTAGTTACTGTGCTGCAGGTTGTCTCGGAATGCCATAAGCCAAATCCGCCCCTGCCGACTGCAATCCTGCAAACACCGGAGGCCCCCATGGCCCAGATCGTGGCTGCAGGGACACACCGTGGCCAGACACCTGTGTTGCTGGGGATTGTGGCATGCACTGTGGGGAGCACCTGAGATTTATTCCACCTTTGCGGTGGAATAAACCTAGTGTGCAGCTGATTGCTGGGGAATGTACAGGGGCCTGACCTGAATAGGCCCTGTATATCTGGGCAGCTAGCCACTCCCCTGCTCTGCCTCCATTCCATGCTCTCCAGCCCCGTCCAGCACTGACTGCACAAACGCTGTGTATGTACGAGGAGCACTTGGACCAGAATCGTGTTCTGGGGCTGAACATGGGTTGGACATCTACCCCGGACATCCAACCCCGCTATTCATTTTTCAGAATGTCAGCCATACTGTATATGTATATATAGAGAGAGTAGGGTTGCCAACTTTTTCACCGAGAAAAACCCGACACCTGTGGCTTGCCATGCTCCACCCATTCTCCGCCCCTAGTCCCACCCCTGCCCCGCCCCCAGCCCCACCCACAAAACTTACCGAGGATACGTGTAGGCTAACTTCCTTGGTCAGATAATAATTAAACTGGGAACCCCAAAATCCAAACATGAAATGTACAACACTGGAGAAATAAAACTATAAAGTAATTTCCTCTTGCACTAAACAAAAACGCAAAGATGTTAGCAATACACACTTCCCAGACCAGACATATTCCAGTTAATAAATTCAAAATAAAAAGTATTTTTCTACCTTCTGTTTGGGCGTTTTATTTTTCAGTTGCAATTGCTCCAGTCACTTTCTTCTGGTTTCTTCGTGTCTTCTGCGAGCTATCCATTTGTCCTTTCTTCTCTTTCAGATGTTTTCCATTCTCTCTCTATTTCTGCTTTAACATACTGATTGTTTCCCTTTTGCTCTTTCCCCCAATTCTTTCCTTATTCCTTTATCATCCGTTTAAATTTCACCCTTCCATTCTCAAGCCCCTCTTACTCTCCCAATACCGGCCCATCATAGACTTTTCTTCCACACAAAATATTTTTTCCCCTCTCCATTCTCATTCCCCATCCATTCTAGTCCTCCCCCCAAATCAATTCCCTTATAGTTCTAGACCCACCCAGCATCCACTCCCTTCTAGTCCCATTCTCCCATGCCCCACATCAGCCCATTTCCAGTCCTATTCCAGCTCTTCATCAGCCCATTTCCAGTGCTAGCCCTCACATCACAGGCCATTTCCAGTCCTAGCTCCCCCCCCCCAATCACAGCCCATTTCCAGTCCAAGTCCCCCATCACAGCCTATTTCCAGTCCTAGGCCCCCCACCATCACATCCCATTTGCAGTCCGAGTCCCCCCGCACCATCACAGCCCATTTGCAGTCCTAGCCCCCCTAATCACAGCCTATTTCCAGTCCAAGATCCCCCTTCCTCCACCATAGCCCATTTCCAGTCCAAGTCCCCCCCCCCATAGCCCTTTTCCAGTCCAGGTCCCCTCCACCCCCATCACAACCCATTTCCAGTCCATGTCCCCCCCCATATCCCTTTTACAGTCCAGGTCCCCCCCCCATCACAGCCTATTTCCAGTCCAAGTCCCCCCCTTAGCCCTTTTCCAGTCCAAGTCCCCCCCTTAGCCCTTTTCCAGTCCAAGTCCCCCCCTTTAGCCCTTTTCCAGTCCAAGTCCCCCCCCCTTAGCCCTTTTCCAGTCCAAGTCCCCCCCTTTAGCCCTTTTCCAGTCCAAGTCCCCCCCTTTAGCCCTTTTCCAGTCCAAGTCCCCCCCTTAGCCCTTTTCCAGTCCAAGTCCCCCCCCCTTAGCCCTTTTCTAGTCCAAGTCCCCCCCCCTTAGCCCTTTTCCAGTCCAAGTCCCCCCCTTTAGCCTTTTTCCAGTCCCGCCCCCTTAACCCTTTTCCAGTCCCAGACCCCCCCCCTTAGCCCTTTTCCAGTCCAGGTCCCCCCCCCATCACAGCCCATGCAGTCCTTGCCCCCCCCCCCCCGACCAGCATCGCGGCTGTCTGAGGCTTCAGAGGGAGCCGGGGAAGCCCGCGCGAGGCCCCGGCTCCTTCTGAACAGCCACCAGCGTGAAGAGCCTTTTCCTTCACGCTGGCGTCTGTTCCTGTGAAGCCGCGAATGCTGGGAAAGGTTAAAGGGCAACCTTTAACCTTTCGCAGCATTCGCGGCTTCACAGGAACAGCCGCCAGCGTGAAGGTAATGGCTCTTCACGCTGGTGGCTGTTCAGAGGGAGCCGGGGCCTCGCGCGGGTTTCCCCGGCTCCCTCTGAAGCGGAGAGAAAAGCCGGTTTTTTTGCTCAGGCCGCTCCCGATCTTGCGGCCAGAGCAAAAAAACCGGCTTTTAAAGGGCCGGTTTTGCCTCTGCGCCGGCAGCCGGCCTGGCCGTGGAAAAACCGGCCAGGCCGGCTGAAAACCGGCCAGTTGGCAACCCTAAGAGAGAGGGAGGGGTGGAGATTTTAAGTTATGAGAGTGAAGGGATATATTGGCCTGGGATGACGAGGAACAGGGGGAAAGAGAGAAGATGCTGGGCTGGGAGGGGGGATAGGAGAGATGTCGGACCACTGAAGGGGACGGACAGGATGGAGATGGGGAATGGGATAGAATGCTGATGGTCTATGGGGGGGGAGGGCTGGGGAAGTGGAAGAGAAAGCATGAGATGCTGGACTTTGGGGGTAAAGCAAAAGGGTGAAAAGTCAAAAAGGGATTGAGGATGGAGGGTTGAAATTTGAGTGGATGAATGAGTAAAGAAAGACATGGAGAAAAGAATGAAAAAGCAAAAGATCAGTATGTAGACAGAAAATGAAACAAAAATAGGAGAAAAGAGAAGAAAAGACAAATAGACAGCAGACAGTTGAGAGTTAGCAGAAGTCATGAAGAACACAAAAGAGAGACTGGGGCAATTGCGACTGAAAAATAAAAGGCCCAAACAACAAAAGGTAGAAAAAAAAGTATTTTATTTTGAATTTATTAACTGGAATATGTCATCTCTAGTAAATGTGCATCACTGATGTCTTTGCGCTTTGTTCAGTACAAGAGGAAATTAATTTCATAGATTTATTTTTCCATTGTTGTGGTGCATTCAAAGTTTGGCTTTTGCGGTTCCCAGTTCAATTATTGTCTTCATATTTCTAAACTGTGATCCCTTGTTCTGTATTTGGCGATGATCTATGTGTTTTGAGTGTATGACAGAATGTGCTATTCTGTTTGCATAGTTTCGGTGTAGCAGAACAATTTATTCTCTTTTCTCACTAGACGTATTGGTTTAATATAAGTAGGTTTTGGTGCTGTGTGAGTCCTGGTAGTGCTGTTATGATATGGCAGGTTTGCTATGGGTTCTAAATGAGCAGCATTCTGTAGTAATGCACTGGAGGATAGTAATGCAGAAATCTGGTAGTCTTTCTTTATCCTCACTATACATGCAAATGTTTTTTAGACACTCATTAAGAGGCACTAAAGCTTAATCTGCATTCACAAATTTGAATGTGTGCTAAGTGCAGCAACACCCATTTATGTCTATGGGTACAGTGACACTTAGGGGCATGTTTACTAAATATTAATGTTAAGTCATTATTAGGACAAAAAAAGAGGCTTGTGAAGGACTCCTTTGAAAGCCACTTAAAATTTTAGATGGTGTTGGGATATTTTGGCTTAAGGATAGTTCTGCTCTGCTCTGCTCTGCTCTGCTTCATATGCCTTATATGTTTATACTCCTGCTGGCCTGCACCGTACTCAAGCACCCTGGTTAAGGCACAGGAAGACAAGCACTTGGGCTATAAGAGAAAGTATATGTTATGAGGCCTGCTACAGTCTGGAAACCATGCTTTGGGCAGAAGTGCTCAGGATATGGGCCTACTACGAAATACAGGTCAAGCTAAAACTAATTAGCAGAAAATACTTTCAGCCTTGAAGATAACATTTGGTGCCAGGAACTAGAAAGAACACAGGCCCCAAACAGGAAGATAGAGAACGACACGCTTGAAAGCACCAGATAAGCAAGAACCTTGAAGAAAAGCAATTTCTGGCCCAAATAATCATGGGAGGCCCCCCCCAAGTAGAAACTTTGCAGACTTTGCAGAAAGCTGCACGTACTCCATAGAAAAAACCCTGCATATGACATCAGAGGCGATGCAGGGTTTTATAGAGCTTTGTGACAAAGAAAATATAAGGGGGGCAAGCTCTCTAGCTCGTGGGCAATCTGCTCTCTAACTCCGGTACAGAGAGTAGGTTGCCTGTCACACTCTCAGACAGCAGTCTTTTGCTATCTGCATTTGTGATTTATTTTGCTTTGGTATACCGAATAAAGAGCTTTGCATCTAAGCAGAAGTTGTCTGAGCAATTCATTGGTAATTGGTAATATTGGGGAAACCTTTGTAGGTGGACCCTGCCTACAATGGGCAGCATATACATTTTATAATAAAATAAATTAGATGTATACAAATGATGCACAGTGGATATGCAAATATTTATGCAAATGAAGTCTTGCAATGAGTCTCCGCACATGGCCCCGCAACACCCTTGGGCCGCCCCTGGCAGTGTCCTCCTGCCTTCCATCCCTAAGTCACGAGCATTACTGAAACTTGTGGGCTGGGTGCCAGCACTTTTGGCTGCTGATTTCTTAAGATCAGCAAGCAGGAAGTGTCGGTCCACAAGCTTTGAAAATGCTCACGGTGTCTTAAATATGTGCTATGAGAGCTTGTGTGTATCAGTGAGGCTGAGGGCTAAGATACAACAACAAAGACAAAACCTAGAGAGACTGTGGTACAGATCACAAACTACTAGTATGCAAACTCAAGCTAAAGTTGAAAAAGAACAAGCCACTCATGAATGTAGCAAAATATGACCTTGAGAATATACCACTGGAATTTAAAGACTCCTGCAAACTCCAGAAGAGTTATGGGATGACATCAAGAAGGTTGTGTTGGAAGAAAGCGAGAAGTTTCTACAAAAGGTGAAAAAGCAAAAACAGCCAAAATGGATGACCGAAGAAATGCTGAAAATTGCCCAGAAATGCAGAGAAGCTAATGCTAGAGGAGAAAGAGAGGCAATCGCAAAACTCAACAGAGATTTCCAATGTGCAGCAAGACAAGACAAGCAGAAGAACTACAATGATGCATTCAAGGAAATAGAAGCAAAAACTACTAGAGGAAGAACAAGATCAGCTTTCCTAAAGCTACGAGAGTTGAACAAAAAATTCCAGCTTTGAATTGGAATGCTACAAGATGCTCAAGGATCTATGTTGAATGATGCTGAGAAGATCAAAAAAAGGTGGAAAGAATATACAGAGTTTTTATTTGTTTATTTTTCTATAACACCCCTTCCATCGATCAGGGGCGATTTACACTGATCATTAATTCAATTACAGAGAAAATATACAAAGAACTATTTACATACCAGTTGATCAGATATACCGTAGTATAGTGGTAGCTGGGACTCTTAACTATTTACAAGACTGTCAAGCCATGCGTAAGGGTTACAGTGAAATATTCTGGGCAGAGGGCGATAAGAAGAAAGGGAATTAGTTTAGTTGGGAGGAGAGAGGGGGTAAGTAGGGGGTGAATGTATTGGTGGCAGTGGAAGTGTTATAAAGTTTACGTGGACCTTATGATCTGGAACAATTGGTAATGAAAGAAGAAGTCAAAGCAGCATTGAAAGCTTTATCAAAGAACAAAGCACCAGGAATTGATGGCATTCCCATAGAAGTATTACAGAAATCTGATGCAGCTGTTAGCATACTTACAAGGCTGACTGGAAAAGATCTGTGTTTATACCAATACTAAAGAAAGGTGATCCAACTGACTGTGGAAATTATCGCACAATCGCTCTGATCCCACATGCCAGCAAGATTCTACTGAAGGTTATTCAATAGAGACTACAACCATACTGAAACGAGAAATACCTGAAGTGCATGCAGGGTTCAGGAAAGGGTGAGGAACAAGAGACATCATTGCAGATCTGAGATGGATCCTTGAAAAGGCTAAAGAATACCAAAAGGATATCTATTTGTGCTTTATCGACTATAGCAAGGCTTTTGACTGTGTAAACCAGGGGTCTCAAACACGCGGCCCGCGAGAGACCTTTGTGCGGCCCGCGATGCAGAGGAAACAAAAAACCCCCCGGCTTCTGCTGCTGCCGCCGCACAAAGGTCTCTCGCGGGCCGCATACAAGAAAATATTAAATATATTTCCCAAAGAAAAGAGCCATAAAGTTCCCCTGTGAGGAGGTTCACTGATCCCCCGATTGCAGGAAAGAGAGAGGAGAGGAGTCGGAGAATGGCGATGAGGAAAAAAAGCTGCAGACATCCGCGATTATGCATGTGCCGGCCCGAACACAGTAGCAGGAGACAGGAGGATGGCGCCGACGGAAGGCTCGCAGGTTGACCATGTGGAGAAAGCCGGAAAAGTATGCGGAGGCTCGTCGGAGGAGAGAAATGCTGTAGTGAGCACCGCGGTGACCCGAGAGGAGCTTTGAGAGTGGTTTGAGGAGCTGAAGGCTGAGGTACAAATGGCAAAAAATGAACTGGGGGAGATGCTTGCTGGCATGAAGGAGG
This sequence comes from Ichthyophis bannanicus, assembly GCA_033557465.1. Classification (NCBI taxonomy): domain Eukaryota; kingdom Metazoa; phylum Chordata; class Amphibia; order Gymnophiona; family Ichthyophiidae; genus Ichthyophis; species Ichthyophis bannanicus. Next base: position 107,195,247 of record CM066038.1, read on the forward strand.
GGGTCGAGGAGCTGACTTACAGAAGCCCAGGGTTTGTTTTGTTTTTCATTTTTAAATTTACTTGGGCTGATGGGGGGGAGGGGGTTAGGACTAGTAATGGGGGGGGGGGGTTAGGACTGAAAATGGGGTGATGGGGGGATAGTACTGAAAATGGGGTGATGGGGGTTAGGACTGGTAATGGACAGATGGGGGTTAGGACTGGAGGTGGTCTGATTGGGGGGGCTAAGACTGAAAATAGGGTTATGGGGGGGCTAAGAATGAAGATGGGGTGATGGAAGGGTTAGGACTGGAAGTGGGCTATGGGGGGGGCTAGAACTGGTAATGGACTGGGGGGGGTGCTAGGACTGGAAATGGGCCAAGTAGAAGGGGGAGCTTGAACTGCAAATAGCTGATGGGGACAGGGTCTTGGAATGGAAATGGGCTGAGTGGAAGGGGGCTTGGAATGGAAATGGGCTGATGGGGAGGGGGGCTTGGAAAGGAAATGGGCTGATGAGGGGGAGGGGGCTACGACTGGAAATGGGCCGAGTAGAAGGGGGAGCTTGAACTGCAAATAGCTGATGGGGACAGGGTTTTGGAATGGAAATGGGCTGAGTGGAAGGGGGCTTGGAATGGAAATGGGCTGATGGGGAGGGGGGCTTGGAAAGGAAATGGGCTGATGAGGGGGGGGCTACGACTGGAAATGGGCCGAGTAGAAGGGGGAGCTTGAACTGCAAATAGCTGATGGGGACAGGGTTTTGGAATGGAAATGGGCTGAGTGGAAGGGGGCTTGGAATGGAAATGGGCTGTGAGGGGAGGGAGCTAGGACTGGAAATGGGCTGATGATGCGGGGACTAGAAGGGAGCGGATGCTGGGTGGGGCAGGAGCTAGAAGGGAGTTGATGTTGGGGGACGATTAGAATGGGATGGGGCTGGGAGAGTGAAATGGAGAGGGGAAATATATTTTGTGTGGGAGGGAAGAAAAATCTACAATTGGCCGGGTATTGGGAGAGTAAGTGGGGATTGAGGATGGAGGGGTAAAATTTGAGTGGATGAAATAGGAATGAGGAAAGAGCAAAAGGAGAATGATTAGTATGTTAAAGCAGATGTAGAGAGAATGGAAAAAAACTAGGAAAGAAGAAAGGACAAATGGACAGCAGACAATGGAGCATTAGCAGAAGACACGAAGAAACCAGAAGAAAGTGGCTGGAACAATTGCAACTGAAAAAAAATGCACAAAAGGTAGAAAAATATCTCTTTATTTCGAATTTATTAACTGGAATATGTCAGCTCTTGGAAATGTGCATCTTTAACGTCTGCACTTTATTTAATACAAGAGGAAATCAATTTATAGTTTTATTTCTACAGTGTTGTACATTCTAAGTTTGGCTTTTGGGGTTCCCAGTTTAATTGTCTTCCTGTTTCTAAATTGTGATTCCTTGTTTGGTGATGGTGTATGTTCTGCATGTGTAACTGAGCTGAGGTATTCTGTTTATGTAATTCCTATTTGACATTGCCACTTGTTCTCTTTCCCGAGTAGGTCATGTATTGTTATTCTCTGAAATGTGTTGATTTAATATTTGCAGTGTTGCCTTTTGATAGTTAGGGTATGGTGCTTTGTGAGTCCTGGTAGTGCTGTTAGGACATGGCAGGTTTGCTATGGGTTCTAAATGGGCAGTGTTTCTAGTAGTTCCTAATGTGCCTGGCAGTTGGCACTGGTTTATAGTAATGTAGAAATCTTTTAGTCTTTCTTTATCCATACACTCATTAAGAGGCATGTTTACTAAAAGTTAGTGTATGGTAACATTATGCAAATATTTATGCAAATGATGCCATTATGCAAATGATGCCATTATGCAAATGAGGCCTGCGTCTTGTGCGGCCCCCGGGTTACTCTACAAGTCCTCATTTGGCCCTCAAAGCAATTTGAGTTTGAGACCCCTGGTGTAAACCATGAGAAACTCTGGGCCACATTAAGAAGCATGGATATACCAGAACACCTGATCATTCTCTTGCACAACCTTTACATTTATCAAGAAGCAATAGTTTGAACAGAACAAGGAGAAACAGAATGGTTTAAAATCAGCAAAGGTGTATGACAAGGCTGCATACTTTCCCCCTACCTGTTTAATTTATATGCAGAACAAATCATGTTCCCTGTAAAATAGTTATCTCCAAGTTATAATGCCCTGTTCAATGTAATTTCAGTTTGTTCAATGTAAACCGCACTGATGCAGAATAGCGCGGTATATAAGAGAATGTAAATAAATAAAATAAATAAAATAAAATCAGGGAAGCAGAATTGTATGAAGACAACAGAGGGGTGAAGATTGATGGACGACTCATCAACAACCTTTGCTATGCTGATAATACCACATTACTAGCTGAAAGTGAAGACCATCTGAAACATTTGCTTCTCAAGATCAAGGAACATAGTCTTAAAATGGGCCTGCACCTTAATGTAAAGAAGACAAAGATCCTGATAACTCACAAAATGAATAAGTTCATCATTGATGGAGAAGAAATTGAAATAGTGGACAACTTTAACCTACTTGGATCAACTATCAATAAAGAAGCAACAAGCAGTCAAGAAATCAAACGCTGCATTGCTCTTGGCAGAATGGCTATGAAGGACCTAGACAAGATTCTCAAGAGCAGAGATGTCCCTCTCCATACAAAGATTCAACTTGTTCAAGACATAGCATTTTCAATAACATCATATGGATGCGGAGGTTGGACAGTGTAAAAGATAGACAGGGAGAAATTTGATGCCTTTGAATTATGGTGCTGATGACAAATACTGTGTATACCCATGTACCGCATGAAGAACAAACCAGAGGAGATCAAACCTAAGCTTTCTGTAGAAGCTCAGATGACAAAACTTTGACTTTCATACTTTGGACACATCATGCGAAGAGAGAAATCACTGGAGAAAGACATCAAGTTTGGCAAGGTAGAAGGTCAATGCAAAAGAGGAAGAACAGCAATGAGATGGATCGATACAATAACAGCAAGTATGGGTGCCAGTCTGTCAACAATGAGCCGCCTGACTGAAGACCGAAAACAATTTAGGACAACTGTCCAGAGGGTCACCATGAGTCAACATCAACTCTACGACACTTAACAACGACAACAACAGAGGTTCTGATTTTAGGTTTTAAACAATAATCCTTCCCCTATAGCAAAAACAAGTAAAATACCTGTTTATTGGATAAACACACCAGAAAAATCTCACTTCGCTTAGTAATCTTTCACCCCTCCCCTTGCCTGCCTTGGAGCCTTCACTCTATTTACAATACGTGTCTTTTCCACATTGATGACTCCTTAGCTGCATATATATATTTTTTATTTGTTTATTTAGCTAGGCCTTGTCACGCCCTCACCACCCGCCTCTAGCCTAGAGGGGCGTGGTATCGGAGGAACTTCCCTCGATTGGCTTGGGCAAACTAACTTTCTCCAGGCGTATCATGGGATATGTAGTTTGCCTTCAAAAATAGCTTCAAGAAGAAGTTGTAGTCATGGGCGGAGGTAAGGCAAAGTGACAGAATTTTATTTCTTACGCAAAAGTTCAAGTACCCTGTACACAGGACTCCTTCTTATGCAGGATTATTGGTAATACAGCACTAGAACAGCATAACTGCTTCATAAGCTTCAAACACACACAGCTGCTTCAAACGTTTCTCAGCCCTGAAAAACAGCACTTCTTTAGCAAGGGTAAAAATGCCTCTTTTTAGCCTTGCCTTGTAAAACAATTAATAGCAACAATAAAACTTAGCCCCACTGGAACAAAAGCTTCTTCTTAACTCCCTTCCCGGATTAAATTTAAACCAAAATATGGGAGACATGGGCAGCAAATATTCACCAGGCTTTTTAGCTTCCCTGCAAGTTTTCCTGGCTGTGTCACAAACCTCTGGGTGCTAGCAAAAGTATCCCCGGCCTCCTGTCGGTTCATTGGGTCTTGTTATTTCCAGCTTTAGGAGACCTTCTCAGAAAGTGTTAGCCCTCAGCATAACGGTTCAACGCACTTGGCTTGGCATAAAGTACAATCCATAGGAATATCCATAGCCCTCAAGTCATCCTCAGCAGTATCGACTTGCATATCTTCAATTGTTGGAGCAGTGTCCCGTTCTGAGTTCTCAAAGCAGTGCTCAGTAAACAGCTCCCCCTTGGGTCCTAGAGTCACTCCTGTTCCCAGCTCTACCTGAGACAGCCGGTCAGTACCTTCAGCCTTCGGCCCATCTCCTCGGCTGTGTTCCCTGTGCTTCAGCTCCTCCCAGGGCTCTCCTCTATGGCTCCGCTGCGTCTCCAGCTTCTCTTGACTCTCTTGAGCCTCTTGTTTCTCCAGCTCCCTTTGTTTCTCCAGCTTTTCTTCTCTTTGCCTTAGCAGGGGTTTATATTTCCACCTCCAGGGTTCCAGCCCCTCCTCCTCCCTTCCGGCCCTTCCCAGGTGATAATAATCTCTTCTCATGCCTGCAGGGACCTCATAGGAGTCTGGGTGTGGCACCCTTGGCTTTCTCTCTCTCTTCTTTCTCCCCCTTCGCGGGGCCTGAGATCCAGGCCAGGCAGGGATTTCGTGGGTATCGGTGTACGCAGGATTCCGGTTACCCTTGAAATACCCCCCTAAGTCCAATTCCATGTCCTTTTCTATTCTCATGGGTTCAAGATGGGCGTCTCTGTCACAGCCTATATACCACTTTTCACCAGGTCAATGCAGTTTATAGGGAACAGAACATTTTTACAATGAACATATGTCATACAAGGAACAGAAAGCGCAGTTACTTACCTGTAACATGAGTTCTCCAGGGACAGCAGGATAAGTCAGCCACAAGTGGGGTGACGTCATCCGACGGCGCCGAGACGGAAATTACTCTCACTAGCCCAGAAGGCTTTTGCCTTCTGGGCTTGGCTAGTAGCCACACCTCCCGGTCCGCCCCTAGCAGATCAGATTTCCCCAGCCGAGGCGAGAGGAGCTAGGAGGCGGAAGCAAGGCTAGGAGGAATCCCCGCCAGGGAGGAGGGAGGGAAAGTGTGGCTGACTTATCCTGCTGTCCCTGGAGAACTCATGTTACAGGTAAGTAACTGCGCTTTCTCCCAGGGCAAGCAGGATGAGTCAGCCACAAGTGGGGTCTCCCCAGCTAACTGTGCAGCGGCGGGGATAGTAAGTTGGCACTCATACACGGAGGCTGAAGGCAAGTAGGCTGTAGGCAAGCGTTTAATAGGAGAGCCATACAACAGCATCGATGCAATAGCATAATGTGTAACAAGATCAAGCATTGTGCAAACATGCATAGAATCGTGCAATAAGATAGCATAACTGTGCAAAAGGCTTAAGGCACACAGGAACTGGCAATACAGTGCAAGGTTAGGCATAATTGTGCAAAACAGGCTTAACAGCTTAAGTGACAACAGTGCTCAGAACAAAACAATTTTTAAATGGCAACAAGGTGCATGTCCATGTGAGGCATAGTCGTTGCCCTGAGAGGGCGTGGGCCTTCAAGAGGGGGGTGCAGATAGCACGGCCAGACCGAAGGCAGCGCCCCCGTGGTCTGTCCTGTCAAGACAGTAGTGTTTCTGGAAGGTCTGGATAGAGGACCAGGTGGCAGCTTTACAGATTTCTGGCACTGGGATGTCGCGTAGGTTGGCAATGGAGGCGGCCAACGCCCTTAGGTGATGCGCTCGTACTCCTGCGGAGGTGCTGGAACCCGCGAGAGAGAGGCAGAAGGATATGCAGGTGGTTATCCATTTGGAGAGTGTGCGCTTGGAAACGGGGACACCTGGTCTGTTTGGGTCGTAGGAGACGAAGAGCTGAGACCCTTTGCGTATTGGTGCAGTTCTGCTGATATAGCAGCGGAGGGCCCTGACACAGTCGAGCGTGCGCATGCGATGCTGGTCAGGGTCAGAAGGGCCCGGTTGGAAACTGGGTAATTCGATGGTCTGGTTGATGTGGAATGCCGTGGCCACCTTGGGCACAAACTTGGGGTGTGTCCTGAGGCAAGCGCGGTCGTGATGGAGGATGGTGTAGGGTTCATAATCAACGAGAGCTTGAAGCTCGCTGATCCTCCTGGCAGATGTGATGGCGATGAGGAACAGAGTCTTCCATGAAGCGAACTTCATGTGTGATGATTGGAGGGGCTCAAAGGGTTCCTGCGTGAGCTGATGAAGGACAATGTTCAGGTCCCAAGAGGGTACGGGATCCCTAATTGAGGGATGCAGATTAGCCAAGCCTCGCATGAAGCTGGAAACCAGAAGTAGAGCCGCCACCGATGATTTGCCAACGCGTAGATGGAAAGCAGCGATGGCGGACAGGTGGACCTTGATAGATTGAGTCCTGAGGCCCAGGGCGGAGAGGTGGGCCAGGTACTGAAGAAGCCTTGAGACGGGGCACGTGAAGGGGTCAAGCTGGTGCTCCGCGCACCATATACTGAAGCGGTGCCATTTGAGGCTGTAGGATTTCCTAGTGGAGGGGCGCCGCGCGGCCAGTATGATGTCTTGAACCTCAGAGGGCAGGTTGAAAGGAGCAAGGGCTACCCTTTCAGCTTCCAGGCCGTCAGAGATAGCATCTGCAGGTTGGGATGCAGCATCTGCAGGTTGGGATGCAGCATCATGCCGTTGTCCTGAGAGAGGAGGTCCGGTCTCTGCGGAAGGCGGATTGGAGGTTCCAGCGAGAGGCGATGCAGGTACAGGAACCAGATTTGCCTGGGCCAATACGGGACCACAAGGATGATCAGGGTGTGGTCCCTGATGATGCGTTGTACAGTCCGTGCAATGAGCGGAGTCGGTGGGAACGCATAGGCCAGGTGCCATCGGTCCCACGTGACATCGAAGGCGTCCGCCGCTAGCCTGTGGCGGGACGGCCTCTTGGTACAAAAGATGCGGCATTTGGTGTTGTCCTGTGAGGCGAAGAGGTCGATCTGCGGATGGCCCCATCGGCTGAACAGGTATGCTGATGTCTCCGAGTGGAGGGTCCACTCTTGGGGATTTAGTTGCCTGCTCAGGCGATCTGCCAGAGTGTTGTCCGCCCCGGGCAGGTAGCAAGCTTGGAGACTGCATTGGAGCGAGAGGGCCAGGCGCCAAGTGAGGAGAGCTTCCTTGCACAAAGGTCGAGAGCCTGTGCCTCCCTGCTTGTTTATGTAGAACATGGCTACTTGATTGTCGGTCAGGACCTTGACAACTTTCTGTTGGACCTTGTCTTGGAAGGCGTGAAGAGCTAGGCGAACAGCTCTGAGCTCCAGGATGTTGATATGAAGGTTCTTCTCCTGGGGCGACCAGGATCCCTGAGTGTGGGCTCCCGCGCAGTGGGCTCCCCACCCCAGCGCTGAGGCGTCCGTAGTCATGGTGATGTTTGGGGGAGTGGCCTGCAGGGGCTTGCCCGTGGACAGGTTGGTGGGGATCAACCACCAGCGTATTGCTTCGTCCGTTCTGGGGTCCCTGTAAACAGGTGTGGAAAGAGGCTGGGAGTGTTGGCGCCAGCGGCGGCGGAGGTGCCACTGAAGGGCCCGCATCCATAGCCTTGCAAAGGGTAGGACGTGGGTGGTGGCCGCCATGTGGCCCAGTAGGCGCAGGATTGCACGAGCAGATGTGTGCGGGGAGCTGAGCACTTTTCTTGCCAGTGTGGTGATGGTGCTTATCCTGCTCTGTGGCAGGAAGGCTCTTATCAGGGTGGTGTCTATTAGCGACCCGATAAACTCCAGTTGTTGAGTAGGGGAGAGGTGGGATTTCTGATAGTTGATGAGGAAGCCCAAATCTGAGAGGAGTGAGGTGGCCTTTTCGACGGACGTGCGCAGTAGGCTGCGACTTGGAGCTGAGAACAGCCAGTCGTCTAGGTAGGGGAAGACACACACGCCCTGTTTGCGGAGATGTGCGGCGGCCACCACGACACATTTCGTGAACACCCTGGGTGCGGGGGACAGGCCGAAGGGCAACACTCTGTATTGGTAGTGGTTCCCGGCTATTGTGAATCTCAGGAATTTCCTGTGTTGAGGATGAATGAGGATGTGTGTGTAGGCATCCTGCAGGTCCAGAGCGGCCAGCCATTCGCGTGGTTGTATTAATGGCAGAATGGTGGACAGGGAGTGCATCCTGAACTTTTCTCTGGCGATGTGTTTGTTGAGCTTCCTTAAGTTGAGGATGGGGCGTACGCCTCCAGATTTTTTGGGGACAAGGAAGTATCTTGAGTAGAAGCCTTTGTTTACCTCGCCGCTGGGAACAGGTTCGATTGCCCTGGATGCGAGCAATGCTTTGATTTCTGCATCCATAGCGGCCGTGTTCTGTGGATGTGGAGAATAGGCAGGAGGTTGACGAAGGGGCGGAGCAGATTTGAAGTTTATGCGGTATCCATGTTCGATTATGGAGAGCACCCACCGGTCCGTACTGATGTTTTCCCAGGAGTGTAGGAATGCGGACAAGCGGCCCCCGGTCGGTAGCTGTGAGGGGGGGGGAGTCAAAAGCTAGGATTGTTCTTTGTAGGGATGTTGGGTGCTTTCTTCGTAGTACGCTCCCTCTGGCGTGGTTTCTGCCTATACGGAGCTGAGTAGTGCTGTTGTTTGTAACGGGGCTGCTGCTGCCATCTGCGGTAGTGGTTGTACCGCTTGTATCCCGATGTGCCATGGTAGGAGGTTTTGCGGTAGATCTTTGAGCGATCCGACCCTTCTTCCAGGGTCTGTAGAGTGGTACAGCGCTCACGCATATCATCAACTGTCTGCTTTACCTTCTCGCCGAAGAGCGAGTCGCCGGTGCAAGGTGCGTCGGCGAGTTTTTCGTGGGAGTCAGTCTGCAGACCTGAGGCCTTGAGCCAGGCTAGTCGTCTAGCGGAGATGGCGATTACAGCCACCTTGGAGGATGTCTCGAAGGCGTCATGAGCTGAACGACCTTGGTGCTTGGTGCATTCCTCGAGGTCTGAGATGGCAGTGGAGAGGGCCGTAGGCAGGTCAGCGCCCTTGGACGCGTCTTTAATTTTGGAGACTAGCGTGTCCTGGTAGATGGCGACTTGAAATAAATGTGCGGCGATCCTTGCATTCAACATGGAGCCTTGGTAGATATGCTTCGCGACGTCGTCAAGAAGTTTGTTATCTTTGCCAGGTGGCGCGTTGACGGACGAGCACAAGGACTTACTCCGCTTCAGGGCGGATTCCACCACGATGGACTGGTGGGAAAGATGCTGTTTGTCGAAACCAGGTGTGGATTGGACCACGTATTTTGAGTCCATTTTCCTGGGGCAAGGATGGTTGGACGCTGGCGTTATCCATGATTTCAGGAGGTTATCCCTGAGGAGCTGGTGTATAGGTAGGGCAGGTGAAGCCTTAGGGATGTCGACAAATTTTAGAGCTCCCTGGGCTTCTTCGCTCCTGTCAGCGCTCTCAGATGCAGAGTTAGAGAGGGCTGCTAGGACCTTATTGATGAACTTTGGGTATGTTAGGTCTTCAGGTGGGTCCTGAGGGTCAGGTTTGTCCTGGTCCACAATGGAAGTGGAATGCGACATAGAAGAGTCTGCTGTGCAGTCAGTCAGCACGGATGCGGCAGCTGAAGGCAAGTGTGGCACAGCAGGGGCAGGCGTGGTCTGAATGGTAGGGGTCTCCCCCTCATTGGTTGCGTGGCAAGACGCTCCCTGGTGGTCGACAGGTGCTGATTGCTGAGGGACCATATTAGAAATGGTGGAAGTCCATTGTTTAAACATGTCATTTAATAGAGTCAGCAAGTCTGTGTTGGCTGAGGCGTGGGGATCAGGCGCGGGCTGCGTGGTAATAGGAGGCAATACAGCTTGTCCCTGGCAGGTGTCATGTTCTGGGGAGTCAGACAGGTAGAGAGCAGACTCATCCACCCCATGGAGATCATGTATATATTGGGGGGGACCCAGAGGAGGGAGAGCTGTGCCTATCTTCTTCATAATAGGCATAGTGCTGTGGAGAAGGGCTGTGGGAATGCCTGCGCCGTTTGTAGTACCGATGGTACTTACTGCTGCTCTGTCCCAGCGCCGCTCCTCCGTAGCGCCGATGAGATCTATGCCTGCTCCGTGCGCGGCTCTGATGTCGGCGCTTCCTGCTGCGGCCTCCGGAGCGGCTCTTGCGTCTACTGCTGTGGCGCGGAGAAGAACTGTCCGAGCTGAAGTCACTGCTGTAGTCTGCGCAGGCACGTCTGAGCTGTATGCGCTGGTGAGGGAAAACGGAAGTCGTCATCGAGCCATGCGGGAGTTCCGGGTTGATGGGAGGAGCTTGAGTCTGCAAGATGGAGGCTTCCACGGGAGCACACGTGGCAGTTACCTCTGACTCACGGCGGGGAACAGAGGCCTGGAGAGGCGCGTCCCCGGCCGTAGAAGCGGCAGCAGAGGCATCGGAGGGTCGGAGGACCGGCGGTGCCTGGATAGCCTGAGCGCTCGTGGATGGCTGTACACTCACAGGGTTCGTTGGAGATAGGAGATCTCGGAGGGCATGCCGCCGGTACTTGAGGGCCCTCGGGGACATGCGGCCGCAGGCAGAGCAGTCCTGGACGGCATGATCCTTCCCCAGGCATAGCAGGCAGATGAGATGAGTGTCTGAGTTCGCCATATGTCGGGAACATGCGGTGCACTTCTTGAATCCAGGTTTTTTCATTTTCAGGTGAGAGTAAAAATAATAAACGTCTAATCGGCAAGGCGGAAGACGAAGACTGATCTGCTAGGGGCGGACCGGGAGGTGTGGCTACTAGCCAAGCCCAGAAGGCAAAAGCCTTCTGGGCTAGTGAGAGTAATTTCCGTCTTGGCGCCGTCGGATGACGTCACCCCACTTGTGGCTGACTCATCCTGCTTGCCCTGGGAGAACAACAGTTACAGTGGAATAGTCAACATTTTAACAACAAAATAATATTAAGGCTTACATAGTATAAATACAATAGTAGAATGCTATATACTAGTTCTTCAACTATTTGCACTTGTGAGTCTGTTTTATAGTGTCAAGTGTTGAAAGGGGTGTTAGGTGGAGGGACCAAAGCTTCAGTGAATAGGTGGGATTCCAAGTGCTTGCGGAAGAAGGGGAGACTGGTAATATTTCCTAGGGTGTCTGGTAGGAAGTTCCACCGGGAAGGAGCATAGAGTTCAAAAGCTTTGTGGCATGTTTGTTGGTTGTTTTTAGTTTGGGATTTCGGTATGTTAAGTTTGTTGATTATAGTATGTCTTCTTGGTCTGCTTGTAGGGGGTTTCTGCAGCAGGGATTGGAGGCAGGTTTCCAGGTGGGAGTGAAGAGCTTTGTGAGTGAGGAGGATGCATTTATATTTGATTCCATTGGTAAGGGGTAGTCAGTGTAGCTGCTCAGGATGGGGGTAATGTGGTCGTATTTAGCAGCTCCCTGAATGGGACGAGCAGCTGTGTGTAGTGCTGTTTGAAGAGGGAGAAGTGTGGGTTGAGGCAGACCCTGGTAGATATTGTTATAGTAGTCTGCATGGGGGAGGGGGTGTTTGAAGTGCTGATCTAAAATCTGTTGATTCGAAGAGGGGACGGAGCCATTGTAGGGTCTTTGCTTTGAAATAGATTGTTCTGGCTGTCATTGCTTTTTGGATTTCGAAAGAGAGTTGCTGCTCAATAATGATTCCAAGTTATTTCAGTTCTGTTTTTACATTTACCTGGATGTTGTTTAATGTTATAGTGGTTGGGTATGTGAAGGAGGTCTCCTATGTCATGAACATAGCCTCGGGTCTTTTTGAAATTGATTGATAAGTTATTTATTGAGAGCCAGTGGGTGATTTCTGTGAAGCAGTCTTGAATTTGTGTGTAATCCAGTTGATTGGAATGGAGTGGGCAGTAAAGCATACTATCATCAGCGTATAGATGAAAGTGGATGTTGTGCTTTTTGATAATATAGCTTAGGGGTTGTAGGTATAGGTTGAAAAGGGGTGCAGATAGTGTGGAACCTTGGGGTACTCCTTGCATTTGTTGGTAAGGTTTAGAGATGTTTGAACCTATCTTTATTTTGTTGTTGTCTGTCAGTGAGGTATGATTGAAACCATTTGAGTACGTTGTGTTGAATTCCAAATAGTTGTAGTCTCTGAAGTAACATGTTATGGTTGACTATATTGAATGTCGCTGAGATGGCCAGGAATAACATGAGGTAGATTTGTTTGCGGTCTTGAATGCCTTGAGTTATGGTGTTAATGGGACAGGTTATTAGGGTTTCTACTCCATGCATCGGGTGGAAACCATGCTGTTGAGGATCAAGTAGGTGATTTTCATCTATATGGCTTTGGAGCTGGAGATGTACGGTTTTCTCAATGACTTTAGCCAGGAATGGGAAACTGGTGATGGGTCGTTATGATGCTGGGACTGATGGGTCGCTTGGTTTTTTTTCAGGGTAGGGAAGATGGAAGAGAGCTTGAGACTGTTTGGCATTATTCCTTGTTAAAGTGCTTCATTTGTTATCATGGCTAGAATTGGGCTGAATTCGGTTCTTGCTGCTTTGATCCAGTTGGCTGGGCATGGGGTGAGGTGTAGGTGTTTAGAGTAGTCAGTTTATGCACGATGTTATCGCTACTGACTGTTTGAAATGTGAGCCAGCAATTGTTGTTAGGAGTGGCAGAAGTTTGAGGGGAGGTGGTGTGGTTCAGGCAGGAGTGTAGTTGTTTGTAGTGTGCAGCCAATTGTTGATGGGTGTTTGATTTTGGTTTGCGGGTGGTTCTGTGAGGCGTCTGACTAGGTTGAATAGTTCTCTTGGATGTTTTTTTGCAGTATTGATGATTTTTTATGATAGACTCTCTTGGCTGTATCCAAAGTGGTGTGGTAGTTCTTTAGAAGTACAAAGTAGCTGTTGCAGTCTTCAGCCAAGGTGATATTCTACCGATTTGTCTATCCTATTCTGCATCCAATTCAAACTTCTCCTCCTGACCTATAAATGCATTCACTCTATAGCCCCTCATTACCTTTCATCTCTCATCTCTCTCTACATCCCCTCTTGGGAACTTCGTTCTTCTAACAAATTACTTCTATCTAGACCCTCCACTCGCACCGCTAACTCCCGACTTCGCTCCTTTCACCTTGCTGCACCGTATACCTGGAGCAACCTACCTGTGTCTGTACGCCAGGCACCCTCCCTGGCCCTCTTCAAGTCCAGGTTGAAAACCCACCTCTTCGCTGTCACTTTCAGATCCTGACTTCTACCCTTTGTCCTAACCTGACTCCCGTCCTTTGTCATGTCTAAAACTGTAAATGCCATACTTGGCTTTTGTAAATGCCATACTTGTTTTGCCCCTCTGTAACCTGTAGAAACCTATGTAAATAGTTGATACTATAATAATGCAAATCCATGTAAATAGTTGGTCTTTGTAAAAAGTTCTGTTGTTATACCGTTATATATCCATTTTCAATGTGAGCAGTTGAAACAGACTGCATTGTTATGTTCTCTGTAAACAGTTTTGAATCGTAGAAAGACGGTATAAAAAAAACCTGTTAAATAAATAAATAAATTGTAATTGCCATACTTTGTTTTACCCCATACTTTGCTTTATCCCGAATTAACTATTGCTCCGTGTCACCATAATTGTTTTCCCGATCTGTCTATTTTTCTGTGTTGTCTTGACTAGATTGTAAGCTCTGACGAGCAGGGACTGTCTTTTTTTTCTTATATTTCTGTACAGCGCTGCGTGCGTAGCACTATATAAATGCTAAATAGTAGTAGTATTTCAGTTGTTAATTGTCGTACTTAACATGAGTACCAGGGCGTTTTGTGGATGTGATGTTTTTTGGGAGGCTTTCATTGATTAGATGGTAATTCGCCCTTTCCTCTCTGTTGACACCACTAAGTTGATTGTCCACTCCTTAATCACCTCCCATCTTGATTATTGTAACCTTCTCCTTGCCGGCCTCCCTGCAAGCCACCTCTTTCCTCTTCAGTCAATTCAACACTCCACTGCTCGACTTATTTTCCGCCAGTCTCGCTTTTCCCACATCACTCCTCTCCTCATCTTGCTTCATTGGCTTCCCATCCGTCTCCGTATCCAATTTAAACTTCTCCTCCTGACCTATAAATGTATTCACTCTTCTGCCCCCCAGTACCTTTCGTCTCTTATCTCTCCTTACACCTCCTCTCGGTTACTTCGCTCTTCTAATAGTCTTCGTTTATCTGTGCCCTTTACTCGTACTGCCAATTCCAGACTTCGCTCCTTCCAACTGGCAGAACCCTTTGCTTGGAATAGTCTTCCTATCTCTGTGCGCCAAGCGTCCTCCCTGCCCATTTTCAAGTCCAGACTAAAATCCCACCTCTTCACAACTGCTTTTCATTCCTGTCTTGCCCTATCTTGATCTCTCTATCAACATTTGTTTACTTTGTCCTGTAAATTTTGTTATTTGTATTATGTAACTTATTTTGTATTCTGTCTTATTAGATTGTGAGCTCTGATGAGCAGGGACTGTCTCTCTTCTATGTTTGTACAGCGCTTCATATGTTGCAGCACTATATAAGTGTTTATTAATAATAATAATAATAATGATAATAATAATTTAGTTGTGGCTCTGAGCACTTTATTCCAGCTGTCTGTCAATATTGTGGTGTCCGACGTGTTTGTGGTTAGATGTGGCAATGTGTTCTCGAGAAAGGTGTTCTTGTTGTAATGTCTGAAGCGTCTTGTTACTTGTTGGTGGTCTGTCTGTGTTATTGGTGATTTTAGGGGTAGAATGAAGGTGATAAGGCTATGGTCTGTCCAAGGTATGGGGTAGGTTTTTAGTGAGGGGGGGCTGGTGTAGATTGGGTGGGTTGGGGTAAAGATTAGATCCAGGGTTTTGCCTTTGTAGTGAGTGGGGGATGTTACTATTTGTGTGAGATCCAATGATTCCATGGCTGTGAGGAATGTGTCTGCTGTTGTGACAGGTAAGGAGGGGAGGTTGAAGTCTCCGAGAATGAAAATGTTTTTCTTGGTTTTGCTGTGTTCAATGATGCTTTTAATTATTTATTTATTTATTTATTTATTTAATGATATTTTTATACCGCCTTATCAAACAATCAAAGCGGTTTTACAAACAAGAAATATAAAAGCAGTGATAATATGAACATGTAGTAATGATAATTACATGTAAAGTAACATAGTGTGTTTTACAGAAAGATATAAAGCGCTATTTACATTGTGTACTATAATACAACGTGAGCTATAATACAGCTTACTAAATGATTGTTTTTCTCTTAAACATTGAATTAATTATTCAGTTAGACCATAATGCTCAATAAACAGGACAGTTTTTAGTTGTTTTCTAAAGTCTTTAAGGTCCTGAGCTGGAAAATAGGTCATTTGACGAGAGGGCAGGTGTTCGGTAACTGAGGATGATGGTTAAATAGTTGTTTGTGATGATGACTGAGATTATTTTCTTGGTGCTTTTAGTTGATAGAAGACAGAAATATAGGTGTGATTTGGTTAGTAGCAGCACCCCTCCTCCTCTTTTGTTATTTCTTGGACAGTGGAATAGTGAGTAGCCTCCTGCTTTGATTTGACTGGTGATGATATTATTGATGGCTGTGAGCCATGTTTTGGTTATACATAGTAGGGGGTCATTCTGAGGCACGAATAGTGGGGATGGATGTCACGTTGGCACATCCATCTCTGCTATTCGGGCCCTTTCCCGTCCCCGTCTTCCTTCCCTGCGCGTTGTATGGGAAAGGTGGACGGGGGTGGGAAAGGGGCAGTTCAGGGGCAGTGTTAGGGCGGGCAGTGGGAAGTCATTGGCCCTGGACATACAGGGCCAATTCTAATGTCAGCCCTGTATGTCTGGGGCTGACGGCTTGCACAGGGAACATATTCCACCTCGGAGATGGAATAAGTTCCCAGTCGGCAGGCCCAAGGCTGGGAAGTGGTGGGAGGGGGCAGAGAAGATTTCCCGCTGCCCGACACTAGCCTTAGGAGGCCAGATTGGGGGTCAGGCTGTGGGGAAAGCACCTTTGCCATGCCACCACAGCTCCATTGAAAAGCCACAATCCCCGGCCTCTGGCTTCAATCAGATGCCATAGTGCCGCGGCTCCATTGAACTGCCCTGACTGAGTTAGCTGGGGAAAGCCTGTACATGCAGGCCAGATGGACTCGGGGTCCTGGCCTGCATGTACAGGCCTGTTTACGATTCTGATCCCATGGGGTTAGACGTGCCCCACAGAACCAGAATCGTGACTCCTTCTATGCGTCCAGTTCCAACCGGGCACACAGAGGACTAGGATGTCCAGGATGGAAGAATGTCTAGTTGGTATTGGATTTTATTTCTTACTGACCTGGCATTGATCAGCGCACATTGGAGCATCTGAGCTGTTTTGTCAGGAGTAGTAGCAATTGAGGTGATGCAGGGAGAGGGTTGTATGGTTATGATGTGTCTGGTTGAGTGTTGTGATCGGTTTGGAGGCAAGGGTAGAAGAAGGGTGGGGGTGCTGATCGGTAATTGTAGGGGATTTGTGGAAGGATTTGTGGAGTTTTGGGGTTATTGTGTGCTGCTGCTAGAAGTATGAGTGCAAGTATTGAATAAATTGCAAGGTAAAATGGTGGTTTTGTACAATTGCCTGAGGATGGCAAGGGTTAAAACAGTAAATACAGTACAGTTGTCTAAGGGTTGCAAAAGATTAAAACAGTAGTTTTTGTACAGTTATCTAGTAGGGGTTACGTATTAGGTTACATAGTAGGATTAATTGGTAGCAGGAATTTTTATTTTTATTTATTCAAACTGTTTTTCTATACCACCCCTTCCAACGATCAGGGGCGGGTTACATTGAACAAAAAACTTAGCTACAGAGAACATATTAAACTATGATACAAAAAACTATTTTCATGCCAGATAATCACATATACCGTAATATAGTGATATCTGTGACTCTTAACTATTTCCAAAATTGTTAAGCAGTGTGTAGAGGATACAGAAGAGTATTCTTGCCTGGGGAGCATAATATAAGGGAGGCGTTTAGTTTCGTTGAATGGAGCGGGGATTAGTGGGAAGTGGATACGTAGGTGGGAGTGGAGGTGTTATAGTATTCAGTGAAGAGTATTGTTTTTAATTCCTTGTGGAAAGTCTGAACAGGCTGGAACCCAAGGAAGTTGGAGTCTGAACCTTGCTTCTCACAATGACACTCCTTGGGACTTTGGAGGAGTCACTTTTCCCTGCATTGCTTCAGGTTAGACTGTGAGTTCTCTAGGGACAGGAAAATGTGTGTTGTACCTTAATTGTAGCTCACTGTGACCTTGGATTTGGAAAAAAAAGGCAAATAATTAAATAAATCTAAAATCCAAATCCTACCATTGGCATTTTCAATGGTTACTTTCCTGCTATGTCACTTTTTCCTTGCCACTGTTCCGATTCTTTTTGGAGGTCTGTAACTTAAGGGTGAGCAAAAGAGATGGTTGTCCAGTAGGCTGCCTAGGTGAAGCCTCATTCTCGCACCTCGCTCCTGCTCTCATTGCCATCAGTACTGCTGCTGTCACATCTCCTTGGATTGATGGCAGCAGCAATGGCAATAAAAAGGAAAGAAGCATGGCGCAGGGCCTCTGAACCCCTCGTTTTTGCATTCTGGAAGTCCAGTCGGTCCTGCCCCCTCTGATGCAGACTTCCTGTTTGCAAGGGAGTGGCTACTGGATTTTCCAAGAGCAACATGCAGGAGTTTATAGGTCTCGCACAACGCTTCTTCCTGCTTTATTACCATTGCCGATGCTGCTCCCAAGGGAGATGTGGTAGAGGCCCATTGGCAATAATGGAGGGAGAGGCGATCGGAGGCACTTTCTAATACTCTCCAAAGTTTGATGCTCTAGGCAACCACCTAGCTTGCTTAAGGGGAGTGCCAGCCCTGCTCAGGGTGTAAAGCCTCTTGGGAGAAGAAAAATGACAGAAACACAAGTGTGAGTCAGGAGTGGATGGAAAGTCAGGGAACGCACCATTCTGCTTGTACAGTTCCAAGTGAGCAGGAAAAAGGAAAAGAAGGAAAGAGGACTTGGGTCCGTGAAAGTGGTAGAGAGAGAGAGAGAAGCCAGAGTCAGGAGAAAGACAGAAGGGCACAAATCTGATTGGCTGCCCCAAGCATTAAAATACCCAGCCACAGCTCTGTTCTTTGGTTTTATTTTTTAAATTCTCTTTCTCCTCTTGAGACCCAAAGGTACAATGTCAAAGCCTGATCACAGACACATAGAGCCTTCTCCACTGACTCATCCACAAACACACCCAGTAATTGCTTCACTTAAATGACTCAGCTCCCCTTCCAACACAGACACACAGGCAGAGTTTCCTTCACATTAACAGAAGAACACACACATTGCCTCCTTTACAAAGACACACCTACAATTTATACACACCCAGTCACATTTCCTTCTTCTGCCTCATACGCTTAACCCCACCCAGTTTCTCATTCATACACATACACAAATAGATGTATATGCACACCTTAAATTGTCTAGGAGCAAATCCATTAAACGTTAATCACCAAAGAACAACAACAGTGGCCAATTAAGTACCTAGCAATTTCCCAAAAAGACACACAGGTTCCATAATGCTTGTATTGGGGCAAGCAGTGGATTACCTGGGTCCTCTTTAATAATGGTTTATGACCTTTCCTCCAGGAACTTGTCCAAACCTTTCTTAAACCAAGCTACACTAACAGCTTTTACTACATCCTCCGATAATGAATCCCAGAATTTGATTACACTTGAGTAAAAAAATATTTTCTCTTATTAGTCGTAAACAGATTACCCTGTAGCTTCATTGCATATCCCCTAGTCTTTCTACTTTTTGATGTCATAAAGAATCAATCTATGTTTACCCGTCCCACTCCATTCATTAATTTATAGATGAACTGGTGAAAGAGAGATGGTTTCTCTTTTTTGAGTTCACCGAGTACAGAGAGTATAGATCTAACCAGGAGAAGCGTAAATGACATGAACAAAAGAGGCTGAGAAAGCCTGTAATCTTCAGGACCGACCTGTGAGAGATTGGGAGACTCATCAGCTCGAGGGCCTCAATGTATGGTAAATGTGAGCTCATTTGCTGCACACAATTGACAAACACACGTTACATAACTATTCTGATTAGAACATCAGTAGAAAGAAGAAGCTGTTAGCTTTTTTTTACAAGATTCCAGATAAACATAGAAACATGGAAAAATGACGACAGAAAAAGACCACATGACCTATCTAGTCTGTCCTTCCATATCAACAACTACAACAGTCCCCTTTTTTCCTTTAGAGATCATCTATGTTTGTCCCATGTTTTTTTGAATTCAGATACTGTTGTCATCTCTAACACCTCCACTGGGAGACTATTCCACAGATCCACCACTCTTTCTGTAAAGAAATATTTACACATATCACTCCTGAATCTATCCCCTTTCACCCTCATCCCATGTCCCCTCATAGCAGAACTTGCTTTCAATCGAAAGAGGCTCTCCTCCTGTGCATTTATGCCACAGAGGTATTTAAACGTCTCAATCATATCAGCTCTAGCCTGCCTTTCCTCTAAGGTGTACATATTAAGATCCTTAAATCTGTCCTCATATGCTTTATAATGAAGACCACTAATCATTTTAGTAGCCACCCTCTGTACTGACGCCATCCTGTTTATATCCTTTTGAAGGTGCGGTCTCCAGAATTGCACACAATACCCCAAATGAGGTTGCACCAAAGACTCATACGGAGGCACTATCACCTCCTTTCTTCTGCTGGCCATTCCTCTCCCTATGCATCCAAGCATCCTTATAGCTTTTGCTGTCGCCTTTTCTACCTGTTTAGCTACTTTAAGATCATCAGACACAACCATGCCTATGTCCCGCTCTTCTTTAGTGGACAAAAGTACTTCACCCCTATACTATATTGCTCCCTTGGATTGCTGCAGCCCAAATGCATGACCTTGCATTTTTTAACATTAAATCCCAGCTGCCAAATTCTAGACCATTCTTCAAGTTTAGCTAGATCCCTCCTCATGTTATCTACACCTTCCTGGGTGTCTACTCTATTGCAGATTTTGGTATCATCCGCAAAGAGGCAAACCTTACCCGACAGCTCTTCCGCAATATCACTAACAATGATGTTAAAAAGAATTGGACCAAGGACAGATCCCTGGGACACACCACTGGTAAGAGAGGAAACCATTGGACTATGGCAGAGGAAAAGATCGGTGGGCTTATTTAACAGAAAGACTGGAGTTAAATTCAAAAGGTGTATCATAACAAATGTTGTAATTGACTTCTGTAATTTACCTGTGCTAGGGATTAAACCTGTAAGAAAATAAATACAATGAGCGAGAAGCTATAGGCAGTAGAGTTCCAAGCCACCTTGGCTCCCAGGGGAGGCACACATATCCCACGCAGCGTGGCGTGGTGTGGCACAATGCACTCCCCTTCCTGCCTGGCCCACATAGTGGAGTCAGTACAGCAAACTTAACCTTATAGCTTTGGGTGGTTTGTCGTGCTGCCTCCGCTCCAAACCCAGTGACTCTTCTCTCCTGGGCTGAAGTCTCATGGGAGAGCTAGGAGAGAAGAGACACCAGGTCTGAAGCAAAGGCAGCATGGCGACCACCCATGGCTTCAAGTCTGGGCCCAGCGGATGTGCACCCCCTCCCTGCTGGCACCCAGGCCATACCCAGCATCCTGCCCTTAGTACGCCACTGCCTATAGGAATATCTCAGACTTAGCAGAGAAAAGAGTAAAGAGAATAAAGCCGACACTTTACCTGTGAAGAAACATTATTTTGTTTAGAAAGGTGCTCTTGTACAAAGACCTAAGAAATGAGAAAAGTGTCTATACTCATGTTAAATCATTTCTAATAATTTGTTCAGGAAGCAGGTAAGTTAAGACAAAGATCCAACATTCAGCAAAACAGATAGCTGGTTTCATTATGTAACTTCCAATCTACGTATTTCCCAGATTATAAGTCGCATTTTTTACATCCAGAAACAATAGCACAACCTATACACCCGGAGCGACTTATCTAAGGAATTTATATGTGATCAAGGAAGTGGAAAAAAAAAACAGTCAAGCCTGCAAGCCCTAAAAATGTTTCTCCCGCAATCAGAATCACTAATGGGTTCTGGGGGTGCCTGGGAGGTGGAGAAACCTGATTCCTTGCGGTGAGCTGCTTTTCTCTGGATGGTGCAGGAGCCGTTGCTGGCAGGAGGTTAGAGGAGGGGGTTTTAGTGGCGGCCATGCTGCCGGCTGCCACACAGCTGTTTCTCTCCTTTTCCCTCTCTCCAGTCTTCTTGGCTTTTTCACTGGGCTGGTGTCTGGCTGAGGAAGAGCTGGGAAGGTGAGCTGAAGCTCAGGGTCTGCTGCGCGGTGGATGCTGCGAGGAGGCGGAAGCGGCTAGTCATAGTAGTGAGGAAGTAGTGGGGGTGGTTTCTGTTCCTTGCTCTGTGCCACCAGCTTTAGACAGGTCACTCATGGTCCTGCACTTTGACTTGTTACCATCGACTTAAATAGCGGAGCGACTTATACTGCGATTTTACCTGTAAAAACCCCAAACTTGGCCTCTGCAACTTATACACAGGGGTGACTTATAGTCCAGGAAGTACGGTACTTGGAGCAGCATAACTTTATTTTTATTTTCTAGCATCTCAGCTTTTCTTCTCTATCTCCAGAAGCACCAAAGACTGTAGGCTTACCCATCTTTTAATAGACATGGTAAAAAAGTTGGATTGCAGGGACAGCAGTAGAGGCCCCAGGACCAGATTAAGACATATCCAAACTAGGCATATACCTGGGCCTAAAATTTTAGGGGACCCTGTTTGATATGCCTTAGTCCAGTCTTGGTTTTAGCACTAGTTCTTAAAAAACACCATCTAGCCTGGAGCCAGTACTTATGCAAGTAAGATGCCCCTCGCCTCGGCGATTAGCTGTGACCCGTGAATATGAAAATAGGCAGAATGGTGGTGGCACTTGATTTATCCCACTCCTGATACCAGCATGGCCACACCAATGTGGCATCACATCATGGAGACAGCAGCATAACAAATGTACCTCACTGTGATGTCACTAATATGCATAAACTAGCATGTCCAATATAAATTAATCTGGCTCTGGAAGTCCCCTCTCCTGTATATCTCTGGGAAAGACAGCAAGATCCACAGACTACGCCACCGAGTAACAGCACCAGAAATCCCACTCTACCACCATTGCCCAAAAACACATCTAGAAGGATTCACAGTGGTGGGCATGCACATATACACTTGCCTATGCTTGCTCCAGCAGCTGCTGTATAAACTATTGATGATTGTTTATTTCCTCAGTGGTAAAATCCCCTTAAGCAGGAGGAGTCCATGTTAATGTGTGCCAAACCTACCACTTGACTGGAACGAAACTAGAAGAACTTCAGTCACAACCCAAGACAAAAAATAAAAAAAGAGCAATGATTTGATTCCCTGGGAACCATGTAGCTATAGCAGCATTCCAGCAGACTTGAGAAGAACTCTAGGGATATCAGAGAAGCTCAAGGGATGTGCATTTATTTTGTGACTTGGTACTTGTAGGCAGATTGGGGGGGGGAAGGGGGATTAAAAGAACACTGATGATAGCTCTTCCTCCTGCTGTGACAAATATATCCTTTTTTTGCTGAGTGTCTCCTGAATACGTCTTTTCACATCACTTGGAATTTTGCTTCTTCTCCCCAAACTCGCCATTCTTAAAGGCAAACAATAATTTGGGTGAATTATGTATAATGGGAATGGGTGCTCTTCAGTGGATTTCAATTTGTTTTTTAATCACACCCCATCTCTACTACAAACATTAAAATCATTTAATGCCATTCAGTAAACTGATCTAAGTTAAAAATGATCTCTCTCATTAAGCGACCATCAAAAATAAAAGTCACAATTTAAGAATTTGTATTATATTGTAGTAAAGTGCCTTTGATGTATTGGGAACTTATAAATATCTACATAATTATCCAAATAAATGACTGTTTCATGGAGCAGTTAGTTCACAAACCAAAAGGAGGGGGAGCTAATTTAGATCAATGGAATGCAAAATTTGGTGCAGTAGGTAACAGTGTTGAGACTACTTGGCAATAATGACCACATGATCAAAATTTACCATATTACTGGAGTAGGGACACTAAGGAAATCTACTGCGCTAGCATTTAACTTTCAAAAGGAAGACTATGATCAAATGAAGAGAGAGTAGCTGTAGAGTGGTGTAAGTTCTAATGAGGGGTCTCCATTTTTCTGAGGGCCCCCCACTGTTTGGGGGGCCACCCCCTCATATAAATTTACTTTAAAAAGTTTTCCGCACTGCCTCCCACTTCTCTTCTCTGACCATGGAAGTTTTCAGGTCAAGCAGCCGTCACTTCCCGCTGCTGGGCTGAAGTCTCGTAATAACAGCTGAGCAGTGCATGAAAATATTTATTTATTTAACTGGTTTTCTATACCGCCTTTCATAATGCCAAGGCGGTTTCCAGTTCAGATAGGATTATGGCAGCAGGCAGGAGACCTAAGGAGCTGTTCCGGGTAGGAGAGCAATTTCTGGGTACTTCTAAAAACTCTCTGCTTTTCATTTGTATAGTGAAAACAAAGCATACACAGCGTTCTCAAACAGTCTTGCAATCCTCTTGAGATTTAATAACTTTGAGTAATTTTAGAATGTCTGATATCTTTTTCCCTACATAGCAGAATTAACAAGTGCTACTTGGGTTGAAGTTCCATTGCTTTCCACGGGTATAAAGATGACAAGAGCTCTAGCTGACTAACCCTGAGAAGCAAATCCACCTGCATCAGATGCACATGAGTACTTTAGTGTCACTGTTCCCTCTAAGCTGTGCGCGTGTGCGCGCGCACACACCTCGCCGAGCGAGCGCACATACTTTACAACAGAGCACACAAAAATTACGGTTCTGATTCTGATAGAAAACACAGACATCTTAAAATTTAAAAGTCGTGATTGTAATTACTAGAAATTTTCCGCTTCATTTAGTAATCTATTTTCATTTAATTTGATTAAAATCAATGTGGTGTACATACTGTATTCTGACGTGTAGTCAAATTTTAAAGTATATAACTCCGAGTGTCGTTATGTGGCGCACAAAAATTTAACCTTCCTTCAAAAGCTGCACAGCTGATATTTTATGCGCACACAGCCTACAGAAAATTAGAGGGAACATTGTTTAGTGTCCACCTTAAGTTAGTCAGTTTTCAAAGAGAAACTACCTGTTCAGCTTAAGATTCCCTACTGCTTATATACAGGTGCAAAAGTACCTACGCACCCGGCCATGAGGTGGCTTACTCAGAATTGCCATAAAGATTTTAAGTGAACCAAGCATAGGGCGTTTAAGAAAAAAGCAAACAGTAGCACATTATTTATCTACAGATGCTTGTTTTAAGTATATTCCTTAAGGATTTGTCATATAACTTGTATTTCTTCACAGTCTAAAGAAAGAGATGCAGTTAATGTGTCTTTGTACATAGAATTTCACTATTACTTTTCCTAGACCCTATCGGACAACGGGTACTATATGCCTTGTGTAATATTTTATAATCTGAGAATGAATAGTCACTACTTCCAGTTATGCAATGGAGAGAGGATGTGTCTGGCAACACAGAGAATGTCTTATTTAAGTGTATCTATTGGTTAGTACTAGATTACTTACTGTCTAAAGATCTGATGGAAAACTCAGTGTATGTGGCATCCCACTTTCCCAACTAGGCCTTCAAATTTAATCCCCTCCCCTCCCACAATACCCTCTCTCCATTTTAAAAACACATAGTGGTAGTAGAGGAGGTTTTGCCCACAGTCCCTCATGATTTCATTCCACCCCGCTACACTCAGGTTTCATCAGGGTAGGAAGCTGATTTCTCGCTTGTTGGCAAGGGACCAAATTCAAAATGATGTCATCTGACCTCCAGTACAAGCACATGAGATTCAGAGAATGATGCAAGATTGGACTCCAGAATTTTGAAGCCAACTCCCTCCTGCCTTTGAAGGTTTGGATATGGCTAGGGGAAAAGGGATGAGAGAGATTATGAGTGACTATAAGGTGTGGAAACCCCACTACCATCAATGGCAGGCTTTATTTGGAGGGAATGGGGGAGGGAGGTCAGGCCCACAGACCCCATCTTTGTTCCATGGATGGAGGGGTTGTAGGATAGTAGCTGCCAGAGATGTATCTGGGGGGGGGGGGGGGGGGAGGGGGGGGGGGAGGGGAGGAGGGGCATAGCAAGAGATTCTCTGGGCCAGTTTCCACACATTAATCTTGCCATTCTAACAAAGTCTGTTTATCTATTCCTCAGGTTGTGTAGTTCGTTTCCTGCATTACAAGAGTCCACCTTAAGCCACAAAGATATTAAAACTGAATAGAGTTCAGCATTATACCTAAACAGGCAATTTAAATATGTTTTACATTTTTATCTAATTTGTATGAGTGTTAGTATTAGCCTTACTGACTTCATGTGTCTTATGGAGTCGATGTTTGTCGTTGAAAGTTCATGCCTCAGCAAATTGGTTAATCTATAAGATGCCACCAGCCTCTGTTATTTTTGCTACACCAAACTAACATGTTTTCCCCTCTGGAAGCCTTGCTGATGGGAATTCTAGTGGCATTACTAATGCACAAGCAAAATAATTATGCAGAGTAAGGGTCTTTAGGTCACAGGTTTTCAATAACATCCTTTACTATCTAGATCCATCAGTGTAGGGCTCCTTAACTTGGGGTCCATGAACCTTCCAGAGAATAATTCCAGAATCCATGGGGTCAGTCCAGAGCAACTGTAGAAGGCCTATAGAAAACTGAATATATAATTAAAAGTAGTTCCCAAAAATCATTTATAATCCAATTTGGGATGTTCTTTATTTTTGTAGAATTTGAATTATAGTACTAGAGGAGATCAAACCTAAGCATGCTTTAGAAGCTCAGATGACAAGACTTTGACTTTCATACTTTGGACACATCATGCAAAGAGAGAGATCATTAGAAAAAGGCATCATGCTTGGCAAAGTAGAAGATCAACGCAAAAGAGGAAGGCAAGCAATGAGATGGATTGACACAATAATGGCAGCTATGGGTGCTACTCCGTCAACAATGAGCCGCCTGAGTAAAAACTGAACACAGTTTAGGACAACTATCCAGAGGGTCGCCATGAGTCGACACCGACTCAACGGCACTTAACAACAGCAATATTTGTTCCTACAAGCAACGCTTGTTCTAACCAACTCAGTCTCCTCCCACTCTGTTCCCAATGTTTGTTCTAACCACATCCCTCTCACTTATTTCTACCCACATGAAGGTAAATTTTAGATAGGGTGGAGACAGGAATTGAGATGTCGAGGTCGGGATATATGCAATTCCAGCAGTATCAAAAGGCCCTGCCAAACATGGAGCCTTTTCTAATATACACATAAGGATAGGTAGGTGTGCACATGTATTTGCCGACATGTAGAGGTAGAAGAACTATTTTACAGATCTACAAGGGAAAGATGAATGGAGACAATGTAGCAACTTACATGTGGAAGTGCTGCACTTACACATGTATAGTTGGTATTTTGCAACTTACCGTATTTTCATGCAAATAATGCACCCATGTATATAATACGCACACGCATATATCATGTGGAAATGATGCCATTCTGTTCGAGAATTTTCAGAAAACGCACCCATGTGTATACTGCGCACATGCATGCCCTTTTGGCTGTTGACCATGCTGGGAATGAAACGCAAGGCCTACACCGCAGACTTCAAACTAAAAGTTGTGAGAGCAGAAGAAACAAGCAACAGAGCAGCAGCGAGAGAGCTCAAGGTTGGAGAGACGTTCATTAGATGTCTTGGCAGCCTACAAAAAAAAAGTTCAAAATTATATAAAACTACACTATTGCCCACTTAGCTGTAATACCTGGCGGTCTTACCTGCAAGCTACAGCTGACAGATATAGCGGTTAACCACCCATTCAAGACAATCATGAGAAAAGAGTGGGATGAACGGATGCAGTCTGGGATTCATGAAGTCCCACCATCAGGAAGACTGAAGCAGGTGCAGTTTTCGGAAGTCTGCAAGTGGGCGTCTTTCAGCTTGAGATAAAATAATACCACAAACCATCCACAACAGCTTCAGAAAGGCTGGGTTTGTCTACCAGCAGAATAAGACACATTTGGATAACAATGACAAAGATAAAGATGTCAATAGCAGTGACGACAACATCACTTCAGAAATCACAGAAGAGCGTCTGCAGTTGCCTCTTAGTTATTTCAATGATGACAGTGAGGAGGGAACAGACTTTGTAGGGTTTGCGTCGTCGGATGATGACGACGTTGATTGAACTGGAATTGGCCTAGTCTAATTTAGTCTCATTTTCATTTACTTGCATTTAGTCTCATTGAAATTCAGCATTTCAGAAATAAAGAAGTTATTAATGCACCAGGGGGAGGGGGGTGTAGTTTTTCCAAAAAAGCATATAACGGGTGAGTTATATGCGTGAAAATATGGTGTATGTGTAACTTCAACATACAAGTTGGTATTTTGCAAACCTATACATTTAAATGCCACCAGTTAACCACAGAGGCTGAATCATTCCAGTTTGGAGGGGGAAATAAACAATGGGGGATTAAGAAAATAAACCCCTTAATCCCTCTGGTAAAGGTCTGGCTGAAACAAGCACTTTTTAAAAACCTAAATCTGCCAGGGGACAGCTGTAAATCCCAACATGGACAATTTTGATCATGTGTGTACATTACTT
The DNA here is from genome assembly GCA_033557465.1 of Ichthyophis bannanicus. Lineage (NCBI taxonomy): Eukaryota > Metazoa > Chordata > Amphibia > Gymnophiona > Ichthyophiidae > Ichthyophis > Ichthyophis bannanicus. The sequence goes on from CM066038.1 coordinate 107,222,825, forward strand.
ATATGAAATGGGGAACAAACGTGTAGATTTTTGACCTGGCCAGGCCATGCCCTATCAACACCCCCACCATGCCCCCTGGCAATTATTATATTTTATGGCATTTCCATATGTAAATGCTGGATTACCACTTGGTAATTCTAAAATAACCCCAATAGTTTCTCTAGTTATCTCTTCTACAAAATGCCTGGGATCCACATCTCAGCAGCACAGATAACTTATATCCTTTATTAAATTGTTCAATATGTTAAACATGTCCAATAAAGAAAAACAGAAATATTTTGAAATCTACATAAAATTTGGACTTACCTTTTTTTTTTTTAAGTGCTATCAATAAATGCTGACTCCTGGCAACCCCTGGGTTTTCAAGGCAAGGCATGACCAGAAGTGGATTGTGTCATGAGGCTGGAGCCATGGAAGCTGCAGCTTTAGAAAAAAACCCTGTTTTGCATAGAGCTGAGAATGTGCAGAGAGTGCAGTTGCATCACAGCACAGCCAGAGGGGGCAAGAGTAATCCCACAGAGGCTGAAGCAATGTGCTCAGACACTGATTGTATAAGTGGCAATCAGTTGCACCTGAGGCCAAGCCCGGGACGTTCAAACCAAAACTCCCTTTATAAGGAGAAACAGAGAGCAGCAAGAGAGAAGGTGGGAAAGAAGGTGCAGGATGTGCAGGACAAGAAGAATGTGAGGAACGTGGAGCAGGAGAGATTCCACACAGAGCCACCCCAGAGGGACAGAATCCAGAGGGAGTTTACCCAGACGGATAGAGTCCAGAGGGGCAGAGCACAGAGAGACGGAGTCCAGAGAAAAGCTGCCAGAAGAAACAGTTTGGCTAGTAGGAGTGACTCTCGCAGCCCAAGTAACCTTGTTGGATCAGGATTACAAGGAACAAGGAGGAGAGGTTCCTATTATAAAGATACCTTTTCAGAGAACCACAGAGATTGGGAATCCTTACCAGGTTTTCCTGAACTCCATGAAAGCAAAGCACTGCCCAGAAAAACCTATCTCCCGAGAGAAGTACGTCAGGAGAGCTCTAGGTGTGGCAATTCCAGGAAGCCAAGGTATGCTGGATCTTTAATTCTAAAAGAAAGCCTTGCTAATAGAAACCCTGATAAAGCAGCTATTCCCTATAAGGGGAGGGGAAGCAAAGCAGAGCTTTTTAAGACAATACCTCACGGCTTAACAGAAATGTTTTACTGGAAGCAAGATAGACCCTGTAAGTTTGTAACAGGGAGTGAAAACTATTACCTAAAGGAAGAAGCCAGTGACGCAGTCTATGGAAATTGAATGTGAGAATATTATTCCCATGCCTCAGGATGAATCCATGGACTGTAATTTCTGTTCTGCAACTAGTATTGAATCCTTGCTAGAATTGTAGATAGAAAAGAACTGTGCAACAGATGGTGAACCTTATAACCGTTTGTTTGCTGAATTGTTTAAATTGCTTTGAACTAAAAGAAGCCTCAGCTAAGACTTGCATTCAACTGTGAAGCCTATAACAGTTATCTGCTTGAATATTGGTGGAACCCCTTTTGATAAAGAAAGGACTGTCTTTATTTTCTAGTTGTCTTAGTGAATCATTGCGTTAAAAGGGAAATAAAGCCTTGTTACCCTACACTCTTGGCTTGGATAATTTGTGCTCACAAGGAGCTAGAACTGCAAGGACCAAAATGCACTAGGCCCTTAAAGTCACATCGCTCCTTAAAAAAAATAATAAATGCGCAGGATGCCCTTATAGCCACTGGCGGCACCTGACGACAATTGCCAGGTCCTTTCTTCCAAGGTAATAAATGCAATGTGTGCCTTTGAGTCAATGCTGACTCCTGGTGACCCAGCAGCTCCTGGGTTTTCTTGGCAGTGTAATTGGAAGTAGATTGCCAGGCCTTTCTTCCAAGGCAATGGAGGGTAAAGTGACTTGCCCAAGGTCACAAGGAGCGCCAGTGGGAATTCAACCCTGATCACTTGGGTACTAGGCTGTTGCTCTGGCCACTATGCTACACCTCTGCTCCCAGTTTACCTTTACCGCTGTTCATAACAAAACTCAAATGCCACAGTGTTTTCTGTGGGAGAGATTTCTCTCTATGAAGTCTCTAAAACTACAAAGACATCTGGAAAAAATTCACCTTGAAACTGATGAAGTCAGGTTGGATATTTTCAAGTAGATGATTTGATTTGATTCAAACTTGGACTTTTTCCAATTTAAAATCCTGCTTTAGAATCTTTGTAAAAAATGGCCTATTCATCTGACAAAAATCAGGAAATTATACATGACCGGAGAAACCTTGATCAAGCTATGAATTCTGTAAATGGTTGAGCTGGTGTGTAGGAATGTGCTAATGTTTAATTCTCAAAATGAGAGAAAGGAACAAAGAACGGTAAATGCATGTAGCACAGCTGGGCTTGGACAAGTTCCTGAATGAAAAGTCCATAAACCATTAATGAAGTGGACTTGAGAAAGTAACTGCATATCCCTGTGGATGGGCAGCACTAAATATTGTTACGTTTTTTGGAGCCTGCCAAGTACTTGTGACCTGGATTTCCCACTGTTGGAAACAGGACATTGGGCTTGATGGACCATTGGTCTGATCCAGAATGGCAATTCTTATGTTCTTAATGAAATGTTCATTGTTCACTTCATTTTTTTTTTGGCCACCTGGATCACCCAACTCCCATGGGCCCTTAAGGGCCTCTGTAGACCTAAGGATTCCTCTATTACCTGATTTAGGTGCCCTTTTACTAAAGTGCACTACGCACCTAGCATGGATTTTGGCATGGGATAACTGTGCGCTCAGGCCCACGGTAACTGTTAGCACAAGGGCATGACAGTTACTGCATGCTAATTCACATACTTGGGGTGGAGAATGGGAGTGGGCGTGGCGAGCACATTGCAGTTAGCTTGGGGGTACAGATTGTGCATTGTAAATATCTACTTCCAGTCATACCTTGCCAAGAAAACCCAGGGGCTGCTGGGTCGCCAGGAGTCAATACTGACTTGATGGTACTTAAAAAAAAAACATTACCTCCTCTTCAATAGGTGGGGATGTGCATCCGCAGTAATAATGTCATGCATTATTGTATACATCTGCACGTTAACTGTTAGGAGCATGCTGGTCATGTCCCCGACAGTGCAGAGGTTTTGCAGTTAGTGCACATTAATTTTCATGCTCAACAGACATTAAGTACAAAACCATAGCACACTTTAGTAAAAGAGCCCCTTCGTGTCTCCTATAGATAAAAGAGTGATTCCTTGACACTCCTAATTTGCCACTGCTGTTTTTCAAAACGGTGCCAGCTGGCCCAGGGTGGGATGCTATCTTCTTTTTTAACTTTGGCAGAAGTGGTAACTTTGGGGGAAGGGGGAAGCACTGGTATTTTTTCTTTTTTACTTGTTTGTTTTGGTTTAAAGAAAAAGTTAATGTAATAAAGTGAGGGAAAAAAAACCCTAAAATGAAAAAAGTCTTCCACGCACACCTGTTCTGATGCGTGGTAGTGGGAGAAAACTGAAAAGATATTACTGTCAATTATGTAACATACTCACAAATTCAAGATATACTGAGGCAGCCAGGAAGGTAGCTGTGAGGGTAACCCCTCCCCTCTCAGCCTGAGTTACAGTGAAACAAAGCTTAAACACATACCCTTTCGCCCAGAGTCCAGCAGACTGGAGCATACCAGTTTAGACAGGTCATTTAGGCATGCTATATGATAGCCCACAACCCCCCCCCCCCCCCCCCCAGGGGCTACTGATTGGTGGAGAGGGGATACCTGAGACAAATGAGAAGCTAGTATGGGTTTGAAAACTTACTGTATATAAGACAGTGTGTGACACCACTTGGGCGCTCAGATCGTTTTGTTCAGGGTGCCGGCTCTGCCTGAGACTGTGCGCACAATAAACAGCATGTGTTTGCATACCGGTCTGTCTCTGTGTTTTCATCTGAGGGTTGGCGGGACAGACTTCAAATAGATAATAGATCTCCTGCTACATTTCCTGTGGACATTCTCCAACAAGTAATGGGGGAATTTAAATCTAGCCTCTTCCAGTCAGCATGCAGTTGGATAAAACCACTGTTGTGGGTCAGTGCAATCAGCTGCAGGGTTTTGTGTGATTATATTCATAGTGATTCAATCGGGGAAGAATTTATTTTCTGGTAACTGTTTGTAGCAATCACAAAGGCAGTACATGTTAGCAATATGCATGACCAAAGAAAAAGTCCAGTTAGTCTTTGTTTAAAATGAACATTTAGTGAATAATGTGTGCTTTTTTTTATGTGTTTGTGTGCATATTTGTCTGTGCATGCTACAGATTTTTTGAATGCACAAATCGATCATACATGCATTAATTCATAGGTGTATATATATATATGCTCTTCTAATGTATAGGTCTTCGAACAAATACCCATATGAGCAGAAATGCACATCACTTGGAGAAGTTACAGACGGTTTGTACTCATGGGGCTCTTTCAATGCCTGGGAACAGATCAGGAATCGCGGGTCCGGTGAAAGCAGAAGCTCCTCACATTGCTGTCACTCACAGCATACTCCATCAACATGCATTTGCCTCAAAAAAACAATGCCCCAAAATTTGAAGGGTATCATTTACAGTCAACTCATACCAATTTGTGCCAGAAATCATTATCTTGACAAAATTCACTGCCAGCAAACAGGCTCAAAGCATAACGACTTCCTGTATCAGACAGAAATGTGTTGGTTCTAACTAGGTCAAGCTTTACTCAAACTTTGCCATATTTCTCCAAGAAAAGAGAGGGCCAGACCTCTGTGGAACATTTGAAAACCAAGATTTTGTCTTGGTCTTAGGCATGTGGCAGACAGTTTTTCTCATGTGAAGGTCCTGAATCATTTGATGCAGGGATCTGATGTGATAACCATGAATACAGTAGAGAATTTGAAAGCATTGATGGACATGTTGCCCCTCTGGAAAAGCTGATTGGAAAATAAGATTTATGCAAATTTCTCAAGGATTGAAGGATTGTTTGGCACGTGAAAAAGACTAATGAAATCTTGCCAAATCGCATCAGACATTAAATTTTGACTCATTTCCCAACCCAGAAAAATTCCCGACATTGTTTACGGATTGCAGCTGCACACTGAGCTCAGGATTTGAAATGCTGGGTTCTACAATGAATCTGAGGTATTTTGTGGAACCCAGCATTGTGTGCATAAATGACCAGACAAACTAAACAAAAAGGGGTAATTTTATGAACTTTTTTGGTGGGTAAGCCTATTTTACCCATGGAAAGGGGCTTAGATAAAATTAACCCAGGGGTTATGCAGATATAACGTAGGGTACAGAGAATTTTTCATAAGGTTTAAGGTTTATTACACTTGCTTGATTGCCTTTTACAACAATAAATAGCAAAGCAGATTACAAAAAGCAAAGTAAACATTGAGAGAGAACATCATCATGGCAAGAACAGCCACAACAGAGAAACTAAAACAATTGCACTGACTACCAAATTCCACATCATAAACTCCCTGGACACAACAGGAAAAGGCTTGACAAGACATCACAGCTATGAAGAATGGCAGAGTTCACCAAGGAGGTCAAACATGATCATTAAATGCCCAGTTAAATAGGTAAGTTTTAAGTACTTTTTTAAATTTTTGATAACAATTTTCATCTCTGATATCAGGAAGAAGTCCATTTCATAATAATGGGGCCATATAAGTCAAAACGTAAGTCATAAGTCTAGGATAGGCCGGAGGCCTCCTGTCCTTTTTGGTACCAGGAAGTACCTGGAGTAGAAGCCTTGCCCTGTCAGGTGGTGAGGCATCGGTTCCACTGCCTGTTTCCTTAGAAGATTTGCCAACTCCTGAAGGAGGAGGTTTCTGTGTAGAGGGAGGCTCCCCTGGATAGTAGGAGGGGGGTAGCTGGTGGAAGTGGAGCATGTAGCCCTTTTTGACTATGCTCAGTACCCAGGTATCCCCTGTGATGGCTGGCCACCTGTAGGCGTACAGGTTCAGCCGACCTCCTGTGCTGAGTGGAGCCACCGGCGGAGGAGAGGCTATGCTGTGGGAGTCAAAACCCCGCTCTCTGCTGTGCAGGAGCCGGAACTGGCAGCTTGGGGGGTCTTCTGCCTACGGGGCACATGCCCCGGCCCCTTGGCCTGCTGGCCCTGTTGGGGAGCTGGAGAGGCCTGATACTGAGGGTAGGTTTTGTAGGCAGCACCCTTCCTTGGGAAAAAGGGCTTCTTTCCCGAGCCCTTCTTCTTTTGAGAAGGGGCAGAAGTCTTCCTGGACAGCCTTGTCCTGGTGAGAGTCTCAGTCTCGATTTCTGCAGCCTTTTCAGTCATGGGCTTACCGAAGAGGTTGTCACCTCGGCATGGGACATCGACCAACTTGTCCTGCACCCATGACTCCAGGTCCGATGACTGTAGCCAGGCCTGACGGCATGCACCGATGCCAGCCTCAGCTACCCGGGCCAAAGCCTCGAAGCCATCATAAGCTGCTCGAGAGATGAACTTCGAGCACTCCCGGATCCCTGTAGACAAAGCCTTGAACCTCTGCAAAGGTTCCTCAGAGAGGCCAGCTGAGAACCCAGCAATCTCCTTTGCCAGGTCCCGTAAATACATGCCCACGTACAGCTGGTAAGTCTGGACACGGCAAGATAGCATAGAGCCCTGGAAGCACTTTCTACCTAGGGCATCCAGGTTCCAGGCCTCCCGGCCAGGAGGCACCGAGGAGTGCATCTTCTGACTCTTCAGGCGGTGCATGGCTGATTCCACAACCATGGAATTGTGCGGTAGCTGCACCTTTTGCAACCCAGGGCTCTTACAGACTCGATAAATGGAATAGATCCGTTTGCTCAGAACCAGCACTGAGGCCGGTGCCTCCCACATACGGAAGAGTAGCCATTCCAGCATCGGAGGAACCAGTACAGTAAAGGCTTCCTTTGGAGAAAAATCATACTGAAGGGCATCGAGCTCCTTGGCTCGAGGCTCCTCCTCGGCATCCGCAGGGAATGCCAAAGCCTTGGTCATGTCCCTCACGAAGTCTGAGAACCGGGTATCCTCCGGGGGGGGGGGGGACCTTCTCCGAGGCTCGGACTCCAGTGAGTCCAATGGGACGCACCGGGTCCAGAAGGTGTCAGGAGACTCTTCGTCCTCCATCTCCCACGCCGAGTTGAGCAGCTCCAGCCGTGTGGGCCTCGGTGCCACCTGCTCCGACGCCGAGGGCACCGGCATCGATGACCTTGGCCCCACACGGGAGGTCGAGGGGGACCTTGACCGAGGATCGACTCGAGACTTCATGGACTCGAGGATCGGCTCGGTCTCCGGGGTTGACTTGGACGTTGAGGTCCCGGTGATCGGGGCAGATGCACCAGTCAGACCAGTGATCAGCACCCGCTGCTGTTCCATGAAGGCAGCCAAGCTGCTCTTCAAAGCCGTCAGCCTGAGTCCAAGCTCAGGAGACCCAGTAACCCCTGACTCGGGCCCCGACGACGTCGGCTCTCCCGGAGGAGAGTCCACGAGGACAACAGAACTTACATGATTCGGGGACTCCAGCTCCATGCAAGGTAGTTTGGACAGCCTCTCCGACTCCAAGAGCCCGGGACGGTGGTCAGGGCTACGCGACCTGGCCCTCGAGGACCCAGGGGCCTCCACCGACGCCACCCTCACAAGCTTCTTCTTCTTTTTGTGCTCTCGGGTAGGAGACCCCCTCTCAGAGGAACCACGATGGCGCTCAGGGTCAGACTCCCGAGATGTCGAGGCCTCTGACGAAGTCCGGGCCCGGCCGGACGCGGACTCTGAAAAAATTCTTTCTCGCTGAGGCTGACGGCTCCAAAGTTCCTTCGACATTTTGCCACACGGGCCACAGACTAACGGGCCATGGTCGGGCCCGAGGCATCGGAGGCAGCAGTCATGTCTGTCGGTGAGAGACATTTGTTTCTTGCACCGATCACATTTTTTGAACCCGCTGGCAGCCATCGGGGGTAAAAGGGCCCCTGCAAGATCAAAAGACCGGGCTGCCAGTGAAAATAACAAAAAAGGCGCAAACGCTAGTCACAAAGGACAAAAACCAAAAAAGAAACTCCGGACTCGATACCGGTGTACCGAGCCCAGGCCGGGAAGGGGAACCGGCGTCGAACCAGAAAAGACAAAGCGAAAATCGCAGAAAATAATCAACTTTTCCCAGGTGACACAAACTCATGTTTGTTGGGCTCTGCAGAAAAAGAAAGACTGAGCAAGATGACACCCTTGGGCGGGAAGGGGACCGCGCAGGCGCGCTACATTCCCAAAGGCTTTCTTTGAAAGCTGGAGAAATGCTCCGCACGGGGGCTCCATCGGCACCGACATCACCATATGTGAGGACTGACTTCCTGCTTGGTCCTGGAGAATTAGCTGCAATTAAACACATCTCTTCTAGGGTACAAACTGAACAAAATCCACCACCACTCCCACAAAGAATCAAACAGCCCAGAAACAAATGGATCACAGTGGGCTCTGGTAGGTTGCGACCTGTAACGCAGAGACATCTTATACATCAAGAGATATCCCTGCATAATGCCTTCTCTGCCTTGGATAATGGGGGTGTCCAATCTGTGGAAACTAAAGTCCCCTTAAATAAGAGAGTCAATGCCCAGTCTACTGATAATGCACCAAATACGAAGAAAAAAAAAATCACAAAACAGAAAACTACTACTACTTGTAGATTCCATTACCAGAGGCACCAACTTGGGAACACAGTTCAAAGGAGAGAAGATGGTCAAATGCCTCCCAGGCTCTTCAGCCATAAAGAATACTAACCAAAATGCTGGTATAGTTAGTGCAGAAAGTGAGCACTCCAAAATTGATGTTGTCATCTACTTGAGTACAAATGACATGGCTAGAAACAGTGCCTCTGCAGATCAAAGGGACTTCCAGATTCTGGGAGAGAAACTCAAGCCCATTGTTAACACTGCAGCTTTCTGTATAGCAGAAACAACTTTAATACATGGCTCCAAACCTGGTGAAAACAAGAAGGATTTTGACATATAGGGCTACTGGGGAAACAGATGGATCAACATAAGACTATACTGTGCTGGGAAAAGGATCCTAAGTGAAAACTTCAGGCGGTATGTGGACAGGCATTTAAACTAGGGAAAGGGAGTGACGGATGGAGAAGGACAAGTTCAGGACTTCGCTCCCTGCAAAAGCATAATAACATTGGAAACAGCCACACTTTTAAACCACACATCAATGGCAAGTGGGAAGAGGCGTGTAGAACAAAAGTACACAAATCCATGCAAAATACAGGCAAGCCAATCAACAAATGCTGGAAAGCAATGAACACAAATGCTCGAAGTCTAGCCAACAAAGTTCTTGCCCTGGAAGCCCTAATGGTGGAAATGGACTTGGACATTGTGGCAATTACAGAAAATGGAAATTACACTTACCTGGTAATTGATGTTCCTTGAGGGAGTACAGTTCAGTCCTCCACCACTGGGTAGTGCACCTCCTCCTGCAACATGGAGACTGGACAAGTCAAACTTGTGACATCACCGGGTATATCCTGCTGGTCTTCTCCCATGATCCCCCAGTGACCTACTGTCAAAGCAGACTCAAAGGAGCAAACAAACAACCAGTTAAAGTACTAAATACAAAGCTATGCTCAAACTTCAACTTTAAAATCACAGGGCCCCAAAAAGAAAGGCCGAAAACATCCTCCTCCGTGCCCCTGTCCCCCTGCGCACCAAACAGCGGAAGACAGAGAGCTAGAAGGAAGGAGAACTAAGGAAGAGTATAGGCAGAAAAGGTTGCTCTCGCGATTACCTGCCAATCAGAGCCCGTTGCCGACTCTAGGATCCGAAAGCATACTCGGAACTGACGCCTCGCGTCTGAAACATCCATCCCCGGGCGGGAATGAGGACTGAACTGTACTCCCTCAAGGAACATCAATTACCAGGTAAGTGTAATTTCCATTTCCTTATCGGTCCTACAGTTCAGTCCTCCACCACTGGGATGTACCAGAGCAGTAATCATTGGGAGGGACCTATCCAGTCGGCTCGGCCCCTAAACTAACAGAGCAGGCACCGACCCCAGCCCGCTCCTCACGTCAACAGGCGGTAAGCCAACCAGGAAGACACGACCGAGAGCCCACTTGGATCCTCTTCACTGGTGAAAACAGCACAGAACTCTGCCCCAAGCAGCGCTAGTGCTTCAGAAAGACAAACTCGCCATCGCAAACACACTGAACGCCCTAGAAACAGACCTACTGAGAAGGCTACCGGAGCTCCGCCTGAAAAATCCGCTTGAGCTCCCCCTTGGCTCTCGACCCCACCAGGGTGTCAAGTGTTAGCAACCGCTGCTCTCCCGCAGAACCCGCCTCCACGGAGGGACAGGCAGCGAAGAGACCTCCCAGAAAGCAACGGAACCTCACCTAAGGTCCAAGGAACACAGGTTACAAGCAAAGTGTTCTTGCGTAAGTCCCAAACCGACAACTAAACAGGCACAGCCGGATTCCACGAGGGAGAACGGAACCGAGGTCCATCCAGACAGAGGTGGGAAGCAAAAAGAGGGAAATGGAAAAAACCACCAGCGTCAAACACCCTATTTGTCACACCTCTTAAGGGCATTATTCTTTGCAACACAAAGTAGCTCTACAGCTATGTCCTGGACCAGTTGGAGTCTTTTTAATTGAGAATGTGGAATGCAGCTAAGCAATGAGTTGCAATAAACCAAGCGTGATCCACCAAGGGCATATAAGAGGGTGTCAAGTGCCCCAGAGTCCAGCGTTGTTTCAGAAGATGTGGAGTCTTACATGGTGTGACAAAAAAGAAAGGAGACTCTGGTAGCCACGCCCACGACGCAATGCCAGTAGGCCAACCGCTTACATCACCTGGATATGCCCTCCGGAATTGGAGGAACCATGCAGAAGTAGCAATCGCCGACGTGATCCATGGGCCCTCTCCAGATCATTGGAACCGCAAAAGACTTTGATGGTCTTTTCCCATCCATCCACAGCCTGAGATCTGCTACACATGTATTGCAGCATATGTGTGGCGCCTAGCTTTTATCCTGATCTTTTATTCTGCAGCCAAAATATAAATTGTAGGCTTTCTGAACCGCCACAGTCATATGCCATTTTTGTGATGTAAAAGTCACATCACCACAACTAGAGCAGAAATTATCTGCATGATTAACACCAGGACGAGGAATCGCCAAATATGCTGTGAGTGACCTATCGGTATAAAATAAATGTCTTTTTTTTTTTTTTTTTTTTTTACTGTCAAGCGAGGCAAATTTAAGTAGTGACTGCATCAACTGGTTTTGGACAGTTATTTTGATTGGTTGCAAGTAAAGATTATGCAAGCTCACGCAAATGTTGCAGAATACACTGGTAATGGTCCCCACTGACTAATGAACAGCACATATCTTAGCAACCAGCCCCAGTCGGCCATTTTCACAATGACCTCTGAAAGGCATAGAATGGACCGGGCCACGGCCCCGTACCAATGCGTTGACACTATCCAGTAGCCTCATATGTCCTCTGCTAAACATCGACCCGTCGCCGCAGACTGACAGGTCGCCATGAGGTCCAATATGGGCTGACCGCATCTGAGCACACGCGGCGCGCACACCGCCTGATGCAATCTCACTCCTCCGGCAAACACTCGGACCCCGCTAAGGACTTTCGCCACCACAGTGTCCCCACCGAAACGCAGGCCGCCAAGGCTTCAACCGCGCACGCTGTCCCTTCGCTCGGGCCACCCTGACCACCCGACCGACTCCACTCTGCCGATCGAAATAGGCCACCATCCCGGAGATCTCAGACAGCACCTACAGCGCTCGATCCGCTACCATGTCCGTGAACGCCTGCCACGGCTGACGTACCGCGTACCGTTCCAGTCAGACGATGGAACACTGGGCGTGCTGCGTACACTAAAACGCCTTGTACATAAAGGATCCCCAAAATGTAGCTGAGTCTAACCACGCTCCGGCCAAGCTCCCGGAAGAAAGGGACAGAACCTTATAAAAAAGAAGTGGGGACAATTAGGAAGGCTTTCCTGTTTGATTATTCTTTTTTTTGTTTTGTTTTGTTTTTCCTTTTTACAACTCCATAAGGGCCACAAGGCACACAACCGAACAGGGCATTGTCCAGAGAACGCAAGGCCCCTCCTCCAGGCTGACTCCACAGCCTAAACCGGCAGTCACCTTGGCTGATGCCGAGCAGCGCGGAAGCCAACTTGTAAGCCCAGCATATGAAGTATGCCTACTAGTACAGCATTCCACAATGGAGGGACATGTAACCGGACGGCTTTGAATATGAACCTACAGATATCCCGCGCTTGCTCCAAGACAAGCACTGTGCAACCTACTGGTCTTCTCGGAGCACCGCCACGACCCGAAGACCTAAACCGGCCAGCAAAAGACGACGTACGCTGGGCCCGAAGGAACCTGGTTGAACGGATCCCAGCACTCCCTGTATCATTAGGATCGGAGCCTCCCCCCAAGGACTCAGCCCTGGCTGGAACCGGCTGAGCATAACTCCAGGCCCTGCGGCGAGCCCCCACGAAGAAGTGGGACGCAACGATGCCTTGAGGAAAGGGAAGGCCCAATGGGTGAAGCAAGTTGCTAGCCGACCAAGGGAGTAAACCCCACACGCGCACCTCAATGGAAGGTCGGAAGAACCGAGGATTCTGGTCCCACAGGTGCACCTGCTAGCCTTTAACAACATACACCTCCGCAGGTACAAAAAACTTAAATTGTGAGCACCTTCAGGGGTAAGGGGAATAGACGACAGCCTCCGACTGTTGACCACCTTGTCTTGCACAACAGACAGCAGCACCCCACCAAACAAATGATTGGGAATATATGACCTCAGAACCCCAAGACAGAGGTAAAACAGTAGAACGTGCAGTGGACATGAATTTCCAGATCTGCCAGCCCCCCTGCCCACATTGAGAAGAGGCAGAGAAGAACTGGACCGGCGGATCTGGAGGGGTGCCTCCTGGACAGCCGGGCCACCGAAGGGAAAGCTGATGACTGAGGCCCAAACTCCTCAGGATGGCCCCGTCTTGCATTTGCAACCCCATGCAACACCATGACAACCCCGCTCACGATATCCCAAGCGATCTCTGTCATTGCTGCAACAATCACCTGAGCATGAGATCACAGACGGAACACGGACATGCAGACGCACTCAAGGAGAGTGCACCTAAGAAGTATGAGCCTATCCAACATCCAGCACCACATGTCCAGGTGTCCCATGCCTGTCACCCAAAACACAGGACGCTTGAACCTAGGTGACCGTCATAGCAAAGACAGGGAGGCCTGACTGCCGCTATCAACCCTTCCAGGACCCTGGAACACTAAGCCCCGGACTGTGCCATCCAGCAACACTTCTCACGATCCCCAGCAGGGGCCTTTCCCCAGATGGGCAGTGTTCCCGCCAAATGGGCAAGCTGCGCTCTGATAACATAGTGCAGAAAACCAAATCAAAGTGTCTTAACCTAGCTAATTTTTGTCTAATAGTGATCATTCATAATATCAGCCAGGCTCAATCATAACATTAGTATTAATGATCTCTAAAGATTGAAGAGTTACTAATGTAACACTAATTGTTTTTTGTTTTTTTGTTGTTGTTTTTTTTTTAAAGAGCTTCAAAGGCGATCTTGGAAACTACAGACCAATGAATCTGAGTTCAGTGCCAGTTAAATGATAGAACTTGTTCTGAAAAGCAGCACCAAGCTGTCTTTTCAAAGGGTTAATAAACATGTGAGTAAGCCAAATGATATGTATCTGGATGTTTTAGAAAGTACTTGACAAAGCCCCTTATGAACTTCTCCTGAGGAAGGAGATGATGTGCTATTATAGAATGGGAAATGGATCAAAAACAGGAACACAATAGGACTAAATGGCCAGTTTTCTCACAGGAGACCCGTAAATAGTGGAATGTCTCGGGATCTGCACTGGAACTGGCATCTGGTAACATCTACTGCACTGAAATGATCTGGAAAAGAGATCAGCAAGCATGGCGATCAAATTTGCAGATGGCATAACGACATTTAGAGGCTGTCTGCACAATTTCCAAGGTATATAAACATGGAAATAGCATCCTTATGTAAATGACAATTTCAGAAAGGGCTCAATTTGTAGGTGGTTGTGCCGCCGATGACCCTGAATGGCCAAATCCTAGCACGGAAACCTGCTGCTGACAGACGTCGCTAACTGCCAGAATGCAGACAAAGGTAAAGGCACCCCCCAAGAAGTAAAACCCAAACCAATCACATTGCATTCAAAGAACTATAAACTATCATGAAATTAAAAGGAAATTAAAATTAGAATTAAAATTAAAAGTAACAGCAAAAGGAAGTCCTTATCTGGGTGTAGCCGCGTGGAACAGCGTCGTCTACTCAAACGCGGGGCTGCTCCGCTCTCCGCCACGAGGCCTCAGCCCTGCCAAGAAAATGGCGCCAATCCGAAGCAGGCCCGCTTGGCGCCAAACACCACAGAGGCGGCAAGAGCTCTGAACTCGAGAGACTCCCTTGTGGCGTCAGGATGCAGCAGTTACCCCGCTGTAGCTGTGGGGTGAAGAGCTGTCCAGACACGCTGCTGCCTCGCGCCACCAGAAGTAGCAGACGCTGCGAGCCCCGGCCCACCGGCTAAAGAACCTCGAACGGCCTGAGGCTCCCGCCGCGATGGGAATCTGCCGCATGGACACTGCCAAAATGCAGGTGTTCCACAGAGCTCTCCCCCGTACAGTCCTGGGGGAGAGATCATCACCGGGCACAGAGACCGAAGAATCCCAAACAGAGAGGCTAGCTGGCAGCGTGAACTTTGAAAACGGACAGAACCCCCCTTTACACTAAGGCAGACTAGGTAAAAATAAATAAAGTAAAAGTAAATGAAATTAAATGAAAATGAATTCAATTTACAGGATTACACCTAAAGAAGGGCAAAAGAAATGCAAGGTAAATCAAATCCTGACTAACTGCTCCTAAACTGCTTCTCAAGTGAGCCCAGCACCTAGGCTCAGTACGTCCTCATGCTACATGGAGACTGGACACACTGGGGGATCATGGGAGAAGACCAGCAGGATATACCCGGTGATGTCACAAGTTTGACTTGTCCAGTCTCCATGTTGCAGGAGGAGGTGCACTACCCAGTGGTGGAGGACTGAACTGTAGGACCGATAAGGAACATGGTTTAATGAGTTGCATGAATAGCCATAGCTGGCTATAATCTATTTAGAAGAGATAGAGAGGGTAGAAAAGGAGAAGGAATAGCCCTATATGTCAAAAGCAATATTAAAAATGCTGAAATGCAGGGGACGTGGGGAAAAGAAGAAGCGCTGTGGATTGTGTTGGAAAGAGGAGATGACATTGTCATCCATACTGGTGTAATTTACAGACCTCCAACTCAAGCCAAAGAAATGGATAGTGAATTGATTATTGATATTACAAAGATAGCCATGAAGGGGGAAGTGATCATATTGGGTGACTTTAATTTACCCAATGTGCATTGGAATATTCCTTCTGCAAATCTGGAAAGAAGTAAAAAAAATTGTGGATGCCTTCCAAGATGCATTACTTAGACAAACCAAATAGAACAGACCAGAGAAAGCTTGATGCTGGATTTGGTGTGCACCGATGGAGATAGAGGGTTGAATATCCAATATCCCGGGTGGGTGCCCATGTGAGCAGCAGCAATCATCACACGGTGTGGTTTGAGATAAAAAGCCAAGGTGGAGTCCAATCACAGCAGCCTCAAAGTCCTAGACTTCAAAAACACTGACCAATAAAATGGCCAAGTGCCTGAAGGAGGAGTTGGCAGGGTGGGAGGGGATAAGAGAAGTGAAACTGCAGTGGGCTAAAAAAGGAGGCAATAGAAAGGGCAACAGATACATATGTAAGGAAAGTAATTAAAAACAAGAGGAAAAGGAAACCTATTTGGTTCACCAAAGAAGTAGCTGCACAAATAAAGGCAAAAAACACAGCTTTCACAAAATTCAGAAGTTCATAGAGGAACACAGAAAAGAATACAGGATCAAACTAAAAGAGACAAAAAGAGAAATGAGGATAGCAAAACCAAAGGCAGAAGAAAAGATGGCTAAAGATGTGAAATGTGACGACAAAACCTTTTTTCAGGTATATTCAGGAAAGGAGGAAAATCAGAGATGGAATTGCAGGACTCAAAAGTGCTGGGAAGGGATTTGTGGAAAGTGACTTTGAAAAAGCAAAAATGCTAAACAAATAATTCTGCTTTGTTTTTACTAAAGAAAATTCTGGAGGACTACCTGTGATTGACAAATATACAAATGGAAATGGAGTAGATCCCTTATGTTTATGTAAATAGTTCACTAGTACAGCTCCAAGTTATATGATCCTGTTCTCTGTATGTGCAAAGCTGTTCCCTCGGTCTTTGCAAAATTTGTTATTTGTAAACCGCACTGATATTGAAGAGTGCGGTATAGAAAAACTGTTAAATAAATAAATACCATACCATTCATAGAAGATGATGTGTTAGAACAGCTTGCAAAACTGAAAGTAGACAAGGCCAAGGGACTAGATGGGAAACATCCCAAGACCATTAAAGGATGTTTTTAAAAGATCCTTGAAGACAGGAGAAGTTCCACAGGATTGAAAAAGGGCTGATGTGGTACCTCTTCACAAAAGTGATAATAGGGAAGACGTGACAAACTACAGACCAGTAAGCCTTATCTCGATGGCGGGAAAAGTAATGGAGGTGCTCCTAAAAGAGCAAATAGTGGACTTTCTCAAAACCAACAGGTTACACGATCCAAGGCAACATGGTTTTACCAAAAGACAATCTTGCCAAACAAATCTGATTGAGTTCTTCACTGGGTGATCAGAGAACTAGATCAAGGGCATGCAACAGATGTGATCAACCTAGATTTCAGCAAAGTCTTTGATACTGTTCCTCATAGGAGGCTTATCAATAAACTCAATAGTTTGGGGATGGGTCCCAAGATGGTGAAATGGATCAGAAATCGGTTGATTGACAGACAACAGAAGGTGATGGCAAATGGAACTCACTCAGATGAAAGGAAGGTGATTAGCGGTGTGCCCCAGAGTTTAGTCCTGGGACCAGGACTGTTCAATGTATTTGTAAGTGATATTTATTTATTTATTTTTATTTATTTAACATTTCTTATATACCACCTTTCATGATATCAAGGTGGTTTACATTGAACAAACTGAAATTACATTGAACAGGGCATTATAATTTGGAGATAACTATTTTACAGGGAACATGGGCAATGGAGGGTTAAGTGGCTTGCCCAAGACCACAAGGAGCACCTGTGGGACTAGATATTGGTGAAGGACTGAATGGAAAAGTCTGTCTTTTTGCAGATGACACGAAAATTTGCAACAGAGTGGACTCCCCTGAGGGAATGGATAACATGAGGAAAGTTCTACAAATGCTGGAAGAATGGTTTAATGCTTAGCAGTTAAGATTTAATGTAAAAAAGTGCAATGTCATGCACTTGGGAAGCAGAAATCCAAGGGAAATGTATGTGATAGGGTGCAAAAGGTTGGTGTGCACAGACCAGGAGAAGGACCTCAGAGTGTTTGTTTCTGAGGATCTCAAGGTGGTGAACAGTAGGATTGACAACTGGCTCCAGATGCGCCCGGCAGGCTTGATCCAGTCCTGGATTTACCCCGCTGCATGCAGGGACTTGTAGTTTTCCATTTCCTATGGAGTGCAATGGAGAAATCAGAACTAAATGTCCCTGTATGCAATGGGGTAAACCCAGGGCTGGATCAAGCCTGTCGGCTGCATCTGGAGTCAGTTGGCAACCCTACGAAATAGTGTGACAAGGCAGTGGCAAAAGCCAGAAGGATGCTGGGTTGCATACAAAGAGGAATTACCAGCAGAAACGAAGAGGTGCTAATGCCACTGTACATGTTGCTGGTGAGGCCTCACTTGGAATATTGTGTTCAGTTTTGGAGACCATATCTCGGAAAGGACATAAAAAGTCTGGAAACAGTTCAGAGGAGAGCGACCAAAATGATTTGGAGCCTGCATCAGAAGACTTATGAGAAGAGACTTCAAGACCTAAATCTGTGCACTCTGGAGGATTGGAGGGACAGGAGAGATATGATTCAGATCTTTAAATACTTAAAGAATATTAATGAACAAACAAACCTCTTCCAAAGACGGGCAAGCTGTAAAACTAGAAGGCATAACATGAAGCTGCAAGGGGGTAAACTGAAAAGGCAATGTCAGGAAATACTTTTTCCCTGAAAGGATACTTGGAATGCCCTCCCGATGGAAGTGGTGGGGGCTGTCGTGACCCCAGCCCCAGCCGAGGGCCTAGAGCAGGGGTGGGCACCTCCGGTCCTGGAGGGCCGCAGACCAGTCAGGTTTTCGGGATATCCCTAATGAACATGCATGAGATATATATGCATTAGAGATACCCTGCCAACCTGACTGGTTTGTGGCCCTCCAGGGCTGGATTTGGAGACCCCTGCCTTACACCTCTGTCATTTAAGATCGTGAGTGGGCAAGGTACAGATGTCCTAGACATCGAAAGGGTATATAGAATGTGTCACATTCCTCCTCGATTCTCACCACCACCAAAAAGTTGTCTAATAGACAATTTTTTGGTGGTGGTGAGAAGTGAGGAGGACTGTGACAAATTCTATCTAACCTTTTTGATGTCTTGGACATCTGCACCTTGTCCACTCACAATCTTAAATGACAGAGGTGTAAGGCAGGGGTCTCCAGATCCAGCCCTGGAGGGCCACAAACCTGTCAGGTTGACAGGATATCTCTAATGCATATATATCTCATGCATATTCATTAAAGATATCCCGAAAACCTGACTGGTCTGCGGCCCTCCAGGACCAGGTTTGCCCACCCCTGGCCTAGAGGCATAGGGCTGCCAATTTTAGTCCTCTAATAAAGGAATTAAACACTATTCTTGTCCACAGGGAGGCATTCTGGGACTTGTAGTTTTTCCTCGTTCAAGGATAGTCGTGTAAGCCAAGGGTTAAAGGCAAAGACAATAGTTTATTTTTCCCCAAAAAGCACTAAGGTTCAAACACGCAACATCAGGATATTCTTCTCCAAGCAATACTTCAGAAATTATACATAAGCTGGAACTGAGGAAGCTTCATAAGCTTTTAAAACATGTGCAGTTGTTTTCATAAGGTAATCAGCAAAACAAAATACAGCATCTCTGTTTAAGCAAAGTTAAATGTCCTCATTTACCTTCTGCTCCTTTAAACACCAAAATGTAGAAGCTGGCAACGTTCTCTTGAGTTAGTAGCAGGGCCGGCCCGTCCATTGAGCAAGAATGTTTTTTGCACAGGGCCCTGCGTTTCAGGGGGCCCCGCGCAAAAAACATTCTTCATCATCCCAAATTTAAAAAAAAAAAAAAAAACCGGCTGCTTCTGCCGCGGCAGCATCAAGAGTTCTGCCGCGGCAGCATCAAGAGTTCTGCTGCGGGGCCCCCCCTGCCCGGCAGAGCCTCCCTGCATCATTAGTTAGCTTCGAATCCCAAAACGCGGGCTTCTTTCAGAGCCGCAAGAGTTTCCTTTCTCGCGGCTCTGTTAATCCCGCCCGGGCTGATGGGATTTCCCATCACCCTCGGCGGGATTAACAGAGCCACGAGAAAGGGAAACTCTCGTGGCTCTGAAAGAAGCCCGCGTTTTGGGATTCGAAGCTAACTGATGATGCAGGGAGGCTCTGCCGGGCAGGGGGGACCCCGCGGCAGAACTCTTGATGCTGCCGCGGCAGAAGCAGCCGGTTTGTTTGGTTTTTTTTAAAATTTGGGATGATAGGGGGGAAGGGGGTTTAGGACTGGTAATGGGCTATGGGGGGGAGGCTAAGACTGGAAGTGGGCTGATGGGGGGGGGTGGGGTTAGGACTGGTAATGGGCCATGGGGGGGGCTAATACTGGAAGTGGGTTGATGTGGGGGGTTAGGACTGGTAATGGGCTATGGGGAGGGGGCTAAGACTGGAAATGGGCTGATGGGGGGGTTAGGACTGGTAATGGGCTATGGGCTATTTGGGATGATAGGGGGGAAGGGGGTTTAGGACTGGTAATGGGCTATGGGGGGAGGCTAAGACTGGAAGTGGGCTGATGGGGGAGGGTTAGGACTAGTAATGGGCCATGGGGGGTGCTAAGGCTGGAAGTGGGCTGGTGGTGGTGGTGGTGGGGGGTTTGGACTGGTAATGGGCTATGGGGGGGCTAAGACTGGAAATGGGCTGATGGGGAGGTTTAGGACTGGTAATGGATTATGGGGGGGGCTGACTGGAAATGTGCTGATGGGGAGGTTTAGGACTGGTAATGGATTATGGGGGGGGGCTGACTGGAAATGGGCTGATGGGGGGGTTAGGACTGGTAATGGGCTATGGGGGGGCTAAGACTGGAAATGGGCTGATGGGGGGTTAGGACTGGTAATTGGCTATGGGGGGGCTAAGACTGGAAATAGGCTGATGGGGGGGCTAGGACTGGAAATAGGGTGATGGGGGGGTTAGGACGTAATGGGCTGATGGGGGGTTAGGACTAGTAATGGGCTATGAGGAGGCTAGGACTGGAAATGGGCTGAGTGGAAGGAGGGCTTGAACTGCAAATAGCTGATGGGGACGGGGGCTTGGAATGGAAATGGGTTGTGAGGGGGAGGGAGCTAGGACTGGAAATGGGTGAGTGGGGGGGGCTAGGACAGGAAATGGGCTGATGGAGGGGCTAGAATAGGACTGGAAATTGGCTGTTGGGGGGTGCTAAGATTGGAAATGGGCTGTGGTGGGGGTTTGGATTGAAATGGACTCATGAAGGGGCTAGAACTGGAAGTAGGCTCATGGGGGGCTTGGATTGGAAATGGGCTGAGTGGAGGGGAGCTAGGATTTGACATGGGCTGATGGTGGGGCTAGGAAAGGACTAGAAATGGGCTCATGGGGGGCTGGGATTGGAAATGAGCTGATGGAGGGACTCGGATGGGACTGCAAATAGATGGGGGAGCTAGGACTGGAAATAGGCTGATGGTGGGGCTAGGATAGGACTGGAAATGGGCTTATGGGGGGCTAGGACTGGAAATGGGCTGATGCGGGGACTAGAAGGGAGCGGATGCTGGGTGGGACTGGAACTAGAATGGAGCTGATGTTGGGGGAGGATTAGAATGGGATGGAGCTGGGAGAGTGAAATGGAGAGGGAAAAAATATTTTGTGTGGGAGGGAAGACAAATCTACAATTGTCCGGATATTGGGAGAGTAAGTGGGGATTGAGTATGGAGGGGTAAAATTTGAGTGGATGAAATAGGAATGAGGAAAGAGCAAAAGGAGAAAGATTAGTATGTTAAAGCAGATGTAGAGAGAGAATGGAAAAAAACTAGAAGAGAGAAGAAAAGACAAATGGACAGCAGACGATGAAGAGTTAGCGGAAGACACGAAGAAACCAGAAGAAAGTGGCTGGAGCAATTGCAGCTGAAAAAAAATGCACAAAAGGTAGAAAAATATCTCTTTATTTTGAATTTATTAATTGGAATATGTCAGCTCTGGGAAATGTGCGTCATTAACGTCTGCGCTTTGTTTAGTACAAGAGCAAATTAATATATAGTTTTATTTCTACAGTGTTGTACATTCCAAGTTTTGCTTTTGGGATTCCCAGTTTAATTATTGTCTTCCTGTTTCTAAATTGTGATTCCTTGTTTGGTGACGGTCTATGTTCTGCATGTGTAACTGAGCTGAGGTATTCTGTTTATGTAATTCCTATTTGACATTGCCACTTGTTCTCTTTCCCCAGTAGGTCATGTATTGTTGTTCTCTGAAATGTATTGGTTTAATATTTGCAACGTTTCCTTTTGATAGTTAGGGTATAGTGCTTTGTGAATCCTGGTAGTGCTGTCAGGATACGGCGGGTTTGCTATGGGTTCTAAATGGGCAGTATTTGTAGTAGTTCCTAATGTGTCTGGCAGTTGGCACTGGATTATAGTAATGTAGAAGTCTTTTAGTCTTTCTTTATCCATACACTCATTAAGAGGCATGTTTACTAAAAGTTAGTGTATGGTAACATTATGCAAATATTTATGCAAATGAGGCCCTTATGCAAATGAGGCCCCGCACCGAGTCTCCGCACATGGCCCCGCACCCCCCTTGGGCCGCCCCTGGTTAGTAGGTATTTCTTAGTAAAACAAAACTAGGTTCATTCACACTGCTTCTCAAGACCTTTCTTTATCAAGCATTTCTTATCAACAGACTTTCATAGCTTCTGTCTGGCATAATGTACAATCCATTGGCAATTCACCTGATATGGAGTTTTGCTCTGCACAGTCCACTTGCATATCCTCTTGTTCTAAAGCATATACGTCTGGCTCTGGACTCCCACAATCTGCTCCTCGGTGAATGCTCTGGGGAAATCCCTGGACCTCCCTCCAGCACTGGTTTCCCCGGTAAGGAATGTCTGTACCTCTGGTATGGGATATCTCTCCCTGGTTCAGTTGCCTTGGTTCCTCTCCGCTGTTCAGCCATGGTTCTTTGTTCCAGGCTGGGTTCTGGTTACTTCTAGCTATAGCCTTATTCACCCACCTTTGAGCAGCTTGAAACCTTCGGTCCGAGACCCAAGGTAGAAGACTTCCCTGCTTTCTTTCTCTAAGCAAAGCACACGTGGTTTCTTGGCTCTCAGGCTCCTTCCACGTCCTTCTCCTTCCCCTGATGTTTCCTCCTCTGAGTTCCTCTCTCTGAACTCCTGGAACAGCTGAAACACGCTGAATTCTCTGAAGTTGCCCACGATTCTGGACTGGAACTGGAACACAAACAGTTTGAACCGCAACCTGATCCTGAACCCCTTTCTCCCCTTCTGAGCAGGGTTTATAAGGCTGCTTCTTAGCTAGCCTTTCTCTGTCTCTGCACAGGTGTTTGCCATTACCCTCTAAGCTTGCACTTACGTCAGCAGAGCTTGGGTGTGGCAAACTGGCTCTATCAACTCCGTGCTTTCTTTCTTTGACTGCAGTCTGGAACCTGTGAATTTCAGGAATGTCTCTTTCCTTAAAAGGTATATTCACTATCTTTTTCTATTTCCATCGGTTCAGCAGGGCTCTCCTCATCACAGGGAAAATACAGTGACAGAATTCAAAATGGCATGGGACAAACGCAGTGATCCCTTTATAGCAACAGGATAAAATCAAAATAAACATAACTATCTCTTATATCTCAACAAGTAGGGTGACCAATACGGAACAGTGGGTACACCCCTAAACAAAGGCATGGGGAGGGGTGACGTGCACGGAGCAGCAGGTGTACCTACTCTTGCCACCTTGCTGGGCAGACTACATGGACCATACTGGTCTTTATCTGCTGTCATATACTATGTTACTATAAAAGGGATCTGCCAGAGGAGCGGAGTTGCTGAGGACAGTGAGATAAGAGAGGAAAGTTAGTGAGCAGCAGAATAAATGCACTTGTAGGTCAGTAGGAGAAGTTTGAATTGGAAGAGGAAACTGAATGGGAGCCAGAGAAGCAACTTGAGAAGAAGGGTTACATGAGCATAGCGACACTGACAGAAGATAAGCCGTGCAGCTGAGTTTTGAACAGAATGAAAGGGAAAAAGAGGATTCAGAGTAAGACCAGCAAGGAGCAGGTTTTAATAGTCAGGGCAGGAGGTGACTAGGGAGTGGATAAGGGTCTTAGTAGTGGGAGTAGAAAGGAAGGGCTGAATTTTGCTGATGTTATGGAGAAAGAAGCGGCAGGTTTTAGCTAGCTGTTGGAAGTGCACAGAGAAAGAGAGAGTAGAGTCAAAGATGACCCAAGGTTGCGAGAACTGAGGAAACAGGGAGGAGTGTAGTGTCATCCACAGCCATAGAGAAGGGAGGAAGGGGGGAGGGGGTTTAGGGGGAAAGATAAGGAGCTCAGTATTGGCCACATTCAATTTCAGAAGAGGGTGAGACATCCAGGCAACAATGTCGGATAAGCATGCAGAGATCCTGGGATTGGATTCCTGGAGGGATTTCAGGTGCAGAGGTAGATCTGAGAGTCATCAGCATAAAGATGGTACTGAAATCCATGGGAGGAAATAAGTGCACCGAGGGACTGAGTGTAGAGAGAAAAATAGAGATCCCAAGATAGAGCCCTGAGGTACATGAACTGAAAGCAAGATGGCAGTAGAGGAGGATCCAACAGAACCACTGTTCCCTCTAAGCTGTGCACGTGTGCGCGCGCACACACCTCGCCAAGCGAGCGCACATACTTTACAACAGAGCGCACAAAAATTACGGTTCTGATTCTAATAGAAAACAACACAGATGTCTTAAAATTTAAAAGTTGTGATTGTAATTACTAGAAATTTTCTGCTTCATTTAGTAATCGTCTATTTTCTTTTAATTTGATTAAAATCAATGTGGTGTACATACTGTATTCTGATGTGTAGTCAAATTTTAAAGTATATAACTCCAAGTGTCGTTATGTGGCGCACAAAAATTTAACCTTCCTTCAAAAGCTGCACAGCTGATATTTTATGCGCACACAGCCTACAGAAAATTAGAGGGAACATTGAACAGAACATACACTAAAAGTGCGATGGGAGAGAAAAGAATAAAACCAGGGCAGAACAGAGCTCCTAAATCCAAGCAAGAACAGGAGATTGAGGAGAAGGTGGTGATCAATGGTGTCAAAAACAGTAGAAAGATCAAGAAGGATGAGAATTGAGTAAAGGCCCTTGGATTTGGCAAGGAACAAGTTGCTGGAGACTTTGGCAAGAGCTGTTTTTGTGGAATTTAGAGAACAAAAGCCAGACTGCAGTGGATCCAGAAGGGCTTGAGAGGAAAAAAGGGCAAGACAGCAGCAGCAACATTCAAGTAGTTTTGAAGCAAAGGAGAGGAAGGAGATAGACCAATAGCTGGAAGGATGTGTAGGGTCTAGTGAGGGTTTTGTGAGGAGAGCTGTGACCAGAGCATGTTTGAAGGCCACAGGAACAGTTGCAGTAGAAAGCGAAAGGTTAGGGATATGACAGATGGAAGGGATAACGGCAGAAAAGATAGCGCTTAGTAGACAGGTATAAATGGGATCAGAGGAGCAGATAGTCAATCTGGAGGAGAAGAGAATATTTAAAGTTTCCTCCTCAATGATTTCAAAAAAGAAATAAAAGATGAAAAAGGTGAGGGAAGGATTTGGAATTGAAAGGAGAGGGAGGGGGTGGTGAACCTGTGGAGAATTCAAGACTAATCTTTTGGACTTTGTCATGGAAATAGTCAGCCAAGGTCTGGGCAGAAAGTGAAGGAGAGATTGGGGGAGGAGGGACCTTGAGGAGAGAGTTGAGCATAGCAAAGAGATGGCGAGGATCAGAGGCAAGAGATTTAGTCAAGCTTGGCAAGTGCTATGGCTGACTGGAAAGAGGTTATCATGAATTTGAAATGTTGGTAGTCAGCAAGGGTACATGATTTAAGCCAAAGGCACTCAGCTGAGTGGGCACAGGAACGTAGGTAGCGGGTTGTTGAGGACAGCCAGGGTTCAGGTATGGTATGCCTCACAGGGTATGGAATGGGAGGAGCCAGTACATCCAGAGCAAAGGAGAGTATAGTGTTATAACAAGATACTGCCTCATCGACAGACTCAAATGATATAATGGAAGAAAGAGGTGATAAGACAGCAGTGGAGAGAGCTGAAGGATTGATAGTGTTAAGATTCCTAAACATGTTGGTGGAGATCAGGCAGGACCAGGATGGGAAGTAGTTAAGGATGAAGGTTAGCAGATGATGGTCAGATAAGAGAAGAATTGAGGTGGAGATGTTTAAGGGTGAGCAGTTGGAAAAGAAGAGGAGGTCAAGGCAGTGCCATGCTTGTGAGTAAGAGCAGTACAGCACAACTGGAGATTGAATGAGGAGGTTAGGGAAAGGAGCTTTAAGGCATAAGGGTCATCAACGTGGATGTTAGAATCCCCAAGAATAAGGGAAGGGAAACATGCATCCAGATAGGAGGAGAGCCAGGAGTCAAAGTTGGCAAGAAAGACAAAGGTGGACTTATTGAGTGGTCGATAAATGACAGCTATCCAGAGATGTAATGGAGTAAATAAGTAGATGTAATTGACTTCAAAGGAAGCAAAGGAATAGATGGAGGCTGAAAGAGGGGCTGAAACTGGCAGAACTGAGAGAGCAGAAACCCAACACCACCACCATCATGGCCAATGGGTCGAGGAATATGGGAAAATAGGTAGCCTCCATGACAGAGGGCAGCAACTGAAGCAGAGTCTAGAGGGAGAAGCCAAGTTTCAGTAAGAGCCAGGAGATGCAGAGTACTGCTAAGGATCATCAGCATCACTTTGAGATAGGCAGTTGCTGGAGTAGGAACGAATGTGGTTCATTCCTGCCCCCCAGACCTTTTAGGGAGAGCCAGGGCACTGTTGAGGGAAAGGGGTGGAGTATAGGAAGGTGTAGGGCTTCAGGGAGTGAGGCTTTTACAAATATGTTAGTCTCACATCAGAGTTGTGAGGTGGAGCCCACAAGGCCATCAGAGGATGAGGTCTCCCCAGGGAAAGGGTCTGGGTGGATCACCAATTCAGACTGGAGGACCTTTTAATTTTTAAGCACTACTATATGAAAGGTCATTTTTTGTTCATGCATTGTCACAGTCCAGAAAATGTGACGTTTCTGTGTATGTCAACACATGAAAAATTTAATGCAAACTTTAGCTAAGGATGTAAATGAACCAAGAACTCAATTGCATGTCTTAGCTAAATTTCACAAAATAGGTACCAATCCATGAATATTTTCACAGGTTAGAATATAGGTCTTTTGGTTTCTTTAAATTAATGTGGTATAGTTGTAGCCACACAGTTCAGTCTTTGTTTTATTAATCCAAAGTACTTTGTTTTAAAAAGTTTCAGGATTAGCATTTTCTTTCACATACGTTAGATAATGACATTTGAGATGAAGTTATAGACAAGGTTTCCTTCTGACAACTTTCCTATATAGGGAAAGGTTCAGGTGATTATTTGTCAAATAAGAGATCCTGTATGTATTTTTACTGTTTTGTTTGTCTTAAATGTTATTGTAAGATTATAGGAGTACTGGAGAAAGGTTCAGGGAAAGGTTTAGTGTGAGAAGAGCTCTAAATATGCTGACAGGTTCACATAAGGTTTTATGAATTAGCAAAGACACCCAAAGTTACATCTTGTGAGGCAGAATGTTTATCTGCAGAATACTTGTCATGATTAGAATTAGTCAATGTATTTGTGCCCAGCTTGACCAACACGTAGATAAACAAAAAGTACAGCAAAAAGCATGACATATAGAGTGATAAGACCAAATGTACAATGTGGCATTCAACCTAATAAAAGTAAGTTCTGTGGCCAATCTAATGGAGGGGGTTACAGGAGACTGCTCAGGTTTGCAGGCCTGTGAATTCCTCCCTAAACTTTAGAAGACTTTGTTATGGTATAATTCTGTGTTTTCATTTCTTCTCACTTGTTTCTGAGACAAAGATAGAAGACCAAGGGCTGAGGAAGGATCCCTGTTTATTATCCCAGCTGAGAATTTGTTACATGCAACAGTTATTTTATATATTGTATTATTATGAATGTACTGTTGTAACCCACCCAGTAACTACGTGATGGGCAGGAAATAAATGCTATTAATGAAAATGAAATGCTGCACTGTGGATCTCTAGAGCAGTGTTTTTCAACCTTTTTTGTGCAAAGGCACACTTTTTTCATGAAAAAAATCACGAGGCACACCACCATTAGAAAATGTTAAAAAAATTTACCTCTGTGCCTATATTGACTATATATAAAGTAATTCTCTTGAATAGGAATCAAACACTCACACTAACCCCCCTCCCCTGCTGGTTCACACCAACCCCCCCCCCCTGCTGGTTGACTCACACCACCCCCCCCCCCCCCCTGCTGGTTCACTCACCCACCCCCCTGTCACTTACTCACCCCTCCTGCTGGGTCACTCACTCACTTACCCCCCCTCCCCTTCTGGTTCACTCACACCATCGCCCCCCCCCCCTTGCTGGTTCACTCACACCCCCCCCCCTCCACTGCTGGTTCAATCACACTCCCCCCCCCTTGCTGGTTCACTCACACTCCCCCCCCCCCCTTGCTGGTTCACTCACACACACACACACACACACCCCCCTGCCCAAGCCGCTGCTTCTGCTTTGTACAGAGCAGCGGCTGCACTACACTTACATTGAAAAGTAAAGAGAAACTGTGTCAGGAGCCCTCCGGTCATCGCAGAGCCCGAGGAAGTGATGTCATGGGGGCGGGCTCCTCACAAGCTGTCTTTCCTTTTCAAATTAACTTTATTGCAGCTAAAGTTAATTTGAAAAGGAAAGACAGCCTGTGAGGAGCCCGCCCCCATGACATCACTTCCTCGGGCTCTGCATAATCGGAGGGCTCCTGACACAGTTTCTCTTTACTTTTCAATGTAAGTGTAGTGCAGCCGCTGCTCTGTACAAAGCAGAACCAGCGGCTGCACTGCTATAGGGAATCGCGATCGCGTTCGCGCCGCGGACTTCGGCACAAAAGATCTTGCGGCCAGAGCAAAAAACCGGCTTTTCAATGGCCGGTTTTACAACTGTGCTGGCAGCCGGCCTGGCCATGGAAAAACCGGCCAGGCCGGCTGAAAACCGGCCGGTTGGCAACCCTAATTTGTGAGCCGAGGCCACATGTTACGGATGAAATTGGAATTTTTCCCACGGCACACCAGACAATATCTCACGGCACACTAGTGTGCCGCGGCACAGTGGTTGAAAAACGCTGCTCTAGAGAACTACTCGTGTCAGCTAAACTTTTCAGCAGGTTGTTACAGTGATCTGGGCATTCCATTTTATAGATCTGACCAGGTTTTGGGCAGTTTTATTAGTGATTTTTCTTGGTCTTCCAGATCTTACCTTTACTTCAGAAGTTACATGTAAATTCCATTTCTTTATAATGTTTCTGACAGTTGAGATTGATAGGTAAAAGTGTTCAGAGACAGTTTATAGCCTACCTCTACTTTTCAATTGCTCAAGCATTTGATACTTAGAGAAGCCCATGGTTGTTAAAGTAGGCAGACCAATAGTCTCAGCTGAGAGGTTAGAAAGGTGAGAATATTTGTTCAACCATGGAATGGTCTTTCTTTCTCACCACCCGACCCTCTATAGGGGCACTTAAATGATGGGTGCTTCCTCCTTGTAAAGATGTTTCTCAGAGGTAGGAAGAAAGGACCAGGATGGAAAATAAAGAATGGTTATACACCTCTAGATCCATAGGAAGAATTAAAATAAATGTATTTGTCCTTTCAAAGTTTTGGAAAATGGAATTCAATTTCAAATCAAGTATCTATTTCCGGAGATACATTGCCAAGAAAACCCAGAGGCAACTAGGTCGCCAGGAGTCAGCACTGACTTGATGGCACAAAAAAAAAACCCCACAAGATAACAGATAAGTTAACAGTATCCTTTAGAAAAACAATTCTCAGCAATAATGTAGTGTTGTGGTAGGCTATGGCCTAGCATGGCCTGCTACTATGAAAGGCCTGTAAGTTAGGCCTGGATCCTAACTCCCATTATAGCTAGAAAAGAACCAAAAATCTGTGAGAAATGAGAAAACTGTTTTAAAATGCTTAATAAGATGTTTTTATGAATTCATAAGTCTTTCATTATTCTTTTGTGTGTGAAAGAAAAGAAATGTTTCAATACATGCATTCCTGGAGCTAGGGATAACCTTGCAGTAGAGAAGTAACAAAATCAAGAATTGCACCATTGTTAGAACAATCCTAAGGGAGGGGGCTGGTTGCTAGGCCCCGGAGGGATTTCTAATTGGACAGGTGCATTGAACGTGGAACCAATGAGAAGTTTGCATGTATCGAGCTAGAACCAATAGAAAGTTCTCATGTATCAAACTGAAAAAGAGGTATAAATGGTTATGCCTCTGTAAAAACTTTGCTCAGTTCCTTTTGAAGCTTTGACTGACTGGGCCTGTGCACAATAAACTGGCTTGGACCCTGTCAATTGACTCCTGGATTTATTCATCGATTGCACTTTGCTACAGCATATTCTTGGTGCGTTGGCCGGGAAGTGCGAGTGGTAAATGGTATTCAAGTGAATAATCCACGCAATTCGCCTTGAGGTTTGGCCCGGTTGGAACCGTGTCTGTCCGACCGCGGGGGAAACCTCAGGCGCCGCCGGCCCCTTTGTGCCAGAGAGGGTTCCGCCTGCCTCGGCGGACCATTGGGTCCAGCTGGCCAACACCTCCGACCCGGGGGAGTCCAGGTTCCAACTCAGAAGCTGGTGTGGTATCGGGGACCGGATCCGGTGAGTAGACATTTTTGTGATTCGATAGAAAGAACAGCCTGGGACAACGTCTTGCGTGCGCAGGACTGATTTGGTATATTAGGTATAGACTAACTGGGAAATCTCGCATGAGTGTGTGCGAGACAAGGGAGCCTGATCACCTCCCATAAGGGCGGTCCTAGTAAGCTCCGCATAAGAGAAAGCCGAAGCCGAAGCCATCGACCCTTCTTGTTTGAACTAGTCAGTTAGTCAGAAAACCTGGGTACTTGAAATATGATTTCCTGTTGAAATATGCTTGCTTGTGCGAGTGAGAGGTCTTGAAATACAGACCGAGCGAGAGCGGACTCCTAAGTAGCGCAGTTCCTGGCCGGGCGACTGCGCCCAGGTCGCGAAAAGGAGGAGGCGAGTGGTGTTTGTCTCCCCAGTGTTCTGTGGGCTGTACGGACCCCTTACCTACAGCCATACTACCTATCCTTATTGTTCGTTGTCTTGTACGTCATTACGTGTACGTAGAGTACATAGGTAGTGTACTTAGGTACGTTTAGATTATGAGAGGGGCGGAGTCCACGCAAACTCCGTTGGAATGTATGATCAAGAATTTCCATAAAGGATTTTCGGGTGATTATGGTATGAAAATGACTCCGTCCAGATTAAAGATGTTATGTGAAAGGGAGTGGCCCGTGTTAGCTGCTTCATGGCCCCGTGGGGGCACCTTTGATTTAGAAACAGTTTTTCGAATTCATCAGCTTATACAAAGAGTGTATCCTGACCAGTTCCCCTATATAGATTCCTGGTTAAGTGTATGTGAACAGCAGCCCTCATGGATGAAGCGCTGCTATGAGGAGCGCTGTAAAATATTTGTAGCTACTACTAAGGGAACCAGAAAAGTTAAGGAGGAGAAGCCACCTGTGTATTCTGCCCCAGAGTCCCCAGATATCCTGGCTAGGTTACCCCAGTACTCACAGACGTTAGTTCCCCCAGCGCCACGGCCTGAGGTGGAGCCAGATGAGGAGCCCCAGAAAATACCACTGCAGCAGCCTAAGAAGCACCCTACCCCGAGTGATAGTCCCGAGTCAGGCCCAAGCACGTCAGGGGGACTCAAGTCCTCTGATGAGATAGAAAGCGGAGGCTCTCCTGCCAGTTCAGGGTCACCCACCAAGGAGACTTGTGCCTGGGAGCCTTATGATTTAAGAAGCGTAACTCCCAAGAAGAAGGAGAAAGCAGGGCACCTAATGCCATTACGCCAAGTGCCTGGAATACCTGTTTTAAATGATCAGGGCCAGATGGCGCCAGGACCAACCAGCTTAGTTTATGTACCCTTTTCCACCACAGATTTATTAAACTGGAAAACGCATTATGCATCCTATACAGCCAAGCCTCAGGAATTAACAAAATTAATGTCTAGCATTATGCAAACCCATCAGCCTACCTGGGCCGATTGTCGCCAGCTCCTGTCCACCCTCTTTACTACTGAGGAGCGAGGGCGAATTGGACAAGCAGCCTTCCGTTGGTTAGAAGAAAACCCTGTAGAAGGGGGAGGAATAAACCCCCCGCAAGCAGCTGTTGCAGAATATCCCAATGAAGATCCCGGGTGGGACCCGAATGATGAAAGGGGGGCGGCAGCCCTAACCAGATTTCGCCAGGCCTTATTGCAGGGCCTGAAGAAGGGAGGCCAGAGGGCCATGAATATCGGGAAAGTATCGGACGTTCTCCAGGGTCCAGATGAGAGCCCAGCGGCCTTTTATGAGCGGTTGTCTGAAGCTTATAGATTGTATACCCCATATGATCCCGCTGCTCAGGAAAATTTATGCATGGTAAATGCGGCCTTTGTTACTCAGTCCCAGAGAGACATAAAACGAAAATTGCAGAAATTGGATGGATTTGCGGGCATGAATACAGCACAGTTAATGGAAGTCGCTCAGAAAGTATTTGTGAATCGTGAAAATGAACGAGACAGAGAAAGTGAACGAAAGATGAAGAAGAAGGCAGATCTTCTTGCTGCTGCTATAACCGAATGACGTGGAGGAGGTTTTCCTAATCAAAGAACCAGAGGATGTGGAAGAGGCTGCGGAAGCGAAAGGCCTCAATTGGGTGCAAATCAGTGCGCCTACTGCAAGGAAGAAGGACATTGGAGAAATGAATGCCCGCATCTGGACTCCGCCCCCGCAAGGGGAGGAGGGAGTCCCTGGAGGCCAGGAAGATGATTTTGAAGGAGGGGAGGAATGAACCGAACACAGTTCCAGCAAGAGAGGGAGGAAGCCATTGAGGGAGTGGCAGTAGCAACAGGCTATGACCTGGATGACATAGATGAAGACTAGGCCAGACCGGGCTCCAAGTTCACCTTGGGTCCCCAGGAGCCTATGGTCAGTTTAAAGATAGGGGACCAATACATGGAGTTCATGGTAGATACAGGAGCAGAACATTCAGTAGTAGCCAAGCCAGTAGCTCCTCTGTCCTCACGATCTGTCACTATTGTTGGAGCCACTGGAAATAAAGCCACAAAGTCATTCTTACAGAACCGCATGTGTGAATTAGGAGGACAGAAAATAAAGCACCAGTTCTTGTATATGCCTGAGTGCCCTATTCCACTACTGGGCCGAGACATGCTTGCTAAGCTCCAGGCACAAATATCTTTTGCTGAAGGGGGAGAAATGAAAATGACTGTGAACCCCAAAACCTGCTGGATTGATGGTGCTAACTGTTCCCCGAGAAGAAGAGTGTCGGTTCTATAGTGCACCTCCAATAAAGTCAACTAGTCCCGGATCACGTGATGTGGTGAGCATGGAGAAGACGTGTCTTTCTGAGCTCCGGGCCCCACAGCTCTAAACCGGCTATTTCAGGCCTCTATTGAGGGGCCATACCGGCATATTCCCCACCCCAATAATATCGGGGACGCACAAGACCTACCGGCAGTGTCCCAGGGAGGATGGCATCCACGCTGCGGGGTGCGAGGAAGGAGAAAGACCGGGTGGCAGGCGGCTCGAAAATGGCGGAAACAGCATCGCCGCCACACTCTGCGGCATCGCAGACTCCGGTCGCGATGGTCTCCCCGGAAGACATTTCAGCGGCAGTTACCGGGGCACTATCTGCGCAGTTTGACACCCTGCGGAGCAAGCTCGACACCCTGCAAATGTCGGTGGATGCATTCGGCACTCATATGCAAGAGGCGGAAGGGCGTATTGCCCATACCGAAGGGGAGGTGGAGAACCTGTCCCGCGAGCTGCAACACGTGCGGGCGATGCTGAAGGCCCATGATGAAAAACTGGATGACCTCGAGAATCGCTCGAGGCGCAACAACTTAAGGTTTCTGGGCATCCCAGACTCTGTAGGGGACCGGGACTTGAGGCAATATGTTGCGGCCCTGTCGGCATCCCTCTTAGGAGGGGCCTGGAGAAACCCCTCTGGCGGTTCTAATTGAGCGGGCTCACAGAGTGGGCCCGAGAACTTCTACTGACACGAGACCCAGGGTAGTGCTGGCAAAGTACTTGTACTTTCAACAGAAAGAATCTGTGCTGCGAGAGGCTCGGAAGAGGGGCATGGTGGAGCACGACAATGCTAAGATTCGAACTTTTCAGTAGCGGTCAGTAAGAGCCGCAGGGCATATGCGCCGCTGTGCCAAAAACTTCTTGAGGCCAACATAAAGTTTTCCGTCCAATACCCTGCCCGGCTGCATGTGCTGAGGGAGAACGGATGCCGGGTCTTCGAGTCGGCAGAGGAGGCAGCGCCATACATTGACCAGCTTGTACAGCAACCATCTCCTTCACGACGGGAGCGTACCTGAGAACCGGCAGGGTGCTGAGAGGTACTTTGTCTTTACTGGGCGTCGGCCGGTGTCCAGACAGAGGGGAGCTGCGCTGGTGAAAAATGGCGGAGCCGGCCATGTGCCCTTATACGGTACCCTACCATACTACCAACTGAAGAGATGGGACTTTAGGCCTGCCCGCCTTGAGTGCAAGTTTTTGTTTAAAGACGCTTGCTGTTAAGACTGCCAGTTTGTTGGGGATGGACGTCTGTATAAATATGTTTAATTATTGATGGGAACCTAACCTATTAATGTTCCTTGGGGGGGTAGAGCTCAGTTGGGCTATAAGGGGAGCGGTGGGGCCTGGTCACATCTATAGTGACTATGAGAGGGGGGGGATTACAGAGTTTGGAAGGTGGATGGGGGGGGAGGGGGGTGGGGGGGCGAGGGGGGGCTGGGGGAGGGGGGAGGGGGGGAAGGGGGGGCGGGTGGGGGAATGGGGTAGTACTGTAAGTTCGGGGAAGAATAGTCTTCCGAGGGGGGGGGGGTTGTACTCCTGTAATCCAAAAAGGTCCGAGACAGGTTGGTGGGGAAGATTCATGGGGGGGCTCCAGGCTGGGGGGGTCCTACCCATTGCTACAGCGGAACTTACTACAGCAGCTTAATTACACCATTGTAGCTTTAGTCTGAAGGTCATATCCTGGAACGTTTGTGGGCTGGGGAGTCCAGTGAAAAGATATAAAATTTTAAAGGCCTTGGCTAGGCAACAATGTGATATTGCACTTTTGCAAGAGACACATCAAACTGCCGAGGAACATAATAAATTATGTAGAGATTGGGTGGGCCAGGTGTGGGGAGCCCCAGCAGTAGGCAAAAAGGGTGGAGTGGCTATCCTGATAAACAAACGGGTGCGGTTCACGTTGGGGAAAGTGGCTGCTGATTCCAACGGGCGCTTTGTGCTGACACAAGGAGAATTAGAGGGTAAAGCGGTCATCCTAGGTAATATATATAGTGCTAATACCCTGGACCAGGACCTGTATCATCGCCTGGCGGCGAAAGTGGAGCAATTAGCCGAGTTACCGCTGATCTTGGGTGGGGACTTCAATGGGGTACTGGATGTGGACTTGGACACCTCTAGGGGGTCGGGGTCGCGGGAGAGGAAGCTGACGGCTCAAGTGCTACAAAGTTTCCGTGACCGACTTGGGTTGGTAGACTCTTGGAGGTTGCTTCACCCAACTGAACGGGACTTTACCCATCTTTCCCATGCACATGGGACTAGTGCTAGGATAGATTACTTGCTGGTCTCGGAGACGCTTTTCGCTTATGTAGAAGAGGCGCATATTGGACCTACAGAAATCTCAGATCATGCCCCGATCTGGTTGGATATGCGCTGGCTGGGGGGCGGAGATGGTCCCTACTCCCGCATTTGGCGGTTTCCCATAGAGCTCTATAAGGATACTCAATTCACTGGCTTTCTTCGCCAACGTTGGCATGAATTTGAGGTGAACCACCAAGGTCATGTGGCTGATCCAGACCTGATGTGGGAGACCGCCAAAGTGATTTTGAGAGGGGACATTATTGGTTATGTAGCGCGGCGGAAGAGATTACTCACAGAACAAATTATTAAACTAGAAAGATCTGTGACAAAGGCGAGGCAGGTCAATGCCCAATACCCCAATGCCCAGAATAGGAAGAGGCTCTGGGAAGACCAAACGGCGCTTAATGAACTTCTTCATAGTAGAGCGAAAAAATCGCTGATGTATTATCGCTATAAATTACATTGCTACGGGGACAAGCCAGGTAAAATATTGGGAAGGTGTCTGAAGGGCCCCCGGGCTGGGAGAACGGTGGCGGCCCTACGGGACGCTCAAGGTGCCCTCCAGAAGGATAAGGGCGCAATACTGGCGGTGTTTCAAGAATTTTTTCAGAACCTCTATACTGCTGATGAGGGGTCCCCTAGCCGGATGGAGGAGTACCTGGGAAGCCTTGACTTGCCTCAGCTGAATGCAGCGCAGAGGGAGCAATTGGAGCGCCCGATATCTCTCCAGGAGGTCTGCCTGGTTATCGCGAAAGCTAGTTGTTATAAGTCCCCGGGACCAGACGGGTTTGGGGCTGAATATTATAAAATTCTATCAGAGTCATTGGCCCCCCTCTTGGTTGCGACCTTTGCCCAACGCCAGCAGCAGGGACCTGTGCGGAGAGGGTCTAACCAAGCCCATATTGTCTTGATCCCAAAGCCGGGGAAAGATCTTACTCAAGCTGCCTCCTACAGACCTATTTCTCTGTTGAATTTCGATTCCAAGATACTGGCTAAAATACTCGCGGAACGCCTAGCGGAGGTGCTGGGGGATCTTGTACACGGCTCTCAGGTAGGCTTTGTCCGGGGGAGGTACGCGGTGCGCAATGTGAGAAAGGTTGTGGCCTCTTTGGAGTGGGTTCAGCAGCGCCACATGCAGTCATTACTTGTTAGCTTTGACGCCGAAAAGGCATTTGATAGGGTTAATTGGACTTACCTTCAGTATCTGCTACCCATGTATGGGCTTGGTCCCTCCTTCTGTGAAATGGTGCACACGATGTACTTAGACCCGACGGCTCAGGTGCTGTGTAACGGGGCGTTATCGGAGCCTATCTATCTGGGGCGGGGTACGAGGCAGGGCTGCCCCCTATCCCCCCTGTTGTTTGTCCTTTCATTGGATCCCTTAATCCGGCGGATGGAGATGGACAATAGTATTAGGGGAGTGAAGATTGGCTCTCAGGGCTTCAAGGTCTCGGCTTTCGCGGATGACCTCTTGGTCCATTTGCTCAAACCCCGGCACTCTCTCCCCGGTTGCTGGCAGAATTTACACGATTCGGTAGTTTTGCCGGGTTCCGTATTAACCGAGAAAAGTCAGAGGCCTTGGATGTCTCTGGCCATCTTCAAGAGAATTGGGGAGGGGAGTTCCCGTTGAAGTGGGCAGCCAACCAGTTTGTTTACCTGGGCATAGTG
Organism: Ichthyophis bannanicus; assembly: GCA_033557465.1. Classification (NCBI taxonomy): domain Eukaryota; kingdom Metazoa; phylum Chordata; class Amphibia; order Gymnophiona; family Ichthyophiidae; genus Ichthyophis; species Ichthyophis bannanicus. The sequence continues at coordinate 107,259,725 of CM066038.1, forward strand.
ATTACCCGGCATCCACAAGAGCTTTACGCCCGTAACTTAGACCGAGTCGTCTCTAGAATGCGTGCTCAACTGAGTGCCTGGCATTCGTTGCCGTTAACGCTATTGGGTCGTGTAGCAGCGGTGAAGATGGTGATACTTCCACGGCTATTATACTGGTTACAAACCTTACCGGTTTGGCTGTTGAATAAGGATCTGCAGGGGATTGAAAGGGACGTACAACATTTTCTTTGGAAAGGGGCTAGAGCCCGTATTCCTCTATGTTGCTTGATGGGCACTTGGAAGCAGGGAGGGGTTGGCGTCTCGGACTTGCGGCTCTATGCGTTGGCCTGTCAGGCCCGACACTTGGCAGACTGGCTGGGTGAGACGGAGCTCTATACCCCTAGGGCGGTGGAGGAGGCTTTGGCGGCCCCCCACGCTATCCTGGCAGTTTTACATTTGGAGAGTGAAAGTCTCCCTGTGCATGTTAAGCGCAGTGGACTGCTGAGTTCCGTGCGTCGAGTCTGGCGACAGCTCAACCTTTACTGGAAATGGAATTGGAGGGTTTCTAGCTGGCTGCCGATCTGGGGGAATGTGAGTTTCTCCCCGGGGTCGGAGTCCAGCCACTTCCGCGCTTGGACGGCGCAGGGTATCCGACATATAGGGCACGTAGTTGACTTGACTGGCAAATGTAAAAAATTCTCGCAGATTCAGGAGGAATATGAAGTGCAGCCTAACTTTCATTTTGCTTATTTGCAATTGGCTCATTACGTAGCTACATTGCCGGCAGAGGAACTTGCTGTTGACCGATCTGCACAGATTTTGGAGTTTTTTGAGATTGGGGGGGATAGCCGTCCGACCATAGCTACTCTGAGGGCACGATTGGAGATATACGGAAATCGACCGGACTATGGAGTGGTAGAGCGGGCCTGGGCTGTGGAATTACGACGGGATATTCCCCCAGGTTCGGTTAGGGACGCGCTTCGACGAATACCGGAGCTGGCGGAGGGGGCCCACTGGAGAGAGGTCCAGCTCAAATGTATCACACGGGCATATTTCTCCCCTAGAAGAGCACTGCGTAGTCACCTGGCCACAGCGGATGGGACTTGTCCTAGGTGTGCGGAACCATTGGCCACTCTGTTGCACATGTGGTGGGAGTGTAAATATATTCGATCATATTGGACACGAATAGGCTCCTGGGTGGCCAACTGTCTTCAGCAGAGGGTTCCGTGGTCTGGCCCCTTGGTGGTATTAGATCAGCTAAACTCTGTCTTACCCCAGGGCAGGTGGGTGCGGCTTTGGGTTCGAAAGGCATGTTTGGTGGGGAAGGGGCCTATACTCAGGAGGTGGAGAGACCAGCAACCCCCATCCTTTTGGGAGTGGCGGAATAGTCTCCACCAACTGATGTTGGCAGAACGATGGAGAGCTCGGGGGAATGTGAGGAGGTGGTCCCAGTTTTTGTTAATCTGGGAACCCTATATCCAAAACCTGAGCCCACGTAGCCGTAATGAAGTCTTGAGGGTTGGATGTTGAGCTGCTGCGAGGGAGTGGGTGATACTGTAACTGGGAACAGCCTGGGGTGTGCTATTAGGAGAGGATACGATTACAGGAGGGGAGTTAGGGGGCGGGGGGGAAGTGGGGTGGGGATGGGGGGAAGGGGTGTAGATGGGGGGCCCTACAACCTATATAAAGTAAAGAACCTGTGTTAGTAAGATTCACTGTTTCTCTATGCCTTTGTTGTCTGGTGTAATGTCCTCCAGGGGGATAAGAGTCTACCCCCTGGAGGCTTGCCGTTTCTTTTTGTTGGCATGTACTATATATGATTAAATAAAAGATACAAAAAAAAAAAAAACGTCAACTAGTCCCTGTATACCTACCAACCTCATAGCCCCACCTGAAGTATGGGCAGAAGATAATCCACCTGGCCTAGCAAAGAACATAGCCCCTGTCATTGTCACCCTCAAGCCAGGAGTGGAACCAGTGCATGTGAAGCAGTATCCTCTCCCTCGACCAGCCATTGAAGGAATCCATTGCCATTTGATGAAACTGCTGAAGTATGGACTTCTCAAGGAATGCCAGTCACCTTGGAACACCCCCCTTCTCCCACTAAAGAAACCCGGGACAGGGGACTACCGCCCAGTACAAGACCTAAGGCGAGTGAATGATGCAGTTGAAACTATACACCCTGTAGTACCAAACCCTTATACTCTCTTGGGACTGATCCCCGCTGAGGCTACTCATTTCACCATCCTGGACCTGAAAGATGCCTTTTTCTGTGTGCACCTAGCCCCCACCAGTCAACTTTTATTCGCTTTTGAATGGCAAGACCACACAACAGGAAGGCGGGGCCAGCTCACCTGGACCAGATTACCCCAAGAATTCAAGAATTCACCTACTTTCTTCAGTGCTGCCCTGAATCAAGATCTCTCAAGTTACCCCGTGGACCCAGGAAAGAGGGTTCTTCTTCAGCATGTAGATGACTTGCTCATAGCCACCAACTCAGAAAGTGAATGCCTACAAGCCACTAATGAACTCTTGTACCTTCTCAAAGAGGCTGGATACAAAGTCTCAAGAGCCAAAGCACAACTATGCCAAACTGAAGTCAAGTATCTAGGATTCCAGTTGTCCAGTGGGATCCGACGTCTGGGACCAGAACGCAAAGAAGCTGTATGCAGTATCCCCATTCCAACCACTAGGAGGTAAGTAAGAGCCTTCCTGGGGGCCGCGGGATACTGTCGCATATGGATCCCCAACTTCGCGTTGATTGCAAAACCACTGTACCAAGTCACCAGAGGAATGGAAAAATCTCCACTAGAATGGGGACCTGAACAAGATGCAGCATTCCAGTCCCTGAAAAATGCTCTGATGTCATCCCCAGCTTTAGGTCTTCCAGATGTTCAGAAGCCCTTCCATCTTTTTGTCTATGAGTCACAAGGAAATGTGTTGGGAGTATTGACTCAATCTCTTGGATCTTGGCAACGACCAGTAGCCTGTCAAAACAATTGGATATAGTTGCAAAAGGATGGCCCCCTTGTTTGAGAGCTGTTGCAGCAACAGCCCTCCTAGTGGGCGAAGCAGATAAACTCACACTGGGACAAACTCTTCAAGTCACCGTGCCACGCTCTGTTCTGACTCTCATGGAACACAAAGGAAACTTCTGGCTGACAAATGCACGAATGTTGAAATATCATAGCATGTTGTGCGAAAACCCCCAGATACAGTTGAAAGTCAGTCAAGCTTTAAACCCTGCTACGTTGTTCCCAATTGGTCCTGGGCCCCCTGATCATAACTGCTTAGAAACCATGGACACTGTATTCTCAAGTCGCCCTGATCTGACCGATGTCCCTCTAGAGTACCCTGAATGGACTTTCTTTGTGGATGGAAGCAGTTTGGTCATCAATGGACATCGTTGTGTTGGATATGCAGTAGTGACCCTTGATCTGGTAGTTGAGTCCTCAGCCCTGACTCCAGGAACCTCTGCACAGAAAGCTGAATTGATAGCCCTCACCAGAGCCTTGACATTAGGAGAAGGACTCCGCTTAAATGTGTACACAGATTCCAAATATGCTTTCACCACTTTACATGCACATGGAGCCTTGTATAAAGAGCGAGGGTTGATCACCTCAGGGGGTAAGGCCATTAGGTATGGGCCCGAGATATTGATGTTATTAGATGCTGTGTGGGCCCCCAAACAAGTGGCAGTTATGCACTGCCGAGGTCATCAGGCAGGAGCAGGAGAAGTCACCCGAGGGAATAGATTTGCAGATGCCACAGCCTGAAAGGCAGCCACCACAGGACAAGTTAGGACCCAAGATACTGTAATGCAAGCAGCTCTATTCCCTGTGCCCCTCAGTTCCTGGGCACCCCGATACACTACAAGAGAATTGGACTATTATTGTGAAAAGGAAGGAGGAGTCTTGACAGAACAAGGTTGGATAGTGTTGCCACCACCAGAAGGTAGCCCACCTCCAGGTCCTACAGTCATCCCTGAAGCATTAGGGCCAGCCTTTGTTCAAGCTTTTCACCAAGCCACACACTATGGAAAAACAGCTATGGAAAAAGCCCTGAGACCCCATTTCTGTATTTCACTGCTAGGATCCCTGACCGCCTCAGTGGCACAGCAATGTTTGATATGTGCCAAAAATAATGCCAAGCAAGGTCCCATTCCACCCCCAAGAGGTCAGTCAGTAGGGGTGACCCCGATGAGTGATATACAGGTAGACTTTGCTGAAATGCCCCGTGCAAATGGATATCACTATATGTTAGTGTTAGTCTGTGCATTTTCGGGATGGGTAGAAGCCTACCCCACCCGAACTGAGAAAGCCCGAGAAGTCACTAGGGTATTGCTTCATGAGATCATTCCCCGATTTGGAATACCATCAACTATAGGGTCAGATAATGGTCCATCATTTGTATCCCAAGTGACCCAACAGTTAGCTCGAGCTCTGCAAATACAATGGAAGTTACACACTGCTTACAGACCCCAGAGCTCAGGAAAAGTGGAACGTATGAATAGAACCTTGAAAACTCAGTTATCCAAGCTTTGCCAAGAAACACACCTGAAGTGGCTCCAAGTTCTCCCTATAGCCCTTCTTAGGATACGTTCAGCTCCCACTAGATCCCAAGGAATCTCCCCTTTTGAGATTTTGTATGGGCGACCTCCACCCATAGTGCAGGGAATAAAGGGAGACATGAGACAGATAGGATCTGAAATAACTAGACAAGAACTATTAGCTTTAGGTTCTGTCTTGCAGAATCTCCAAACGTGGGTGCAAGATCGACTACCCATCAACCTGACCGAGCCTCTGCATCCCTTCAAGCCAGGAACGTCCGTGTGGGTGAAAGTGTGGAGAAAGACCCCGCTGGCGCCGCATTGGAAGGGACCATACGTCGTCATCCTGTCAACCCCCACTGCAGTGAAAGTTGCAGAATTCGAACCCTGGATCCACCACAGTCGAGTGAAGCCGGCAGCTTCTCCTGATCCTGACCAATGGACGTCAGTGAATGATCCCGATACTCCATTGCGACTCACATTGAGAAGACAGCCAGCGTTATAGAGAATCTTCAGAATCTACCTTCATCACGCGAGAGTGACCCTCACAGCAGAAACAGAAGAAAACTCAACAAGTTCATCATACCCAACCTTCCAGTTAACCTCCAAAGACTGTAATCACAATGTTCTTCCACTATTGCCTTGTGGGAGTGGTGATCCTGGGAATTCTGGAAAAGACATTTGCCCTACCCCCTTGTGCAGCCTGCATAACCACCACCCGAACAGGACAAAAGATTACTCAGACTTTACTCTATCACTCCTACTATACTTGCACTGGTACAGTCAGCCGGTGTATATATAATGGCACTGAACTGAATATTTGCACAAAGGGGAAAAGTAAGACTTGTTATAACCCCCGACAAAACCCCTCATATTATACATTTGAGATACGTTGGAATGATGAAGATGGAGCCATCCTAAATGCGACAAAACCCCTTACAAACCCCACAAAACCTATTATCTTGAACTTTGATGCTTGTGATGCAATTAACAGAAATGTTTACCACAGATGTGGGTCATGGGAGCGAGCATACTACCATGATGATAAATATATGTGTCCAGAAGGAGCCTACGGATGGGGACGGTGTACAGGAAAGAGTTCTACAGCCACCACTTACACCACTACATCTAAACATGATTACTTTTGCCCAAAATGGGACTGCGTATATTTTGCTACATGGAAGAATGCACCTATGGGACAAGATGGTGATCACCGCAAAGGCAGCCTGATAAAGATCAGATTACCAGAGCCCAAGAAATGCCAGAAAGGTGCCTGTAATCCCCTGCAACTCCTCATAGTCAACCCCAGCCAATGGAAGCAAGGATACAAATTTGGGTTGCGTGTAGCAGGAGGAGGTATAGATCCTGGGACTATCTTATATCTGCAATTAAACACTAAGACCCATGTATCCTCACCCAATCGCATACATCACTCCTTCTACGAGGCCATGAAAGCAGAGTTTGAAATTCCTCCTGCCTCCCAGAACTTGTTTCTTGAGCTAGCAGGAGCAGTTGCATCTAGTCTCCACGTTTCAGACTGTTTATTTTGTGGAGGAACTACGATGGGAGACCAATGGCCTTGGGAGGCACAAGAACTGAACTATTCTGTTCCATATAATCAGACTAATATACACAATACCACGAGTGAATGGGTATTGGCCCACTCCATTGTGGGTAATTTATGTTTTTCTCGCTATGGACCATTGTTTAATATGGAAGTGGGGCAGCTGGTCTGTCTCAATCAGATGTTCTACAACAGTACCCCTAAGAAGACGTCTTGGTGGTCAGGAGTCAACGCTACTGAACCTTCCAATCCTCTAGTTCAGTTTCCCAAACTTGCCAGTATCTGGACTAACTTAGCAGCATATAATTCCTGGCAAGCACCACCTGGACTGTACTGGATTTGCGGAACCCGAGCATATGCTAGGCTCCCTCACCACTGGGGAGGCGCATGTGTATTGGGAACCATACGACCTTCCTTTTTCCTTTTGCCTACATCCCAGTGGGAACAACTGGGATATCCTGTGTACAGATGTCGACAGCTGAAGGAGGCCTTGAAGATAGGCCAATGGGACAAATGGGATGCGACATCTGAAGAATGGCCACCTGAGAGAATCATCTCATACTATGGACCTGCTACTTGGGAGCAGGATGGGACATGGGGATATCGTACCCCTGTTTATATGATTAATCGAATAATATGTTTGCAAGCTGTTGTTGAAATAATAACTAATGAAATTAGTAAAGCATTAACCCTTTTGGCAAAGCAAAGTACGCAAATGCGCACAGCCATTTATCAAAATCGATTAGCTTTAGATTATTTGTTAGCAGCGGAAGGTGGGGTATGTGGAAAATTGAATTTAAGTAATTGTTGTTTACAGATTGATAATAATGGGCATGTAGTTGAAGATCTAGCCACCCAGATGAGAGAGCAGACATTTGTGCCTGTCCAGACCTGGCACAGTTTGAAAACGGATGGGTGGTTTGGGTCATTATTTTCATGGATTGGTGGTCTAAAAGCCCTTATGTTCATTGTACTATTCATATTAGCTATGTGCTTATTGCTCCCTTGTCTCCTACCCTTTGCTTACGCATGGTAACTTCAGCAATTGATAACACTATAGAGCGGAAGGCAGCTGCGAAGGTATTAGCTATGTGGCAATATTACCCTATACCCCACGATGATGCTATTACACCAGTATAATCCGTTAAATGACTAATGAGTGATTTAATTCTCACCCTTTCTCACTTGCAGGTGAGAATAATCAAAGGGGGGAATGTGGTAGGCTATGGCCTAGCATGGCCTGCTACTATGAAAGGCCTGTAAGTTAGGCCTGGATCCTAACTCCCATTATAGCTAGAAAAGAACTAAAAATCTGTGAGAAATGAGAAAACTGTTTTAAAATGCTTAATAAGATGTTTTTATGAATTCATAAGTCTTTCATTATTCTCTTGTGTGTGAAAGAAAAGAAATGTTTCAATACATGCATTCCTGGAGCTAGGGATAACCTTGCAGTAGAGAAGTCACAAAATCAAGAACTGCACCATTGTTAGAACAATCCTAAGGGAGGGGGCTGGTTGCTAGGCCCCAGAGGGATTTCTAATTGGACAGGTGCAGGGAGCGTGGAACCAATGAAAAGTTTGCATGTATCGAGCTAGAACCAATAGAAAGTTCTCATGTATCAAACTGAAAAAGGAGGTATAAATGGTTATGTCTCTGTAAAACCTTTGCTCAGTTCCTTTTGAAGCTTTGACTGACTGTGCCTGTGCACAATAAACTGGCTTGGACCCTGTCAATTGACTCCTGGATTTATTCATTGATTGCACTTTGCTACAGCAGTGTAAAATATATCTTTCTTGACTGAAGTCAAAAGAGTTCCCAATTATGTCTTAAATTGTAAATAGTTACCTGTTATCCAAGTTGCATTACCTGTTCAACTGTAAACACAAAGTACCATCGGAAATGTGTATTTTATTGTTCATTGTAAACCGCACTGATGCTGAATAGCGCGGTATAAAAGAGACTCTAATAATAAAAAAAAAATAATGAAAGGTATATACAATTCACTTGCAAAAGACATGTAGCACAGGAAACTTTTAATAATCCAATCTGTACATTCTTTCTACTGAAAATCTAATTTTCTTTTTTTGTTTTCTTTTCTCAACAGGATTTCCAGCAAGAAGCTTTAACATCAGATAAGTGCCTTTATATAGCAATTATTCTGTGTTTCTCAGCAAAGTTTTCAAAAGATCAAGATCATTGCCTCAAAATCACTTTACCTCTTTGTCTTTTTCAGATTCCCCCAGGAGGGAAAGTATTTTACCAGGTAAGTCGGGGCAAAACTATAAATGAAATTGAGGCAGGCTATGGCCTAGCATGGCCTGCTACTATGAAATGCCTGTAAGTTAGGCCTGGATCCTAATTCCCATTATAGCTAGAAAAGAACCAAAAATCTGTGAAAAATAAGAAAGCTGTTTTAAAATGCTTAATAAGAAGTTTTCATGAATGCATAAGTCTTCTATTATTCTCTTGTATGTGAAAGAACAGAAAAGTAACAGTATATGCATTCCAGAAGCCGAAGTTAACCTTGCAGTAGAAAAGTAACGAGGTTTAGAACTGTACCATTGTTCAAGCAATCCTAAAGGAGGGGGCCGGTTGCTAGGTTCCGGAGGGATTTCTAATTGGACAAATGAAGGGAATGTATAACCAATAAGAAGTTTGCATGTATCGAGTTAGAACCAATAGAACGTTTTCATGTATCAATCTGAAAAAGCGGTATAAAAAGTTATGTCTCTGTATAAACTTTCGCTCAGTACCTTTTGATGCTTTGACTGACTGGGCCTTGTGCACAATAAACTGACTTGGACCCTGTCAGTCGACTCCTGGACTTATTCATTGACTGCACTTTGCTACAGCATATTCTTGGTGCGTTGGCCGGGAAGTGCGAGTGGTAAATGGTATTCAAGTGAATAATCCACGCAATTCGCCTTGAGGTTTGGCCCGGTTGGAACCGTGTCTGTCCGACCGCGGGGGAAACCTCAGGTGCCGCCGGCCCCTTTGTGAGGAAGAGGGTTCCGCCTGCCTCGGCGGGCCATCGGGTCCAGCTGGCTAACACCTCCGACCCGGGGAGTCCAGGTTCCAACTCAGAGGCTGGTGTGGTATCGGGGACCGGATCCGGTGAGTAGACATTTTTGTGATTAAATAGTCAGAAAGAACTGCCTGGGACAGCGTCTTGCGAGTGCAAGACCAATTTGGTAAATTTGGTATAGACTAACTGGGAAATTTGGGAAATCTCGCATGAGTATGTGTGAGACAAAGGAGCCTGATCACCTCCTATAAGGGCGGTCCTAGTAAGCTCCGCGTAAGGAAAGCGGAAGCTGAAACTATCGACCCTTCTTGTTTGTTTGGAATAGTCAGTTAGTCAGAAAACCTGGGCACTTGAAATATTGAAATATGATATCTTGTGGAAATATGCTTGCGTGTGTGAGTGAGAGGTCTTCAAATACAGACCCGAAAGCTGACTCCTAAGTAGTGCAGTTCCTGGCCGGGCGACCGCGCCCAGGTCGCAAACAGGAGGAAGCGCGTGGTGTTTGTCCCCCCCAGTGTTCTGTGGGCTGTACGGACCCCTTACCTACAGCCATACTACCTATCCTTATTGTACGTTGTCTTGTACGTCATTACGTGTACGTAGGGTACGTAACGTACGCAGGTACGTTGAGTACGTAGGCAGATACGTTTACATTATGGGAGAGACGGAGTCCATGCAAACCCCGTTGGCATGTATGATCAAGAATTTCCGTAAAGGATTTTCGGGCAATTATGGTATAAAAATGACTCCATCCAGATTAAAAATGTTATGTGAAAGGGAGTGGCCCGCATTAGCTGCTTCATGGCCCCGAGAGGGCACCTTTGATTTTGAGACAGTTTTACGAATTCATCAGCTTATACTGAGAGTGTATCCCGACCAGTTCCCCTATATAGATTCCTGGTTGAGTGTATGCGAACAGCAGCCATCATGGATGAAGCGCTGTTATGAGGAGCACTGTAAAATATTTGTAGCTACTACTAGGGGAACCACAAAAACTAAGGAAGAGAAGCCGCCAGTATATTCTGACCCAGAGTCCTCAGATATTCTGGATAATTTACCCCGACACCCACAGAAATTAGTCCCCACAGCCCCACAACTTGAAGTAGAACCCGATGAGGAGCCCCAGAAAATACCGAAGCAACAGCCTAAGAAGCGCCCTACCCCGAGTGAAAGTTCCGGGTCAGGCCCAAGTACAGCAGGGGGACTTGAGTCTTCCGATGAGATAGAAAGCGGAGGCTCTCCTGCCAGTTCAGGGTCACCCACTAAGGAAACTGGTGCCCGGGAGCCTTATGAGTTAAGAAGCATAACTCCCAAGAAGAAGGAGAAAGCAGGGCACCTAATGCCATTACGCCAAGTGCCTGGAATTCCTGTTTTAAATGATCAGGGTCAGATGGCGCCAGGACCAACCAGCTTAGTTTATGTACCCTTTTCTACCACAGATTTATTAAACTGGAAAACGCATTATGCTTCCTATACAGCCAAGCCTCAGGAATTAACAGATTTAATGTCTAGTATTATGCAAACCCATCAGCCTACCTGGGCCGATTGTCGCCAGCTCCTGTCCACCCTTTTCACCACTGAGGAGCGAGGCAGGATCGGGCAAGAAGCCCTCCGGTGGTTAGAAGAGAACCCTGTAGAGAGGGGGGCAGTAAATCCCCCACAGGCCGCAGCTGCAGAATATCCCAACGAAGATCCCGGGTGGGACCCGAATGATGAAAGGGGGGCGGCGGCCCTAACCAGATTTTGTCAGGCCTTAGTGCAGGGCCTGAGGAGGGGAGGCCAGAGGGCCATGAATATTGGAAAAGTATCAGAAGTTCTCCAGGGTCCAGATGAGAGCCCAGCGGCCTTTTATGAGCGGTTGTCTGAAGCTTATAGACTATATACCCCATATGATCCCGCTGCTCAGTTAAATTTACGCATGGTAAATGCGGCATTCGTTAGTCAGTCCCAGAGAGACATAAAACGAAAATTGAAGAAATTGGATGGATTTGCGGGCATGAATACAGCTCAGTTAATGGAAGTCGCTCAAAAGGTATTTGTGAATCGTGAGAATGAACGAGACAAGGAAAGTGAACGAAAGATGAAGAAGAAGGCAGATCTTCTTGCTGCTGCAATAACCGAACGATGTGGAGGAGGTATTCCTAATCAGAGGACCAGAGGACGTGGAAGAGGCTGCGGAAGTGAAAGGCCTCCATTAGGTACAAATCAGTGCGCCTACTGCAAGGAAGAAGGACATTGGAGAAATGAGTGCCCGCATTTGGACTCCGCCCCTGCAAGGGGAGGAGGGAGTCGCTGGAGGTCAGGAGGAAGATTTCGAAGGAGAGGAGGAATGAATCGAACGCAGTTCCAACAGGAGAGGGAAGAAGCCATTGAGGGAGTGGCAGTAGCAACGGGCTATGACTTGGATGACATAGATGAAGACTAGGCCAGACCGGGCTCCAAGTTCACCCTGGGTCCCCAGGAGCCTATGGTCAATTTAAAGATAGGGGACCAATATATGGAATTCATGGTAGATACAGGAGCAGAACATTCAGTAGTAGCCCAGCCAGTAGCTCCACTGTCCTCACGATCTGTCACCATAATAGGAGCCACTGGAAATAAAGCCACAAAACCATTTTGCAGAACCGCATGTGTGAGCTAAGGGGACAGAAGATAACGCACCAGTTCTTGTATATGCCTGAGTGCCCTATTCCACTATTGGGCAGAGACATGCTTGCCAAACTCCAGGCCCAAATATCCTTTGCTGAAGGGGGAGAAATGAAAATGACTGTGAACCCAAAGCCTGCTGGATTAATGGTGCTGACTGTTCCCTGAGAAGAAGAATGGCGGTTCTATAGTGCACCTGCAATAAAGTCAACCAGTCCCTGTATACCTACCAACCTTATAGCCCCACCTGAAGTTTGGGCAGAAGATAATCCACCTGGCCTAGCGAAGAACATAGCCCCTGTCATTGTCACCCTCAAGCCAGGAGTGGAACCAGTACATGTGAAGCAGTATCCTCTCCCTCGACCAGCCATTGAAGGAATTCACCACCATCTGATGAAACTGCTGAAGTATGGACTTCTCAAAGAATGTCAGTCACCTTGGAATACCCCCCTTCTCCCAGTGAAGAAGCCTGGGACAGGGGACTACCGCCCAGTACAAGATCTAAGGCGAGTAAATGATGCAGTTGAAACTATACACCCAGTAGTACCAAATCCTTACACTCTCTTGGGACTGATCCCCGCTGAGGCTACTCACTTCACTGTCCTGGACCTGAAAGATGCCTTTTTCTGTGTGCACCTAGCACCCACCAGTCAACTTTTTTATTTGCTTTTGAATGGCAAGACCCCACAACAGGAAGGCAGGGTCAACTCACCTGGACTAGATTACCCCAAGGATTCAAGAATTCACCTACTCTTTTCATTGCTGCCCTGAATCAAGATCTCTCAAGTTACCCAGTGGACCCAGGAAAGAGAGTTCTTCTTCAGTATGTAGATGACTTGCTCATAGCCACCAACTCAGAAAGTGAATGCCTGCAAGCTACTAGTGAACTTTTGTACCTTCTTAAAGATGCCGGATACAAAGTTTCAAGAGCCAAAGCACAACTATGCCAAACTGAAGTCAAGTATCTAGGATTCCAGTTGTCCAGTGGGATCCGACGTTTAGGACCAGAACGCAAAGAAGCTGTATGTAATATCCCCACTCCAACCACTAGGAGGCAAGTAAGAGCCTTCCTGGGGGCAGCAGGATATTGTCGCATATGGATCCCCAACTTTGCCCTGATTGCAAAACCACTATACCAAGCCACCAGAGGAATGGAAAAATCCCCACTAGATTGGGGATCTGAAGAAGATGTAGCATTCCAAACTTTGAAAAAGGCCCTGAATGTCATCTCCAGCTTTAGGTCTTCCAGATGTTCAGAAGCCTTTCCATCTTTTTGTCCATGAATCACAAGGAAACGCATTGGGAGTATTGACCCAATCTCTTGGATCCTGGCAACGACCAGTAGCTTATCTGTCAAAACAATTGGATGTAGTTGCAAAAGGATGGCCCCCTTGTCTGAGAGCTGTTGCAGCAACAGCCCTCCTAGTGGGTGAAGCAGACAAACTCACACTAGGACAAACTCTTCAAGTCACCGTGCCACACTCTGTCCTGACTCTCATGGAACATAAAGGAAACTTCTGGCTAACCAATGCACGAATGTTGAAGTATCAAAGTATGTTGTGTGAAAACCCTCGGATACAGTTGAACGTTAGTCAAGCTCTAAACCCTGCAACACTGTTTCCAATTGGTCCTGGGCCACCTGATCATAATTGCTTAGAAACCATGGACACTGTATTCTCAAGTCGCCCTGATTTGACTGATGTCCCTCTAGAGGACCCAGAACGGACTTTCTTTGTAGATGGAAGCAGTCTGGTCATCAATGGACATCGTTGTGCTGGATATGCAGTGGTGACCCTTGATCTGGTAGTTGAGTCCTCAGCCCTGACCCCAGGAACTTCTGCACAGAAAGTTGAATTGATAGCCCTCACCAGAGCCTTGACATTAGGAGAGGGACTCCGCATAAATGTGTACACAGATTCCAAATATGCTTTCACTACTTTGCACGCACATGGAGCCCTGTACAAAGAACGAGGGTTAATCACCTCAGGGGGTAAGGACATTAGGTATGGGCCCGAGATATTGATGTTGTTAGATGCTGTGTGAGTCCCCAAACAAGTGGCAGTCATGCACTGTCGAGGTCATCAGGCAGGAGCAGGAGAAATTGCCCAAGGGAATAGATTTGCAGATGCCACAGCCCGAAAGGCAGCCACCACAGGACAAGTAAGGACCCAAGATACTGTAATGCAAGCAGCCCTATTCCCTGTGCCCCTTAGTTCCTGGGCACCCCGATATACTACACGAGAGTTAGACTATTATTGTGAGAAAGAGGGAGGAGTCTTAACAGAACAAGGTTGGATAGTGCTACCACCTCCAGAAGGTAGTCCACCCCCAGGTCCTACAGTCATCCCTGAAGCACTAGGACCAGCCTTTGTCCAAGCTGTCCACCAAGCCACACGTTATGGGAAAACAGCCATGGAGAAAGCTCTAAGACCCCATTTCTGTATTTCATTGCTAGGATCCCTGACTGCCTCGGTGGCGCAGCAATGCCTGACATGTGCCAAGAATAACGCTAAGCAAGGTCCTGTTCCACCCCCAAGAATTCAGTCAGTAGGGGTGACCCCCATGAGTGATATACAGATAGACTTTGCTGAAATGCCCCGTGCAAATGGATATCACTATATGTTAGTGTTAGTCTGCACATTTTCAGGGTGGGTAGAAGCCTACCCCACCCGAACTGAGAAAGCCCGAGAAGTCACTAGGGCGTTGCTCCATGAGATCATTCCCCGATTTGGAATACCGGCAACTATAGTGTCAGATAATGGTCCATCATTTGTATCCCAAGTGACCCAACAGTTAGCTCAAGCCCTGCAAATAAAATGGAAGTTACACACTGCTTACAGACCCCAGAGTTCAGGGAAAGTAGAACGAATGAATAGAACCCTGAAAGCTCAGTTATCCAAACTTTGCCAACACACTTGAAGTTGCTCCAGGTTTTACCCATAGCCCTTCTTAGGATACGTTCAGCTCCCACCAGATCCTTAGGAGTCTCCCCTTTTGAGATTTTGTATGGGCGACCTCCACCCATAGTACAGGGAATAAAGGGAGATATGAGACAGATAGGATCTGAAATAACTAGACAAGAACTATTAGCTTTAGGTTCTGTTTTGCAGAAACTCCAAACGTGGGTGCAAGACCGACTACCCATCAACCTGACTGAGCCTCTGCATCCCTTCAAGCCGGGAACGTCCGTGTGGGTGAAAGAGTGGAGAAAAACCCCACTAGCGCCGCATTGGAAGGGACCATATGTCGTCATCCTGTCAACACCCACCGCAGTGAAAGTTGCAGAATTCGAACCCTGGATCCACCACAGTCGAGTGAAGCCAGCAGCTGCTCCTGATCCTGGCCAATGGACGTCAGCAAATGATCCCGACACTCCATAGCGACTCACCTTGAGGAGACAGCCAGTATTATAGAAGAAACTTCAGAATCCACCTACATCACGTGAAAGTGACCATCGCAACAGAAACAAGCAAGCTCAACACAGATTCAACTTTCCAGCTAACTTCCACAGACTGTAATCACCATGCTCTTTCACTATTGCTCTGTGGGAGTGGTGATCCTGGGAATCTTGGAAAAGACTTTTGCTCTATCCCCTTGTGCAGCTTGTATAACCACCACCTGAACTGGACAAAAGATTACTCAGACTTTGCTCTATCATTCCTACTATACTTGCACTGGTACAGTCAGCCGGTGTATTTATAATGGCACTGAATTGAATATTTGCACAAAGGGGAAAAGTAAGACTTGTTACAACCCTCGACAGAACCCATCCTACTATACATTTGAGCAACGTTGGAATGATGAAGATGGAGCAATCTTGAATATAAAAAAACATCTCACCAGCCCCACAAAACCTATCACCCTGAACTTTGATGCTTGTGATGCAATCAACAGAAATGCTTACCACAGATGTGGATCATGGGAGCGAGCATACTATTATGATGATAAGTACATGTGTCCAGAAGGAGCCTATGGATGGGGAAAATGTACTGGAAAGAGTACAGCAGCCACCATCTACACCACTTCATCTAAACATGATTACTTTTGCCCAAAATGGGAATGTGTATATTTTGCTACCTAGAAGAATGCACCAACGGGACGAGATGGAGATCATCAAAAAGGCAGCTTAACAAAGATTGGACTGTCAGAACCTAAGAAATGTCAGAAAGGAGCCTGTAATCCTCTCCAACTTTTCATAGCCAACCCCAGCCACTGGAAGCAAGGATACAAGTTTGGGTTGCGTATTGCAGGTGGTGGTATAGATCCTGGGACTATTTTATATCTGCGATTAAATACCAACACCCATGTATCCTCACCCTATCGTATACATCATTCTTTCTATGAAGCAATGAAATCAGAGTTTGAAATTCCTCCTGCCTCCCAGAACTTATTTCTTGAATTAGCGGGAGCAGTCACATCTAGTCTCCATGTTACGGACTGTTTGTTTTGTGGAGGGACAACAATGGGAGACCAATGGCCTTGGGAGGCACAAGAACTGAACTATTCTGTTCCATATAATCAGACTAATATACACAATACCACAAGTGAATGGGTATTGGCTCACTCCATTGTGGGTAACTTATGTTTTTCACGCTATGGACCAATGTTTAATATGGAAGTGGGGCAGCTGGTCTGTCTCAATCAGACGTTTTACAACAGTACCACTAAGAAAACATCTTGGTGGTCCGGTGTCAACACTACTGAACCTCCCAATCCTCTTTTTCAGTTCCCCAAACTTGCCAGTATCTGGACTAACTTAGCAGCATATAATTCTTGGCAGGCATCACCTGGACTGTACTGGATTTGTGGAACCCGAGCATATGCCAGACTTCCTCATCTCTGGGGAGGCGCATGTGTATTGGGAACCATACGAACTTCCTTTTTCCTTCTGCCTACATCCCAGGGAGAACAGCTGGGATATCCTGTGTACAGAAGTCAACAGCTGAAAGAGGCCTTGAAAATAGGCCAATGGAACAAATGGGATGGTGAAGAATGGCCACCAGAGAGAATCATCGCATACTATGGACCTGCTACTTGGGAGCAGGATGGGACTTGGGGATATCGTACCCCTGTTTATATGATTAATGGAATAATACGTTTGCAAGCTGTTGTTGAAATAATAACCAATGAAACTAGTAAAGCACTAACCCTTCTAGCAAAGCAAAGTACACAAATGCGTACAGCCATTTATCAAAATCGCTTAGCTCTAGATTATTTGATAGCAGCTGAAGGTGGGGTATGTGGGAAGTTGAATCTAAGTAATTGTTGTTTACAGATTGATAATAATGGGCATGTAGTTAAAGATTTAGCTATCCAGATGAGAGAGCAGACATTTGTGTCTGTCCAGACTTGGCACAGTTTGAAAATGGATGGGTGGTTTGGGTCATTGTTTTCTTGGATTGGTGGTCTGAAATCCCTTATATTGATTGTCTTATTCATATTAGCTATGTGCTTATTGCTCCCTTGTCTCCTACCCCTTTGCTTACGCATGATAACATCATCACTTGATAACACTATCGAACGGAAGGCAGCTACGAAAGTATTAGCTATGTGGCGATATCACCCTATACCCCATAATGCTGATGCTGTTACACCAGTATGATGTGTTAATTGACTAATAATTGATTTAATTCTCACCCTTCCTCACTTGCGGGTGAGAATAATCAAAGGGGGGAATGAGGTAGGCTATGGCCTAGCATGGCCTGCTACTATGAAAGGCCTGTAAGTTAGGCCTGGATCCTAATTCCCATTATAGCTAGAAAAGAACCAAAAATCTGTGAAAAATAAGAAAGCTGTTTTAAAATACTTAATAAGAAGTTTTCATGAATGCATAAGTCTTCTATTATTCTCTTGTATGTGAAAGAACAGAAAAGTAACAGTATATGCATTCCAGAAGCCGAAGTTAACCTTGCAGTAGAAAAGTAACGAGGTTTAGAACTGTACCATTGTTCAAGCAATCCTAAAGGAGGGGGCCGGTTGCTAGGTTCCGGAGGGATTTCTAATTGGACAAATGAAGGGAATGTATAACCAATAAGAAGTTTGCATGTATCGAGTTAGAACCAATAGAACATTTTCATGTATCAAACTGAAAAAGCGGTATAAAAAGTTATGTCTCTGTATAAACTTTCGCTCAGTACCTTTTGATGCTTTGACTGACTGGGCCTTGTGCACAATAAACTGACTTGGACCCTGTCAATCGACTCCTGGACTTATTCATTGACTGCACTTTGCTACAGCAAAATCACCAAGTTAGTGAGAATTACTCAGAATTCTTGCAATGAGTCAGAATTACTCAGAACTCCAGAGCATTTTTAGTGTCAAGAGTTTATGTGATGCAGGTAGGTGAGCTCATAATTTCCTGTGTCTGTACAAAGTTCACCTAGGCTGGAGGGAGTGTTGGGCTGGTCATGTGGTGCTATTCACACACTGCAACTCTTTACTGATCTATGGGGTATGTTTACTAAACTGGGCTAACACTTAACCCAGGCTATCTGCCACTAGGTCCCATATCATTCAATGGGACCTAGTTGCAGATAGCCCGGGTTAACAGTTAGCCCGGTTTAGTAAACATACCCCTATGTCTTGCAAGGTACCTACTATTCTAGAATAAAAATGGAAAGACATAATCCCCCCCATCTCAGTTAATATTCAGCTCTAATAGGGTATTGCTTTGATCTGTTTTTTTACTTTAGTAGTTAGACACCCATTTTCACAAAGGCTATACACAAAGGGGAAGGTAACTCTCAGTCGCGTGTCATGCACACATATCCAGGCTTTGCACTTTCACAGGAACCACTTCAATAAAGGTGGGCTCAGCTTCAGAGTTATTTCAACCAAGCACTCGTGGCTCCCTCTAGTGCCCCTGTACAGTCTTCTATGCCCTCCAGCAGATGCTCAATAGTTGCACATCCCACAAGTTCTTATTAGGACTCAGCAGCCCTGCTTTCTTCAGGATCATCTCCATCCAGTGTCTCATGTTCAACTGCTCTAGGAAATTCTCCTCTTACTTGCATCTTTGACTTTCTGGAGTTCTGCACATATTCCTTTGCAGTTCTCTTGATTGGACTATCCCACCCCACTCCAGGCACCCTCTAGCTGAATTCCTGGGGTGCAAACATGTGGTATAGATTATTTATTTATCAGCAACAGCCAAGACTCAAGGTGGTGTTGATCAGACTTGTGCCCACAGCTAATGATACTCCTTGACATGATCTTTGCTAGAGAAGTGTTAAACCACCTGTTAAATAATGCTTTAGAAATTACAGTGTAATCAACATTATTGGCTCTGGTGTATTTTAGGTATGTTATGTACAATATCTTGAGAAATAATTTGAAATATTACAACTGCATGTCATAATATTTTATGAGTATGTACAAAGATATACAACAAACAAACAAAAAACCTGTGCAACTTGGATGCAGTAATTTCTGAGAAAAAGCAATAGGACATGCACAAGATTAATGGTACCCTTCACTATTTGGTTGCACAACCCTTGGCAGTGATGACAGCCTCTACACATTTCTTGTAGCCAACTATAAGTTCCCTACATCTGTCTGCTGGTACTTTCTCCCACTCTACAAATGCGATTTGTTCCAGCTCATGAATGTTTTTAGAATTCCTTTTACCAATGACAGATGTCAGCTCTTTCTAAAGGCCCTCAATTGGACTGAGATCAGGACTTATTGCTGGCCAGCTTAAAAAGACCATTTTTCCCATTCTTTTGTACTTTTGGATGTATGCGTTGGGTCATTGTCCTGCTGAAGGACCCATGACCTTGCTTTCTGACACTAGGTAGCACACATGTCGCTCCAAAATCCCTTAGTAGTCCTCTGACTTTATGATTCCTTTAATGCATTCCAAGCCTCCAGTTCCTGAGGCAGCAAAACAGCTCCACATCATCATGGAACCTCCACCATATTTAACTCTAGGAAAAGTGTTCTTTTTTCCTTATAAACTTAATTTCTTCACCTGTAAAGGTATCATTGGTCTGCAATGCCAAAGAGCTCAAGTTTGGTTTGATCAGTCCACAGAACATTGTCTCAGGAGGACTGTGATTTCTCAAGGTGGGTCTGAACAAAGATCAGGTGTGCCTTTTTGTCAGTCTTTGAGCAGTGTGGTTCTCCTTGACCTTCACTCATGAAGTCCTTTGTTTAATACGCAACATATGGTGTAGGTTAAAACCACAACTCCAGATTGTTCCAGGTCAGCCTTAAGCTCGTTGGATTTTGTACATGGTGTGTTTCCAAGAGTTTACACTAACCGTCGAAGACTTCTTGGATTAATTTTCCTCTTCCCACCCCATCCTGGAAAGTTCTTGACAGTTCCATGAGCAGAAACCATCTTAATAACATTGCAAACCATAGATACTGATCATTGGAGACGGTCCTATAGCCCTTTGACGTTTGCTGGGTTGCTTAATATACCACCCATCCCTACAGCATCTGAGCTGTTTACAAAGTACATCAAAAAGGCTACTAGAAAAGGAAGGGAACGCTATTATATTATAGGACAGAGACTATAGAGAGAAAGATAGGCGAAAAAGACAGGTTAGTGGGCATCATGAAGGGGGCAGAGAAAGAGGGGAGGGGTAGGGGAAGGTTAAAAGCTAGACAGAAGAGGTGTGTTTTTAAATTTGCTTTGAAAGTTTTGAAGGGGGGCTCTAGGCGGAGGTCCGTGGAGAGCAAGTTCCAGAGACAGGGGCCAAGGAAATAGAAGGCGGAGGAACAGGTAGATTCTAGACAAGCTTGGGATGGGGAAGGGAGGATCATGCAGTTGGCATGAATGGTGCAAAGGGTGGAGGTGGATCAAATCAGCAAGATAGAGGGGAGTGCCAGTGTGACTAGACTTGTGAACAAAGATGAGGAATTTGTATTAGATTGGAAAAGGGATTGGGAGCCAATGCAGACAAATAAGGAGGGTGGTGACGTGATCGAAGCGGGAGGAACAGGTAAGGATACGGGTAGCTGTGTTATGAACTCGCTGTAGACGTTCGAGCTGAGATTGGGGGAGGCCAGCCAGGGAAACATTACAGTAGTCTAAGCATGAAATGACAAGAGAGAGAAGGGTAGTCATAGAAGAGAGAGAAAGAAAGGGGCAAACAGAACAAAGCTGTCTTAAAGTGAAGAAACAGCATTGAACTACAGAAGAGATATGGACTTTGAAGGACAGAGAGGAATCAAGGGTCACACCGAGATAGCACAGGGAGGTTACGATAATAGCTTTTCTGACAGTTTCATGCAGCTCCCTTGCTTCACCATTATGAAAAAAGGAACAGGGAGTGAATATGGCCATTTTAAACGTTAGAGCCAACATTCATTGGTTGATTCAAGTCAAGTTAGTACTAACAATGGATAACAAGAGCGTCTAATTTTACTGTAGGTGGAATGTGGTTCTTCTATTCAAAAAGATTTGAATTGTTTATAAGGGTACCAAGAATCCTGGCCATATCCCAATTTTTATACTATTTCCATGTATAATTGGTCTTGTTTAATTTTATTTAAGTGTCAAATATGTGTGCATATATAATCCAAAGCCATTTCACTCACCCCTTTTTCTTAGGAGATATCAGACATTAGGGGGTTAAACTGCAAGGGTACTAATAATAATGACCACAACTGTATAAAACCTTTTTTCCGAAAACAACCAGCAGGAAAAAGAATGAACTTTCTTGAGCATGTTTTTCACAGAACAGAACTTTAGCAATAAGCATATATACACCACAGCAGCAAGGCAATGAACTACTCTTCTTAACACTGTAGCTGCTTTAATGAAGCACCAAAAAGCTCATTGTTCTTGAAATACGAGCTTGCATTCTCCCACCACTGCAAAATTCACCTAGAGAATGAGAATCATTCAGTATAACTGTACAGCTTATAGAAAGACTAGGTTGTAGACAAAAGGAACATTAAGCAGAAAGAGAGAACAGCTAAAGACTAAACTGGGGAGAGAAAAACAAACATTTTATAAAGAAGAAACTGTGAGACAAAATGTTCAGAAGTAGAAGGAGGCTGAAGAAATAAGCTTGGCTAGGAAACAAGAATGAAGAAAAGCTAGGAAAGTAGTACTATCGTAGAAGCCCAGACCAGCTGTATTCCACACTACGAAAAGTGGAAGGAAGTCCAAAAAATTGCCAGCATGGTTTAAAGATGAGGTTAGCGAGTCCGTTGTTGCCAAAAAAGCATCTTACAGGAAATGGGGAAAAAAAAAAGAGCCAAAATAACAAAAATTGGAAACAGCACAAGCACTGACAAGTTAGATGCAGGGCCTTGAGAAGGCAAGTAAAGATAGAATTTGAGAAGAAGCTTGCTGTGGAAGCAAACACATGTAATAATGACTTTTTCAAGTACATTCATAACAAAAAAACCTGTGTCAGTTGGACCATTAGATGACAGACAGGTAAAAGGGGCACAAAAAGGGGACAAGGCCATAGCAGAGAAACTGAATGAATTCTTTACTGAGGACATAGGGATGTTACCCATGACTGAAGTGGTATTTAAAAGGTAATAATACAGAAGAATTGAAAGAAATAGTTGTAATACATCTTCCCGGTGTATCAATTATTTGATAAACTAAAGAGTAGCAAATCACCTGGACCGAAAGTGAGTTGAAAGAACTGAAATATGAGATTGCAGACCTACTATTAGTAATCTGTGAACTATCATTAAAATCATCTGTAATACCTGAAGATTGGAATATGGCCAATGTAACACCAATTTTTAAAAAGGGTTCCACGGGTGATCCAGGAAACTACAGACCAGCGACCCTGACGTCAGTACCAGAAAAAATGGTAGAAACCATCATAAGGAACAAAATTGCTGAAAATGTAGATAGTCATGGCTTATAGGAGACAGCCACCATGACTTTAGACAAGGCAGATCTTGTCTTACTAATCTGTTATGCTTTGGTGAAGGTGTGAACAAAAAGGTAGATAAAGGTGAGTCGGTTGATATAGTGTATCTGGACTTTCAGAAAACCTTTGACAAGGTCCATCAGAGACTTTTGGCAAAACTAAAAAGTCATGGGATAGGAGGCAGTGTACTACTGTGGATCAGGAACTGGTTTAAAGATAGAAAGCAGAGGGTAGGGCTAAATGGCCAATTTTCCCAATGGAGAAAGGTGAATAGTGAAGTACACCAGGTATCTGTGCTTGGTCTGCTGCTTTTTAACATTCACAAATGACCTGGAAATGGAAACAAGTACAGTTATCAAATTTGCAGATGAGACAAAACTATTTGAAGTTTTTAAAACCCATGAGGATTGTAGAAAACTGCAAAAGGATCTTGATAAATTGGAAGACTGGGCATCCAAATGGCAGATGAAATTTAATGTGGACAAGTGAAAAAAGTTATGCAGCTAGGAAAGAACAACCCAAACTAGGGTTACACGATGCAAGGTTCCACATTAGGAACCACCACCCAGGAAAAAGATTTAGGCAGCATCATGTCTAACACGTTAAAACCCTCCACCCAGTGTGCAGCAGTGGCCAAGAGAGCAAATAGAATGCTAGGTATCATAAGGAAAGGAATGGAAAATAAAACATTATAAATGCCTCTGTATTGTTCCACGGTGCAACTGCACCTTGAATAGTGTGTGCAGTTCTAGTCACCATATCTTAAAAAAAAAAAAGATATAGCATTATTAGAAAAGGAACAGAGAAGAGTGACCAAAATGGTAAAAAGGATGGAAGGATACCCCTACGAGAGGCTAAAAGGGTTAGGGCTCTTCAACCTGGAAAAGAGACGGCTGAGGGGAGATATGATAGAGGTCTATAAGTTAATGAATGGAGTGGAACAGGTAAACGTAGATTGATTGTTTACATCATCAGAATACAGAAAGACTAAAAAGGGGCATGCAATGAAGCTACAGGGTAACCCATTTAAGACTAATAAGAGAAAGTATTTTTTCACTCAATGTGTAATCAAAGTCTGGAATTTGTTACCAGAGGATGTAGTAAAAACTGTTAGTGTAAATGGGTTTAAAAAAAAAAAAAAAGTTAGGACACGTTCCTGGATGAAAGGTCCATATACCATTATTAAAAGGGACCCAGGAAATCCACTGCTTGTCCTAGTACAAGTATTGTGGAACCTATGTCTTTTGGGGATACTGCTAGGTACTTATGACCTAGACTGGCCACTGTTGGAAACAGGATACCGGGCTTAATGGACCTTGGTCTGACTCAGTATGGCATATCTTATGTTCTTAAAGCAAAGATACAAATGGAAGAAAAAAAAATAGCCGTGCCATAAAATGAGGAGACAAGACAGTTTTCAGATATGTTAGTGAGAGAAGGATGTGCCAAAGTGGTATTGTCAGACTCAAGAATGAAGAGGATTAATATGCAGAAGCTGATGAGTATGAAATCTCTTTTGTTCTGTGTTCACAGGTGACGGGCCAGGAGCAGGACCTCAGAAAATACCCACAAATAGGAACAGAAGTGAAGGGGATCTTGAGCAATTCTCAGAAGACTGTGTTCGTGATGAACTAGCTAAACTAAAAGTAGACAAAGCAATGTGGCCAGTTGGGATATATCCAAGAGTACTGGGGGGGGGGGGGGGAGGGAGAGGAAAAAAACAAACAAACTTGGGGACGTTCTAGTGGCTCCACTGTCTGACCTCTTCTTCAGTCAGGAGTGGTCCCATAGGGGTGGAAAAGGGTGCATGTGGTCTCTTTATACAAAAGCAAGGATGAAGTTGGGAACTACAGGCTGGCAGGGCTGGCCCGAGTTGGTTTAAGGTGTTGGCACCCAAGCAGACCTTAAGCTTTACATCCTTCTGGCTGCCAAAATGTATTGTTTAGCTTTGAATGGCCTGTACTTGGCTGCCTCCCTAGGCAACGCCCTGGTTTGCCTAATGGTTCAGCCAACCCTACAGGTCAGTTAGTCTGACCTCTGTGGTAAATTAAAGGAAACACTGCTAAATCAGAGGATAGTGAGGTTTCTGGAGTCCAATGGATTTCAGGATCCAAGACAGTATGGTTTTGCTAGGGGCAGGTCTTGTCAGACAAATCTAATTCATTTCTTTGACCGGATGATCAGAGAGTTGGACCGAGAGAGCCCTAGACTTCAGTAAAGCCTTTGACACTGTTCCATAAGGTAACTTATAAATGATGGACCCTAAAGAGTTAGAAAATGGTTGAGAGAGAGGTGACAAAGGGTATAGGTAAATGGGGGAGAAGGAAACTGTTACTAGTGGGATTATGCAGTCCAATTCTCTTTAACATTTTTATTAGTGATACTGCAGGACTTTCGGGTAAGGTTTGAGTCTTTGCAGATGATACCAAAATCTGCAAGAGAGAGTAGACACCCAAGGAGTAAACATCATGAGGTGGCATCTAGTTAAGCTTTAAGAATAATCAAAAATATGGTAGCAGAGATCTAATGCTAAAAAAATGCAGGGTTATGCATTTGGGCTGCAGCAATCCAACGGATCAGAACAGTACAGGGGGAGAAGTACAGCTATCCATGAAAGAAGAACGGGAGTTGGGCATGATTGTTTCTTGTGATCTTAAGATGGCTAAACAGGTAGAAAAGGCAACAGTGAAAGTCAGAAGGATGTTCAAGTGCACAGGAAGAGGAATAGCCAGCCGGAAGGAGGAGATGATAGTGCCTCTATGTAAGTCTTTGGTGAGACCTAATTTGGAGCATTGTGTACAATTCTGGAGGCCAGACCTTCAAAAGGATATAAACAGGATGGAGTCTGTGCCAAGGGTGACTACCAAAATAGTCAGTGGGCTTCATCATAAAGCATATGGGGACAGACTGAAAGATCTCAATATGTATACTTTGGAAGAAAGACAGGAGAAAGGAGATTATAAGAGACATTTAAATACCCCCATGGTATAAATGCTTAGGAGACCCTCTTTCAATTGAAAGAAAGCTCTGCAACAAAGGGGCAGAGGATGAAGGTGAAAGGGGATATACTCAGGAGCAATATGCAGAAATATTTATTTACAGAAACAGTGATAGATGAATAAATAAAGACAAGGACAGTATCCAAATTCAAGAAAACATGGAACAAACACAGAAGATCTCTAAAGGGAAAAAAGGGACTATAGCAGTTGGTATGAAAGGGCAGACTAAATAGGCCATATGATCTTTTCTGCCATCATATTTCAAAGACCGTCACTACTGGCTGCATCGATATGTACTGTGGCCATATAAAACAACAGACATAATCAGTTAAGGCTACCCTGACTCACAGCCCATAGCACAGGGGATGAGCGTGAACTGTGACATCCACCCCACTAGTCAGGACCACACCAGCCTGCCACAGAGGTGGTATACTCAACCCAAGAGAAAAAGAATACCCTCTCAATTCCAGCCCATTTTCATAACACAATCAGAACTTCAAGTTCAACAGCGTTCTTGTTTGTAGCCCCTCTTCTCTGGAGCGCTGTCCCAGACAACCTAAGGCTAATAAAAGATCTACAGACTTTTAGAAAAGAGCTTACATCCCTCTTCATTCAATACTTTAACCTCAACATGATCCCCCTCCCCCCTACTTCTCTCCACTAGATACTGGAGAAATACAATAAATACATATCCTCCTGAACCTCTCTCTCACTTGATATAGCTTCATTAGGTAATTACTCTTCTCCCCCCTCCTCTAAACCTCTCTCTCTTTATGAAACTCCATTTAATATTTTTCTCCTTTATTCTGTTCCTTTCCCCACCCTACACTATAAATAGCTCTGCCTAAGCAGCCGCTATTCTACTGTATATGCGAACAGCTGACTTGTAAATAGAACATATTGAACTAAATAACAAGGTACTTTGTAAACCACCTCGCTCACAGGAAGGGGCGGTATGTATAAATAAAATAGAAACCTGTAGCTGCTACTATGATAGACCATATGAACATAAGCAATAGTAAAAGTGTTTGGAAGTGCCCCTTCAACCAACAAGGGTCTCTTAAGCAAAGTATTGTGTCAAAGACCATTGATGGAGTAAGGGGCTTGGAAGGGGGGGGGGCAGTAAGAAGGCATACCAAATACAGTCTATGTATTTGCTGTGAATTTTTTTAAGATCCATGAATAGTATTTTACATCATGTGTTTATGGAGGAAGTGGAGTCATCATCGATTCTGTATTCCTCATTAGCCAAATCGAGTGGTACAAGAGATATTGAAGAAAATAAAAATAATTAAACCTCTTCCTTAGAACCATACACTGTAGAGAACTTTCAGCCTAGCTAGGAAAATTACTAAAGGCAGTGTTCCTACATCTTTGTTACTTTCAAGGATATGCTATTTGGATGAACAGATCATCTTTAGGGAAGAAAAAGAAAAAAAGAAAAAAAGAAAAAAGGTAGTGCAGCTGGTAGTTACTGAAGATTTATTGATAAAGGGTGATATTACAGGGGTTGTTAATTCTGCATAGGGCAGGCACAAAGTGGCAAGTATGGTTAGCATAGCTGGGGGATAAAGTGTCACACCTAGGATATCCTCCACTTTTTCACTTCTCTGTGGTGGAGAGAGTTCTGCCATCTTGCATACAAGCCATTGATGGGGCAAGAGCAACTAGGCCACAGGGAAACACCTGGTAGAAGCAAGGAGTTACTCTGAATGGCATCAGGTGGGTGCTGTTATGTTTCGGGGGGGGGGGGGGGGGTTATGTCAGAAGGGTACAATAATGTCAGGTTTGAGGGGAGAGCCGATTTCCCACCCACCCTCTCACTGTGGCTGCCAGGAATCTATGATGTTCCTAGTTATAAACACTACTAATGTGAGAGTCCAGGATGTTTTTCTTTATAAAATTACTACTCTCCCTACATACCTTACCAAACACACATTTACGATGTCTGCACAATAGTTTACAAGAGCTCTGCACTTATAAGAGCCTTTTCTAGAATACAATTGGAATGGAACACCTTACCTCATCTTTATATAGAATGTTAAGGATGACATTTAGGTACCCAGATAACATCCTCTTCTTGCATTCTCCTAAACCAGCCTGAGCCATTGGGGATATAGCCCATACTTGTATCAACTATAGCAGAAGTAACAGAACAGGAAGTATAACTTTGGACATGATCAGCTTCAATAGGAGGTTTGTCAAAAGGTCCTGAGCCAACAGGGCCATCTACTCAAATTACAGTGTAATACAGGTAGTACTGTGGACCACTATGGAAACAAGGGGCAGGTCCTGGACTGGTCTAACAGGACTCAAGAAAGGACATGATCCGCTAAGTAAAACCATTACTTTCCATATCATCCTATCATACCAGTGCAGACAAGTGGTGAGGGGGAATGACACTTCAGCCTGTAAAGATCTATGAGCCAAAAGGTCATGCTCAAGCATCGACATAAAGTTGTTGTGCTTGACCAAGTGGAAGGGGAGGGCATGTTGGCTCCCAACACCTGTTTTGAGGGGACGACCACAATACATTCCACCCCAAGAAATCTTGCACACAAGTGGAATGTACACACAAACTCTCTAAAACCAACTAGTTCTACAACTGATATGCAGAGGTAAGTTACTCCTTGATCCAGCACAAAAAAATAGTTTGACTTACGGAAAGTTAGTATATACCACCTTGGGTCAGAGAAACAGGCAAAATATATACAGCCTTCTCCAAAAGTAGTAAGGAGCCCTGTATGAGCAATATCTGTAGCTCAGAAATACATCTCACCAAGCAAACTGCTACCATAAAAAAAAAAAGCTAGTCTTCAGAATCAGGCCCTTAAGGATAGCCCAAATCAAGGGCTCAAAAGGAGCCAACAAAAGGCCCAGAGCACCAAGCAGAGATCCCAATAGTGAAATAGCCACATCCATGTGCAAGGCTATAGTTCACCCCACCACCAGACCTCCATAACAGGATAAAGCTGCAACCTGAAACCACAGGGTGCCAAGGGAAAAGGCCTTCACCAAGAACATCCTGAAGGCAAGCAGCATGGCAGATCCACCATATCAGGCTTAGTCTGACACACACTACAGTAATACACAAAAAACACCAGACGTACACAGGTCAGATCAGTAAAAACTCTCCTTGCTTTGAGGAGCATGGAACCATGCAGGAAAATAGCCTTCATTCGCTAAGCGGCCACCTCTCAAGAGAGCCAAGCTGTAAGTAAGAAGGGATCTGGATCATCCAAGCAGAACAGCCCCTGACTCCCACAGACCACAGGTTGAGTGATTCCTGCAGAAGATACATCAGGTCCACAAACTAGGGCCTCCATAGCTTATCCAGTGCCACGAGACCATCCAGCCTAGAGACAGTTCTATATCGAAGCAGATGCTCCACAACCAGCCATGAAGGAAATACACACTGCAGGCAGTGCTATCAAAGTCTGAACTAAAGTGTTGACTCCCTCAGAGCCTACTTCCCTGTGACTACTAAAGAGAAAATTAGACTTACCTGCTAATTGTAGTTCCTTGAGGAAC
This sequence comes from Ichthyophis bannanicus, assembly GCA_033557465.1. Lineage (NCBI taxonomy): Eukaryota > Metazoa > Chordata > Amphibia > Gymnophiona > Ichthyophiidae > Ichthyophis > Ichthyophis bannanicus. The sequence goes on from CM066038.1 coordinate 107,288,868, forward strand.
TCCAGTTCAGTCCTCCACCTCTGGGTAGTGTACGTCCTCCTGCAGCATGGAAACTCGGCATGTCAAAACTGACCTCACTGGTGGTATATCCTGCTGGACTCTCTCATCCTTCCCAGTGTACTATTAACAAAGCAGACTCAAAGGAGCAACAAATAAGTAGCTAATACATTAAATTCAATTCTCAACATTTACTAAATTTCTATTGCATAAAGAGAAACTAAGTTATTTGTTTTAGCTGTCTCTTCCTTCAGGGACTCCCCTAATAGAGACCAGAAGTAAGAAAGAAAATACAAGACGACTAAAGCAGGAGAACCCCCGCAATTCCAACAGAAGTAAGGATTCTTCTTCCTCAAGTGCCTGACCATCCTCCCCAACCAACTGGCCTGTGGGCAAACCATCCCTGGGCAGGAACGAGGACTGAACTGGTTATGGTTAATGGTTTAGGCATTTGATATACCGCCCTTTACTTATGCATCCGAGCGGTTTACATGTATACTAACAGGTACTTTTTATTCCCTTGTCCCCACAGGGCTCACAATCTAAGTGTACCTGAGGCAATGGAGGGTTAAGTGGCTTGCCCAAGGCCACAAGGAGTGGCCATGGGACTAGAGACCCCAGTCCCGCCGGCCTGAAGTTACTTGTCCCCATGTGGGAATTGAACCCCCGCCCCTCCGGCCTGAGGTAACCTGTCCCAACCACTGAGCCACTCCTCCCTCAAGGAACTACAATTAGCAGGTAAGTCTAATTTCTCTTTCCTTATCGTTCCTCCACTTCAGTCCTCCACCTCTGGGAAGTAACAGAGCAGTAATCAGTGGGAGGGACCTGCCCATCTGGATCACAAGACTGCCGACCCAAAACAGGCATCGTTCACCGCCTGAACATCCAGGAGATAATGCTTACTGAAGGTATGGAGGGACGACCAGGTGGCTGCTCTTCAAATTTCTTCTGGTGGCACCAAACTGTGCTCCGCCCAAGAAGTCACTTGCGCTCTTGTAGAGTGAGCCCGTAAGCCCACGGGCACCTGACAACCCTGTAACATGTATGCGGACGCTATCGCTTCTCGGACCCATCTGGAAATTGAAGCTTTTGCTGCCGCTTCCCCTTTCCGAGGCCCCCCAAACACAAATAGGCATTCCGATTTACGAAAAGTTTCTGAAACCTTTAAGTATTGGCGTAGAACCCTCTTCAAGTCCAAACAGCGCAGACTACGGTCGGAAGGGAGACCTTCTGCTGGGCCTAACACTGGTAGTGATACCGACTGATTCAGGTGAAAGGGAGAAACAACTTTGGGCAAGAACGATGGTACCATGCGCAACACCACTTTTTCCTTAGAAAACAAGAACGGCTCCCAACAGGACAAGGCCTGCAACTCTGAAACTCGTCTTGCTGAACAAATGGCCACCAAACACACCATATTTAAGGTTAAATCTCTGACTGATGCTTGGAGCAGGGGCTCGAACGGTTCTCTGGACAACGCCCCCAGAACTAAGTTGAGATCCCAAGGAGGCACCACCACTCGATGCACAGGACGCAACCTAGAGACCGCCTTAAGGAAACGCACCACGTCGACATGAGAGCCCAGGGGCACTCCCTGGACTTTACCCCTATAGCAAGAGAGAGCCACCAGTTGGACCCTTAAGGAGCTGGCCGCCAAGCCCTTATCAAACCTGTCCTGTAAAAAAAACAGCACCATCGGCACAGAAACCATGGTAGTAGCATGTATCTGTTGCTTAGAGCACCAGTCCTCAAATATGCACCAGATCCACACATAAGTGAGCGATGTGGACCGCTTCCTAGCCTTGAGTAAGGTCGCTATGACTGCTCCTGAGTAACCTTTCTTCCTTAACCTTGCCCTTTCAAGGGCCAAGCCATAAGCGAGAACCGATCCACCTGAGGCATTCAGAGTGGACCCTGAATCAACAGATTCTCCTTCTGTAGCCGGCAACCTCCAGGGATCCCCGTCGAGGAGCCGGACTACATCGGCATACCACAGGCGCCTCGGCCAGTTTGGAGCCACCAACACCACTCTCCCCCACTGAGCCTCTATGTGTTGCACCACCCGGCCTATGAGTGCTCATGGAGGAAAGACAGAGCAGACCCTGTGGAGGCCAAAGCCGTATCAGGGCATTGATGCCTTCTGACATCCTTTCTCTTCTTCTGCTGAAGAACCGGCCTGTTTTGGCCGAGCTGAAGGTTGCCATGAGGTCCATGACCTGCAGACCCCACCTGCAGACTATCTGAGCAAAACTTTCCAGCTGAAGCTCCCATTCCCCAGCATCCACCCAGACTCTGCTGAGAAAATCCACCATCACGTTGTCTGTTCCTGCAATGTGTGCCACCGATATTACCTGCAGCTGAGTCTCCACCCAGGCAAACAGCACTTCTGTTTCCTCTTCCATGGCAGCACTGCCTATGCCACCCTGCCGAATGAGGTAAGCTACTGTCACGGAATTGTCCGAAAGTACTCGTACTGCTTGTCCCATCAATGTTGTCTCGAACGCTTGAAGCGCAAGGAAAACAGCTCTCAACTCAAGCCGGTTGATCGACCATTGAACCTCCTTTTCGCTCCAAGTTCCCTGAGTGAAGAGACCCTTGCAATGCGCCCCCCAACCTACAAGTCTCGCATCCGTCAACACCGGGAACCACTGCGATTGCTCCAGCGGCATGCCTACTGCCAGACTTTCTGGACGGAGCCACCACTGAAGAGAGTGCCTGACACACAGTGGACACCGTAGGCATCCGTTGAAGGAGTCGTTCATGCGACCACCACTGCAGTAAAGACCTCTGCAATGGCCGCATGTGAGCTCTGGCCCAAGGAACTACCTCCAGTGTTGCAGCCATCGTTCCCAGCACATGTAGGTAGCTCCAGGCCGATGGAGCCAGAGTAGAGAGGAACTTGCACACTAAGAGTCTCAGGGCCTGAGCTCTCCAATCCGGAAGAAAACACTAACCCCTTGTGCGTGTCGAAGCGCACTCCCAGGTATTCTAGATCCCGAGACAGAACCAGGCGGCTCTTGGAAGCATTGACTATTCAGTCAAGACCCTGCAGAACCTCACTACTTTGTCTATCACCTGCACGCTCTCGGCCCTGGATTTCACTCGAGTCAACCAATTGTCGAGATAGGGATACACCAGAATACCGTCCTTTTGCAATGCCGCTGCTATTACTACCATAACCTTGGTGAAGATGCATGGAGCTGTCGCCAGCCCGAAGGGCAAGGTTTGAAACTAGAGGTGACCCCAGGGGAGAGCAAACCTGAGGAATTTGATGCGTTAGTCTGATAGGAATGTGCAAATAAGCCTCGGTGAGATCTAACGAAGTCAAGAACTCCCCCTGCCGCACTGCCATGATTACTGAATGCAGCATTTCCATCCGAAAGTGCGGCACTCGAAGGCAGCGATTCACCCCTTTTAGATCTAGAATAGGACAGAGCGCTCTGTCCTTCTTGGGTACTACGAAATAAATAGAGTAGCAACCGGTGCCGTAATCCCCCTGTGGCACCGGCACTACAGCTCCCAACTGTAAGAGACAATCTACTGTTTGTCTCACTGTGAACGTCCTTTGATGACCCTTGCAAAGCAAAAGTACTGGGCGGGCGAATTTGAGAGCATAACCTTCACGTATTATCTCCAGTACCCATTGGTCAGAAGTTATTTGGACCCAGGCAGGAAGAAAATCCTGAAGATGTCCTCCAACCGGTTGAATTCCTACCTGGGCCCGCCTCACTTCATTGTGGTTTCCTGACCGCCATGGATGAGGAAGCTGCGAAGCCTCTGCCTGCTCTTCTGAACCCACGAAACCCCTGGGACCGTGACAAAAATCTTCCTCTTTGAAAGCCTCCCAAGCAGGAGGTGCAAAACCTTCTGAAGTCTCTAAACTGTCCGAGAGGCCTGGGGAGAGCTACCCTGCTTAGGTTATCCTCTGGCAATCTTCCGCCTTTGGACTCCCCCCAAGTCTTTAAACCAACTTGTGCAGATCTTCCCCCAATGACAACTTCCCTTTAAAAGGAAGCTTACTGAGGCAAGACTTAGAACCATCCGCCACCCAATTCCTTAACCACAGGTGACGGTGCGTGGCTACCAGGGAAGCCATACTATTTGCCAGAGTCCTAATCAAGTCATAGTGGATATCTGCTAAGTATGCCAAACCAGATTCCAGACATGTCACCTCTATCAGGCACTCCTGCGCATCGGACTGCTGCAAACGTTGGGACCATCGGAGGCAAGCTCTCGCCCCGCAGATTGAGGCCTGCAAGGCGAGGGCCTTAACCTCAAAAGCCTGTTTCAACAACCCGTCCACCTTTCTATCCTGTGCATCCTTCAGAGCTGCGCTACCTTCTACCGGAATCGTTTTCTTTGTAACCGCTACTACCGCTGCATCTACCTGCAGAGAGCGAAACCTTTCCTTCTTTGTCAGCTAAGGGATAGAGCCTATTCATTGCTCTAACTCCCCTGAGCCCTGCCTCTGGCAAATCCCATTCATCCTGGATCATTCGGTCTACCACTCTGTGGACCGGAAACACCACCTGCATTTGCCATACTGCCTAAATGAGAGGGTCTTCCAGACCTTCCTCCTCTGAAGGCTGGACGGCAGCTAGATTGAGTGCCTGGAGAGATCCCATAATGAGAGCGGTAAGCTCCTCTTTCCAAAATACCTGGATGATTCTCGCCTGGTCTTCAGGGTCCGGGATCTCCCCTTCTTCCAGCTCTCCCATCCCGGATTCCTGGTCCAACTCTACATCTTTCTCATTAGGCCACTCTGAAACCAAGCACTGATCTTCTCGAGGACGAGCCCTCTTGGGCGGTCTCCCCACAGTAGCCACTGTATCTTGCCCAGGCTGTTGAACTGGCACCAGCAGTGGCATAGGACCTGGCACAGAACCCTGCTGACGCAGGCAATACGCCTGATGCATTATCAGCACAAAGTCTGGTGAGAAAGCCCCTAGGGCCACCCCTTGGCCCGCTGGCATCCCAGAACTAGATGGTCCTGCCGGACTTTCGAAGATAGGCCCCAACAGAGCCTCCTGTGGCGACTCACCCTCGCCAACGGGCAAGGGCTCATCCAGGAGCTGAATCTTGCAGCTCCTGCTCCATACTCGAAGTTGCAGCGCAGTTGACAAACTCCTGCATCTGAAACCTTGCCTCTGCGTGTGCCACACAGCAGGCACCGCGGATGTGAAGGCATTAGCCACAGAGCTCCTGCAATGGCTTCCAGCAGAGAAAACCCACTGGCTCTAACAAAGTGAATCCAAGTGGTGAGAAGAAAGTTCACTCTCGGGGGGGGGGGGACCCTAACAACCCCCCAAAGCAAATAAAATGAAGCAAAATCAAATTCAATTAGGGCCCCTGCAACTATGAAGGAACTACACATCCCCTTGCTCTTAATCTAGCCTTCCCTCACTTTTTGAGTGAGCGCACTGCCATTGCCTCGCGGCTGAAAGCACAGGAATACACCAACTCCCAGGCCGCCAGGCCTTTTTGGTGCCAAAACACCAGCCCTCCGCCCACAGGCCGTGCCGCTAAGGTATTCACTCCTGTGCCACCCTCAGTTTACCCCGACAGCAGCTCTTTCTGCCACACCGGTCCGCTTTTTAGGCCTTCAATCTGCGACGCCGCTCACTACCAAAGTGAGCCACGTCCGGAGAGGCTGCCCGCTACTGCTCCCCACGTGGTCCAGGGAAGACAGGCAGAACAGGTGTTTGCTGCACAGCTCCCCTCCGTACCAACTAGGAGGGCAGGGCAGGGCAATACACTTCAGCCAGAATTAGCGGAGGAAGCAGAGAAGAACCCCCCCCCCCCCCCAACCAGACTAAACCCCTTCTAAGGCTTGGAATATATATATATATATTTTTTTTAAAGAAACAGTCCTAACAAAGAACAGAAATGACAGGGAATAAAGAAACAAGTTTAAAACTATCCTAATCTGCTCCTTATCTGTTACTCTGGTAAGCCCAGCACCTAGGCTCACTACGTTCTCCTGCTGCATGGAGAGCGCACACAATGAGAAGGATGAGAGAGTCCAGCAGGATACACCCAGTGAGGTCACCGTTTTGACATGCCTAGTCTCCATGCTGCAGGAGGACGTACACTACCCAGAAGTGGAGGACTGAACTGGAGGAACGATAAGGAAAGAACCTGCTTGTGTTAACATTAGCCCAGATTGCCATTAAGTCCATCCTGGAATGACCTCAGCAGAGTAGAATCCCAAGCCTCAGGATCACAGAAGTGGTGGCTGAGGAAGTCTGCCTCTATATTAACTACACCAGTGATGCATTGCACCAATAGAAGTCATACATACCTAGCAGTTTCCCCAAAAGACACAGGTTCCACAATGCTTGTATTGGGTCAAGCATTGATATCCTGGGTCCCTTTTTAATAATGGTTTATGGACCTTTCCTCCAGGAACTTGTCCAAACCTTTTTTAAACCCAGCTACACTAACAGCCCTTACTACATCCTCCGGTAACAAATTCCAGAGTTTGATTACACATTGAGTGAAAAAATATTTTCTTATATTAGTCTTAAATAGTTTACCCTGTAGCTTCATTGCATGTCCCCTAGTCTTTCTATATTCTGATAATGTAAACAATAGAGCTACGTTTACCCGTTCCACTCCGTTCATTAATTTATAGACTTCTATCATATCTCCCCTCAGTCGTCTCTTTTTCAGGTTAAAAAGCCCTAACCTTTTTAGCGTTTCTTCCTAGGGGTATCCTTCCATCCCCTTTACCATTTTGGTGGCTCTTCTCTGAACCTTTTCTAATAACACTATATCCTTTTTAAGATACGGTGACCAGAATTGCACACAATATTCAAGGTGCAGCCACACCTTGAAACAATACAGAGGCATTATAATATCCTTTGTTTTATTTTCCATTCCTTATGATACCTAGCATTCTATTTGCTCTCTTGGCTGCTGCTGCACACTGGTCTGAGGGTTTTAACATGTTATTCACAATGACACCTACATCTTTTTCCTGGGTAGTGATTCCTAATGTGTAACCTTGCATCGTATAACCATAGTTTGGGTTGTTCTTCCCTAGGTGCATAACTTTGCACTTGTCCACTTTAAGTTTCATCTGTCATTTCGATGCCCAGTCTTCCAATTTATCAAGATCCTCTTGCAATTTTTCACAATCCTCTTGGGTTTTAACAACTTTAAATAGTTTTGTCTCATCTATAAATTTGATAACCTCACTCGTTATTCCCTTTTCTAGGTAATTTATGAATATGTCAAAAAGCAGCAGATCCATCACAGATCCCTGGGGTACACCACTATTCACCTTTCTCCATTGGAAAAATTAGCCATTTAGCCCTACCCTCTGCTTTTTATCTTTTAACCAGTTCCTGACCCACAATAGTGCACTGCCTCCTATCCCATGACTCTAGTTTTGCCAAAAGTCTCTGATGAGGGACCTTGTCAAAGGCTTTCTGAAAGTCCAAATATACTATAATCAACCGACTCGCCTTTGTCTACCTGTTTATTCACACCTTCAAAAAAAAAAAAAATAACAGATTAGTAAGACAAGATCTTCCTCGTCTAAAACTATGTTGGCTGTCTCCCATTAAGCCATGACTATCTACATGTTCAGCAATTTTGTTCCTTATGATGGTTTCTATCATTTTTCCCGGTACTGACGTCAGGCTCACCGGTCTGTAGTTTCCCAGATCACCCCGGAACCCTTTTGAAAAATTGGCGATACGTTCACCATCCTCCAATCTTCAGGTATTACAGATGATTTTAATGATAGTAATCTGTGAACTAATACAGGTCTGCAATCTCATATTTCAGTTCTTTCAACACCCTTGGATGTATATCATCCAGTCTAGGTGATTTGCTACTCTTCAGTTTATCAAATAGTTGTAATACATCTTCCGTACCAAGGACGGCGCAGCCAGTCCGGGGCTATGAGAATGACCTGTCAGCTGCAGTGCTCTATCCGCTGGAGCACGCTGCCGATCAACACCCATGGTGGGGAGACATACAGCAGCTGGCCCTCCGGCCAGCTCTGAATGAGCGCATCCAATCCTTCCAACATTCTCACTTTTCGCCTGCTGTAGAAAACGGTCGACTTTCGCCGAGGCGAAAGTGGCCATGAGGTCCATGACTAACTCCCCATCGACGCACCAACATTGCGAACACCTCTGGGTGCAGAACCCATTCCCCGGGATCCACCTTCACCCTCCTGAGAAAATCAGCCTCGACGTTTTCCACTCCTGCCACGTGTGCCGCTGACAGATCCAGGAGATTCCCTTCGACTCAGTCGAACAGGGCCTCGGCTTCTTCCTGCAGAGCGACGCTGCTGGTTCCCCCTTGTCTGCTGACATATGCCACCACCGTCACGTTGTTGGAGAATACCCAGACCGCCTTTCCTCTGAGCACCGCTCGAAACTCTCGGAGAGCCAAGGCAACTGCGTTGATTGACCAAGTCCACTCCTGGGTGCTCCACTGCCCCTGTGCAAAGCATCCCTGGCAGTGTGCTCCCCAGCCCAGCAGGCTGGCATCCGTAGTCAAAGGAATCCAGTCCGGTGTCTCCAACCCTTTCCCGTTCCTTAGCGAATCTGGAAGTAGCCACCACCGCAGGGCTTGGCAGGTGTCTTCCGGGCAAGGAAGCCTCCAAGACATTGGATCCTGCTGATGTGACCAACGCCGAAGCAATGCCCTCTGTAAGGGCCTCATGTGGGCCCGCGCCCACAGCACCATCTCTATCGCTGCTGCCATGGTACCCAATAGTTGTAGATAATGCCAGGCCGCGGGCTGTCTGGTTTGAAGAAACTTCTGAACAAGTTTTCTCAGGCCCTTCGCCCTCTGCTCCGTCAGAAATACCTTCCCGGAGGCCGCATTGAACAGAGCCCCTAGGTATTCCAGGCACTGGGAAGGCACCATGTGGCTTTTCGTCCAATTGACCACCCAACCGAGACGTTCTAGAAAGGAGACCATTCTGGCTGTGGCTCTGGCACTCTCGTCTCTGGACTTCGCCCGAATCAAACAATCATCCAGGTATGGGTGAACCAGTATTACTTCCTTCTGTAGCGCCACCGCAACCACCACCATAACCTTGGTGAAAGTCCGCGGCACCGTAGCCAGACCAAATGGCAATGCTCGAAACTGAAAGTGTCCAAACGGCACCTGTGATGATCTGGTCGTATGGGGATGTGGAGGTAGGCTTCCAACAAATCAAGAGAGGTGAGAAACTCGCCTTTCTGGACCGCCACTATCACTGACCGGAATGTCTCCATGTGAAAATGCAACACCCAGAGACAGCGGTTCACACCTTTAAGATCCAGGATGGGCCGAAAACCTCCATCTTTCTTTGGGACGATGAAGTAAATGGAGTATGGACCGGAGCCGCACTGGTCTGGCGGTACCGGTACAATGGCCTTGCGAGCTAGTAGCTTTCGCACGGTCCCCCGCAAGGCCTTGCATTTGGTGGGAGACCTGCCGGGGGACCAAACGAACGCATCGCACACCGGCCTCAAGAGTTCCAGAACATAGCCCTCTCAAATGACCTCCAGAACCCACTGATTTGACGTGATTTGAACCCAGGCAGGATAAAAATCCTGTAATCGCCCCCCCCGAGAGGAAGGACAGGCGCCTGGGTCCCCCTGATCTCATTGGGGCTTCCTGTTGTTGAGGGACACCAAGGAGGAGGGACCAAAGCCCCTTCACGCTCCCCAAAACCCTTGATTCCTACTAGGGAACCAACTTCTCTGGCCCACGTTAAATCTGGAAAAACGAAAACGCCAAAAGTCTCACTGCTGCCCTCTGCCCGCAGGAGAAGTTCAGACCGGCTTGGGCTTGTCCTCTGGTAACCTACCCCCTTTGGATTCACCCAAGTCTTTGACCAATTTTTCTAAATCTTCCCCGAACAGGAGACAGCCCTTGAAAGGCAGTTTACTGAGCCTAGCCTTGGAGGAGCTATCCACCACCCAGTTGCACAGCCACAGATACCTCCGAGCTGCAGACGCCATACTCTGACAGTCCTCTCATAAGATCATAGTGGATATCTGCCAAGTCGGCCACGCCCGACTCCAACTTTGCCGCTTCTTCCGCGCGGGCACCCTCTGGGCCTGCCGCTGTGACCAGCGTAGGCACACTCTAGCCACCCAGGCCCCACAGATGGCCACCTGGAGCGAGAGGGCATTCACCTCAAAGACTTGTTTAAGCAACACGTCCAACTTCCTGTCTTGGGTATCCTTGAGCGCCACGCTGCCTTCCACAGGAATGATGGTCTTCTTAGTGACCGCGGAGACAGCCGCGTCCACCTTGGGCGGCTTAAACATCTCCTTGTCTTGACCCACTAACGGATATAAGCGACCCATAACTCTGGCCCCTTTCAGAGGAGCCTCTGGAATGTTCCATTCTTTCTGAATCATTTCCTGGAACACCCTGTGTACCGGGAACGCTTTCTGACCCTTCTTGAACACCTGCAACAATGGATCTTCCAGCGTCTCATCTTCCGCTGATCCCGGCACTGGCATGTTCATCACCTTTAGTGTCTCTTATGAGCGCCAGCAGCTCCTCTCTCCTGAAGAAAATGCACCACTCTAGGCTGATCTTCCTTTTCAGATAACTCTCCTTCTTCTAGCTCTTCATCCAGCTCCGCCCTGAGGCCTCCTCCTCCGACAGGGGCCCCTCCGAAGCCACTGACTGAACGCTGCTCGCCCCATCTACCCTGGGCTGCTTAGCTCTTTCAGGGGACACATCCCCCTGCAGCGGCAGCCTCTTCGCTGCTGCAGCACACGAAGACCTGCGCTGAGGAGTGCTGCCTGCTACGGCTTGCTGCAGGAGACAAATTCCTGAGAGAAAATGGACACCAGGCCCATAGGCCAGGGTAACTGCCCGGGGGAAGAGTCTGTGCCTGAAGAGGGCCCAGCTACCGGTTCATCCCGGGCCACCTCTGTTTGGACAGGCAATGCCCCAGCATCTGCCCTCAGGGATTCTCCATTCTCCTCCTGTGTCTGCTCCATCGAGGCCTCCCTCACACAGGACTTAGACCCCCGAGCTTGCGCTAGTTTTAGCTCCACACACCACACAATTAGGTTTAGAGGGCATCTCCACACCACCTAACTCAGGAGCCGACACCCTCTGAGAACTAGCTGCACAAGCCCCTTGAACCACTACTGACACTGAAAACAAACACCCCCCCCTCCTGCCAAACCACGGAGGCAGAGGCCTGCAGCTGAAATCTCCCACCTAAACACAAGCGCCGCAAAGATGCTCGCTGCCGCGGCCTTAACACACTGCCACCACGCGGCAGGGCCTGTAAGCAGATTTTGCGCTCAAATCGCTGCCGCGGCCAACCACTAGGTCCGCTTACCTCCTGGCTGTTCCCAAGTGTGGGGAGACCCCGCTCTTACCTTCCGTGCAGGCCGGCACTCTTAAAGTGGAGTACTGACAGAGGGCAGCCTGAAGAAACCGGACCGTTCAAAATCTTCGGCTCTCGGCGTGCACCGACGAACAGGTCACAGCGCACAGCAGGCAGGACTTCTGACTAGGCGCTGGTAAGCTGCACTCCGGGTTAAGTCTATCCTCCAGACCAACCCCAGAGCTCCTCTCCTTCACTAAAATTACTGAGCCGTGCCCCTGAACGCTAGGGAAGAACCCAGAGCAAGGAGGAGGGAAATCACAGCTGAAGGACAGCCTTCTGTCATTTAAAGGCACCGGACTTCGAAGCGCAGACTCCACTCTGCTTTAAACCCTATTCTTTCTGTATAAGGCTACAGCAGCCTTCTCCTATCCTACAAATTTAAACTCCTCCTAATTGTTCCTCCAGTGAGCCCGGGCCTCCAGGCTCACCATCCATCTAGCTGCTTGGAGACTGAGGTAACTGGTGGCAGGAGGCGGCTCCTGGATAGTTATACTTGTGACATCACAAAAGAAGAAGGAGTTCCTCAGTCTCCAAGCTGCTAGATGAGATGGACAACCCAGAGGTCCGAGACTAGACTGGATACACGCTCAGGAAAAATGTTTTAAAATGTTATATTTGTGTTCAGTTCACCAAGATACTACAGATTAGGGCCTTTTAAAGTCAGTAATGATTTCAATATTGACCAGTGTGATACTGCAGTTGCTGGGACATCTTAGACAGTAAAGTAGAGGTGCTTATATTTGGAAGAATGGCATCCTACCTAGTTTTGTCGTCATTTTACTAATATGACAAATATAAACTGGAAACACATTGGCAACGTCGTCTATAGCAAGACGCTATAGACAATCAGCAGTTCTAATCAGTAAAAGACTGGACAGTAAGTATTGTAACAAAAATTTTATTTACAGTGGGGATTATAGTACAAATTGTCATGCTGTGCAATTCCATCTTCTAGACTTGGCCTGCAGAATAGCTCCTGTCAATACATAAAATTACTCTTCAATGTATTTACACAGGGACCACAAAATACTCACTCATTTGAAAATACTAAATTGAAAATTAAGTTTGCTGATAAATATTAAATAGCTCACAGCATTATTAAAGCTTTGTATATATAAATATCTTCTTATCTAAAGACAAAGATAACAGTTGTATTCACCACAAAAAAAATATACATATGTATTTATGCATAAATTATTATACACATACATATACTCCCTACTTACAGAACTAAGAATCTTCTCTATAAGCACCACATGAACAAAAAAAAAGCACTTATTAGATGGGGGCTCACAATTTTGTTATCAAATGTTATCAATCAAAACTAGGCACTGTAGGTTTAAGGAAAAAAAAGTTGTCAAAGCTATACTTTTAAATGCTCTTGTTTTCTTTCTTGGAGTATTATGTTGTCTACAGTCTGCTTTCACTTTGTTCCCTTTCTCCTTAGCAAATAATTAAGTACTATAGTCAACTATTTTGGAGCATGTTCCACATCAACAAAAATTATGTACAGCCACTTTTGTTGGTTTTTTTACACCAGGGATGTAACGGAGCCACACCATCACGTTAAACTAACAGATATTACAAAATTTTAGCACCACACGTTTTAAATCAGAGCATATGCTACACTCTGACACCAATGCCTACTAGCCTGTTGGTGCCACCATGGCTCAAGGCACTTCTTCCCCCCCCCCATATAAAGAGCACTCACTACATACTGATGTCAAGGACTGCTTCATAGAGCACCACTAGGCATGCCTTTTTTCGATTTAACATTTTTTCAATTGAAACAGGCATGAGAATTATGAACAGAACCCCAGCTACAATTATACCCAATGGTTCTGTTGCATTCTATGTACATATGCAGCCACATGACCACCTCCTCCCAATTTTCAACAAAATTTGTACGGCTCAACCTTCATTCAAAGTTTTTTTAATCTATAAAATATTCTAGATGCACCAAAACGATTCACTAAAATGACACGTAGCATTCACTAATGGGTGAAAAAAAGAATATATTCCCATATGGACATCAGAAAAAAAGCCATCTGTACAATGACATTTATGTAGTCTGGGTATTGCTGAACCCTTAAAGGCTTCAAAGTTTTCCTAAATCCTTGCACCAGGAAGACAATCCGGGTGCTCCGAAGTCGCAAAGCTGTTAGAGTCAGAGCACATACCAGTGCAAAACGCAAAACAAAGTACACAAAATAAAACGCAACCAAAAAGAATAAAAACTTCAGTCACCGAAAGCCGATTTTCTTTGGCTCATCGTAAGCACGCAGAGGTAGTCCTGAGATGGTGACAGCAAGAGCTCCGCCGCAGGGAACCGGTACCCGTTACCTCCTTCAAAAAAATCATCTGCCATAAAGTGCAACAGCGGGCACCTCATTCCGACGAAAGTGTAAACTTGAGATCGGCCACAAGAGCAGCAGCAGCAGCACCGGTCATCTGCCCCCACCTCGAACTCCCAGCCCGGCAGCTAGGGGGAAGCGCCGCATCCTCACCACGGGCTGCAGGTTGACGCGCAGGATGCGCTGCGCCTCGCGCCGGGCCGCCGCCACGCTCTGCTCCGAGGAGACGTCCATCACGCGGATGGTGGGGAAGCTGGTGAGCTTGGGGGTGGCCGCTCGCCAGATCTCCTCCAGGGTCTTGCCCAGGTGCAGGAAAGTGGGCGCCGGCGTAGACGGGTTGCCGGTTGCGCCGCCGCGGTCGGCTCGGTTGCGCTTTCTGCTACTGCTGCTGCCGCCGCCGCTTCTTTTCCTCTTCGCGGGCGGCTTTCTGTGCGCTGCTCGGGTCCTCCGGGCTCGCCCGGCGCCGCTCTGCAGGTCGCTGGGGTCCGGCACCTCGGCGCGGCACGACGAGTAGCCGTAGACGTCTTTGCTGCGGAGGATGACCGGCGAGAACTCGTGCTTGAGGCTGCACAGGAAGTTCCAGAGTTCCGTGTCAGAGCTCATGAAGTGCTTGGAGGCGGGCATGAACATCTCGAAGGCGTCTTCCAACAGCTTGGTCCCCGCGAACACGATCTGAGACCGGGAGTAGACAACTTTTTCATCCTCCATGGCTTCCTCTTCTGTCGAATGCGGGTTTCCAAGCCGGCGAAAACCCGACGGTTCCTTTCTGCTGGCCGGGAATATTTAACCTTGTGTCTGCAGCTCTGCACAGCAGGCGAAGAACTCTCCCCCTCCGCTCTGGTATCCCGCCGCCGGAAACAAAATGGCTCTTCCCGAGAGTACTTACCGCAGACTATATGTTGGTCAGTTTGAAATACGTCACATCCGTGTCCCGCCCACTTCCTGTGGAGCCAAGCCGTTGATTCGTCTGAGGGTTTGCTGTGCACTCTTAGATTGGTTTGTAGATGCCTGGGCGGGGTTTGGGATGTTAAGGTTTGATCAGGTTGACTAAGCCTGACATGAAGTAAAAGGAGGTGATGTGTTTGTGTTAAGCAACTCGGGTGAATAGGTATCTAATGATACTGGTAGAGACTTGGAGAGTCAGTGTAGGAGCAACCATGGAATCTTCCAGACTTTAAAGAATTACTGCATTAAGCAATTGATCACTCATCCAGAACAGTTAGTTGTTACAATGTGAAGGAGGTCTATCCTAAATAACAACATTTTGACAATTCCAATATTTCCCAGTATAGTACACCAACAGTCCATTTCCTCTGAAGACTAAAAAGGTGTATACAATGGACTACACAAAATTTCCAAAGACATTGTGTATGTGCTAAATCCCCAGTCTCTTCTTCCCCTCTCTTTACCCCTCCCATTAATCCTCAGCCCCTCTCCCCTTGATCCACCCTGCTCTTTGTACCTTGTCCATCACCAAGTTTCCGTCATCTCTCTACCCCCTCCAACTCCCACCCCCATCCCCAAAACAAATAAGCCCAAACAAAAAAACAACAACAAATTTATTGAGTTTTTAGAGGTTTCACTCAAGCAATAGAATCTCTTAGGAAGGGCCCATCATCTAGACATCTGTCCATGTATATAGGTCAGCGTTTTTCAACCACTGTGCCGCGGCACACTAGTGTGCCGTGAGATATTGTCTGGTGTGCCGTGGGAAAAATTCCAATTTCATCCGTAACATGTGGCCTCGGCTCACAAATTAGGGTTGCCAACCGGCCGGTTTTCAGCCAGCCTGGCTGGTTTTTCCATGGCCAGGCCGGCTGCCAGCACAGTTGTAAAACCGGCCATTGAAAAGCCGTTTTTTTGCTCTGGCCGCAAGATCGGGAGCGGCCAGAGCAAAAAACGGCTTTTGTGCCGAAGTCCGCGGCGCGAACGCGATCGCGATTCCCTATAGCAGTGCAGCCGCTGGTTCTGCTTTGTACAGAGCAGCGGCTGCACTACACTTACATTGAAAAGTAAAGAGAAACTGTGTCAGGAGCCCTCCGATCATGCAGAGCCCGAGGAAGTGATGTCATGGGGGCGGGCTCCTCACAGGCTGCAATAAAGTTAATTTGAAAAGGAAAGACAGCCTGTGAGGAGCCCGCCCCCATGACATCACTTCCTCGGGCTCTGCGATGACCGGAGGGCTCCTGACACAGTTTCTCTTTACTTTTAAATGTAAGTGTAGTGCAGCCGCTGCTCTGTACAAAGCAGAAGCAGCGGCTTGGGCAGAGGGGGTGTGTGTGTGTGTGAGTGAACCAGCAAGGGGGGGGGAGTGTGAGTGAACCAGCAAGGGGGGGGGAGTGTGAGTGAACCAGCAAGGGGGGGAGGAGTATGAGTGAACCAGCAGTGGAGGGGGGGGGGGTGGTGTGAGTGAACCAGCAAGGGGGGGGGGGCGATGGTGTGAGTGAACCAGCAGGGGAGGGGGGAGTGAGAGTGAACCAGCAAGGGGGGGGGAGTGTGAGTGAACCAGCAAGGGGGGGAGGAGGGAGAGTGAACCAGCAAGGCGCGGTAGGAGTATGAGTGAACCAGCAGGGGAGGGGGGGGGTGGTGTGAGTGAACCAGCAAGGGGGGGGGGCGATGGTGTGAGTGAACCAGCAGGGGAGGGGGGGTAAGTGAGTGAGTGACCCAGCATGAGGGGTGAGTAAGTGACAGGGGGGTGGGTGAGTGAACCAGCAGTGGAGGGGGGGGGTGGTGTGAGTGAACCAGCAGGGGAGGGGGGTTGGTGTGAACCAGCAGGGGAGGGGGGTTGGTGTGAGTGTTTGATTCCTATTCAAGAGAATTACTTTATATATAGTCAATATAGGCACAGAGGTAATTTTTTTTAACATTTTCTAATGGTGGTGTGCCTCGTGATTTTTTTCATGAAAAAAGTGTGCCTTTGCACAAAAAAGGTTGAAAAACACTGATATAGGTTACCACTTAAACAAGTCTATGCATACCAATAGAGGCAGTGAGAGTGTGCAGTAGCTGTCAGTAAAGTGGCAGAGATATCAGGCCCTGGAACAAGAAAAGAAGTGGGTAGTCTGAGAAAGTCGGTGCCATGGGGAGCCCAACGTTTGCTGAATAAAACAAGAGAAGCCCCACAACCAGGGTCAGCCCAACCACTAGGTAAATCAGGTGGTTGCTAGGGCAGCAGCTTTTGGAGGGACAGCATAGAGTAGCTACAGTCAAAGCAAAGCAATGATTCCTGGCAGCAGCTTGAAAACATTCATCAGTGCATACTTTTATCTGCAGGAAGAATGGACAATATGCAGATCATGTATTTACCCTTGCAAGTGGCTTTTTGAAATCTCCCTCATTATGTATATATTTACAAAACAAAGTTTAATATTATAAAGTGTGGTGTCCAACTATGCATTTTGATAGGATTGTTTGGGGAGTGATGTGCTGAAATGATTAAAATGTAATCATCAAAATCTTTGGGGGTGGGCATTAGGGGTCTTAAAGCAAAATGCGAGGGTGCACAAGGCTGATGCTTTATCTAGCACTCCTCTACCCTTGCATCGGCCCTGCCCACAACAGCTCAATTTTCAAGAGGCCTTATTGGCTGCCACTGCGTTGCTGCACATCTTCATATCTAAAATGGCAGGCTGGGACATGTATGTGAAAACATATACACGTGCATGTTCCAAAATACCAGTGCTGGCATGTCTTTGTGATCGATACCGCAATATGTATGTCTCGCACGTGCATATTTCTGAAATCAGATGGTTTTCTGTACATATCTGGCCCATTAGGCTGCAGGTCCCCATTCCACTCTATATCACAGTGGACACATTTATCTTTTGGAGCAGAGATAGGGCGATTTTATAAGACATTTACACATGTCCACCTTCACTGCTGTCGCTCTCACAGAATTCCAGATGTTTTGACATGGACATTTCAGATTTCACCTAAACGGCCTTTCTAAAATGTGCCTTTGCATATTAAATTATTTTTACAATATGTTTTGAATTTTTATTTCTAATGCAGTACACACTGGTCCATGAAAGTGATGTTTTTACTACATCTCATCTTTCAAAAGATTTTGATGTGCAGCATGCCATATTAACTTTCAAAATTAATAGAAAAAAATCAAATGACATACTCAAAGCCATCCTGTTCACTAGATCCTCCCCAGAGCTATCATTTTGATCAAAGGCTCATCAAGCAGATTACAGGTAGACAGGGCCTATTCAATCTTTAGGCAAACTAGGCGATCGCTTAGGGCTGAAGCTTCTGGGTGTTGACAAAGATCATGGTATTCAAAGCTAAACAATAAATTCTGACAGCCAGGGAGGTCGGGGGCTGTGGTATGGTGTGGTGTGGTGTAAAGCTTAAGGTTTGCATAGGGCGCCAACACCTTGAACCAACTCTGGGTCTGGCCCTTTAGGTATAGTTCATTAAAATAAAGGTGTGGTTGACATATTTCTCTTATTTGTTGTCACTGGAAAAGGTTGGGGGGGGGTTCTGAGATACATAGCCTTTAAGCTGGATGGTTCCAACCTAGGATTTATTTATTTATATTCTCTTATATACCGTGCTATTCTGCATCAGTGTGGTTTACATTGAACAAACTGAAATTACATTGAACAGGGCATTATTGCTGATGCTACATTATAACTTGGAGATAACTATTTTACAGGGAACATGGGCTATGGAGGGTTAAGTGGCTTGCCCAAGACCACAAGGAGTACCTGTGGGACTAGAAACCCCAGTCCTTCCGGCCCAAGGTTGCTGTCTTCTAGTGGGATTTGAACCCCTGACCTTCTGGCCTGAAGTACCTTGCCCCAACCACTAGGCCACTCCTCCACTCCTGAGGATGCAAATATTTTTATTTGTCAAAATCCATAAATTTTGATTTTATAATTGTTCTGGGTCCTGATTTTGGGTGAATGATATAACACAGCTTGGTGAAGTAGAAGTGGACACTGCTAGACCACATTAGTGGGAAAATTATATGTAAGGCTAAGGCAGCAAATGGTGTGGAAAGAAAGTGATTACCTTAACAAGATTAATGTGACTTGGAAAGTGTCTTCTAGATAGGGCATGGCTATTTTTACAATCTACGGAGTTGTATGTTTAGAATACTACTGATAATAAGTTTTAGCCAGTCTTTCCAAATGATGTTCGAGGCAAAGTACAGCATTATTTGAATTCAGGTAGAGCCCCTTCCCCAAAGAACTTACAGTCTGAGTGGGTACCTGAGGCAATGAGAGATAAACTCAGTTTACTCAAAGTGATAAAAGGTGTCAGTAGGGAAAGTGGGATTTCAGCTTTGTGTTCCCTGGTTTTCAAATACATTGAGGTTGGTATTGAAAAACCCACACGGAGGTAAAAAAAAAAAAACAGCTAAATTTTCCCATTTAACTGGATATTCAGTGACACTTATCCAGCTAAACTTGTGTGGATAGATCCAGGACAGGTATCTGTGCAGACAGTATTGTTTGCACAGATTTAACTAGTTAATGCTGAATATCACCACCCTTTTGTTCTCAAACATTTGCATACAATTACTGATTAGTAATTCAAAAAGACTGCAAATGTTGAGCTGTATCTTTTCACACATATAGAAAAATGGTTATTGCAATGAACAGTTCTATTGTTAAATTAATTCTAGAGAGATTTGCAGTCTTTCAGTTACTTATAGGTAATCCTATGCACAAATTTGAGAACTCGGGTGGTGACTCAAAATTTGCATAACAATTGCAGAAATTACCAGGTATATAGCAAACCATCAGGAGTAGTAAATTGTTTTAAAATGTATAGGTGACTTCGGTTTCTTGTTACTCTTTACTCTCTTAATTCCTCAGCTAAAGTTTCAAATTTTGTAAATGCCAAAAGCCTTTAGTTCTAATTTGCACGGCTGGCAGATTTACTAATAACGTCACCCAATTCTGCGGAAATGTTTAGCTAACTGCCTCCTACCAATTTTCTAAAGATAATGCTTTTGCAAATGTTTCTTTTTTTTGGGGGGGGGGGGGGAGGTGGTATGCAAGAGCTGTCTTCAATTCTATTTTTAGCTATAGCAATAGGATTGCCAGACAGCTGTTCTTTATGGCGTCCATCATGGTTTGGGACCTTATAGAAATGTGTTTGCATTTTGTTTTAAATTATTTTTGTTGGGTTTTGATATTACATGTATAACCTCAAATAATGATGTAGAGGCTCAGTTGAATATGCTTATACATTCAAGTTATAATATCAGTTTAACCTAGAATTTTTTAGTTCCATTACCATCCAGGTGTCATCTGGTTTGCAAAGTGTGTTTCCAGGTTTAGGTACCATCTTGTTTGATAAGTGTTTTTGAATTTAAATTGAACTGACTGTAGGAAATCTAAAACATTTTTATAGAAGGCAACCTGACATCTCAAGTGGTGATAATTTATTTAAAAAGCTTATATACTGCTGTTCCTTTAGGCTACAATATGGTCTACAACTAATATAAAATATTAACAATACAATAAAATAAGACATAAAACAACTTAGACAATAAAAATACTTAACCAAGATATTTCTCAAAGAGCCAGGCTTTATGCAGTTTGCAGAAAGAATGAAGATTGTTCATAAATTTTAAATCTATGAGAAAGGTATTCCATGAAGAAGGATCTACATGGGAGAAATCCCTCTTCTTAGTAGCCATCAACCTAGACCAGTTTTGTATCTGTAATAAAGTATGCCGTGAAGATTACAATACTCGAAGTAGAACATAGTGCAACAGCTGAACAGGCAGTGTTTGGTGTACAATCTTATGCACTATGCAGAGAATTTTCAACTCTGTTCTTTGTTGAACTGAGAGCCAATGTAAAAAATTGCAGAACTGGACGCACATGCTCCTGACATCTAGCTCCTGAGATTATGCAGGTTGTGGCACTCTAGACATTGACACTGAAGCAATCTGACACACAGTGATTTGTAATATTCTAGCCAAGAGGTTACTATTGCATGAGTGAGTGTATGCAAATCATTATCCCCCAAATCAGAATACAGATATCAAATATTCCACAAGCTGTAGAAGCATGATTTAATCACGGTTCCTAGTTGCCTCTGCATCCTCAGCTCTGAGTCCGATTAGATCCCTAGTACCTTCATCTCAATTTTAGATAACATTATCTTATCCACTTTGATTTTGGGACAAGGAACAGCCATCTGGGGCCTCCTGACCCACAGCATTTCTGCTTTAATCAGTACAACTTTAATTTGTTTTGCACTAACCAGCCTTGTAGTTCTGTGAGACAATTGTGTAAGTGACTAAGCTTATTAAGATAGTCCTCCCCCAGACAGCAATACAACTGGATGTCATCTGCATACAAAGTACATTTAATACCATTAGTAAAAATAAAGCGCTTCAAAGGTTGCATTGAATAAAACGAGTGACAGCAGTGAACCTAGGGAACACCTGACTTTAAAATATGCTGACCTGAAACTTTATTTCTCCATAGAGCACACTGATCTCTCCTGCAGAAATGATGCAAACCAGTCTTGCGCCCTACCTTCAACACTGAAGTCCCATAGTTGTTATAATGTAAGCACACAATTGTCCTCTGAATGTGCAACCTTTGTTATATGTAAACCGCACTGACAACAAATAGCGCGGTATATAAAAGATGTTAAACAAATAAATAAATAAATTAAATAAATATCGACAGTATCAAAGGCAGCTGAAATGTCTAAAAGAATAAGCACAAGAAGAGCACCAGCATTCAGACTCCTCCATGCAATGCAATGCAACTCCTCCATAGGTTATCCATTAAAGTTAGGAGAATGGACTCTGGGCTGTGCCTAGATCAGAAACCCAGCTGCTTCACGATGCCATTCTTTTCTAAATGCTCCATTAATTGAGTTACCAATATGTATTCTATAATTCGTCCCAAATAAAGTAAATGCAAGATGGATCTTAGGGGTATGTTTACTAAACACCGCACAATTGCGCACGGAAAGCAGCACTTAAGTGCTCTTAAGCGCCCCGCACACGTGCGCGGCACCCCCGCACACGTTCGCGGCACCCCCGCACACGTTCGCGGCACCCCCGCACACGTTCGCGGCACATTAACGGGCCCCGCACAAGTACGGGCCCGCAAATGTCCGATAGAGGCGTGGAAAGGCTAACGGAGGGCGGAGGAAGGCTCCCGAGGGGCGGAGAGACGGCTGCAATGGGCGGGGAAGGGGAGGGGAGAGGCTCCTCGCACATTTACGGGGCCAAATATACAAGTAAAAAATACCGCGCGTGAAACACTCGCGGTAGAGGGCATTTAAAGGGAAGAGAAACCATTTCCGTCAGCAATGTACAGGAAAACCTGGGAAACCTACAAAACGTGAGCAGTGTGATACATGTGCACAGAACAAAAGTGCAACTAAAAAGCGAAAATGACCACAACAAAAATATTAAAAATAGTAATTCAGCTGGGCAACAGTGATATTAATGGGCAACAACAAAAAACACTCCCTGGAAAGCTCCATAAAATTAGAAATGAATTTTGGAAGGGTCTACGGAGTGGAGACCCTTCCAAAAATCATTTCTTGCTATTGGAGCTTTCCTTGGAGTGTTTTGTATGGTTGCCCATTAATAACACTGTTGCCCAGCTTGGCTATCTTTTTTCCCCCTTTTTTTGCAGGCATTTTCGTGGTGTATTTGAACTTTTGTCCCCAGACAAGGTGAATGAGCCCACAGTAAAATTGTGCAGAGCATGGCTTCTGACTCCTTCTTGCCAGGTTTCCTATCTCCAGGGACTGCACTGTCTCTGTGGCCACAGTGTGGTGCAGCAGACAGAGCCAGTATCTCTAGGACCAGAGAGTCACAGGTTCAAATCCCAGCTGGGGCACCTGCCAGCCCTGTCCCCACATTTTACCCCACCACTAAACAGAGATAGTAAAGACACTCCTTTATTGCAGAGAACATAAGCATGTTGCAAACACCCATATTTTACCCTACACCGCTCACACACCATAACAATGGGCATTACCTACAGCCGAGTCCCCCAAATGCAGGCCTGGAGTGCCACAACTCAATCAGGTCATATGATTTTACCATGATAAGGACATGCCAGCATGTTGGTGGAGGGGCAGTGGCTGCTAGCCACAGAAGACAGTGGCCTAGCCATGTGCAGGATGGCACCGTCCACTGCAACAGACAGGCCCTGTCGGATGTACAGTCATGGACCTCCCAGGGAATTCAGCCAATCTGTGGCAACACAGTGGTGCAGTGCACACAGACAGTGTGTGCAAGAACAGAAGGTCACAGGTTCAAAGCCCAGCTGGGGCTACTGCCAATCCTGTCCACATATTTTTCCCACAACTAAACCATGGTAGTAAGGACAAATCTTTATTGCTGAGGGCATACGCATTGGTAATATGCCTATCTTTTACCACACCGAGCACAGACACCATGAACAGGGGCATTACCTAGAGCAGAGTCTCTGAAATGCAGTCCTGGAGGACCACACACCATTCAGGTTCCATGCTGCCTCTAATACAAATGCCTGTGCTGCATATCTATGCACCACCCCCATGGCATGTATATGTAGCTCATGCATATTCATGAGGGACAGCAGGAAAACCCGAACAGTGTTAGGCACACCAGGACTTGAGTTGGGAACCTCTGCCGTAAAGCAGCAGCCAACAGGGGCAGACACACCCACACCCACAGGCCCCATTGGCCAATGCCTCCTGGAGAGGCAGGACATTGGGCCCTGCGTGCATCTCCCAATACTAGCACCTGCATACCTTAGCAATGCCACCCTACACCTGGGTATACGGTACACAGCTCTCAAACGTTTGCTATGAGTACTGGCAGATAGACATTCCTACGTTAAGCACAGTTTGCTCTTTGAGCTCCATCATAACAATCTTTCTGATGTCTGCGGTGTGTGCTTCAGGTCTGGCCTCTGACAGTGGTCACCACCCTGGGGAGTGACCCCCAACAGTATTGCGTACCATATCCATGCCTGTGCTGTGCCTAGGACTGGTGTGATGGGCAAGGCTGATAAACTCCTCTATAGTAGCACAATGCTGGCATACGTGTGGGAGTGTGTGTCTGTCTATACCAGGGGTG
This sequence comes from Ichthyophis bannanicus, assembly GCA_033557465.1. Taxonomy (NCBI): domain Eukaryota; kingdom Metazoa; phylum Chordata; class Amphibia; order Gymnophiona; family Ichthyophiidae; genus Ichthyophis; species Ichthyophis bannanicus. The sequence continues at coordinate 107,312,662 of CM066038.1, forward strand.
GGCAATCTCGGTCCTGGAGGGCCGCAGACCAGTCAGGTTTTCGGGATATCCCTAATAAATAAGCATGCGATATATATGCATTACAGATATCCTGCCAATCTGACTGGTCTGCGGCCCTCCAGGACCGAGATTGCCCACCCCTGGTCTATACAGTGTGTGTTGGCTGCAAACACCTTCCACAGCCCACACTGCCAGCACTGTTGCCATTATTGGCCTGCCAATGTGCATAATAAGCAGCAAGGTACTATGGGTATAGCTCAGACAGGGTGGGCTGGCCAGGATGCATCTGCACAGGGCATAGGGCACTGCCTGGGACATTGTCGTGGCGGCCACCACCTACACAGACAGGGTGACATCTTTCTGTCCTGCTGGGGGATCACTCTCACCCTGACTGTGCAGTGACCACAGCATGTCTAGGCACCCCCATAGTGCTATATAGTATTTCTCTCATGTGATATATATGGGTTTCCTTTTGGGGCCCAGTCACTGACTTATCTGCTGGTGTGCACTGCCATCCCAGTTCTGGGTGTATGCATTTCCACCAGGACTAGCTAGCAGACTGTTTTCAGCTGGTCTGTGTTGTGATGGAGCGCCTTGCAGGGTGCAGCGGCTGAAGGCTTGCTGCAGGAGAATATCAGATAGTGGTGGGGTGCAGCTTAGCATATCCAGGCCTAATGTCTGTCTGATATTGTGTTATGGAGGTGTATAGAGCTGCTTTGACTGCCCTGTAGGGTGTCTGTTCCCCAGCAGGACCGGGGTTGATGGTCCACTTTACTGCCACCATTGCAGGGAGGTAGAATGTGGATCTGTTGATAGGAGACCCTGTTTTTCAACCTTGGGTGGTGGTACATAGCCCACCTAGGTGTCCATAAGGGGTTCCCCTGACGAAGACAGAAAGTGATATCCAAGGTGTTTCTGCAGAAACTACCTATCTCACAGATTAATACTGCTGTGGAGCTCTGGCATGGCCTCTTTCATCCATGGAGGGTGTTGTGGACCTGGTCCTGGGTGCCTCTTCACACCCTCAGGGTGAGCACAGTACCCGCACAATGTGACGGTGTGTAGCTACTCTGTGCCAGTAAAACACCCGGTCAGTACCCCCTACCAGGCCGAGGTGCTGTGTGGGTGCACACGGCCACTTCCCCCTACCACGCCGGGGAGCTGTTGGGGTGCCTTCCCCATCTTGTGTTCATCTGTGGACAGCTGATTTGCATGTGCAGTGCATCATGGGTACGGGTGGCCTAACCCTATCCTGGCTACCACAGCAGACTGTCTGTGTGGTGACGTGCAGGCTCTCTGCAACCAGCCAGGGGCTTGCTGGCAGCTATAGAGCTGTAGCCCAATGGTTACTTCACTGCCTGTAGAAGCCAGAGGTCATGGGTTCAAACCCACAGTGGGGTAATTTGCTAGGGTTGTCCAAAGTTTTTTTTATTTAATGTACATATGTTGATGCCAGCAAAAACACCCGCAGCGTACTGTACCCAAAAGGTGCCGCTGAGGGTGCTTTATAGGGCGCCCTATAGGGCACCTTATGGTTGCTGTCCATATAAGGTGCACTATACATTATTCTGTGATGCAACATATATGGTGACCTATAGGGGACATTCTAGGGTGCCTTGGCGGACAGTGAACTTTAACATGTGCCGTATGGGCCGCCTTATGTTAACACGCTTTGAGAGTGAGTTTGCTAGTACTGATAAATAAAATAGAACTAATATGCCTCCTACAGCACTCATCCCCATAATACATTATGCCTCAGCCAGCCTTGTTCACTGGGCACTGTGAGGGATTGAACCCCTGATCCCTGCACCATTGGTCAGTGTCTTAACCATTGTGCTGTGGCTCTATTCCTGTGTTTGGACATTGCCGCACTGCCTTAGGCCTTCATGACGTAGCAGCGCACCGCCTTTGCCGCCCAAACCGCAAAAATTAACAGCGCGCCGCCTAATGCCCACTATTTACAGTGCTACGCCTTATGACGCCCACACCTAACAGCGCACCGCCTAATGTCGCCCAAAATTAATATGCCTCCTACAGCACTTTAACCCATTACAGTTATTGCCTCAGACAACAGCTTTTGTTGCGCACAATGGGGGATTGAACCCATGGCCCCTGCACCATTGGTCAGTGTCTTCACCGTTGTACTATGGTTCTGTTCTTTTCTGTGCCCAGCAGCGCGCCACTTAGCCTTCCCACGCGCTAATGTGGACCCCGCACATTAGCGCGACGCGCACAAGTACGGTCGCTTTCTCCTGGTTTTTTTCTTTTCTCTGCCTGAACCGCCCACTCCTTATATGGCACAGGCACACTACCGCGGCCCCGCACAATTTCGGAGTTTAGTAAACATACCCCTTAGTGTAAGTCTACCAGATTTGAAAATCTTCGTTTTAAAATTGAACATATTGTTGCCTTTTAGGGAAAATTCCATCTCACAAGGAAGAATTTGATAATGACAAACTATATGGCACGAATAGCTTTCATGTCTCTTTAATTGCATATATTGGAACCACATCTGCAGGTGATTCACTACATTTAGAGCTGAAAACTAAGCTAGGAAGATTCTTACTTGATACTAACTGAAAATCTGACAAAGGAATAATTATCATCTGAACTGAACTTAAATTCTTTTGCTTACCCAACTCATTCCCATGGACTTGAACTGTTGTGGGTCAGGGAGTTGATAAGAGTTGATAATTCCTGTTTCTCAAACATATGAACATAAGATTTGCTATACTGGGTCAGAACAAAGGTCCATCAAACCCAGTATCCTTTTCCAACACAAATACCTGGCAGGATCCCAAAAGATAGACAAATTCCATGCTACTTACCCCTGGAATAAACAGTGGATTTTCCCAAGTCTACTTTAATAATGGCTTATGAACATTTTCTCCAGAAACTTGTCCAAACCTTTTTAAACCCAGCTACACTAACAGCTTTTACTACATCCTCTGGCAATTATTTCCAGAGCTTAATTATGCATTGAGTGAAAAAATATTAGGCTTAAATGTACAATTCTGTAGCTTTATTGCATGTCCCCTAATCTTTATTCCTTTTGAAGGTATAAACAACTGATTCATATTTGCCTGTTCCACTCCACTCATTATTTTATAGACCTCTGTCTTATCCTCCCTCAGACGTCTCTTCTCCAAGCTAAAGAGCCCTAACCTTTTAAGTCGTTCCTTGCAGGAATAATTTAAAATAAAATGCAAACAAGTTACTTAATTTCCATAAGGTCCCAAATCATGATGGAAGCCACCTCCTTTATCATAAGAAATGCCTTACTGGATCAGACCAAAGGTCCATCAAGCCCAGTGTTCTGTTTTCAACAGTGGCAAATCCAGGTCACAGGTACCTGGCATATCTCAAAGGTATATAAATCAAAAGGAAAGTCCCTAGCCAAACACGCGATGAACATATAAAATACATATTATGATTAATAATAACAATTCCTCTATATCATACTCATTATGCCAAAGGCTAAACAAGTATAGTAACTAGAATCAAAACTCAGAGAAAACTGACCGAAGAAAAAAACCATCAATCAATCAAAAAGAGGAGAAAAGACCTTAGGATAAAGATCGTCTCCCTCTATGTGGCAGAAACTGCCATAGGGGAATGTCTGTCCAAATATCACAGGTCAGAAAAACTCCTGTATATATTTATTTTTATTAATCACACATCTCTATTTTAAAAATTTGAAGAAGTACTAATTCAAATCTACCCAAAATTAGAAAAATAATTTTTTTGAAAAGATTATTAACTTTTAAACAAAACCAATTTTGGTTAATGTTCATACACACAGACTCTAAAAGCTGTTGGATATATTCAAATTCCCAAAGCTGTTAAGGCCAAACAGCCAGAGCAAACTTTGCACAGCCTGTTATTCCAATGCAGCAGTGCCTACAACGCAAACACAGAAAACTTCTCACTGCAGAGCAATTCACTTAAACACAGACAAAAATGCTCTACTTAGCTTAAAATGGCTAGAATTCCACTCAGCCTATGCAACCGCCCAATATAGTATCCTAGTTTCACCCCAACAGGGCTTCGTCAGGGGCTAGCGGCACTCTTACATGGATAAACCTACAAAAGACCCAAAGGTAGCTAGTTCCATACTATATATCCCTAGGGATAAGTATGTTGATCTTTGTGCCCAGCATCTCCCCTCTGTCTCCCTACTCCCCCTCCCCATATCCATCAGATTCCCCTCTGTCTCCTTACCCCCCACCCCCATGTCCAGTATCTCCCCTCTTGTCTCCCTATTTCCCTTCTCCATATTCAGAATTTTCCCTACTCCCTCCCCCCAATGCCCAGCATCTTCCCTCTGTCTCCCTACTCTTCCCCCATGCCCAGGATTTCCCTTGTCAACCTACTTCTCCACATCAAGCATCTCCCTGTTAGCCTATTCCTCCATCCCCAGCATCCACCTTTGTGTCCCTAGCTTTCATTTCCCTTCTTCCAAGCCATCATAACCTCTCCGTCACCCTATTCCTTCCCCTTTGTCCACCCCCAAGTCAGAAGCCACCATATCCCCTTTCTTTCCCCACCCTAGTCCAGCATATTCCTTCCCTTACTCCCTACTGACACCCCCACTGATGCTGCTTCCAAGGACCTGCAGCAGCAGCAAAAAATAACACAAAGTGTGGTGCCATTCAGTCTTTAGCACTTCCGTGCTGCGGACGGCTCTGCTGGTCCTACCATCTCTGACATGAACTTCCTGTTTCTAAGAGGCGGGGCCTGCAGAGCCATCCACAGTGTGAAAATGTTGCTTCTCCCAGGACAAGCAGGATGAGTCAGTCACAATTGGTGGTGACGTCATCTGACGGCGCCAGAGACACGGAAGTACTCTCACTAGCCCAGAAGGCTTTAGCCTTCTAGGCATGGCTAGTAGCCCCACCTCCGGATCCGCCCCTAGCTAGCCAGTCTTCGTTTTCCGCCTTGCCAGCAAGACGTTTTTTGTTTTACTCTCCATCAACTACTCACAAATGAAGAAACCCGGTTTCAAAAAATGCCCCCAGTGTTCCCGGAAGATGGCTAACTCCGACGATCACCAGACATGCATCCGTTGCCTCGGTAAGGAGCACCGTGTGGAGGATTGCCCCTGCTGCGCCCGCATGTCTCCCCGGGCCCTTAAATCTCGCCGGCATGCCCTGGACGAATACCTTCATCCTGCCGCGACGACCTCTGTCTCCTGCGCTTCTGCTGCTGGACCGTCCAAATCTGCCACGACCGGAGGCGCGCCTAACCCGGCCTCCGCCTCCCGCCGTGTTGAAGAGGCTTCCCCCGCCACGTGCGGTGCTTCTCCGGCGGCCTCCGCCATTTCTGCTTCCTTCCCCGATGCACTTCCGGGACCGACGCCATCCACTTCCTGCCAGCTGATCGGCGCTGCTGTTCTACACAGAGGACACCCCCCCTCCCGACGCTCTCCGCGAAGCAGAGACTCCGTTCACTCGGGGAGTGCGCATTCTTTAGATCGGGGCAGCAGAAGTCGACAAGGATCAAGCCGCCGCAGATCACGTCAGCGCAGAAGAAGCCGGCACGGTGCCGATCAGCGCAGTAGCAGCAGGAATCAGCGCAGAAGAAGGCGCAGATCTGAACAGCGCAGAAGGTCTGGCAGTCGGGGCAGAAGCTCGGGCAGGCGGCGCAGAGACTCCAGCAGCCCGTGCACACCATCGGGGAGCATGAGCAGCCACAGCCGCAGCCCCAGCCGGCACCACAAGGACAGGCGCAAGAAGGACAGTCACCATAAAAGACGGCACAGCAGCAGCTCCTCCTACCACCGGAGCCGCAGCGGAGGAAGGAAGCACGGACACCACAGATCCCGGCATGATGTCTCCCCTTCCGGCTGCAAATGCTCACGGTATGTTTCTAGCTCCCCTGCCAGCGAAATCAACTATGGGGAGGAGTCCCCCCTGTCCTCGCCTTCATCACTGCATTCACAAGAGGACTGCGAACAGGCTGCCTTCCCACCTCCAGATACAGCCCTGCATCCACAGAGGCACAGCGAGCCTGCCTTACCTCGCCCCTCTGACCCCCAGGACACCCTGCACATTTTCTCTGATATGCTGCAACAGTGGGCATCTACCTTGTCCTCCCTGGCATCAGGTCAGCGACCACCCCCTCCCACGCAACCTCCTGCTTCCACCACCGTGGCTGCGCTTTCCGCGCAGGCCCCCGTTCTCCCGGAACAAGAAGTTGCGGACGATTCTGCACGCATAGAAGCTGCGTCAGTTAGTGACTCTGTCCCGGCTCTACCGGACGACTCCACACCTGCTCCACCAGAGGACCTGACCTATGCCAAGTTTGTGCGCAAGATTGTTGCAGCTCTCTCCATTGCCTCAGTTGATACCCCCGATCAACGAGATGAAGTCCAGAGCGCACTCAAATTTGTGGACGCCCCCAAGACGACCACTGCTCTAACCGTCCACCAACTCCTCCGTGACAACTTCTCCAAGGTGTGGCAAACCCCTGCATCTAACCACTCCTGCCCACGCAGATTGGACTCTAAGTATATCGTCCAACCTCTGCCTGGATTCGACAAACAACAGCTTCCCCATCAATCCATCGTGGTGGAATCAGCCCTCAAACGATCCAAATCCTCCCGTAACAGCTCCAATGCACCCCCGGGGAAGGACAATAAGCTCCTGGATGATGTAGCAAAGCGGGTTTTCCAAGGCGCTATGCTGAATGCCAGAATTGCCTCGCACCAATTTCAGCATGCCATATACCAGGACCTCCTGATCAATAACATCAAAAGTGCCGTCGCACAGCTTGCTGAAACCCCGCCAGCAATCTCCTCAGCCCTGGCGGACCTTGACGATTGCACAAAACATCAAGGCCGAGCGGCCTATGACGCCTTCGAGATAGCCACCAGGGTAGCTGGAGCTGCCATATCAGCACGCAGACTTGCCTGGCTTCGTGCTTCAGGCTTACAGAGTGACTCTCACGACAAGATCGCGGATACACCCTGCGCTGGAGACTTGCTCTTTGGCGACAAGGTCAAGGACACTATCAATGACATGCGCGAGCGCTGCACCACTCTCCAAACACTCGAGGGGGGTAGTGACCGCCCTCGCACATACCGTAAAGGACATTCGCAAGGCCTCTCAGCCAACAAACGATACAGTTCCTACCGCAAGTGGCAGCAACCGCGATACAAGCAACCGTCATATCAAGCCCCTTACAAGCACAAACCGAGGCAGCGGGAACGTGCGCAAAAGAAGAATGTGGCTGCTCCTGGGAAGAACGACCCTAGTTTTTGACTCGCCGCCCTGCTCGCACCCACTTACCGGGAGGCGTCTGTCTGCGTTCCTGAGCGCCTGGAAAGGAATCACAACGGACCGGTGGGTGCTCTCCGCCTCAGACTATCCTCCAGACCTCTACAACGCTCTCGACCTCCCAACAAAATCTCATCGCGGCACCTTGCCCCATGAATGCGGAAATTGCTGCACTCCTGGCCTCCAGGGCCATCGAGTCTGTCCCTCCCGACGAGATCAACTCGGGGTTCTATTCCAGGTACTTCCTGGTACCCAAAAAGTCAGGGGGCGTTCGCCCGATCCTCGATCTACGCGAACTCAACAAGTTCATAGTCAAAGAATAATTCAGGATGCACTCCCTGTCTTCCATCCTTTCACTCATCCATCAAAATGAGTGGCTAGCTTCACTGGATCTCCAAGATGCCTACACTCACATTCAAATTCACCCTCAGCACAGAAAATTTCTGCGCTTCAGCATTGCCGGGAAACACTACCAATACAGAGTTCTGCCCTTCGGACTCTCCCCGGCACCCCGAGTCTTCACCAAGTGTGTAGCGGTAGCTGCCGCGCACCTCCGCAAACTCGGGATGTGTGTCTTCCCTTACCTGGACGACTGGCTGCTGTCCGCAACATCCCCCGCGGAGCTCAAGGTAATTGTCAGGAGAGCCACCGCCCTCCTCAACTCTCTTGGCTTCGTAGTCAACTACACGAAATCCCACCTCACTCCAGTCCAGAGACTAGAGTTCATCGGTGCCTACATAGACACCACTCTGGCCAAAGCCTTCTTGCCACACAACAGGAAGTTAGCAATCAGGACTCTCGCTCTATAGATACTCAGCTCCACGCACTCCAGAGCGAGGAATATCCTACGTCTCCTGGGCCACATGGCAGCCTCTACCCATGTTCTTCCCCTTGCGAGACTACATATGAGAATCCTACAATGGCACCTTCGCTCTCACTGGTGCCAGCACTCGGAACTCCTGTCTGCACTAGTTCTCATCGACTCGACGGTGTCCAGGGCCATTCACTGGTGGACCCTTTCGTCCAATCTCTCTCAGGGCAGGCAGCTCCAAACACCTGCCCACCAGATCACCGTGACCACGGATGCTTCTATCCTTGGGTGGGGAGCACACTGCCTTGGGACTCGCACCCAGGGGCTATGGTCTGCTCCAGAGAAAAACCTGCACATCAACCTCCTCGAGCTCAGAGCTGTCCGCCTTGCACTCAGAGCCTTCCAGGATCTTATAAGGGACAAGACGGTCCGGATACAAACAGACAACCAAGTCACCATGTTCTACATAAACAAACAAGGGGGCACTGGATCGTGGACTCTGTGCCGGGAGGCCCTGCGCACCTGGCACCTCGCCCTCTCCTACCACTGCAGCCTCCAGGCTTGCTATCTACCAGGAGTAGAGAACGTGATAGCAGATCGCCTCAGCAGACAATTGAGTCCGCATGAGTGGGCTCTCCACCAAGAAGTGTCACTGTCTCTCTTCGAGAGATGGGGCCACCCTCAAATCGACCTCTTTGCGACTCAGGACAACTCCAAATGCCAGTTGTTTTGCTCCAAGAGACCCGCGCCCGACAGAGTAGCGGCGGACGCTTTCGACGTCCCCTGGGGACAGTGGCCTCTGATTTACGCCTTTCCCCCCACCCCTCTCATCGCACGGACCATTCAGTGCCTGATCCGGGACAGGGCGACTGCCATCCTGGCCCAGACAGGTGTGGTTTCCCCTTCTACACCGCCTGGCCCTGGAGCTCCCTGTTCGCCTGCCTCAGAAACCGGACTTACTCTCGCAGGACAACGGCATGATCCTCCACCCCAACCTAGAGATGTTATCGCTCTCGGCATGGAAGCTGAAAGGAGCAGCCTAGCACACCTCAACCTTCCAGATGAGGTCCAAAGGGTCATACTCGCGGCCCGCAGGCCATCTACCAGGAAATGCTACAGCCTGAAATGGCGTCGCTTCAGCGTATGGTGCGCTTCCCAGCATCTGGACCCATTTTCATGTCCTGTACCTCAACTCCTCCAATATCTCAACTCTCTATCAGCACAAGGCTTAAAGACACAGTCCGTCAAGGTCCACCTGTCGGCCATTGCTGCCTTCCACCACCTCGAGGGAGATGCCTCAGTCTCGGCGCTCCCGCTGATGGCCCGCTTCATGAAGGGCCTGTCCAACCTAAAGCCCCCCGTACGGGCACCAGTATCCCCGTGGGACCTGAACATCGTTCTCAATCAGCTCACGGGAGAGCCCTTCGAACCACTGCTGTCTGCAGACCTCAAATTCGTCTCCTGGAAAACACTTTTCCTTATCGCCATTACTTATGCCAGGCACATCAGCGAGCTGCACGCCCTCGTCGCTTACCCGCCTTACACAATACTGCACCACGAGCGCGCCTGCCTGCGGACACATCCTAAGTTCGTCCCTAAGGTAGCTACAGCTTTTCACATCAACCAAGCCATCAAGCTACCCTGCTTCATGCCGGAACCTCACTCCAGCCCAGAGCAACAGTGGCTACACACGCTTGACTGCGTCAGGGCCCTGAGGTGCTACTTGGATCGCACTTCTCCACTGAGGAAAGCCTCACAGCTCTTCGTCTCTTATGACCCTAACAGACCTGGGCTTCCAGTATCCAAGCAGACCCTCTCTATCTGGATCTCCTCTTGTATCTCTCTGTGCCTGTCGCGAGCGGGCGCCCCGCCAACGTCTGGGGTCAAGGCGCATCACCTACGCGCCCTGGCCGCCACCATGGCCAACCTGCACTCTATTCCGATAACTGACATCTGCAGGGCGGCCACATGGGCCTCCGTCCAAACTTTCCAAAGGCATTACTGCCTGGACAGAACCGACCAAGGAGCCGCCTTTGGCCTTGCCGTACTGTCCTCGGCCACCGCCGCTTCTGATGTGCTGGAGGTTGCTCGTAATCCTTGACCAGTCCATAGGGTGATACGCACTGGTTTGTTCTGCACTGTTGAACGAATGCTCATTGCCTTGCTCTTGTTACATTAAGCTGTTTTTGCACAACTGTTTGCACACATTGCACTTTGCTGTGTTTCATGTTATTGCACAAATGGAGCCTGTTTTTCCATGCACGTTCGCTACTGCTGTGGTCCATGATAACCTTTGTTACTTCACACGTAAGCCTGTTTTTCATGCACGTTGCTCTTGGTATTGCACTGCCTATGTTGTGTTCCATTATTGCACTGTCGTTGGCTTATGTTGGGGAAACGCTCTCCTTATTAAAGCCTTTTTGCACCTAACTGACTGCCTCTGGCCTCCTTCAGTTCCTTCACGCCCCCCCCCCCCTGCCGCTGCGCACGTAGCTGGGGAGGCACCAATTGTGGCTGACTCATCCTGCTTGTCCTGGGAGAAACTGGAGTTACTTACCTGTAACGTCAGTTCTCCAGGGACAGCAGGATAAGTCAGCCACACTTTCCCACCCACCTTCCCGCGGGGGGGGGGGGAGTTCCTCCCGCTCATCCGCCTCCTAGCTCTAGGCATCGCCGCTTCAGCTGGAAAATATCTGGCTAGCTAGGGGCGGATCCAGAGGTGGGGCTACTAGCCATGCCCAGAAGGCTAAAGCCTTCTGGGCTAGTGAGAGTACTTCCGTGTCTCTGGCGCCGTCAGATGACGTCACCACCAATTGTGGCTGACTTATCCTGCTGTCCCTGGAGAACTGACGTTACAGGTAACTAACTCCGGTATACTGAATGACTTCATCCTTTTTCTCTGGCTTGGGGACTAGGATACCTTTTTTGCTTTGCCCCAAATCCAAGTCAAACTGGCAGGCAGATAAGTAAGCAGTACTGCTTGTCAGTTTGACCCATAGGAAGGTTTCAGACAGTTTGGGCTGGGAAGGCTTAGCCTTTCCAAGCCTCTTCTCTGGGGTGCCTATGCAAAAAGATATAGTGGAATTAGAAAAGATACAGAGATGGGTGAGTAGATAGTGGGTAGAGCAGCAACCTGGTGACCAGAGACCAGGGTTTGAATCTTCCTGGCACTCTTTGTGGCCTTGGACAGGCAACTTATAAATAAATTGAGTGCCCTAGGGATGGGCCCTAAAGTGACTCACTAGGCTAAAAACAAAGGGTATAAGTAAATGGAGCTCACTCTGAGGAAGAGGATGTTACCAGGGGTGTGCTGCAGGGATCTATCCTTAGTCCAATACTTTTTAACATTTTTATAAGTGATATTATGGAAGGGCTGTTGGGTAAAGTTTGCCTTTTTGTAGATGCCCAGGAAGGTGTAGATAACATAATGAGGGATCTAGTGAAACTTAAAGAATGATTGAAAATCTGGCAGCTGAGTTTTAATGCTAAAAAATGCAAGGTTATACATTTGGGCTGCAAAAATCCAAGGGAGCAGTATAGTATAGGGAGTGAAGGACTTCTGTCCATGAAGGGAGGGCCAGACCTGGGAGTGATTGTTTCTGATGATCTTAAAGTGGATAAACATTTAGAAAGGGCGACGGCTAAAGCTCAAAGGATAGCTGGGTGCATAGGGAGATGAATGGCCAGCAGGAAAAAGGAGATGATAGTGCCTCTGTATAAGTCTTTGCTGAGACCTCATTTGGAGTATTGTGTGCAATTCTGAAGATCACACCTTCCAAAGGTTATAAGCAGGGTGGAGACAGTGCAGAGGGTGGCTACAAAAATGGTAAGTGATCTTCATCATAAGGTATATGGGGACAGATTTAAAGATCTTAATATATATACTTTGGAAGAAAGGCGGGAGAGGGAGATATGACAAAGATATTAAAATATCTCCATGGCATAAATGCACAGGAGGAGATCCTCTTTCAATTGAAAGAAAATTCAGCAAAGGGGGTCAAAGGATGATGGTGATAGACTTGGGAATAATTTGAGGAAATATTTATATACAGAAAGAGTGATTGATGCATGGAATAGTCTTCTAGTAGAGGTTTGGAGACGAGGAATGTAACTGAATTCAAGAAAGCATGGGAGAAATACAGAGAATTTCTAAGGGGATAAAAAGAGACTGTAAAGCTTAGTAACTGGTATGCAAGGGGAGACTGGATAGGCCATATGGTCTTTATCTGCCGTCATTTTTCCATGTTTCAATTACCCCTCCATTGCCTCAGGTACAAACATAGATTGTAAGCTCTCTGGGGACAGGGAAATGCCCATTGTATCTGATTGTAACTCACCTTGAACTGCTGGAAAGGTGTGAGCCAAATGATTAATAAATAAAATACAGAATAGAATAAGGAGACAGAGGCTGGGGAGATGCTGGGCACAGGGAGGAGGGAGCAGAAAAACAAAGGGGATGGACAGGGTGGAAAGAGAGAGGCGAGCTAGCCATTTACTTCCATGACAAAATCCACAAGATTACTCTCCAATTCCCCACTTCCTCATCTACCTCACCCCCTCCCCAATCCTCCCTCCCCCATCCATACTTCCTCTGCTACTCTCTCCTCCTTCCCTACGATCTCCAAAGAGAAAACCGCACTCCTTCTTTCCTCCTCCAAACCTACCACCTGTTCCTCTGACCCTATCCCCTCTCATCTCCTACACCCTATCTCCCTCACTGTTGTCCCTTCCATCTCTCATATTCTCAACCTTTCACTCTCCACTGCAACTGTCCCCGTAGACTTCAAACATGCTGTCGTCACACCTATCCTCAAGAAACCCTCACTCGATCCCACCTGTCCTTCTAACTATCGACCCATCTCACTCCTTCCCTTCATATCTAAACTACTAGAATGAGCAGTCCACTGCCACTGCCTCGACTTCCTCACCTCCCAGGCCCTCCTGGACCCACTACAATCTGGCTTCCATCCCTTACACTCCACTGAAACGGCTCTTACAAAAGTCTCCAACGACTTGTTCCTGGCTAAATCTAAGGGCCTCTACTCTGTCCTCATCCTCCTCGACTTCTCTGCTGCCTTTGACACTGTTGACCACGATCTTCTCCTCACTACCCTCTCCTCGCTTGGCTTCAAGGGCTCCGTACTATCCTGGTTCTCCTCCTACCTCTCCCTTTGCTCCTTTAGTGTATGCTCTGGTGGCTCCTCCTCCTCTCCCACCCCGCTCCATGTTGGTGTACCCCAAGGATCCATCCTAGGCCCCCTCCTTTTCTCTCTCTATACCCAATCCCTTGGCGCACTTATCTCCTCCCATGGCTTTCAGTACCATCTCTATGCTGATGACTCCAAAATCTACCTCTCTACGCCTAATATCTCTCCAGCAATTCAGACCAAGATCTCTGCCTGCCTTTCTGACATAGCTGCCTGGATGTCTCACCGCCGCTTGAAATTGAACATGGCCAAGACTGAACTCCTTGTCTTTCCCCCAAACTCCTCCCCTCCTCTTCCCCCCTTCTCAGTCTCAGTGGATGGATCTACGATACTTCCTGTTCCCTCGGCCTGCAATCTGGGGGTCATCTTTGACTCCTCTCTCTCCTTCTCCACACATATCCAGCTCGTAGCTAAGACCCGCCTCTTCTTTCTCTATAACATTAGCAAAATCCTCCCCTTCCTCTCTGAACACACTACCAAAATATTTGTCCACTCCCTAATCTCCTCTCGCCTCGACTACTGCAACCTACTCCTTGCTGGTCTCCCCATGAGCCATCTCTTTCCCCTTCAATCTATACAAAATTATGCTGCTCGACTAATCTTCCACCAGTCTCGCCATGCCCACATTACTCCTCTTCTCAAGTCGCTTCACTGGCTCCCTATCCAATTCCGCATCCTATTCAAACTTCTCCTACTGACCTATAAATGCATTCACTCTACAGCCCCTCAATACCTTTCATCTCTTATCTCTCCCTACATCCCCTCTTGGGAACTTCGCTCCTCAAACAAATTACCTCTATCTAGATCTTTCACTCGCACCACTAACTCCCGACTTCGCTCCTTTCACCTTGCTGCACCTTATGCCTAGAACAGCCTACCTGTATCTATACGCCATGCACCCTCCCTGGCCCTCTTCAAATCCAGATTGAAGACCCACCTCTTTACTGTCGCTTTCAGATGCTGACTTCCATCCTCTTTCCTGACCTGACTCCCGTCAATTGTCATGACTAAATTGTAAATACCATATTTTGTTTGCCCTGAATTGACTAATACTTTGTATTGTCTTGATTAGATTGTAAGCTCTGATGAGCAGGGACTGTCTCTTACATGTATGTCTGTACAGTGCTGCGTGCGTAGCGCTATATAAATGCTGAATAGTAGTAGTAGTAATAGTAGTAGTAGTGAAAGACTGAAGAATAAGAGGAAGGCGAGCAGGACAGCCAGTCAGGGACAGCTTGAGGGGGGTGCAGAGGGATATGGGGCCATGTGCTGAAGATCGATTGCAGGGCCTAATCTCCATAAGCCAATAGGGTCTGAAAAGTGACACTAAAAAGCGGCACCAGGTACAAAAAACAATCAATGGGAGGGCCGGCCCTGGGGATAAGGGAAAGATGGAAAGCTATAGGTAGATGCAGTAAAAAGAGGGAGACAGAAGACTAGATAGTAACAAGGAATGAAATCTGAGTGGATAGCAATGCAGAAAAAGGGAAGAAAGCTGAAAGGATAAGATCAGAGTCAAATATGGATAGGAAGAGAAGAAGACGGTAGGGGAAAGAAAAATGACAAATGGACAGGAGAGTTAAGAGAAGACAGAAGAAAGCAGAAACCAGAAAGTGGGACCAAGGCAATTCGAAAAAAAAAGTGGACAACAAAGGTAGAAAAAAATAATTTTATTCTATAATTTAGGGGCATGTTTACTAAAATCCGCCAATGTGCGCGCCGCACAATAGCGCATGGAAACGCGCCACTTAAACGGTTACAAACGCTCCTAAACGCCCCGCACAGGTGCGAGGAACCCCCGTGCATGTGCGCAACACACTAACGGGCCCCGCACAAATACGGACCCGCAAATGTCCGAAAGAGGCGTGTAACGGCGAACGGAGGGCGGAGGAAGGCCCCCGAGGGGCGGAGAGACGGGGTCAATGGGCGGGGAAGGGGAGGGGAGAGGCTCCCCGCACATGAACGGGGCCGAATTTCCTATGAAAAAATAGCGCGAGTGAATCACTCGCGTTAGAATGCATTTAAAGGGAAGAGAAACCATTTCCGTCAGCAATGTACAGCAAAACCGGGGAAATCTGCAAAACGTAAGCAGTGTGATACATGTGCACAGCACAAAGGTGAAAATAAAAATAGACAATGACCAAAAAAATAATATTAAAAATAGTAATGCAGCTTGGGAACAGTTACAGTAATGGGCAAATATAAAAATCACACCCAGGATAGTCCCAGAAAAAAAGAAATGAATATTGGAAGGGCCATGGAGCTGAGACTCCCCCAAAAATAATTCCCATCCCTATGGCTTTCCTGGGTGGTTTCCAAATGGTTGCCCATTAATATCACTGTTGTCCAGCTTGTTTAAAAGTAAGGCCCCGGTTTACGTGTCTATTTCTGGGGTTTATCTGCATGTTTGTCACCAGACAAGGTGAATGAGGCCACAGTAAAAGACTGAAGAGCAGGGTGTGCGTCCCCATCCTGACAGGTTTCCTATCACCAGGTACTGCACTGCCTCTGTGGCCACAGTGTGGTGCAGCAGACAGAGCCAGCACCTCCAAGACAGGAGGGTCACAGATTCAAATCCCAGCTGGGGCTCATGCCAGCCCAGTCCCAATATTTTAACCACCACTAAACAGAGATAGTAAAGACACCCCATTATTGCAGAGAACATAATCATGTTGCAAACACCCATATTTTACCCTCCACTGCACATGCACCTGAACAATGGGCATCACCCACAGCCGAGTCCTCCAAATGCAGTCCTGGAGTGGCTCAACCTAATCAGGCCATATGCGTTTGCTAAGATGAGGACATGCCAGCATGTTGGTGGAACAGTACAGAGGGTGGAGGGGGCAGTGGCTGCTAGCCACAGAAGACAGTGGCCTAGCCATGTGCAGTCTGGCACCGTCCACTGCAACAGACAGGCCCTGAGGGATGTACAGACATGGACCTCCCAGGGAACACAGCTAATCCATGACTACACAGTGGTGCAGTGCACACAGACAGTGTATGCAAGAGCAGAAGGTCACAGGTTCTAAAGCTTACCTGGTGCTCCTGGCAACCCAGTCCACATATTTTAACCACCAACAAACACAGATAGTGAAGACACCCCTTTATTGCAGAGAACATAAGTGTGTCTGAAACACCCATGATTTACCCTACACTGCACACACCCCATTACAATGGGCATTACCAACAGCTGAGTTGCACAGATGCAGTCCTGGAGTGGAACAACTCCATCAGTTCACATGTTTTTACAAGATAGGGACATGCCAGCATGTTGGTGGAAGGGTACAGGTGGTGGTGGGGCCAGTGGCTGCGAGCCACAGCATACAGTCGCCTAGCCATGTGCAGGCTGGCACCGTCCACTGCAACACACAGGCCCTGTCGGATGTACAGTTATGGACGTCCCAGGGAACCCAGCCAATCAGTGACCACATGGTGGTGCAGTGCACACAGACAGTGTATGCAAGAATATAAGGTCACAGGTTCAAAGCTCAGCTGGGGATATGGCCAATTCGGCCCACATATTTTTCCAACAACTAAACTGTGCTGGTAAGCACAAACCTGTAATGCAGAGGAGATAGGCATTGTCTATACGGCTATCATTTCCCATCCAAAGCACAGACACCATTAACCGTGGCATCACCCAGATCAGAGTATCCGAAATGCAGACCTGGAGGACCACACACCATTCAGCATCCATGCTGCGGTTAATACAAATGATTGTGCTGCCTATCTATGCACCACCCCCATGTTATGCAGATGTAGCACATGCATATCCATGAGGGACATCCTAAAACCAGAACAGTGTCTGACACACCATGACCTGATGTGTGTAACCCATATGAAAGGCATCAACCACACCCACACACCCACACCCACAGGCCCCATTGGACAATGCATCCTGGAGAGGCAGGACAGTGGGCCCTGCCTGTAACCCCCCAAAGTAGCAGATGTGTACCTTAGCAATGCCACCCCACACCTGGGTACATGGTACACAGCTATCCAAGGTCCCCTGTGAAAATATTCTCATATTGATTCAAATGCTCAGTAGATGTGGCCCATTGAGCACCACCATAACAATCATTCAGATGTGTGTGTTGTGTGCAGCAGGTCTTGTGTCTGATAGTGTGTACCTCCCTGGGGAGTGACCCCCAACAGTCTATGCCTAACATATCCATGCCTGTAGTGTTCCCAGGACTGGTGTGTTGGCCAGAGCTGTTAAACCTCTCGATTGTAGCACAAAAGAGGACCAACCTGGGTAATGGTCACAGCAATGTGAAACATCATCAGACACTCCCAAGAAAGGCAGGGCAAAAATATATGAATGATGGAAGGGTCACCAGCCCCTGCGGCATAAAAGTTGAATGATCACACATTGATGTAGGATAGAGCAGGGTTCCCCACAGCAATGGACAGGTCCCCTATGGCATGCACATGTTGCACAACAGCATGTGTGAGTTGGGGGGAATGTGCAGCATAGGTAGTTGCCTACATGCACACTGTATGGTCTAAAACTGTGCGCCCCCAGCACCAGTAGCAGAAGGGCCTGTAGCATGTTGGCAGAACTTTACTGGTATCTGAGGGGGCCAGTGGCAGGTGGCCAGAGAAGATGGAGGCTGAGCCCATGACATGTGGGTGCACTGGACCACAACAGAAAGGCCCGCTATGACAAACAGAGATGCCATCTCCAGGGTCCACATTGACTCTGTGACTGCAGTGTGGTGCAGGGGACACAGCCATTGTGTTGGGGAGCCAAAGATTACCAGTTCAACTCCCAGCTGGGGCCAACAGCAACACTGTGCACATATTTTACCCACCAGTAAAACGTGATAGGAAATCAAAACACGTCTTGCAGATAACAAAAGCATGTTCAGAGGACCTCTATTTTACCATAAGGATCACTTACCCCTCAAAAATGTACAACACCTACAGCAGAGTCCACACAATGCATCACTGGAGGGCCACATGTCATTCAGCTGTGATGCTGTACCCAATATAGGCCCATGTCAGCATGGTGGCGGATGCCAACTGCTGGCAGAGGGGGCAGAGGCTGCTGCACCACGGCAGATGCTGGCCTAGCCACCCTCATGTGGCTGCAGTACAATCCAACAGACAGGCCCTGTGTGACAAACAGCCATGGACTCCCCCGGGAATGTACTGTTGCGGTGCTAAGACAGTGGTGCAGTACATGTAGCAAGTGCCTCCAAGAGCAGAAGGCCCCAGGTTCAATTCCCGGCTGGGGCACCTGCCATCCCAGTCCCAATGTTTTACCCATGCACGAAACCTGATAGTAAAGAATGGAATTCCCGTGCTGAGGACATAAGTGTTGGTCAAGATACCATAGTTTGCCATAAATACCACACACCACATAAACATATGCCTCACCCACAGCAGAGTCCCCCATATGCAGCCATGGAGGCTCACACATCACTCAGGTTGTCTGATGTCTGCACTAAAGATGTGTGTGATGCAGGTGAGTTGAACACCACCATGGTATGCAGCTGTATCACAGGCATATTAATCACAGACAGCATGAAAGCCCGACCAGTGTTTGAATCACATTGACTGTAGTTGTGAAAATCCCCCCTAGAGCAGTGGGCAACAGGGGCAGAAACACTTGCACCTGTAGGCACCATTATTGGAAGACCGATGAAGTGGCAGGATGTAAGGCCCTGTGTGGCGGTCCAAAAACTAGCATGTGCATACATCAACAATCCCACACTACACATTTGGAGACGTCACACATATATCCAAAGCAATATATGATCACTGACCGATAAAAATGCTCATGCTACGCACAAGCAGAACAGCGAGCTGTCACAAACCAACGTCTCTGATGTATGTGCAATGTGTGTCAGGTCATATCTCCTCCAGAGAGTAGCACCCTGGGAAATTACTCCAAAAGTACATCCCAACGTTGCCATGCCCGCACTGTGCCCATCACTGTTATGTTGGCCAGGGCTCCCAAATAACACCACATCTGCTCAATGTTGTCCTAGGTGTGGGGAGTGTGTGTCTGTCTATCCAGTGTGTGGTGGCTGTCAACACCTCCCACAGACCACACTGATAGCACCGTTGCCATTATTGGCCTGCCAATGTGCATAATGAGGAGCAAAGTACTGTGGGTACAGAACAAACAGGGTGGCTGGAGCAGGATGCAGCTACACAGGGCAAATGTGCATGCCTAGGACCATGCTGTGCCTTGCCATCACCCCCACAGACATGGTGTCCATAGCATGCCCTGTGTGGAGGTCACTCTCACCCTGAACGATCAGTGACCATGGCATGGCTAGGTCCCAACATAGTGCCATATAATAGTTCTCTCATGTGATATATATGGGTTCTGTATATATGGGGCCCAATCACTGAGGTAACTGTGCGGTGGGTGTGCTGACATCCCAGTTATGGGTGCACACAGTTTCCCTGGTAGCATGCACCATGGACTGCCCAGTGGCCTGTCTGCAGTTTGCATGTGTCTGGCTGGAACACCGTGCAGGGTCAGTAGCTGGGCACACAATGTGCCTGCTGCTGGAAAATGTCAGATGGTTTTGGTGAGCTTGGGGTCTCAGGCCATACTGTCTGTCTGCCTCATCCTGAAATATGGATGCGTTCGTAATAGCAGTGAGTGACTTGTAGGGTGTCTGTACCACAGCTGGACTCAGTCTGCTGATGCTGGCAGCTACAAGCACCATAGCTGGGATGTAGAATGTGGAGATGTTATTTTGGGGAAATTGTGTTGCATAGGGAAGGTTTGGTGCTCAGACACACCCGGCCTATAGGTCCTGTAACCTCCTCTCCCCCCCCCTTGCAAATACATCATGAAGGGCAGGGCACCCACACAGGATATGCCCCCTTCGGTGAACATTGTAGCCCACAAGGCCCAGATGGGTCTGGGAGACAGAAATGGTCAGATGTGCCAAACTATCAGACATTGGCAGACAAATTGATATGATGTATAGGCCATCTCAGCCAGGATAGGTGCTGTGTGTCTCACCTCACCCTCAGGGTGAGCAACAGCCACACACACTGGGATGGTCTGTACCCACTCTGCACCAGCAACACAGAAGGTCAGTGTCCAACACGAGGCCCAGGTGCTGTGGGGTTGCACACCCTATCACTGGACCATCACTAGACTGCTGCCTTGCATGTGCAGTGCATCATGGGTGCGAGTGGATCGACCACACCCTGTTAACTGCAGCACAAAGTCTGCAGAGGTTATATTGCAGCCAGACAGACCTCTCATCACAGCCACAGAGCTGTAGTCCCCTGGTGACTGCAATGCCTCTGAAGTGAAAGGTTGGTGGTTCAAATCCAAAGTGTGTTTGTACAAGCAAAGTTATTTATATATTGACCTTGGCCCCTATACTCCACCAGTCAGCAGCAGTGCAGGTTTGAATTTATATATTTATGCTTTTCCTCTATACCGCTTTTTCCAAAGATCAAAGGCGGTTTACACCTAACATATAATGAACATGGTTTTACATGGAACAGCGCTTACATTGCTGAAAAGTAACATACATTGAAGATGACATTGTAACATATAGCAAACATTTTGAAGGTTCATGGGGGCTGTCAGGCCTGGAATGTGTGTAATGTCCTGTAGTACTGACAATTCAAAAACCATCACAGTGCATTAACCCAAGTCCACCCTATACGGTTGCGTAAGGAGCACATGATGCAGACAGCACTGTGAGGATCTCAGAGCTTCCAGCACTATTTCACAGTCAGGGACCTGTCAGTGGCTGCACTCACCAATAACCACACTGTGGATGGAAACATGCAACCTCTGGCTCCACAGGTATCAAGGTTAGGTGTGGGCCACAGCTCAATTGCTAAGAACAGATGCCTGTCTGTGTGCTATGGTCACCAGGGGTGCGCTGTTCCATTGGTGAGAATGGTGTACCTCACATGATGTATGCAGCAGTGTGAGGGTCTTGCCACTAGCAGCACCTCTGTAATGTGGGAACCGGTCTGGGGCAGGTAACACTGTTGCAATGTATGAAGATATATGCCTGGTGCAGCACAGATGTACATGAAAACAATCATGGCTACTGTTGCACTCAAGTATGAGAATGTGTGATGCCTGAGACAGGCACTCCAGAGCCCAAGTGAAAGATGTAACCCATGATGCCTGGTTAAGCAGTCCATGTATCAACCATTGTGCTATTTCTCAAAAACCAGGACTGTATGCCATCACACATACCAAAGGATAATGTGCAGTGTGGTGACATGCGGACCCACATAGTCCTGTAATGTCCAACACGCAACCTACTTTGCGTGTGCAATGCTCATATATGAATCTCCCCCCCAACCCCTATGGCAACCACCACATAATGTCTGTCCAGACATGGAGATACACCACAGAACATATTTCACTGGCACACACAACCCCCTATCACCAGGTTGAGTGACACCTGACGCTGATGGTCTGTCTGCACCCATAACTAGTAGTGTCCGAGCACTACTTGCTATGTGACACACATAGCACACCTCATCTGACAATGCACCAGCAATCAGTTGATATGTGTCCAGAGGTTCAAGACCACACTGTGTGAACAAGGGTAAACCATAATAATTATTGTTTGTTAAAGGACATTAGAGACACCCCCGTAGCTATGTGATTAGGCACAGAACAGTAAACATATTTTGAGCACAAACATTAAAAATCAGTATGAATGGTGCGTGTAGGTAGTATTTGCAATTTGCAGACGCGCAGCCATGCGCCGCGCACGTGCGTGATACGCCACGCGCAAATCCGGAAGTTGCGCCGGGAGCGTCCGCGCGTCACCACGCCCAGAAATAAACATGGCGTCCCGAACAAGGAAGGCCGCCTTTAGCCACAGAGAGCTGTGCCACCTGGGCTCCCTGATCACAAATAAGCAGCACAAGCTGTTCCCAGGGCCCTCCAGGAGAAAGAACATGGGGAGGATCCTGAGGGCCTGGGAGAGGGTGACCAGGCGTTTCAACAGACAGGCAGACCACCCACGGGAGGTAAGTGAATGGACCTAGGTCAAAATAAACATACACACATACAGGGTTGATGTCAGCTGTCCATGCTGTTGTGTGTAAGTAGTCTGTATAAGTTAAGTGTAGCAGGTGAAACACATGCCATATACATGTGGTATCACATCTGAGTGTGTGGCCATGTAGCCAGGTGTTGACGGTTTGGGCCACAGAGGGCATGATGCCCCCCTGGCGTCATGACAGCTGCTGGTGTTGATACAGTAAAGCACACTGTAACAAAACTAGGCCATGCATCTGCATAAGGAGCGTATGCAAACATCCTGTGTTGATGGCGGTATCTGCAGCAGCAGGGTAACACATAGGGGTAACCATCAGGGGTGGTGCAACGTTAAGCACATGGGGCCTCAGACATCCAGGTGATCTGGGGTTGTCTGCCAATGTTGTCGAATACATCCACCCTATCCTCAGGGGTCCAGAGAGCCCCTCAAAGTGTGCACTCAGTCACTCTGGGGATATGTGTGTGTGTCAGAACGTTCTGGGGAGCAGCATCACCACCTCCAGGAGTCTACAGGGCCCCTCAAAGCGGTCCCTCATTCCCCCTGGGGATATGGTTGTGTGTACTAATGTAGTTGGAAGCATCCCCCCACCTCCAGGGGTCCAGAGAGGCCATCCAAAGTGGGCTCTGTGTCACCCTGGAGATATGGCTGTGTGTACTAATGTAGTTGGAAGCATCCCCCTACCTCCAGGAGTCCAGAGAGGCCATCCAAAGTGGGCTCTGTGTCACCCTGGAGATATGGCTGTGTGTACTAATGTAGTTGGAAGCATCCCCCTACCTCCAGGAGTCCAGAGAGGCCATCCAATGTGAGCTCTGTGTCACCCTGGAGATATGGCTGTGTGTACTAATGTAGTTGGAAGCATCCCCCTACCTCCAGAAGTCCAGAGAGGCCATCCAAAGTGGGCTCTGTGTCACCCTGGAGATATTGGTGTGTGTTCTAATGTAGTTGGAAGCTCCCCCTACCTCCAGGAGTCCAGAGAGGCCATCCAAAGTGGGCTCTGTGTCACCCTGGAGATATGGCTGTGTGTATTAATGTAGTTCGAAGCATCCCCCTACCTCCAGGGGGCCAGAGAGAACATTCAAAGTGGGCTCTGTGTCACCCTGGAGATATGGCTGTGTGTACTAATGTAGTTGGAAGCATCCCCCTACCTCCAGGAGTCCAGAGAGCCCATCCAAAGTGGGCTCTGTGTCACCCTGGAGATATGGCTGTGTGTACTAATGTATTTGGAAGCATCCCCCTACCTCCAGGAGTCCAGAGAGGCTATCCAAAGTGGGATCTGTGTCACCCTGGAGATATGGCTGTGTGTACTAATGTAGTTGGAAGCATCCCCCTACCTCCAGGAGTCCAGAGAGGCCATCCAAAGTGGGCTCTGTGTCACCCTGGAGATATGGCTGTGTGTACTAATGTAGTTGGAAGCATCCCCCTACCTCCAGGAGTCCAGAGAGGCCATCCAAAGTGGGCTCTGTGTCACCCTGGAGATATGGCTGTGTGTACTAATGTAGTTGGAAGCATCCCCCTACCTCCAGGAGTCCAGAGAGGCCATCCAAAGTGGGCTCTGTGTCACCCTGGAGATATGGCTGTGTGTACTAATGTAGTTGGAAGCATCCCCCTACCTCCAGGGGGCCAGTGAGAACATTCAAAGTGGGCTCACTCTCACCCTGGAGATATGGCTGTGTGTACTAATGTAGTTGGAAGCATCCCCCTACCTCCAGGAGTCCAGAGAGGCCATCCAAAGTGGGCTCTGTGTCACCCTGCAGATATGGCTGTGTGTACTAATGTAGTTGGAAGCATCCCCCTACCTCCAGGGGGCCAGTGAGAACATTCAAAGTGGGCTCACTCTCACCCTGGAGATATGGCTGTGTGTACTAATGTAGTTGGAAGCATCCCCCTACCTCCAGGAGTCCAGAGAGGCCATCCAAAGTGGGCTCTGTGTCACCCTGGAGATATGGCTGTGTGTACTAATGTAGTTGGAAGCATCCCCCTACCTCCAGGAGTCCAGAGAGGCCATCCAAAGTGGGCTCTGTGTCACCCTGGAGATATGG
This sequence comes from Ichthyophis bannanicus, assembly GCA_033557465.1. Lineage (NCBI taxonomy): Eukaryota > Metazoa > Chordata > Amphibia > Gymnophiona > Ichthyophiidae > Ichthyophis > Ichthyophis bannanicus. The sequence continues at coordinate 107,337,019 of CM066038.1, forward strand.
CTGTGTGTACTAATGTAGTTCGAAGCATCCCCCTACCTCCAGGGGGCCAGTGAGAACATTCAAAGTGGGCTCAGTGTCACCCTGGAGATATGGCTGTGTGTACTAATGTAGTTGGAAGCATCCCCCTACCTCCAGGAGTCCAGAGAGCCCATCCAAAGTGGGCTCTGTGTCACCCTGGAGATATGGCTGTGTGTACTAATGTAGTTGGAAGCATCCCCCTACCTCCAGGAGTCCAGAGAGGCCATCCAAAGTGGGCTCTGTGTCACCCTGGAGATATGGCTGTGTGTACTAATGTAGTTGGAAGCATCCCCCTACCTCCAGGGGGCCAGTGAGAACATTCAAAGTGGGCTCACTCTCACCCTGGAGATATGGCTGTGTGTACTAATGTAGTTGGAAGCATCCCCCTACCTCCAGGAGTCCAGAGAGCCCATCCAAAGTGGGCTCTGTGTCACCCTGGAGATATGGCTGTGTGTACTAATGTAGTTGGAAGCATCCCCCTACCTCCAGGGGGCCAGTGAGAACATTCAAAGTGGGCTCACTCTCACCCTGGAGATATGGCTGTGTGTACTAATGTAGTTGGAAGCATCCCCCTACCTCCAGGAGTCCAGAGAGGCCATCCAAAGTGGGCTCTGTGTCACCCTGGAGATATGGCTGTGTGTACTAATGTAGTTGGAAGCATCCCCCTACCTCCAGGAGTCCAGAGAGGCCATCCAAAGTGGGCTCTGTGTCACCCTGGACATATGGCTGTGTGTACTAATGTAGTTGGAAGCATCCCCCTACCTCCAGGAGTCCAGAGAGCCCATCCAAAGTGGGCTCTGTGTCACCCTGGAGATATGGCTGTGTGTACTAATGTAGTTGGAAGCATCCCCCTACCTCCAGGAGTCCAGAGAGAACATTCAAAGTGGGCTCACTCTCACCCTGGAGATATGGCTGTGTGTACTAATGTAGTTGGAAGCATACCCCTACCTCCAGGAGTCCCGAGAGGCCATCCAAAGTGGGCTCTGTGTCACCCTGGAGATATGGCTGTGTGTACTAATGTAGTTGGAAGCATCCCCCTACCTCCAGGGGGCCAGTGAGAACATTCAAAGTGGGCTCACTCTCACCCTGGAGATATGGCTGTGTGTACTAATGTAGTTGGAAGCATCCCCCTACCTCCAGGAGTCCAGAGAGCCCATCCAAAGTGGGCTCACTCTCACCCTGGACATATGTGTGGTTGCGCCAGTGAGTTTGCTACACATCCACCCAAACGCGTGGGGTGCAGGGAGACCATCAATGTGTGCCCTCAGAACCCCTGGGGTTATGTTTGTATGTGCTACTATTGCCTAAGACATCCCCCAATCTGCAGGTGTCCGCTGAGCACACCTGGGTGTGCCCCTGTCACCCAGGTGATATGGTGCAGTGACACAGCTGATGAGCCAATCACCCGCATCTCAGGCAGACATGATACATGCGTTGTGTGGGCAGGGTGTCAACATGGTGCAATGCTGTATCCTGATGATGATGTGCCGTGGCATGCACAAGACCCTGGTGGCGGAAGAGCTGATTGTGATGGAGGGTATGTCAGCCAGATGTGTCCCATAGGGTATAGTGGTCTGGCTGCACGGCATCCGCAGTCTAGGGGCCACATAGCCCAGGACAAACACTGTAGATGTATGGAGATGATATGTAGGATGCAGATGTTGATGTGCGTGAGCAAATACGCACACACAGTACCTCCAAGAACCAGGTCATAACCTCTGCAATGGCAACCTGTCCACAGCTATGTATGTTGATTCAGGTCGCACATTCCCGCAGCCCCCAGGCATAACGCCCCTGTTTGCATAGGTATCTCACAGATGCCCTTGAAAGGTTGCAAGCACCCAGTCAGGTTGGCCCAGATAGCCTAACAAGCACACATGACCAGAGGTGGGAATAGCCCATAGTGTGTGCAGTGACACCTCCCAGAAACATTCAGGACACAGGTCAGAGGAACATAACAACACCCGATATGCCTGAATGGGACAGATGCCTGTCCACCATGACCAGTATGCTGTGTCCAACATTTGCCAAGGTTGGACTGACGTAGCTATCAGTATCCCTATGACATACAGGATACACTGATCCTGTAGTGGTCTGACAAGTGACATCTCTGGCTATGTACAAAGGCATGTGTCATGGACGTGTCCCCTGCCAAGGTGCATAGGGGAACCCACCCAATGTCTCATGTGTCTTTAAACACCCATGTGTGCTGGTACACTCTGTTGCCATTGGTCGTGGAGTGCATGGCATGTGTACATAGTGTGACCACAAATGTGTGGGAAATAACACCCACAGGGTGACAGTGCTTAGCATGGACACCATCAGTGGCCAGACAAAATGGACATGGCAATGCCATGTCTCTCAAGGGTGCCAAAGGGAAACGGATATGTGCGCTCTGGGAGACCTGCACAATGCACATAGGTGTGACTGCACACATGGCCACACACACAGCTAGGCATGTAGGTTGTACAGGGGACAGCTATACATCAGGAACAAGCAGGAATGAGTTGACACATGATGGTACCTGATGGCCTGTTGAGGCCAGCATGCCACAGCTCCCCACCAGACATCTGATAAGCACAGGGGGGGATCACACAGCCCCTGTCACCTTCCCTGATGCTAGCCCAAAATGCTGCACCCCAGCTCATTAGGTTAGGCCAAATCCCCATCTCTGTGTCCCTGTATGTGCACTACACCCGACGTTATAGCCATCCCTGTGTCTGTGCCTGCTGATGCCGCCACTACCGTTGACACTGGTGTATGTTTACCACCCTCACTAGTGGTTGTGTGGACCTCACCCAAGCACAAGACAAGGGGGGCATTGAGAATGACACACCCATGTCCCCACAATATCTGTGCCCAGTCCAAAGCCACAACACCAGCATGGAAGCCACGCCCTGTGCCAGGGGACGAGAGTGGGGGGTGCAGATCCCTCCCCGGTCACTGTCAGCCATGGCCAGTGTGCTGACTGGCGAGGGCCCTCACGTGCGATGTCACGATGATTGGACAGTGGGGTGGCACACAGGGGTGGTAGGCTGAACCAGGCAGCCAGGCACAGTGGCCACCACCACACAAACATGGCTGTGTGGGGAGCAATGTTCCCTGTGCAGCCCCATGTTCCCTGTGTATCACATCTGACACAACATACAGTGTGCTGGTTCCAAAGGGGTCCCGAACCCTAGGACATGGGGGTGCCCCGGTGGTGGGACTGAGGAGCGCACACTGCACAAACATCCCTGGTGGTATCACTGGCCATGAAAAGCGACTCTGTGACCACAGCAAGGTATGGGGTCAGCAGATGTGTCTGAACCCCATGTGCCGTGCTGTGTGGCATGGGCTGTGACCGTTAAATAGACACAGGCAGAGCAAGTGTCACCAGCGCACAGGGTGCTGCACAAAACATGCTAGTGCAGCTAGCCTTGCCACACCAGGGTATCTGTAACCACCCCATACCACACACATTGTGTCACTACAGCCCACAAAGATTATGGCCACAGCATGGGCATATGGACCATCAGTGCATGTGTTTGGCATGTGGTACCCATTGGTGCCAGGTCACACCTGGTAGTATGCGCCTCTGTCCCAGTACCGTAGTCTGCCCCATCCCCCAGGGACAAGACACGTCAAACCCGCTGCGGTGACCAGTGAATGTGACCACTCAGAGGATAGTACTGTCAATTGCAAGGGGGTGCCTGCATGTCCCAACAGGAAACTGTTGTTGGGCCATGACATGTCCCACCAGGGGCTGGCATGCCCTGTGGGCAGGGTCCAATCAAGTGCAGTCACAACTGACGTACAACACAGGACACATGAGGCAGACAATCCCCACCATCCACAGACCTCATGGGAGGATGCCACACCTACAGGAAAACCAAACGTTCAGGGTACCCCCATGAACAGGATGGGATACACCCCCCAACAACCCCCCACATGCCGTAGAGCTATATAACAGCTATGCTGCGTTGACGTCACCTGCGTCCCCAGAGAAAAGGCACCCTAATTGTTCCAGTGTGGGGTAGTCAGGTATGCTGAGAACATGATGACACAGAGGACATGCCGTGAAACAGCCTGGTAGGTGCCCATGAACAACGATGCCTAGCTCGCAGCTTGTGCCATGCATCTCTGCTGTCACCCAGGATACTGTCCATAACCCTGTTCCCTGGGGATGGCATGGATGTGGGTCTGCCAACATCGCTGACACCTAGATGCGCACCTCCCACATGACAAGCGTGGGGTCTAGGTAGCCCATGTCAGGCATGCCTGTGGCGAAGGCAAATCATGCTTACAGTGTAGCATTGGAATGGTGACGGGGCATAGGCTGGGTCCCCACCATTGCCATTGTGGCACGGACCTGTGTCTGCATTGCTGCAGCAGCAATGGACCACCTGTCATACGATAAGGTGTGATCCACCCCCTGTATGTGTCTCCAACTGTCAAGCACAATCCCCATGCAAACATCCCGAGCGTGGATGCTGACAGGCCAGTCCTGGCCAGGTGGTCCCAAAAACAATGATTGCGCAACTGAAAGACCATCCACAAACCCCCTCTGTGCAGCACGAATGGATGCTAGCAGTCAGATGCCCAACATGGAACACCCCCAGCTTGAGATGATATAACTGGCAGCGACACACAAAACACCACATGTGGGAGACACCCAGCCGTATCTGGTCCACCAGCGACAGCACCCACAGGACCCCAGGGTACCTGGTGAGTTATCCCCCCCCCTCGCCATCCACGGAAACATCTGTCGACTTTCCCATGAGGCCCATGTCCACCCATGCATGTGTTGTGGGACAGACCATAGGAAGCCTGGAACATGCCCATCACATGAGGTAGCCCAGGATACACCCCCAAACACCCCCACCCCCCATAACACAACGGAGGAACATTTCCCAGAAGCAGACCCCAGCAGAACCCAGGGGATATGTGTGAGACAGGTCAGGAGGGGTACAAGTGGGAGCACCCCGAGAAATGGCCTGTGTGTTCCACAGCCCCTATCTGTGCACAACTGAGTCAACAGGAGGGAACAGACACATCTGGGACTCCACAGGACTGGCCAGGTCTATCCCTGTGATAGGTGGATATATGTCATGACCTACAACATGTATCACCATTCCCCCACAGGCCTCACTAAACCCCCCCCCCCACCCGATCACATGGATGCCGGCAACCATGTGCACAGCCACCCCTTAGTCCGTCCGTCCACAGAGTATCCGCTATGTTGGTAGGGGTGGGGCATCTCAACACACAGCTCACACCCTGGGTCCAGACACATCACACACAGTATGCACATGGTGCATGGCTGTGAGAGCTGCCAAGCTGTGTGGCAAGGGGACATGCGTATAACCACACCTGGACGTGCTGGCCATCTGGAAACAGCCACTGCAGGAGGTTAGGCCTGCTCCCCCTCCCACACACCAGGTGCATGCCACGATGTATGTGGTTGCAGAGATATCCTGGGAGCTGGCACAGCCCCTCGCACATCTCTTTGCGGTCACACGAGCATGACCGGTTCACAGACTGACAACAACACACCTGCTGCAGCCGTGACATCCCTGCATTGTGCACATGGGAACATGGGCCCTGCAAGTAAATCACCTCCTTGACCCTGAAATGCACCAGCAGGTGGGTCACATGGACGCATCATGGGCCCCATCCTAGTCTGTCTGTGTGCATGTCAACACACGAGCAGCGACATGGAGACTGCAGATGACCATCACGGGCCAGTACTGCTCAGCTGGGGGCCCACATAGGGATGCTAAGTGTGATAGGGATGCTGTGAAACACCAATCACAAACATACCCATCCCTGAGGCAACCCCCATAGGGGATGTCACAGATCCCTACTGTGTGGGTGAGCTGCCACACAGGGCACACCCATTATGGGGTGCATACCCTGCCAATGGTGCCTAGGGGGCGCCACCAATGGTGACTATGTCCCACGTTAAGCATGGGACCACAGACACACCCACCATGGACAGCTGCTGTCAATGCACAGCTGGGATCTGTCTGGCAAGGGAGACCATCTCCCCTAGGTGATGTTTCCCCCCCTCATCCACTGTGTGTCTGTCACGCCCCACCTGTTGCCCTCCCGCTCCCCCCCTCTGTCCATCATTGTGCCACCCACCATTCCACCGATGTCATGTGTGGTTGTGGTGATATGGGTGGATCAGCATGCAGTCAACATGTGATGCTGCTGAGCGCTTCCTTATGTGACAATGCATGTTTGTGCCAGCTAGGCTCGTATGATACTGCCGTGACACAGCTGTGAAAACCTACTCCCACATCTCCAAGGCAATGGCCTGCCGGGGTTGCATTACGCAGCTGTATATGCCACAAACAGCAGGGGTGGGGCTGCAGGTAGATGCGTCACACACAGGGCAATGTAATCTGGTTGTGTGCACCAGTGACAGGTGTTAGGTGCTGACCACAGACAACGTTTACATATCCACAGGTGGAGGACCTGAGGAAGAAGGCACGGGAGCTCAGACGCTACCACCACCCGAGTTCCTTGAGAGCTGCAGAAGGGAGCAACAGGAACACCATGATGGTCAGTATTGCCAGGGCTAGGTCGCAGGTTCAGGTCCGCCATGGGACCACCAGCCTGTGTCTCACCTGTATCTGTAAATGTTGTATGTGCCACACATGGATGTGCCCTGATGTCTGTCATCCTTCACAGACAGTGATGCCAGCGATGGGGCACCACACACCTCCACCTATTGTCTGCGTCGACCCACCACCCGGCGCGCGAGGCAGGTGGAGTTGGAGACAGAGGACGACGGACAGGAAGGGCAGACGGAGGCAGAGGAGGAGTTGCCGATGGAGGCAGAGCCGACGCCTGTGACAGACGTGGGGGAGGAGGAGGATGTCACCCCACCCACCCATGACCAGGGGGATGAGGAGGAGGAGGATGTAATCATAGTGGGTGCAGGGGAGGGGGGAACAGGGGGTCGGGGTGGAGGCAGGGAGGGGGGAGGGGGGGTCACGGACTGGCCAGGGAGGGTGGGGGGAGGGTGCACAGGGAGGGGGGAGGGGTGGGAGGGGGGTGGTGGCAAACACAGCCCAGCACAGGGCCGAGGGGGCAGCAGTCAGACACTGCAGGCGTCAGCACAGCATGGGCGGCAGCATGATCATGCACCACCCAGGGCCACTGTGTCACACCACATGCACATGCCAGCACACAGACTGCAGCCACTGTGTGTCTGTGTGCTGGCAGGTGCATGGACGAGGTGTTAGTGGCCCTGGCTGATGCACGACGTGACACCCATGTCGTTTTACACGCGCTGCAGAGTCTGACTGTGGCTGTTCGGCAGGTGGCCACTGATGTGGTGGAGTTGGCATCCCGGTTACCACCTGCCGAAGAGCATCACCGGTACCAGCGATGGCACCTGTGACGCCCCCATGTGCCCTGTGCTGTGCTGGGTTCACACCCCCGATTGTGTCATGTGTGGTTGGGCATGTTGCCCATTGTTAATGTTTCAAAAAATAAAAGTTTGTTCAACTTTCTTGACCCAATGGTCACGTGTCATCCTTACACGCAACATGTATGCAAGCACGGGATATGTATTGCGACCTGGAGGGCCAGGAGAGGCGGACATGTGTGTCATACGTGTCCTGTGCGCACATGCAGTCAGAGGGGCCATATATGTGTGGGGCCGTGGGTACAGGGTATGGCCATGGGATGCTGCCTGGTGGGGGTCCACCCGAATTACCCTGACACATGGATGTGTGCTGTGTAGCACCATGTGTTGCTGACTGCATGGACCGCCTGACACATGATACCCCTGTCTGCCTATACCACCCACATGCCCTAGGGGTGTGCCATGGCATGCAATGTGCTTTGCAAGCAGCGGCGATTGTCAGGCATCTGCACACAGTGCGAGTGTAGGTAGGGGACAACATTACTATGGAACACAACAGTACGCGTGAGGTCTGTGAATATTCACCCTCCCTGACCATGGGTGTGTGTGAGCAACACCCAGCTCCTGGCCCTGGGAAATCTGACGCACCCTGTGAGGGTCACAGCTGTCCTGTTGTGGCAGTGATGCAGGTGTAACTGGCAAGCCAAACCACACATTGGCAATGTGCAAAGGGTAATGGGGAAATGGTCATGGACCAACCATGCATGTGCGCAATACATAAGGGACCACAGGTGCACAAATATGCTACAGACCTGGCATACCCTGTTTGCTACAGTTTTATTTGGCAAAGGTTACTGTCGATGGCGCAGCCGACCGCGCCTGCCCATCCCATCCCCCCCTTCCTCTGCGGTGCAACACCCTCCCCCTGTGAAGATGGAGGCGCTGGTGGCTGCGGAGCCGGTGGTGCTGGTGGTGCTGGTGCCGGTGCTGGTGCTGGTGCCGGTGCCTGTACCCCCTGGTGTCTTGCCGCCAGCATCCCCTCCAGGGCCACACACATGCGTTCGAAAGGTATAGCCCTCACCACCTCTGTGAGGCCCTGTAGCTGTGCCGTTGACTGGTCCAGCTTGTTGCATACGACATCAATGGACGCTCTGATGTCCCTCAGCGCCTCACGCAGGCCTGTGGGTGAGACAGAGTGTTGTATGAGAGATAGCCCTTGGTCTGAGAAATACATCAACACAGTGACAGGTTGCACATCATCACCAGGGATACTACTGTGGTATGGCTTACTCCTGTAGACAAAGGTGTGTGGTGATGTGGCAGCCTGTGCCACACTAGTGTGGGGAGACCCCACACACAGCACACGGTCCACCCTAAGAGAGGTTCTGATGCACGTGACCCATGTGGCTGTGATGCATCACACATGTACTGCATGTTCTGCTACGGTTGTGCATACGGGGGACTGAACACATGTCTCTCGACATGGGAGCTGGTGGCTGACACAGGGACAGGGACAACAGAGGCACACCATCACAGGTGCCCTGAAAGGGTGGGGGTCAGGGGGACAGGGTGGGGCCACAGGGCGGCAGGAAAACAGACCTTGGACAGGTCCCTGTTGGAGGGGGCTCTGATCACAGGGTTGAGATGTGTGCATCGGTACAACAGACCCTCACTGGCGCATGTGCATGGCTGCATCATCCGTCTGGCAACGCTGTTAGGAGAGGGTACGGCCCATGTTGTGTGACGGCAGGGACATGTTGTGTGTGTGGAGAGGCATGGTACCAGTGCGTGGTAACTGTGCAATACAGGCGGTGGGCATGGTCCGATAGGATTGGGCAACAGATGGAGCAGCAGGGGCTGACAGCCCCACAGACATACAGGCAATGTAAGCTGGTTATGCACATAGCAGGCGCTGCCCCATGGGGTGTGGTGCGTCATAACACTGAAGGGGGGGGGGGAGGGCCGTGGCCTGCGGTATGGGTGTGCACATGCGGGGTATGGTCCAACGCTATACACAACAGAGGTCATCACATGACCAGTGTGTCCATGTAGGTGACCAACCCAACTGTGCAATTGGGGGGCATATTGTCATGTCCCCACGAGGGGGACATGTTATTGCACAAAGTGATATGTCATGCACGACATTGTATATGTGCGCATTCAGGAGGCCCTGTGGGACCCGTCCCTCACCCGGGCCAACTCTACATGCTCCCTGACCCGGACATCTGGTGGGTGCCAGGTATCTGGGTGTCTGGACAGGCTTTGTCTGCTGTAGGGCTATCACATTCTGGCGGGCAAATACATCTATAGCATGGTGTGGACAGGGGGACGTGTGCCCCAACAGGTCCAGGGCTGCATAGGGCATGGTGGGTCTGTCCCAGTTGCCCCTGGATGATGTGGCAAATGCCATTCTGATGCGTGTGTGTCAGCTGCATGTGTGCGATGCGGCAGACTATTGCTAGGTCAATGCATGTATACATCCCCTTTCTGATAACGTGTGGCCGTTGTCAGACAGATGCCTGGGTGTGATTCATCCCAGGCCTGTCAGGGGTATATACTAATATGTTGTGCACGGGAATGTGGGGGATGTAGCCCATTTATGACAGACACGGCTGCTCACACTGATCAGTTATGCCTCCTCAGGTGTGGACGCCAACAGGATATTGCTATGTGGGGTGGCTTCCACCCAACACAGATGTCCTTGATAGCACACACAACAGGATACCTGCTGTCAGTGTTAAACGTGCGGTGACACGGGGCAGGGGTGTCAACAGTTGGACATGTCATGGAATCCCCAGAGATGTGTGCAGCCCTGACTGTACACAGAATGGTTTTTTCTGTGCAGGCTGTGGCAAGGTTATCCATACCAATCGTTGAAAACAAACATAGGAACATAGGAACATGAGATATGCCATACTGGGGTCAGACCAGGGTCCATCAAGCACAGTATTCTGTTTCCAACAGTGGCCAATCTAGGTCATACGTACCTAGCAGTTCCCCAAAGGGACAGAGGTCCCACAATGCTTGTATTGGATCAAGCATTGGTATCCTGGGTACCTTCCTAATGATGGTTTATGGAACCTTACCCCAGGAACCTGTCCAAACATTTTCTAAACACAGTCTACCTAACAGCCTTTACTACATCCTCCGTTAACAAATCCCAGAGTTTGAGTACACGTTGTGTGAAAGACGACTTCCTGTTATCAGTCGTAATAGTTTACCCTGTGGCTCCAGTGCATGTCCCCCAGTCTCTCTATATTCTGATAAGGTAAACAATTGATCTACGTCTACCCATTCCACACGTCCATGGATCTATAGACCTCTATCATATCTCCCCTCAGCAGTGTCTTTCACAGGTTAAGGAGCACCAACCCTTTTAGCCTCTCCTCATAGGAGTGGACTCCTATCCCCTTTGCCATTTTGGTGGCTCTTATCTGACCCCTCTTCTGTACTTGCTATATCCATTTTAAGATACGGAGACCAGAATTGCACACAATATTCAGGGTGCGGTAGCCCATGGAACGATATAGAGGCATGATAACATCTTTACTTGTATCTCACATTCCTTTCCTTATCATACGTATCGCTCTATTTGATTCTTTTGGCCGCCGCTGCACATTGGGCCGAGGGTATGAACATGGTATCTGCAATGACGCCTAGATCATCTCCCTGGGTGGTGGTGCCTAATGTTGAGCCCTGCATCATGACACCATAGTTTGGGTTGGTACTCCCTAGGTGAATAACCTTGCACTTCAACACATTAACCATCATCTGCCATTCTGATGCCCAGTCCTCCAGTTTATCAGGGTCCTCTTGCATGTGTCCGCAATCCCTGTGGTTCTTTACAACTTGAAATAGTTTTGTGTCATGTGCAAATCTGATAACCTCACTCGTCACACCACCTTCCAGGTCATTTATGATATCTCAAAAAGCAGCGGACCCAGCACAGATCCCTGTGGTACACCATTATTCACCTTTCCCCATTGGGGAAATTGGCCATTTAGCACTACCCTCTGCTTCATATCTTCCAACCAGTTCCTGATCCACAATAGTACACTGCCTCCCATGCCAGGACTCTATAGCTTTGCAGAAGGTCTCTCATGAGGGACCTTGTCAGAGGTTTCATGACAGTCCAGATACACAGCATCAACCGACTCACCTTTGTCCACCTGCTTATTCACATCCTCAAGATACATAACAGATTAGTAAGACAGGATCTTCTGGTCTAAAGCATGTTGGCTGTCCCCCATCAGGTCGTGACTATCTACCTGCTGAGTACATTTAATCATTATGATGTTTTCTACCATTTGTCAAGGTACTTACGTCAGGCTCACCGGTCTGTGTTTTCCCGTATAACCCCTCGATCCCTTTTTAAAAACACATCACCATCACCAGTAAGACCCATGACCAAGAACATAACCATACCCATAGCCAACACCGTATGGATCAACTGTTCTCTGCAGGTTAACCTCCATCTCCCACACATGGACTCCAGGATCATTGCATCAGGGCACACATTCATGTAGGTATGCTCAATTGATAGCAGTTACCCAGCTGATCATCCACCTGGCTTGCTTCCCACTGCGTGGCTATCAGTCATACCCAGGGGCCTCTATGGGTGGATATGAGGACAGGTTTGTATGTCTGTGCGATGGTAGGTGTACTTTCCAACATATTATGACATAAGGGGTGTGGACATGGGGGAATCCATGTATCCACAGCTTGTACCTTGGGGCTCCTCCCCCCATCAACAGTCATGTTTCCACATGAGGGCCTGACACAGAGGGATTCCCCAATGGAGCAGAATTCATGCTGCATGATGTATTTCCCAGCTGTCGGCAGGGGACAGGGGTGGAGCCAGGGCATAGGTCAGTGTTTCCACCTGTGCTCCCATCGCTATGGAGGGTTCCTCGCTAGATAGACTGGCCATTATGTTCACCAGTTCCCATGTCCAGCTGCCCAACACAGTTCGCAAGGACACTGGGACTCTCTTCACATACCATCTGGCACGTGTCCCAGGGTCCCTTCGACGTGCAGATGCCGCTGCCAGAGGTACCGTCTGGAGAACCCTAGCTCTGCAGCACCATTTCCCTGACCCTCACCACTCCACTGATGTGGGCCTGCCTTCTGATTGTGTCCCAGTACACGTACCTCTCCTGCTTCGGCGCCACCTCACAGCGCATCTGCGCTTCATCCCTCGAAGAGTCACATGCCATCTCGGTCTTGCACTGTGGCCTTTGCATCCGATGATGCTGGGGGGATCAGGATCATGCTCCCTGAGATGATAGTCCACTGTAGATGGCACTCCATGTGGCCTCTGCCTTGGTGTGTGCTCCACCCTAGCACTGCACAGCTGTGATGACTCAGGCCCTGCCCTTTGGGGTGTGTAGTTGGGGAACACCTCATAGCCCTCTTGCATGGACACACGTTACCACACACCGCTTCCTTTTCTGTCTCTGGGGACCCTGGTGCATTCTGGGAGCGGTGGTGTGTCATCGCAGGTACCTGCTGTCACATGCCATACAGGACTGACAGTTTGCGTGTCCTGGGTCACTCACCCTTTCAGGGGCTCCCTCCTGACCTATGATAAGCTTGCTTATCACTGGGTTCACACAACGCTGCAGTTATGTCAGCATCTGACTGTGTCCATTGGCCCTCGAATGCTGTGCTGTTTGTTACCTGACCATCCGCAACCCAACGCCATACCCCTGTGTCTATCCCGCCAATATGCCACGTACATAACCCTCACCGGTAGCAGTCTGTTGGTGTACAATGAGACAAACAACACAATCACATCACACAGAGAACAGTTACATAAACCTTGTGTATGTGACCACCTCATGGCACCCACCTTCAGCATTGCGTGCTCCACCTGCGCCATGGCTGGTGAGCAACTCCTCTGTGGGACATCAGAACGTCCACTGTGGTGCTGGGTCTGCGAAGGGGTTGTGCCTTGGTAGTCATCTGGCGGTTGGGTGGTGGGTGGGGACCCCGTCATTAGCCTGGCTGGCAACATGGCTTGCGGGGGGCATGTTTCCGGACGTCCGCAGGTGATGATCCCGCTGGTCGGTCTGGGGGGGCGAGGGCTGTGGGGCTCAGTTGTCTATCTTTGCTTGGCGCCTGATTTGCTGGGCCTCTGTGTCCTCCCAGTCGCCTCTGTCACATCCTCCTCGGGGCCTCGATCTACGTCCTCCCCCTGCTCGGCGCCCTCATGCGCCTCCCATGGCTGCTGTAGTCACCTGTGAATTTGTGAGCAATAGAGTGGTGGTTGGGCTTCTTGATGAGGTATCTACGCCACACAAATGTATCCGCTTGTGCTGTGGTTAAATTCACATACATGCTGTTTGGGGATGCTTTGTGCATGCATACTGCTTACACACGTGGTCACCTGCCGCTTCCTTTCACCAACCCATACGTGACCCAGGGCATGGGTGTGTCCCCTCACCTGGGGTACATGTGGGGTGGCAGTACCCTGTCCGTGTTTTCCGATTGGCAGTAAAAGGTGCTCATGGACGCAGACCCCTTCCTGCCCCCATCCCATGTCGCCCCCTCCCTATGCGCCTCTCATGTCACCATTTGCGCCTTTGTTACCCTGTTCGCGCACCCGCCTCTGGGGCGCGGACCCCCGGGCGTGTTCCGTAGAGTGTGAAGTGGGCGCATTATAATGGGCATGCGTCCCAGGGTGGAGCGTGTGATAGTGTTTTGGCGGGGTGCCGTGACATTCAGGCGCTGTGGGCTGGGATGCTGTGGCAAGTAGGACCTTATGGCCACCGTCATTGTCGCATGTTTGGGGCCTAGCACAAAGTTCGAGGTACCAGGCAGCTCATATGTTACCTATACTTGCCTTCCTGCACGTCCACACATTAATACAGGGTACGTCAAACACTGTTGTGGGGGTGGGGGCGTGTCTCATTGGCGTTACCAGATATGGGACAGGTGGGGGTACGGATGGGATGCGGAACATGTGCTAACTGTGTCCTGCAACATGGCCCCACATCAGGGTTTGTGTTAGGACAGGCATACACACATTGCCTATCGAGGATAGGTACCGGTGTGGCGTGTGAGACACATACAGGGGTGTGGGGTTGCACGAGGCTGTGTGGTATGCGATGCTGATCAAAAGGTATGTCCTGTGAGCGACTTGTTAGCGGTCGTGTGTTGTCGGGACAATGACAGCACATAGTACATGGATGTGTTGCTTAAATGTCATCCCTATGGTTCTCAACATTACCTGCGCCAGGACATCACTCTGCTAGATTGGCAAATCATTCCCAGTCCTATCGCGTGTGACCTTCAACAGTTACGCA